>JAJTUV010000842.1:0-1270534 GCA_021653895.1 Mastomys natalensis | reverse complement strand
AGTAGATGGAAAGACAAGGTCAGGAAGGAAATCAAAAGGCTGCAAGCTTCAGAGGGGTTTTACCCAAAGCTTCCACTCCCTTTTCCAGGTTTTTTCCCTCACCCCTCCTTAAGGTTTCTCACAACCCCAGGGAGGGGGAATGGTCCCCCGGGGGTTTAAACCCCCTGTAAAGTGCTCCCTTCTTCCTTTCGGGTTACCCCCCAATTTTGTTTGGTCATTCTAACACTGCCCCAAACTGCTCCCCAGGTTTTGGGTTCCCGGGCACGGCCCTGCATGTCCTGCAGGCTTCACTTAAAAACTTCAAAGAGCTTTGCACTTCCCACCCAAGGCTCCCTCCCGGGGTTCTCAGCTGTGAAGGGGCGACACCTAGAAGGCAGAAAAGAAAAAATGGGGACCTGAAAAGATTTTGTTCTTCCTGGATGGTCATCTTTAACCTCTGAAAGGGAAATTCTTTGGGTCCCAATGTAGAGAACTGTTCCCTTAGATGTTTTTTCCACAAAAAACTGCCCCCCAAACGCTTTCCCATTCTTTTTTTTGCTTTTTTACCCCCTTCCCAAAAAAGCCTTTATTGATCCCACTACATGCATGTAAATCATACTGCATTAGCCAATAGTGTCTACTTCCAGAGAAGTTTTGTTATTAAGGCATGAATGATAGAGGTGATGGAATATAATTGTATAAGCATGAAATGTTGACCCAGCTTTGAGGGCACAGTTGAAGGAGGCCAGTTATTCCTCTGTGTCCCTGAGTAGTTATTGTATCCAACACCACCACTGCCATGGTTTGCCCTTACTCTCTAGGGCCAGAAGCACAGCTCTGATTGCACCAGAATAAGAGACACTGTTCTCTGGAGCACCACAACTTAGTCTACACATGGAGCACAATAAACTAGCTACATATCCACTGCCTGTTGGATCCAGTTCACCTCCACTGTCCTAAAGACAAGCCACCATGTGACCCAACCTCCCAAGCTGCATTTGGGCTCTAGTCCACAAGGAGGCTCACATTTCTCCGAAGTCACTAAGAGGCTGACTACCAACGAGCATTTTTCCTTATAACACAACCTGATCCAGGAACAACCTCCAGGGTAAAGTTTCCACAGCAGAGAACTCACACTCTTAACCTATCTGCTGGCTCCCAAGGGAAATCTCTTCAATATACATGGATCCTGTTCCTGCACCCAGGCTCAGGTAAAACTCCTCTGAGTACAAAGCCTGTTCCCCTCTGTCATGGGTTATTATGAGCATGATCCACCATGTCACTGGCTCCATCCCATTGTCTGTTTTCTCAATGGAGCAAGGCTACCCTGGCTTCATATTGTAGTTTGAAATGTAGGGATATTCAGAAAACAAATCAAGGTTTCCAGCTACGGTTCCAATACCTACAAAACACCAAACACCAGGAGTCTCAGCCCAGATGTAGGTTGCAAGGGCATTTGAGTATAGGGGTGCCACTTCCTAGTGGATGAGCCTTTGGAAAGCTAATACACAGACCAAATCCAAGCTTACTTGAGTCACTTCATCAGAGTCTCCTGAACCCGTGGAGTTTGGGAAGATGGTCCATGGAGGATCTGATTGCATTTTGTATGTTAATGACATCCACAGAAAAGATTATTATATTTAAAGGTAATAAACACTGGTTTTTAGTAGTGAAATGTTATCCTCTGTCTGTCTGGATTTGGACACAGGTTTGCTTTTTAGTGTTCTGCCCTCTGTGTGTCTCTGATCCTTCAGGATGTGATTAGAGGAGGCTATTTCCCAGAGAGTAAAGTCCTCAGTAGCAGAGACCAACTTCCACATGCACAGAGGCCACAGCCATCCTCCTCTTCAGGACCACCATGCCTCAGCTGAGTTAGAACGTGAGTTTACTACTGAGTGCTCCGGTTCCTATGGTGATCCACACTGTCCAGCATACACCTGCATCCCTGTGACCCTGCTCCGCATTTTCTCCACTCACTGATTACATAAAGTCTCCTGCTCCTGTCGCTCACGACACCTTTCACTGTTGATCCCAGTGACCCTGTGCCATGGCCTGCCTTCTTCATAGAGACCTGTGAAGGTGAAGTTCTATCTTGCTGATAGTCAAAATCAGGATTGAGTGTTTATCCACACCTAGCTGCCAGAGCACTGCAGCCCAGTGAATTGTTCTTGAAACACAGAACTCTTTTGAAATTATTTAATCCTGGCTTGGGGTTTCTATGTTGCCTTTGGCTATTTAGTTCCCAGATAAAAGACAAACACAATCTTTATATTTACAATAAGCCTTAAATAGTACAAGACCTTGGCAGCTGCCTGCCCTTTATATTGTTAGAATCTATTTTCCTACTGATAACATTGAGTTATTACCTTCTATGTTTCAAATGGGCTGGTCTTAACTCCAATTGGTCAGCCCTCAGGGCCACATTCTCTTGACTCCTAAGCCACGGTTTCTCCTTTCTTCCCCTTGTACTTTCTTCTTTTATTGTCTCTTCTCTTCTGACCAGGAAGCTGGAAAAACTAAACCTCACCTATGTCTCTTCTGCTCAGCTATTGACTGTTGGAATCTTTATTTACCAATCACAAATAACTTGAGGCCAAGGTCTGTGTGCAGACTCTCTCATCTCTTGGAGGCCAACCAGGTCTTGGAGGCCCACCCTTAGCATTGCAATAGATAGCAAAAGATCAAACCTCAACACAGACCCAGGATCTTTCTACCACCTTTATTGAAAGCATAAGGCTAAGGAGGTATATGGGTAGGGGTGAAGGCCCAAAAAATGACGGGGATTGAGAAGTGTTGACATGGCCACTCTCTTACAAAAAATTATAAATATGAGGTAAGGAAAATCAGAGAAATCTTTCTTATTACCATCATAAGGAGGGGCAATGATGCTTGTTTTGCTCACTGAGAGTTGGCTCACAAGTATTTCAAAGTCCATCAGCAACACTGGGTCTGCAATGTGTTTATGATGACTTGCAGGTTTGTTGAGGATGACAAGATGGGTGCAAATGACATACCTTATAGAATAGTCAATCACAAGTCCCTTGAGGGACTTCTGTAACAGGGAGAGAGTAAAGCAACAGACTGAGTATTTTCACACCAAACTCCTTAAGAAGGATGCCAGCCACATAGGAGAAACTCAGAGGGAATGAGGTTCACATCTTGTTTGGGGCAAGTATCAAATGAGCAAATACTTTGCCTTTGAAACTGGAGCACACAGTGGGTCCCTCTTCAATAGCTTATTATGTAGGTTCCAGACACCATCCTTAGAGTGCAGAGAACAGATGTAGTTCTTACAAAGGTACATCCTGAACCCAGGAAGACCATGATACACTTTGCTCCAGTACTCCTAGAAACAAAGGTTGATTTTGGCATCTTGGGTACCATTGTAGTCCCTAAGCTGAGCACTGGAAAAGCTGTCAAAGCCCCAGCCAGCCCCTCCCCTCCTTCCCTACTCTATGGCTATGATAAGACGCCCAACGCCCAGTGTCACTTTATCAGGCCAGCTGGGTCCTTGTCTGTTTTTGCCCTATGTCTGTCTCCCCACGCCTTCTTTCTGTTTTCTCTTTCCCAAAGGACATACCCTGACCTAGTTGGAGAGGCTTTAGCTCAGCCTCCCGAGAAATGGAAACCCTTCTATATTATCGTTGGGAAATCCTGCTGCCAAGGTTGAATGAAGTCTGACGTTGCTGCACAGCCTTGAGCTTGGTGCAAAACAGCAGACTCCCTTTGTTCATAGGGCTTCCTCTTCTTTGGGGGATCCCAGGACCCCACATTACCTACCTGAGGAATGTCACGTAGTCCTATACCTGTGATTCCTGAAATGCCTCCCTATGTTAATGGGCATCTGAGTACCTTAGCTTTCAACCAGTGATTGCCCTAGATATCCTCACCCCCTTCCCCCAAACTATATAACCCTTGGTTCACCCTAAAAGTGTATGCTCACAAACTGATTCATTGAAGCTGTTTTATTGAGCATCACCTAAAAAAGCTGTAACACTGAGATCTCCGGGGGAAACCTCCTCCCTCCCCAAATTCACTGCCAGACCGGGGTTCTGCTGACCCACCTGCTCCTTTCGCCCCCCGGTGTGTACCAGAGTCCATATGAACCAAGGGAAAACACGGATTGTGGAACTTTGTCCCTCTCTGTCCTTCCCTGCTTGGTGCATATCGGTGTCTGGATACAAGGGAAGAAGTACATTATCTGGTTGCATTTCTTTCTTTCTAGCTCTACAGTCTACCTATAGCCCAAACTCCTCCGTCTTCTCTCTTACAGGAGGAGGATGTAGCTTTACATTCCACTCAATACTGTTTCTGTTCCAAACCAAAACTAATCAGGAGTCTTCCTTTACAGTTTTTTTTCCTTCCGTTCTTTCCTTTACACTCGTGTGTGTGTGTGTGTGTGTGTGTGTGTGTGTGTGTGTGTGTGTGTGTATGTGTGGTCAATATTCTCCAGCTGTCAGTGTCTTTGCTCCCTGAATGACTGGGCTTAAGGGTGGTTATTTTCCAGTTGACAATTACCAGACTGTCATAGAAGGCCTGCCTGGATAGTGGCTGTCATTGTAGACAGTATTCTAACTCTCAGGGACTACTGGGGACTGAGCCTGGTTCCCTAAACGTCACTCTGACCAAAGAAAATACCACCACCCAACTACAGCCTAGATTGTCTTGAACACTGTAAATGTCTCCACTGAATGAAGAAAGGGAAATAACATTTGAAAAAAAATTCTACCAATAATGCCAGTTGCACAAGTCCTATAAAAACAAAGGAAACACTAAAAATCAAGACATGTTTCTCAGCCGGGCGGTGGTGGCGCACCCCTTTAATCCCAGCACTTGGGAGGCAGAGGCAGGCGGATTTCTGAGTTCGAGGCCAGCCTGGTCTACAGAGTGAGTTCCGGGGCTACACAGAGAAACCCTGTCTCGAAAAAACAAAGTTATCTGGTTGCATGTTTCTCCTCCAGAGTAGAATTGTTTTATAGGAGTATTAGAATGAGGAGGTGTGGCCTGTTGGAGGAGGTGTGTCACTGGGGGTGGGGTTTGAGGTTTCCAGCATCATGCAGGTCATGCCCTCATCCCCATCCCATGTCATAATGAACTAAGCCTCTGATACTGTAAGCAAGCTCAGAGTGAAATGTCTCTTGTAAGAGTCTCTTCACGGCAGTAGAATGGTTACGACAAAGGGTTTCAGGATATAAAATCCCACAGCCTGAAATCATTATGTGGATCAAGCTGGCCTTGAACTCCCAGAAACCTGCCTGGCCCTGCCTTTCAAGTGCTGATATTAATGACATGCACCACCATGCCCAGCAACAGACATTAAAAGTGGATTTGGTGCTGGAGAGATGGCTTAGGGCTAGGCATCAGTTCCCAGTGCCTACCTCAGACCCCAGAGCTGCCCTAAGTCGAGCTCCAAGGAGACACTGAACCCATGTGCACTCGCAGACACAGACACACAACATACACATAATCTAAACTTTAAAGGGGATTTATTTATGTGTGTGGGGGTGGGGGGGACAGGAGTGTCTGAGAGGAGAGCAGGAGTAGGAGCTGCTGCACCTCTGTGCAGAGAACTAATTTAAGACAGGGTTTCTCTGTGTATCCTGGAACTCACCCTGTAGACCAGGCTAGCCTCAAACTCAAGAGACCTGGCTGCCTCTGCCCCACTAGCACTGGGATTTTCTGAAAAGCTGAGCCAGCTCTCCAGTTCCTACAACAGACGTTAGTCTTTTTGAGACATGGTCTTATCCTGTAGCCTAGGTAGCCCAGAATGGTATGGAATTTAGAGTAATCTTTCCACAACTGCTTCCCCTGAACTGAGATTCAGGCACGAACAGAGGGCTCTATAACATACATTACAGCATGTTTAGCAGTGGAGGTAAGTGGTCTCTGCTCAGACAGGCAGTCATCACCTCATGACGATACTGTTGGCATTGTAGAGGTCAAGCCAGTTGCTCATAGCCACACACTTCTAAGTGAACAGAGCTGGGACTGAAATCTGGGCCTCTCCCTTCCTCCCATGCTACCTTCAAGGTTTTACTATATATCTCTGGAATCTGTCTGCTTGCCTCTGCTTCCCTAGTGCTGGGATTAAAGATGTGGAGTTAAATTAGGTGGTGATGGTGCACACTTTTAATTCCAGCACTTGGGAGGCATGACAGATGGATCTCTGAGCTCAAGGCCAGCCTGGTCTACAGAAGGAGTTCCAGGATAGCCCAGGCTACACAAAGACACTGTCTCAAAAAACAAAACCAACCAACCAACAACAGCAAGCATGCAGTTAAGGCTGGGTTTTAGAGATTACACTTCCTTCACTGCAGGTAAAGCTGTCCCCGGGCTCTGACACCACCGTCAGAAGCAGCATCCAGCAGGAATGGGCAGCTAGAGGATTCTGAAGTTCAAGTCATGTTTTCTATCCTAGGGAGCACAGAGTACTGGCCTAGATGCTCTAAAGAGGCCAGAAAAGGATACTGGGCCCCTTGTTACTAGAGGTTGTAAGCTATGAAGGCCTGCTCCTTTTAACATAACTGTAGCCATTTTGTATTCAGTCTCCATGTTACTTACAAGGTGAAGTTAAGTTCATAGTTATTACTCTGACACGGAAGAATGTTACTAATAAGCCAAAAAGTTATGGTTGAATCACTCATACCCTGTTACCTCAATGTTCTGAGAGTCCCCTGTTCACCACCAGTCCACCGCTCCTCCTATCCTCCTGCGCTGAAGACCAGTCAGCTTGAAGGTTAGCTGATAATACATTGTCTAGTTAACCAAAAATGTTGTACCACTTCACTGCTTGACTTTAAACTTTTGAACCTGGGTTTTCATATAAAAAGTCTGCTCTGAGGACAGACAGGTGCCACTATTAGGTTTTCCTTCTTGTGGCCCTGATTGACCAGTCTGAAAGCTTTCAATAAACTTTTATCATATATTCAAGACTGACGTCTGAGTGGTCAGTACATGGCCTATCACAGGCCCCAAGATTTGGTGCATTGGCTAGGAAGCCATCCTTGACCCTCGAGACTGCCTCTCAGATATAACTTACCTCTAGAAGTGCCGGCTGACTCCCTCCCTCTGTGAGGAGGTAAGTGTCCTGAACTTGCACAGATCTGTTTTTCTGTTTTCTGGTTTCGGTCTAGACTTCTGGATAGCTCATAAGAGATGCTGAACACAGGTATTCTCTTTGGGTCCAGGGACTCAGGAATGCCTGGGCCCCTCTGTATGAAAGGGAACAAGTTATGATTCACCCTTTCCGACTTGGTCAGGGTACCAGAGTGTCCCACCACACAGTGCTGTGTCTCTCTTTGAAAACTAGTTCTGTCGGTATGTATATCTCTTGTTTTCATTTGTCTGGTTGTGCTATTATTCTTTATATAACTATGATTGATTTCATTTCTCTTCCAGGGCAATCCTTGGCTGCTGCTAGTACTTCCCCTGAGGCGATTCTGCACCATTTTCAGGATTTCCAGAGAGCAGCCAGCTTCGAACCCTGTGTAAACTCCAATGGCTGCCCTTAGCTCTGGGTGCCTCCTTGAGGGCTCCTTTGAAGTCTCTGATCTTCTCATCCAGGATCTCATCCTTCCTGGCCCAGGTCACTCCGATAAGATTCCCTATGTCATGGCTTGGTGTCACCAGTGAGCTGACCCTCCCTGCTGGTTGAAAGCTTTAGCACCTCCACCTCCCACAATTACAACAGAAAAAGCTGCTGTTATCTCCAGCACTGTTTTACCTAAGCCTCGCACTCGCACTCGCTAGCAGCCTGCCTCCCATTCCTTCTCAGCCTGAGGGGGTTAATGTTCCACTTCCTTATCGCATGCCATGGCAAGTGGGCAAGCTGCAGCAGCTGGGGCTCCCATAGCAACAGCCCCAGGGGCTTCTCCAGTACCCCACCTCATATGTTGTAACTAGTCTGTCCCTTACTCAATCTCGTGTCTATTTTGGTTCTTCAACAGAGGCTTTTCCTTTAAATGCCATTGCTCCACCCTGATTCAGGAGGGAGAAATGCCATTTCTGGTCTGTCAGCCTTTCTATGCTAGTGATATTTACAACTGGAAAACTCAGAATCCACCTTTCTCTGAGAAATGTCAAGCTCTCATATTTCTCTTGGAGAGACCCACCAGTCCACCTGGGATGACACCCAGTGTTGCTGCAGACACTCTCCACCCAAAAGGAACAAGACCTCATGGGCAAGGAGGCTTCGAGAGGTCCTGGGTTTAATTCCCAGCAACCACATGGTGGCTCCCAACCATGGAGTCGGGAAGGTCTCAAGACAGCACCTCAAATTTGTCTAAGGTGAGCCAGGTAGTACAGAGGGTCCTATGGAATCTACTGGATGCCTATTGCAACTATGGCCCGATTGACCCCAGTTGACCCCGAGACACCAGAGACCAGCTGTCAGTGAGGCTCTTGTGGGTCAATCAGCCCCTGACATCCAGAAGAAGATTCGGAAAATTGAAGGCTTCAAAGGTAAGAAGCTGTCTGAATTAACAGAGATTCTTCAAAAGACTTTTAATAATAGGAAGAGCCAAGAAGATAAACAATCCAAGAAACTGGCAAACATTCTTTTTTTTTTTTTTTTTTTTTTGGTTTTTCAAGACAGGGTTTCTCTGTATAGCCCTGGCTGTCCTGGAACTCACTCTGTAGACCAGGCTGGCCTCGAACTCAGAAATCCGCCTGCCTCTGCCTCCCAAGTGCTGGGATTAAAGGCGTGCGCCACCACCGCCCGGCTACTGGCAAACATTCTTATTGTAACTCAGAAAGCTCAAGGGGGTTATATGAGGGGTGCAGGTGTGCAAAAAACCTCTGATTTGATTAAACATTTGATGAGTCTCAACCCCATCCAAGTCTTCCAAAAAATCAGCATGTCTACTGTGAGGAAATGGGTTATGGGAAGAATGAATGCCCCTAAAAGCTAAGAAGAAACAGACCGAGGCTGTCAGGGCTCCAAGTCCCCTCCCGAGCCTAGGATGCAGGAAACTTTCTTGTTGACATTGGAGCATGCCATTCAGTTCTCCAGAAGCCCCTGGGACCTATGATAAACCAGACCACCCTGGTCCAGGGTGTCAAAGACACTAAACTTTACTAATGAACTACCAAACGATGTGTGGATTTGGGTAAAAAGACTGTTACTCTTTCTTAGTGATTCCTGAATGTCCATCTCATATTTTTTTTTTTTTTTTTTTTTTTTTTTGGTTCAGAGCTTATGTGACAGGACCAGACTCTGATATGTCTTTTGTTTTTCGAGACAGGGTTTCTCTGTGTAGCCCTGGCTGTCCTGGGACTCACTCTGTAGACCAGGCTGGCCTCAAACTCAGAAATCCACCTGCCTCTGCCTCCCAAGTTCTGGGATTAAAGGTGTGTGCCACCACTGCCTGGTTGGTATGTCTTTTACAATTGAACGAAACCTGAGGTCCTACGCCCAGTGGGACCTCTGGCACAAATCCTCAAACCCAGTTCTGTGACAAGAGTTAAGTACTACAATTTCTAAGGTGTTTCCTCAAAACATGCCATATTCTCAGACTGTGCTCCCTTTTTTTTTTTTTTTTTTTTTTGGTTTTTCCAGACAGGGTTTCTCTGTGTAGCCCTGGCTGTCCTGGAACTCACTCTGTAGACCAGGCTGGCCTCGAACTCAGAAATCTGCCTGCATAAGCCAGGTGGTGATGGTGCACCCCTTTTAATCCCAGCATGCAGGAGGCAGATGCATTTAAGGTCAACTTATTCTAAAGAGAAAGTTCCAGGCTAGCCAGGACTACGTAGAGAAACTCCATCTCAAAAAACAGAATTATTGAGGGCTGTAGAGATGGCTCAGCAGTTAAGAGCACTGGCTGCTCTCCCAGAGGTCCCGAGTTCAATTCCCAGCAACCACATGGTGGCTCACAAGCATCTGTAATGGGATGTGATGCCCTCTTCTGGTGTGTCTGAAAAGGGCAACAGTGTACTCACATACATAAATAAATTTTACAAAAAGAATTCTCATGGACTAACAGCTGTGAGAGTCAGCAGGAGTGAGCTGATGTGATTAATGGCAGGCATGACTGGGGCTACTAGAGACAAGGATCCGAACCACACAGAAACTGTTCATATGTTTATTAACAAAAGGTACAACCACACACATCCATTCACAAGTATGTTTAGGAACCTTAGCACTGACAATACCCACCCCTCCCAATACCCCTCTTTAGGACCCACCCCAAACTTTGGGGGGCTTCTGGCATTTTTTTAAAATCTGGAAACCACATGAATATACTGTCTGGGCTCTCTGCCTTTTATGCCTCCATCCTCCTGTCCCTGTGGGCTGTAGATAAAAATCTCCAAGAAGCTGCTCAGTCATTCAGGTTTAGATCAAAATCTGGATATAACTCCTTGGTGGTAACGCCTCGAGTCACAGCTGAAAGAAAGGATGGATGGATTACTATCCAGAGGAGACTGTTAAAATCCAAACTAAGGCCACTATCCTGACACACCACCTCTGGGCCCAGATTCACACCTTACCATTTATGGCAAAGGTAATCTCCTTGCTTCTCCAACCAAGCCTTGTCCCTGGGGCTTGGTCTGGCTACCCATACCAAATAAGCATTTCTGCATGGCCTCTGTGTGACCCTGTTCCTCTTGCTGCTCTGCCTAAGACACACCTATCTTCTTCTCTCCTGCCACCATCTTCAGACTTCAGTATTCCCATCTCTGCTGTTTCCTTCACATTCTAGCATTTCTGTCCATCTCCTGATAGTAGATACAGTCTGCCCACTATCAACACTAAAACCCAACCCACATGTTTCACCACTATTTCAGTACCTTAGGGTACCTGGTACAGAGTCGATGCCCAGTAACTATTCACTCAAAAGTCAGGAAAAGTGATAGGACACATGCTCCAGGCCATATACCTAGAGGTGTTGTGACTGGGCCTCACTATGGAATACAGACTGGTCTTGAACTTACGATCCTCCTGCCTTAATCCACCACTACACTTGGCCACATCTGTTTTTGGTTCTGATCACTCCTTTTAGCCATTTTGTTCACCACCCCCCCCCATTTTCTGCTCCCTCCTCTAGGACCAATGACACATGACTCCCCTCTACTGTGAACCTGGGTTCCTCTGGGCTGTGGGATCTCGGATGCCAACAGGGATCTCTGTAACAACTGTTAAAACTCAGGCAGCAGCTCTAAACATCATCCTTCCTGGCTGCAGAACACCAGGGTCTGCCACTCTGAACCAGTGGAAAGTGCTACTGAGCTTATATAAGGCTTCTAGACAATATCTTACCCCAATTGGCTTGACTTCCATGACAAGTTGTTCTAGTCAGACAAATACACAGGCATCTGCCTTGGTTCAAGACTCTGGATTTAGTTGGAGGAACTAAATCCCACTGCATATTATAAAGAGCTGCCCTGGTCCTTGCTGCCACTTAAGCAAGTCGGTCATTAGAGGTAGCCATGGTATGTCTCTGCAGGCCATGGAAGAACAGGAACCATTATTGCAGTCTCGCAGGTGGGTAAATCCTGTTCAAAATCGCTCCCAAGTAGGACCTGTGCTTGAGATCCTGGGGACTAAATAAAGCAAGAGCTGCATGCCTGCTTTGCTGGTCACTCAGGGAGCAGAGATGGATGAGAAGAAGGGTTGGGGTATTCCAAGAGCAGGGTAGCTGACAAGAGTGGACAGTTGACAAGTTAGGGGAACAAGGAGTAAAATGCAACACCCCTAGGGAGGGGAGGAGCCACCTTCCCATCCCTTGAGACTCACCCAGCTTGCCCAGCAGCATCTGTGATACATCCTTGATGTCATTGTACTCATGGAGGAGGGAGATATGCTGCTCCAGTTCAATCACACGGTAGCCCCTGGGGAAGAACAATAAAGAATGAACATGATTAGGTAAGCTGGAAGGTCCCCTGATCAGGTGGCACTGTGACATTTGTTCTATTTAACAAATATTTACTTTAGTCCTATTAGGTGCTAGGCCTTGGGGACAGAGATGACATGAACCTGCTTTCCTGAAGTTTATAATGGGCAGGGATTTATGGTTACTATGTGACCCTGGTCTTAAGTCACCAGGCAGATTCCCTTATGAGAAACGTATATTTTAGTACAACTCAGTAAGGAGCATAAAGGGAGCCCAGGAGTTGTGAAGGCAGCTTCACTGAAAGGACCCATGGTAGTGAGCAGTGCCTGGAAGAACGGACATTGATTTCACTTCCCACAGCTTTCTAGATCCTAGGCTTATCCCAACCTGACTTCCTAGAATGGTTGCAGATACTCAGTACAACTTACAATCTTTCCTACGGCAATCTAGTATAGCTAGGTTTTTGTTACTAGGCACTAATAAGAATGTTTGTATGTGACTTGGGATCAAACAGGTCTCACGAACAACAGGTGAGCACTCTGCCAGAGTTCCGTTGCCCTTTGGTTTTCTTGCAATGGAATGGAACCCAGGACTTTATGCATGTGAGGCAAGGATTCCACAATTGCCTCAAAGTTACCTCAACCCCACTGGGGTGGCAACAAGACTTGGTTAGAAAACTAGATGTGGTTGCCCAAACCTGTCACCATTCACTAAGAGGAACAGGAGGATCAGTTCAATGTCATCAGCTATATAGCAAGTTTTAAGGCCAGCCTGGGGTCCAAGAGTCTTAGAAAACAAAATACTTACTCTGCTGTTAACTGGGAGATCTCCTTGTCCAGCATGTCCTGCTTCTCCTTCAGTTTCTGAATGTCAGAGCTCAAGGTCTCCTCGGTGACATCATCACCCTCATCAATCATTGGGAATGGCCGTTGCTGAACATTACAGATCAGAGCCTATGAATCTCTCTCAACAGCCATTCCTATTTCAGCTTGGTAAAAGGCCCCTGCTCTCAGAATACCATTTATTTCTCAGCTTTCCATGGAATTAGGTGTGGCCCTAATTCTGTTGGGACTGCTGGGACAGTGGAAATGTGATCAGAAGTGACAGGTACAATGTGTGAAGAATGTCTTTCCAGGGAGAGAACATGTCTAACGCTGACCTTTCTCTGCATAAAAGGTAATGCTAACAAGCAGCAATCTTGGCGAGGAAGCAGCCCCTAGGGAGGCTGGAGTGAGATGGGCAGGGTCCATGATGGCAGTTATTTGGTTTCTCTTCCTGCCTAAACCCAATCCTTAACAGCTTGGCCTGCAATGTCACTAGATTTAAAATCTCACTAGACCACAAACTCCTTAAGGCTAAACTTCATCTTTGCCGTTTTTGCCTCTGAGCCTGTAAAGCAGTTTTCAACCCCTCCACAGAGGATCGCATATCAGATATTTATAATTTTTTTTTTTTTTTTTTTTTTTTTTTTTTTGTTTTTCGAGACAGGGTTTCTCTGTGTAGCCCTGGCTGTCCTGGAACTCACTGGTAGACCAGGCTGGCCTTGCACTCAGAAATCCGCCTGCCTCTGCCTCCCAAGTGCTGGGATTAAAGGTGTGTGCCACCACCACCCAGCAATATTTATAATTCATAACAGTAGCAAAATTACAGTTATGAAGTAGCATCAAGACAATTATGGTTGGGGGGGGTCACTACAATATAAAGAACTGTATTAAAGGGTCACAACATTATGAAGGTTGAGCACCACTGGTGTAAAGGCTGGCATCTAGAGCTCAGCTTATCTTCAGGAAGTGTTATGTTGAACTCCTTAGCAAGAAAACACATAGGAAGCTGTGGTTCCTGCTCTTAGGTCTCTGGCTTGTGATCAGTCACTTACTTATGAGTGAGCACTGTCTGCCAGCATTGGCAGGAGCCCAGGAAGAGACATCCAGCTGGGCCCCTGTATTCAGAAGACATATAAGCCAAAGAGAACCAAAGAGAAGGGCGGGCCTACAAAGTGGCTCAGCTGGTTAGATTACTTGCCTTGTAATCCTGAGTTTGATCCTCAGAACCCTGGTAGAAAGAACCAACTCCTCAAAATTATCTGAGCGTGAGAGCTGGTCTTATCCTTCATAGGCACAACAGAAAAGCAGGCCCTAGGCAGCACAATAGAGCTGGCCCTGCAGGCATATGCATGGGTGAGCCAGCTCCAAGACCATGAGAGTGGCCTGCCCCTTACCTGCTGCCACATTGGGTTAACTGGCTGGACATAGTGCTGGAGAGCTCCCCCTGGTGGTGAGGGTGTGGGAAAGCTGGCAGACTGACCAACTCAGATACCAAGGCCCAGATCCAGGGTTAATTTAAGTTGGACTAGCCCAGTATCTACCCAAACAATGAAATGCTGGAGCACATGAAGGGCTAGTCCTGCAGACCTAAAGCCACAGGATCTCCATGATGCATTTCCAGCAGGAGTCCCAGTGAGGATCCAGTACTGATAGTGTACAAGCCAGAGGCCTCGAACCAGATCAATGACTTATTGTAATGAACATTTGCAAGCAAAGAAATAAGGACAAAAGTGTGTACTGTGGGACATACTGTGATACACTACAACTTCCACAAGGATATTTCTTTCTTTTCTTTTTTTTTGGTTTTCGAGACAGGGTTTCTCTGTGTAGCCCTGGCAGTCCTGGAACTCACTCTGTAGACCAGGCTGGCCTCGAACTCAGAAATCCACCTGCCTCTGCCTCCCAAGCGCTGGGATTAAAGGCCTGCGCCACCACCACCCGCCAGGCAGGATATTTCTTTCTTTTGCAGGGGAGTTTGCAAGAGCAGAGGGCGGGTATGAAGGGACAGGGAGATGAGTGGGATTGGGGTGCATGATGTGAAATCCACAAAGAATCAAAAAAAAAGTTAAAAAAAAAGGGCCAGGGAGAGGGTTCAGCAGGTAAAGGTATCTACAGCCAAACTGAAGAGTTCCCCTGGAGCCCATATGGTGGGAGAAACAACTCCTTCAAGTCATCCTTTGACTTCCACGCGCACACCACAGTGCAGTGCTTCTCAACCTTTCTGATGCTACAACCCTTTAATTCAATACCTCACGCTGTGTTGATGCCCAACCATAAACTTCACCTTATTGAAACTATGTAACTGTAATTTTGTTACTGTTGAATCATAACTATCTGATATGCAGATATCTGATATGCCATCCCTGTAAAAGGGGTGTCCTACCCACAAAGGGACTGTGGGCTGCAGGTTGAGAAGCACTGCCATTGTACCTCCTGCCCCAAACAAAGCACCTGTAATTTTGTTTACTTTTATGAAAAAAAAAAAAGGGGGAAGAGGGGTACCAGAAAGATCTTACTATGTAGCTCTGGCTGGACTGTAACTCACTATACAGACCAAGGTGGCCTCTAACTCAGAGTGCTAGGATTAAAGGATGTGCCACCACGCCTAGCAGAAATAATGTGCGCACACTGGAATGATGACTCAGTAGTTAAGAGCACTTGCTGCTCTTATAGAGGAATTGGTTTAGTTCCTAGTGCGCATGTGGAGTTCATAACCACTTGAATCTTCAGTGCCAGGGGGTTGGAACTTCTGACCTCTAGGCCCCAGGCATGCAAATGGTACGTACATGTGCACAAGAGTGTCCCCATTACTTAAGTAAAACCGCTTATGAATATAAATGAAAATCCTTTTTTGTATTATATTTTTAATTATGTGTTTGTAGGGGTGTGCATGCACAGGAGTGCAGATGCCTGTGGAGGCCAAAGGCATTATAGCCCCCTGAAGCTCTGAAGCTTTAGGAGGTTGTGAGTAACCTGGTATGGTTTTTGGAAACTTGAGCCCAGGTCCTCTACAGGACACACTCAACCATGTCACTACACTTTCTGAGACAGGGCCTCTCTGAACTTGGAGCTCACTGATTTGGCTAGACAGCTGGTCAGCAGGGCCTGGGAGTTGCTGTCTCTACCTTAATGCTAGGATTACATGTATGTCTGTGTTTCTGCATCCAGTTTTTACGCAGGTTCGAGTGAATTTGTGTGGGTCCATTCATCGAAAACACTTTTCCCACAGATCTTTCCAATCTATCCTGGTGTTTCACCTCACTTCTCGTCACCTGACATGTTGTTCAGTTCATTTCTATGTTCACACCACTGTTATCTCGGTAAATTCCAAGAAGACAGGGACTTTGTGTTTGTCCATTGCTGACACCATAGTGCCTACAATAATAGTTGGGCACAGTAAGCAACAGTCATCAATCAAATGAAAGATCCAACAACTAATTATAAGTATAAAAAAAAAACCAATGTGTTAAGGAAGTGTCTAGAATTGGTAGAGCCAGAGTAGAGGGTAAGGCTTCCCAACAAAGCTAAGCTTCAAAGGGCAAGTGGGTGTTAACTGGGCCAGCAGCAATAATGAAGCATGCTAGCCAAAAAGTTTTTCTCAGCTACTGCAGCTACTCAGGTAATTCTCAATCCTTAGCTTTGCAAAAAAAAAAAAAACAATAATTTCGGAATAAGCCCCTATGAGGAAAATGGAAACCTTGGGGTTTACTAAAATACATTCTTACTAGATTTAAGGAGTTAATAAAAGGCAACCGAGACACACTCAGGTGAGGGAGTGAGCTTCCAAAGGAGACTTCAATTTGTATTTTTTTCTTATGTTTTAGGTAGGCTCTTACTATGTAGCCCTAGCTATCTTTGAAACTTACTATGTACAACAGGTTAGTTTCAAACTCACTGAAATTCTCCTGCTCCTGCCTCAGCCTCCCAAGAGCTCCTGGTATTAAAAGTAAGTGGCACCACTCCTGATCAGGGTTCATGTCTAAACTACAGTCACATATAGACTTCTGAAGTCAAAGGTTTGCCAAGCAACTTTAAAGTAATTACAAGGTTCCTGATCATCTGCCTGACAGGTTTACAATGAATAATTAGAACCCTCAGTCTCAAGGACACAGAAAATTATTATTCTTACTGTAAACAAAGTTAATGTCTTATGAGCTTCCTAGAAAACTCCTGGGTGAGGAGTGAGGCTTGAGCCACGGTCTGGCCTTAAGTCTGGCTTACTGCTACTTTAACAATTCCTATTCAAAAATCTCTCTCCCAAAAGAAATACTGGAGGCCAAAGAAACAATTAGGCTGGTGCCAAGTCTGGGTTGGATCCCTGGGCTCACACTGTAGAAGAACCACTCTTGAGTGCCGTTCTTTGACCTCCATATGTATTCTGTGACTTTCCAGTGCCCACAAACACTAAGTGCATTTTAAAATGTAATTTTAAATCATTTAACAACAAAAAAACCAAGGCCTTTAATCTCAATACTGGGAGACTGAGGCAAGCACAATTCTTGAGTTCAAGGACAGCCTTGACTCAATAAAACAAAGTAATAGCAATTTAAAAAAAGAATACTGTTTTTATGTTGGCATCATCTGTAGTAAATATTGTGTTAGATCCCTGATTCTTTTTTTGTTTTTGTTTTTTTTGTTTTTTTGTTTTTTTTTTTTTGAGACAGGGTTTCTCTGTGTAGCTCTGGCTGTCCTGGAACTCACTCTGTAGACCAGGCTGGCCTCGGACTCAGAAATCCGCCTGTCTCTGCCTCCCAAGTGCTGGGACTACAGGCGTGCACCACCACTGCCCAGCTATCTTTGTTTTTTTCAAGACGGGGTTTCTATCCTTTGAACACCAGGCTGGAAGAGATTCCATCTTCCTCCTGACTGCTGGGATTAAAAACTTGCACCACCACTGCCTTGCTCAACGTGCTCTTTTTTCTCCCCAAGTCTCCATAATTTATCCTGGCTCTCTAGCATTTGAGTTGCTACTGCAGGAGGATGAAGAGTATTCAACTAGAGTGGGCTACATAGTGAGACCACGCAAGGGCATCCTTTAATACAGCATTTGAGACCAGCCTGCCTCCATCTTAGGCTTAAAAGGCATCGTATAGTAAATACAATCTAGACTCAATCCTGTTTCTGATTAAACCTCTGTTTCTCAAGGATTAGGCTATGGCCCACCTATAACCTTAACTACAAATGGTTCTGCATGGCCTGTTGCAGGAATGGTAATCATGTCTTTGTTCCATAAAGTTGTTTATAACCATCTTGCAACCCTCCCTTTGTTTCAAAAGGACCACCTCTGACTGACTACCTAGTTCTGCCCACCTTGCAGCCATGTCTTTGTCTGAAGAGGTCGTCTGGACTAATGTGTATGCCTATGCTCTGCCCCTGTAATCCCACCAAATCCTCCATTTGAAAGCCCCCTACCCCTGAGCTCTAAAAGCCTTGTCTTCCTCACATCTGAGGCTGACCTCTTGAGCCCCGCCTTAGGGGCTGAGTACATGAATTAAAGCTTGCTTTAATTAATTGTTTGCTTTAATTTGGCCATTATGATTTGGGTCGGTGATCTTTCTCCTCCCATCTTTGGGATTAACAACTGTCTTAAGGGGGGGGTATAAAAAAACAAAATACATTACTAAAAAGGAGTGAAACTATTTCATCAAAATGAGTACTTTAAAAATCATCTTTTGGGGATGAGAAATGAAGGACTTTTGAGTTTTGGGGGTGGCCCGGAAAAAAAGGGTAGCGTAGGGAGTGGTCAGCATAAAGATGGATAGATTCCTTGACTGGGAAATCATGCAGGACTGGCGGCAGGCTGGGTTAGGGGACAAAGCTGCGAACAAGAGCGGTCGGAGAGGCGTGGGGATCGGGCAGGTAGGAATGGGAGGGCAGGACCCCATGTCTGAGAAAGGAAAAGGAAGGAGTGGAATTAGGAAAGGACTAAGGTTGGCGGCGGAAGGCTCACGAAGAGGGAGGCGATAGGTGGGTGTTGGGATGCAGAGGGTGAGGTGGGGCTGATATACTTACCGGTGATCGGTAGCCGCCATGGTAAATTCGGCTGAATTCTGACTCACCCCTGGGGAGGAACCCGAGGAAAGGGGCTGATGAGGTTGGGGTTACCGAGGGGGCGCGGGAGCCGTAGCGGGAAGAGGCTGGGCCGGGACTCAGCTTCCGGGAAATTAACCTGAGTTACCAGGATGGGGCAGGGGGCTCTGAGGTGGGGTGCGCATCGTGGGAAGGGGAATGTGTGGAGAACGGGTTACGGAGAGGCCTGGTGAAGAGTCGGGAAAGGGCTGTGAAATGAAGCGCGGCGCGCTCCTCACCCACCTCCTGAACCCTAAGGTCCGGGGCACCCGGAGCGGGGTGGTCTTAAACTCTGAAGGGTCCAGGGTTGGGCTTAAACGGCCGCTTCAGGTAACTAGAAATCGACGACGGAGACCACCAACCGCCCCACGTCCGGCTGCGCACGCACCAAGCTAAAGCAGCTCCGCCCCTCTCTCCAATAGGCCGCTGTGAGGGGTCATGGGTGCGCGCGCAGCTCCCGTCGTTAACTCCACCCGTCGCTCCCGCCTCGCGACAGCGTGACCACGCCTCCCTGTCATTCATCGTTTTCATCAACCAATGGGCTTGGGGAAGGTAGGTCACGCTGGGTTTCCGAGCGTCCAAGTGGCGCTCTGCACCCGCCTTCTCTGGCACTTGTAGAGAAGCCGTAGCTGCCGGAAGCAGTTCCGCGGTGGCTGCCGGGATCGTGGTGATGTGGCCCCCCCGCTTCCCCCCTCCCCGCCCCGGGATGTCGGAAGAAACCAGGCAGAGCAAATTGGCTGCGGCCAAGAAAAAGGTAAAGCGCTCCGGGTCGCGGCCCCTTGACCCCACCCGAGCTTCTCCAACGGCAGGACCAAGACCAGTGTCCGATAATTTTCCGAGACACACGGGTAGAAGAACCCCTCTGTGCCCTGGGATCCCCTAGTGAAGTCTTCTCAGCCAGCCCCGCCCCCTCAACAACCCAGCCCCCGCCCTCTCAGTCGCCCCTAGGTGACTTTGGTCAGTGACACAGGGTCTCTTAGCCCTCGGCTCCGGAAGCTCCAATTCACACCTCTCTGGGCACCTGTCTCCAAGGACCTCGGTCCTGGCCCTGTAGGCGACTCGGGCGTTGGTAGTGTGGAGTGGAATGTAGTTACGTCACAGTCCCCCTCGAAACTGTCATTACTACTCTGAGTCTGGTTTGGATTGCTCCACCTGCTCACCTAATGTTGTTGCCCCTTTTCCTGTTTCTCTGGTGGAGAACCTATTTCCACCTGGAAGGGAGCCCGAGTGTGGAATCTAGTGCGGAGACGCTTTAGGTCCCGCATTCCCTTAGCTTCGCATTAATGTGAGCACACAACACTGTCAGTATCCCTTGCTGACACGGAAGAGCGGGTTTGGTTTGGATTGGGGTTTTTCAGTTTCTGCTCTCTAGAGAGACTGTAATCTCTCTGGAGCAAAACGCGTGTACAGTGTTGATCAGTTTCTTGGGAACTGAACTTAACAGCTTAAAATTCAGCCACGTTGTCTTTTCAAACTAGGGTGATGAGAACCGCAGGATGCATGTGAGGCGTCTCATGGGAAGCATCACTTTCCCGTGCTTCTTTTGAGAGAAAAAACATAAAACGTGGGCATGGCATTTTCATAGATTTGTAGAGACTTCTCTCTGAAATGACACTGAGGTTGTGCCCTTTCTGTTCCCATGTTCACTAAAGCTGTGCCTTCATGGTTTCCGCCTTTCTGTCATGTTGTAAAGTTTAGGAAGTACTGCCGTGTACCTTTAATACGTGTTGATAAAATGGCCCCAGTGGAGTTAGGAGTGGAGCTAGTTGTTAGGGTGTTTGTCTAGTATATACAAGGGCCTGTTCAGTACTCAGCTTAGTTGGCAAGAATGCTTGCCTACCATGGTGAGACTCTGGCTCGGATCCTGACATGGCATTAACTGGGCAGAGCAATGCATTCCCTTATTTCAGAGACTCTGGAGGTAGAGGCAGAAGGATCAGGACTTCAAGGTTATTTTTATCTATATATGGAATTTGAGACCAGCTTGGTGTATGTCATACTCAATATTGGGGCTGGAGAGATGGTTCAGCAGGTAAAAGCATTTGTTGCTCCTGCAGAGGACCTGGGTATAGCTCCCTTCACCCACAGGTCAGCTAACAACTATCTCCAACTCCAGTTCTAAGGGTTGTATATTATGCCCTCTTCTGGCCAATTAGGTTACTGCATGTATATGATGTAAAGACATATGTAGGCAAAACCAAACAACTACCCTCATATATATACAATCTTTTTAAAATTAAATTTAATTTTGTGTTTGTTTTTGATACAAGGTCTATGTATTCCTGGCTGGCCCTGAACTCAGATATGTCCGCCTCTGCCTGCCTAGTACTGCGTAAACAGTATGGGCCACCATACCCAGCAATCCTGGTTTGTTTTTTCTTTTTTTGAAGGGAAGTTGTATGTATATGGCTCGGTAGTAGAATGCTGGCCTCTCAGGCATAATGCTCCAGGTTCAATCCCTAGCACTACAACAACAACAACAGAAACAAAAAGAAACCATTGACGGTACTTTGACTTTTGACAATAAGATGGCTCATTGGGTAAAGTACTTCCACACAAGCAGGAGTACCTGAGTTTGGATTTCATAGACTCCATATAAAACCAGACACGGCAGCATGAATCTGTAAGCTCAGATGTTCTCTGGCTAGATGTATGGCAGACACAGAATTATTAGAAGCTGAGGGGTCATAGAGCCTGGTGTGTGTGGTAGGTAATAAGAGACTTGTCTGAGAGTGGAAGAGGAAGCAATACTGAGGCTGTTCTCTGACATTGTTGTGTGCACCATGACATGCCTGTGCACCCTCTCCCCAGTATACAAGCATGTATGCATGTGTGTATACACACACATATATGTTTTAAAGACACTATCTTTTAGTATTATTCCCAGCACCCACATGATGGTTCACAGTCATCTGTGATTCCGGTTCCAAGGGTTCTGACACACTTTTCTTACCTCTGTGTGTACCAGGTATACATGCAGTGTGTGTATGTGTGCAAAACACTCATGCACATAAAATAAATAAGAATAAAAACAGGGTCTTCTGTTATATCCTTGTTTGGCCTGGAACTTGCTATGTAGACCAGGCTAGCCTAGCCTCATCTCATCACAGAGATCCATCTGCCTCTGCTTTAAGGGCTTAGATTAAAGGTGCGCACCAGCCAGAGAAAATGTTCTGAAAAGAGGAGTGGGGTTTAAGGTCCAGGATATAGTTCTTGTCTACTGGTTCATGTGATTGCTTGTTGTCTTCAGAGACTGGAGATCACTGTGGAGCCCAGGCTGCTGGGGCGCCTGGGCTGCTGCGGAGGAGCACTCTCACGCTCCCTACCTCTCCCAGGAGTTGGGATTATAGATAGGTAACAGCACACCCAGCCAGTTCCTGCCTACTAAATGTTTACTCTCTGATCTCTACCTCTAGATTTTCCCCATGGGCGCTGCAAACCCCAGAGCAGGGCATCAGAAGATTGAGTTTGATTCCGTGTCTGCCTCTGTGTGTATGTGTGTATGGGCATGTGTATATGTTGCTGGGATGGATATGTTAGGGCCTCTTGAATGCTAGGCAAGCATTCCACTGAGCTGCGTTCCCAACCCAATTACTGCCTTTTTAGCCATGGCATTTCTTCTGCCATTAAGAGGTCATTATTACTAGACCTTGTAAAATCATGGTACATGAGAATATTTTTATAGTGGACTGGAGAGATGGCTCATTGAGTAAGAGCACTGAGTGTTCTTCCAGAGGACCTGGGTT
This sequence comes from Mastomys natalensis, assembly GCA_021653895.1. Lineage (NCBI taxonomy): Eukaryota > Metazoa > Chordata > Mammalia > Rodentia > Muridae > Mastomys > Mastomys natalensis. The sequence goes on along the minus strand of JAJTUV010000842.1, from coordinate 1,248,088 downwards.
CAATTCCCAGCACCTGCATGGCAGATTACAACTGCCTGTAACTCCAAAATCTGACACCTTCACACAGACATACATGCAGACAAAGCACCAATGGACATTAAAATAAAAAATATTTTTATAAAAACAGCATAGAAAGAAACTGGGCGTGAAATATTCCACTGTGTGGAATACTTGCCTAACTAGCACAAGGGCCTAGGCCTGGTCTCCAGGACTGTATAAACCAGGTCTGGTGGCACACACTTATAATCCTGGTGCTTTTAGAAGTTCAGGCAGGAAGATCAGATGTTCAGAGTTACCCACACCCACAGAGTGAGGTAGTGCCTGGCATGGGATACGTGAGACTCTGTCTTAAACAGAAACACCAAGCAACAAACTCAATAAACTGGAAAGCTGGAGTCCAGGCTGTGAGTGTAAAGCAAATGGCCTTCATTTCTTTCTGTTCTCCTTTCCACAGCTGAGAGAGTATCAGCAGAAGAACAGCCCGGGTGTCCCTGTAGGAGCAAAGAAGAAGAAAAAGATTAAAAATGGCCATAGCCCAGAGAGAAGCACTGCCAGTGATTGTCAGTCACCAGAGAATGTGAGTCTTGGCCAGCAGATTCCTGGGGAGTGGGGGCGGTGGGAAGAAGGGGGGGTGCTGTGGTTCAGGTGGAAATGTCAGGTACTGGTTAAAGATTCTGACTTTGAGGACTTGGAGCCTAGTTCAGTGGTAATGATCTAGGGTTTGCCTCACAAGGGACCCTGGGTTTTATCTCAGCACAGAGTAAAATCTGAGTATGAATTCTATCTCTCCATCAGTTAGAATTATGACTTTAGGGCAAGTTGTTTAAACTCTTTGAGCCTCTTTTTACATATCTATTCAATATCAGTAATATTTTTTAATGTATATCTATAAAGTTTAAGTGAAATTTATTGCAGTTGTTTTTCCGCTAATTCCCCTAGTGGAGGGTCTGCTGTGGAGTTAACAATGAGCCAACAATAGGTACTGTTTGATTTTCTTGGTTTGGGTAGAAACCAAGCCAGAGGGAACATCATTGTTCCCAGGCTTCCGAAAGGAGCCGTCAGTAAGTGGAGATCTGAGTGTTAAGTCCATCGTTGTCATGAGCTTGCTGGGTTACCTCAGGAAAGGCCTACCCCGCCCTCCCCCACACTTAGTTCTTTCATCTGACAGGATGATGGTGGATTGGCTTATTGTCTTGCAGACTCTTTTTAGCTGTACTGTGGCAGTGTAAAAGAGAAGTCTTATTTGAGAATTTGGTTTTAAGGTGGACATGGGGACTGGGGCCTTTACAGACTGCTCCATCCAGTCCTGGGTCTGTGGAAAGGGTCTTGTATATGTTGAGTTGCTGCCTTGGTCAGGTGTAATGACTGCATCCCTTGGGGATTCTTGCTCACTCTGAGGGTTGCCTCTGACAAGGTAGCAGGTGGCTGCTTGGAAGGATGGCACAAGTTTGGGTGCTGATCTGTGCTCCTGAGTATTCCATCTCCCTGACTGTTTCTCTTCTTTCTGCCCTGACTTTCTTGCTCCCCCCAACCCCTATTTCTTCTCTCCCCCAACAACCACCCGCCCTTCTTTTCCCTTCTCGCCTGCTGTAGATTCAGGACATTCTGAAGGTGTTGGTGTCCGACCTTAACCGTTCCAATGGGGTCTCGCTCCCCCCATTAGACAAGAGGAAGGTGAGGCAGTGCCGAGATTCCCTCTGGCTTGCTCTCCCAGCCGTGCATGTCACAGAGGCCTCCCTGTTTGAGGGACCCTCTGCCACTGGCTTACTTTGTGTTGCCTCAGTTAACCATCAGTCCCTATGTCTGCTTTCTCAACTGCTTGCTTGATTGGATTTTTTTTCTTTCCCTGTATTATTTCTCATTTTAGATAAGATGAGACCCACCTTGAAAGTTAAAGCTAATTGGGGAAACAACTTTCAGATCAGATGTGTGAGACTAGAGTTTCTGAATGCCTAGCATGGTACTGTCAGACTGGGACAGATGGAACATAAAAACACTTTTCAGGTCTTGCCCTCTGGACATCTGTCTGTAAAAAACTAGACCATAGAAGTTTGTGGTTCTTTTTTATGAACTCATTTTGGTTTGAAACTTAGGAACATAGGTTATGAGAAAGTGAGTTTATAGTAGTTTCTGGAATTAAGACTTTGTTCTAAGAAACTCTCAACAGGCAGTGATGGCACATGCCTTTATTCCCAGCACTCTGAAGGCAGAGAGGTAGGAGGAAGTGGCCAGCCTGGTCTACAGAGTGAGTTCCAGGACAACCAGGGCTACACAGAGAAGCCCTGTCTTGGAAAGAAGAGAAAAGAAGAGAAGAGGAGGGAGGGGAGGGGAGGGGAGGGAGGGAGGGGAGGGGAGGGGAGGGAGGAGAGGAGAAGAGAAGAGAAGAGAAAAGAGAAAAGAAAAGAAGAGAAAAGAAAAGAAACCAGCCGTGAAACATGTAAAATTAACTCACAAATGAGTGACCAGGAGAAGCTGCCCTCAGCCTCTGTTCTTGATAGGAAGGCAGCTTGCTACACAGTGACAGAGGTTGATGAACAAGCCAGGTACAGTAGTCCATGCCTGTGAGTCCAGCGCTCTGGAGACTGAGACAAGAGGATGGCAGGTCCCAAGACAGCCTGGGCTACATAGTGAGAGCCTGTCTCTAGCCAATAACCAGACTAGATGTACAGGACAAAAGTCATGTGATCTCCAGGATGCTTAATGTATCAAAAGAAAAGTTGGTGCCCAGTGGACTTGAGGCTGGAGAAGGGTCATTTGCAGCTGTTTTGATGATGAAAGATGGGTCATGTTCATGCATGTGGAGAGCTGAGAGGCAGAGGAGCAGAGAGCTGACTGGCAGGCACTTTTCAGAGACACACGACAGGACCTGTGTCGCAGGGCTTAGAGCTGGCCTCCTGGATATAACTTAGTACTTCTTCAGTTAACATGTGCCAGGGGACATCTGCCAAACAAAAGGAGCAGGCTTCTGTCCAACTGAAGGAGTGGCCTGAGCCAAGGCCACATCCTATTGTGCTGGGTATGGACGGAATGAGGCCTGGCAGGCTGTCGTTGGGCTCTTTTTCAGCCAACACAACTGATCCTGGCCAGGTGTTGTGGTCTCTTCAGGTGCTGTGCCTCAGTACTCAGCTCAGAAGTGGCACACTGTGTGTATGGTAGTGGAGGGCACATATTTGTCATTTGTTGTGCTAAGAAGTTAGTCACACAGAGCTGGGGCTTCAGTTTTCCTTTTGGGAAATACTCACCAGAGCACCCAGCCCCTCTGTTCCAGAAGTGAAGACTCTTCTTGTATTTTGAAAACTTTCTTGAATCAGTAACTGATTTTCTACTCCAATTGGCATCTCCTGACGTAGAGATAAAACAGGAAGTTATGGAAAGATAAAAGTAGTTTCTGACAGGATGGAGCATTTTGAGGAGAGTGAAAACACTGTAAGAACTCCACGCTTAGCTGTAAGACTTAAAACAGGGGAGTTACATGGCTCCTCCAAAGCATTTGAGAGTTTCCCAACAGTGCATGGTGTCCTAGCCTTATAATCCCTGCTTTGGGGAAGCTAAGGCAAAAAGGAGGTCTCAAGTTGGAGGTCAGCCTGAGCTCTGTAGCAATTCTGAGGCAAGCCTGAACTTCAGAGAGACCTTGTTTCAAAACCTAAAACAAAAACCAAAAGGTACTCAGAAAAATATTTGTATTTATTTTTTGCCTCTGAATGTTACCAGTCTTAGAGATGTATGCTCCTAAGATGCTGCAATCCCAGAGCCTAGGGGGTCTGTTGCTCAGAGTGCCACGCCTCCAGACTGTCCTAGGCATGGCCCCTGAGCCCCTGGTCTCCCTGTTAGACTCAACTGTAGCTGTTGTCAAGGCAACACCTGTGGGTGATTCAGAACTGACAGTCACATGAGTTGTAGAGACAGGTCACAGTAAACCTCAAGAGAATGAAGCTCATGCTGAGTTCTCAGAGGTCCTTTCTTACTTGCTCAAAGGAGGAAATTTGGTCATCATCTCAAGAGGTTGAAACTAAAGGCTACAGAAAGCAAGCAGCCCTTTCTTTGGAGAAAGGCATGGCCACTTCCTCCCAGACCAGTCTTGCTGGGCAGGCCTGGACTTTGTGTCCCTCTCCTTTGTCCTCTCATCCTCTGCCTATCTGGACTGTTGGATATTAGAAGACCTCTAAGCCAGAGACATAGTCTGGAGTGAAGCCTGAACTACCTGGCATAGGGGTGCATGCCTTTAATCCCAGTACCTGGAAGGCAAAGGCAGACAGATCTCTGTGAGTTCAAGGCCATCCTGGTCTACAGGGTGAGTTCCAGGACAGCCGGGGCTACATAGTGAGACCCTGTCTGAGAAAATGAACAAGTGAAGCCTGAGCCTGAGGAGCAACTGGGTATAGCTAGTCAAGCAGATAGTTCTGCCAGGGAAGTGGGGAGACTTCTACAGGCTGCCATATCCGAAATCCTAGGATTGGTCCCAGCCTGCTTTTCCTAGGAAACTCATATGATCTCCCAGATACTTCAAGCCAAAGGGCAGCCGTTGTTCTCTGCTTTATCCAGTTGTTTCTGAATCGATAAACACAGTCAATATGTGGGTCTGGGAGGAGGGAAGGCAGGAAAGCAAGAGGAGAGGGGAGAATGGTTATGTTGACCATGTGATTCCGTCCTAGGAGCAAGGCCTAGAGTCAGGAGCTGTTAGCTCTCTGCCTCCTGGCCTTGGCACTTCTTCTACCTGCTGTGGCTGCCACAAGTCAGAGCTCTAGAGGGAACTAGGTCCTTGAGTGTTCAGGAAGGAGACCCTGCAGCCCCTGCTTTGAACTCTGGCCCTTCAGAATGTAACTAGGTGGCCTGAGGCCTGGACAGGCCATGTCTGTACCCCAGTAGCTCCCAGCATGTGCAACTATCCTGTGCCTGCTGCTGTGCTGTCCCGCTTGCCCCATCACCTCATGTCCGTGGCAGTGAAGCACCTCTCTCCCACATGGTCTTCTAAGCCTCCTGCTCTGTTCTGTGACAGGTGCCCACAGACCACACTGCTCCTACACCGCCAACTGCTGCTGACACTATGTTCCTTGGTGTCGTCCCTTCCACTGATGCTGATCTCACTCAGGTTTGTGCTTCTCCCCTTTGCCTGCCGCCCTCCTGTCTGCTTCCGGAAGGACTCCCAAAGGAAGGTCTTTGTTCTTCTCTCTTCAGATGGCTTGGTCCAGGTGCTGCTCCTGGAGCCTGGCGTGGGGAGGCCACGATGGGGAAGGCTTGGGAAGATGGGTGTTGAGATGAATTTGGCCCACTGTGTCCCTGTGTGACAGTAAGCAGAAGCTGAATGTACCTTATCTCTTTCTACCCATACAGAGCCATGATGCTGGCAATTGCACTAACCTCATGGAGGAGACCAAGTAAGTGTTTCCTGCTGAGGGAGTCAGGGCAGGCCTCTGCCCATGAGCCCCGTTCCCATCAAACTACCTGCACCCCTGATCTTATGTCTCCTCCCTTAGGACTTTCTCATCGACTGAGAGTCTGCGACAACTTTCTCAACAGCTTAATGGCCTTGTGTCTGAGGTACCACAGGATTGGGGTCCAGAAAGAAGGTAGAAAGGAAAGGAAAGTATGGTAGAAAATGAGAAAGAGATTCTCAAGAGACTAATTCATGAGAGGCTTTTGTCATACTTGGGAAGACTTGGATTTGGACTGCAATGGGCAACGAGATTTTATCCTGGTGTAGAAAGTTCGAGGTGGGTGACAGCTGTTGAGCGGCGGCAGGGTTGAGCCATGGCTGGATAAGAGCCATGAGAAGTGGCACAAAGGGGGTGTGAGTGATCTGGAAAGCAGATTCTGCTAGTTGAGGGGGAAGGAGGAAGCTGCAGAGATGAGACACTGAGGGTCACAGAGCATCTCCATGTGAGGTATTGTCTCTCCTAGTCTACATCCTACATCAACGGGGAGGGCCTCACATCTTCCAACATGAAGGAACTGGAGGTGAGTAGCCTTGAATCATGGCCCAGCAACCCTTTACGCCAACCACCTATCTCCTCCTACAGGGACCTGGGTGCCCGCTGCCAGCTGAGACAGCCCACCACCCCCACCCCTAATGATGCTCTCTCTACCTTTCCCCCCATCCCTCCTCCAACTCCTCCTCTCTGCATGCGCCTCAGAGCCGGTACCAAGAGCTAGCAGTAGCCCTGGACTCCAGCTATGTAACAAACAAACAACTCAGTAGCACGATAGAGGAATTGGTAAGAGTCCAGCGGGGTCCCTGATTCTTGCTGCCAGTCCTGGGCTTCAGTTTCCCCTTTGGGCTCTGAAGAAAGGGACTAGGGGGCTCCTGGGACCAAAGGGGGAATGGAAAACCTGGGGGCTTCCATCTCGGCTGGAGGCACCCAGAGCATAGAGCATGCAGCATGGTTCTTGTTGCTCTCCTCTCCGCCTCCTTTCTGTACTCCAGACTCCCTCCTGAGTCCGTGTCCTACTTGTCCTGAGCTTGGTGCCTCCAATAGAAGGGAGCACAGACCCAGTCGGTTGTCAGGACCCATGCCTGTTGGCTTAGCTCCTAATTTGCTCTTTGATTTTGGCCACACCACTCCCTGGGTTTGGGTTTCCTGTTGGCAGAATTGGAGGTTGTCAGAGACCTCTGTCCACTCTTAAGAGGCAAGAGTTTGAAAGCTCACTGACTCGTCAGAAACAGGTGCTCGCCCATTCCTCTCTTGGTTGTGCCCACAAGACATGCTCAGTTTTAATTCAACACACTCTGCCAAGCCCCAAGTTGGCGGAGGGTAGTCATCCTTCTCAAACATGTTTCTAGAGTTATCCTCTAGTGTGAACCCAGTTGCATAGTTGTGAGTGAGAGGCAGACACATCACCCCGGGAGCCTGAGTGGTTTCTCAGTTCATTACCCATGTGGGTCTGAGCACCTTTTCAAATCCATCCTCCTACTTGGTCTGGGGTGTCGTGAAAGGGGCCAGTCCTAGTCAGTTTCCTTTGACTCTTCCCACAGAAACAGCAGAACCAAGACACTCTCGATCAACTGGAAAAAGTAATGTGATTTCTATGTTTGCTCCTTTCATGACTGATGGGGGTCGGGAGGCCTCAGAGTTAGTTGCAGGTCTTGGTCTTGCTTACTTCTATCCTGGAGAAGACTCACCCCACAGGGTGCCCTTTATAGGATCCTTGATAACCTGGCCTCCTGGTGTGCCTGTCCTGGTGTCTTTGTCTTTCTGGGGGCTTGTCCTTGGGCTACCTCTTGCTTCCCCACTAAGAGCTGCACTTCCTTGTACCTGCAGGAGAAGAAGGATTATCAGCAGAAGCTGGCAAAGGAGCAAGGCTCTCTCAGGGAACAACTGCAGGTGAGAGGTCTGGCCAGTGTCCCTGAGTCCTCTGGAGAGTGTTTCTCTCCTTTCTCTCAGCACTCATGGCCTTTTCTCCCAAGGTTCACATTCAGACCATAGGCATCCTAGTGTCTGAGAAGGCAGAATTACAGACAGCCCTGGCCCACACTCAGCAAGCAGCCAGGCAGAAAGCAGGTAGGACCTGGGCACCCTTCGCCTTGTACTGATGCTGTGGCAGGCTTGAGGGAGGCTCCCTGGGGCTCCATCTAGACTTTTCTCGCTCCAGGAGAGTCGGAGGATCTTGCCAGCCGTCTGCAGTCCTCCCGACAGCGTGTGGGAGAGCTGGAGCGAACACTGTCTACTGTGTCAACGCAACAGAAACAGGCAGACAGGGTAAGACAGGTCACTTCTCTGGCCATCAGCAGCTTCCTGGTGGACAGTGAGCTTAAAGGGCTTTTCTGCATGGTCCAGTGTCTTGCTGCTGACAGCTCAGGACACACCGTGCCATTTCTTGTTGTTTATGTTGTGTGGTTGGTAGAAGCAACCTGGGGGTTGAGTCCCCTGCTGGGTAACTGGGGACTGTACAAGCGAGCACTGAATGCAACACCTAGAGGCAGGTGCCTGCTGTGACCCTGCTGGTTGTGTGTGGCCTTGACCAAGTGCTATGAGATGGGATGAGTGCTTGTCTGTGGAAGTACAGATCTTAACATGGTACCATTTGTGGAAAGAGGAGAATGTGTGTGTGCAATGTATGTAAACCATGGCTGAGAGGATCAGTAAACTCAAGGTTGGGAAAGGGTGACTGTGAATGGACCATCTATTCAGAGGAGAGCAACATTCAGATAGAAGTTAAACAAGAGAAGTATCCTCCTCTTATCTGCAGCCCCTAGGGGAAAGGGCCTAGAGATTTAGATACCCCAAAATGTTGGAGTCTCAGCTCTGTCTGCCTGAGTGATTTCAGGCCCGCACCTAGCCTTTGTGTACTGTTTCTGCCAGGGATGATGGCAACTGTTTGAAATGACTGTGAAGGATGGAATTGGATGGGATTGTTAGCAGTTGGGCCTAGTAAAGTGCTTGGTGAACAACATTAACAACACCAGTAGTGTCTGAGAGCGCCTAGCCCAATGCTCGCCCACTGTAAATGTCATTTCTTAAAAAAAAATCCATAATCCTCCTACCTCAGCTAAGAGTACAGTCTTATCAGCACATTCAGGTCTCTGTCTCTGCCTGACTCATCCCTATGGAGTTTTTAAATGTCTAACTTTAAGGTTTATTTAGGTTTATTTACTCGGTGTGTGTGTGTGTGTGTCTTGCATTTACATATATATGCACCAAATGCATGCCTGGTGCCTGCAGAGGGCAGAAGGCACTTGGACCCCCTGGAACTGGAGCCACTATGTCAGTGCTGGGACCCAAACCAGGGTCTTCTGGAAGAAGAACCATCTGCCCTTTATTGAGGGGTTTTTTTTTTTTTGGCTTTTTGGGTCTGTTTTCTGTTTGTTGTTGTTAAGACAGGGTTTCCATGTAGCTGTGGATGGCTGGGAACTCATAGAGATCCACTGACTGCCTTTGCCTTCTAAATACCGGGGTTAAAGATGTGTACCACCATACCCCGCAAGTGGTTTTGGTTTGATTTTTGTTGTTGTTGGGTTTTTGTTTGTTTGTTTGTTTATTGTGAAGCCTTGACTATCCTGAGCTAGCACTGTAGACCAGGCTGGCCTTGACCTCATAGAGATCCACCCGCCTTTGCCACTGCAGCACTGGGACTAAATGTGTGTGCCACCACTGCCATCATCCTGTTCATGAATTCTTCTTAAAAACAAAGGAACGGCATTACTAGTGAGGTGGTGGTGGCCCACACCTTTAATATCAGTGCTCTGGAGACAAAGGTAGGCCAATCTCTGCAAATTAAGAACAGCCTAGTCTATGTAGAGAGACCCTGTCTCAAAAAGTAAAAAAAAAAAAAAAAAAAAAAAAAAATTAGTAAGAGTCGTACTAGTAATAATAATAATGATACAAAGGAGTATCCAGACAGGGTAGCACCTACCTGTAACCCCAGCACTTGGGAGAAAAAGGCAAGAAGATCTGGAGTTAAAGGCTAGCTAGCCCCGTCTTCATGAGACTGTGTCTAATAAAACCATGTGTCACTGGGCAAGGTGACACATGCCTGTGATCTCAGCACTGGGGAGACCGAGGCAGGAGGGTTCAAGGTCTGCTTGTAAACTCTAGGCTCTCCTGGATCCCTCAGATTGTGTTTGGGAAGAAAAATTTTAAAATGCTAGGGTGTTGTTGATTGGTAGTAGAACAGTTGACCCGCCTGTACAAGGCTTGAGTTTGATCCCAGCCTTGAAAAAAATAGTATTAATTAAAAACAAAAGGCCTGGTGATTAAGAGCACTGACTGTTCTTTCAGAAGACTCAGGTTTGTTCCCAGTACCCACATGGTGCTCCACACCAGTCTGTAACTCATGTTTGTGGAGCACAGACATATATGTAGACAAAACACCAATACATATAAAAGAAATAAAACAAAGCAACCCTGAAGGCTGTGACCAGTGGTGTGTACCTTTGGTCCCAGCTATTGGGGAGGCTGAACTGTCTCAGCCCAGGAGTTTGAAGCCATCTTAGATAACATAGTGTGATCCCACCTTAAAAACAAAACAAACGCACAGAATCACAAATGAGACTTGAGATGTGGACATGCTGTGGGAGAAGGCCGAGTGTGATTAGGGAAAGGAAATGTCACTATGGAACATCACCAGGGCCGCCGGTGTTGTGCCAGCTGCTGCTTCAGCCTGCCTGGTCCAGACTCGCTTTCTCTCTCTGCAGTACAACAAGGACCTAACCAAAGAGCGAGATGCCCTCAAGCTGGAGCTGTACAAGAACAGGTAAGAATGGCAAGGAGGCTGGGCTCTCCGCAGCCTCAGTATGGAGAATGGAGACTCAGCGGAGACAGGTTTGGGTTTGTGTAGAGCTGTGCTCTGGTCCCAGCCATGCTCCTGAGTCATGGCGTGGCCCCAGGTCACTCAGTCTCTCTGAGGCCTGTCACTTGTGACTCAGTGCTTTGTCCTGTGGCTGTGTGGCCAGGGTCATGCATCACTCTGAAATGGATTCCTTTCTGTTCTTGGTTCCTTCCTTTCTGCTCTGCCTCTGACCACAGCAAAAGTAATGAGGACCTGAGGCAGCAGAACTCAGAACTGGAAGAGAAACTTCGAGTCCTGGGGGCAGAGAAAGCAGCTGCACAGTTGGGGGTGGAGGAGCTGCAGAAGAAGTTAGAGATGTCAGAGCTGCTGCTGCAACAGGTGAGAGCTGCAGCCCTCACCCCTAAGGCCCAGGCACACAGTCCGTGGCTCCTTGGGGGTGACCTACAGCCAAGGGCTGAACAGTTTGGAACCTCCTCCTGTCCTGTGGTAATATTATTTACTAATTGTTCAACAATGGAACCCTGGCCACACCTTGTATCTGTTATCTCAGTAGTGGTTAGATGGCTGTTGCATCTTTATTTTTATTTATTTATGTTGTTGTTGAGGCAGAGTCTTATCAGTAGCCCAGTGTGACCTGTAACTCACCAGGTGAGCCTTGAACTCATGGTAATCCTCCTGCCTTAGCCTTCCAGGTGCTGAGGTTGCAGGCATGAACCCCATGCCTGCTGAAATGTCATCATTCTGTTCCATTTAAATGCCCATGCAGGAGTCTGCTTAGCTCCTCCTGACACTTTCTCCTATGGCAATGACACCGGGATGTCATCCTAGCTTACACTCTTGTGGGGAGCACTGCAGCAGCACAGCACAGACTCCTAGACCTAACCTCTCATTTCCCTCATACAGTTCTCTAGCCAATCTGAGGCCTCTGGCGGTAATGAGCAGTTACAGCAGGCCATGGAGGAGCGGGCTCAGCTGGAGACTCATGTTGGCCAGGTGAGGATCTGAAGCGGGAGAGGAAGGGCACGACTCCCGATGGCCAAGGGCAGGTAAGGACCATTGACAGCCCTTCGTAACTTGTACATTGACTGATGCAGCTGATGGAGTCATTGAAGCAGCTCCAGGTGGAGAGAGACCAGTATGCGGAGAACCTGAAAGGAGAGAGTGCCATGTGGCAGCAGAGGGTACAACAAATGGCAGAGCAGGTGAGGCCTTGTCTCTGGTGTCTTTGCTCTTCTTGAGCGTCAGTGTGGTGCAGCTGAGGGGTTAGGGGCTTTGGTTTTGCAGAGGTGGGACTGGGGATGGATGGTGCCTGGGACCTCCAGCTCCCCCTGTGCCTTGGGCAGGTGCACACACTGAAGGAAGAGAAGGAGCACAGAGAAAATCAGGTACAAGAACTGGAGACCAGCTTGGCGGAACTCAGGAGTCAGATGGGTGAGTAGGGCAAGGGTGACCTGAGAGTGGGAGTGTATCAAAGGGCTTCCTTTGAAGATCGCTTCCATTGCCCTGGTGGGCAGGTGGGTGTAAGGGCATTACAACAGGGGCAGAGGGTCTCTGCCAGGACCAACCAGGTGACAAGCCTTGTCATCTCTGAGTATGTGCCTTTCTGTGCAAAACAGGGTGGCATGCCTACTGCTACACCTCTGCAGGTGATGAGCATCAGAGAACTGTACTAGAGTAGCTTGAAACACTTACCTCATCTGAGACCCTGACAGAAATGAAGCCAAAGCTTGGGGCAGGGAGCCCGACTCACAGTGGAGGCAAGAGAGGATCCCCTCACTGTGCCTGCTTCCTTTCTCAGAGGAGCCACCTCCCCCAGAGCCGCCAGCTGGGCCCTCTGAGTCTGAGGAGCGGCTGCAGGGAGAGGTTGAGCGGCTGCAGGAGGAACTGGAGAGCCTAACAGGACAGCTGCGGGCCCAGGTACAGGACAATGAGAGCCTGAGCCACCTGAACCGGGAGCAGGAGGGCCGGCTGCTGGAGCTGGAGCGGGAGGCCCAGCACTGGAGCGAGCAGGCAGAGGAGCGCAAGCAGATCCTGGAGAGCATGCAGAGTGACCGCACCACCATCAGCAGAGCACTGTCGCAGAACCGCGAGCTAAAGGAGCAGCTGGCCGAGCTGCAGAACGGCTTTGTCAGGCTGGTGCGGAGCCCGCAGGCCCTCCCTGCTCACAAGGAACACACTCACCCCTTTTGGTCAGCACCCACAAGGGATGGGGTGCTGTCTACCTCTCATGAGGTGGTAGTGGCGAAGGCACCCCATGATCCAGAGCCCTAGGGTGTGTGGGAATGATCCAGCGGCCTTCCCTGCTCTGTGGGAGGGAGCACACATACAATTCTGGGGACCCCAGCCACATTAGGTCCTACTGACTGCTGCTTTCCATTTAGACCAACGAGAACATGGAGATTACCAGTGCACTGCAGTCAGAGCAGCATGTCAAGAAAGAGCTGGCCAGGAAGCTGGGAGAGCTGCAGGAGCGGCTGGGAGAGCTGAAGGAGACGGTAAGGCCTACCATAGGTGCCAGCCACTGCTGGACTTGGGGAGGGTGGGTGCAAGGCCTGTCACAGATTAGCTGCAGCCTGGAACAGGTAGCCCTGGACTACTCTTCATCGGTGGCAAGGCCAGAAGCTGCCGTTTTATAGTTGTAGGTTATACAAGGCCCTGGGTTCAGGCTGGATTCACATCCATGTGTTCAAATGCTTCCTATCTTCAGACCCATTCACTGAACTTAAATGATGAGTTTCCTCGTAGAGGTGTTAAAGGTTAAATGAGAAAATGTGCATAAAATATCAGGCACTAGTAGTTTGTAGAGAACAGAATGGGTTGGTCCCATCTGCTTTTCCACTCTTGGGACCTAAAGTGGTGAGGAAGGTGTCTGCATGAGGAGACTGGGTACGAAGGCAGGTGCTCAGGCTGTGGCAGCCAGCACTGCCTGCCCTCAGCCCTAGCCTTCCTGCAGGTGGAGCTGAAGAGCCAAGAAGCACAGGGTCTGCAGGAGCAGCGAGACCAGTGCCTGTCGCACCTGCAGCAGTATGCTGCTGCCTACCAACAGCACTTGGCGGCCTATGAGCAGCTGACCTCTGAGAAGGAGGCCCTGCACAAGCAGCTTCTGCTGCAAACACAGCTCATGGACCAGTTGCAGCATGAGGAGGTACAGGGCAAGATGGCAGCCGAGATGGCCCGCCAGGAGCTGCAGGAGGCCCAGGTGAGGCAGCTGTTAAGGCTGGGCCCAGGGGGAGGACCTGGCCACCTCTGTGCCTTCTCACTCTGTCCTGGCCCCTTAGGAGCGCCTAAAAGCTACCAACCAGGAGAACCAACAGCTTCAAGCTCAGCTGAGCCTCTTGGTCCTCCCTGGGGAAGGTAAGACTGCCCAGGAGGAGAGGACTAGAGTTGATGTATTTGGAGAAGCTCTGATTGGGCATTTTCTAGTCACTGGCTGGCCCCAGGGTATACAGTGGGGATACAGAGGTAGGGCTCTGAGCTCTCCTCTCCTAGTCCACTCTGTCTACCTGCTGGGATTATTAGAGGAGACAACCTACTGTCTGCCCCCAGGAGATGTGGACCAGGAGGAGCAAGATGAGGAGGTTCCTCAGCCCAGTCTGACCATCCCAGAAGACCTAGACAGTAGAGAGGCCATGGTAAGCTGGGCTCCGTCTTGCCCCTTCTGTTTGTTACCTCTGGTCCTTGGTTTTCTGCCCTCTGATGTCTTTTGATTACCACTCTGCACCTAGGAGCCAGTGGTCAGTCTCCCATCAGGGAACAGGTGCTCCCTCTCTCTCCCTGCCCCTTTATCCTGAACATCTCCCTGAGAGGCACCCCTCCCTCTTGTGTGCAGGTGGCATTCTTTAATGCAGCTATAGCTAGAGCTTGGGAAGAGCAGGCCCGACTGCGTGTGCAGCTGAGAGAGCAGAAGGCACGGGGCCGGAGCTTGGCTCACTTGGCAGCCCAGTCCAAAGCAAGCTTGAAAAGGAGGCAGTGGTTCCCAAGAATGCGGATGACTCTGCGTCTGAGGAGAGCAACCAGGCCCTACATGTAGCCATGGAGAAGCTGCAGGTGAGTTTGTCTGTGGGGGCTGGGAGGGTGGGGGCCAGCCAGGGCTCCTGAGTCCCTGAAACCTCTGTCTTGGCTCCAGAGCCGCTTCCTGGAGGTCATGCAGGAGAAAGTGGAGCTCAAGGAGAGGGTAGAGGAGCTTGAACATTGCTGTATCCAGCTTTCTGGAGAGACAGACACCATTGGTGAGGTGGAACCCAGCCTAAGGCAGTGGGGGTTATGCATGGGGCAGATTAGGGGAGCCACAGTGTGTGAGCCTTGTCCACCTGCCTGCCACCCCCACAGGAGAGTACATTGCCCTCTACCAAAACCAGAGGGCAGTGCTGAAGGCTCGGCATTTGGAGAAGGAAGAATACATCAGCCGGCTGGCTCAGGACAAGGAGGAGATGAAGGTAAGCCTCACATTTCTGTCGTCCAGGCCTGGCGAGTCTGGGCTGGGATGTTCAGGTTGAGTTCCTTTTCTCCAGGTAAAGCTGCTGGAGCTTCAGGAACTGGTGCTGAGGCTTGTGAACGAGCGCAATGAATGGCAGGGCAAGTTCCTGGCAGTCTCTCAGAACCCTGTTGATGTGCCCACCCCAGTGCCCACAGGCTCCCAGGAATTTGGCACTGCTGACCAGCAGGGTGGTGAGTAGAGCTGTTGTTATGGGAGAGCACAGGGGGAAGATACTCCCATGGCATGCAGAGCCATGACCCCTCCTCCTTTCTCTAAAGACCTCAGGGAGGTGAGCCTGGCTGACGATACAGAGCCTGCACAAGGAGAGGCAGGAGTGCCTGCTCCCCACGAGAACCCCACGGCACAGCAGATCATGCAGCTGCTGCGTGAGATTCAGAACCCCCAGGAGCGCCCAGGGCTGGGTAGCAACCCTTGCATCCCCTTTTTCTACCGTGCTGATGAGAACGACGAGGTGAAAATCATGGTTGTATAAAGACTGGTGGCCAAAGCCTCACCAAGGGCAGCCAAGAGTTCTGCCCCAACCCACTCTCTTCCTCAGCCACCCTTATCCTTACAATAATAATAAGGTCAGACTCCACCCCTCCAGGGGCTGGGGAAGTAGCTCAGTTGGTAGAGTGCTTGCCTGCTGTGCACACAGCCTTGGGTCCCCAGCACCTCTGAAAAGGCTGATACCTGTAATTTGAGCGCTTGGGAAGTGGAGGTGGGAGAATTGGCCATCCTCATCTACCTAGTGAGTTTGAGGCCACACTGGGCTACATGAGACCCTATCTGAAAAACCAAAAGATCGGACTCCTATCTTAATGGGGGATACAAACTGGTACAGATCTGCCTCTTAGCCAGGGCAGTTCTACTTTGTAAACTCCTGTTCGAGAAAGAGCACCAGAGACTCAGTGATTGAGCGCTGGGTGGCCTGAGGGCTTTCACACCGAGGGACTCAGTCCTTACTCAGGACATGGGCAGAACAGTTTGGCAGCATTCTCACGCCCTGGTGCAGCACGAGCTGGTAGATCGGCCTACCTAGCCTTCAGCTGGGCTCCTAAGTTTTCACCGGGTCAGTCCTTTCCACCCTCCTTTTCTTCCCCACCCCCATTTTATCTTCATTTTCTTTACATAGTGTCTCACGTAGCCCAGGCTAACCCTGAAATCACCACGTATTGAGCTGAACCTCTGCCTCACCGCTGTGCCTGGTGGTTGGCAATGCTAGGCAGGCACTCTACCAAGTGATTTACCCCCAGCACTACCTGCCTTTTTTCTTTGTGTGGTGATGCTGGGGATGGAACCCAGGGCACAGCGTGTCCCCAGACCAACTCCCATCTTCTAGAGGCACTTTAGGGCAGTGGGGCTGGGCAGCATTTTTATGGGTCCCCAGGCAGTTGGAGCTAACTGCCTCAGGAAGGCATCCCACTTAGGAGGGCTTCCATCTTTTTGAGGCACTTTGGGGCAGGGAAAGTGGGTACCATTCTCTCAGGCCTTAGGACAATTGGGGTAACTACGCCAAGCAGGACAGAGGCTGCTGGGGTGGGCTGGGCTTCCCCTCCCCCGGTGTACATATTGTACCTGTGTACCATTTTGTATATTCCGGGGTAGGGACACCCCTGTATTATAGTGGAGGTTGGAGCTGGCAAGTGGGGAAGAGCTTCTAATAATCACTTGGGGCTGGGAAACTTATTTATTGGTAGTGTTGAAGTCAGAGGGCAGGAGGCGGAGATGAGCTTGTGGCACCTGCTGATGCAGCTCCTCTTTATTTTGCTTTTTACTTGGGAAATAAATGGATTTAGCCATACTGCTGGACCTAGGGTGTTCATCATTGGTTCTGGGTTAGCCTAAGGTTGTCACTGAGCAGGGAATGTGTCCTGCCTGGAGAGAGCAGGCTTCTGGCCTGTGTGGAGCCCAGGGTCTGAAGTGCCTAGCAGGCTGATTGACAACCACCACCTGTACTCTGCTTATTGAAGCCTAGGGGTCCCAGGGGTGCCAAGGGCTCCAGCCACAGGGCTTCCTTACTGAGTAAGAGAGTCAAGCCTGACTTATACATAGGTGGAACTCAGGGTGCAGCAACTAAGGGTGCTGACTTCCAGGCCAGGCCTTTTACATTCTGTCCACTTTTCCCCTAGCCTGGCCATACATGGGGCCTGTTTTGTTCTTTAGGCCACTAGCAGCATCCTGGCTGAGCTCATAATATTGCCTCCTAGTGGCAGAAGCAGGATTCATAGGATTCACCTTATAGCACCCTAGCAAGGGCTTTTCCTCACCCCCTATTCAGTGCCCAATTTACACCTTCCCCTCCCCTCAGCCCCAGAGAATACAAACCAGAGGTACACACAATTCCCCACTATCCAGAAATGGGTTTTATTCTCAGCCAAGAGACAGAAAGACTGGTGGCCATCAGAGAACTGCACAGCTGCTGGTGCAGCATCCCCTCGCTTCAGAGTGGGGATGACCAAGGGATGGCTGTCCACAGGCCAGGAGGACAGGGAGGCTCAATGGAGGTGGCACATTGGAAGGGGGGATGTCAGGATGACAGCGTTCCCTTGTAGTTGGACCACAAGACTCCACAAGGACAGCATGGTGGTTGATTCTGACACTACAGGCGAGGCTGTGTCAGCCGTATGTATGTATATATATGTATATATAGGTATATTTATAGATATTTATAGAATGTCGCAGGAGCAATACCACAGAGGGGCACAAGTTTTCACCAACATCACATCTGGATGTGTCAGCTCACCACTACAACAGACTAAGTCACAGATGATGAATAGGACGCTTTGGGGCCGGGGGAGCCACTGTCAAGTCACAGAACAGCTGTCCAGGCAGGCTTGGTAAGGGAGGTCTCCGAGGAGTAGGAGGGATCTGGTTAGAGGTCGAAGGGGGGCCTGGGGCTCTCAGGACGGGACGGACTTGCCTGACCCGATCGGCTGGCAGTTGGAGAGAAAGCCAGAGAGAACCGAAGAGAGAAAAGGAAGGAGAGCTGGTAAGGCAAGAGCAGCCATCTCCAGCAGAGGCAGAGGGGATGAGGCGGGTGTGGATGTGGGCAAGGTTCCCGGAAGAGATGGACAGCTGATGAATGAAAGAGGGAAGATGGGGGTGCTGGGCCGTAACTAGCAGGTAGTCTGGGTAGAGGCTGGGTGGCCCTCTCTTGCCACACACACGGCCTCTCACACACCACCCAGGCAATGCACCACAGGGCCTCCCTCTTTTCTGCACACTCTATCTCCCATCTCACTGGCTCAGGGCCACCCCAAGCCTCAGGGGTCCCATGTAACAGCCATGAGGCCAGAAGTGCTTGAACCAGGAGATGGAAGCTAAAGGGGATGGCTGGAGGGAGCGCTGGAGGCCCCTCAGGTGGTCAGAAAGCCCAGGAGTCCTCTGGGGGACCCTGGGAAGGCTGGGAGGCAGGCAGCCGAAGCCTGTGGCCACAGACTTATAAGTCTAAGAGGGGGGCCTCCGCTGGTCGGGGGGCTGCAGGTCGCGTAGGTGAGGCTGGGCCCTTCCTGCTGGGGAAAAGCAGAAGGGTGAGCATCAATGGCCAGGGAAGAGTTGGGACGGTAACTGAGATCTGTGGCCAGCCAGGCAGAACTCAAGTTGATTCACCCAGTCAGTAGACACCGCAGTGCTTTTGGCTGAAAGGCACAGGCCACTCTGAAAACAGGTCAAACATAGGAGCTGATGGGCTGGCTCTGTGTCTGGGGCTGAGGAGGTGGGTGTTAACTACAGGTGTACAATGTCAAGGATGAATGGAAAGGGGCTACCTGTCCTCCTCACCTTGCCTGTGAGCCCTCAGTGGCTGGCAGAATGGCTCTTAAGTGATCTAAAGTCATCACTCAGAGCCCTGGCTCTGCCAACATGGTTATCATGCTTGCCCTGTGGTGGATTTAGTTGCCTGTGCTCCTAAGTTGGAAGTAGAAAGCCCTATCTTGGCAGCATAGTTCAGAGCAGGTATGAAGATGACGCCCTAAAGCTTCTGGTCCCTCCAATGCTAGCTAAAGTCACCCTCTCCAAGTTCTTAGTCTCTACACTGTCAACAGTGGTCTGATGTCATGGACAGCTCCACAGAGCACCCACATCTACCATCTTGGATATGGAACCTGTCCCAAGAGCCCTCAGTTTAATCAAGAAGGCCTTGAGTAGTGGCGCTGAGTCCCGAGGCTCACTGGGAAGGGAGATGAGAGAGCCAGCTGGAAGAGGACAGGAAGAGGGGGTCTAGAGCTGCAGGAGAAGGAGGGGCCTGGCTCAGATCTCCCAGGTGTCCTCAGCATGGAGCTGGTGCAGCGAGGAGGGAAGGGGCAGACACACTTCATGCAGCAGGCGGAGAGCATAACCTACCGTGGTTGACACTCCTCAGGGGTCACTGATAGTGATTCTGAAAGACAGCACGAAATCAACAGGGCAGTTCACAAACACACAGGTGGGCCACACTTCGGGTTAGGGGACATACACACGCACACGCCTGGGCGTGCACACACATGCTGTGAGGCCTTAAGGCCCTGCATGCACACACTAACACACATGCCCACAAACAATCATACTTCTCCCCTCCCGCCTCCCAGTGCCCAGCACCATTGCTGGCCAGTACGTCGTGCAGCACGGATCTGGGACATGCAGCCACTCAGCACACGGAAGCACACGCATGAGCTGTCACAACATAGAAGCTTGCCTGCACACAGAAGGCCTTTGCACCAGCTCCCTGCACACTCAGGCCTGGTGTGCTGACAGGGTTACCATAGGGCTCCGTAAGGGATAGGGCTTTCGCTCTAGGGTACAGCTGCCATTTCTCCACCCAAAAACCTCCATCTCCCTACATCATTGAGTCTTCAACCTACTCCACTCTTAACATTTACCATAATAAAGCAGCCCACTGTCCCTGTCACTCTGACACTCCCCTAGGAAAATGTCAGGGCACACTTATTTAGAAAGAAACTAAAGCCCTGGGAGGGAAAACGATTTGCCTAAGGGAAGTGAAGCAGCATTTCTGGACTCCCGGTCCCCTGACATGCTGCCTGTCTCCACTGTTCCAGACAGCAGAGCCCCACAGAGTAGGCCCATCCCTGCCTCATTTGGTGTATGGGGGGCTAGGCCCCTAGCTCTGTCCTTTAGTCACCTAGATTCCTAAATAGATGCTATTGGTCTGTCAGATCATGTGTTCTTTCTCAGAGACCAGCCACAGTCAGTAGAAATGGCACACTGAGTTGGTTATTAGAGTGAACTTCCTGGAAAGCCAGTCATGGATAAAGAAGGCAAAGCCAAGGGATGAAGTATATTCCCTTTTCCTGGAGATCTCTAGCAGCAGGGTAGCCTTTGATCCCTGTCCCTACCCAACACCCATCACCTGGTTTCAGACCACCAGACTGTCCACCATTCCCAGATCCCTTCCCCAGCTGCTTTCTATCCAAGTCCACGCCTGGGTGCCACTTTCACATTCACACCCGTGTGCACGCCCACATACACATCATCACACCTTGTTGGTCACACAATCACAGCCTGGCCTGATACTGTGGGCCAGAGGCTGACCAGCACTCTGGGACAGCTCAAAAGAGTCAGGGCTGTGAAGTGGGGCATCAAGGTAGTTCTGGATGTAACTGAAGAAATCCACACGGTTCAAAGAGAGGATCTGGGGTCAGAGACTTAGACCTGAGGTAGGCTCACCAGTAGCTGGGCAGGGTGAGTGAAGGATGGAATGGAGGAGGATGGAAGGCAAGGGTTTAAGAAATGCAAAGTGTGGGAGGCATGGAGAGAAAATGAAAAAAAGAGAGAAGCGCCATGCAAGTGCTGAAAAGAAGGGGGCAAGTGGTTTGAGCCCCAGAGCCCCCTCCCCAGAAACGACCACCTCCGGGACTCAGCGCCCCCTGCGGGGCAGGATCACCTGCCCGTGGCCGCAGGTCCCTTGGCCTTGCAATGCGATCCCAACGCTTAGGATGGAGAGGGTCGCTTCTGCTAGGCCGAAGATCTAGAATACAACTCCACCTCCCTCCGGGTCACGCCCGCCTGGCGGCTTTTCTCGTCGCTTTAAGCCCCTACTCACCTGGGGACCCCAGGCGGGGCGCGGTTGGGGCGCGAGGGCACCTGGGGAGGGGGGCCAAAGGGGTCAGGGGAAGCCCCCGGCCTGGAGGGCACGGGGGGCGCCCCCCCCAGGGCGGATCCAGCAGGCGGAGGCCCAGGAGCAGGGCCCCGCGATCCGGGCCGGGCTGGGGGCACGGCGGGGGCTCGGCGCTGCGGCGTGGGGCTGGACGTGGGCGATCTACGGGCGACAAGAGCAGAAGAAGAGCAGAGCAGAGATGAGTGGCTCCGCCTCCAACAGAGACCCCGCCCTCAGCCCAGGCTGTCCCCGCCCATGCAGCAAGCCCCGCCCACAGCGGCCTTGGACAGCGTGGGAGGCTAAGCCGGGTCCCCAGCGGCGCCACCCACCCTTCAGCCAGCGCTCACGGCAAGCCCCGCCCCGCGACAAGCCCCACCCTCTTCTAAGCTCCACCCCTCGCTCCAGGTGGGAGCCCCCGAGACCCGGGCGCGCCACTGCCCGGTCCCGGCCCTCCTCCCGCGGGCCCCGGGCTGGGGGGCTTTGGGGCCGTGGGGGCCGGCCCTGGTACCTGCGTCCGGCCGGTACGCTCTGCACCTGCAGCCAGGAGTCGTCCACGGGCGGGGGCATGGGCGTGCTGACGGTGGTCGTGTTGATGTCGCCGATAATGCTGAGCGCCTCCTTCAGAGCATGGTACATGCGCAGCATCTCGTCGCGCCGTTGAGCCTGCTCAGCCGATTCTTCCATCAGTGTGTTCTGGTCCCCGCAAGAGTACAGGTTGGCCAGCAGCTCAGAGAAGATAAACTCCTTGGTCTGTGCACAGACAGAGAGGGAAGGAAGGCTAGAACCTGATGACCGCGCCACCTTGTTACTGGCCAGACCTGCTAGAACTGGGAACTGGGGTTTGGTATTTCAGATGCCTACTTCTGCTTGGTGCCTAAATCTGCAGGTCTCTTCAAATCTCATCTTAATGTCCTTTTCTCAGATGAGAATACACAGCGGGATAGGGAAGTCACCTGCCCTAGGTGTCAGATCCGGGAGGAGACTCAGAACCTAGCCTGTCACTGGGACAACTGCCTATTAAGTTTATGAGCCTTTCTCGGGACCAAAATAAGGAAGAAGATAGTTTAACGTGGCCTGAGTCCTTAAGGAAGAAAATAACAAATATAATTAACTATAATGTATCCTTGTATCGAGTTAAAGATGTTCATGTGTGTAGTGGAAGTTTAATACCGACTTCAAATTCCCAGGCATTCTTAACCCAGCCAGTCTGGGACAATCTTGTGAGCTGCTGGCGTCTTTGCAGTTTACTCCAATCTCACTGACTCCTTTTCCAAAATCTACTGACCACACGCCACATGCCAGGCTTCGTGTTGCTTCCCACTTCATAAGCATTCTGTCCTCAACTCTATTATCGCCGGCCATATTTTACACATTGGGAAACAGACTCAGAGATTACATAGACGCAGAATCACATAGGGAATTTGTGGAAGAGCCAGCAGCATTTCAACCCAGTTCTGCTTTCCTGGGGCCTGCTTTTTCACAGCCCCGGTCTGTGGTGGTGCCGTGAGGTGTGTCTCAAGGCAGCATCTGAGATTCTTTTCAAAAAGCCATGATTCCCAGCCCCTCCTGAAGAACATGCATGTTTGGGTCAACCTAGGTGTCTTATTTTTCAACTGTAAGTTTCCTGAAATTCAAATTAAGATGAAGTATTCCCACTGGATATGTAACATCTGGAGTGGGTTGCAAAACTTAATGGGAAAATAGTAGGCAACATATCCTGTTAATAATATTTCTAGATAAGGGTCAGGTGTAGTAAATAGGCAGTACCTGTTATCTCAGCACTCAAGAGGTAAAGCCAGGGAGAGATCAGCCACAAGTTTAAGGCCAGCCTGGGCTCCACAACAAAACAAGATCTCAAAACATATCTCCATATTTCAAAACAATAATATTTTGGATATCTTGGGCTTAAAATGAATACTATTAAAATTAAGGTTTTGGAACCAGCACTCAGGAGCTAGAGGCAGGTGTATCTTTATGAGTTCAAGGCCAGCTAGAGCTATGTAGTGACTCCTTGTCTTGGAAAAAAAAATAAAATAAAAAGTTAAGAGATTGGAGAGTATGGGGTGACTCAGTGAGTAAAGGCGCTTGCCGGCAAGCCTAAGGATCTGACTTCAGTCCTTCAGACCTACATAGTAAAAGGAGAAAACAAACTTGCTCAAGTTGTCCAGGACCAGCACACAACAAACACAAAGGCATGTGCTCCCCTGCCCTGTGCACACATAAATAATGTACTAAAAAGAAACAAGCCAGCTGGCGGCTTGGTCTTGCACGAGCATGCTGCACACCCCACAACTGTGTACATACATTGTTGATCATAAGGTGCATGATGGTCTTGGGCATGAGATCCCGCACAGTCTTGTTGACAATGGCCATGTATGAGTCTACCAGGTTCCGAATGGTCTCCACCTGGCGCTCCAACTGAGGGTCCATTGAGTGCATGAAGCTGTCAGAGCCGTTCTCCTCCGTCTCACTGGCCTGCCATTGGAAACACAAAGTAGAGGTGTGGCAGGGCTCATGCAATCAGACTCCAAGGATCACTAAGACCTCAGCCCTCGCAAGGGTGTTAGCCACACAGAGGCGCCAAAGGCAACTCGGGGCTCCAGGCTCACGTCTGTGCCTTGCAGAACCCTGCCTCCCTACATTCAGCCTTGACTTGACTGTAACCCTAGTGGCTAGAATTTGTCACAATTTCTCAATCCATACATTAGAAAAGAACATTTCCAAGCTCCCTCACTTGGCCATTTTAGGTGCCAGACTAGAAGAGCCTGCACACTTACTTTCTCCTTGTCCTGAAGGTCCATGTCAGAGCCACAGAAGCAATATCAGCATGGCCACAGTCACCGCCACCACCAAGGAGCACATGTGAAGTAGACAGAGGGAAAGTGAGAGGGAGAGGGAGACATTGTGTGAGTTTAGCACAGTGTACTCTAACCCTGGTACATGTACACACTGTCACAGTGATGGGGGAGATAGGAGAGGCAACCCTGAAGCCACCAGTGTGTGAACGTACAGGAGACGTCCTCTGGCAGCAAGGAGCGTGAGAAACCAGAGGGCTTTGTTCCAAAGTCATCTAGGTAACAAGGAATGCTTGCTCTTTGCGAGTCAAATAAGGGCTCAGAATCTCTCTGAGCCTGGTTCTCTGGAACCCCCAGGGATAAGTAGTGGGCCTCTCCCCTCACTCCACTGCCACTCACCCCAACACGCTCAGGGTACACGCCCGCCCTCAGGAAGGAAGCCTTCCAACTGTCCACCTCCTCCTGTGTCTCACAGGCCAGTTCCAGCTGCCGGTAATCCTTGTAGACATTCCTGCAGGATTGGGTATGCGGGAGAGAGATGAGGGAGAGCCCCACCCTGCTCAGGGGATAAGGACACGTGAGCTTTAGGGTCCTCATGCTAGTACCCATCACTCAAGCCTCACTGTTCCCATTCGGGAGGTGGGTCAGTAATGATTCCTGTCTGCTGGGGCCACTGGGATGCTTTAGGGAAACAAGTAGCTCAGAGTGTAAAACAGGACAGCAGCCAGGCATGGGCACACACTAACCCCTGTGTTATTACCCCTCTCTCTATTTGAGAGGCCAAGGAGATGCTTGAGTGTAAGGCCAGTCTGGACTACATAAATGAGACCCTGTCTCAAAAGGAGAGAAGAAAGGAGACAGGCAGTCCAGCCCTGGCGAGGGTCTCAGAACCTTTCAGCAGATGGTAGTAGCTGTTTGTGATTCTTATCTCAGTACAAAAGAGCTCACACACATAAGAGCCAGCCTGGAGCCAGGCGGTGGTGGCACATGACTTTAAACCCAGCACTTGGGAAGCAGAGGCAGGTGGATCTCTCTGAGTTTGAGGCCAGCCTGGTCCCAAGTGAGTTCCAGGACAGCAAGGGTTACACAGAGAAACCTTGTCTTGGAAAAGAAGAAAAGAAAAAAGGAGGGGGGAAAAAGAGCCAGCCTGAGTCCGAAGGGAGCTCTAGTCCCGAAGAGGCAATCTTTCTGCTTTTTGTTTCTAGTACCTGGCAGAGTATTCTATGCTGGGCAGACACTAGGTAAATGGCTGTGAGAAAGAAGGAGGAATGGGAGGAGGGAGGGGAGGAAGGAAGGGAAGAAGGAGAGGAGGAGAGAGGGTAGGAAGGAGAGGAGGGAGGGGGATAGGAGGATGCTTAGACATGGCCCTAGTATTCAGGAGAAACTTTGTAGCTGTTGATGGCAGGTCCCTGGATTTGTATACCCATTTTCTACACAGCAGGCAATAGTTTGGGCCTTTCAGAGTCTGGGGTCTCAGGAGCTCAGCAAGGGGCAGGTAGGCACCTCTGCTCTGTGTTGAAGAGGGCAAAAATATGCTTGCTTGACATGAAGCCCTTCTCCACATCCCGCAGCTTCAGATTGTCCACAGACAGCATGTACTTCTTTTCTTTCTCCTGTTGAGAAGGGTAGGAGAGAGGGGTCAGCTTGGCACTGCCAAGCCTCCGTCACTCAGAGTGATCCATGCCGGCGAGCACCCAAAGTCATCCTGGGCTGTAGCCCTTCCCACCGCACGTGTGGTGTGCTATACAGTCATCCTGCCACGGAGCCCTAGTCCCATCTGGAGATCACCAGCCTCCAGAACCCCATGGCTTTCAAGCCAACCCTGGGCAGCCCTGTATGTATGTCACAGTATAAGGGACTGGTAAAGGCAGCGGGGCTGATGGGGTCTCCCTCATCCCATCCTAAGCAAGTCCTGGAGACTAGCCAGGCTGGGCCTCAGGCAGGGATGGCTCACATGAGGCTCTCTTGCCTCCAGCCTGGCTGCCTCTGACTTCATTTCCTGACTACAGAGCTGGGGGGCGGGGGTACACTAGCCTTGGAGGCTTCAAAGGGCTGGCTCAGCCCACTCCCTGTCTCCCCCTTCTAGCCACCCATGTGTTACCAATCAGACACACAGCACAAGCCTGGAAATTGTATGTGTGTAAACACATGTGTGTGGTTGTGTGGCCAAGAAATGCAAGGCCGAGTGAGTCTGTCACTATTGTGTGTGCTTTTGTTTATCGGACATAGGTGCGTGTGTGCACGGGACTATATGACAATATGATCATGCTTGTCACTATGGGTGCATGTAGCAGCTGTGACTAGAACATACTAAGACTTCAGGGCCATATGTTTGCAGGTTTGTGCATCAAGCTAGACATGTCGGTATTGTTTTGTGGATGAAGTTGTGTAAATCTGTAGACTGATAAGTCTGTGTCTGTAGCCTGGGAGGGGACACCCCAGATGGGCACTAGGAAGAAGTTCCTGCTGCCTGTTATCAGATTGGTCCCACCCAACACTGTAAGACCTATGCAGGAGCGATGGTCTGTGTGGGGGTCCATAAGCCTTGCCTTGGATCTCAGGTGGGGGTTGGGTTTAGGAGAACCTTGCTTTCCCACCCTGGCGTCATCTCCACCCTTCTGCCCCCAACACCCGCCTGGTCTGTGCAGCCACATAAAGCCCTCTTTATGCCAGGCGGGTGGCCGGGAGCCCCAGAGGGCGGCTGGGGGAGGAGAGGAGGAAGTTGCACACACGGCCAGGGAACATCTGGAACCCATCTAGGGAGGCCCGCCACAGCCGCCTTGTGCTCAGGGTTGGACACTAGGTAGGAGTGGCCTCCTCCCCCAGCCCTCCCTTCCTGCCGGCCCCCTCCCCAGGCCCCTCCTTCCCAGCCCAGCTCCCGCTCACCCCTGCCACGTCAAAGGAGGCAGAAGGGGAGTTGGGAGCGGAGAGGGACCACGGCTGGCTGGCTGGGGCTGGGGGACATGGGAGCTGGGGCTGGGTGCATCGTATCTCCACGGGATGGGACCAAAGCTCCCATCGGATGGACAGACGCTGCTGCCTGGATGGACCAGAGGATACCTCCACTCCGTCTACCCAGTGTTTAGACTACCTGTTCAGGACTCCCAAATTGTACAGTAGTCTGCACATTGGTTAGGCTGGGCTGGGTTAGACCCTCGGCACCGTCGCTGGAGAGCCGCACCAACCCCGCTGTCTTCTAGAACCAGAGCCTGGACCTGGGGCAGGGAGCTGTGGGGAACGGGGTGGACTGGGAGGAGGTGCAGAGCTTTGGGACTGCCATCGTGCTGCGGGACATATAGGAGCTTGTGGTGATGGGGGAGGGCATCGGAGGAAGACGAGGAAGAGGGTGGGGTGGGGAGGTCGTCGGAGTCGGTGATGTGGGTGACTGCCTGTCTGTCAAGGGGTTTCCTTAACCCAAAGGAGAGGGCAAATGGCTGGGCTGAGGGGACCAGACCCCTGCCCAAACCCAAGCTCCAGGTATCCTAGTGCAAAACTGAACTCCCGTCCTGATACTGCACTTCAATGCTCACACTAGCAGAGCTCAGAGGCATACATTTGTGCACCCCAGCTTTAAAGTGCACATCCATGCCCAGACGCGCACACGTGCACACACACACACACAAATTCACACTCAAGTGCATGCATTCACACTCAGACACACAATCTCACAATGGATGCTCCCTTCCCCCACCCTCACATCCCAGGCACACACACATATTCTCAAATATCTCTTGTTCACATTCTCCCTCCTCCAGACCACCCCCACCCTACACTGACACACAGTACAGTGAAATCACATGCGAGCACACATAAACTCATGCCTAGGTATTTATACCCCAATACACTCACAACATACACACACACACACACACACACACACATCCATAAGCCACACACAAAGACACACAATGAGGCTCCACCTCTCTATATCTAGTACTCAGCTAGTTTCCACATACAACTAAACACAAAACTAAGAAAAAAAGACATATATATATATATATATATATATAATAACACACACACACACACACACACACACACACACATACACATATATGCGCCCCTTTCAATTTGGCTCACCCGGGTAGCCAGCTATGGGCCACCATCTCCCTAATTCTGTGTAAGGATCTTAGATATGGGAACACGAGACCCATGGGGGATGTCTAGGGGGGCTGCCAAGATGACAGGGTATAGGAAGTCACCTCCCAGTCCCACACCACCTCACACTCCAGCCCTTCCAGGGGCCCCTGGGCTTGAGGAGAGGCCAGGGTTGGGGTAATGAGGTCCAGATGGCTTGGCACCCCCCCTCCAGTGACGACAGAGGACCCCGCCCAAGGTGGGGAGGTGGAGCCCCTTCCCAATGCAGACTTGGAGGAGACAGTGATCATGGAAGGGCCATGATGGTCCAAATCACAGACTTCCCCCCCACCCCGCCACTCTAAAATGCTACTGCCCCATGATCTAAGAGAGCACCCTGTCTTATGGTAGTCCCCTCAGGAAGAAGAGGCTCCCTTCCCCCAACTCCTTGGCCAGCTGGAGTTCATTACCACAACACCCCCTGTCTGCCCCCCCCATTCTCGCTGGTCACCTCTGGAATCCAGATGTGAGAGCCAAACAGACTCGTTCTTAAAGGAGACCAGTAACTGGAGGAGACTGGTGGGGGCTTCTAGGTGCCCTAGCAGGCAGGGGGCTACTCTGGGGGCTGGCTCTGCAGGCCATCATCACTACTGGTTCCTTGGCCTGGAAGTCTCCCGAACAGCTTGCCTTGGTTGGCAGGGGCTGAGGGTACTGGGGTGCAGGGGTTAACTGAGTGTCTGGCAGCTGGACACGTGTGTGTCATGGTCCTGTAGGGGCCACAGAGAAGGAGGCACGCCTTGGAGTGAGAAAACAGGAAGGCCGCTGGGCTGCTGGGTCAGGGAGCAGCACCCGGCAGCCCTGCCTACTCACTCCAGGGTGCTTCCAGGCCTGCCATCTTCTCCTTCCAGCCTGGATGAGAGGGTACCTCTCTGATTATACATCCTCCTCTCACCCTCGTACAAGTCTTTTCAGACCCCTGGGGTGTGGCCTGGTTCACTTGACCCTTGACAGTCGGGAATCCTTGTCTTACCTCATCGTCCTTGTACCAGGATAGATTCTCAGCCGTCAGCACAAACCAATACTCCTTAGAGCCTCCCTTCATGATGCCAATGTTGTTGATGGTCAGCCACCCCTTTCGAATGACCTGGAGCAGGAGTTGGGAGGAGGCTGGTGGGCATGGGCCAGGCTTCCCCATGGAGGAGAAGATGAGTGAGGAGGCCTTCAAAAGCCCCTTCTCCAATTCTCTGAGGCCTAACTGGTCAGAGAGGGTGGGGGCCAGACCTACCCTGATTTGAGCCACAAGTGAAGAGAGTGGAAGGCGAGAAAGCAAAGGTCAGCCCGAGATAGAGAGCCTTCTAACTGCCAGAGATGTGTGAGCTGGGGATTGGCCACTTAATAGAGAGTGAGTTCCCCGTCGCTAACAGTATGCAAGCAGAGTTTGGCAGATGTTTGTGTAGGGCAACCCAAGCATCATTTGAGGGTGTTCTGTGACATGTTTCTAACTGTAGGACCCTGTATTTGCTGCAGTTGCTCCTCTCCCCTTCTTGCCTGGCGTCCATATAGACTTACACGGCGAGTGGCCCTCCCTGCCCCCCACGCCAACCGGAAGCACAGTGATGATCTCTGATCAGTCTTTTATGTTTGCTTCTGTAACTGAGACTGCAATTTTAATTCTCTCTCTCTCTCTCTCTCTCTCTTCTCTCTCTGCCTCCCTCCCTCCTCAGAAAGCACGATATTACCCACATATACAACCTTTCCTGCTAATGCATGCATCTCCCTGTGCCCCTCATCACTTTGCAGAGTGCTGGTTAGTCAGTAAGTGATGGAGGAATGCTTGTGGTGACATAAATAAATGAGCACTGAGCTGTGACAGTTCTAAGAGCCTTTGGGGCAGAAGGAAGAAGCAAAGTCACCCATTTTCCAGGCCTGAACTTCCTACCAAAAGTCCAGAATAACAAGCAAGAGTCCATTTCCAGAGGTCTACCCCAAAACATCCCTGCAAACCTTGGTCATTGCCCATCCCACCCCTGCCGCTGATTCTGACTGAAGAACGACTACATCTTGCTCCCTCCCTGGCCCTGACCTCACTGGATGCTTCTCCGAAGGCCTAGGTGCACAACTTGCTTCTAGCCTTTCCTGACTCCCTCAGGCTTCTGCGAACCTCACTGGGAATTCAAATCACACAATCTATCAGCACCCAGCAGAGGGACCACTACTTTGGTCAATTAACAAATTAACAGGGCGGCTGGAACCAGACACCCTGCCAATCCTCTCCCAGCCCGCTGGTGGGATCTCCTCAGGGTCTGCCTTGGGAACGGAGTCCATTGCTGTTCCAGGATCTGGCCACACATTGTGCACTCTGCCTCCCGACTGACTTACAGCCTTCCCCTCCTCTTAGCCACTCCCAACCCCGTGCTTTCTCTCATCTGCTCACCTAGCTCACCATCTGGAGCACCTGAACTAGATACTCTCATCCTACCCAGGACTCTCAGATGCCCTACTGGGGCCCTATCTATAGGTATCGGGTCTCCAAGGGGCAGGGGCAGGGAAAGTGCAGGGGCAGGCTATGAACCTTCCTGACATACAATTTCTTTTGGTCTTCCTTCTCTGAGAACCTACTGTGCGCTTGGTCCCAGAACCTGGGGTGGGAGGTGACCAAGGCCCAAGGCTGGATTGGAAACAGATATTAAACCAGTCATGGCCTCTGGAAACTACTTGGGAAATACTGAAGACTCCAGGTCTTGTGTGTATAACTGGATAGAGCAAGGGCTGCTAAGTGCTGTTTCCACAGCCATTTGAAGCAGGGAGCAGGGAGCTAGGAGAGGAGGGATCAGGCTCCCGATGACTCATGAAGTCTTAACTCTCCTTTGGAGGTCACTGTCTGCTTCATAAGAACATGCCTGTCTCATATCCACTCCAAAAAGTCACCAAACATTCCTCCAACAGACTTTTAAAGAGCACCTACCTAGCCCTGGTCCCATCCATCCCCATGTAGGGTAGCTCTGCCTGCAGTAGGTGCTTGGCTTGTGCACACTTATAGATGAGTTATGGGACTGTGTGCATAGCCGGGCCTTTCTCTGTCCTGTGAGCAAGCATGGAATTCATGTGATGGTATGTGCAAAGTGCTCAGACAAAGGGTATCCTCTGCCCCAAGCAGATCCCCATCACCAGCAAGACTCCACCTCCCCGGCACTGCACAAGCCAAGACCCCCCACACCCCAGTCCTGGTACTCACCAGAATCTCATCCTGCAAAGAGGTAACCATAGCAACCAGGAGAAGTAACCATAGCAACCAGGAGAAGCATCGGGAGAGAGGAAAGAGGATTACTGAGGCAGAGTGGGAAGCTTGTGGCTGGCAGAGGGCAGGCTCTCTGGCCCCCGGTGGACCCTTCCCATTAGGAGAGGGGGTTCTCAGAGCTCCAAGCCCATCCGGCATCCTCCATTCCTCGGACTGGGGCACTGGGGCCCACTCACCTGGTTCCCTGAAGTCTTCTTCTTGTTCATCTGGTTGCTTCTCTGCTGAGCACTAATGGGAGAGAGGGGAAGAGTCTCAAAACTTCTCTCAAAAGGCCCAGCTCCACTGCTCACAGCTCATAGGGCACAGGACTTAGAAGTTTGTTTGTTTGTTTGTTTGTTTGTTTTAAAGATTTATTTATTTATTGTATATGAGCACACTTGCTGTTTTCACACACACCAGATGAAGGCACCGGATCCCATTATAGATGGTTGTGAGCCACCATGTGGTTGCTGGGAATTGAACTCAGGACCTTTGGAAGAGCAGTCAGTGCTCTTAACCTCTGAGCCATCTCTCCAGCCCCAGAACTTAGAGGGTTAAGCAGGCAGAACTGAGATCTGCATACACACATGTGCACATATACACATGCATATGTGCACACGGGCACACACGAAGGGTCACCCCTGGGAGTACTCACTTGGCAAAGCCTATGAAGTCTTCATGGTTGGTATTCATGTAAGCCAGCTCAATGTCAATGAGAAGCATGACCTTCAAGGGTCCACATGTTGGTGAGCAAATAGAAAAGATGACAGAGTTTAAGAATGATGACTGGCTAGGAGAGAGATACTTTCAGTACATTTAGAAGGTTAGGATCCATAATAAATAAAAAGTCCCTACAGTCAATAACTGAAAGACAAAAGAGAACACACATCAAAACAGTCAACAAACATGAAAGGGTATTTCATAGACGACATGCAAACAGCCAATAAGAGAATGCAAAACTGAAATAATTATTATATATAATTAATATACGCTAATAAAACAGTTTTAAAATATGCAAAAATTGTCCACCCTTGTTCATAAAGAGCTCTTAGTCAACACAGTAATATCCTTCCTTTTTTTTTTTTTTTTTTTTTCTAGAGACAGGGTTTCTTTGTGTAGCCCTGGATGTCCTGGAACTCCGACCAGGCTGGCCTCAAATTCAGAGATTTTCCTGCTTCTGCCTCTCACGTGCCGGGATTAAAGGCGTGCGCCATCACAACCCAGCGAGGAAGATCTTTTTTAACCCTAACGAATAATAAGTGTTAGTAAAGGTTAGCACAGTGTGTGCATAGGAAGATGGAACTGTGTCTCTTATATGGATTATTATTTAGGTTGTACATATGGATGTTTTGTCTGCATGTCTGTATGTGCACCACGTATATACAGCGTCCACAGAGGCCAGAAGAGGGTGTCCGATCACCTAAAACTGGAGTTACAGGTGGTTGTAAGCAGCCATGTGGGTGCTGGGAACTGAACCCTGGTCTTCTCTAAGAGCATCCAGTGCTCTTAACATCAACCTCTGAGCCATCTCCCCAGCTCGCTCTCTCTCTCTCTCTCTCTCTCTCTCTCTCTCTCTCTCTCTCTCTCTCTCTCAGATAAGATTTTTATGGTCACTGCCCAGGCTAGTCTTGAACTCTGGGGTGTAAGCGCTCCTCCGACCTCAGTCTTCCCATTACCAGGGACAACAGGCTTATGTCACCATGCTTGGCTGTGGTATAATTTGTAATGGAAGAAATCTGGGAACAGGGCAATGGCCGTTAGAAAGTGAAATAGATTAGGTGACCCAACAATGAAAGACTCTATAGATGTTCAAAAGCATAGGAAAATTCTAGGCTGTAGTGAGGGAACATACACACACTACAAATTCTGAAGTGTGAAGATACTTGTATTTGAGTCTTTTGTTTTAGTTTTTTCGGTTTGTTTGGTTTATGAGACAGGTCTTCTATAGCCCAAGTCTGGCTTCAAAATCTTTACTTAACTGAGGATAGCTTTGAAAGTTTGATCTTTCTGCCTCCACCTCCAGAGAGCTAGGGTTCCAGGCAGGTGCCACCATGTCCAGCCTTGAGTCTTGATGAAAGTGACCGCTGGGTCCACCCCTAAGTCCTCTTCTTCCCTTCCTGTGAGCTGGGGCCTGCCCTTCCTGAAGCCAACCTTCTGCTGAGGAAGCATTTCTGCCCCCGAAGGACTGGCCAACACAAAGTACGCTGAAGTAAGTCACTTGTTTAGCATGTCAGAGATATCCAACAGCTGCTCAATAGTGTGACTGCTGTTGAGAGAAAGGCACGATGCACCGGAAGAATATGGTTCCTGGAGGTAGAGCAGAAGGTGGCGGTGTGGCTCAGGTGACAGAGTCCTTGCCTAGCACACAGGAAGCCCTGGCTTTAATCTCTAACACCACATAAAGCAGGTGTGGCGGCTCATTTCTATAATCTGAGCGTTCAGAGGGGAGGAGGCAGGGGAAGCAGGACTTCAAGTTTATCTTCTACTATGTAGTGAACTCAAAATTGCCCAGGCTATGTAAGTCCTAACAGGCACGCATGAATGGATGCAAGCACGCAACTTAAAGCTGGAGGAAGGTTGGAGGGAGAGAGGAAGGAGGGGTGAGGGAGGTGGGATGCTGTGCAGCATGCCACTGAAGTGATCTGTGGGCACACGTGAGAGCAGTGTGCATGCCACGTGTGCACATGGGGGTCAGAAGATAATAACCTCGACTGTCCGGGTTTGCCTTCTACCTTGTTTGAGACAAGGTCTCTTGCTGTTAACCATTGCATACACCAAGCTAGCTGGACCTTGGGCTTCCTGGGCTTCTCCCTTCTCTCTCTCTCTCTCTCTCTCTCTCTCTCCTCTCTCTCTCCTCTCTCTCTTCTCTCTCTCTTCTCCAGGAAAATTGTCAAGACAGGGTCCCACTATGTAGTCCTGGCTGTCCTGGGACTCGCTATGTAGACCAATCTGGCTTCAAATTCAGAGACCCTCCTGACTCTGCCTCCCAAGTTCTCTCTCAAATTCTGGGATTAAAGGCATGCACCATGATGCCCTGGTTTCTTCTGTCACTTGCCATCCATCTTGCAGCAGGAGCCCTGGGATCCCAGGTGTGCACGGCCATGCCTGGCTTCCTGTGGGTGCTAAGGGTTCAAACTCACGGTCTCACACTTGCATAGCAAATGCCTCGCCCACTGGCCCTGCCTGGTTTTTTTTTTCTTTTATTCTTTTTTGGTGTTGTTTTATTTTGTGTTTGTTTGTTTGTTTTGAATCAGGGTCTCAGTACATTGCCCAGGTTGGCCTCAAGCTTTTCATCCTCTTTGCCCCTCCCAGGAACCCGGAAGCACAGTTGTTCATAACGGCACCTGGCATAATAAGGACTTAAAAGCATAGACAAGAAGAACTCAAGTGACCAGGAATACAGCATTGTAGAAAAGGGACATTGAGGACAGGGGTGAGGTGGGGCGGCAGGAAGCTGGGGCACTAAGATGAGTTTAAAGAGGTGACAGACAATCAAAGAAGAGGCAAGTGGCACACGCCTTTAATCCTAGCACTTGGGAGGCAGAGGCGGGTGGATCTCTGTGAGTTTGAGGCCAGCCTGGTCTACAGAGTGAGTTACAGGCTACATAGTGAGACCCTGTTCTGAGCCTCAGGAGGTCTAAGATTGGCCACAATATCTCTGCTCTTCCAGTCCCAAAGACAACATCTGATGTCTAAATTTGTGAATGAATGAATATTCCAGAAACAGAAATGCAAAAGAGCCAGCAGCTGTGAGGGCCTAAGGCCAGTCAGAGACATGGCAAACAAACAGAGGACGGCCTCAAGGATGACCGCACAGACTGTCAGAGATATAGCAAACAGAGGAAGGCCTCGGAGGTGACTGCACACACTGCCAGGAAGCCAATGGTGCCAGACAGACAAAGAAAAATGAAGGGTCTGGGTGCAGGGGATGAGGCTGGGGGGTCATGGGTTTGTGGCCAGCTTAGGTTACATAGTGAGATTTCAGTTAGGGGTTGGAGGGCAGATGAGAAGGGAGGGAGGGATGGAGGAAGGGAGGGAGAGAGGAGCAAAAAGAACAAGAAGTAGGAGAAAAGACAGACAGAGAGAAAGACACAGAGAGAGAGAGAACATGGAGGGAATGTAAAGGGTGTAATTAGTATGGCGGCTTCTCAAATAACTAAATAAATGGGGTCGACCCAGGATGCAGCTCAGCCTATGTGCTCAGCAGGTGCTTGGCAGTTCCCAGAACAACTAGTAAAAACATGGTAGATGACATCACCATGTGATCTACCAATTCCACTTCTGAGTGTAGACCCCAAAGAATTACAAGCAGGGACCTGAGGAAGTATTTGGCCGGCCATATTTATTAGCAGGAGAATACACAACAGCCAAGGGATGGCAGAGAGGAGCTGGGGAGATGGCTCAGTGATTAAGAGCACTGGCTGCTCTTTCAGAGGACCCTGGCTCAATTCCCAGCACCCACATGGAGGCTCACAAATACCTGTAACTCCAGACCCAGAGATCCAATGCCATTTTCTGGCCTCCTGGGCACCAGGCACAAAAATAATACACAAATATCCGCACAGGCAAAACACCTATGCACGGAAAAGACTGTAATAGATAAATAATGACACAGTACATAATCTACAGAATAGGTACTGCAATATTTTGGATAAACCTTAAAGGCATTATGCTAAGTGAAATAAGCCAGGCACCAAAGGACTGAAATACTGCATGATTTCACTTACCACAGGAACCTAGATAAATTCGAAAGAAAGGGGGCTGTCGGGGGCTGCAAGGGGACTGCTTATGACAAGCACAAAGTCAACATTGCAAGGCACAAAGCTTTCTGTGGGTGGTGGCGATGGTACCACGGTGTCGAGCAAACTCAGAATTGCTAAACTGTGACCTTCAAAATGACCACAAAAGGGCAGGAGAGACGGCTCAGTGGTTAACAGCAAAATGGCCACAACGATCCACTTTACGTTAACCAATCATCCCATCAGAAAGCAGACAGGATGAGAGAGTGATCTTGAAAAGAGGAAAGGAGATGGAGACTGCTACCTGCTCCTTGGTGCGCCCCTCACGTTCCCGGATGTGGGTGGTCACAATTCGCTCCATCTCCTCCCGAAGACGCGGGTATTGCTGGAGCTGGAGAAGGGCAGGAGGAGAGAGAGAGCCACGTACACACAGGGCCTGGGACATTAGGCACCCAAACCCCACCTGAGTACAGGGACCTCGGAGCATAGGATGGGTGGTACACATGGGAACACCAACCAGGCCAAGAGAGCCCTGGGGCCCCAGGAAGCTGATGGCACCAAATCATGGCTGCTCCTCCCACCTAAGTGTGCATTCTAAATGGCAATTCAAGGGTCTTCCCGGATCCAGGACTATCTTTACTGGACCACCTGGGCAATTTCAGTGGGCAAGAGGCAGTCTCCGTGGGGAGAACTACAGAAAGAACCAGGCTGTGGGAGCTGCCATCTTGACATGGCCATCCCGAAGACCAACCTGGCAGACAGAGGCCTTTGAGGAGGCATCCTTCGCTCCCAAGGCATTCACTGGCCCTTAGGGTTACCTCTTGCTTTCCTAAAGGCTCTGAATGAAGCCAGGTGAGAAATTAGCAGAGAGGAACCTCCAGAGACCTATCTGGGAGGAACTGGGGAAGGGGAGGGCCCATGGTGCCAGTTGACCTCCTGAGTCAGGCTGGGGACAGGCAACACTCCTTGCCAGAGCTGGGGAAGAAGGAGTTACAGGGAATGACAGCTGTCACACCAGAGGACATGCAGAAGCTACAGGACACAGGCATGCAAGGACACGGGGACATGCAGAGATGGGGCATCAGCAGCATGAGCAGTACCCCGAGGGGGGCCTGGCTGGCCCTGGGCCATTGGTATAATTCACCCCCTTCTGTCTCCCTTGGTATGCCTCTTTCTACCACCATCATCTCCAGCTATGCCTGCCCAGGTCCAAAACTTAGCAGACTTAGTAGTTCCTACAGTATTCTGTGTAGCCAAGGATGACCTTGAACTCCTAGGAACTCTGTTGTCAGCTCAGCCTGTTCTCACGACTCTTACGTGCCGGCTCTTCTAGAAAGCCTGTCCAGCTTGAGGACTGATAGCCGAGTCTGGGGCCTCCCTGTGCTACCTCAGTCTCTCTCCTCCGGCTGAGTAGTAATTGTTGACCAGGGCTGTGGCAGGGCTGGGCACCAGTGGTGCTCAAAGAGGGCATGTCAGAGGGATGAAGAGATGAATGGAAATGCATGTCTTTGCCCTCCTTGCTGGGTGAACAGGCAGAGGCTCCGCAGTCTTCTGGCTTGGACCCAGCTGTTAGATGGGGCGCCTCAGTGTGCTTTTGAAGCCTGCCCACCAGGACCACCCTTTCCCCAAAGCCATTAACCCCCAACTTAGACAGGTCCCGGTCCTGCTTTCCTTCCTGTCCTGGGTCAAGACTCTCAGGGCATCCCGCGGGAAGATGTCCAGGGAGTCCGTGCCTGATTCTAAGGGCAATATGAGGGTCATGAGGGACTGTCGGGGTGGGGCGGAGGATGAGGAAGAGAGCAGAGCTCAGGGAAGGGCAGCATCCAGCCTTCATGGCTACAGCTGAGGCAGCCTAGCACAAGTGGCTTAGGAGGATCAGCCTGAGCCCCGGGGCTTAGAAAAAACGCTAGCTGGTGGGGTCTGCTGCTCTGTGAGGTTTTTTTTTTTTTGTATGACACCTCTGAGCCTGGACAGAAATTTGGGGCTGAGTCACAGTTACCCAGGCCTTTGGGGTGATCCAAGGCTCCCTCTCAGGGCAGGGTAGGGGTGGAGCCAGAAGAGTGCGGCCAGCTCCCTGCTCTGAGCCTGCATCTGCATTTCTCAAGTTTTCCACGTGTCCCATATGGACAGGGCTGCCTCAGCCCCCTCAGGAAATTCTGCTCCTTCCAGCATCTTTTTCCATTCTGGCTGCCGCCTCAGAGCGCCTGCTTCCAGGACTTTTAACCAGTTTTAAAATGGAACTTTTCTCTCTCTCTGTCCTTGGCTGAGAGAAGTAACCAGCCTGCAGCCCACTGGCTTAGAGGTCAGGAATGGAGCTCCAAGCCATGAGTTCTGGGTTCACAGCCAACCCTGCTAGGTGGCTTCTCAGAGCACTTCCTGGGTGCTTTCCTTCTTATCCTAAACCTAGGAACAAGCTTTCAGCTATGTCCAGAGAAGTAAAATAAAATAAAATAAAATAAAAATCATCCAATCCCAGCAGGGTGAGTAATGACACCCAACTCTTGACAGGAGTGGCTTAGAAAACACAGGTATTCAGCCGGGCAGTGGTGGTGCACACCTTTAATCCCAGCACTTGGGAGGCAGAGGCAGGCGGATTTCTGAGCGCAAGGCCAGCCTGGTCTACAGAGTGAGTTCCAGGACAGCCGGGGCTACACAGAGAAACCCTGGATCCAAAAAACAATACAAACAAACAAAAAAGAAAACAGGTATTAAAAAGAAACAAACAAATAAATAAACATGAGTGGATTTTGCCATATAAAGAAAACTAACTGCTGAAGTTAAATCATATGGCCAAAATATGGTTCTCCCTTAAGATCTATGCCCTCTGTGAAGCAAGCTTCTTGCTCACAGGAACTCTCACTAACCACAGAAGATTTCGGTGTGAAACGGGAACAGCCCTGTTCCTTTCTCTCATTCAAAACAGTGGCTAACCTTGGGTAAACAGGACTTCCATTGTTAGGGCTCGATACTTATCAATTTTCTCCCCCAAGTGCTACAGACATTCTTTTCTGCAATATGTTTTCCATCAGACAGCATATGGCTCCCTTTAAATCACAGAGGGACATGTGGACAGACGCACACAGGCCTGTCTTGCCCCTTGTCTTCAATATGAGACAGGATCTCATATTGCCCAGGCCGGCCTCTAACTATATAGCAGAGGGTGACCTTGAACTCATGATTCTCCTGGGATTGCAGGCGTGGACAACCACACTTGACTGCTTTTAAATAGTCCCAGTCTTCCACTGTGGCTGCATGACTTTGCCTATTGATTGCCTCTCTATGGGCATATAGAGCTTTCAGAGTTTTATCATTCGTAATGATGGCCGTAATGACGGCTTTCCCAAGGAATGCAGCTCAGCAAAGCATTCCGCAGCTTTGGAGTGTTGGTGTCTAGCAATCAGTCTTCTAGCAATCTATCCTAAGGAAACCATCCAAGCAGAAAAGAGCGTAATGCATCTTCAAATGCAAAGAAACGCATTAGCAGCATGTTGCTGTGAGCATGTGCACATGAATGTGTGCATATTTGGAGGCTGAATGTCAATGTCCCTTCTCCACCCTGTATCTGAGATGGAATCTCTAACTAACCTGGAACCAAGATTTGGGGAGGCTGGTGAGCCAGCAGACTCCAGGGCTCTGCCAGTCTGCCTTGCCAGCTCTGGGACCACATGTGTTACTTCATCTGGCATTCCATGTGGGCACTGGGAATTGAACTCAGGTCCTCCTGCTTGTGTGGCAACTTAACCAACTGAGCCATGTCCTCAACTCTTGTTTCCTGATGATGTGTTTTAAAATTAAATGTTCAACAATGGGAAAATAGACAAATCCCATTTAATGGCCTCTGGTGTCACCATTAAAAATTATTATATAGGGATGGAGAGATGGCTCAGCAGTTAAGAGAACTGACTGCTCTTCCAGAGGTCCTGAGTTCAATTCCCAACAACCATATGGTGGCTCATAACCATCTGTAATGAGATCTAATGCCCTCTTCTGGTGTGTCTGAAGACAGTGACAATGTACTCAAATTAAAAAAAAAATCTTAAAAAAATTATTATATAGGGCCAGGAGGTGGTGGCACACACCTTTAATCTCAGAGAGGCAGAGGCAGATGGATTTCTGAGTTCGAGGCCAGCCTGGTCTACAGAGTAAGTCCACAAGCCAGTGCTATATAGGGAAGTTTTTGAAAAACATTTTAGCAATGATTCCTGTAGTGTGTGTATGACAAGACGGTGTGGATATGGTGGTGACTTATGTTGATGGGTATGTGTATGGTTTGATGTGTGTGTGTGTTGGTGTGTTGTGTGTGTATGGTGTGTGTCTATGGTGTGTGTGTGTATGTGTGTGTGTATGTGTAGGGTGTGTGTGTGTGTGTCTATGGTGTGTGTGTGTGTATGTGTGTGTGTATGGTGTGTGTATGTGTATGGTGTGTGTGTGTATGGTGTGTGTATGTGTATGGTGTGTGTGTGTATGGTGTATGTGTGTGTCTATGGTGTGTGTGTATGTGTGTGTATGTGTGTGTGTATGTTTATGGTGTGTGTGTATGGTGTGTATGTGTGTGTGTATGGTATATGTGTGTGTGTCTATGGTGTGTGTCTATGTGTGTGTATATGTGTGTGTGTGTGTGTATGGTGTGTGTATGTGTGTGTGGGCACACATGCACAGTGACATCTTTACTCACTGAACCATCTGGCCAGCTCAGAATTATGGATGTTTTCAAGGAAGGTATGTATAGTGGATCATGCCTTTACTGCTACCTCTCAGGAGACAGAGACAAAAGGACTGCCATGGAGTCAGGTTAGCCTGGGCTACATAGTAGATTCTAGGCTAGCCTGGGCAAGAAAGTGAGTCTGTCTCAAAAACAAACAAACAAACAAACAAAAAACAAAATAAGCCGGGCAGTGATGGCGCACACCTTTAGTCCCAGCACTTGGGAGGCAGAGGCAGGCAGATTTCTGAGTTCAAAGCCAGCCTAGTCTACAGAGTGAGTTCTAGGACAGCCAGAGCTATACAGAGAAACCTTGTCTCAAAAAAAAAAAAAAAAAAGAGGAAGAAGGAGAGGTGGTGGGGAGAGAAGGACAGAGGATGGGAGGGGAAAGAAGAGAACAAAACTGAGATACAAGCGCTGGAGCATGCTCAGTACCCTTACATAGACCTGGAACTGTTTCTGCTATGGTCCGAGCCCAGCAGACAGAGGGCCCATGAACCAAGACACAGGGACTCCCCAGAGTAGGGCCCGGAGATATTGGGTGGCACTCACTAGAACCTTGAAGTTAAGGCAGACGTGTGCCCTACACATACACTTCAGCTCAACGGACATCTTCAGACAGTCTGAGGATCCTGGCAAAGTTCCCTCTGCCAATGGGTCCCCTTCTGCATGCTGAGAGCAAGTGCTATTTTGGACAGCCGGGCTAAAAGTCCTCAAAATGGCCACAAGTGGACAGATAGCGAAAAAGACATGGAAAAGATCACCGCCACCCAAAAGAGGCTGCCCATGCTTGACTTCTACAGAGTGCTGCCACTGAGCAATCCAATATGCTTTAGGGCAAGATGGTTTTGAGGTCCAGGGATTGGCTTTCCTGTCCCAAGAGTTCCTGACTGTGGACCCTCCTCCAGCTGAGTCCCATTCTGCTTTTCCTGAGATCTGTCTGGTCACATGGATAATGATGCTTCCTGCTGCTCAGAGTTGTTGAGAGAATTAAGTCCCATAGTAAGGGTCAGCCCTCGGCCCACTGAAGCACATTGTAGCTGCTCAGTAAACTGTCGCCAACCCCGTCCTCACCGTGGTTGCCACTGTACAGTCATCCTTACTGATGGAAAGGAGAAACGTGGGGTGGGGTATTGGCAGGGACAAGGGTCTGGCAGGGTCCTGATTGAAGGCAGTCCCAGGGTTATAAGATGGCAGGAAATCTCAGGTCAGGCTGGGGACTGCCTGGGTTTCAGTGGGGAGCTAGGCAGATGGTTCTGCCCACGGCAAGCCGTAACCACTGGGATGTGGTGCCGGCTGGGCCCAGCCCCTCCCAGGCGGCCGCCATACCTTTTCACTACACTTTCTGATGGTGGACGTGAGCTCACTGACTACCATGTCCACACACTTGATACTGGGCTCTTTGAGCTTCTGCACCTGCTTTTTCACTGTGGCTTCAAAAGCGAGGTCAGGTGTGAAGAGGCCCGTCCTGCACCCGAGGAGGAGGGGAAGAGGGGCAGGAAGGGGAGCAGCCGGAGAGGGGACGAGGATGGGAGTGAAAGCCAAGCGGCCAGGCTCGAGGGTGGGTGAGGATGGCCAGGCATGGGGGGAAGAGAGAGACACCAACAAAGAGAGAGAGAAAGAGAGAGAACAGAAGACACCGTGAGCGTGGGACCCAGCCTCCCACCTCTCCCAGGGTTGCACCTGTCAGGTGCTGTCAGGCACCCCCTCCCCCAGGGCTCTGGGGTTATGGCCAAAGGTATAAGGGACCAAACCCCTGTTCTGAGAGAGCCCTTTCCAGTTCAGATCCTCTGCCCCAGGGATGCCCCTACAATCCTCCTCCCTTGCTCTTTTCCGGTGCCCCTTGGGTCCTCCTAAGGACCTGACCTAGACCAGGCCCTGGCCACACATCCTGTGCAAGTCTAGGCTTTTGAGTGTCCCTGAATTGCTTCAGCCAGACTCAAAAGCCCAGCCCCTATCGGCTACCTCTGCTAGGGTGCTTGGCCGCCTAGGCTGCCCTTCTCCTGCACAGTCTGTGATGCAGACGAAGCCTCCTGGAGCTTCGGGCAGCAGCCGGCCCTCCCAGCCTCCACTCTGACCTCCTTGCCTGCTCCTTCCTTCCTCCTCAAGGGGCATCCCTTGCCTCTCCTCCTAACAGGCCTGTGGGACTTCAGCTCCGAAAGACAGAAAGCAAGAGAAGAGGCGAGGAGACAGAGAGAGGAGCGGTGATTGAGAGGGGCCAAGGCAGCAGTGGGATGGAGGGGGTCCTGGTGGAACCACTGAGCACTGGACTTAAGAGTCCACAGCCCCAGCTTCCAGCAACAGCTCTGCCACTTCTTAGCAGATACGGCCTGGGTAGGTTACTCAGTGCCCCGAGCCTCAGTTTCCCTGCTGTGAGAAATGAGCAACATCCCCCAAGTCCTGCCTCCCTGGGCAGTTCTGTGAGGCTGGCTGCCTGGCAGGAGACAGCTCTGTCCCTGGAAAGCTGAATGTGGAAGGGGATGGAGTGCCTGAGTGACAGCCCCCAAAGAGGGGTGGGAAGGGGGAGAGGATGAAGGACAACAGGGAGACATGGGACCTGCCAGCCCTGGACCCTATGCACTCCTCTGGCTGCCCAGGTTCCTGCACAGTACTCCAGAAAGTCCTGTCTCTCACATGTCCTCAGACTGAGGCTTCCCCAAGACTCTCGGAAGGTAGCCCCACATCTGTGGAAGGCAGGGGCCCAGGGTTCCCTTAAACACCATTCTTCTGAGCCAGGGGAGATCTCTTAGTGTCCAATTCTTTGATTCCCCAGACCTGGGGATCAAGGTGTGGGTGAGGCCCCCTCAGAGGGCTCCCCTGTCCAGGTCCTTCCCCACCCCACTGAGGCCTGTGCATGCTACCGAGGAGGCGGGGGTATGTGGGGACTAGCTGAGCGGTGCAGGAAGGGCCAGAGGTGGGGCTGAGGGGCTGACCAAGGGCTGCCTGTTACCTTCTTGGTGCACTGTCTAACCGTGCTGGTTAGCTCCGAGATAACCATGTCCACACACTTGAGACACGGCTCTCGGGTCTTCTTCACCTGCTTTTTCACGATGGTTTCAAATGCCATGTCTGGGGTAAACAGCCCCGTTCTGAATACCCGGAGCAGGAGAAGGGCAGTGTCACAAGCTGCCACTTGCCAAGAGTGCCAGGCCACGGTCCCTCTCCAGTCCCTGGCTATGCCTGGGGGAAGAGTCCTCCCACTACCCTTTCTCAGACTCGGTGTTCCCATCTAGTCAGTGGATTGGAGGTTCTCCTGAGAGGTTTTCCTGTCAGTGATCCTTGGGCCAGACGACTCTGCTTGAGCCTCTCCTGTGTACCTTTTGCTCCCTCTTAAGTGTTGCTGTGAAAGGTTCTATCTCTCCAAACTCTTTGGAAATTGCAGAACCAAGGCCTCCTTCAGAGCCATTCTGAGAACTGAGCTTTTTTTTAAGACTAGGAGATGAGGTTTTTTGCCTAGGCTAATGCAGTTATCAAACTGTAAATTTCATGCCAGGACACAGCATGGAGCCTACAGGAGGAGCTCAGAGCTCTCCTGTCTTGTTCACAGAGGTGTCAGATGGGCATAGTGGCAGTCAGAGTCAGGGTCCCTGAGGGGGCGTGTGTCTAAGCAGCAGGCTCTATCTCCCAGCCCTCCTTTCTGCACCAAGAGGTGGCTTAGGAGGGGATGGATAGAATGTGGGAGGCAGAGCCAATAGGAATCTTTGGAGGGGGGAGTCTGACAAGTTGAAAACTCCCTGCATAAAGTGATTTAGAATAACATCTGAGTGCTATGCCCCAGGCTCTACCCAGTAACCCTACCCTTTGCTCTGCTACTTGGGTGGCACTGGGCAGAATTGTTGCACCCTGGGGAGAGCTGCATCCATCCCCAGAGAGTGCTTCCCTGGACACCTGTACCCTGTGCCTCCAGGCCACTCTCCCAAGGACAGTCAAGGAGGCCAGTGGATTGCAGGCTGTGTACAGCCCAGCCTCCAGC
The DNA here is from genome assembly GCA_021653895.1 of Mastomys natalensis. Lineage (NCBI taxonomy): Eukaryota > Metazoa > Chordata > Mammalia > Rodentia > Muridae > Mastomys > Mastomys natalensis. The sequence goes on along the minus strand of JAJTUV010000842.1, from coordinate 1,203,730 downwards.
CACCTCCCTTAGCTGGAGCCTGTCGGAGCAAGGAGCCAGAAAGTTGGGGTTGAGGGGATTGAAACCCAGGACTCTCAGGTCCTTCCTGCCGGAGACTCCTTCAGGCCCCGTGCCCCTTAACCAACGGTGCAGACCCCACCCTGGTCCCAGTACATGCCTGATGCCATGAATGTTCTTGATAGCATAGCTGATCTCCCTTCGCAGTTCCTTTTCATCAAACTCCATCTGTGGTGAACAGACAGAAGGCTGGTCAGTGTCAGCCCTGCCACTAGGAGATAGAGACAGGGTCTACCCTCCTGCCTGGCACTGCAGTGCCCTACCTTAACCAGCTCAAAAGGGAAGCGTTCATGGAAGATCCGGTTAATGCGGGCTCCACCTGACAGCTCATAAGTGTCGATCTGGTCTCCAGAACCCTCGATGCGCTTCTCGAAGTCCACTGCAAACTGCTGGACCATCCTGTGTGGGAGAGAAGGGCGTGGCCTGAGGATGCAGCTGAGGGAGCCCTGGACCCTGGAGGGTGGGAGGGGCTGGAGTAGTTCAGCCCTGGGGACTGGGGCCAGGAGCCTTACTGCAGCAGGGCCTTGGTCTTGCGCGCTGGGTCATCCGGTCGGAAGTTCTTGTACTCGTCCACCTCCTTCTCAATGGACAGCAGCTGGCTCTGCAGCTTGTTCCGAAGTCCCGGCAGTGTGTCCCGGATGTGGTTGGTCAGTTGCTGGGTGTGGCGGGTAAGGAAAAGGTCAAAACCAAGGTCACAAGCCTAAATGCCCACAGGCCTAGGCATGGGGAGGGAGGGATGCCAGGAGGCTCTGTGTTTGCGGTGAGGCACGGAGCTGAAGAGGACCAGGCCAGAAGCTGTAGCACAGTGGTTCTCAACCTTCCTGAGGCTCGACCCTTTAATAGTCCCTCCTATTGTGGTGACCCCCGACCATAGATTATTTTTGCTGCTACTTCACAACTGTAATCTTGCTTCTGTCATGAATAGTAACATACATATATGACATGCAGGATATCTGATATGCAACCCCTGTAAAAGGGTCATTCAACCCCCAAAGGGGTTGCAACCCACAGATTGAGAATCCCTGCAATAGCAAGCAGGCCTGGAGCTCCGCAGGTGCTCCCAGAGAGGAGCTTTTTAAATCACCATGCCTTAGCTCGGTTTCTGACAGAAGCCAGGAAGCTGGATCCATACTTAAGGCTACCTTACTTTGAGTAACTGAAAGTTTTTAGGCAGGGAAGGCTGAAGGACACCCTACCTTGCACCCTCTGGGCTCCAATTACCTAAAGGTAATTCTCAAGTTCATGTGCTCAAGTCTGCTAGGTTCTCCTATCCCCTATCCCCATGAGCCATCGTGGGGACATTACTGGGCAGAGTCTGGTCACTATTGTTCTCTTTTTCAGATAGTAGTGTCACAGAGGGTGAGTAATGAAGTTGGGAGTGGAATCCAGATCTATGGTAGTCTTGACTGCCCCTACACAGTCAAGGGGGAACATCCCAGGGAAGCTTCTGGAATGTTTGCGGTTTCTGGATCAGCCTCTCTGACAAAAGGACCGGGATGTCCAGCTGAACACATTCCAGTCATCTCTAGTCAGTGGCACCATTCACATAAATCCTGGTCTTCTATACATGCTGCGAGTCCTGGGGCTCCCTTTCCACATCCCAGACAGAAAAGGTCAGCAAAATCCTTGTCACTACCTCCCAGTGGAACTGGGGTAAGTGGCTTCCTTTCTCTGGATCTGCACTGGATGCTAATCTATCTCAGTCACCCTTAAGATGTACTGAGAAAACCGAGCTGGAGCGCTCAGCACTTAAGAGCATCGACTGCTCTTGTAGAGGACCCAGGTTTGATTCCCAGCAACCACATGACACCTCGCAACCATCTGTAACTCCAGTCCCAGGAGGAGCTAATACCTCCTTGGGCACCAGACACAGACATACATGTAAAATAAAATAAAACTTCAAAAAACAAAACACAAACAAACAAAAAAGACGTACTTAAATTATTCCTGTTTCCCCAGGCCCTGGCCTGGCCTGGCCCCCTACCTGGTTGAGGACCTTCTGCAGGTAGGGTGTGCCCATGCGGTCAGCCAGGTGGCGGTAGGATGGGTGGGAGAGGAAGAATTTGCGTTCGGCAGCCAAGGCGGCCGTGATGTCCTTCTTGCCGTCTATGTCTTTCTGGCTCCGGTTCACCACGCCAATGTAGCCTGTGGGACAGGGTCAAGGTCAAGGTCAAGGGTCAGCCAGCCTTCCAGGAAGGGAGGTGCGGGGGTGCGGGGCAGTTCTGGGAAGGTGGACACTTACCTCTGCGCAGCGGAAGCAGCTTGTTCTCCAGCACATCCCGGGCGTCTGTGCCCTCGTCCATCAGGTCCAACTTGGTGATGACCCCAATGGTGCGCTGGCCTGGGAAGTGACCACAGGAGGATTGTCACAGTGGCCCCAGCCCCCACTCAGGGAACTCCATGTATTCTCAAGCCTTCCACACTGCTCCCCCCCTCCCCTGTATACTCGCCCACTTAGCTGCCCCTCTTTCATGATCCAGAGTGGCGACAGTGGTTTTTGTTGTTGTTGTTACCATTTCTTTCAGAGAGGACATGGCTACAGAGCTCAGGATGGCTTTAAACCTGATTCACATAGGGGGCAGCTCAGTGGTTAGACGCACTGGCTGCTCTTCCAGAGATCCCAGTTCAGTTTCCAGCACCCACATGGCAGCTCACAGCTGTCTCTAACAGTTTCAGGGGATCCGGTGCCATCTTCTGACCTCTGTGCAACCAAGTGATGCACAAACATTGTGCCAGCAAAACATCCATGCTAAGAAAATACTTTAAAAAAATTTTTTTTTTAATTTGAGGTATATAGCCTGGCCTGACCTTGAACTCATGATCTTTGTGCCTCCACCTCCTGAGAGATAGGATCTTGACTGTGCACTACCACACTGGTGCCAAAATCGTGTCTTATTGGTTGATGATGATGATGATGGTTTTTCGAGACAGGGTTTCTCTGTGTAGCCCTGGCTGCCCTGGGACTCACTCTGTAGACCAGGCTGGCCTCGAACTCACAGATCTGCCTGCCCCCACCTCCCAAGTGCTGGGATTAAAGGTGTGTGCCATCACCACCTAGCCAAAATGATGTTTTAACTACACCATGCCAGGTAAGAACCCTAACACTAAGCTGTATCTCCAACCAGGATAAAATGTTTCTTTGGGGTTGGGTCTTTTAAGTATCGCATTTATTTATTTACTTATTTATGTATGTGAGTACACCCATTCCCCCACAAACATGTTCGGTCAGAAGACAACTTGCAGCGTCCAGTTCTCCCCTTCTTCCACATGGATTCCAGAGATCAAAAACAGGTCATCATTGGCAACAGGGACCTTTTCCCACTGAGCCACCTTGAGGGCCCCCTTTTTAGCTTTTAGGGATGGCACCTCATGTAATGCAGGTTGTCCTCAAACTTTTTGAATAGCTAGTGTTGGCTTCAATCCTGGACTTTCTATATTAACATGAGGCTTCACTGTACCCAGCTGAAGTGAGTCTAACGGTTAAATCCCATCCCACCATTACTTAAAGTCTTTAGTGATACCTCTAAACTAAAACTAGACCCCTGCAATGCCTTGTGCATCAGCTGCCTGTCAAGGACCTACCCTGGGGGTCCACCTCCTTGGCGATCTTGAGGGCATCAGAGTTTGCCAGGTCCGAGTTGGCAGGGGACACAGCCAGGATAAGGCAGTTCTCCTTAGTGACGAACTGCATAAGCATGTCCCGGATCTGGAACTCGATGTCAGGAGGTTGGTCCCCAACTGGGACCTTGGTCATTCCTGGTAAGTCCACTAGAGTCAGGTTCAGCACTGGACAGAGAAGCAAAGAGGGCGGGTTCATAGTGTGGGCGTGGTTAGGTGGGCCGAGTTAAAGAATAGGGACTAGCTTAAAGAGCATCTACTGATGAGCATGGCCAGAAGTGGGAGGGATTAGTCAGGTAGGGCATGAATTAGGGGATGTAGAGGACCACAATGCTTAACAAGTGTATGAAATGTGTGGGGCCAGAAAAATTGGCCCAGGGGGCGAGTCTAAACAAAGAAGCCGGAAGGAGGAGGCAGGGCCAGGTCTCCTCACCATGGGCGAGTAGACCCGCAGGTTTATGGGCACTGGCGAAATGCCCTTGTTGGTGCCGGTGACTCGGTCGGTCTCAGCCTCGATCTCCAGGCGCACCTCCTCGAAGTCGGTGAATTTCTTCCCCTTGCAGTGCAGGAACTCAGCATATTCTGCTCCAGAAGCCAGCAGGAGAAGGGAATCAGACCTGGGAAGCCCACCTGAGTGGCATCCTTCTCCCGTAATCCACCCTTTACCTCCAAACACAGCGAGCCTTATCTCCATCTTACAGTTTTATACCCACTATCTAGATTTAGATCAAGGCCCAAGGAGGGGAGGATGGTCTTGCCTAAAGTCACTCTGAAAACAACTTCAGTAGCTAGGCTGGACTTCACCTTGGGGAGGGACCACGCCTGGCTGCTGATGGAGGACACGAACCTGTGGTAGAATTAACCAGCTGCAGGACCAGAGGACGCCGGGTGACGATGCCAGATCCTCGGGGCAAGAAGTCCCTGCAACGAGTTTGGGGATCACAAGAGAGTCGGATCTGAAGGCAGCTGCCTTCCCACCCAGGGAGGACCTGTCTCAAAGACCAGGTCCCAGAGCATCTTACTAAGAACATTAAGTCCCTAAGGGAGGGGCTCCCCAGAGTCCCATCAGGTTGCCAAGAGGCTAGACAAGCAACTCCCCAGATAGCCCTCAAATATATACCATGTTAGTTCTGAGCCAAGAGAAAGTCCCTGCCTCCATCCCAGCCACTGTTATTCTGCCCAGGAGAGAATATAGCACAGGATAGCCCAAGTAACTGATGGCCAGTTAGATCTCAGCAAAACAGAGCAGAACTGCCCTCCTCCCTGTCCCTCTGAGCAGGCAATGGTTCCGTTCCTCTTCTCCAGGCCCCATCTGGGCTAGAGTTGAAGACGAGACAGACGCAGCCTGGAGGAGGCAAAGAACAGAACTCAGCCTTCTTTGGTACCAACCGCATGCCAGCTGCCTTGTGGGCAGCAGCTCATGGGCTCTAGAAGCTAGCCCTGGGAGGAGGGCACAGCTACTGTCCCCACTTTATAGATGGAGACAGTCTCAGAGATCTTCCAATGGCATGACATGACCTGGGTTCAGCTCTGTAAAAAGCTCCCGACCTCTGGGCCCCATGGATGCAGGCCCCTCCATAGGCTTGCCCTGAGACCTGACAGGCCATACCCAACATTTGCTTCTGCTGATGTCAACTTTTGGATGAGCCTCTGTCAGCTATTCTCAATTCCCCACCCATGACGTCCACAGACTGTCTGGAGGGTGGAGGCCTCTCCAGGAATCAGGCTGGCAGAATTAGCAGTCATGGGATCCCTCAGAACCCAGGAAATGGGGAAGCAGATCAGAGCCTGAGGGACCATACTGATCTAGCCAGCCATCCCCTGGAAGAGACCCAGGGGGACTCAGAAGGCACCAGAGACTCAGACTCAGCCCAGAGCCGAAGGGGGCTCACAACACTTCCTGGCTCGGGGGCAAAGGGTCTAAGGAGAACAGACAGGCCCTCAGGTTCAAGGTCCCCTCCTGGGGCCCTCTCCTGTGCCACCTTTAGAAAAGCAGAGACGGCTGGGAGTCCTTGGGCCACTGACTCGGGAAGGTGAGAGAAACTTGGCATGCATTAATCCTTTCTAGGTACCAGGCAAACGCATTTCCTTCTGGCCATACTAATGATCTGCAAGAGGACAGGGCTGGTACTTTCCACCTACTACTGAATACTGTGCCAGCCCAGGGCTCAGTACTCTGAGGGATTCAATGCATTCTAAGGGAATCCCCAAGATATCAAATGAGGCTCTCACAGAGATTCTCAGTTTATAGATGAAACAACTGAGGCCCAGAGAGGGGAAGCAACTCACTCAAGGCAACACAGCAGAGCCATGAGCTTTTTCTTATTAGTTTGGATTTTGTTGTTGTTTCATGTATTTTTTGGTGCTGGCCTTCAAACCAGACTCTCCTACATACTAGTCAAGGACTCCGTCATTGAACCGTATACTCCAGCCCCAGGTCTGACATTCAAACCCAAGTGTCTGTTGGACCCCAGAGGCTAGAAATGTCCTCCGTCCCATGGTGCCACCCCCTACATCCAAGGAGCCAGATTTAGCTTTTTATATAATTGAATTGACTCTGATCTGTGCCAGGCCCTGTGCTGGGCCGTGAGGATGAGCGATGAGTCACCAGCTCCCCACCCAAGGCGCTCAGTGTGCGGTGGAGGCGGAAAGCAAACAGTGTAGCCTGCGGTAGGACAGAGCTGGCCAGGCAGGCTGGGAGGGAGGGAGTCCCAGCCTAGGGGACTTCCTGCCTCATCACCCTGCCTTTCCTCAGTGACTCCTTGGGGGAGGGTCACCCCTCTGTTTGAGGGGTCTCCAGGATTGTGGAGGTAGCACATTTGTTTCTTCAGTGGCTTTGGTGGGTGTATGGGCCTCGGGTCCACCCTCTTCCTCATCAGCTGTTTGCCAAGCAAAGCCATGGCAACAGTGGTTGCTGTGGAAACCGCAGGAGGGGCTGGGAAGGATGGGGCTCCCCCATAGAGAGCCCTCCTCCAGTGTGGACCTTCCCTGAAGTTATTCCTTGGGAGGCCTCCCTGGGAGCAGATGTGCCCACCCAGCCCTGTATGCCAGAGGGTAGAGGGCTCTGGAGAGCCTCGGAGAGTGCAGGGGTCTCAATCCCTGCCTGAGACGGTTGATGGCAGCTTACAGTCTGGCCCAAGTCACTGCCACCTCAGAGCTGGAGCCCACAAGCAGCACTGGCCAAGACCAAGCTCCCAGAGGCCCAGGGTGATGTCAGGAGCCCAGGCTTTCTATGAGAGACCCACTCACCCTGAGTCAGAATCCGTGAGGCTGCTTGTTACCAGTGCTGGTTCCTCAGTGTGCTAGATTCAAGTCTCCAAGGATAGACTGCACTAATCAACAAGATCCTGTATGACTGTCATCTTTTCTTTCACCACAGCCTGCTTGCCTTAGAGGTTAAGAGGCAGTGCCAGGTATAGGCTGTGGGTTCAAATCCCACCTCTGCCCTTCCCTTGCCTGGTGCCCTTCAACTCATTCCTTTACTCTGAGTGCTGTTCAGCTATGGCAGGATGTCACATGATTGTTAAAGGGTTTGTGGGGCCTCTCAGCAAAAAGACTGAGCCCATGACCAGGACATGAAGACCACACGGGCTACCAGAAGGGTCCCTCATTTTCAACCTCCTCTAGGAAGACCCCCAAACTTCAGAAGAAATCTGAAACCCCACAGAAACCTCTGCCTCACCTCCTCTGGGTACTGAATCCTGACTGAAGAAGCACCATGAAAGGCAAGATGAAAGCAAGGAAAACAGTGTAATAGAGGGCACCCACTCCCCCATCATTGTCCTGAAGGTGAGACTGAAGCCCAGAGAGGGCAAGGCTGGATGAGGACACACAGCAACTGTGAGTGGCTGAACAAGAACAGGACCCAGGAAGCCTCACAGGTCGACAGACTGGACCAGTAGCCCCTGCCATGTGCAGACAACCTGACACGTAGTTGGTCCTCCGGAGACACTAGAAGGAATTGCTTTGTGACTTTCCTGATACCTGGACACTGTGGTTGTCTGTGAAGGGCCAGCATCTTTGACTCGACCCCGGTCAGAGCCACCATCACACCTCCTGTTTAGGTCTGGGGGACAGCAGAGCAGGTGTCTAGGGAAAGTGTGCAGGCTCGTTAGCACCACAGGCCAGTGCTGAGCCCAGCATGGGAGGGCGGCTGGTGGCCTGCCAGCTCTCCCACTCATTTTGAGCAGATGGTCCTTTTGCAGGGAGGCCTTGCCTTGCCATCTGCGGAGACACCTTCAAACCTGAGGCACAGAAGGGACCAAACAGACGCCTCTCAGGACCTCCAGCACCACCTACTTCCTCACGAAATCGGCACTGTCATCCCCTACCCACAGAGGCAAGAAGCACTGAGGCCATGTACCGAAGGACTCCCCCACTCCTCCTCCAGCACCAGAGGCTAGGGGGCCAGGGCGTCCTGATTTCCTGACCCTGCTTGGGAACAAATAATGACAAGAAATAAGTTTGTCTATTTGGACAGGGACCATTCTCCTGTCCTCTGTTTCTTGGGCTCCAGCAGCCGACAGCCCACTCTGGGGCTGTGACGAGTGGCCGTCCCTCTTTGTGCCTGTTTCTCCACCAGCACAATGGATGGCTCTGGGCTTATCGGGGTTAAGGGCTGGACAAGCCACAGCCATTATAGAACATGGAGCATCATCAGCCAGGGAGGGAGGGAGGAGGTGGGTTTCCAGCCGGCCAGGAGAGGAAGGGTGGTTTGGAAGAGCAAGAGGTATTTCAAGGACAAACGGAGCTCCTGAAAGTGCCAGGCAGAGCTGGTCAACCTCTGAGGTGGCCTCCGAAGCATTGATCTGGAGTGATGGACGGAGATTTTGTCAGCCAAGAAACACAGAGGGAGTGGGTGAGGCTGCCTTGGGCAACAAGTCCTTCTCTGTTCTTCTCTGTTCGCTAGGCCCCAGGAGACCCAGGAGGCCTGAGGCAGCCCACGTGCTGCAGCTTGTAAATATCAACCTGAGGTTCAACCTTTCAGGCAGTCTAGCCTGGTCCTCCCTTATGTGCTAATGCAGAGATGGGGGGGGACCTGCCTCCATATGTCAGCACCCAGGCTGAGGGGCACGGCAGGGGACACTGAGTCACAAGAAGAAAATTGTTGTACAGGGTCATGGTGCAGTTGGTGATGGATGAGACCCCTCACCTTTGTATTCAGCCTTCCTTTCTCTTTGTCTTTCCATCTATGCTTCCCCTCCCTGCCTCTCTCCTTCCTTCCCTCCCTCCATCTTTCCCTCCCTGAATTCTTCCCTTTTTTCCCTCTCTGAGATGATTACACTAGGAAGTTATGTATAATTTTCAAAATAGGAATAGTTTCCCCCACCTAATTAAAAAATTAAGATTTTTAGCCCGGTAGTGGTGACACACACCTTTAATCCCAGCACCTGAGAAGGCAGAGGCAGGTAGATCACTGGGTATTTAAGGCCAGCCTGGGCTACCAAGTGAGTTCCAAGACAGCAGAAAATTTCTGTCTCAAAAAAAAAAAAAAAAAAAAAAAAAGGACTTATTTTTCTCCATTTGAAAAAAATTCAAGCGATCCATAAACTGTTTTATAAAGTAAACCCAAGTGTTGTCCCAGCCCGGAGACAGCCATCGTACGCTTCACTAGCACAGTGGCTGCGGGCTGTTGACCAGGCTCTGCTGGAGCCCTGAAATCTTCAGCATTCTGAGATTTCTCTTTAGGGTGATGGAAATGTCTAAAATTAGTTTTTGATGATGGGTGCAGAACTCTGTAAAGGCACCAAAACCCACTGAATTGGGCACTTAAGACGATGATACATAATCACACAGCAAGAAGACTATCATCTTGGCCAGGTGTGGTGGTGCACGCCTTTCATCCCAGCACTCAGGAGGCAAAGGCAGGTGATCTCTGTGAGTTCAAGGCCAGCTTGGTCAGAGTGAGTCCAAAACCCTGTCTTGACCCCAACTTCCCCCGCCCACTGCTCCCCCCACAACAAAGAAAGAAAGAAATGTATTATCTAGACTGACTGTTCTTATGGGTGGCTAAGGGCAGTGTGATCAGTTTCCCTGTCTCCCAGGGGTAAAATTGAGGCTCAGAGGGCAGAAGTCACGTGACCCTCAGCTAGACTCCCACTCAGGCTCCTACAAGCCATCAGATCAAAGATATCCTCCAAGACACCTGATACAGATGCCTCAGATTGGTATTTTCCTGTCATGGCAGCTTGAGGAGAAATCTCCAGTTTCACTCCCAGGAGTGTGCGCCTGCTCAGAGCCTCAGTTTGCCCATCAGTGAAATGGGACTCAGCAGTTTACCTGTGACTGTGGGAGAGCTCTGTTCTGGGGCCCTTGAGATGATGCCCTGAGAGCCAGACTGGAAGACCTAACCCAGGCTGCCCACTGGGGGCGCTCAAAGGCCGGTGCTGGTCTGGCTTGGTGCTCTTCGGGAGTGCTGGGGTCTCAGGCAGGTGAGGACCTCACCTACTGAAATCTGGTTATAGCCTCCTTGCCCCTCTAAGAGCAGGAGCAGAGCCCAGGAAATAGAAGCATAGAGAGGCGCTAAGCTGATGCTAGAACGGCTGTCTTCCGGTGCTCCCAGCCTCCTTTCTTCTATGCTTTAAGGAGAAACAGCCCACCCTGCACATGGAACACGGCCAGGACAAGGAGACAGGGCATCGGGGAGGGCATCCGGAGGAGGTGCTGGCGGATGAGACCTGGAAGTCACAGCCAGTGAGGAAAACGAGAGCAGAGCAGACAGACTATGTCAGAGAGACCTCAGCCCATTTCCTCTACAAGCTGACAGCTAGTCAGGCTGCCAGCATGTGCTGGCTGAAGGTGATCAGGCCAACAGGGCTCAACTGGAGACCTGGGGCTCAGTTTTGAGGGAACAAGGTCCAAGGAAGGTTTAAGACAGAGGAGACTAGAAGGGGGAGGGCTATAGAGTTCCCTGCTGGTAGGCAAGACTAGACCAGGAATCAGAGGCGGCTGCCGCTGTAGCCAGCTTTGTAGGGCTTAGGGACCAAACGCTGGCTTGCTGGCTGAGGAGGTGGTCCTGGGGTCTCTTTCCAGGGCACTGGGCATCTACCACTTAGGAATCTGCCGTTAGCGCTGTTCAAGACTAATGGGCCATTTTCGTGTTGCCTGTAGGAATTCCAAGCCTCTAGAGAGCTCTTCTCCTAAGCTTGCTTGGTCCTCAGACTTGTATCTCGGAAGGAATAAGGGTCACAGAGACACTCAGAGGGAAGAGAGACCAGGGCTGTATACATGGGCTAGTGTGGAATGTGAACCGCTTCATGGCAACATTTGGCCTAGAAGCAGGAGACCTGGTGGATCTCCTGTCTTTGATTCAGTTGCTGTGTGACTTCAGGAAGAACCACTACCTTCTCTGAGCTATCCTGAAAGCCTGAAATGATAGTTTACCTTCCCTGCCACTGGTTATCAAGTCCTCAAAGACAATAATCAGTGCTAACCTTAGGCATGGGAAACAGGGTCCTTCGCCCCAATCTTGAGCGTCATTATGCCTGTGGATAAATGTCTCCAGGTCCAGGGGAAAATGGCCCCCACTTTAGGGACTGCAAGAGAGGTCCTTTTGGAGCCACAGATAACATGACAGTTAGGGTGTTTACCTGTGACTGTGCGAGAGCTCTGTGGTGCAAGATGGAATGAGTGGGGACAGGGTGGCCTGAGAGAGGGGCCATCTGTCCCCACACTAGGTGGGTTTGCCAAGGGCAGACTGTACTGCCTTCAGCAGCTCCTCGCCCTGATTTACAACAGCAATCCTTAGACATGTGGTACGTGGGCCTCTGGCTTGTTCCCGCCCACGCCTGACAACGCTGTGCCCACACCTGGCTTCCTGCACCGATGTCCTTCATGGAGACTCTCTACCTGAGGAGCCAGGGTTCCCACCCTCTGACCCCAACCAAGCCCAGGAAACTCTACCCTCCTGGCGCCGGGATCAAATGCCGTCTGCCGGGGTCACCTTTCATCCTTAGCTCCCTGGGCCACCAGGATGGCGGGTGGGGATGGAGGGAGATGTCCTTTGGCTGAGGCCAGCCCCAAGGAGAACTCCAGGCTCCATTAGAAGCAGCAAATGCACTGAGAGGACCATAGCGGTGAGGTTAGTGACTGCCCCTCAGACGGGTCCTCCCCACACCTGCACGGCTCCTTCTTCCTCGGCTTCTCTCTCCTACCTAGTCTTAATCTAGGTCAGCCTTAACGTCACTTCCTCAGGGCAAGCCCAGGACATGTCCCTTCTCTCTGCCCATTCTAGTCTAGAGACCCCTTGTCTCCAATGTCTGCTATATCCCCCTACTCTCTTCAGTCTCAGTCTCCAACTCTGAGAAATGGGCTTACTAGTGATCAGAAAGAGTGTGTACTTAACAATGAGGGTGGGCAGTTTCCCACAGGAAAGTGAGGCCCAGTGCAGAGAGGGGCAATGGAAGCCAAGCCTGTGGAATGGAAGCAGCATCGACCTCTCCCTGGCTGGCTACTGGACTCTGAGCAGGAGCTTGCTTACCACCCTGCCCCACCTGGGTGGAGAAGACACATCCTTGCTACATCTGTGTTTTCTCAACCCTCAACAAAGTCTCATGGGGGGGATATGCCATTACTGTACCCATCTTACAGATGTGAAAATGGTAGATACACAGGGATAGAGAAAAACACACGGGGTTGTTGTGGTTGCCTTGTTCCCACCGTTTCTCCCCCATCCCCTGGCTCGAGGCAAAAGGTAAATGCTTACCTGTCCTGCTACCCTGGAGGAATGCTGGGAAAGAGGGTATGTAGGTGGAGCAGAGAGATAGCACTGAGGGCAGCAGACATCTGTTCAGGAAATGCTAGAGTCTTGGGGTCCACAGACGCTCCTCCAGCTGCACTACGCTGTATGATCTCATCCGTTCTCACGGGACTAAATCCCATGTCTACACCAACAGCTTCCAAATTTATATCTCCCGTGGCCATCCTCCCCCCACCACCACTTCCCTTCACTAGGAGCTGTCTAGGGCGTCTTTGGTTCAATATGCTCAAGACTGAAGCCCCACTGTCTTTAACCTATGCACACCACCCCGCTGGCCCCTAAGGTCAGTTCCCCAGCGTCTCCTGATCGCACCATGCCATCACCCTGACTCTGGAGTCACCCTTGATTCCTGCTCAGCCCCTCCACTCCCTCTCCTGTCTATCACCCAGTGGAATCTGGCCCCAGACAGATTGAAGCCCACATTCTCCAACATCCCTAGAGGAGCATCCTTAGACACGGCGCTTGCCTCCTTCCTGTATCGAATTTGTCAGAAGCATCTCAAGTCATTCTACCACTCCAAGGATCATGAAAACAAACTCAATCACCTCAATGGCCTGAGGGCTCACAGATAGAGGCCCTGTCTATGCCTGTCCCATTGTTCCTCCCTAAACCCCAGTCATAGTGGTGCCTGTTTGTGTCTCAAACTGATTTTTTTTCCCTGCCCTAGGCCCTTTGCACTTGCTGTTCCTTAGCCTGGGATTATTTTCTCCCAGCTTCTCACATAGCTTGGCACTGCTTGGTTCTCCTAGGTGCTAAGGCCTCCTGAGCCCTCCGTGTGGAAAACAGCCCAGCTCCTTCTGGGAGACAGACCATGGCTTCCAGGTGCGTTAGTTTCTTTCTGGAATGCACAGCTTCACCAATGACTCTCTAGTGTGACCACTGTGGACGTTCCAAGAATGACTGTTAAATGACTAGATGAACTGGCCTCAGTTTCCCCCATTGTAAAAGGAAGGGAAAGGAACAACAAAGACTTAAACAAGGCCTAGTAGGGTTCCGGACAGCTGCTGGGTCACCTCCATTGTGGAGCTGACACCAGGTCCTCCTGGAGCCTGCCTGGCCTGGATTAGCTTGTTTTCTCCAGGGAGTTTCCCACTTCCTCTCCATGGGGGTTTGGTGCTCTGGAAGCCCCAGGAGAAAGTGTTGTTACCATGTTCCTGAGTCTGGGGACCCAGAGCTAGGCAGAGAGGTCGGGAATCCGTGAGGGCACCGGTGGGGCTGGCTGGGACCTGCCCTGCCCTGCCCCTAGCCTCAATGTTACTGCTCATTTTGTGGCTTCTACAGTAGCTTCCCAATTTGGGAGCAGTCCTCTTCATCGGTCCCAGACCTGCAAGCTGGACATTCTTTCACATCCTCCTGGTTGGATCTGTGGCCTCTCGACAGGTCAACAGCTGTGGCTATCTGTCTGTGCTCTGGGTTAGATGCTGCACTGGGCAAGAGCCTTGTGGACAGGTTCCCAGCCTCATAGACTCTCAAAGTGTCTCAACGGCTCTCTTCCATGGGCTTTTGTGAATGGCTTTTGTACTGGTTTAGGAGGTCCAAGTAAGCTTCCGGGATCCCCATCCTACAGATAGGAACCCAGATATCTACACTTCAATCAGTCCCCATGATCAATGCAGGATCAAGATGGAGTCTGACAGGTATCACCTTTTGGGAATATGTGACCTTGAGAAAAGCATCTAAGTTTAGTTGCCCATCTATAGGGAGAATACCACTGCGTCTGCTTCACAGGGGCTACAGCAAGGCAGGGAGGAGACCCAGTCTGCACCCCCTGACTAGAGCACACAGTCTGGCTTAGAACAGTCCAGCAAATGCTCAGAGGACGAGAGATGGGAATGTGGTTTATACACTGTAAATGGTGGGCACGCTTCCACGTCCCTGGTTTCAGGGCACCTTATATTCCTCCACCTTCAACAGCCCCAACTGCTGAAGTCCCGGGAAGGGGCTCACCTATTATGGTTTTCTTGCCTGTATCTGTAGCTCTGGGGTCACATGGTCCAGAGACAGCTGCTCCTCTCTGCTGACAAGACAGAGACTTCCACGGTGGCATGTCTACGTCTCATGGCTACGTGGTTCTACTCAGATCCTCTTCCTCCCCCCAGTCCCCTGGGTGGGTTTGCAGTGGCTTCCAGGACATGTAAGTGGTGGCATCAACCTCCAGTCTGTGCATACTACACTGAGGTTTAGTAAAGGCAAGTGACTTGCCCAAGATTTTCCAGCAGAACCTGGCTTGGACCCAGCTGTCACCCCACAGAATGCTTGTTCTTCTGGAAGGAGGGGCCAGGCCGCTGCTTCCCTCTCCCTCATGCCTGTCATCTCCTTAGCCATGAAGGTCATTGCAAGAAAGCAAGACTTTCTAGAAAGAGGAGAGCTTGCAGCCTGCAGGTAAGGGGTCAAGGTTAACGCTCCTGCCTCCTCTCTGGGCCTGGCAGCCCCCTGCCCATCGTGCACCTGAGCTCACAGAATGATCTGCTCTTTCTAAGAACCAGAAATGCCACCTCTGTCTTCCCTTGCTCCAAGGTAGCCTGGAGGGTGGGGCAGGGGTCACGACCCTGCCTGCCCCCTAAGTCCAAGACCCTTTGTCTCTAAGGCTCCCCTCCACTCTGCCACCTGGCCTTCCCAGAGCCTGTGGGATCAGAGGCCAGAGGAGGATTAGGTTCTGCAATGGCTCACCACCCCCCTCCCCGCCATCCTGCCTCCTGGACTTAGTCATCTCTGCCCTCTACCGCCTTTTCTGTCCATCACAACCCTTCTGCCAGGCCAGGGGAGGAGGACGCTGACTAGCAGCCCCTTCCCAAGGGGGCGTCGAAGCCAGGGACGGGCTGCTCCATACAGGCTCACAGGCCGCTCCCGCCCCCCCCCCGCCCTTTCCTCGCACCGCAGCCCGCGCCTCCCCCTCCACCGCTCTGCGCACGGATGGCGGCAGGAGCCGCAGAGGTGTGTGTGTGTGTGTGTGCGCGCGCGCGCGTGTGCGTGTGTGTGTTTGTGTGTGCGTGTGTGCAAGCGTGTGCGTGTGCGGGGGGGGGCCCGGTCCCCGATGCCTATGGGGCTGTGTCCTTTTCTAGGGACTGGGGGAGGGGGCTGTCCCCTGTCACGACTAGGAATTCCCACGGGGGTAGAGCCGGTTCCAAAGAACCCAGGAAGGGGACACTGCCCTCCGGGTGCTGTCATCTCCCAGCGAGGCGCTGAGTAATGCGGGCCCCCCTATGTGCGGGTATTGGCGATCAAGGACAGCGCTCTGTCGGGGTCGTCCTGCAGACGATGGGGTGAAGGAGGGGGCGTGAGTGGGGGACTCCACTGATATCTGCGGGCTGGCGGGGGCGCTGCGGACCCCAGGGCTCAAATGGGGGGCGGGGGCACTCAATCCGCCAGAGCAGCGCCCAGACCGTCCGAGCCCGAGGTGGGGACCCGGGGCACCAGGGCACCGGGGCGCGGGTGTCCGCGCCGCTCCTACCTGCCCACGAAATTCTCCAGCACCGAGCTCTTGCCGGCGCTCTGGCCGCCTACCACGGCGATCTGCGGCAGGTCGAGGTCCGCGTTCTGGCCGATGGCGGAGAAGGCGTCCTGTAACCGGTTAACCAGCGGGATGAGGTCTTCCATGCCGCGGTTGCCCATGGTTGCGGCGGGCCCGGCGGGCTGCGATCCCGGCCGCCGCTCCTGCTCCGGCTCTTGGCCCCCGGCTTCGCGGCTGCAGCCGAATATCCCGACTGCGTGCGCCGCGGGTCCCCCGCCCCTCGGGGATCCGAGCGGAGCGCCTCTCCAGGCCGCCGCTAGATGGCGCGTGAGGATTCGCAGACTGGTCACTGCGCAGACGCAGCGCGGGGCGCCATGGGTGTTGTAGTTTTCTCCTTCTGCGGCTTTCGGGAAGACTTACCTGTGTTTTTGTGGTACGGTTGCTGCACAGAAGATAATGTTTTCAGTGATGGCTACGGGTGCTAACTCTAGAAATGGCCTAGTATATGGTGATCATGATTACTTCATTTCAGCAGTTATTTCCAGTGGAGAAACTGAGGCCTTAGAGGGAAGATCTGGCATCCCCATGCTGCAGTCAGCTGACCAAAGTCAGCCCTAGTCCACTTAGCCTTGGATGCTTTCTAGTATAGGTTCTGACACTAATCAAAAATCTGCAGCATATTCCTTCCTATCCTGGGGCCTCAGTGTTTCTGGTTCTAGAAGGTAGAAAGAAAAACCATTAATTCAGCGAATTGCCAGGAACCCATGATAGGCTAGGCCCCTTCCTACGCTTACAGGGACTCGGCACTCAGAGATCTTACTGGTGGCGGGATAGACAGGACACGGAAGATCGTTTGTACTAGAAAAAAATGGAGGAACCCAACAGGGGCTAGAAAGTCACATTAGACGGAAGGAGTCAAAGGTTTTCCAAAGAAGTGACCTTTGAAAGGGAACATAAATGATAAGGGGTCTGCCACTCAGATACGGGGAAAACACCCTGGTGGAGCGGACAGGAAATGCAAAGGCCCTGATACCTAGGAAGTCCTGCCTAGGAGTGGCAAAAGTTCTTGTCTTAAGGGCTCCAAGAGGATGAGAGACAGGCCCAGAGAGTAGCAAATAGTGCAATTCAAACCAAGGGCTCTTGCAGCCATATTTGTCTTTTGTCCTTTTCACACAGACAGATCGTTGGGAACCAGGCTCATCTACCCACTTTTACATCAAGAAGAACCTAGTCAGGACTCCCGACAAGGAAGTCAAGAAAGTGAGGGTCGTCGGGTCATTTCTATGTTCTGAGACTACGGAAGTACCTTAGGCATTAGAGACTATTCATTTTTTTTCACCCTCTGAATGTGCCGTTCCTGAACAGGCAGGAACCTGCTAGACCCCAGAGGCAAGGCAGTGAGAAGGATCCTTATTACAAGTGGCTCAAAGTCAAGTGGGAAAGGGATGGGCCATATGCAACTAAGCTAATAAGTGACTCTGTCCCGTGGTTATGAGTGGGAAGCAGGGCTGGGGCAGGGCCTGTGTTGTTAACATATACAGGATGGTAATGCTGGAGCACAGACTAGAAGTGGGTGGACCATGAGCCCAGTGAGAAGGGATTTCCAGTTAGAGGAGAACAACCTGGACCTTACCAGGGGAGAAATGACCGCTGTGTCATTTCTGGGTCTTAGCTATCTAATCTGTAGAGTGGGCACAATGATAAGATAGATGTCTGTGTAGGACCGAGTCCAGATCTGATGCATACTGACCCGCATTAACAACCATGCCAACCACAACAGAAGTCCAGCCAGCTGAAACACCGGCCCCCAACACCTCTCATCCAGAGAGAGCCGCTGTTCTTAGCTAACCCATTGTTATGCTGAGGGCCAGAGAGGACACTGATGTGTGTGAAGATGAACACAACCATCAATTTAGGCTGGGCATACAGTTTGAAAACGTCTGTGTGGACCATTGCAACTGGGCTTTTATTATTTTTTTCTTTCCTTTCCTTTCCTTTCCTTTCTTTTTTCTTTCCTTTCCTTTTCTTTTCCAGGGGAACGTGTGACTGTGTGTCTGTGGGCCTCCACTGCTACAACTCATGCAGTTGAGTTTCCCCACATTTGAGGACCTCATGGGCTCAGTACACAATGGATGAACTTCACCCGGGAAAACCACTTTCTTGACCATGACATCTCTCCTACCAGCTAAGTATTATGATTTTTTTTTCCTTAAACACAATAGCTGACCTCCTCATAGTAAAACTTACTGTTAAAAACACACTTTCCAGAAGTATTTGAAAGCCGCCAGGCTATCTCCCATCTTCGGATCAACATTACAGCCAAGAGTTTATTCTGTGGCCTACTTTTTATCTTTACAAAACTAGATTGTGCTAACTGCCCTGCCATACTTGATCCTGGAGCCACTGGGGCCTGGTGGGGAGTTGGTCAGAAACACAGAACTCCAGGCCTCACTCAGGATATCATGTGTCACAACTTGGATGTAATGGGGACCAATATCTAGGATACCGCTGGGCATACTGAAGTTGGGGTGTGGAAGAGGGCAATGCTGTAGACAAAGGAAATTATGTACAGGTGTGAATTCATAAACAGACACACCTGACACACCCTTTGACCCGTATTCTCAACATGGCTTCTAGAGAGAGGTCCCCAAGCTCAAAGAAGCTGAGCTTTCTGAGGGCCAATCCATCCATCAAATGAGAGCTCCCAAAGTGCTTTGGCCCTCTGTTTTGAAGTCTGGGAAGGGAGGGTGCTATGCTGAGCTTCGGAAATTTGACTACAATAGATCCCAGTCATTAATAGGGACATCTCCCAGGCTGTTCCTCCTGGCCAGTGGAGTGCTGGGTGATTCCTCTGGCTCCACCTCAGAATTTTTAGTAGCTTGCTGTGACAGATGAGGGAGATGAAGCACAGGCTGGCTACTGAGTAATGCGTCCAAGGTCACAAAGCCAGGAAGTGACAGAGTCAAGTTGGAGGTTGGTGTGACCGACAACACTGTCTGCAAAGGGAGTCTATGTATTATGACTATGTACACACACACTATGTATTATGTGTGTGTGTGTGTGTGTGTGTGTTGTGCACATGTGCATAGATGTGTGGGCAGAAGCTAGAGGAGAAAGTCCAGTGGTGTCCTCAGCTGCCATTCACCTTGGTTTTTGAGATGGGATCCCTCATTGCCCTGAAACTCATTTAGTAGGTACGGCTGACTGGCTACGCTGCCCCAGGGTCCTCCTCTTCTTCTGCACTGAAATTATAAGTATGTGCTCCTTCCTTGGCCTTTTTTACATGTTCTGGGGGTTCCAACTTAGGTTTTTATCCTTACAAGGTCAACCCTTTACCAAATGAACTATCTTTCTAGCTAAATATATGTATTTTGAGTGCACATAAAACCATATACACTAACCTCTTGTGATGTGTGCATAGCAGATGCAAACAAAACAAAACAAACAAAACCCAACTACTTGAGGACCAGGAAGATGGCTCAGCACATGAAGACACTTACACAAAGCCAGCCTATCTGAGTTTGATCCCTGGTGTTCACATAGTTGAAAAGAAGAGCTGACTTCCTCTAGTTGTCCTCTGACCTACACACACAAAACACACACACACACACACACACACACATATGCGCGTGATAAAATAAAGAAAAACTGAAAGAAACATCGGAGCGGATTGGAACAGTGGTCCTCAGATAACAACTCCTAGAAGAAGCCATTCATTCTCCAGGCCTGGCCCTGTGGATCTGTCACTCATTGTGTTTCTGTATATAGGGATCAGGGTTTACTTGGTTTGAGAACTCATGCGAGACACAGGTAGGTCCATGAAGAGGTGAATAAGATGCAAGGCTCGTCCTGTTGCAGCAGGGACTCACAGGGAGAACCAGACATGCCCAGCAGACTGGGCTCATAGAGCAAGGGCAGTGGTGGGCTGAATATGAATGGCCCCTGAAGGCTCTAGTATTCAGATGCTTGGTCATTAGGAAGTGGCACTGTTTGACAGTGATCAGGAGGTGTGGCTTTGTTGGAGGAAATGTGTTACTGGGGGATAGGTTTTGGGGTTTCAAGCTCAAGCCAGGCTCAGTGTCTTTCTCTTCCTGATGCCTGCAGATCTGGATCCGGATGTGGAACTCTTGGCTCCTTCTCCAGCACCACGCCTGCCTGTGAACTGCCACACTTCCCTCGGTGACAGTAATTCGCTAAACCTCTAAACCTGTGAGCCAGCCCCAATTAGAAGTTGTCCTTAGCTGGGCAGTGGTGGTGCACGCCTTTAATTCCAGCACTTGGGAGGCAGAGGCAGGTGGATTTCTGAGTTCGAGGCCAGCCTGGTCTACAGAGTGAGTTCCAGGACAGCCAAGGCTACACAGAGAAACCTTGTCTGGGGGATGGGGGGAAGTTGTCCTTTATAAAAGTTATGTGGTCACGGTGTCTCCTCACAGCAACAAAAACCCAAACTAAGAGAGACACCAAAGGCAGGGGCACTGCAGGGGAAGCCCTTGGGCCAGGGTGGGGCATGCTGGGGGCGTGGCTGGGTACAAAGCCATTCTCAGAGGTTGGGGGAGTTGTTGCTCTAGATGTCTGCATTTATCTCATTCTATCCCATAGGGAGGTGCTCCCCAGAAGACTGGGAGAAGACTGATGGCATTGCATGGGGAGGTGCTCCCCAGGAGCCTGGGGGAGGACTGATGGCATTGCATGGGGAGATGCTCCCCAGGAGCCTGGGGGAGGACTGATGGCATTGCTGACTCTGCCCTGGTGAGAAATGGAGCCAGCAGTCTGGTGGTTTTGTCTGGTCTCCATATACCTCTTTCTGGCCTGATGACAGAGCAAGCCGCTTTACCTCTGGACTTTCAGCTTCTCCAGCTGGGATGGATAATAAAATCCCGGAGGCAATGGAGCAAGTTTCGGTTGAGAACCAATGAAACAACCATTAGCATAGCTCCCATAGTACCCCACTCTCACCCTCTAAAGGGACCCTGGAGTCTTAAGAAGGTGGCAGGGGCTGTGGCTGGATATGATGACAAGATATGGGCTGGGAGGCTGTCACCCACAAGTCAATTGTGTCCAGCAAAAATGACCAAATTAAGGCCATCAGTTAGAAGCATGCTTGCTCCAGAATGTAGGGACAGAGGATACGAAGCTGTGCTCACCCAGCTCTTCCCACCTCTGTCCTCTATCTCTCTCACTGTGTTTATTTATAGGAAGAGGCACGGGTGGGCGGCAGCCACTGGGAAGGTCACGTGATGACACACAGGGTCTCACAGCCTGGAGCTTCTGCAGAGCATGGCTGGTTCCCAGCAGTTCTGAGCTGGGGTGGCGGTGGCAGGTGGCAGGCCACCATGTTATGTGTGTTAGTGTGCTGTGCTAGATGCCTGCCTGGTACTCTCCTCTACAAGAGGACAGATGTGAATGTCAAGTGAGGAAGAGCTACCTGGAAGACCATCCAGCTGGGGACAGACAGAGGTAATAGGATTCATGTACTGGAATCCTACATTCATTCACCCATTCATTGATGTTCACCTGACAGGTGTAATGAGCTGGACCCCAGGGACATGGGGACAATTCAGCAGGAGGCACATGACATCACTGAAGACAGATATAATGGGAACTGGGGAGGGAGCAGGTTACAGAAGGAAGAGGCCTCGGTCAATAGCCACTTAGAAAATAATGACAGAAGCAACTATAGAAACTGTACGGGTGCTGGCGTGGGGGAGGGGATCTGTAAAACTAAGACAATGCGACACTTCAGTAACTAAGACACTGGCATTATTATTATTGCTACCATCACCACCATCATCATCATTTTGAGCAGGGTCTCTTGTAGCCCAGGCTAGCCTTGAACTTTAGTAACTGAAGATAAACTCACGCTTCTGATCTTTCTGCCTTCACTCACCAAGTGCTGGGATTATAAGCATATTCCACAATACGTGGTTTTATGCAGTGCTGGGGTAAAATCCAGGGCTTTGGGCATGCTAGACAAGCACTCTGGTAGCTGAACTACATCCTCACTTGTTACCACCACCATCATCAACAATAACAACAACAAACATGGTTTTGTTTATGTGGCCCTGTCTGACCTAGAACCCTCTACAAAGACCAAGCTAGCTTTAAATTTACAGCAATTCTTGGGCTTTGGCCTCCTGAGTGCTGGGATTACAGGCTTTAGGCTCTGTGCCTGGCTGGACCTCATTAACCTGAAAAGCTCAGGGTAGGTCTGGAGAGATGGTTCAGTAGTTACAAGCATTTGTTTTTGCTAGAGGAGCCAAGTTCGAGAATCACAAGTGTGCACGATTCAGATCCAGGCATTCAGCAGCCTCTGTGGACTCCAGGCTTGTATGTGGTACACAGACATACATGTGTGCAAAATATATAAAAATTTTAAAACAGAGTAAAAATGACAACCTTTCTCCAACTAAAACACATTTCATGCAACACCAGTCAAACTTCTGGTTGGATTTTAGAGGCAGGGGAATTTAACAAAATTCTGTATTCAGTCTGGAAAAAAAAAAAAAATGGCAGAATCTGGAATTGGCAAGTTTTCTTTACTTTCTGATTTTGGGGTACATTGGACATAACTAGAAGGAGCAGGTTGGACCCTGGAGCAAAGCAAGTGTGACATAGAACCACCAAGTATAGGAATTTATTCTTTGATAAAGAGGCTTTTCACAGTCGAGGAAAAGGGCCAGGGAGACGAGGCTGAGTGTGAGGCACATGCTTCAAAGCCTGATGACCTGAGTTGGACCCCCCAGAACCCAGTAAAGGTGGAAGGAGATAACAGGCCCCGCAGCACTGACCTCTGACCTCCACACCCACACGATGGCACACATATCCCCTATAATACACACAAAACACACTAGTAATAAAAATAAAAATTAAGAGGCAAGAAAGATTTCAATGTTTTTTTTTTTTTTCAGTCTTCATGAAGGTCTTTTTTTTTTTTTTTCCAAAAAAAAAAAAAAAAATCTTTTGGGGGCAAGAGGAATTCCACCTGCAAGAAATTGATCAAAGATAATTAGTTCCAAACAGTAGATTGAGAGTCTTCCTACCCACACCTCAGCTATCTTCAAGGCCCGAGATAACACACATTAAAAAAAAAAAAAAAAAAAAAAAAGGAGCCAAGCAGTGGTGGCGCACGCCTTTAATCCCAGCACTTGGGAGGCAAAGGCAGGTGAATTTCTGATTCGAGGCCAGCCTGGTCTACAGAGTGAGTTCCAGGACAGCCAAGACTACACAGAGAAACCCTGTCTCGAAAAACCAAAAAAAAAAAAAAAAAAAAAAAAAAAAAGGAAAAGAAAGTCTCTGTTCTCATGATTATGTCTTCCAAAGCAATCATTGCAAATTAGACAGAAAAATAAAAGTAAAAATCTCCTCTTGAGACCACTACACAGTTATTCCCCGCCCCCGACAAAACTCAGATTATATATAATAATATGGAGTTTGGAAACCTGCTGAGTTCACACCATGTTATGTTGTCAATGTTTAATATCCTTTGAAAATCTAATTTCTGGTGGCTATGCGCTTTCTATAGGCACATACCATGCCTTTTTTTAGTTTTTCCCTCTGGAGTTGACTACCTTCCAGGCTGCTATTATATATAACGTTTCCAGGAACAAACGTCTTGGCTTTTAAAGTCTCCTTTCTCACCGTTTTCCTGGACTACAGTCCTGCAAGGGGGTTAGTGGGTCAAAGGGCAAAGGGCGTTCTAGAACCTTGATAAGGGCTTGGCAGCTGCGAGCCTTGAATGATGCGCATGCGCAGAAAGCTCCTGATGGCTTCCCATCTTCGCCAGCACCAGCATTATTTTTAGTGTTTTCTCTTTAGCAACTAGCTAAGCTCGCTGTGTACCGGCGTCAGTGCTAAGCATTATGTAATATCATCCTCACACACACACACCGAGAGGGGGCACTTATTTTGCAGATCAAGAGAACTCCTCCAGTCCCTAATGGTCGCAAAGCCAAAAGGCTGAGGTGATCCTGACTCCACCTTAGCTACCTGCGCGTGTGTTCCCAGTAGGGCGCAACACATCTATCTATCTATCTATCCTATTCTATCTACGCTGCAGTGTCTCACTAGTCCAGTCTGACATTGAATTTGAATTCGAGTTCATACCGCCTCTGTCCCTCAAGTATTAAGGTTTGGGCCACTATGCCCAGCCAAGTTAGAGTGCGGTTTGTTTGTGGGTTTTTTTTTTTAACTTTAAAATAACAACAATAACATCATCATTATTACTATTACCCAAGATCTTGCTGGCTAGCGATCCCCTGTTTCTGCCTCCCATATGCTGGGTTCACGGAAGTTTTCCGACCTGTGAATTTACTCCTGTTATTAGCTCCCTTGGATACCCTTATCCTCCAAGGATGATTAAGCACTACCATCCAAGCTTCCTAAACACGCAGACCTAGCCGCCTCCACTCCAGCGCGCTCGCTCCGGCAAAGATGAGCCACTTTAGCGCTATAAACGCCAACAACTGTGAAACAGGTTCCAGTGGAGTGAGAAACCTCCGCACCTGAGCCCATCACACTGGGGCGAGACCCGAGCCTCGGGTTTGCGCAGTCACCTGACTGCAGCAATAGTGATTTGTCCTCTGCGGACCCTAGCGCCACCGTGCGGCCAGTCCTCACAGCCTGCGTTGGGCGCGAAGCATGGGGATGAACAAGACCAGTGGGGTTGAAGGGTGTCCGCAGTGGCAGGACCATTTTAGGGGCAGGATATGAGCCCTTAAAGAAAGTAAATGGGCCAGACGTGGTGGCAGAGTCCAGAGGATTTCTGTGAATTCGAGGCCAGCCTGGTCTATAGTGAGTATATAGCTACATATGGACATATATATATGGCTATATATGGAAATATGTAGCCATTACTACACAACACAATGAAACGGAAAAGAAAGTTAGGGGCTGGAGAGCTTGCTAAGTGGTTAACGTTTGTTCCTCTTCCAGAGGACCAGGTTCGGTTCCCAGAACCCCAAGGTGAATTACAACCATCCACAAACCTCTTCCTAGGGGATCAGATGTCCTCTTTAGACCTCTGTGGGCACTAGGCACATACAAAGTACACATACATACTTGCAGGCAAAGCGTTCATACACATGACACATGAAATAAAAATAGATCTTTTAAAAATGGGGTGGGGCAGAGAGATAGTTCAAAAGGAGCACTTGTTCTAGCAGAGAAGGTGGGTTCGATTCCTAGCACTCACAAGACTTTTCACAAATGTTCCTTGCTCCAGTTCCAGGATGTGCATGATATACAGATACACATACGAACAAAACACTCATACATATAAAACAAATTTTTAAAAATTTATTTAGTTATTTAAATCACATCATAATTTTACTTATTTACACAGGGGTTATAAACACAAAAGGCAGGATGTGGGACAAATCTTTTTTTTTTTTAATGTAAAAAAAAAAAACAAGACTATTTTTTTAAAGCTGAATTCACAACACATACGCGCGTGCGCGCGCGCTCCCTTCTCGTTCGCTTGCTCCAGTCTAGCCCTATGCAGGCTCGGGATCGGGGGACAGTTGGTGGCCTTGAGATCAGTTAGGGTCTGACCGACGTCCTTCTGTCCCCTGCCGGATAAACAGACGAGACGACCGTGGGAACTCAGAATCGCCCATTCCCGATGCTGAGTCCTGGGGACCAGAGCCTGTGCTGCCCGGCGCTTCCTAGCACCTGGGAGCCACCGCGGTTCTAGCAACAGCAGAATGGTCGTGGTCCCGCGGCGTGACCTGCGCGCAAGGCTTGTTCACTGGCCGCGGCGTCCCCGCTGAGGCCTCCGGACCTCCAGAGGGCGCTCTGCGCGGGAGTGGCCAGCCGCTGGCCGCGAGGTGTCCCGGCCACAGTCGGGTCCCGAGCAGCCCGGGAGTTCGCGAGCCCGCCCTACGAATTCGCTCGTGGCTTTCACGTTTTCGGCTTTCGTGGATTGCCAGGAGGTGAGAGGGACCCAGCGTGGTGCCCGCCCCGGAAGCGTCAGTGGAGGAGGGCTGGGCACCCCGGGGAGGGTGGGCCGCGGGGATAGCGGCTATTTGCAGAGAGGCTACAGGCTTTGTGAACAGGCGAGGCCACGGATCAGTTAAGTGGCGTTGGATATATCTGCGGGGTAGGGAGTGGAGAGATGAAGGGCAACGGGGGGGCGTGGGGATGTACTGTGCTGGACGGAAGCTTTTCTCGTCCAGCGTTCACGGATTTAAGTGACATAATTTAGGGAGAGGACAGCGGAATCCAAAACAAGGAGGTGTGCTCGGGAAGGGGCTGACACCAGGAAGTGAAGAATACAGTGACTGACAGGCAGAAGGTGGGAGTGGAAAAGTGTGATCGGGTTAGAAGGTTGGACCGCCAAGGTTGAAGAGATGGGAGGGAAAAATAAAGAACTGAAGGCAAGAGCGTGTTTGTGTGTATCCTGTTCCTGGCAGCTGACCGGAAGAACTGGAAGGCCCCGGGGACAAATTCGGCGTGCTCTTGGCAGGGCTGGGACTGTGTAGCAGTGAAAGTTCAGCAGGCATTATGCTCGGGTGGGAGTTTTGGGAGGGGAGAGGAGCTGGATTGTCTCAGAGTTGTGATCTGACCCTACCCACCATACTTCCTTCAGCCACCATGTTCAACCAGCAGCTCCAGCAGCAGCAACAGTTGCAGCAACTCCAGCAGCAGCAGCAGCTCCAGCAGCAGCAGCAGCAGATACTCCAGCTCCAGCAGCTGCTGCAACAGTCCCCGCCACAGGCCTCCTTGTCTATGCCTGTCAGCCGGTGAGTTTCCACTTCTGGGACGGAGTCTGAGGTCTGACACTGGAGCTTGGCTCCCGGTAGTTATTGCCGCCACCCACCCCCAGGGGCATCCTTGTTTGAGTACTAAACGTCCTCAGTTTCCACCTTGGAGGAATCCTCAACCGCCATTGAGAGGGAGAGAGGGAGGTGACCGACCTCGGAACCCCTCTGACACCCTCCTTCCTTCACACAGGGCCCTCCACCAGCAGTCAGCCTCCCAACAGCTTCTGAATCTCCAGGGCCTCCACTCGACCTCCCTGCTCAGTGGCCCCATGCTGCAAAGAGCTCTGCTTCTGCAGCAGTTGCAAGGTATGGCAGGTCCCCACAGCCCTCGGTTTCTTCCTATCCCACTCATTCTTACCAATGATCACAGTGGCCCTGACAGCATCCTTAAAGATGAAGATAGGGCTCCCAGGAGATGAAGTCCACAAGCTACTTGGCTAAGTACAGGGTTACCAGGCTATGGTGCTGACCGGTCCTGACTCTACTGATAACCCTAAGGGGAGGCATACCCACAACCCCCTCTACAAATGAAGATAGCAACCTGAGGCCCAGGAGAGGACCCTGTGCCCGTAGTCACAACACAGGAGGAAGGTGGTTCAACAGCCATCACTTGGCAGCCCTACCAGGACCACAGTGTGGATAGCCTTTCAGGCCAATTTTCAAAAGATACATGGATAATTCCAGAAAAGAAAGATTCTACGTCAGGTCATAATATGTACATATACACATGCCACCTTTTCTTTTTCCATTTTAAAGGTTATGCTTGTCATAGTGAAAATAACATATTAAAGTAGAAAAACACCAACAGCAACAATAAAAACCCAAGGGGGATGGAGAAATGGGTCAGAAGTCAGAAGTGCTTGCTCCAGAGGACCTGAGTTAGGGTCTATCACTCTCATGGGGAGCTCATAATGCCTGCAACTCCAGCTCCAGGGGATCCGTCTCCCTTTATGGCCTCGAAGGGCAGCCTCTAATACAGCACAGAAATTAAAATTTAAGATAAATCCTAAAAAAAAAAAAAAAGTCATCAAACCCAAGTGGTAGGAAAACATTCCCTCATTTCTGGAGAAAGTCACCGTCCTTTCATTATATTTCTTTCAATTTTTTTTTTTTTCCCTAGGATCAGAAGCTTGGAAAGTTGGTGTTGTGTTATATGATTAATACCAAAAAAGAGTCCATGTCTTGTTTTTATTTTATTTTCTATTTTGCAGTGTTAGAATTTTGGGTTTTTGTGGGGTTTTTTGTTTGTGTTGTGTGGTTGGTTTGTTTTGTTTTGTTTTTTTGATTGAGACAGTGTCTCACTCTAGCTCTAGCTGGTTAGAATTCACTTTGTAGACCAAGCTGGCCTTCAACTCACAGAGATCTGTCTGCCTCTGCCTCCCTAGTGATGGGATTAAAAGTAAATGTTGATATCTTTGGCCTTGCTTTGAGACAAGGTCTCACTCTGTAGCCCAGGCTATCTTGGAACTTAGTATGTAAGCCAGGGTGGTCTTGAACTCAAAATAGTCTTCCTACCTCATCCTCCAAAGGCTGGGATGATAGATATGAGCTGCCACACCCAGCCAGTGTTCTGATTCAATCCAGGTTATTTGTGATTGCCTTTAGTTTTCACTAGAGGGGTATGTGACCTTATGGAAACCTCAATTATCCATTTCTTTCTCCCAACCCCTTTCTCCTTTCTCGTCTCTATCCTAAACACCACTGGGATGGACATGACATCTGAGACTCTTCTCACAGTAGATCCCCAACACAGAATGACTGAGTCGGGGATGGATGTTTAATGGCTTTTGATAAGTATTGCCAAATTACTTTCCTAAGGACTGGACCAGTTTGCATTGCCACCAGCCACGTATGACAGTGCCAGCCTCACCATGCCTACGGCAGCATTGGGTACTCTATGCTTTTTTATATATATACCTCTGTGAATGTGTATGTACCAATTGTTTACTAAGTTGGTTTGCAAAGGCTAACGCTGCGTTGTGAATGTCTTCATTCCCTTTTCCACGTGCCAGTGTGGCTAAAACACGTGCCAAATATTCGCATGTCATTTTGTGACTTGTCCATGTCCTTTGTCTGTTTCTGCTTGGGGGCTTCCCATCTTCTGCCTTACTGTTTATGGGAACTGGATGGCTCTCTGGGACTGTGTGTATGTCTTTGTTGTACCTGTTTATCAGATACGCTAATTCTCGTGACTTTGAATCCTCATTTGACAGATGAGGGGAGGTAGAACTGGTTTGCTCGAGGTGCCAGAGGTAGTCTGGACTTGAATTCAGCCCTCCGCACAACTGACCTATACCTTAAAGCCTGTGCTGCCCTCCCCTAAATTGCCCTGAATCTGGGCATGAATGCAAACTCTCTTTCATGTTTTGGGCCTTCCCTGGGTAAAAAAGGCTGAGTCAGAGGAGATGCAGCAGGAAATAAGATGGCTGGTTCTAAGATAGAGGTCTCTAGGGACATGGACATCATGTGGGACACATGAGGTGGGCAGAGCCAGACCTTGCCCTGAAGGGAACAGGAAACTATAGAAGGCTTTGGGCAGGGATGAGGTCAGAATGCAGCTTTAAAGAGGTCCTATTTGCTGCAGTTCTTGGGAGGGATGTGTTTTCCAGAGAGGGAAAGCCTGCTTGGAAAGTCACATGGATGTTAGAGTTGCTAGGACCTGGTGATGTCTGGAGTGTGGATTATGGGGTAAGGACAGAGCTAGCAGTTGTCCCTCAGGGGCTTGGCCAAGCTATCTCTCTGTTTCATGTCTATGTTAATAGCTGCATCTCCCTGCTACCTGGCAGGCTAGAAGGCTGACGCAGTGAAAGGGTGCCTTGCTCAGTGCCAGAGCCTTCCCTCTCACTGATAAAGAGAATTCTGTGGGGAACAAAGTACTGAACAGTAGCTTGCTGGTCCTCCTGTGGCCCTGTACTGGGTCTCTCACATACCCGAGGGCCTTACAGCATGTCTGAGGCTCACACTCCCAGATGGAGCAGAAAACCTACCCTAAGTCCTTTCTCACTTGTGCCCAAAGTGGGCCTTGGCTTGGCTTTACCTTCCCTCTGCTCCCCTGGGTAAGAGGGTCCCCTCAGAAATTATCTCTGACTGGGGGACAGAACCCCTGATATAATCTTGACTGTTCAACCATGGTGTGACCTCTCTTCTCACCTCCTCCCCACAGGCAACCTCCGTGCTTACAATGTGACAGCCCCAGGCCTAGCAGCTCCCAGCCTCACACCACCCCAGATGGTCACCCCAAATCTGCAACAGTTCTTTCCCCAAGCCACTCGCCAGTCCCTGCTGGGGCCTCCTCCTGTTGGGGTCCCAATAAACCCTTCTCAGCTCAACCACTCAGGGAGGAACTCCCAGAAACAGGCCAGAACCCCCTCTTCCACCACCCCCAATCGCAAGGTGAGTGGTGCTTCGAGTGGAGTGGCTGCAGTAGGAGAGGGGTAGAGGGGTGCCCCAGTGTCAGCCCAGCTCCACGTGCTTGGGCTTGCCCTGGCCTTTGAAGGCCATGCTCCATCTGTGTGCCTCGGTGTCTGTAAAATGAAGGTGCCTAATTAACACCTATTGTCTCCTGTATCTTTATGGTCTCGAAGTGACGTTGGCCAAACCCAAATACCTTATCTATGTACTATTTCTCTCTTAAACAGGGTTTTCATTACTTGATTATTATTATCATTTATTTTCATGTGTGCCGAGGTGGGCGTGTGGAGGGCAGAGAACAACTGTGTGGATCTTTTTCTTCCTTCCACCACATGGGTCCTAGGAACAGGACTTGACGCCAGATGCCTTCACCTGCTGAACCAGATCAGTGGCCCTTAGTGCTAGTTCTCTTTATATCAGCAATGTCTAGTAGAAATAAAACAAGTCACATATCTGATTTAAACTTTTGGATAGCCACCTTAAAAAGAAATCCCAACTCTTGAGAGGTTAAGGAAGATCGCGGCACCTCCAGAACATCCTGAGCTATGTATGTAGGAAGACCTGCAGGTTTTAAAAATAAAATTAAAAAGAACAGATAAAGATAATCTTACTGCCAAGTATAGGCAAGTACACTTATAATCCCAGCACTCTGGAGATGGTACAGGAGGCTCAGAGAGAGATCTAAGGTCGCCCTCGTTACATAGTGAGTTCTAGGCCAGCCATCCCAAGACAGTTGGAACAAAAATGAATATAATACAATGAAACATTTTAATTAATCTAGTATTTTAAAAAATACCATTTTGACCTGTATTAAAAAATAATAATAAGTGAGCTGGGCAGTGCACGCCTTTAATCCCAGCAACTTGGAAAGCAGAGGCAGGCAGAGCTCTGAGTTTGCAACCATCCTGGGCGACAGAGTGAGTTCCAGGAGCAGACAGTTAGAGCTACACAGAGAAACCCTGTCTTGAAAATACCAACTAATCAATTAATGAATCAATCAATAAGATCTTGATACCATCTCTGCTTGATGATTGATATTTGTTTGTTAAGAATTAAGGTCTTGAGCCGGGCAGTGGTGGTGCACGCCTTTAATCCCAGCACTTGGGAGGCAGAGGCAGGTGGATTTCTGAGTTCGAGGCCAGCCTGGTCTACAGAGTGAGTTCCAGGACAGCCCGGGCTACACAGAGAAACCCTAGAATTAAGGTCTTATCTCCCAAACTTGAAATACCTCGGTGCCCTCCTATGTTGCCCAGACTGGTCTTAAACTTCTCAGCTCAACTGATCCTCCTGCCTCAGCCTCTCAAGTTCCTAAAAATACTCTTATATTTCATCATGCCCCATTTTGTCCTTAAAAAAATTAAAAAACCCCACTAAATCTAATCAGTCACTTAATGTCACAGTAATGCTTCAGTATCTAATGTGCCGCCTAAGCTTCCGTCTTAGTCAAGACTCCATATTTCAAGTGTTTACCTGAGGCTAGTGGTCATCATGTGGGGCAGGCAGCTTCCAATGTTACTTTTAAAGCACAAGGCTGTGGCTCCATGGTAGATTACAGACTTGGGGTACTGGAGGCTCTGGTTCCGCAGAAATAAGAAAGCATTGTATCACTGCCTAAAGTTTCAAAAATGTGTAATCCTCAACCCCAGAACAAAAGTGCCAGAGGGTTAGGGCATTACAGCTTCGTCTAAAGAGCCCAGCCACATGCAGTCTCTCTCTCTCTCTCTCTCCTCTCTCTCTCTCTCTCTCTCTCTCTCTCACACACACACACACACACACACACACACACACACACACAGAGCACTCTGTCCTTATCCACAAAGTCCACTCCAAGAGTATTCTAGGGAGCCGGGCGGCGGTGGCGCACGCCTTTAATCCAGCACTTGGGAGGCGAGGCAGGCGGATTTCTGAGTTCGAGGCCAGCCTGGTCTACAGAGTGAGTTCAGGACAGCCGGGCTACACAGAGAAACCCTGTCTCGAAAAACCAAAAAAAAGAAAAAAAAAAAGAGTATTCTAGGGCAGGAATGATGTTCTTTACTTAATTGCTTTGTTACTCCTAGATCTATAGGAAGGCATTTCACTCCAGAGGAGGACTCAGTCTTTACCCTTAGGATTAGGCCTGGCCCACCAGGGTCTTGCTCTACCTGTGCTCCTGTTTTACATATAGGAAAACTGCAGCTGGCAGACTGGAGTGGTTGAGGTAGGCACAGAGCCCAGGCCCCCTGACTCCCTGTGTCTTCCAGGGCAAGAACTCGGTAGTGTCTAAAGGGCCTAGAGTCCTGATGTGGTGTACAGATGTGTTTCCCACCAGGACTAGAGACCTTAGCAGGATGCAGGGAAGTTATAGATGGCACCTACGGGCTTCACATGGTGCCCAAGAAGTGGCTGGAGCCCTGTACCACAGTAAGGTGCTGGCCAGCAGTGCAGATGTGGCATCTGTCCTTCTGTGGGTCTTGGGTATATGTGTAAGAGATGTTAATACAATAACCCAAAAGCAATTAATTAAGACTGGAAAGAAGTGAGACCCTGTCTTCCAACAAACACAGCAGCAAACCCAGGAAATATTACTAAAGGGGTCTAGACCTGGCCTGGGTAGGACTTTCCTAAAAGAAGCTTTGAGGCTCTAGTTGAAGGCTAGACGCAGGAAGAGGTAGCGGGTATGACCAGAGAAAGGCCAGGGAGGATGCACCGAGACAGGCTAAAGGTAGGAGGAAGGTGAAGTTCAGAAGGGAAAGAGAAGCAGCAGTCCAGGGCCTGAGAGTAGGAGGGGTAGACAGCTTCTGGCTTAGGATAAGGAGAGTCCTACGACCAGGAGGCCCGGGGGAGGGTTCAAGCCAAAGGCTCTCTCTGGCTGCTTGTGGAACAGGGAGTGGGAAATCTGGATGATTAGGAGCCAAGAGACTTTTCTGTGTCTCCCCAGCCAGGTCAAATAGCTAGATGGACACCTCGGGTTCATGCCTTCAGCCAGGCCCCTTTAGTCCCTTGAGATGGCGGTGTCATTCTTTTCTTCTTTCTTCACTCTTTTTTTCTAGACAGGGTTTCTCTGTACAGCCCTGGCTGTCCTGGAACTTTCTTGTAGATCACGCTGGCCTTGAAGTCACACCATGCCCTGGTGGTGACATCTTGAGTAGGAGGTATTTGCAAGTGAGGTGTAGGTTTAAAAATGGTTTCTGAAGCTGGTGGGTGGTGTGCACCTTTAGTCCCAGTACTCAGAGGCAGAGGCAGGTGGATCTCGAGTTCAAGGCCAGCCTGGTCTACAGAGTGATTCCAGGACAGCCAGGGCTACACAGAGAAACCCTGTCTTGAACAGTCCCCGCCCCCCACACCCAAATGGTTTCTAAAAAGAAGCAGCATTCTTCTTCTCAGACGGTGCCTCTGGACGACAGGGAAGACCCCACAGAGGGGTCTGAGGAGGCCACAGAGCTCCAGATGGACACATCTGAAGGTGAGAGACAAGGGCTGCTGTCCTTCACAAGGGACATCAGGGCAGGGAAGATCTTGGTGACAAGTAATCCAGGGCCATCTCCTGGAGCTATGTCTCTTCACCTGCCACTATTGCAGACCAAGATTCCCTAGTCTGCCAGATGGCATGGCGAGTGAGCCCCAAGTGCCTGAGCCTGAGCCCTTTGAGGCGTTGGAACCACCAGCCAAAAGGTCCAGGAGGTGAGTGATGCTGGCCCGTGCTGGGGCTCAGAGGCCTGGAGCTCACCTGTAAAGTTAGGCCTTGACCTCGACTTGGGGGAGGGTCACCTTCATCCATAGATTACTGGGGGTGAGCCACCCGGGAGGCCAAGCAGGGCAGCCAGGAGGAAGGGGTCCTTGCACAGTAAGGTGGGTCCAGATTTATAGGGCTTATTAAAATCAGGTTGCAATTTGGAGATGGAGGGTCACTGCCCCTGAGTTTATTTAGGTGAACCAGGCCCAGATAACTTTAGAGCTTCCCAAATCCCACAGTGTAAGTAGAATTAGGATTAGGAACTGGGTCATAGGTCTCGGAAGATAGAGCTTTGGTCCTCTTGGATTTGCTTGTTTGTTTTGTTTCGTTTTTTGAGACAGTCGCAGCTGACCTGGAACTCACTATGTAGACCAGGTAGCCTCAAACTCTTCAGAAGAGATCCGCCTGTCTCTACTTCCCTATGGCTAGGATCAAAGGCATAGACCCCCACAACTGCTTTTTGATTATCTTTGGATCTTTGCTAGCTCAGAGGAGTCCAGGAGAAAGGCCCTGCAGGGCAGCCACAAGCAAGGGTCCAACCTCAGACCCA
Organism: Mastomys natalensis; assembly: GCA_021653895.1. Classification (NCBI taxonomy): domain Eukaryota; kingdom Metazoa; phylum Chordata; class Mammalia; order Rodentia; family Muridae; genus Mastomys; species Mastomys natalensis. The sequence goes on along the minus strand of JAJTUV010000842.1, from coordinate 1,169,413 downwards.
GATGACAGCACCAAAGCAGACACAGACCCCAGATCAGCTGCCTGAACCACCAGAAGCCCAGGTGCTGCGCTTATCCAGCCACAGGTTCTGCAGATCCAGACCAGCCAAAGCTGCACAAGCAGCCCAGACACAGACTTCTCCAGAGCACTTAATGCCCCACAGAATCAGGTACAGTCACAGCCCCATGACAGGTGCAGCCAGGGGAGACAGGCCCGGCCTCAGCCCCTCTGGCAGGTACAGCCGCAGAAGCAGGCCCAGACACAGACACATCCACAGGTACCCACCCAAGCACAGTCACAGGAACAGACATCAGAGAAGACCCCGACCAGCCTGAGACCTGGCCACAGGGGTCAGTGCCCTCACCAGAGCAAGCGACAATTCCGGCCTGTGCCACGGAACCTCGGCTATCATGTAACACTGCAGAAGCTAGCAGAGGTGAGTGTGGACTCCCCACGTGATCCAACTCTGCCAAGCCCTTCTTTCTCTGATCTGGCGTTGTCTAGTCTTGACTGAGGACTGAGAGTTGGGCCTGGCGTACAGATCTGGGACTATCCCATCTTGGACTTCAGGTTAATATCTGGACAGAGAGCCAGCTCTTAGATCCAGATCTATCTAAACCCCAAATGGTAGACACTCTGGGAAAAGAACACCTATGTCATTTCAGACCCCGAGGAGGCCTTGGCAGAACCAGTAACTGCCCAGAGCAGTGAAGACAGAAGCCAGGAGGCACCCGCTGGTGGCCTGGATGTGGGAGAGATGCTGGGGGTGAGTAGATGCTAGTGTACACACAGGAGGGCCTACAGGCCTGGCAGTGGCGTGGTGTCTACTTGCCCCAGGCTACCTAAGGATCCCTCATTCTGTTTACCCATGTGTGGAAAGGACAGCAGCCTTGTGCCTGGCAGCATGGGTGAGCCACATGGTGGTTCCTCTGTGGTTGTATCTTTTTTTTTTTTTTTTGTTTTTTTTTTTTGTTCGAGACAGGGTTTCTCTGTGTAGCCCTGGCTGTCCGGAACTCACTCTGTAGACCAGGCTGGCCTCGAACTCAGAAATCCGCCTGCCTCTGCCTCCCAAGTGCTGGGATTAAAGCACTGCGCCACACTCCCAGCGGTTGTATTTTTATGCTCTTGATGTGCTTTTGGTGGCAAAAATCCCTTCTTGCCCAGCCAACTCCACACTAGAGCCGCCAGCCCTTCTCATAGATATTATTTTAGTACCTTTGTAAAAGCGTCCTTGTGGGACTCAGATCCCAACGCTACCTTATAATAAAACTTTAAGTCAACCTCTTTTCCTCGGTCTCAGTTTCCCCATCATGTGAGTGGTGATGTGGTTGGACTTAGAATTAACCAGAACTAGGTCAAGAGCAGTGTATACATCTTTAATGCAGTCCTAGGGAGGTGGAGGCAGGCTGATCTCTTTGAGTTTCAGGCCAGCCTGGTCCATAGTGAGCATACATATTCAATCTAGATTCAAATCCTGACTATTGTATCTCTGTTGTAGGTCTGGGCACTCACATAACCTAACCTAACCCAGAGAGTAGAAACTCTGTCTCTGCATCTGCTGTAGATGTGGGGGGCTGGGAGCTCCCTGAAGGTCACCATCCTGCAGAGTAGCAACAGCCGGGCTTTTAACACCACACCCCTCACGTCTGGACCTCGCCCTGGGGACTCTGCCTCTGCCACCCTGCCCTTGCCAGCACACCCTCCAAGCAAAACCTCCAGTTCTTCTGCTATATCTGCAAGGCCAGCTGCAGCAGCCAGCAGGTACTCGGGGCAGAGGGAGGGCTGGGCCTCTGGGTTTGCCTTTTCTACACTGCCCGGTGGCCATACATCTGCGTAGGCGTATTTCCTGATCAGTCGGTAGAACAGGTTTTTAGGGTCTAGGAAAACCTGGTTCAAATCTGCTGTGACTGGCCATCAAGGTCTCCAGAAGTAAATTCCACCCTTGGGTCTTTTCCTCCATGCTTCAAAGGGGCCAGCCACGACCTCACCTTCACTGTGCGTCTTAGGACTCAGCACTTGACGCCAAAGCTCTGCGCCCAGTTCCGGCCCAGCAAGTGCGCCGTTACTAGTAATAGTGGTTACTTAGGAGGCTGAGGCAGGAGGGTTACCTGGTCAACTTAGTGAGAGCCTGCCTCAAAATATAAACGTTATTAAAAAAGAAGAAGAAAGAAAGTAGAAGCTTGGGATATAGCTCAGCCATTGCTTAACCTGCGAGAAGCAGAATGAATGAATGAAATGAATAGTAGTCTTGGCTGGGACTACCAATTTCTTCCAGCTGCTTGGGGATTTGAAACAAGATCATGTGAGCACATGAGTTTTACATTAACCTGGGCAAGATAGCAAGAACTGAGTGTCTTTAAATTAAAAAAACAAACAAACACTTAAAAATGATTTATTTACTTTGCCCCTATGTCTACATACCACATGGGTCTGATGCCTACAGAAGCCAGATGAAGGCATTGGATCCCCTGCAGATGGAGTTACATGGTTCGTGAGCCACCGTGTGGGTGCTAAGACTTGAACCCAGATCCTCAGAAAGAGTAACCAGTGGTCTTAACCTCTGAGCCATCTCCCTAGGCCCCACCCCCCAGTTTCTTTTAATGCTCTTATGTTATTACCAGTAGCCATTGTTACCTCTGTGATTGTGGTCCTCATCTGAGCAGGCACTTAGGCCATGTTCCCTATCAATGAAGCAAATGGATATGTATTTCCTCTATGCCTCAGTTTACCACTCTGCCCCGGCCTACATTGAGCTGTGTAAAATAATGCCAGTTGTGGTGGTACATGTTGGTGGTACATGTTGGTAGGACATGTGGGAGAAAGGAAGTGGGAGGATCAGAGGCATAGGGTGGCCATGGCGTTGGAGGTGTCCTCCCTTGGCTGTGGCTCATGACCACTTCTGGGACATTCATGCTACAGGAATTCCAGGATCACATGTCAGAGGCTCAGCACCAACAGCGGCTGGGGGAAATGCACACTCGAGCCAGACCTGCTTGCTGTCTCTGCTGCCCATGCCACGGGACATTCTAGAGAGAGATACGGAGTAAGTAGGGGTGGGTTAGGCAGCCTCACAGGCCAGGCCCTGAATAGACTGGCTTCAAGGTCTGGCTGGGAGGTAAACCATCTGTGCATACCATTAACTCCAATTTTGATCATCAGTTTCTGTAAAATGTCTTGATGAGGGGTGTAGTACAGTTTCCTAAGATCCCTTCCAGGTAAGAACAGTGTGACATTCCTATGGAAGGGAGGGGAGCTGTAATACAGAGCCCTATCCCCACTGATCTCTGTGGTAGCCCCAACTAGAGAGGAACAATGGTAAGGATCAGGCCATCTTGTGGCCTGGGCGAGACCTTTCCTGAATCTATCCATTGTCACAGGGGATATGGTTGGTCTGAAATGTCTACCTGGCATCTGGAGCTAGCACCTGATGTGAGAAGGCTTGGTGGGAAGCCATAGGTTCTGCCAGGTCCCCGTGGGGTGTCACAAGCCTGCAGGGCTGGAAAGTGTCATTGGAGAAAGCTAAGCCATATAGATGTGGGCCTGGGAGGTAAGGGCTGTGTCTCCTGGGGAGCTGCCAGCTTCCCAGGGGGGATCCAGGAACCCGGATCTTTAGGAAGCCTCACAGTTGCAGAGTATCAGCAACAAAGCCAGATGAGGTGACATTTGTGATCCCGGCACTTGGGAGGCTGAGACAGAAGACACAAGAATTTAAGACCACTTATATAGTGAGATCTTCTGGTGAGCTGACTTATTCAGAATGACAGTAAACCCAGCTGAAGAAAAGGGTGACACAGTTGTCTGACTCAGTGATGGCTCACTGAGAGCAGGGACTCTTGGCTGCTCTGCGTTCCGCCTGGCTGACAGGGAGCCCCCTCCGTCCGTCGTTAGCTCTCACTGTAGGAGAGTCTTTTTGATGCTGTGACTAGGACCCTGGCCCCTTGTATGCCCTAGCTTCTGAAGTGCAGCACCCTTCCCTTCGGAGCACTCTGGGAGAATATAACATCATGCACTGCTTGCTTTTATTGCCGTCAGAGATCCTCCGCCAAAACGCTGGTGCAACACCTGCCAGGTATACTACGTGGGAGACCTGATCCAGCACCGAAGGACACAGGAGCACAAGGTATGAGAGTCACTCATGCTGCGAGGGTCCCTGTGTGGGACACATCCAGGCTGGGGTGGAGGGGTGGAGGTGGAAGTAGGGGTGGGGTCTATTTTTGTCTCCATGCGACTGCTACTCATGTGGTTTTTGGTGAGTCAGTCATGTTCCTCTTTGGGCTTTCCTTTGCCCATCTGTTCAGTGTAGGCACCTGCTATTCAGCCCCTAGCTTATTGGAGTCTCTCTGGCGGCTGTCCTCCTCCTATCCTGCCTCTGTTGCCACCCGCCACCCCGCATAGTGCAGAGAAGTGGTTTTGCATGTCCCAGTGCTGGGGGCAAAGCTGAGCTGGGCCTGTGGGTTTGAAAGGTGAGGTCTCATTGGGCCACTGATAGGCTGGCTTGTACCTGGGGGCACTCCAGTGCACCATCTGGCCTACCTGCCTTTCCCAGGTTGCCAAACAATCCCTGAGGCCCTTCTGCACCATATGTAACCGTTATTTCAAGACCCCTCGAAAGTTCGTGGAGCACGTGAAGTCCCAGGGACACAAGGACAAGGCCCAGGAGGTAACCTTAGCTACCCAAGTACAGCATGAAGCCTTCCCCTGAGATCATAGAGTGTGTGTGTGGGGGGGGGGGCCTAGAACCCTCAGGGGTGTATGCTAGCTGCCCACAGCCAGCCTAAGCCCCTCACACATTCCTCTGGCAGCTAAAGACACTTGAAAAGGAGACAGGCGGCCCAGATGAGGACCACTTCATCACCGTGGATGCCGTCGGTTGCTTTGAGAGTGGTCAAGAAGAGGACGAGGATGAGGATGATGAAGGAGAAGAGATTGAGGCCGAGGAGGAATTCTGCAAGCAGGTGTGTGGCGTGGGCTGTCGGTGGCTACTGGAGCCCAGACGACATGCTGCCACTGATAGGCACTAACACGATGCAGTTATGGGCTGTGTCGTGTCACCATGGAAATAAGCACAGAGGGACAGGTGAAACATGCAAGGGCCTTAAAGGCTGGCTGGGATAGCAGCTGTGGGGAAGAGGGAGGGCAGAGGGAACAGTGTTGAGCAGGCACACAAGCCATGCACAGCAGACGTCCATGGTCCTGTGAGGCTTTGTCTAAGAGTTTCCTGCTGTTTCTGGACAAAGTAATAGAAATTGGGGTAGACTGGGGGTGAGGAGGGGAGGGCAGAGGGCCAGGGGTTACAGTCCAGCGCCTGCCTATGCATACGCAAAGCCCTAGATTCACCTCGGGAGGTGGGGGTCATAGAGGCTCCATCAGGAAGGAGGCTGAGGAAAGACTGACAGCTCCAACCGTCACGTGTGATCAAGATCCTGTCTTAGAAAAAACAAGGATGGAGAGCTGACTGGGTGGTGAAAAGCATATTCTGGTCTTCCGGGGAACCTGGTTCAATTCCCCACCCCCTCTCAGGTTGCTCCTAAGTGCTGTACCTCCAGTTCCTGGAGACTGGACACCTCAGGTACCCACGCCCCACACACTCAAACAGATTGAAAAAACAGCCTAAGAAAAGAAGGGTTTATTTTGGCTTGGGGAAGGAAACCACAAAGCATACATCGGAAGGGCATATGGGAGGCAGGATCAGCGTGTGCCAAGGCTGAGACGGCCACCCCCAGCCACCTGCAAGCTGAGGGAATGGTTGTGCTCTGGAGACTGTGGGTGGGCTGCAGGCGCCTGCAGGAGGGGGACAGGAGGGACCCAAGGCACCCCTCTGAGTTCTTACTCCCTCTCCAGGTAAAGTCGAGAGAAACATCTTCAGAGCAATGGAAGGGCTCTGAGACATACAGCCCCGACACAGCTTATGGTAAGCCCCCAGTCTCAGCCATGGTATTCCAGCCAGGCACCCGACCTCTGTTCCCACCCAGAGCAGGTTGATGCCCAACTGGTAAGGGGGACTTAGGTATGCAGACCCCGGTGTCTGTCCGCAGGTGTGGACTTCCTGGTGCCAGTGATGGGCTATGTCTGCCGAATCTGTCACAAGTTCTACGACAGCAACTCAGAATTGCGGCTCTCTCACTGCAAGTCCCTGGCCCACTTTGAGAACCTGCAGGTGAGTGGTTGTCTGACCACCCTGCCCAGGGCCACAGCCTTTGTCCAAGCCAGCAGCAATCTGCTGTTGAACCAAGCCAGTTCCCAAGCACAGTCTCAGAGAAGGGAGGGACTGGAGATTGGCTCTTCCGTGCGTGCGTGCATGCGTGCGTGCGTGCGTGCGTGTGTTTTGGAGCCTGTGGCTGGGGATACTCCAGAGCCTCGGGAGGATAAGCACTTCACACAGCAAATCCATACTATCCATACTGTTTTGACCCAAGTTGGGAAGCAGATGATGACCAGGAGTGCCTGGGCTAGGCCTAACTTTGAAAACTTTTGTATCCAGAAATACAAAGCCAAGAACCCCAGCCCTCCTACCCGGCCCGTGAGCCGCAAGTGTGCAATCAACGCCCGCAATGCCCTGACTGCACTGTTCACCTCCAGCAGTGGCAGCAGCCGCCAGCCCAGCCCCAGGACACAGTGAAAATACCCAGCAAGGTGAAGCCTGCATCTCCGGGACTCACTCCTCCCCTTCGGCGCTCAACACGCCTCAAAACCTGAGAGAGGGGCTCTGGCCACTCAGCCTGACTAGGGCCCATCTGCTAATGCTTCCTAGGTATCCATGTGAAATGTTCACGTGGTTGGTGTTTTTACTCAAAATCCAATAAAAAGTCAGTAGTTTGGCTATGCAGTCCCCACCAGCACTGTGTCAGGGTGGGTGGGAGGGCACCCAGTCTCTCTGGACACAGTATGGTGGAGGACCAGGGAAGCCAAAATCAGGCTCCCTGAAATACAGGACCTCAGGGATAGGACTGCAAAGCATGTCCCTTCGCTAAGCCTCAGTTTCCCTCTCAGTATATCAGGGCTGGGACAGCAGCTTGGGAGAAAATCCTTATGGCTGGTGACCCTAGGAGATGGTTTTGCTCCTACCCTCAGGTTACAGATGCCTTAGCAGGATCACATGACTCGCCCAAACTCACAGACTGGTAAACAGCCAGCCTCTAACCAGCTGCACCTCACAAAAACCAGAGTCAGGCACAGGGTTAGTATTGGGGGTGTCCTTGCCCCTGAGGTTCAGCTCTTGGTTCGCCAAGGCAAAGCCCTCCAATCCCAGAGACAGATGCAGTGAAGGGGCCCATCCTTAGCTCCACTGGAGATAAAGACAGCCTGGCTCAGGCAGTACCAGCTGGAAAAAGGCAAGCTAAAAGTGGAAGGCACCAAGGTTTACTGTCAGATCCTAGGGGTGGTTACCCTGGTGAAAGGCCCTAGCGCCCAGGGAGCCCGACTGTATCTCAGAGTCACACAGCGTGCCTGATCAGCTGGGAAGCAGCTGCTAGAGGCAACACCAAACAGGGAGGAAGCCTTGACCTCACCCACACCCTCAGGATCAGAAATGAAACGTGGCTCAGAGCCCCAGTTCCATAACATGGCCCATGGGTCACGGTCTCTGCTCCATTTCCCTCCAGTGGCACAAAGAGAAGACGGGGGCAGTGGTGTGGGAGACATCTTTAATACAGACTCAGTCTGGGTGGAGGGGAGAGAGACGAGGAGCTGGGAAGGCAGACAAGTGGGTGAACTGTAGGACTGTGCCTGGCTCCAGGAAAGGTGATGGGCAGTGAGTGGGAACTGGTCCAGGCTGGTAGACCCACTAGGATCTGGAGGCCAGTACCTGAGATGGTGTCTAAGCCAAGTAGTATCTTCCCAGGCCAGAACATGGCCTAGAGAGGTGAGGGTAGGGCCTGGCTGGGGGGCTTCCGGCACCTAGGGGCTGGAGTCACCAGGGGCCTCCCCAAGCTGTTGCTGGAATTCCAGGCGCGTCTGCCGGTTGGACTCGAGCAGCTCCTGGAGGCGGGCATGGAGGTGGTCATTCTTCTCCTCCAGGTGGTCCAGACAAGAGTTGATCTGATCCAACATAGAGTTGATGGCAGCGTACTCTGGGAGGAAGGGAAAAGACAGAGGGAAGAAGGTCCTGTGTCTCCTCAGGGCTGACAGACAACAGCACAAAACCTCTGCCCTTCACAGCTGCTTTGTCGTCTGGGGCCCTTTGAATAGACCGATGGCCCTGCCTGGAAGGCACTGGGTGGCACTCGTGTCCTTACCTCTGGGATGATCACCACTTATTTTCAATTGTAGCTCTCACCAAGGGGAGCCTCCCCGTGTCCGGCACTACAGCAGGCCTCTGCCCTGCTTCTCCAGCCTCCCCCTCTCCACAGCAACCTTCAGGAATCACTGCTGTGGTCACTTGGGTGTTGGTCTGTGGTCCGTCCTACTCACACTCCACTATGAAGCTCTAGGAGAGGTGACAGGTCTTGTGTTCTCTGCTGTCTCCCCAGTGCCCTCGATGACACAAATAAGCACTTACTGAATGAATGAGTGAATGCATGAATGAATGAAGCTCTGGCTTTCCAGTCCCTGCTTTTGCTCAACTGTCTACCATCTAGAATTCATCGGCCACAACAACCCTTCAAGGACCAGCTCAAAATCCTCGATGTCTTCCCTCCTCTGAGAAGTCTTCCCCGTCTCCTTCCTCTGCAGCTTCTCTGACCTGCCTCTTGGCAATGCTGTGTCCCCTTAGGACCCAAGGTCTGGGTCCGTGCCCACTGCGGGACCCACTTCCGAGCCAGCCCATGACTCAGAAGCACTCAGCTGCCAACTTGGGAACAAAGGGACAAGGGATGTATCTGATGGATTTAAGGAAGAGGCTCAGGGAGGGCGACAGAGACATGAGTGGAAATTTGCTTCCTTTCGGGGATGGTTCCCCTGCCCCAAAGACGGCATCCCTTACAGAGGTTACAGCCACTGAAGGCTGCTAGATCTTAAAGTCCATCTTCATGGCATCTGGCGACAGGGCCAAAACTCAGACCTGGCGGTCAGAGACCCTACAATCGAGTCCCAGAGCTGCTCTAGCCCAGCCACTCCTTAGAATGGGGTGGGGACTCTGAGGGTTCCAGTACACTGAGAGGAGAGCTCAGTCGGGGCCTGGCCACAGCAAGTACTTCATGGGTAACTGTCCTGATCCATCCTTTGCATTTTGTGGCAGGCTAGCAGAAGGACTAGGAAAGGTGATATCTACGGGCTCCATCTATGTCCAGGGTACTTCTTAGCCATTGCGCCTGTCCTGGGACAGCCTCTTTCCCACCATCCCAGTGTCACTCAGGAGGGGAGTTACACCACCCTCTCACCAAGTCCCCTCGTGATGTGATGCTCACCACGGCTGCCAGCAGTCACTGTTCCCCAGCAGTGCCCACTAGTGACCCACCACCTGCCTCCAGGTGGATGGCAACCTTTATTAAGAGCAGAACCCAGGTGATGAAAATATTCTCAAATCATTGTGACAATGGCTCTGCTGTGAATATATGAAACTGCAGAACTGTACAGTTTAAATGGTTCAATCTATAGTGTGACCTACAGCTTAATAAAGTTTTTATAACAAAACAAAAGCATACCCCATCCTTATTGTACAGTAAGTCCTGCCTGTCCTCTTGGCAAGGCACCAGACTTGACTTCACTCAAAACAAAACAACAACAACAAACCTTTCAGAAGTAACTTGTACACTGGAATCTTAGAGAACCATTTTTATCCCATTTCCCTTAAATCCCGACACACCTCAATACAGAAGATGCCAATGTGCCCAATATTGCAGTGGGAAAACTGAGGCTCCCAAACGGGCAAAAGCTATCTGTAGGCTGATGTGTACCCTGAGGTCCTTCTGCAGTGTTGTGCACCCAAACACAGTACTCAGTAAACAGGTCACACCAGCAAAGCCAGGTGGCTGAGGTGCTGACTCAGCATAGTGGGGCGCCCACCTGGCCAACACCTCCTGCAGAGCCATGCAGGACCCGCCCCCTCTTCAGCAAGGAAAGTGGCTGAAGCAAACCCAAACCCACAAGCGTCTCTGAAGCTGCCTCAGTTTCCCCATACGACACCAGAGCTGGTTAGCGATAGTTCTCCAGTACTGCAGCGCTCAGGAATCCGTTCGCTATTGCTCGCCATCGTCTCCGAGGTGGCTGTGGGGATAACTCCAGAGCCACTCGGGCAGAGTAAGACATCTCCTCAGTCCCTCCCACGCCCCATCCCCGCCCGATTCCAGATCCCAGGACAGTACTCCTGGCAAAGTAAAGGTCATCTCAGCAACAGCCTCCCCTCCCCAGGTCACCTGCTTCCCCGAAGCTGTCATTCTCGCCTTCCGTGCCCGCATCCACCGGCATGCCTAGGTCCCCGTTGGGGCCCGACATTGCGGGCTCGGGCGCCGCAGAGGCCACGCGAAGATGGAACTCGGGATGTCGCGCGGAAAGCCGGCGCTGGGCGGAAGGTGCAAGCAGCTGATGGAACACCGGGCCGGAAGAGTGGAAACCAGCAGCGCACCGGGGCCCGCCCTGAGCCCCGCCCAAAGCCCAGCCCCTGGGCCTCCGCGCAACCACGCCCTTAAGCTCCGCCCCCTCTTTGCTCCGGCGCTCTGTCACGCCCACAAACATGGCTCCGCCCTGTCCGCTCTCAAGCTCCTCCTTCTCTCGCTTCCGAGCCCCGCCCCCTCTCCGCCTTGACGGTCATGAACGCGAGGACGTGCTGAAGGTCGGGCAGTAGAGACCTTGGCCCGCTAGAGCTTGGGATGTGTACGAGGCTCCATCCTGCTGCTTCCGCCCCTCTGCATGGTCGGAATCATCACCTCTCTCCCCAGTCTACCAGAAATCTGCCTTCTTCCCATCTCCCCCTGGTGCTGCCAAGATGACCCACAACCCCTGTCCTATCTTGGCCAATCTTGGCCTCATATCTTCTCTTAGGGCTCTCGAAGGCTACACTTTTCGGGTGAGATCAGATTCCAGCCCAGGACAGTAGACGTAAAGCCAATCGGTTTGATTCACGTCAATAAATATGACATGGGTTGGGAAGGAGTGTGAAGCGCTGTGTGTCAGGTTCCCAGTACAGAAAAGGCTTGGTGTACTCTGATGGAGGTGCGCCTGGGGGCCGTGGAAGGTCTGTATGCTAAGTGTCCCTGCTTGTGGCGGTCCATCATGGAAGACTTCATGATAAAGATCTCCAGCAGTCACATTCCCCAACTCCATGAACACTGGGAGGGGAAAAGAAGCCTGTACAAAGTCAACGTCCTGAACGCTTGTGGATTTGACCCAGAGGAGCAATCTGGGATCCAGCTCTGTGTCTGGGTCTCAGGAACAATCACTTACCAGGACTCCTATAGCTGTAATGGCCAGGATACCCCATGGCATCATGTCAGAGTGGCTATTCCAGAGTGCGGCTATTCTCAGCATAGGGGCTTTAGTAAAGCAGGGAGAGGAAGGGAATGGATTCTCCCCCAAACTCCAGAGGGAGCACAACCCTGTGGGCACTGTGAAACTAAGCAAGGGCGAGCATTTGAAACTGGAAGAGAGAACATACAAGCTCCGGTAAATGGACATGTGTTGCGACTTGTTACAATGCCAATGGGAAGCTCATGTCTGCATTAGCCACAAAGAGGAATGAAAGCCCTGTTTTGTTGAAGAGCTCAACAGCAGTGGCAGCAAGAGCTGTGGGGAGCTGACTTCCTTGGTCCAAAGAAGAAACTGGGTCTAGGCTAGAAGCAGTTAAGAACACATAGTGCGCTGAACCCAGCTTAATTCCCAGCATCCACATCGAGCAGGTCATGTCCACTTGTAGCACTGGCCCCAGGGAAATCCATTGTCTCTGGCCTCCTCAGGCACTTAACATATGTGCACATCCTTATACACAGTCAGACATGAAAAACCAATAATAAATAAGTAAATAAATAAATAATCTGGAGAGTTGGTTTTGCAGTTAGGAGCACTGTTCTAAAAGATCTGGGTTCAATTCCCAGCACCCATATGGTGACTCATAACTGTCTGTAACTTCAGCTCCAGGTGCTCTGACTCCTTCTCCTGGCCTCTATAAGAACTGTATATATGTGATTTGCATATATACAAAGGAAGGCAAAATATCCATATAAATAAAATTAAATAAATAGAAATCTGGGGGTTGTGGCACTCGCCTTTAATTCCAGCACTTGGGAAGCAGAATCAGGCAGATCTCTATGAGTTCGAAGTCAGTCTACTCTACATTCAGAGTTCCAGACCAGTCAGGGATACATAGTAGGACTCAAAAGAAAGACTGGAGCCCAGAAGTGAAGCACCTGGGGTGTAGCTTCCTTTCCTGGCTAGCCTTTAACATTAGATCTGCCTCTCAGCCTGGGACCTTCCTGGCTCTAGAGATAGTCTCCACCCCTCACTGTCAGCTAAGCCTGGGACAACCTGATCTTTCTCAAAGTCTCTCACAGATTTCAATACTGTCTGGCAATCTGGTCCCAAGTCTGTCTTGTCCTCTGAAGAACAGAGGATGGGGCTGGTCACCACCTAGGCACACCCTTCTCCTCTGCCAAGGTGAAAGGGGTCGAGTGCCTGGTGTGTGTGTGTGTGGTGTGTTGGGAAACCTGGGCTCATTTGGAACCCCAGGGGTCCTGGTGACCAGGAAAAGAAATGGGAGGACTTTCCTGTGGTTAATGTGGAAGGGCACAACTGTCACCAGTGGGCATGGGGCCTTGTCAAGTATGACACAGGCCTAACCTCTATCACGCACCCTGCTGCCCTGGCTGCTAGGCTCCCAGCAATCACAGGATCCAGACCAGTTGGGGATGGCTGTACCTTATACCCTCTCCAGGCTCTTCCAACTTCCCAGTCCTAGAAGGGCTACAGCTTTGGGGGTCTGTGGCAGGCAGCCAAGTAGGTAGGTAGCCCTTGGAGGCAAAGGCATGGAGAAGCTTGTACAACCCTGGGGGTTGAGCCCAGGGCTTGACTAAGGGTATCAAGCCAAAACAGCAGTGAGGGCAGCATTGTTCTGTATGGGAGGACTTGGGGCGGTTGATGACTGTAGCAAGAAAGCTTGAGGGTAGGCTGGAGTTCTGGAGCCTTCTCTCCGTGGCCCTACCACCAGGCTGGATGTGTTGTGTGAGCCTACCCTTTGCCCTTTTGCCCCTCATTGTTATGGGAATTGTTATGGGGTAAGCAGTACAGACTCAGAGAACGGGGACATGTGTTTATTCAGCAGAAAGGGGGCTCCATTGATGGGGCAGCATTAAGACAGGTGGATGGGAGTGCTGACCAAATAAGAAGAGGCATCAGATGCTCGTTGGTATCGTGGCTGGTGGGGCAGCCCGGTGGTTCTCTGGCAACAGGAAAGACGGAGTGGCAGACAGACAGACAGTACCAAATAAACCATCAGGCCTCTGTGCATCCCAGTCAGCCGCACTCACCACCTGATCAGTTGTCAATGCATTGGTCTGTAGGAAGAAAACTCATCAGAACAGAGCAGAGGGAACATTCGGGTGACCTCTAGCTGCCTGGGCCTTCTTTCATGGTTGGGGCAGCAGAGTGACTTCTGCAGAGCAGACAGTGTGACAGAGAGGCATAAGGGCTGCTGTGGGGAGGGGTGGCTATATAGTGCCAGTGTACCCAGGCTTTCTGCCTGTTTCCCCTCTGAACCTTGGTAGCCTCTCAGCTGGTGGCTCTGTGTAGCCTGGATGGAGTCTTCTACCCAGGCCACTTGAAAGCAAGATGTCTCTAAAATCATGGGAATGGAAGGGGCCCAGGGCACAAGGCTCAGAGTTTGGAGAGGAAATAGTCTTTGGCTGTAGGACAAGGTAAGTGCTTGGGGCAGCAAGATGAGGAGCTTGGGCAGGAACCTGAAATCCTCATCTGGGCAAGTCCTGGGTCAGCTGCCTATGGCTAGAGCAGGGGATGAAGCCTTCCCTTCCCCTAGTAGATCAGTGCTAGCTTGGACAGTCCCCACATCCCCACATCCCTTCCCTGTCTCCCCAACTGGCCATTACCGGTGGGGACAGAGAAAATGATGTTGTCATCCTTGAGGCCCAGAGACTTGGCAAAGCGGACAAAACGCTCTTTCAGTTCAGGGGACAGCTCCTTGGTTCTTCCTGCAACCAAGATTGCCAGAGAGCAGTCATAGGACACTCCATAAGTATGATTCAACTAGCAAACGAACCCTCAGACTTGTTATCTGTGGAGGTCTGCAGAGAGACCACTCCTTGAAGGGGCTGAAGCTAAGACTTGGGATCCCAACTCTAGGTGTAACCTGGAGTTGAGTCCCTAAAGGTCAGGCAAGAACTCACCATACAGGGTAATTTTGAAGTATTGCTTGTTTTCAAAAGTCTTCTGGAAAAATACCATGGCGAACTGGTTGTAGTCAGTGGTGGCCACTTGCACATGGTAGCTCTGTACCTGAGGATAGTCTGAGGGCATAAAGAAGGAGGGATGGCCGGGCGGTGGTGGCGCACGCCTTTAATCCCAGCACTTGGGAGGCAGAGCAGGCGAGGCCAGCCTGGTCTACAGAGTGAGTTCCAGGACAGCCAGGGCTACTAAAGAAACCCTGTCTCGAAAAAACCAAAAAAAATAAAAATAAAAAGAAGGAGGATGGGTTCTATCTGCCCAAGCTAAGAAGAAGGGAAGTTCTTCCCAACTTTCAGAGTGGCTGTCCCCATAATAAAATATGGGTGGAGGGACAAGGACCCCACTGGACTCAGGACTCACTCTGAATATTCCCCAGGGTGAACTCGCCAGCCCTGGAGCTTGGAACAAATGTTCTGATCCAGTATCGACAGCCCTGGTTCCTGTGGAGAGATTCGAGTGAACAGGGATGTGACATAGGCTGGAATGTCTTTTGGACTAGAGCATATGGGGCTAGCATTCTGATGTTGCCCACCCCTCTTCCTCCAACCCATAATAGCCTGCCACCAAACCTGGCAGGAGGCCCTGCCCACCCATCTTAGATGTAACTAGACCTACCTTCCCCCTCTGAGTCTGCCCTGCCTGATCCTGCTGAGACCCTTCTCCCAGCACCCACTGATATCCCCCACCCTCCCCTCCCATGCCTTTTGTAGGTGCTCTTCCCATATACAAGAATCCAGGCCCCAGACAGTACCCTACACTTTTTCTCTGCTCCCTCTCTACCGCTTCTCATGGCAGTTAATCCTGACAGTCTGCTCCAAGCTAAGCACTATGCCCTTAACCCTTTGACCAGATGTGAAGTTTCCCTAAGTCCTGTTCAATCCCCTGCTCCCGCATAGTTGAGCTCCCCAAACCTGCCATTCATCTGCCCTATGCTCCTCAGATATTCTGCCCAACTCCAGCCTACCCAGCTGCCAGAGGCAGCAAGTATCATAATGTAGGTGCGGCCCTGGCTCCCCTCTGCAGACCCACCCCACACCCCACCCCACATCTCTTCCACTGGCTGCCTGCCCTCCCCTTCACCATTCTTTCCACTCTCCCTTGCTCCAACTGAGCCACGATTCTCCTTGCAGAAGCCCCCAACCAGGCCTTGGCATAGGGCGAGATGTCCAGAGGCTATACCACTCACACAGGGTTGCTCATCAACCCTTGCTCAATGTCCATGAGTAGCCAGTGCTCCTAACCACTGAGCCATCTCCCCAGCCCTTCCATCTTATTTTTGAGACAAGATGAGCTCGATGATTGGGTTAGATTGGCTGCCCAGCAAGTCTAGGACTCCTGACCCCTCCTCCTTCCCAGAGCTGGGATGCCACACCCGGTTCCTCTATGCTTATTCACGGGATCGAACTCAGAATCTCCTGCTGACAAGGCATGCATTCCGTGAACTGAGCCATCTTCCTAGTTCTCCCTCTTGTTTTCTGTATATTGTGTGTCCTTCCCCCTTTAACAGAAGACAGGAATGGGAGAAGGAAAGAGCAAGCAATGACCCAGTTCTGGGCTGTGACAGGGCTTTACCTGACCAGGATGGAGGTGACGTTGTAGCTATTGTTCTCTTGCAGCTCATAGATGGTGCTGTACATCGTAAAGCGGCCTTCTTTTTCTTTCTGGACCGCATTGCCTGCCAGGCCCACAACGTACCACCTGCCTCGGAACTGCAAGAAACGAGAAATGGAGCCAGGGATGGCCTTACAGGCTGCTCCTCGTGCTTTCCTTTTGGTACCTTCAGGCACCCCAGCTGGAGGGCAGCAGGACCCCAGGCTCCGTCTGTCTAGAGATACTGGCAGGAGTTAGCCTCTTCCAAGGCTAGACAAGATCCTAGCTGGAGTTACCCTGAGTTGGCAGGATGGGGTGGTCTTGGGAGAGGGGTTGCTGGACTCTCCTTTCCTCCTCAGTGAGGAGTAACTGAAGAGATTCCTACCTTACAGGACCAATGGAGATTCAGGGGAGAGGAGGTACAGACCTGTGAAGCTCTGTCAGAGTGACTATCTGAGCAGCATGAAATGAGGTATCTCCTCGGACAGAGTGATGTTGAGCAGAAGCTTGGACCCTGGCCTCCCAGAGTCCTAGCCATCCTACCCAGTGCTGTCTGGGAAACCTTTGGCTTCTCCTCCCATCTGCTCCGTTTCCCTGGTCCCTCCTGCAGCAGCCCTCCGGGGTCCTACCTGATCAGTCCTGAAGTCTGGCTGCAGGGGAACACTGAGCAGAGATGGGGCAGGGATCAAGTTCTGAGTTGAATCCTGGGCCTGGCTCTGCAGGACCCCAAGCAGGACAAGGCCCAGACACAGGACACCCAGGCCCATGGTTTCTGCAGCTACTAGGTCCGACGTGTGCTGGAGGAGGAAAAACAGAGTGTGAGGAGGACTCCTCAGGGGGACTCTTTATGGCTACCTGGCTGCCAGCCCCCCTGTCAGGTGGGATAGTCCATCCTTTACCAAGTCCAGGAAGCCATGAAGTAATTGCCAGCACATCCTGTTGAAATACTTGGCAAGATTTCTGTCCCTCTCCCCCAGGTCGGAACTGTGCAAAGTTGAGCAACAGGAAGGGCTGCAGGGGGCGGGGTGGGGGGACTGGAGGGACATTCCCAGAGCTGTGATATTCTGGCAGGCATAAGGGCACTGCCTGTGGGTCATCAGCTCAGATCTGGACAGCCTCCCTACCCCCATAACCCTCTAGGAGTCCTAGCAAATCAGAAAGTGGTGAAGTCTCCCCCCCCGCACCCACACTTGCTGAAAACCAGAGCCATCTGAATACCACACCCTGTGCCGCTTCCTTGTCTGGGAAGGTTGAGGAAGCTGAGAGTGAATGTTCTAGACAGGGAAGAATGGGACGCCCTGTTCTGAGCCTGCCAAGTTCAGCCTTGGTCCTGGCACAGGGTGAGGCATCCAAAAGATTAGCTTGAGAGTGTCTAATACCTTGAGCCCCTCCACTTTCCCATGATCCCACTGCCATTTACAGAAGACAGGGCAGCAGCTGAGCTCTCAGGACACCCCCTCTCCTGTGCTACATGGTCCTTAGATGTGGCTGCTTTCAAAGGCAAGGACTGCGACCTCGGTGCCAACTTAGCACAGAGGACAAGGGGATCACTTGGGTGGGGGGTCACCAGCCCTTGGGAAAAGTAGATGTATGTGTGTGTGTGTGTGTGTGGGGTGTGTTGTGGTGGTGTCCACACTGCCCTGTATACTCCAGTTACTTTAAACAGAAGCAAATTTCCACCTTCTCCTTAAGTTATCCTCCCTTGAGAAGGCATCCCTCTGTCCCCGGCCATAGCCTTGAGCAGGAGAACCTAGGGGTGGCCCAGCCTCAGGCTCTCCCTCTCCAGCTGATTCCAGCCTAGTCCTGAAGAAAGCCCTTTCCTCTCTAGGGCCTGGCCAACATCCATTGAAGGTAGTGGTGGATCCCAGATGCTATACTGTGTCGTCCCGTCCCACCCCCCACCCCAGGTGCTTACTCAGGAGCTGCATCTGAACATCTGACCTGAGGCTGGACTGAAGTCCTCTGGCCCTGCAAAGGACCAAAAGGGCTCAGTGATCTACCTGATTGTTGCTCCCGACCTCTCCCCCTCCACTGCTGCCTGGCTCTGGGGTGGTTAGCCATGAGGGAAAGCTTAGAGGGGGATCTTAAGCTTATCAGCCTCACCCACACACACACACACCTAGGATGCAGTCTCCTCCCTCCCCCACACCAGAGAGACCACAGCACTAGAATTTGTCCCCTTAGGTCCCTGAATGATGAAAGAGTGGAAGTGAAGCTGAGCCAAGCTGTGGGGACGATGTGGCCACCAGAGCCTGTCATTCTTGAGGCACCAGTGACCTCCCCACCCTTCTAGCCCTTCTAGCTCAGCCCTAGGAGATCCACTCCTTCTACCCCCTGTGACCTTAAGATGTATCCATGAGCTGGGGATGTAGCTCTGTGGTGAAGGGTTTGTCTAGCATGTGGGAGCCCCCAAGTTTTATCTCCAACAGTCAAAAAAAAAAACAAAACTTTCCAACTAAACATACTAGTTTAAAAAGTCCCCTTGGTGGTGGCTCTCCCTTTAAGCCCAACACTCGGTGCAAAGACAAAGGATCTCTATGACTTCAAGGCCAGACTAGCCTGTTCTGCATTGGGAGTTTGAGGCAAGGCTAGACTGCAAGACCTTTGTCTTCAAAAACTTTTTTTTTTTTTTTGGTTTTTCGAGACAGGGTTTCTCTGTGTAGCCTGGGCTGGCCTGGAACTCACTCTGTAGACCAGGCTGGCCTCGAACTCAGGGATCCGCCTGCCTCTGCCTCCCAAGTGCTGGGATTAAAGGCGTGCGCCCACCACCGCCCGGCGGACCTTTGTCTTCAAACAAACTAATATATAAATTAAAGGCACCTTTGAGTCTTTGGTGACTCTTGGGTGTAGACAGAGACCCGAAGAATTTTCAGTCAGGAAAAACAGAGACCAGAATCTCAGAAGAGCTGGACAGGCAGACTATTCTAGACTCTGAAAATCAAGGGGCAGAGTGACCAGTGGGAACTGGCCCAGTATGAACTGGGCAGAGCGCTGGTTCTGGAAAAACTAGAAGGTCAGAATTAAGAGTGGGAGGGGACATGGCCCAGCTCAGGACCTGGCTGTTCCAGGTGCAATGCACACAAGCACCTTCAGCTTGTTGATTCTTGCTTCATGTACCCTTCCCCAGGACTGTGTTCCCTTCCCCAGGACTGTGTTAGGTCTCCCTGAGACCCCCCTCTCTGAAACAGAATCCCTAAAGCCCAGGCTAGCCTCAAACTCCCTATGTCACCAAAGATGACTTGAACTTCGCTTTCTTTTTTTTTTTTTTTTTTTTTGGTTTTTTGAGACAAGGTTTTTCTGTGTAGCCCTGGCTGGCCTGGAACTCACTCTGTAGACCAGGCTGGCCTCGAACTCAGAAATCTGCCTGCCTCTGCCTCCCAAGTGCTGGGATTAAAGGTGTACGCCACCACCCGCCCAGCAACTTGAACTTCTCATCCTCCTGTCTCCTCCTCTTATCCAGTCAGTCTCCTTCCTTCTTTTCTTCCTCCTTCCCTCCTCCTTTCTCCCTTCCTTTTTTCTCTCACTTCTTCTACCTCTGGAGTGTTGAAACACATCACCAACCACACCAGCTACTTCTTTTATTATTATTTATTTTGATACCAGGTCTCATTGTGTAATCCAGGCTGGCACTGAATTTAGTAGCACCATGTCTGGGTCACATGTGGGTTTTCTGTGATCATAAGGCCAGAGATCTCCAGCTGCTATGCAACCTGACCCAGGTCCAATCCACATGAGAGGCTCCTAGGTTATTGTATCTCAAGAATCCAGTTTGACATTCTGACCCAGAAACTCATTAGAGAAACTGGTGACCCTGGCCTTGAGGGGCTGGAGCTAATGCAGCCCACCCTCCAATCTGGCCCTCAATTCGGCTGGAATGCAGGTCTACTAAACAGGTTTTTCAGGGCCTGGGCTGCCCGGGAGGAGACCTGAGGCAAGAGAGCCTGGAGAGCCTTAGGAATACAGTTCAGTGGTAGAGCACGTGTCTAGTGTGTCAGGGCCCTCGGCCCCATCCTCAGCCCTGCTAATAAACAATAAACAAATAAATGGGCCCAGACACTGCCCAGGAAATCTTCATGTCCACAGATGGGTCCAGTTGTCTCTGCTCCCTGTCACTCTAGTGGGAAGGAGTCTCCATGGGAGATGCTGACCTCTCCAGGGCCTTGATGTGAGCCTCTGTTTCCAGAAGCGTCTTCGAACCAAGATGATCCAGGGAACTGAGGGTCTACACATAGATCCTTAGGGAGGGGTGAGGCCTTCGGAGCCCATCTCCATGTATGTTTTTTCATCCAGAGCATGGATGCCTATGCAGGCAGAGGCCCACAAGAGGGCCAAGTGACCACAGGTACAGGGGCCTGGAGGACACAGCCCTGGGCAGGTCTGCAGCAGGCACCAGGTACCCAGGAGGCAGTGGGTACCTGCTGAGCACACGGGGCCGGGCGACTCTGCCTGGTCACACAAGGGGCATGTCTAGGGCAGCTGTTCTTGGCATCATGCCCCAGTTCCCTGTTTCTCAGACCTTAGCTGGACTGGGCCTCTGATGGACACCATCAGAGGTGACCTGTGTAGAGGACAGGCATTCTTAGTCAGGGTTTGTATTCCTGCCAAATATCATGACCAAGAAGCAAGTTGGGGAGGAAAGGGTTTATTCAGCTTACACTTCCACATTGCTGTTCATCACCAAAGGAAGTCAGGACTGGAACTCACACAGGGGAGGAACCTGGAGGCAGGAACTGATGCAGAGCCATGGAAGGGTGTTACTTACTGGCTTGCTTCCCCTGGCTTGCTCAGCTTGCTTCTGATAGAACCCAGGTACCAGGCCAGGGATGGCACCACTCACAATGGGCTGGGTCGTTCCCCTTGATCACCAAATTGAGAAATGCCTTACTGCTGGATCTCATGGAGGCATTTCCTCAAGGGAGGCTCCCTTCTCTGTAATATCTCCAGCTTGTGTCAAGTAAACACACAAAAACCAACCAGAACAGGCATACATTCCCTTAAAGGTTACTTCTCTCTTGTGCCTTTTGAGCCTAGGACAGATCAGAAAAAATATGTAGCCCAGGAGGCAGGAGAGTGGATGCTGGAATGGTTAAAGACTAGGTGTCTGAGAGCATGACTCCAATTCCAGAACCATGGCACCCATGCTACTGTGGGTGGTACCCCTGGGAGCTCTTGAGAGTGCCAGCCCATTCTGTCCCTCTCTGTTCATCCCAGAGAGGGGTTTCAGTAACTGAGCCCCTGGGAGAGGAGGCAAGGGTAAATCTAACAGGCAGTGAGGCCAGTGTGCCTACCTCCACATAGGACTGACCTGAACCACTGCAGATGCGCAATCGACGGGGAAGGTGGCTCCAGGAACATGGTAGAGCCGTGTTGATGATGGCCTTGGCCTGGCTGCTGAGCTTCTTGTAGTCCTTCTCAAGAAACCACATCGGGGTTGAGGAGCTAACAGTGAGTTCCTAGGGATGGGGCTTAGGCCAGAGTAACTCCCATCCCGCATGGCTTTCAGAACTCCGCTCACAGTGGAACTTTCAGGTGTGATGGACAGAGGACACGGGACTGGGTACCCCATTCTGGACCCAGAGTCCCTCAGGCCTTGGGGATGGGGACTAACCTTCTTGAGATTCTCTCAGCCTTAGTCAGCCAGAGACAGAAGCATGGGTCCCCTCCAGACACCACTGGGTCTCCCTGTTCTATGCTACCTCCCCCACACTTCTGTAGATGGAATCCACTTCCTCCCCACTTCTTATGGGTATTGGCCCACCTCTTCCCCCATCCATTAGGTCTGCTGCTGGCTACACTCAGCCTTTTCTCAAGAGCAAACTTTTCTAACAGCGTTTCCCGCCAATGGCTTCTACAATTGGGAAAGGCTGAGAGTTTCCCAAATCACCGTATTACAACAGATTACCACCTTTGTTGGCTTAGAATCACATCTTTGAAACCCAGAAGTCAGAAGTCGAAATGCAAGTGTTCAGGGACTTGGGAGATGGCTCATGGGTAGAGCACTGGCTTTGTGATTATAAGGATCCTAGTCTGAATCCCTAGAAGCCACATAAAAGCCAGGTGTGGAGGTGTGGTATCATGCGTCTGTGCTCTCGGTGTTGCTGTGTGAGAGGCGAAGAGAGGACGATGAACCTCAGAAGCTCCGGGGCATGCCGGCCTGGCACAGGCAACAAAGAGGAGACCTTCTCAAACAGGTGAGGACTGACTCCCAGGTTGTCCCCTGACCTTCACAAGTGTGCAAGTCCTGATCCCCCCCGGCAACACCTCAAACATACACATTTGTACACATAATCCGCTCTGTACCCAAGTGTAGTGGTTCACACTCGTGGTCCCAGCATTCAGGAGGCGGAGGCAAGAGCTGGAGAGATGGCTCAGCGGTTAAGAGCACTGACTGCTCCTCCAGAGGTCCTGAGTTCAATTCCCAGCAACCACATGGTGGCTCACAAAACATCTCTAATGGGATCTGATGCCCTCTTCTGGTGTGTCTGAAGAGAGCAACAGTATACCCACATAGGTGAAATAAACAAATAAATCTTTGCCGGGCGGTGGTGGCGCACGCCTTTAATCCCAGCACTTGGGAGGCAGGCAGAGGCAGGCGGATTTCTGAGTTCGAGGCCAGCCTGGTCTACCAAGTGAGTTCCAGGACAGCCAGGGCTATACAGAGAAACAATGTCTCGAAAAACCAAAAAAAAAAAAAAAAAAAAAGGAGGCAGAGGCAGAAGACTGTCATGAGATGAAGGCTAACCTGGTCTACACAAGCAAGTTCTAACACAGTATAAGACCTTATCTTTTAAAAAATAATAGAGAGAAAAGGCTGGCAAGGGGCTCACTGCTTGCCACCAAGCCTGATATCCTGAGTTCAATCCTGGAACCTTCATGGTAGAGAAGAGAACCAATTCCCAAAAGTTATCCTCTGATTTTCATACAGCATTACAGCATGTATGTTTGCCACACACCGTCTCTCTCACTCACTCACTCACTCACTCAATCAATCAATCAATTAATCAATGCTTTTTTTAAAAGTGAAATTTCGCTGGGCAGTGGTGGCGCATGCCTTTAATCCCAGCACTTGGGAGGCAGAGGCAGGCAGATTTCTGAGTTCAAGGACAACCTGGTCTACAGAGTGAGTTCCAGGACAGCCAGAGATACACAGAGAAACCCTGTCTCAAAAAAAAAAAAAAAAAAAAAAAAAAAAAAAGTGAAATTTCCTCTGTGCTAGGTTCAGGGCTCTCTCCTCCATGGTTCTGAGAATCAGATGTGCCTGGTGTCTTCCAGCTTCATCATGTCTAGGTGTAGCCTTCTCTAATCCCCCCATGTCCATTACATTTCATTTCTATTACCAAAATATCTGACAGTTTAAGGGAGGGCAGGCTCATTGTGAATCATGGCACCGGTCCATCATGGCAGGGAAGGCACTACTGCGAAGCTCACAGCATCCTCAACAAGGGATGCGAGCCACTAAGAGCAGTCAGAGGCAGAGAACATACTAGGATCCACTGGCTCAGCAGGAATTTCTAAGGTCTGCCTTAGACTTCTCTTGAGCAATTGTCTGACTCTAGCCCACAGCTCCAAGGTCAGCCCTAAGTGCATGTCAAGTTCCACCTTACACATGCACGCTTTAGCCACCCAGAAGGCACTCTGAGGGTCCTTCCTTTCCTCACCTAAGTTGCTGTCCCTCTAGCTATAAACTGTCCCTCCCAGGAGCTAGGGTGGGTCTGGAGGAGGTCCTTCCCTACCTACTTCTGTAGTCCTCTATAGCTTAGAATTGTAGGCCAGAATCAAACAGTTGCCCCAGGTTAGGTTGGGGTGTCCATCCCCTGGAGCCAGTGGACATTAAGGAGGACCCATTTGAAAAGCCTTCCATACTGAAGAGCAGACTGTACTCTGAGGCACCCTTCCTCGACTGGAGACATCAACCCAGGAAGCAACATATTCCCTAGGACCTGTGGGACTCACAGTTCACAGGGATATTTTTGGCCTTAATTGTGTATATAGGAAAGGCTTCAGAGAGCCTGCAATTCTGTACTTTGGAGGTTGAAACAGGTGGACTGATCTAGGCCAGCCTGGGCTACAAAGTGAGACCCTGTCTAGAAGCAAAATAAAACCAAGCCTGGAGAGGTGGCTCAGTGGTTAAGGGTGCTTGGCTGCTCTTGCAATGAAACTGGTTTGGTTCCCAGAACCCACATGGCAGCTCACAACTGTCTGTAAATTGGTTCCAAGGGATCTGATGGGTTCCTCTGGTCTCCTCAGGAACCTGTAAGCATGTGGTGCACATAAACACCCAGGCACAAACATACACACATGATTAGATATAAAACTAAGGCTTGGAGAGAGGGCTCAGTAGTTAAGAACACTTGACTCTTGCAGAGGACCTGGATTTGAGTCCTAGTACCAGAATGCTGTCTGTAATTCTAGCTTCAGGGGATCAGATGCCCTCTTCTGTCCTTTTGTGGTACTGCATGTACACGGTACGCAGACATACATGCAGGCAAAACAACCTAATTACAGAAAATCAAAACATACAGATCTTTAACCAAAGGAAAGCATGTAGTAAATAGTCTTTATGGTCTGGCTTCTTTATTTTTTTATTTGTATTTTTTATTTTGAGGCAGGATCTCACTATGTAGCCCTGGCTGCCCAGGAACTACATAGACCAGGCTGGACCCACGCTCACACCCACCTGTCTCTGAGTGATGAGATAGCAGGATTTCTTCCAGTCAGCCTAATTCTTTTGCAAATCAGCTGTTGAGTGGATTCTGAGTGGGAAGACACTCAGCGAAGGACCTCTGGAGTCTCGGGGTGGCAGGTACAGGAGGCACAACAGAGTGTAGGTAGGCTCCTGGGCTCCTACTTGGCCACCAAGGCAGGCAAAGGTGAGAAAGTGAGGATGTGAGATGGGTGTGGGCTATCGGCAATGTTCCAATTGTAGAAAAGGCAGATGTAAACCCAGGCCTGGAATCAGGATGGGACTGACCAAAGCCAGGCTTCATTCTGTTCCTGCTACTCTGACAAAACGGCCTAGACTAAATGTTGGGGAAATGGTGAGAGACCTGTTCCTTACAGCTCTAGAGGGTCAGGGTTAGGGTTAGGGTTAGTTCAAGATGGAGATAACAACGCCAGTTCCTCTGGGTTGGCGTCCTGCAGGAAGCCTACATTTCAGAAGACAGACAAGGGCAGACAGTCTGGTTTGTAATCTGTGGGCCTTTGGCAAAAGTACTAATTCCATTCTGACAAGCTGATCTAATCATCCCCCTAAACGGCTCAATTATTATTATGACCACTCTGCTCTTTTTTTTTTCTTTTTTTTTTTTTTTTTTGACCACTCTGCTCTTAAGTTTCAGTTTATAGATTTTGGAGGGCCCCGGACATTCCAACCACACGGGATGGATTTTACCTGGCCACGAGGACAAGGCTGTCCTTATTTGCCGAATCCTTGATGAAGCACATTAGGATCAGAAGTCGGGGGAGCCCAGAGAGTGGACAGAGAGAAAAGGTAGGTGAAGAGTGGACTGGGAACTTATCAGAAAGCGTTTGGGGCCGAGAAATGGACAGGCAGTGGGGCCTCTCAGCCCAGGCTGCAGCGCCCTTTCTGAAATTTTGGTCAGTTTGGGGCTTCTACGGCCTCATATTCCCCAATTGTAGAACAAGATTGGTAGGTACCAGGTATCTAGTGTAGGTTCCAGGCATTTGTTCCAGTATGCCGTCCTGGGTAGTCCCGGGACTGTTCTAGGACACTCCTGCCCCACTTAGAGGCGGGGTTTGAGCCGGAATCCTCCGAGCCTTTTAAGCCCGTTATTCTCTTCCCACCTGGGTTTTCACAGAAAAGCACGTTGGGGCCACCTGGCCTTTTTCGCTCGCCTAGGCCTGCATGCGCAGGTTCCAGTTGCGGCTGGATATTGTGGGTTCTGGCGCTGCCAGGCCCAGGAGAAGGTGAAGGCAGTGGATCGTACCCAGATCGGATCCTGGATCCTCCACAGCCAGTCCGCCAAATCTCCATACAGGCTCACCAACGAACCCCACCTCTCCTTCTAGATTCCACGCCCACTATACAGCCCCGCCCTCTTTTGGCTTTGGGGCGGGGTCATGCTAGGGCTGTCCTCGGAGAAGCCTAGGCGGTGGAGGTCGGGCGCTCGGTTAAGACTAGTGAGCTCGAAAAGGATTGAGTGTCCTGGGACCTTCGCTCACTCCCTTTTGGGCCTTAGAGGCCTTCAGGTTAGCGAGCCGGCCCCTTAGCGTGGGCCATTTCCGCGGCACGTGGTTTCCAAGGCCCCCGCTGGGTTTGAGAAAAGTTTATGGTTCGCATCGTAGCAGCAGGGTACAGTATTGCGGGAGGGCCGAAAAAGTCGGAGATGCTGCAGCCTACGCACTGGAGACCGCGTCGGACCTTTTCTGCGGAGTGCATGTGTCGGAAGACCGTCGTTTTCCCTGACGTTGTAGATGTGGAAACGCCCGACCACGAGTCACAGGTCACCGTTGCAAACCCAGAAGACAGCGACGTCAAGCCATTTCCAAAGCCCCTGGGATGTGCTGCCTCTCAAACAGGCACGCGCTCTCAGTCCCCTCAGGGCCTCTACTTGGCGTCGTCGTTACCCTAGGCAACACGCAGGCCGGGAGTTCTGTCTCTTTAAGGAATCCCAGCGCCTTGGCCGTTTGGGTTTTGCGCGCCCGCCCGCAGCGACGGCAGAACGAACATGGCCCAGGCGGCGCGCGTTGCGTGGGTACTTGGCTCTAGCCGGTGCACCCTGTCTGAGGGGCTACTCACACGGTCCTGGCAGCCACTCTTCGCACAGAGCCGGGCCGGCTTCACCAGGGCGGCGGCCGGAAGCCAGGGCGCCGCGGTCCGCAAGGGGAGCCCACGGTTGCTGGGGGCGGCGGCGCTGGCCCTGGGCGGCGCGCTCGGGCTGTACCACACCGTGCGGTGGCACCAGCGTTCCCAGGACCTCCGCGCGGAGCACTCGGCTGCGCAGGTAAGACTTGGCTGGCACGGACTGCAGACCGGGAGCCGGGATTAGCCCTGAACTCTTGAGAGGCCGCAGGGTCAGGAGCGGCTTCTTTGGCCCCCTTGTGACCTTGGGCAAGCGTCTTGGCCTTAAGATTAAGTCCGAGGAGGGTGGTGCTGTTGCCCACGACCTAGAGCTGTATGAATCACGTGCCATGGTCTCTACTGTGATTTAGGGGTGTGTGTATGGCACCGGGAGTAATCTTTATGAAAGGAGCGAACCTGACTTCAGACTCAGAACTGGAGGCATGCTCCAGCCTTCCGTGGCTCGGCAGCCCTGTAGACCTTCCATGAGTTGTCGAGTCTTAGCCCTTCGCCCTGCCTCCCGTGCCTTTTTCCTGAACACTGAATCTGGAATGGAGTCCCTGTGGTTCGCTGTTCTCTTGGGTTCATGCCCATCCGATTTCCATTTGAAGACTGAGGGGAGCCGGGCGGTGGTGGCGCACGCCTTTAATCCCAGCACTTGGGAGGCAGAGGCAGGCGGATTTCTGAGTTCGAGGCCAGCCTGGTCTACAGAGTGAGTTCCAGGACAGCCGGGCTACACAGAAAACCCTGTCTCGAAAAACCAAAAAAAAAAAAAAAAAAAAAAAATGCTGAAGACTGAGGGGAGGGTGCTGAGAGTGTAGCTAGCTCACCTGAAGGCCTCCCTGCAGCTCACCTGCAGCCTCCTCCTCCACGTTTGGAGATCTGAGGTAGATCTCACTCCTGGCCAATGCTGCCTGGCCAGTTGGTCAGCTCTGCCGGTTACTCAGAAAGAGTTGGAAAAGCGAGAGGTGGGAGGTGGATGAGACCTTAAGGACTATTGAATCTGGAGGAAGACACACCCTGGGACTGTCCTCTGTCCCATCTGGGACAGAAGGAAGATGAACTCGCAACCAAGCACGCACGCACAGATCCTCCTGGCCCTGTGGTATACCAGCTGGGCATTTGCCGCCTGGCTGTCTGTCAGTCCCTGAGCCCTTTGCCCACCCTCCATTCCCTCCACCTTTCCTCTATCTATTTTCAGGGTCACCTTAGACTCCCTGAAGAAAGGTTTGCTTGGGGGCGGGAGAGGTGGAGCAAATTCTGGGACGCCAGGTGTTACAAGCCCCGTTTTTTTTTTTTTCTCCCCAAGCTGTCCCTGTCCAACCGCCTGCAGCTGACCCTGTACCAGTACAAGACATGTCCCTTCTGCAGCAAAGTCCGTGCCTTCCTGGACTTCCACTCCCTACCCTATCAGGTAGTGGAGGTGAATCCTGTGAGAAGGACTGAGATCAAATTCTCCTCCTACAGGAAGGTGCCCATCCTCGTGGCCCGGGAAGGAGACAGCTCGGTGAGCCTTGGGAATCTGTCTCATGCCTCCTTTTTGTCCCCAGCTATCTAGGAGTCTCCCTAGATCTGATCCTGCCTTATACTCTAACAGAACTTGTGATTCCTGGGTCTCTATTGTGAGCAGGGAGAAGAGCCGCAGAGGAAAAAGGTGCATAAGTGTGGGGTGGGTGGTGCAACCTGTAGTCCTTGAGTCTTTCTGGCGGCATGGCTGGATACAGTTACAGCCACAATCCTGAAACAAATTTAGACACTTTTCCTTCCCTATTTGCTGAGTTTTGGGGATAGCCTCGGGATGCACTTAAGGTGAACAAACTGTGTTTGTAGTTGGGTAGTCTGGGTCTGAGGTGTGGCTCTTCCACTCACTAGCTGTCTTAATTAGGATTTTTATTGCTGTGATGAAACACCATGTTTTTATTGCTGATGAAATACCATGACCAAAAGCAAGTTGGAGAGAAAAAGGTTTACACATCCAGTGAGGGCAGGAATTCATGCAGGGCAGGAACCTGAAGGCAGGGGGCTGCTGTTGAGGCCATGGAGGAGAGCTGCTCACTGCTTGCTCCCTGTAGCTTGCTCCCTGTAGCTTGCTCCCTGGTAGCTTGCTCAGCCTGCCTTCTTATAGAACCCAAGACCCCAGGGGTGGCACCGCCCACAATGGGCTGGACCCTCCCCCGTCAATCTCTAATTAAGAAAATGTCTACAGCCTGATCTCATAGAGGCATTTTCTCAACTGAAGTTCCCTCCTTTCAAATAACTGTAGCTTGAGTCAAATTGACATGGGGCTAGCCAGCACACTAACCCTGTGTTGACCAAGCTCAGTCAGTCAACAGTCCAGCGCAGGAGTGGGGATTAAAAGAAAAAGACAATTAGACTATATTGCAGCATGACCCCAGCCAGCTCTGAGGCTGAAGGCTGAGGTGGGTTTATTTTTTTCCCAATTTGCTTTTAAACCGTTTTAATTACATGCAAGTATTTAGGTCAGCTCTAGGTTGAGGAACTAGCAATACAATAAATGCAAATAGTCAAGGAACAAGCAAGGCTATAAACAAAGTCTCTGTCGTCACTGTTTCTAAGTAAGGGCTCATCAGGATGACAAAAATATCCGAGCCTACTTCCTTGTCCTAGCCCACAGTCATATTCATGCCTGAGGCCTACTTCTTTGCTCTAGCCTAAGGCTTAGATTCCCGACTGAAATTACTTCTCTGTTTTAGCTTAAAATTAGATTCCTGCCCGAACTTACTTCCTTGTCAGGGCCCATTGTCAGATTCCTGCCTAAAGCCCATTTCCATGTCCTTGGCCAATGTCAGATTCCTGACAAGCAGCCCCAAAGCCCTCCACGCTGTGTGCTGACTTTCACCTCTTTGGGCTGCTGTTTTGTTTTGGGTAGAGTCTTGTTACGTGGCCTATGTTGGGTCTCTTGCATGCTAGGGTTATGGGCATGTACCCATGCCCATGTGTTGGGATTTGTTTGCACATTTCTTTTGTTTTGGTTTTTGTTTTTTAGACAGTGGCTCATTGTGTTCCCCTTGTTCTGAAACTCCATCTGTGTTTTTACGACAGGGTCTCTCTGTGTAGCCTGGCTGTTCTGGAACCAGCTCTGTAGATCAGAGTGGTCTTAAACTCACAGTGATCCACCTGTCTCTACCTCCTTAGTGCTGGGATCAAAAGCATGTGTCACTCTGCCCAGATTGTTTATTTGTTAAAAATTTTAACTAAGGGCAGCTGAGATGGCTTTGGGTAAAGGTGCTTGCTGCTAAACCTGAGGAGCTAAGTTTAAATCCCAGGACTCTGGTAGAAGGAGACCAACTGTGCAAGCTGTCTTATGACTGCCACCTCTGTCATTCACAAAAAAATAAAATGTCATTTGAAAAACAAAGCTTTGTTAGGCTTGGTGGTGTGTGTCTTTACTCCCTGCTTCTGTGAGGCGAAACAGGCAGATCTCTGAGTGTCCAGACCAGCCTGGGTTATATAATAAGACCCTATCTCAAAAATAAAATTTTTTTTATTTACACTATTTAGCATGTGTCTGTGGGTATACATGAGGCACCACAGTTTATGAGTGTTTGTTTACTTTATTATTTTTCTTTTTGTTTTAGTTTTTGTTTTTTGAAGTAGGGTAGCAGCCCTGGCTGTTGTAGACCAGGCTTGGCCTTGAGCTCAGAGTTCACCTGTCTCTGCCTCTCAAGTGCTGGATTTGGGTTGGTTTCTTAATTAGTCCATGGGATCCCCTGCCTTGGACTGTGGGTACAGTAAGGATCAAATCCTGCTACTGGGCTTGGTACTCTGTTTGCAGCCTCTGGGTCCTTCCCAGCCGTTTGGTGCCAAGAGGCCAAGTGAGTAGGATTAGGGTCAAACACCAGGCTCTCCCAGTCTTGCATCCCCAGTAGCCATACTTGGTCACCTAGTGAGCTCAGGACGTGAGCTTTGGGGTACCTCTGTGATGGATTCACAGTGCCCGGGTTCGAGGACCAGATATCTTGGATGCTGTTATTGTTTAAGGAGCTCAGTGCTTCCATGCTAGCCAGAGCGGCTGATCCAAACCTGTCTTTTGGGCAAGAGTGTGGCTTAGTAACAGGACTTGTCCTATATGCCCAGGGCTCCAGGCTCTGTCCCCAGCATCACAAAAAAACAGTTGTTTCTTCTCTTCCAGCAACAGCTCAATGACTCCTCAGTCATCATTAGCGCCCTCAAAACCTACCTGGTTTCAGGGTAAGTCGCTCCAGGGTGACCCTTCAGGGTCTTATCTAAGGGTGGGGCTGCTATATACATTTCTAGAAGAGACCAAAGGTATCTTAGTCCAATGCCTGCCTTCCTTAGCTCCTGCATCTCCTTCTAGCAGGAAAGCATTCCTCCTGTCTAACCTAGCCCCTTTTGCTGCTAGTGAGGCGACGTAGGTAGGTTGTGACTGGGTCAGGCTGGGTCAGGCTGGGTTGGGCTGGGTTGGTAGGCCATGCATGGGGCAGGAGGACGGAGTCAGGCTGAAGCTGTAGCCTTCCCCTGAAGGCAGCCCCTGGAAGAGGTCATCACTTATTACCCACCCATGAAGGCCATGAATGACCAGGGCAAGGAGGTGACCGAGTTCTGCAACAAGTACTGGCTCATGCTGGACGAGAAGGAGGCCCAGCAGATGTATGGCGGGAAGGAAGCCAGGACGTGAGTGGATCTGCAGCTGCGTGAGGGGTGGGCTGGACCAGGCAGAGGCGGATGCTCTGGGGCCAACCATTTTTATAAGGGTTGCACATCAAATACCCTGCATGTTGGATGTTTATGTTACATAACAGTAGCAGGATTACCGTATGAAGTAGCAACGAAATAACTATGGCTGGGGGTCACCACACATGAGGAACTGTATTAAAGGGTCTCAGAGTCAGGAAGGCTGAGAACCACTGCTCCAATTGTCTTGTGGGAGACAGGGTGTTGGGGCAGAGCTCTGGCCCTGCCTGGGACAGTGCAACACTCTTGTCCTGCATCCACAGAGAGGAGATGAAGTGGCGGCAGTGGGCAGATGATTGGCTGGTGCATCTCATCTCTCCCAACGTGTACCGAACACCTGCTGAGGCCTTGGCTTCTTTCGACTACATTGTCCGTGAGGGCAAATTTGGGGCTGTGGAGGCCACCATGGCCAAGTATGTGGGTGCAGCTGCCATGTACCTCATCAGCAAGCGCCTCAAAAGCAGGTGATGGCTCGTGCAGGTGTATGCATATGCAGCAGAGGGGTCTGCTCGTCCCAGTCCTGGCATGGCCTCTGGGTAGCATCTATCAAACCCCTCAGGGAGGGAAAAGGGAAACAGGCCTAGAGAAGACAAGCCAGGCCTGGGACCCAGCACGACTGATCACTCCCTAGCCCAGGCTTTGGGGTCAGAAGCCATGGCCCTACCCTGTGCCCTCTATTTCTGTCAGGGTCCCTTTTAGTCTTGAGGCACACACTGTCACTCAAGGGGGCAGGTGCTCAGTGATGTAGGTACAGTCCCCCCACCTAGGAGCACCCCAGTCACCCTGCCTTTCTGCTCTATGCAAAGGAGGCTGTGCTCAAGCGGGTGGGGAAGGAGTTCCCTGACAAGTGTTCTCTCTCCCCAGGCACCAGCTGCAGGATGATGTACGGGTAGACCTCTATGAAGCAGCCAACAAGTGGGTGACAGCCGTGGGCAAAGACCGGCCATTCATGGGGGGTCAGAAGCCTAACCTTGCTGACCTGGTACGTTTGATAGTGATAGTTAGAGTGGCCTGCCTTTGGGGTGGGGGGTGGGGAAGGAAAAGCCCAGGGAAGGTCCACATTTTGCAGCTCCCTGCTCCCCATAGGAACTGTGTGTGTGTGTGTGTGTGTGTGTGTGTGTGTGTGTGTGTGTGTGTGTGTGTGTGTGTTGTCAGAGGGGAAAGCTTTCATGGTTCCTATACCTATAAGGCTCAGGAAGGGATAGTTTCCGGCTGGGCAGGATCCAGGGACCTAAGGTGCAGTGGCAGGGCCTAGGCTGCCCATCTGATTTCCTGGCTCAGTTGCAACATGCTTGGGCTCCAGGCCTTTACCTGCACGTCTCACTAGCCTGGCCTTAGGCCCTATCCCTGGGCAGTCCGGTAACCAACCAGGTAGCCTTGGTCTGACCAGATGCTGAGATATCTTCTCTTCAAAACCCTACACAACTGGCAGCAAGCGGGCAGTGTGGGTGCCTCGCCTGAGGTCTTGGCAGGACATGGCCCCAGTGCAGTGACTGACCCTTGACCCTCCCCAGGCAGTGTACGGCGTGCTGCGAGTGATGGAGGGTCTGGAGGCCTTTGACGACCTGATGCGACACTCACACATCCAGCCTTGGTACCTGCGGATGGAGCGGGCCATTGAAGAAGCCCCCTCCGTGCATTGTGTCCCCCTTAGCTGCAAGGACTAGTTGCCTGGGCCACAAGACCTGGACCAGCCCCTGGTCATGCTCACAGGGGACAGAGTCATTTTGTCTCTGATTCACCTAGTCCCCCATTCTCTACTTCTGATACTGGACATTTCTAGGGCCCTTGACGCTAAGGACAAGGCCCAAACTTACAGCTATTCTGAGGGTAAAGGAACTGGGGTCACAAAGGACTACCCTCCAACCCCAGTTCCAGGGACCTGGTCTCTCAACAGAGACTCCTTTTCAACTCTACTAGGGCTCAATCCCTCGTTGACAGGGATCAGAGTGGGTCCTGCCCTGGATGAAGCGAAGGCAGTCTGTTAACAAAAGCCCTGGCCAAGTGCTTCTTGTCCAGCTCTCCCCAGGTGCCCTGGGACTGTTGTCTTTGTAATAAAGGAGATCCTGCTGCCTCCCCTCTGGCCGCCGCTGTTCTGCTCTGTGGGGTGGGTGCTGCCGGGGCTGACAGTCAAGGAAAGCCAGGGCAGGCTGTATTAACCCCGGTGCCTCTGCTGCGCAATTGGTGCCCACCGAACAGCCCCAGGAATTGGACACAGGGTTAGTCTGCGCATGTTCCCACGGACCATGGTGCTCTGGGCGGTGATGTTCCTCTCCAAGCCTCCTATCAGATGGGTACATTGATAGTCCTGCATCTGAGAAAGTCGTGGGAAATTAGGCATGGTGGCACACGTTTATAACGCCACAACCTGAGGTGGGGGTAGCTGGAGTTTGTTCTGGGGCTGCAGCATGAGAGACCCTGTCTCCCAAAGACAGAGTGGGTCTGGAGGTGCAGCACAGAAAGCCCTGGTTTCCACCTG
Source organism: Mastomys natalensis (assembly GCA_021653895.1). Lineage (NCBI taxonomy): Eukaryota > Metazoa > Chordata > Mammalia > Rodentia > Muridae > Mastomys > Mastomys natalensis. The sequence continues at coordinate 1,135,503 of JAJTUV010000842.1, read as the reverse complement.
GGCTGTCATTTAAGCACAGTGCGGTAGTGCACACCCATAATCTGTGCAGGAGGCAGGGAGATCAGAAGTTCTAAGTTAACCTTCATACATAGTGAGCTTGAGGCCAGCCTCAAAATACAAAATCAGCAATACAAAAACACAAAAACCCGTGAGGGGGCTGGAGAGATGGGTCAGCAGGTAAGAGCGCTGACTGTTCTTCCAGAGGTCCTGAATTCAAGTCCCAGCAACCACATGGTGGCTCACAGCCATCTGTGATGAGGACAAATGCCCTCTTCTGGTGTGTCTGAAGAAAGACAGTGTGCTCACACACATAAATAAATCTTTAACAACGATGCCGTAGGATGGGGAGGTTGGGGAATCGGTGCAGGTCAAGTGCACATTAGGACACCAAGCCCCACAGGTGTATAAACCTCTGCTGTGCAAGTGAGGAGCTGGGCCCCAGAGATACTGCTGAGGTCCTTCAGGCAGCCTGTGGCCAACCCAGGCTGGGACAGTCTGTACGCTCTTGTTTTTTAAATGTGTACGAATGTTTTGCTTGCATGCATGTCTGTACCGTGTGCATGCCTGGTGTCTGTGGAGGTCAGAAGAGGCCACTGCATCCCCTGAGACTGGAGCGAAGACAGTAGTGAACCACCCAATCTTCATCTCTTCAGCCCTGCATCCTGTGGGGTCAAAAAGCCATGGGATGGTGGGGAGGAACAGAGGAGCAAGAGTGGGCAGGGCATATCCAAACCCCAAGCCTGCATGTCCCAGCCCATAGCCTGCACCCCCATCTTTGTCCCCTTGGAGGAGGTCATGTAGCCCAGTAGCCATCTTAAACTTCTCCCTTAAAAGGTCATGTCCAGCAGCACTTGAAATTTCATCCTTATGCAGATGAAGTATCCCAACACCCTGGCCCCACCAATGATGAATACTCCAATAGCCCTACTCACTTCACAAAGGATTAAATGGCACCCCTCCCATTAAAATTAGCTGTCTCACTGCAGCTGCCTCCCCAGAGCCTGTTCTCAAAGCACTCAGCCCTGCCTGCTCCAGGCTGTCCTGATTCGCTTCCCCTCCCAGAATCCACTGGTTGTGAGGTTGCAGTTGCAGGCGATCCTGCTGTTACAGGCAGGGAAGTGGAGCCTGAACAGCAGCAGCCCTGCTCCCAGCCTCCCATGTCCCCTCCTCAAGGCTCTGTCCACTGTTGTTCCCTGGTACCTCCTCGAGGAGGCTGACTCACTTCTCAATCCCAGTTTTCCCAGGGAAGCAGCTGGTAGACACATTTTGTGGTGAGATGCCCCCTTCCCACCAGGACACTGTAGCCTGGGGACTCCCACTGCTGGTAGCCTGTGCTCTTGTTGCTCCTGCAGGTGGATCAGTTGTGTCTAGCTGAGGGGTTTCCCCAGAGGTTGCTGTTGTGGGGGAAGACTGCACTGGCTGGCCAGTGATAAAACCTGAAGGGTGTGCTAGCCAGCCTGGCTTCCTATGACTTCGATGGAGAAGAACTGACGCAGCCACACTCAACTAGGCCTAGCATCCTTTCCTTTCTTCTTCCTTCCAGCCTGCTTCCCACAGCCACGGGGAGGCACTAGAGAGCCTACAAAGCCTTCAGGAGGTGGAAGGAACTTGGGGCTGCCCCCTTGTGGCCAATTCCAGGTTTGGTTAAGTAGTCTTCATTGTCCAAATAGACAATAGCTTTAGCATTTAAGCATTTGGAGACTATTAAGAAAAATCACATTTCATAGGAGTCAGAGCTGATCTGGGGACCAGTGCCTGGTCTTTGTCATGTCCAAGTCCTATGGTCTGCTTTTGAGAAAGATCTCTGTAGCCCAGGCTGGGCTGGAACCTAACATATAACCCGGGCTGACCTCAAACTTGTGACCTCCTGCAACCTCCTAAGGGTTGGGATTATAGATGTGTACCATGTTGCCCAGTTTCCCCCATGGTCTTGGCTGAGTGGAGTTTGGGCCTCTGTCCTCTCATGGTTGCGACCTTGGGCAAGTTTCATCCCTCTGGGGCACTGGCATCAGTGGCTATTTGTGAGGTTGGTGAGGTTGGGGTCCAGAGGTGTTTGGAAGATGGTACAGGATTATATATAATCAGTGACATCGGCTGTCTGCCTCAAAATAACATCCCTGTGTGTACTGGCTGGTTTTGTGTGTCAACTTGACACAAGCTGGAGTTATCACAGAGAAAGGAGCCTCTCTTGAGGAAATGCCTCCATGAGTTCCAACTGTAAGACATTTTCTCAATTAGTGATCAATTTTGGAGGGCCCATTGTGGGTGGTGCTATCCTGGGCTGGTGGTCCTGGGTTCTATAAGAAAGCAGGGTGAGCAAACTATGAGAAGCAAGCCAGTAGGTAGCACCCTTCATGGCCTCTGCATCAGCTCCTGCCTCCAGGTTCCTGCCCCGTGTGAGTTCTTGTCCTGACTTCCTCCAGTGATGGACAGAAGTGTAAGCCAAATGAACCCTTTCTTCCCCAACTTGTTTTTTGGTCATGGTGTTTTGTCGCAGCAATAAAACCCTGACTAAGACATTATGGCTCTCATCACTGAGTCAAGGACACAGGAAGTAGACCTGAAGAATCCTGAGAACAAGATGCCTCCCTCATGGTAGTCAGAGAGGGCCACCAGGGAGGATTCTAATTTCCCTGTTTTTGTCAAATTTCCATTTAAAAACATTTTGAAGAATTATTTTAAAGTATTGTGCCTGTGTGCAAGTGCTTATACAAGTGTGTGTGTGTGTGCTTGTGTGAGCGTGCATGCACACATGCATATGGAGGCAAGAAGCATCAGCTGCCCCAGGAGTTGGAGTTGGAGACCATTGCAAGCCGCCTGACATGGGTGCTGAAAATGGAACCTGGGTCTTCTGTAAGAGCAGTCTTGTTTCATAACCACAGAGCCACTTCTCCCACCCCTTACATTTTCTTTGGGATTAGGTGAACAATGAATGCTTATTCTCCATAGAAACTATTCTAGGTTAAAACTCTTTTCTCACCCCTTACAACAGTTGTCTGGTTTTCCGGTGTGCCACGTTCCCTGGGCATCACTTCTGCTGTTTTTAACCCAATAGGAAAGGTTTCTGGGGGTGGACGTGCTTGGTGGTACCAGGGAAGGAGCACCTTTTTGTTTGTTTGTGTTCTGAGACAGGATCTGCCTGTATTCCAGGCGACTCTGGAGCTCAGTGTGCAGCTCTCTTGACCTCATAGATGCTTTGCTTTACAGCCTCCTGAGTGCTAGGGGTCTTGTGTGTGGTTACACACTGTGGGGACCCTGGGGGATGGGGGAGCACTTCGGGAAGCTGACTGGAAGCTCGCCCTCCCCAGAACCTGTTGCACTTGATGTGCTGAAGGGAATTTCTAGGTGTGATCAAGCTGCTGACTTTGAGATGGGGAGATTATCTAGACAGGCCCTAAAAGCAATCAAGAGAGGCAGGCAGAAAGCCAGGTGGTGTGTTCCAAAACTGTGAAGCCAAAACACCAGGAAGTAAAACCAGGAAGATCAGAAGTTCAAGGGCATCTTTGTCCTCCTCTACAAGGTGAGTTTGAGGGCAGCCTGAGCTACATTAGGAATATAAAGCAAACAAATGAAGATGGGATCAGAGACAGGCTGTATCTCTCTGTGGAAGCACAGCGGCTGAAGGAGTCAGAAAGGGTCACAAATGGCAGAGCACAGAAGCCTCCAGAAGCTAGAAGACAAACTCTACAGGAGGAGCCAGACCTGCTGACATCTTGACTCTAGGTAGTGGAACTGACTTTGGACTTCAGGTCTCCAGAAACTGGCATGTTCTGAGTCACCGAGTTTGTGGTTCCCGGTAAGAGCAGCCCTGAGAGGCTAAACACAGATGCTACCCATAGAGGGAAAGGAAAGAGAAATGAGTACAGGACTTGGCAATGGAGCAAGTCCAAGGTCTCCTGTGTCCCCGTCTGTAAAGGTACAGGGATGCAGGGACCCATACTGGTGCCCTTTCCGTCAGCCTCAGCAAGTGCTATGAGAAATAAAGCTTCCTCCAGGACCATAGACTGGTCTCATAGTGACAGAAAATGACAAGAGTCTGTTTCATTGGGCTGCTCTCCTGTCTGGTGCTGTGCTTGGGGACGCTGTCCATCAGGCTCAGACTGATGACCCCTGCAGAAGGACTGAGGAGGTCACCAGCTATCTCTAGCCTCAAGTTTACTTCTGTGCTGCCACCAGCAGCTCTTATCCAGCCGAGACCAACTGTGGCCATGCTGGGCTGGCTGGCCCTTGGGTGCAAGGACCAAGGTCCACCTGGACAGTTGGGCCCAGCAAGAAGGTTCCTCCCCTTCCACCTTTCCCCTACATTCCAATCCACTTAGACCAGTGAAATCTGGATTGGGGACACTAGAGTACAGGCCACCATGGCGAATAAGGCCACTCTCCCCTTTGTGTGAACTGAGATATGTCTTTCCTTTCAGGACTGTAAGGAAGGTTCCTGTGGGGAAGCTGAGGCTGGGCAATGCAGAAGCCTTGGCCAAGATCCTACCACGGTGCCCTGATTTACCTTGTAACCTGATCTAAAGGCTGCGTGGGGAAACATAATCCAAACCACATGTGCACATTAACAATTTTGGGCTCCAGGCATGTGCAGCGACAGGGAACAAAGCCCTCAACACTGAATGGATGGGTAAGAGCCTGAGGAATGGGAACAATCAGGTGGCGTGTACCAGGCAGCAGGGTGGGGAGAAGAAGGCTGGCTTAGGTGGGGAACAGCCTACTTCTAAGTAAGGCAGGCAGTGGAGGTCTCACCACTGTCAAACCCTAATACATAGGGTCTGGGGACAGAGACCACTGATATCCCTGGGCGGTGAGCTTTGTACTGTACCCACCTCACAGTGCCCGACAAGCCAGTTCACCTCACAGTGCCCTCGCAGTTCAGTTGCTGGTAAGGCCTCTCCTTCCAGCTGACTTGGAGAACAAGGCTTTGGAAGGGCGGCAGAGCAGGCTTGAGAACTAAGGCCAATCAGCCAAAGGTAAGGAAAGTATTCATCTGTTGTCCTGGTAACAAATTCCTAAAGTAAGTGGTATATTTGATGTCCTAGCCAATTCCCAGAACTTTGCTTGGCAAACCCCACAGACATTAATTCTCACATAGCTGTAGGTGTGGGTGGGGCCAGTTCCCTGTCTCCAGTAGTGGCTGCTGGTAGGATCCAGTTGTTTCTTAGCTTTCAGACATAGCCTCCTAACCTCTGCCTCTTCATGTTGAGTCCCCATTCCTCCCTCTGTTTAGATTATTGGGACCACTGAGGTGGCTTAGCAGGTAACGGTGCTCGCCAGCCATTGACCCTGAGGACCCAAGCTTAATCCCCAGGACCCTCATGATGAAAGGACAGAACAGGCTTTCACAAGTTGTCCTTTAACCTCCACACATGCACCTAAGCACACACACACACACACACACACACACACACATACACACATACGCACACACACACACACATACACACATACGCACACACACACATGCACCTAAACACACACACACACAAATAAGTAAAAACAAATACATAATAATGCAGGATACCATATGTACCCTGCTTTAAATTCAGGCTTACCTTGAACTCTGTCTCTCAAATGCTGGGATTCCACCCTGCCACTTTTGATTCTTATAAGGGATAACCACTGAATTTGGGGTCCCCTCCCAATCCAGAATAGGGTCGACACACTGGGAACTACCACAAGGGACAGAGGATAGGCAAACTCCAGAGCCCTTGGCTCGTCGAAGCTGAGGCACCTTGAGAACCTAGAGTCCTTCTGACAAGATGAGGAGCTAGGAACCAGGCTGATAACCCACTCCTGGCAAGCCAGTAAAGTCTGCTCCTTCCCTTGTACCCAAGAAGCCTGCCCTGCAGTCTGAGCAATGCTAATGCCTTCTTGGGAGTTGAAGTCCTATTAAACTCTTTCTCGATTTCCCCCACATACTCAACTCTGGCTTGTTTCAACTGTTTCCATAAGGAAAGTTCTTTAACTTCATCCTAACTTGATTCCATAAGCAAAGATCTAAACAAGGTGACATTGTGAAGTTCTAAGTTGACATAAATGTAAAGGACAGTATTCTATCTAGTACAGGTGGTAGGTACATGCCAGTTCCACACCTGAGCTCATCCTATAGCAGGTGTGTGCCAGAGGCCCTGAGCTGCTTCCTGCCACCCCTGTAGCAGCCTGGCCTAGCCCCAGATGTGTGGCGCCATCAGAACACTGGAGGAAGATCCGGCACCAGAGAGACAACTGCAAAAGTTCTCCCTTGCCACAAGGCTGAACCTCTGCTCGAGACAGGCAGAGAGCAAAGCAAGCCTATCAGGGGAGGCCAGGCGCTTGACTCTGAGCAGAGAGCTCCAGGTCAGTGTACTCTGGAGCCCCCTACTCTGGAGCCCTGTGTAGCCCAGTGAGGCTGCAGAGGGACCCTAGAAGGGGCCCAGTGTTTTATGGGGCTGAAACTTAGTATTTCAGAGTCTTTTGTGAAGAAAGAAAACAAACTGGTGGCTCAAACCTCCAATCCCAGCAGCTGGGAGGTGGAGGCAGGAGGATGGAGTTCAAGGCCAGCTCTGAGGTATATAGCAAGATTGTCTCAAATGAAACAAAAGGGGGGAAAATCCCACAAGAACCTAGGCACTACTCCAACACATGAGATCCTTAGAATCAAGACACTTTAATAAGTGTCTCCTCCCTAGCACAGACGCCTGTCGCCTGTCGGGGTCCAGCCTCGACACAGGATCGGAGTTCTCAACTGGAAGCAGGAATTTCTGTGTATATTATGATAAATATACACAGACTACTTTTTGGGTACAAGCTAACAGGCAAATTTTCTTTCTTTCTTTTTTTTTTTTTTTCTATTTTTCTTTTTCTTTTTTTTTTTTTTTTTTTTTTTTTTGGTTTTTCGAGACAGGGTTTCTCTGTGTAGCCTTGGCTGTCCTGGAACTCACTCTGTAGACCAGGCTGGCCTTGAACTCAGAAATCTGCCTGCCTCTGCCTCCTAAGTGCTGGGATTAAAGGCGTGTGCCACCACTGCCCGGCGACAGGCAATTTTTCAAGGCTTAAAGTTTCCCTCTCTTCTCTCTCACTTGCTGCTCTCTCTCACTCACTCGTTCGCTCGCAGCTTGAGGCTGCACACATTCTGCATTGTCCTGCGCGCGCTCTGCTTTTCTCCTGTGAGCTTTCCTTGAACTCTCACACGCCTACACACCTCTGTGCATTCCCCTCACTCTCACACACACTCTTCACACACACCTCACACACACCACATGCACTCTCCTTTCACTCACACACACACTCTCCATACACACCTCACTTTCTCTCTTCACTCACTCTTCACATGCTCTTCTCATGCTCTCTCGCCCTTTTCTTTTATTGATACTTCAAAAGCAGGTAGAAAAAAAGACATTGTATAATCATTGCCAAATCAAATTCAAAAGAATAATTATATCCTACAAAGAATTAAGAATTACAATTGTTCCCCAAAGTTTCAAGCTTCCCTATTTCCAGGCCTGTAGCCAAAATAATAATAATTGCAAACTTGCCATTATATAAACTTTAAATTTATTATACTTCAGAGCTCAGAGCTCCGAGATCAGCTACTTGTATTTTCCTGTGAAGCTCTAATGATAAATGACATGGGCAGAGCTGCCAGATTGTGGCCAGAAAGAGTCAAGTTAACTCTTAATTCAGCAGTTCTGCCAGCTTTCTGCTTCTGTACATTACACACAATGACTCTCCTAAGAGTCCCAATGTTTTGACTTAGTTCTACTAATATATAATTTTATGCATTCTATACTTGTTTATCCAGGAACCACTCTTAAATGTTGTGCAAAACTTCTTTCATAACTTCAATAGTTTTTTCCTTTCTCGAGGTCCCAATGTTGGCTCTATTTCATTTTCTAATAATCTCTTCAAACTTTCTTTGCAAGGCAAGCATTAATCTGGAACTACCATTGTGCAGTTATTGCACTGTTTCCAAGATGAGGACACATAGCATGCACCTGGGCCGTTAGGACTGTGCTGTGTGTGCCCCGTGCCTCAATGTTTAATTGTTTAAGAATCATTACATCAAGGAACATCTAGTCTCACAGAATTCACCAGAGCAGAAGGAGAAAGAAATAAGTCAGAGATAATAGAATAATTATGCACACCAAAGCCAACTGAAAACAGTCACACACAAATCAAATCTATACAGCCGTTGTCCAGGGCTAAGGTTAGGAGAAATGGGAACAACTGTTTTTTACAAAGAGCTGCCGCATTTGGACTTGCATGATGTGGCCATCCCTGCCTACTGCAGGCGGTCTCTGTCATTGTATGCTGTCCCCAGCAGAGGCCCAGTACTGGCTGAGCCCTGAGGCAGGAAAACCCTTGAAGTTCTGGTGCCAGATCTTCCTTCAATGTTCCAATGGCCCTGGGCATCCAGGGCCAGGCCAGGCTGCTACAGGGATGGCAGAAAGATAAGCTGTATAACTTCTTGGTTCCCTGCCTGTGGAGCCCAGTAGGTCTGCGGTGTGACTCCCAGATTGATATGGGGAGGAAGACAGAGCTTTGCCCAACTTTTATTTTATTTATTTATTTTTATTATTTTTTTTTTTTTTTGGTTTTTTCGAGACAGGGTTTCTCTGTGTAGCCTGGGCTGTCCTGGAACTCACTCTGTAGACCAGGCTAGCCTCGAACTCAGAAATCCACCTGCCTCTGCCTCCCAAGTGCTGGGATTAAAGGCGAGCGCCACCACCGCCCGGCTTTGCCCAACTTTTAAAACTGGAATCCAGTAACATACTCCATGAGGTGCACCATGCTTTGTCGAATGTCCTTCATCTCTTCCTTGATGCCACTGTTAGCACTCCCTGAGATAGCCACCAAGGAAGATTATGTGAGATCTACTTAGCATGTTTCCCCCCCCCCCCCCACAAGCCAATGACAGACAAGCACGGGATTCGAACCAGCGAGAGACAGAGAGAGGAGTCTAGAGCGCAGCGCCACCGCCAGACGGCTGCTTAGCATGGTTTTTAATAACAAAAATAGTATTTATTTTTGGAGGGGCAGGGATGATTCCTATGGTCAGAGGACGACTTACGGTAGTCAGATGTCTCCTTTCAGCAGTGGGTCTAAGGACTGGACGCAGGTCACCAAGCTTGGCAGCAAGTGCCTTGATTGATCCACTGAGCCATCTTGCTGGTCCTTCCTGTTACTGCCTATAGCTTCAGAAATTAATTCCCATGTCGCCTTCCAATGCCTCGGCAGAATGGTTTGGAAAGCTTTCCTTGTTGACAGACATCTGTACTGTTTCCAACTTCTGGATGCTGCAGATGCAGCTGCTATGAGCCACGGACACGTTTCCGTGTTGTGTTTATTTATTTAGTGTATGAATGTTCTTCCTGCATGCACATCTGTGTATCATGTGCAAAATGGTGCCAATAGAGAGGCCAGAAGAGGGCACTGGATCCCCTGGAGCTAAAGTTAAAGATAGTTCTGAACAGCTTTTTGGTGCTGACCATTAAACCTAATGGTCTAATGGAAGAGCAGTCAATGCTCTTAACCACCTCTGCTTCTTGAGTACCCACCACACCAGCACAAGCTACACAGTATGTTTTCACTCAGAGGAAAGCAGGTGCAGGCTTGGGGACAGGACCGCTGATTCACAGGGGCAAGGTCTGATTGACTTCACTGATTGACCTTGCTTGCCCCTGGAAGAACTGAGTGGACTGCTCCAGGTTCTCAGCAAACTCGGATGTGGCTCCCTTCAAATAGTCTAATGCTTGTGTGCATGCTGGCATCTTTGGCTTCCCTGACATCTCATAGAACAGGGCCCTTTGTCATGCATCATGTCCGGTGTGTCCCTGTCCCATATCCTCCCCACCCCAACCTCACTTCCTTGGTCATTTGTAAATTACTTTGTGTGTATGCATGCCTGCACCACAGTATAAATGTGGAGGTCATAGAACAGCCTCAACCGTTTTGTTCCTTCTACCACATGGGGCTCAGGTCACCAGGCTTGGCAGCAAGTGCATTTACTATTACTAATGAGCCATCTCAGTCTGTGAAGTGTTTCCCCACCCCTCCCTTGGAGATAAAGTCTCACTATATGGCTTTAGCTGTTCTGAAACTCAATATGTAGACCAGATTGACCTTGAACTTAGATCTGTCCGCCTCTGCCTCCCTAGCACTAGGACTAAAGGAGTGTACAACCATCCCCAGCTAGTGTTATTTTTATTTATATAGCATGTTTGTACGTGTATACCATGTGTACAGGGGCCCACAGGAGTCTGGCCCTCTGGGAGAAGAGCTGCCTCACCCAAATGCTGGTAAATGCTGACCCCTGAGCCGTCTCACTAGGCCATAAATGCCATTTTAATAAAAATGATTACAATTTTATTACTTTATTTTTAAGGTTTATGTGTGTGGGTGTGGACGTGGAGGCCAGAGGACAACTTGTGAGAGTTAATACACTGGTTCTTCCCAGCCTGTGGCTTGTCCCCTGGATGGAAGGTTCTGGGTGACAAGAACCAGAGTTCAGGGTTTCAGGTCTAAGATTCACTCAGGTATGTACATCACTCAGAAAAAAAGGGAGGCAGGGGAGACAGACTTAAGAGCTTTGGCAAGAATCAGGATGAGGATAAAGAGGGCAGCAAGGGTGGCTGTCATGAGCAGTGGGGTCTCAGGTCTACTTGAAGGTAGACAGGTTCTCTGACAGACAGGACTAGAATGAGAGGTTAGACAAAAAGCAGGGTGCTGTGGATGACCCAAAGGTTTTTGGCTTGAGTCTTTAGAAGAATGTCACTTTTTGCAGGGGTGACAAAGACAGAGATGCAGCTCTGGGAGGAAAGCCAGGAATTGCCCTTTGACATGTGTGTGACATTTTAATGCTTATAAGCTGTTCCAGTGGAGAGGGTGAGCTTGTGCATGCAGGGACTCATCTGGGTTCAAGTGCCTCCCTAAAGATGACGGGGTAACTATGCAGGCAACGGATAAGGAAAATGCTAATGTTCCCCAACACCCACACCCAAAACAGAAAAACCCTGGCTCCACTGTCACATTTGAAGCGACTTTATTAGAAGGCTGCTTGCCTTTGACAAACTCCAGTTACAGCATAGACTATGCAGACCGGTGATTTTTGCATTGATCTTGCATCCTATTTGGATTTTCCTTATCAGGCCATTCTGGGGCAATTGAGGCACAGTTGCCAAGAGGCCAGCTAGCCACTCACTGGGCAGTCACGGGCCAAGAGGGAGACCAGGTCACAGGTTGGGGAAGGCAGGCCACCCTGTCCTTCAGTCCTCACCCTCATACCAAATTCCTGGTGAAGCACCTCATTACCTTGTTGTTCCAAAAGGGCAAAATAAAGAAATCCTCCCGGTCCAGGAAAGAATGTCAAGCCGCCCGCCACCTTTCCCACTACCCTACCCGGCCTGAGGGGTCCTCCCTGTGCCTTTCCTTCTATTTCTGGTGAGGTGGACATGCCGTCAGTGGGCAGCAAGCAAGGTCACTCTGTGGCCACTTTTCCATCTTGTCTCCCCATGCCCCACCAGGTGGTGACAGGAAGGTACAATCAACCATGAACATAAATATGAATAAAAAATGAACTTGAAAATGACAGGCTATTAATTAAACACATCTATAAAAATAGTTAGGACATAACTCTGTTCAAATAAATACAAAATAAATAGGCTCCAAGCAGAGTGGTACACGTGTGGAATGTGAGGCTGGTCCCACTTGGCCCCATAGGGCCCTCAGAACAGACTTGAGAGCAGGCAAAGAACCTGCCCCAGGCTCGCAGTAAGTGCGACAGTGCAGTGTCCAGCTTGTCCTTCTGAACCAAATCCTTTACCCAGTAAGACATAATTAAGGCCTTCAGCATCTTTTTCTTCTCATCAGGGCAGCAGACACGGGCAGGTACCCTGCCCACCCTCACACCACAGAACCAAACAATGAATGTGGGCATGAGCTGGTGCCAGTCCTCACAGGGCTTAGGGGCAGCTCAGAGGACATTAGGCCCATGCAGGCAGCACAGATCCTCTGGGTTCCAGGTCCTAGCACTAGCTTTCAGCAAAGCCATGCACCATGGTGTCAGGCAGCCAATGCCTGAGTACCTGGGCACATCCAGGTGGCCTTGCTGGTGAGTTCAGAATAAGCAAGGACATAATGGTACTTCTTCAGCTTCCCATACCACAGGCCCACATGGATGCTGCAGCTTGGGAAACAGGTTTGGAAGAGCAGCACTGAGGGAAGATGGACAGAAGGACAAGAGTGGAGGCAGGCCCACTTTCTACCACAGCGCATCAGTGGAAAGATACGAGGGGCACAGGAATGCTCTTTGGACCAGAGGGATGCCGTAGCTGAGGTCCGGCTGCGTGAACGAGATGGAAGAACTAAGCTGGCATCCAAGCTCGCTATCTGGCAGGCACTGCGGAAAATGTCCTGTTTCTAGTGCAGGAGCCCACATCTTACTGACCCCTGGACCCCAAGGAACATCCACAGGTCTTCCTTGGAAGACACACAAAGGTCTGCCAGGCCAGCAGGACCAGCCAGAGCTTGCCAGCTCCCTGCCCGTCCCCTGCGGTATCCTGGGTTTCACAGCTTGGGAAAGTCAGCTTAGTGTCGGCACATTCACAGAATGAGACGGCTGCACACCCTGGGCTGCATGCAGTCCCGGGTCACCAAGTCCGCCACCCTCCCGTCACCGAGACTGCACGCCCAAGGTGATCTTCAGGTTCTCATAGACTACGTAGCTGATGCTCACAGCTGGAATCACCTTCATGAAGTTGGGGGCCAGCCCCCGGTATAGCCCAAAGGCCCCTCAGTCCGTAGAATCTGTTTGAAGAGGCTGCTCATGGTTACCTCAGGTGCACCCTCAATGGAGGCTGTGGAAGAGAGGCCACTGGTCAGATGCGATCTGTCACCCACCCCAACTGCTAGGAACATGAAAGCCACCCCAGGACCAGCCTTACCTTGTGCCTGCATCCGGGTCCTGACCAGGGCTAGTGGGTAGCTGGCCAGCTGGCCACAGGTACTGGAGATAGTGCCACAGGCCAGAAGAACAAACACACCAGGGTCTGCACTGTTTACTGCATAGCGCTGTAACCAGGTATTCTTCAATGTCTAGAGGGAATGAGATACAGAGATTAGCCTTAAAGAGCCAGTATGGGAGACAGACACTGGGGGTGTGGGGGGGAGATAGCTATTGGATCCACAGGAAAGCTGCTTCCTATCACATGGGATCTGAGAAGCCAAAGTAACCCGATTCACGTGGCCTGGGCTTTGCTGAACTCCTGACTTGCCTCCCTTTGGCATCCATTGTCACTTGGGGTTCTTGGCTAGGACAGGAAGCAGAATGAAGGTAGAGGGAGTGCTGTGTAAGTCTGTGGAGATATGTGAGCCCCCAGTGGCCACTGTTCTTGGGTCTGCCTGCTGAACCTCTGGATCCTAAGAGGGGACAGAACCTGGGACAGTGCTTGGGCCTGCTGTGCAGAAGGTGGAGGGTAACAGGAGACCACTGCAGTAGGGAGCTGACTGCTGTCTCTCATCTAAGCATCTCTGTCACCGAGGGTGTGGGTCCCAGGTGCTATTGGCAGGAGGCCCTCACCTCGTAAACAGCTAGGTCGATGCCAGCATAGGGGATGATCCCCAGCATGTTGGGGATGTAGCCTTTGTAGAAGGCAGCTACACCCTCTTTAGCCAAGATCCTCCTGGCACAGTCCAACATGCCCGAGTACTGGCCTGTTTTCCGCAGGGCCATTCGGGTCTTTAGAACCTGCAATGAGAGCATCAAGAAGCATGAACACAGCCTCTTCCTCTTTGTGTCCCACGTGTCTCGCCCACTCCAGGACTGGTGGCACTTACCTCCATTGGGTAGATACTACTCTGGGCGATGGCCCCGGCCAAGGAGCCAGCCACAAGCCTTTCATGGATCCTCAGCGTCTCCTGATCACTGCCAACAAGGCGTTTCATCTAAAATAGGAAAAATAGAGATGCACCCGGGCCACAGCACTTCTGGCCCCACCCTTCCTCTTACAGCAAGCTTTGGATGAGACCCGTGACCCTAGAGCTACTACCTATGCTGTCCCCAAATGGAAGGGGGTAGTAAGAGAGCTGGGGTCATGCCCAGGCCATTGATCTTGCTGTCCTTCGGGTACAAACACTGGCTCCAGTTTCAGGGATCTCAGACCATAAGCGGCTGCCAGCTGGCAACCCCCTCCCAGGTCCTCACCTGCTCATACGCCATGAATTTGATGGCCGACTCAGGAGCAATTTTGAGGACATTGATGCCATTGCCGCGCCAGAGTGACTTGGTTCCTCCTTCTCGAATCATCTGTGTGAATCCACCTATGATGCACATGTTGTTGCTGCGGGAGGCATGGACCTGAGGAGGACAAGAGAGCAGAAGGACTCAGCAGGACCAAGGGAAGAAGACGCCATTGTCTACCCTCGGAGGAGCCTTTTCAAATCACCTCTTCAGAAAGGCTCTTCCCTCTGAGTAATTCAATTTAATGTCCTGAGGATTCGGCAGGCATGGCTGGATGTTTTATTATTTTGTTTTATTTTATTTATTTAGTTTTTGCCAGGCTCTCATACTATGTAGTTCAGGCTGGCCTGATTTTCATCCTTCCTGAGTGCTAGGATTAGAGGTATGCCCCACCAACCCAGAGAGGACAGCTCTTAAGCTCTCTCTCTCTATCCCGGCAATTCTGTCAAAAACCTTAGTAAGAGGAACTATTCACGCTTCTGTTTTCTCAGAGGCTCTGGAAGGAGAAATGGCTACGTAAAGCGATCAGGCTGGGAGGAGGGGCCAGCACACACTGCATTAAGCCTTAAAGCTCTTCTAAATCTTTTGCATCAGTCTATTTTGGGGAGATAAAGGGGGATCCCACTTACTTATGCCAAGGGGGATAGGGTAGTGCCTGTAAAGCATTAAACTCCAACTCCATCAGCTGTGGCGGGAAGTTTGGGCTTTGATAGCAAGGACCCAGCTGAGGGAGGGAGGGGAAGCTGAGCCACCACTGAGCCATGGGTAAACTCTGCTGGCTTCCCTGCTCACCTGCGTGAGCACGTTCAGTCTGTCCAGGGGGTTTCTGGGGGTTGTGCTGTTTCTGGGTAGGCCTCCTGGCACAGAAAGTGCCAGACAGAAGCAAAATGGGGTAACTGGTCACTGTTCAGACAGACATCAAAGTCCACCAGTGTCCACATGTGGGTCATTTCACAAGGCTTCCCTGACATCAGACAAGCTTATCTCTGCCCTGTGGACGTGGAGTTGCATGCTCAGCCAAGGTAATGGCACTGCTTCCTGAGGGCCTCTAGGTCATGCAAGGATCTGCTCCCCTGCCCTCCATGAGGCATCTTGTCCATCCTGAGGTGAGCTTAAGGAATCAGGTCTTGCTACACTCCAAGTAACAAGCCCAAGTAAGGTGACACGCAGCTTATGTTTCTCTGATAAAACTAGACCAGCAAAACGCAAAGGTCACCTAGGCCTGGATCTACTGGTGCCTGTCAAGCATTAACTCCAACTCCATCAGCTGCGGCGGGAAGTTTGGGCTTTGATAGCAAGGACCCAGCTGAGGGAGGGAGGGAAGCTGAGCCACCACTGACTGAGCCATGGGTAAACTCTGCTGGCTTCCCTGCTCACCTGCATAAGAACCTTCAGTCTGTCCAGGGGGGCGGTGCAGGTTCTGGAAACTGCCCCTGCCCCACCTCCTGCCACCAGGTGCCTCCACCACATCCCCGTCTGCCTCTCCTCCACTGTGAACTCATCTGGGACTGTCAGATTCTCACCGACATCGAAGATCTATGGGGAAGGAAGACAAGCAGAGACACAGCCAGCTTTACTCACAACATCTGTGGCCAATGCGCTAGCCACCTGCCGTGGTCACTGCCTTCCACTCTCAAGTGGCCATGTGAACGGTGAGGGTGGCAGGAACTCTCCCTTAGCCCTGACAGTGATCTAGAAAGGAGCAGGTAATGATTGGGAAGAATGTTACAATACTGCTGGTTGCCCTTTTAAAGGAAGCTCCTGGAACTTCCCACAAGGACTTTAGGGCTAGACATCAAGGATAAGGGCAGATGAGTATAAACCTTGCAACCTGATACAGAACCAGATTGCCAGCAGAAGAGTGTTATGCAAGGCCTAAGCAAGCAGGGTGCTATGCTGCCTGCGTAATACCTTCTCTCTGGAACTGGTCCCAGCTAGCTCTGCTGACCTCTGGGCTGCAGGCCAGAGACAGGCTAGGTGTTCTGAACCCTAGAATCAGCCACTTACTTTCACCCAAGAAGCCCTGACCTGGCACTGTGGGTGCAGGGAGAATAAGGCAGGGGAAGCCCTGCCCAGAATACCAGAAGTCTTTTAAGTTAGACCAACATTTCTAGCTGTGAAACTTCATCTGTATTCATGAATGTAGACTGTGCTACAGAGTGAAAAAACAGTATGTAGCCTACAGGGCATGCTTACTAAAACCAAACCCCAAAAACCAGAGTCTAACTCTGTATCTATAGCCCAGGCTGGCCATTAACTCACGAGGCTCCTCTGTCTTAACCAGAACATGCACTTTTGCCATAGAGAGAAATGGTACTAAAAAAGAAATGTGGGAAGGTGGAGACATCTGTAGCAAGGCTTCTTCCCCCATCCCGTGAAGGACAGACTGTCTGCTTCTGGGAGAAGCAGCAGCAGGAGCACGAGATATTTGGAACGGCCCGTGAAGGGCAGCTGCATGTGGGGATAGGAAGGTACGCCCAGCAAAGGGTCAAGGGTCCAGGCTGGTCACTGTATGGAAGGAGGAGGAGCATGTGGCTGGCAAAAGAGGGACAACATCTCATTGTATCATCAGGACCCCCACCCCAGCCTAGATGGGGAGGGAATGAGAGATGTCAGACAAAGAAGCCTTAGTGGACAGTGCTGTGTGCCTCACCGTCGAGTGCTTCCAGTACAGGATGATCTCGGGGATGTTCTCCACAGGGTGCAGGAGGTGGTAGTCCCTCCACTCGTTCCAGTCGATGGTCATCGTGCCATTCTTATCCATGCTGTAAGCAGAAGCATGGTCACTCACACTGTCACACCCACCTGGATGGGATGAAGGCAGGAGCCATAGCCACCCAGGAAACCAAATGCACCTTGCTCCTGAGAAAGGGTAAGGTGGCTCCATACCCCATTTTCCACAAAATGGAGATGTGCTGGCCCACAGGAACCCCATTCTGATCAGGGAGGGAGGCAATCGCGGGGAGACACAGATACTTACTAGGTGACAGGGCCCCAGAAGTGGCCCGTCCGTATTCTGACAGACAGACAAAGAAGGATGCAAAGGAGAGAGGAAAAACAACACAAATAAATGCGCTGAGCAGGTTAGTAAAGCAAGCACACACCCAAAGACACCAGGGGCCAGCACAGTATGAGGAAGTGGGCAGAACTGGGCTCCTGGGGTTGCTGTCCCTGTGACCAGTCGGCTTTCAGGCCAGCCAGGTACAAACTGTTCTATTTGCAGGGCTTTCTGGCAGCCCTCTGCTCACGAGGAGCCATCTATCTGGCCAGCATATGTGGCTACAGAGTAAAGCACAAGTTACTAGCAGCAACCCAAGCCAAGGACCACACATGGTACAAGTCCCTCCCCACCAGGCAGAGAAAGAATCCTAGGACACTTCTCACCAATGTGAAATGCCCACAACTAATCTTGTCATTTTAAGGGTTGCTGGCAATGGCCTAATTCCAGATTTGTGACTCTTCCATGAGATAAGGGCCGCAACCTCAGGAGAAGCTTGCTTTGGGAAGGGGCTTCTTATCCCTCCATCTAAACACAGGGCCGGTTTCAGGGAAGAGGTCAACAGTGAACAGCACGTGGATTAGTCCAAAGCCATTAAAGCATCCCATAGAACAGAGCACATCCACACTCACTCACCTCTTAAGAATCTTCTCTGCCTGCTGTTCAGAGATCTTGACACCCAGGTCCCGCAGAGACTGCATGATCTCCTGCGCATCGATTCGTCCTGTGACAACAAGATCCATGAGCAGAGTCCAGCATTTGGTAAGCCAAGGCCTGCCTAGCAGAGGACCTACAGCCAAACTCACCATCATTCTTTTTGTCCAGACTCTTGAACACCAGCCTCAGTTTTTTCTCATGATCTTGGAGGTAATGTACAAACTCTTCAAAGTCCAGTTGCCCATCAAGGTCCTTGTCACCTGCTTGCACAATTTTCTAGAAAACCAAAGTAAGGACTTGAGGTATTGCTCACTAGTGTCTTTTCACAATGGGGAAATAACTGTTCTCCACAATGACCCAAGATGTCCTATCTCTAAGGATATATCAGCCCATGGGAATCATAGGGCAACATGCCAATTTACCCATACACTAGAGCCACTGTTCTGGTTCCCAAAGGCTATCCAGAAGCCAAGCAAGGGCCCACCCTGCTCTGGTGAAGAGATACTTCTATGAGAAAGCCTTCAGAGAGGCCAGCAGGACAGTGAGGTGCTTGCTCTTTCCAACATTCCCCAGACCAGCTTGTTACGCAGCCAGGGTCAGTGGCTTGGCTCTCTGCTGGCTGAGAGCTGGGGAGAACCTTGGAATCTAGCGTCCCTTAGGAACAGTTACTTGCTCCATCTCCTGTGTGGCATTAGCCCAACAACAATTTTATAGCGAGGGTAAAGGTGCAGACAATGCCTACTTGGCAGAAACATTGCCAGGGAACACTCTGGAGGGTGTAGAGACAGACAGGAGGAGCCAAGGACAACTATTCTTGGGCTCATGCTTGATAGCACTGCCAGTCTGATCCCTGATCTCAGGGATACCAGATATAACCAAGCCCTAGATTCCCAACCAGGCACTGAATGCCAGGTTAGCTTTACTAGTTTAGTGACCTAAGGCTTTAAGAGACCCTGATCTGCAGCAGCACCTGTCTTAGGTGAGCTCTGCTCGGCAGCTGTAACACCAGCTGGATGTAAAGCAGCTGGAGCTTCCTTCTCCACTCAGCAAGGAATGGAGTATGCAAAAGGCTTTACTGAGGTCTCTTCAGTAGCTAGCTCTAAGAGGTATAGCTTATTCTCTCCCACATGTTACAAAGCAAGGAACAGCAGTTAGAGAATGGTGTTCACAGGAGTTCATGGCCAGGGTCATCATGTACATTCCAAGCCACCTATAGGACCTTCTGCTACCTAAAGGTTAATCTCAAGATAGAGAGAACTCTGGGGAAAATATGGGTCATTCAGCTCAGAAGCACTTCAGATTTCACTTGCTTTTAATTATATTTAGCCAGGAGTGGTGGTGTATGCCTTTAATCTCAGAACTCAAGGCAGAGGCAGGTGGACCTCTGTGAATTCAAGGCCAGCCTGGTCTATCTAGCAGGTTCCAGGCTAGCCAAAACTACAGAATGAGACTCTGTTACATGACCACCCCCCCAAGCTTTTAATTCTATCTACATCCCCCCCCAAAGCTTTTACTTCTGTCTATCTAATTTATCGGGGAGCACTTTAAATCCAAAACAGGAGATTCTCTAAGGAAAATGTTTCTTGGTTCTCTTATGGACAAATCCATTCACTAGTCAACACACTAGGTCAAAGAGTTTTGAGCTGGTGGCTAGGGTTTAGAAACTGGTGGACCACTGTCTAGTTTGCATTCCCAAAAGGCGGTCATCATGGTTTCCCTCTTAGCCACTGATTTTTGCAGGGAAGGCAGACATATATCCCAAGGAGCCAACCATGTGAAGGGTGAGGTTGGCATGTGAGACAGACGAAGCGCATCTTATCTGCTAGCTAGGATTATGGTAACTTCACGCCAACATCTGTGCTCTTAGGCAAGGGTCACTACCCCAGATGTCAAATAGAAAGGAGCAGGTGTATATGCCAGTCAGGGAGGAGGCACACAGAACTCTATCTCTTGTCCCTAGGTTACCTGCCACCAAAGTACTCTGTCCTGAGGTAGTGCCCCATGATACAGACTACCCACAACTGTTTGAACTGTATGTACCCTATTTAAAAATACTTAGTCAGGGAGTGGTGGCACATGCCTTTAATCCCAGCACTTGGGAGGCAGAGGCAGGGGGATTTCTGAGTTCGAGGCCAGCCTGATCTACAGAGTGAGTTCCAGGACAGCCAGGACTACACAGAGAAACCCTGTCTTGAAAAAAACTAAAAAAAAAAAAACTAAAAAAAAAAAAAAAAAAAACCCAAACAAAAAACTTTCCAACAGTTTGCCCTGTATCTGGGAAGGGTGGGTGGGGGCAGGGTGCACACATATAATCCCAGCATTACAGAGGCTGAGGCAGGAGGATTTCTGAGAGTTTGAGGTCATTCTAGTCTACATACCAAGATCCTATCTGAAGAAATGCCATGTGTGGTGGCACATGGCTTTAATTCCAACACTAGGGAGCCAGAGAAAGGCAAATCTCTTTGAGTACCAGGCTGGCCAGGGCTACATAGAGACACTGTCCTTAAAAAGCACGGAGGGGGAAAGAAGACTCGCTCCTTCCCCCTTTACAACCACTCCATTCTGTGTGTCTCCATTATGAGATGCACAAAACCACACACCAGCACTGGGGACAACATGAAATTTAACGCAAAGTAAACCCCAAAGCCAAGTTCAGTTTCTCATCACACAAGGGCCAGAATCACTGCTGGCATCCTGCTCCCTGGGGCACCTAAGTACTTGAAAGTCCAAGAAGGAAGAAAGGCTGCCCTGTATCCTAGCCTCTCCTTTCCAGGATGTCTAAACAGGGCCCTGGAGTCACAGGAACTTCCCACAACAATGAGACAGCCCAGGACTCTAGGACACCCTGAACATTTTAGGAGGCATCATCTACGCCAATCTCCTATCTAGAGATTCCATCTCCCACAAGTGCCTTCCCTCCCAGTCCAGGAAATTACACGAAAACCAGCTGTTCCCATGACAATGACATAGAACTGCTGGCTACAGCCACAGAAGGCTGGGGAAGCACCTACATTTCAGACATTCTTTGCTCTAGGCCAGGAAGTCATGCCTAGGTACCATTCATCTCCTCACTCAAAACCAGTCCCTGTCTGCCCCTTGTGGCTCCCACTCAGCATACAGACCTGCTTCCACTGGCGGTATGTGGAGAACTCTTGAGAGGGGATAAAGACACTGAGTTTGAAGATGGATTTTAGCTCGGCAGGAAGCCCCTTGGACTCAAAGTATTGGAATTCAGTCTGAGCCTCCCCGGCAATGGGCACATACAGGCACAGGCAGAGCATGCTGGTGAGACCGGTGCTCAGCCACCACCAGGAGCAAGTGCTGGCAGAAGTCAAGAATGGGAAACGCCAGGGTTCCCAGGAAATTAGTACAAGATAGATCAGCCTCTGCTGTAACTGGCTGCTTAAGTCCTGCCCTTTTACTTAACTGAAAAAAAAAAAAAAATTCCGCCCACTGTAAGTGCAACCAGCAGCCAATGAGCACAGTCCTCAGCAGCCGGCATATCAGGTTGCTCAACAGCAGAAGAGCAAAGATCAGGACTGACGTCACTGCTTGCAGAGTTAACTCTTGGAGCCCAGGCAGCAGGCACTGCCTAGGGTTACAGTCCCATGCCCAAACAAACCTTCACCTTGCTGTCAACCCTTCCAAACAAACAAAAGGCCAAGTGTCTGTTTTCATACAAGGCCCTTAAATGCGTCACACTATATAGCAGCTTTCTCTTCTTAGGAAATCATTCCCAACTGAAAATTCAGTGGAATAGAGACTGAATCAGAGCTGTTGAAAACTGACCCAGGCTACTGCAAGAAAGAGGGAGGGGGAGGGGGGAGGGGGAGGGGGAAAGGGAGAGAGGGAGAGGGAGAGGGGCCCAGCTGTAGCTGTACTAGAACACAGACCCAACAATCCACAAGCATGCAGTGCCTGGGAATCGCTTCCATCCATCACTGGGGTCAGCCAAGGATGAGACAGACATAGAGTTGTCAAAACTCATGCCCACTGAGAACACTTGAAACCTTGGTCTGAGAATTCTGCTGTACTACCCTGAGAATTCTACTGTACCACTCTGAAGCCTTTTAAAATAAACTACAATTAAATGAACCAGGAATATCAGCTCATAACTACAATCCCAGCATTCTGGGGGCTGAAGGAGGATCTCCAGTCTGAGGCCCTCCTAAACTACACCTGTCTACAAACGGGTGGGATGGAGGCTCAGGGGCAGTAGAATGAATGTTTTTGTCACACAGAAGGTTCTGGGTTTATTTGGACTGATTGGGAACTGCCTGAGAGATTAAAGCATACCTGAGAGTAAAGCACACCTTTAGGTGTGTCCATATAATTCCAGAGAAGAATAGCCAAGTGGGGGGGATTTATCCTGAGAGCAGAATGGGGCTCCAGATGGAGTAAGCTGGGAGAGCAGAAAGCCAGCTGCTGTAGGCTTGCCCTCTTCTCTCTGATTCCTGGCCATCATGATGGAGCCAAGACAAATCCTTCCTCAAACTGTTCCACAGTAACATAAATCTGACCAGTTGTCAGCATGGTGACGCAGGCCTGTAATCCTAGCCCGCAGGAGGACAGTTCAGAGTTCAAAGCCAGGCTGAGCTACAGTGTAAGACTATCTCAGAAACTAATAAAATGACTAGAACAAGACTTACTCACCAGCCCAAAGAGGAGGAGAATGAAATTAAGGTGAGGATCCCTCACCTCCTACGCTCACTGCAAATGCTTGTTACGTGTGGCCAATCTCATTATTACTGTGTCCACTGCCAGCCCAGCTAGAGATCCACACTTTAAAAACAGAGTGCTGAAAGAATCTGATTTTTTTATTTTATTTTAAAATTTCATTATTTGTAACTCTCTCTGTGTTGTACACAAGCCACATGCATGCAGGTGTCCTCAGAGGCCAGAGGCACCAGATTTCCTAGAGTTAGATTTGCAGGTGGTTGTGAGAATCCTGGTGTGGGTACTGGAAACTCAGGTCCTCTGCAAACCCAGCACATGCTCTTAACTGCTGAGCCTCTTTCCAGCCCCCAGATACATTATTACTGAGAAAGATTCTTTACATGCCTGCCTGCGTTCTTTCCATTCCTTCCGTCCCTAGAGATGAGGGCGAGATCACGTCACTATGACAGGACAGGATCCGTTCCACCTCCATTCCTTCTACAATGTATCCCCCATCCCTTCCTAATATAGACTAAGCCTTCTTACTCCTGGGATGGATTAAAATGGATAGCTACCATTTGGGGATCAGCAAAAGTTAAAGGATTTTCAACTCCAAAGTGCTATCTATAAAGATACCATACCATAGCACTCAGAAGGCAGGCAGGTGGGTCTCTGAGTTCAAAGTTATACAGAATAATCCTATGAAGAGGATTCTAGAATAAGATATTGCTGAATCACTCTGTGTGTGTGTGTGTGTGTGTGTGTGTGTGTGTGTGTGTGTATAAAACACACTGAAACAGAATCTAATACACAGGGCACTTTGGGTTTGCTGAGACCTGAATTTGTAAATGCAGGCCTTGGAGTTCCCTGGATCTGATGAGGAGGCTTTATTCAGGCAGATTCTTGCTCAGATTCAATCACCAATGAAATTGCCCAATCTAGAATGTTCTGCTTTGGAGTGATTTTAACGCACATCTGAAGTTTACAGTCCTAAAGACAGAAGGCTTTAGTGTATGCCCTGGCCTTCACCTCTTGCCTGACTCACAGAAGGGGCTTTGCTAGAAGTTTCTGGGTAAAGGCTGGTGAGAGGTAAAGTTGCTTGTCATCAAGCCTGACGACTTAGATTCCTGGGACACATGGTGAAGAGAGAAAGCAGGTGCCTGCCTGTTGTCCTCCAATCTTGGAGCAGAGCACACACAAAAATTTAAATGGGCTAGAGAGATGGCTTATAGTACCTGCTGTTCTTCTAGAGACCTGGGTTCAATTCCCAGCAATCACATGAATCACAAACATCTGTAACTTTAGTTCCAGGGGATCTAACACTCTTGTGGTCTCCAAGAGCATCAGGCATGCACATGGTACATGGACATACATACAGGCCAAACACTTATATATATATAAAAATAAAAATTAGTTAAAAACGAATTTCTAGCTGGCAGTGGTGGTGGTGGCAGTGGTGGCGGCACACGCCTTTATTCCCAGCACTAGGGAGGTAGAAGCAGGCAGATCTCTGTGAATTCATGGCCAGTCTGATCTACAGAGTGAGTTCCATGACAGCCAAGGATACACAGAGAAACCCTGTCTTGAAAAACAAAGAAATAAACCACACTAGCAAAAAAGGCAATTTCCTAGACTATAATGAAGGTCTTTATCCTACACAGACCAATTGTTTATGGAGGCAAAGAATGTTCTCTGAAATGCCCTGCAAATGATTATCAATATGTCGTTTCACAATGATACCTCAATTCTATTTCAACATTAGTTTTGTTTTGTGGTTTGTTTTCTAGAAAACAGCATTAATTTGTTTTCTATGGTGATGGAGGTCTAAATGTCAAGCAAGTGCTCTATAACTGAGCCACACCCACAGGTCCAATAAGGGCTTTTGTTGTTGTTGTTTTGTTTTTAATTGAGACAGTTTTTCTAGATAGCCTGGGCTGGCCTTGCACTCAGAAGCTTCTACCTTGGCCTTCCAAGTACTGAAATTATCGACATGACCCACCATTGGTTTAAGAAACCCTGGAACGAGTTCGAGGCTAGCCTGGTCTACAGAGTGAGTTCCAGGACAGCCAGAGCTACACAGAGAAACCTTGTCTCAAAAAAGCAAAAAAAAAAAAAAAAAAAAAAAAGAAAAAAAAAAAAAGAAGAAGAAACTCTGGAAGTTTTTTGTTGTTGTTGTTGCCACTGTGGCTGAGTGCTTAGGTTGTACTCAGTAGAGACCAGGCTCAGTGGCACTTATCTGAATCTATATCCCCAGGAGACAGAGTTGGAGGCCAGCCTGGGCTACACAAGCAGTCTTTGATACTGTGGCCAAACCTTATTCCCTGAAAGAAAAGAAAGCAAAGCAGAGGTCTTCACAAGGCAGGCCTGACTTAACACCATCCTACAATCCAGAACTTGGTCTTCAACACAGAAATGGACTCTTTCAGAATGAGTTGCAATCTCTAGGTGCCTAGTGTCTGAGGCAACTGCTGTCCTGAGACTTCAGACTGTAGGCCACTAGGGGCTTCTGCAGCCATCTCTGTCATCTTTGCCTAGAACAAAGCACCCTGGAGAATGACATGCCCTAGTCCCAAGCTTATGGGAGACAGAACCAGGCTCACAACCAGGGCCAGATTTCAGTTACAACAGCCACTTAACCCAGTGCTGAGACCTCCCATGATCAACATAACACAGTGCATTTAAATGTGAGCCACGTGTGAAGAAATAGTGACTGCAGGCTTGAGGTCATTTCTAGGCAGCCATGACCCGTGGGACCTGAGCACAGCACACTGTGCTCTTCTCTGCTCTCTTTTCTTACTCTATCTAGTTTGGTGACCCAGATCTGTTTCCTGTCCTCTGATGCCCATTCCTATGACTAATACAAAACCTATAGCAGCGGCACTAGTACCCTTAGGACTCTGTGGCATCAGACTTCATTTAATAGGTAAAGGAGCAGGTCCCTTCATGCATATCCTTCCACTTGGATCTGCCAGGGCCACCATCAGCTCTCATCATGCCACGTTGTCATGTGCTTAATCCCCCCCCCCCCCGCCAGGAACTTCCGGTAAGGGCTGGAATACACTAAGAGGGCAGGTACAATGCCTCTAGGAGTGTAGCACTGGGTTGGAAAGTAATTCCCCACTCCTCTGCAATGACTCAGACCAAGCCAGAAATATTATGTGAAGGAACAGGCAAGCCCCACCCTCAAGGTTCTTAAGTATCATTGGCTGCTCTGTCATTTTATGATCATGTTGCCATGACAGCCCAGTGTAGCAAGTTTCCATCGAAACCTGCCTACACTTGGTAATTACACACACAATGAGCACAATCCTGGGATTCCGAGAAGACGGGCCCCTCAGGATCTAAGGCTCCACTGTGTAAGGGCACCTCCCACTGCAGACAAATGGCTTTCTTTCCCAACTTCGGATTAACTGTGAGACAAAGATATAGGGGAAACTGGAGCGGTTCCTATAATAAGAGCTTGCAGGAACCTGGCTCACAGACATGTATTTACATGGGGGTGGGGCTGAGAATGAAACAGTCGTGCCATAGACAATGAGATGCCTGAGAACTAAAGGTGCGCTTTCCCAAGCTCGCTGGGGGTTCTGCTGAGAAAGGCCGAGGCCAAGCATCTCGGTGCACTTTGTGTGGTGTGAATGCTGACTGTTTCCATTCCTCATTACTGACTTTGAGTCAAAGCTGCCCAGAGGTGTGGTATTCCCTCCCCCCCACCCCCACCCCTGGTTCTGAGCCACAGTAGCTGCTCTAGTCTCTCTTGCCCTTCCCACACAGCCCACCAACCCATTTCCCTTCCAGGAAACAGAGCCGGTATATAGTGTGGGTCTCCACAGACCAGGCTACAAAGTCCTACCCAAGGCAACTCCCTAGGGGCAAACCTGGCAAGGAGTATCCATAGAAGATAGGAAGTAGATTGGTTACTAAATTAAAGTTTAAAAATTGATAATTTAAAAAAGGCAGCCAGCTCATTCAGGAGAGATGGTGAACAGGGCTCAGCAGAAGTTCCTCACAAAATTAGCATGCCATTCTTTCTGGTCCTGTGTAAAGTTGAGAAAGGGCAGAAAGTGGCACTCTCTCACAGCACATTAAGCTCAAATGGCTTATGCAGGACACAATCTCTGTGAGACCTTGATAACTCGGAGCTCATCGCAGTCTAAGGACTCCGCTTATTGTCAGTGCTCAACAACAGGAAAACTTGTCACAGTCAAGTCCCTGATTACTAGTGCAGGCTAGATAAGCACTTACAGGGAGACTCAATGTGACATGTGGGGGCATCTATTATATGCCAAGCACTGGGTAGACTCTTGTTGCTCTCTGAGTAAGGAAGATGATTTAGGAATGAAACTCAGAGGTTGAATAAGGCTGTGCATGCTGCAGCCAGTCCCAGTCTATTCTAAGTGAGAGCCTGACCAGTCCCATAAACAGCTTCTTGAAGGAAGTAAGCAAGGTTCCAGAAAGATTGGGGTCAAGTAATTCTGGACAAATTACAGAATTTCCTGTTCTTTACTTCTCCCACCTCCAAATGGGGAGTGCTGTCACCTACCTTGG
Source organism: Mastomys natalensis (assembly GCA_021653895.1). NCBI lineage: Eukaryota > Metazoa > Chordata > Mammalia > Rodentia > Muridae > Mastomys > Mastomys natalensis. Next base: position 1,108,429 of record JAJTUV010000842.1, on the reverse strand, counting down.
CTCCTGGGAGGTCTGGATGCAAGGTGGAAAGGTCCACAACCCTGGTGGCTGTGATCAATTCAAGAGTCACCGGCCTCTGCCCTTCCATGACTCCAGGCTCTCCTAGGTCCCAGCACAATCCCTGAACTTTCTCTGGGACCTAAACCATGGCCCACCAGGCAAGCGGAATGTGACCTTCAAGATGCTGACAAGATCTGTCCCCTTTTAGCCTGCCATAGTGGTGCATACTTTTAATCCTAGAACTTATGAGGCAGAGGCAGGCAGATCTCCCAGGCTCAGAGGCCAGCCTGGTCTACATAATGAATTACAGGACAGCCAGCGCTACATAGTGAGACCCTGTCTAAATTCAAGGCACCTTCTCTTTCAACTCAACCAGTCACATTCTTCAGGTAAGCGAAGACAATATACTTTAGTTTGTCACTTTCAAATGGCTTGCTCAGTGAAATAGACACTCCTGAGGCTAATCTGCTGAAGTAAACCTTTCCCCTCAATGACCAAGCAGGTGCAGTTGCAGTGTTAAGGAAGTTTTTCAGTGGTGACAGACATCTTGGACCAAATTTGTGGCCTTCTTCATCACTCATCATTTCTCCAATACCACATTGGATTTTTTTTTTTTTAAAGTTCTCCCTCCCACACCCATTCTTTTTACCCTTCTGGGAAAATGATCCCAGCCCAGCCCCTAGACTAGAATGTCCTCCTAAAGGTGCTGTTACCTTAGAAAACTGTTCTGCAGGTCCGACCACCAGCAAGATGGTAGGTCTCTTTTCCGTGGCCTCTGCCCTTCCGTTTTGTTTCCCCAAAAAGGTGGACATCTGGTCTCCCGAGCAGGGGCCTGAGTGCCTCTCACTCCATGATCGATGCCCTCTCTGGAGTCCTGGCACCCAGCTCTAGGGAGAAGGCTAGACACAAAGTGCCACAGCATCTGTAGCATCCCGGCCTCCTCCAAATGCCACTGCTGATGACTGCTCACTTCTTAGGGGTGTGACCACAATACCAAGGGTCTTTAGCTACACAGCTGTCTAGGGAGTTTCCAGGCTGAAGCTCTATATGCAGGGGCTGGTCCTGCTTTTTCAATTTTGCTCGCTCGTGCCTAGCCTGAGAAGTAGCTCACTTAGGGAGCCTCCCCGGCTTCTGGCAGTAAGAAGACCGGCTGGGCTACTTCAATCAAAACTCACTTCAGCAGGCAGGGGATCAAAGGCCTGGCTCCTTTTTTGTTCTTTTTGTAAAGCAAAAATAATATCCAGATAGACCTCTCCCGGAGATCGAAACAACTTGGGGCTCCCAGTCATTCAGCCGTCCTGTCCTCGCTCATTCCGTAAACCTAGGACAGAGCATCTAGTCTGCATTCTCACTGCAGCAGGGCCTGGCCAATCACCTCTGCCGACACTACGGGGTTCATTATCATCAACCCTCCAATCACAGGCGGAGTATTTCCTGCTTGCAGCCCAGCTAGTCCACTGGGAGGTACAGACCAGGTTCATTCTGCAGAATCCGAGCAGGCTCATCTTTAGAAGCAACTTCCCTGTTCTCCCCAGGGTAGCTTCCAGAATGCCACTCACCACATTCAAGGTGATCCGGGTCCTCAAGTGACTAGCATCACTCTCTCCTCTCATTATTCAATTTTCAAGCCTACATTGACAGCTGTCTCCAGGAGATCACACTGACTTGTCAGCCAGAGGGGACTACTCACTGGCTTACCCCCAGTCCCTCAAACTAGATCCAGACTTACATCTGTCCACTTCACTAGGCAAACGGCCATGGTTAATCTTTAGTTGTTTTTTAGTTTAATAGCAGACAAATGTAGCAAGCAACTCTCATCCCTCACAAAGGTGATCAAAGTGTTCATTATCATTCTATTTTAAAAATAAAGGTACCTGCCAAGGCCTGCTGATCTGAGTGCAATCTCCGACCCATAGCAGGAGCCAAGAATCTAACTCCTCATGCACGTGTGTCCTCGACATATGCCCACAAATATTTACACGCACAGCACATATTTATACAAATACATAAATAAATTACATTAAAAGATGTATTTCCCCCCGCCCCCCCCCAAGTTAATTAAACTCTTGGAAAAGGATAAGGATACTTACAACCTTGGCCACTACTACAAGAAAAGAAATGCAGTCACAGGTACCAGCTCTCCAAAAGCTCCAGCCTCTACACTGCAGCCCCACTTTTAGCTTATTCTGTAGATACATTTGCATCTGCATATGAGAAATACTCACATAGAAACCCACAAACACGTTCATACACACATATCTATTGCTTTTAAGTTTTCCTCTATTTTTGAGATTTCCATAATGTGTGTTTGTTTTGGTTTCTTGAGGCAGGATTTTTCTGTGTAGCCCTGGCTGTCCTGGAATTCACTCTGTATACCAGTTGGCCTCAAACTCACAGAGCTCAGCTTGCCTCTGCCTCCCGAGTGCTGGGATTAAAGGTGCACCATCATTACCTGGCTGACAAGTCCATAAACATATCCAAAGAAATATCTACTCATTTCCTCCAGCTTCCCTCATATCCCCTCAACACACTCATCCGTTTTTTGTTTTTGTTTTCAATAACCTACTAACTCCAGTTAGTGTAGTCTATAGGTACATAGGTCCAGGGAAACCTATAAATAGAGTGTGGGCCTCCCTTCTTAGCAGCTATCCACTGTCAGTACTGCCTCAGTGTGGGGTGGAGCCTAGAGATCATCTATATCAGGATTCTGGCTGGCTTGATCTTGTGTAAATATTGAACAAGTAACCTTGGCTGCTGTGAGACTGTAGTCCTCAGAGCCAGCATGTGCAGAAGCCCGCATGTCCACACTTCACTCCATCCTCCAATTCCTACATTCTTTCTACCTCCTCTTCCAAGATGTTCTCTGAGCACTGGTGGTGGTGGTGGAGGTTAATATAGCTGCTCTGCTTAGGGATGGGTACTCATCTCGGTCTCTTTCTCAGCACTCTGAGCAGGTCCAAATCTCTCTGCCTACTGCTGTCCAATAGAAAAGAAGCTCTTTTTTTTCTAAAGGAAAACACTCTGCAGTTGGGTCCTTTGTTTCTCTTTTGCACATTAGGCCGTAAACTCGTATGGAATGGGCTCCAGCTCTTTTCCATTAGTCCTCACAAAGTGTGCTTCTCTGTGCAGGCGCTGGCACTTCTCAGCTGGCTTTCTTATAGCACCTAGGACCATCAGCCCAGGGGCGGCACTGCCTACAATGAGCAGGTCCAATCAATCAAGAAAATGTACCACAAGTCCACAGGCCAATGAGGTAGGGGCACTTTCTCAATTTAGTTTCAATTGAAGTTTCCTCTTCCAAAATGTCTCTAGCCTGAATCAAGATGACACAAAACCAGCCAGTACAGAGGTTCTTGAGTTTTTTAATAAAACATGTAAGGGTGTTTTGCCTACATTGTATCTGTGTACCACATACATGCCAGATGCCCACAGAAGCTAGAACAGGTGTAAGATTCCCCCAAAAACTAGAGTTACAAATGTTTGTGAGCCACCATGTGGGTGCTGGGAATTGAATCCAGGTCCTCTATAAGAACAGATAGTGCTTTTAACTGCTGAGCCATCTCTCCAGCCTTTCTTGTTTTTGAGATAGTCTTAACTATGCCACCCTGGTTAGCCTTGATCTGTGTAAACCAGGCTGGCCTCAAATCACAGAGACTCACCTACCTCTGCCTCCTGAGTGCTGGGACTAAAGGCATGCATCACCATGTCCAGCTAAATCTGTCCACATTTTATCTGTTTTGTGTATAAGTATATACATATGTGTGGGCAGGCATGCGCCAAGGCATGTATGTGGAGGTCAGAGGGCAACTTACACAAGTTGGTTCCCTTCTTCTACCATGTGAATCCTGAGGAATCAAACTCAGGTCATCAGACTTGGTAGCCTCTGAGCCATCTTGCCAGCCCAACAGCTGACTCTTTTAAGAGAATGGGCATCTAAATTATGGTACACCCACACAATAGAATCCTTATGCAAGGGTTAAAAACAAGACAGCTCTTATAGTGTGCCATTATGGGGTGATCTGAAGATAAAATTTGTACAATGAAAAAAACACCAGTTATTTCTCTATTTTTATATGGACAATTACCCCTGAAAGGACCATTAAATTAAAGAGGGGTGGGCAAAGATTTACTTAGGATTATGAGTGAAGGCTGCCCAATAAGAGCTCTCTTTTCTTGAGTTTAACTGCTTCTACACTTCTACCACATGGGTCCCAGGGAGTTAACTGACTAAAGCTTAGCAGCAGGCATCATCATTATCCACTGAGGCACCTTGCTGGGTCCTGGGAGATTTAGTTTCACTGAATATTCTCTTTTATCTTGCAAAACCAAAAGATGGGCTCATATACAAACATCCATAAATATTTAAAAGGAAGCTGAAAGGCAAGAGAGGTAGCCAGCCTGGATAAGGCTCCCTAATGCCTGCGGGGAAAGCAGAAGAGGGCTGTAGTAGCTGCTGTCTCGGTGGAGGCACACAAAACTTTCCAAGAAAGTTCTCTGCAATGACAAAATGTAAAGGTCTTTGGATTGCAGGCTGAAATTCCAGCCATCACCAATCAGCTCTGAGATCTTAAGTTACTTTAGTAGTATATGCTTTATAAAAATAAAAATCATCGGGTGGTGGCAGTGCATGCCTTTAATCCCAGGACTGAATCCAGAGCCTCTGTTAGCAAGGGCTTATTGCTGAGTTCTATGGAAAGCACTTTTTTTTCTTTTTTTTTTTTTTTTTTTTTGGTTTTTCGAGACAGGGTTTCTCTGTGTAGCTTGGGCTGTCCTGGAACTCACTCTGTAGACCAGGCTGGCCTCAAACTCAGAAATCCGCCTGCCTCTGCCTCCCAAGTGCTGGGATTAAAGGCGTGCGCCACCACCGCCCGGCTAGCACTTTTTTTTTCAAAACAAGTTTTCTCTGTGTCGCCCTAACTGCCCTGGAACTTGCTCTGGGCTGGCCTCAAACTTACAGAGATCAACCTGCCTCTGCCTCCCCAGTGCTGGGACTAAAGGTGTATGACACTGCTGGCCCGAGCAAGCACTTAAAAAAAAAACCTTTATATTTGGAAGGGGTCTCTAAGTTGCTCAGTCTGCCCTTGAACCCATTCTATACCAGACAGACCTTAAACTCTTGGTCCTCCTGCTGTACCCCACAAGGAGCTGAATTTATAGACCTTTGCCACCAGGCTCATCTCTGATTCAATTCTTATGTGCAAAATGAGACAGTAATAGAACCTTTTTTGTTACTTTGGGCCAGTGTAGAGCCAAGACCCCTAAATAAACACATCAATCATATACTATATCATAATATATATACACACACGTATACATATATAGTACTGGGGATTGAATTTAGAGCAAAGGCACATCCTTAGCCTAACAAGTTAATCCTTTCATAAACCTGAACACTGTTTAGGCACAGAGCGGCTGAAGGAGAAAGTAGTGTTTGGGGTTCCTACCCACAAAACCCGCGTATATAGGTATTGGCTGTAATTGAATAGATTTCTCCATACCATGGGGCTGAGTTACAAACACCAGGGCTTCCAGCCAGGACAGGGCATCAAGGAACTAATTCACACCTTCCTGTGTGTAACAAGAAAAAACTCAGAATACATGAAGTAATGCTTTCAAGCCATTGAACATGCACAAAGGACAGCACTTCCTGAGAAACGTGTATGGATGAGGCAATTCCTAGCACTGCCATAGCTTCCTGCCTGGAGTTCCCAGGCTCTCATGAAGAGAAAGCTTGAACAGAACTGGGCAACCTTCCAATATGAAAGACCCGTGTATGCTACCAGAGCAGTCTGAGCATTCAGGGCAGGGTACCAAAGAGGAGACGGCTGCTGAGCTGCAGAGGGTCCTCTAGGAGTCACAACACAGCACTGAGCTCACAGAAATGGTCCTGACCTCCCAGCCAGGGTGAAAACGTCACAACACAGAGTTTAAGGAATAACACTCATGAGGGTCTGGCTTCATACATGAGTGCACCTATGGAAGAAAGCCCTCTGACGGTCAATCTGTTTTAAACAGTCACAGCCAGACTAACACTCAAGAATATGTACAGGAAGACTGTTACTGTTACTGTCAGTTAGCTGACATTCAGTGGGGGAAAATCTAGAGCCAGGCCTATGTGGCTATAGTTTCAGTTACTCAGTGGCTGAAGTAGGAAGATCAAACATTTAAGGACAGTCTTAGTGGCCTTAGCTTTCACTGTAAGTCAGGAAAGAACAAACTCAACACAAAGGAATAAATTAGGCCAGGGAGGAGGCCACAACTTATGTATTACACTCTCCCTTCACTTGCACAGACCAGGATCATGGAGCTGTGGGTTACCATGTGCTTCCATCTCTGCTGCATTTCTCGTTTTCCCACTGGTTAATACAGTCCATTTCTTATGCCACAGCATCTAATTCAAAGCACTGGGGAGATCACTGGTTTCCTGTGGGTTATTTGTCAATTACAACTCTAAGTCAGCTTCCCTCAGCTTCTTGGATATGAGGCCCACCTACCTCCAGAGCAGGGCTGTCACAGTCAGCTTCCTATACCTGCTGCCTGTGCACAGCAGCAGCTCATTCGAATGAGGGTGATCATCTGCAGGAGTAACCCACACTTCAAGAACCTAGAAAACAGACTGCATGGATGAAAGCCTGTTAGAAAAAGACCCTAAGGGAATGGACCTAATGGCAAACAGTCAAATGGCTTAATGCAAATCACCGGAGAAACTGTGCAGGGTAGAATGTGCCAGCACATCACACAGGACACCTGTGGAGGGCTGCGGCAGTCTCGCAGCACCATGGTGTTTGGACCCATGCTAGCAATGCCCAGCTGTCTCCAAGTCCCATCTACCTCTTTAACTACCTACCACTCCTCCTGTATTGTTTTCATCTTTGCCTGACATTCAGAACGGGTGTTGTCAGAGGGAAGACTATCAACATATTTTCATGAAACAATGAAGCCAGACTTCATTTGACAGAAAGCCAGGTTGATTTGGGTGACTGGTTTCATAATGAGAACTGGTTATGCCAACGAGGTCAGAGGAAGGGCCTTGTCCACTGGCTAAATGGGTCAAACCTGAAGCTCTAGGGCAGTGGTTCTCAGCCTTCCTAATGCTGCAACCCTTTAATACAGTTCCTCATGTTGTGGTGACCCCAATCATAAAATTATTTCATTGCTACCCCATAAATGTAATTCTGCTACTGTTGTGAATCTTAGTATAGATGTCTAAAATGCAGAATATTTGATATGCAACCCCTGTGAAATGATCTGTCAACTCCTCTCCAAAGGGGTCTTGACCCACAGGTTGAGAACCATTGCTCTAAGGGTTCTGTTTTGTTTTGTTTTTTTATTATCAAAACCAGAACTGAAACCAATAAACGAAAGATGCAAAATGTGCAAAGAGACAGCCACAGGAGTTCAAAGCCATGTGGTCATGACTTACTATTTCAGAAGCACAACTGCCTAGGCTGAAATGAATCAACCAGCTAATTCAATTGAGTTCCTCCCTAAGCCACTCTATGAGAGCCAGAGTTCCAGGATGTAAGGCAGAGTGAACACACTGGACCCTCCTGCCAATGACTCAGCCTTCAAATTGGAGACTGAGGAGGAGGCAGCGCTTGTCCTCTGGCACTGCTCAGGGGGTAAAGGTGGAAGTGATGAAAAGGATGGAATTCCTTTTCATCAATTAGAAATAGACATCTTAGGAAGTATCTTAGGAAGTAAACCTGCATCTTAGGAAGTAACCCTGGAAACCCCTGATTCTCATAGAGAATCCACACAGCAATCTACACAGCAGTCTCTTTGAATGGCTGGCTCCTGCTGTTGAAAAGCCAGTCCCCATCAAGGGCCCTCGTTCAAGGTGAATGCCTTTTAACAAAGATGTCTTTTTCTCTTCTCTAAAAGAAAAAAAAGTATACAAAATTAAGCAATTTTAAGCACAGGACTCTTGAGCCCTAGGATAATGAAGCCAGTCTGCACTGGAACACACCATAATCTATGTTCTTCCAAGATTCCAATGGTTCTCCTTCAGATTAGATTACCTGTCATGTGTATTACACTTCCAAAGAGAATGGAGATATAAACTGAGACCAAGATGTAAAAACCCACTTGCCTAAAATGATCAAAACCTTTCCTTCTACGCCCCTCTGACATTCCAAGTTTCCTCAAGGACTCTAACCTTCCTCTCTCCTTTCTCTTATGTCAAGAAGCAAACCAGCAGACTCAGTGGTACAGTATTTGTCTACTTCGCACAAGGCCCTGTGACTTGATCCCCAGAGCTGCCAAAAACAATGTTTTTGGTTTCTCAAAAACTGACTAGGGGCCAGGCAGTGAAGGCACACGCCTTTAATCCCAGCACTTGGGAGGCAGAGGCAGGCGGATTTCTGAGCTCGAGGCCAGCCTGGTCTACAGAGTGAGTTCCAGGACAGCCAGGGCTACACAGAGAAACCCTGTCTTGAAAAAAAAAAACAAAAAAACCACTGACTTGGGATCAAGCTAGATCAGGTTGTGCCACCGGCAGCCCCAGCACATGGGAGACAGAGGTAGGAGGATTATTTGAGCCCAGATACTCCCAAGCCAACAGGGATAACACAGCAGAGTCAAACAGAACCACCTTTCAAAGCCCACCTGTGGGGCACTATTCAGGACTGTAGGCTCGAGAGTAAGAAGAGCCCACAGCACTGAGAAGACAAAGGCAGGCCGATCTCTGCATATTAAAGGTCAGGCAGGATAAATGCTGAGATTCTGTCTCAAAAATAAACAAATAACAGGAGGGACAATCCACCCAGAGACTCCTTCTATAGACACAGAGCTGTTAAGGGAAGTTGGGAGAATTCTAAAAAAGGCTGGTTTGAACTAGACCAGCTCTTGGAAACAATTAGAAATAGACTTAATTATGGAATTATTTAATTCTGATCCTATTTTTCCTTTTTCTATAGGTTAAAGATGAAGAACTTTAGTAAACAAAATACAACTATAATATGAAATACAGAAAAATGAACTGTGTCCCAGTGTGTTACTATGGAATGCTACAGGAATCTCCCTCCAACACTGCTGTAGAACCCTGGACAAGCCATTAACTTCCTCGGTAAGCACAGTGTGGAGGCTGAACTGCACACTTGAATGTGTTCCAGATCTAATATTCTATGGGTTCAAAGTCCACCAGAAGGTAACATTACCAGCAGGCACAGTTGGCTGTGGACAACTATAATCCCAATGCTTGGTTGGGGTGGAGACAGAAGGAGCCTGAGTTGTGGCAGCCTGGGCTACATAGTGAGACCACTAAATACATACATACAGACAGACACACAGACATAAATCGAGATGGTGGTGGCGGCGGCAGGGGCACAAGCCTTTTATCCCAGCACTCCAGAGGCAGGCAAATCTGAATTTGAGGCCAGCCTGGTCTACAAAGTAAGTTCTAGGACAGCCAGGGCTACACACAGAAACCCTGCCCCGCAAACAACAACAACAAAATCTAAATAGTTACCTACAAATAAATATACATGACACTAACCAAAAGCAAAAGCAGTGTTTCATCATGTAGAGATGAGCAAAGGGCTAAGAGGATCGAGAAATCCACTGTCACTAGTTTCATTCAACAGGATGATTCAAGTGTGTCACACAACTGATCCCTTTCAGGCTAGGGGTATGGCTCAGTGTAAGAACATTGGCCTGACATGTGCAAGGCACAAAACCAGAATGAACCTCCTCTACTGTTTTCACCACTGGCACTTCAATAGCTTCATCATGTCCTCAAGCAGGTAGGGTTTTGGTTTTAGTGAGAACTCTAACTTTGCCTCTGCAGGTGGAGGGAAGTTGGAGGAAGATAAGCCAAGGGGTGGATGGGACAAACAGGATCAGGAACACCTCCTTCTCCATTGCTCCAGCAGAGAATGCCCCATTACTCACCTGCTTCCTGGAAACCCAGACAAGAAAGAGGGAGAAGACATCAAGCAAATCCTGCAGGCTGGTCTGCCTTATTTACTTACTAACTTTAAAGGAAAACATGTCTTTAGGACATGCCTCGTTTTCTCTGTCCTATACACTGGAGCAGCAGTTACTCCTTGAAGTCCTTCAACATGAGCAGGAGCCTTAACGTGCTCAGCTAGATTATGCACACATATGTCAATGTCAGAAGCTGAAAGCAACACTGTAGAGTTCTTCATCTGTTCTCAAACTTTAGTGGCCTTGAACTTGCAATCCCACCTCTTCCTGAGTGCTGGGGTCACTGGAATATTGCACTGTATCTAGTGTAATATTATAAAAGCTTTAAGGGCAAGTCCCTGTCCTGTAGGAAGGAGATTATGTACTGAACTACATTGGGCAGAATCAAAATAGTGAGTTCTGGTACTAATTTGGCCCAATTTCTAGGCCTCAGACTCACACATGTAAAATAGTGCTGACAGGTAAAACTTTCAAAGGTTTTAACTAAGTTCTGTCTTCCTGACTTCAAAGTCATCTCTGAAATTGAGGCAAGACTGCCATGGCTAATAAAATAGCAACAGGTGTATAGGGTCAGTGCTGTGAGGGTCTGTGTCCCAAGAGACATTTGGATTGACCATGCACATTTTGAAAGAGTAATGTTAGTCCTTCAGAGTTTCTTCACTTTAACTTCCCTATGTTCACAAGCCCAGACTTCTCAGAACCCATATCTGCTTCTGAACTACTTTACCTTATGGATGAGCCTGCTCTCACTGTCATATCCCCTTTACTACTGATAGCCGGACTACACTTTTCACTCTTCACCTCAGGAAACTGGAGGTGGACGCACACTTAACCATTTGAAGCATTATGTTTTTAAACAATCAATGGGAGAAAATGTATATATGGTATGATATATATCATTCCCAATATGGAGGCATACACCTACAGTTCCTCCTACTTGGAAGGCTGAGAACAACTGCTTAGGCTACAGAATAATTTAAAGGTCAGTCTGGGCAACTCAGTAGAACCCAATCTGATACCCCCTCTTCTAACCTCTACAGGAACCAGATACATGATGCACATATATACATATATGTATGCAAGCAAACATTCACACACAGAAAATAAAAAATAAGTCTGAAAAAAAGATTATAATTTTTTTTTTTTTTTTTTTGGTTTTTCGAGACAGGGTTTCTCTGTGTAGCCCGGGCTGTCCTGGAACTCACTCTGTAGACCAGGCTGGCCTCGAACTCAGAAATCCGCCTGCCTCTGCCTCCCAAGTGCTGGGATTAAAGGCGTGCGCCACCACTGCCCGGCAATTATAATTTTTAACATTAAAAAAACAAAACAACCTGGAGGCTAGCTGAGCAGTGGTGGCATACAACTTTACTCGAAGCACTCAGGAGGCAAAGGCAGGCAGACCTCTGAGTTCCAGGCCAGTCTGGTCTTCAGAGTGAGTTCCAGGACAGCCAGGGCTACAGAGAAACCCTTCATGAAAAAAATTAGAGGCCAGTAGAGGATCCCTGATTTCCCCAAACACAGTAGAGTCAGGATTCAATACCTGTTGCTCCAAAGCCTGCTCTTTCCACCCCATCACGCAGCACTAAAACTAGTCTATGAAGTAGACCACTTGAGGTATGGACCAGGAACAGAGGTGGTATTCAAAACCTTGAGACTTGCTGTGATAAGGTAGGATGTTTCTTTGATCTTCCAGACTTCTTATCATGGAAGGCATCAGGAGTCACAGCATGACTCATTTGCGAGCTTCCTGGTGGCCACGACATGGGAGCATGGCAAGTCTGGGTGAAGAGACAAAATCTGACTGATGTTTTGACAGGAACTAGAGTCATCTGGGAAGAGGGAATCTCAAATTGAGGGTTTTTTCTTTTTCCTTTTTTTTTTTGTTTTTTCAAGACAGGGTTTCTCTATATAGCCCTGGCTGTGGCTGTCCTGGAACTCACTTTGTAGACCAGGCTGGCCTCAAACTCAGAAATCCGCCTGCCTCTGCCTCCCAAGTGCTGGGATTAAGGGCGTGCACCACCACTGCCCATCAAGGGTTTTTTCTTAATTGCTAATTTATACAGGCAGGGACAGCCCACTGTGGGCAGTGCCATCTCTAGGCAGGTGGGCCTGGGCTGCATAAAAAAAAGTAGGTGAACAAGCCATGAGAAGAAGCCTCTGTGGTCTCTGCTTCAGGTTTTGCCTCCAGGTTCCTGACCTGATGACCAGGACTGTACCATGGAAGCATAAACCAAATAAAGCCTTCCTTCCTCCAAGCTGGTTTCAGTCAGCACTTTCACAGCAACAGAAAGCAACTAGAACAACAACAACAACAAAAATCCCACATCACTAAAGGTAGTCAAAATCTGGAGAAAAAAGTATAATTGTGTGTGTATGTATATGTGTGTGTGTGTGTGTGTGTGTGTGTGTGTGTATGTACACACACACACCCCTTCTGAAATCGGAGACGTAAATTGTCATACTGATAAAAATGACTCTTGGAAAAGCTGGACCTCCTGTTCATGGTCATGCAGTTAGCAAACAAGCTATAGAAACTTCTCAGTCCAGATCATATACCATACAAACCGCCTATTTAAAGTGTACGATTGGGAGCTAGAGTGGCTCAGCTGTTAGCTGTTAAAAGAGTGCTTGCCAATGGTGCACAAAGCCCTGAGTTTAATCCCCAGCACTGAAAAAACCGGGTGTGGTGACATACTTTATTCTATCACAGTGGAGGCTGGAAGTTCAAGAGGTCAAAGTGTTCACTAGCTACAGGCTAAATTCAAGGCCAGCCTGGGATATACAAGAGAACCTTTTAAAATAAAGTGACTTTTAGTATCTTGTTAGGTATGCTCAAAGTCTGTAGTGAGAATTTGGTTTCTTTATCAACCCAGTTATGTTACCTGACTATGTTGTTTTAATCCCACGTGTGGGATAAGGGCTGCTTCAGATTGTCCAGAGCTGCTAGCTACGATATCTCTCGTGGTCTAGGAGGGGGTGTGACTTTTGCCACTGCAGAGTTTACATTTGGAATTCTGGGGACTCTTGAGAGGGTATAAATGCCAGAGCTCTGAGAGGAGTGGACACACACACACACAGACACACACACACACACCTTCCCCACTCCCCAAACTGGTTCCCCACTCCTTGCTGCTCGTTCCCGAATATCCTGACATCAAAAATTGACTCACCCCTAGGAACTTAAAGTAGTCTAAAGAGATCTATATCCCTGTGCCTTCTAACCTTCTTTCTTAACTCCCTTGTGTCAGGAGGGTTGGAAGGGATTGGGGTGGAGAAGAGTAGTAGGTAAAAGAACCCAATAAAGTAGCCAAAAAGTATGGCTACAACAGTCATCTTTTACCTGAGAACATTTTATCATTCAGGAAACCTTACCACCCTTCTTTCCACATTGCTATCTCTCCTTCAGTTTAGGACACCAGTAATTGACTTTCTATCTCTATGGATGACCCTATTCTGGATTTTATGTAGACAGGCCATAAAATGTATGTTCTTCTGTGACTGCCTTCTTTTGCCTTGGCTGAGTCTTGGGAAACACTGTACTACTAGTTCCCAGGAAGCCATACAATGTATGTAAGGTATATTATGTGAGATATGAATGCTAACTCAGCCAGCTTTTAGCAGGAACAGCAGAGATTATGGAAGATAATAACAGCAAGTTTCTCAATTGTCTGTGTGTATTGGGGGCTGAGGTCAACAAAGCTCTCAACTATGTAGCCCAAGCTGATTTCAAACTTGCAATTTTCCTGCCTCTGCCTCCTAAATCCTGGGGTTACATACAGGTGTACACCACCATGCCTGATGGTTTTCAAATTTTAATTAATTTTTTAAGTCAGTGTTCAAAATGGGTTTCATTCTGACTTTTTTTTTTTTCCTTCTTTGTTTTCAGGGCTTCTCTGTGTAGCCTTGCTGTCCTGGAACTCATTCTGTAGACTAGGATGGCCATGCCTGCCTCTGTCTCCTGAGTGCTGGGATAAATAGCATACTCCACCACCGCCTGGCTCATTTTGACATTTTCATATAAGAATATTGGTTTCTGGATTCCTAAAGAGCTCCTGCATGACTGTTGTTCTGTTCTGGAAGGCACCTTTCAGCGCATGAGTAGCTGATACAAGACGATTGGTCTCAGATAACAAAGAACTAACATGATCCAGGTTATAAATTGGATAATGACCATCGTTGAAGGAGGATGCCACAAAGAGAATCTTACCTCAAGTAGAAAGCTGGACAATGACTGTATACCTTTGGTGGTCAGTGACTCTTTCAAATCTAGTTCTTGGGAGGCAGAGGCAAATAGATGTTTGTGAGTTCAAGGCCAGCCTGGTTTGCATAATGAGTTCCATCACAGCCATGGCTACAGAGAGTAACTATGTCTTGAAAGAAAAAGAAAATAAGAAAAAAACCTCCCAGTTCTAATGGGAAATGGTTAAAGTCTATGCACTTAGTGTAATGAGATCAGCTTCACAGCAATACAGTTTTGTCCACTGACTTTACCCACAGCTGTATTTAGCTGGACTATAAATGAATTCCAGCAGAGGATCTGTTTGCTTCATTCCCGTATGGTTTCTGGGAGAGTTCAACAATTAGTGACTCTCTGAACATCAAAGGGATGCATCTGTGAAGCTCCACTTCAGAGAGATGAGGGAGTGGTCCTACTCAGTTCTTTGGTTTCTCTTTTAGCATCAGCTTTGGGGGTATTATTTTGGGGACAAGGGCTCGACTGCACTTCAGCCTAGCCTTTTCCATTAGCCTTCCCAGTACCACTAAGCTCAGTTTCAAATATTCACCCACTTTTCAAATCGGCCCCATGATCATGAATTTGAGTCAATAACCAATTCAGCAACAATATAGCACAACCAATTTAATAAATATTCTGTCTAATCTTTTCCTAATGGGCCATTACATTACTCCTAATGATGTCTATCCCCTCCCAAGACAAAGGCTCTTCCTTAGCTGGCATAAAGCTCACACTTGTAACCCTAGCACTCTGAGGCTGAGACAGGAGAATAGATACAAGTTCCAAGCCAGTCAGAGCTATAAGAGACCGTGTCTCAACCTAAAGGAGGGTTATGGGGAAGATCAGAGCTGTCATCTCAATCAGTGAGTGCTCACCTAACATTCACACAGTCCTGAACCAGGCATGGTGGCACATACCTGTGATCCCAGCACTCAAGAAACAGAAGGATCAGAATTTCTAAAGTTAGTCTAAGCAACATAGTAAATTCAAGTCCAGCTTGAGTGAGCTAAGTGAGATCCTTTCTCAAAAAATAAGTTCTCTCTTCTATAGACAAAACTATTTTATCTAAATCTGTCTGGTGTTGGCCAACACGAAAAAGGTAGGAAGCTTAGGGATGTGGTCTGGTTGAATTATACCAGATCAACATTAACAATCATTTGATGATTTCAAGTCGATCGACAGAGACTGCCTCATATGTATATGGCTCAGGTCAAGGAAAGAGCAAGAGCAGGGAAGGCTCTTACTCCTTGACTGGAACAATTGGGATGGCCTTAAAGCTGTACTTTAGAAGCAACATGTGTAGTTCTGAAAGGGCTGGGGATGTGGCTCAGTGGAACACTACTTGTTTAGATTGTATAAGACCCTGGGTTTGACCTTGCCAGCACTGTAGAAACAAGAAGGGAAGAGGGGAACAACTCATCTTTCTCAAGTTCTCCCCAAAAGCCAAGTTTGGATCTCACTTCATTAAAGATGAGAGGAGTGTATCTGGCCATATCTGGCAAACTGGAGTTGAACTCTTGGACTCAAATGATCTTTCTGCCCCACCAACTCTCCTAACCCCAAGCTGGAACTACAGGAACATCCCACCACTAAAGGCATCACCATTTTAGATGGCTTTTTCTTCCCTTGTAAAATGATGTAAAGTCACGTTACTGCCATGTTTGTTTTTGTAGGATTCAATCTGCACACAAGTCTCTAGATCAGCAAACTTAACACAGCATCTGGAATGTTCTCCTGAATGAAAAACCCTTGCCTGTGTGAGCCCACAAGTCTAACTAGAAAACACAACTGCTTAAAGGTAAGACAGACTGCTTTCTTTCTTCCTCTGCTCAGCTGCCAAGTCTTAACCTATGTTTTAAAACATAGATTTTGTTTGGTCACATGAAAACATCCAAAATAGTCAATGCTATAATTAGCCCAAGCTGAGTCTCATCTCCAAAGTCACTACCGGTGTCGTCATCTTTTATTCTTTCTTTAGAAAACCCTTCCCTTCCTTTTGTCCCAAGACAGGCTTCCTCCTCAAATGCCCCTTACAAAGAAAATCTCCCTGGCTGACTGCCATGGATTTCTGTGGCCATTTCCATTTTAAGTAATTTTTCTGTCTCAGTCTCTTCTAGAACAAAGGCAGAAGAAGGCAAAACTGGCTGATTTATTTTTAAAGAAAACTTCACTTCAAGATGTTATAAGCTAGCAAGAGACTTTATGCAGTCACATGATTCCAGTACTCTGCATCTGCTGATAAGGGCTCACAGATGATTCCTGTGCAAACCTCCACCTCAGACCAGTTTCCCATGAGCCACAGGAAGCAGCTTCCAACTGTACAGTTTTTGTCAAGGCTTACCCCACAGCAGGTACCCATTTCTACCCAGAGGACGCCCCCAAGTCCTTTAGCTCTTACCAGTTATGTAAAAACAGCAGTGCTGCCTTTTTCTCGAGGCAGCTAATAGTAATGAATTCAACAGGAAGTGGTGGGGTGGTGTGTGTGTGTGTCTGTGTGTGTGTGTGCATATGTTGGAGCGTGAGGTAGGGTGTCTTGCTGCAGCCTAGTTATTTATGGAAAGGAACATTTTTCATTCTAATGCTTACATGCTTTCCCCAAATCAATAAACTAATAAAGCAAATCATTTCTAATCTTTCTCAAAGCCATACAACTACTTAAGTTGTACAAAAGCTGGAAAAAGAGGGAAAGGGAGATGAAAAAGAACAAAGTGTTAATCAAGTTATATGAAGACGCCATGACACACATTACTTTGTATGCTAACTTATTAAAAAAATTAAAGCTAGAAGAGCTGAGTTAATATTAAATCCATACTTCAAATGAATTTTTAAAAAATCTTTTTAGGATATTCGTCTCTTAAATCCCTTCCTACTCTTGGGGTTTCTGACTTCTTGATAAATCTATATTCTTTAAAAAAAAAAAAGTTTCATATTAGGTCAGTCAAGATGTCAAAGGTTGTGGAGTTGAAGTAACTGCAGAGAGCTACACTCTTTTAGATTAACCATAGGTTTTCTTTATCTGGGTAGTAACATCCCAGATAAAAGACAATCCCAGCATGGAGGGGCAGGGCAGATAGGGGGACACTGAGGTAGGAGGCTATGAGTTTGAGGCCAGCCAACGGTACAACCTGAGTTCTGGGCCTGAACTACAGAGCAAAAAAATGGTTCTCTCTTAGCACTGGAGAATGGTCACTTCCTCCTTATTTGCTTTTAGTTAAAAATCACTGCCAAAAAGAAAATGGATTAGGATCAATACCAGATGTTCTATGAATTCCCAGAAAACTGAGTGTGGAGTCACAGAGCTTGGTGTAAAACACAGAATACACTTGCACAGCCTGCTGTCCTCAATGTCCCTGGCACCACAGACAACTGTGCAAATTGCTAAGAGCAATAGGGTTCACCTGGCCCCACAAGGCTTCACTGAGCCCTCGGGCACACATCCTCTGAATTTAGCTATCCTATCTTCAAGAAATGATTCAGGCTGGATGTAGTGGTGCATACCTTTAATCCCAGTACTAGGGAGATGGAAACAGGCAGATCTCTGTGAGTATGAGTTCTAGGACAGCCAGAACTACATAGTCAGACCCAAGCTCAAAAAACAAAACCAGAAAGAAAAAATGACTTGACTTATTTATTAGACATATATGGAGAAATATCCAGCTCATAACACTATTCTGTTCTCTGTCTTTCTCTCTCTCTCTCTCTCTCTCTCTCTCTCTCTCTTCTCTTCTCTCTTGTGTTTTGAGACAGGGTTTCTCTATGTAGCTTTGGCTGTCCTGGAACTCCTTTTGTAGACCAGGCTGGTGGCCTGGAACTCATAGAGATCCACCTGACTCTGCCTCCTGGCTGCGGGGGTTAAAGTCCACTGTTACCACCACCTAGCTAAAACTGACTTTTAAAAAAAAAATTCTTTTTTGGTTTTGTTTTTAAGCTAGGAGAACTGTGAGTTCAAGGCCAACCTGGCTATAGAGAGAAAACCTTATCATTAAATCTCTTGGGCTTACCCCAAGGATTCTGCTTTACTCAGTGCTGTCCTTGGGCTTCCTACGCTGATACTAAGTAGGTTAAATACCTTGGATGCTGATCCAAGATTATCTTGGACATGACACTTTATGTGGCCACCTAAGTAACAAACTGGCATAATTAATTCACTGCCACTTTACCAGGTTTTCTTCATATTTGGCTATGAAATTCATAATTACTGTACATACAAATGAACCAAACACCAACTTTGGCAACAAACTGGTTACCAGGCAAACTGCTCATTAGAACCACCCCAGATTGTATGCCAGGCTATGCCACAATAGTGAAATACTAGGTAAAGGGAAGCCACAGTTAAAGTCAAACTGAAAAACCAACAATGAAACAGAAAGGGAAGAAAAAGCCACTGCTCAGGGCTTCTTGTGCAGGAAGGACAGTACTTCTGTTCTTCGCAGACCCAGAGACAGCCATTTCTCTGCCCCTGTCTCCCAGTCTTGGCCCATCCCATTTCAGCCAACTATATCCTTAGACGTATCTCACTTTCACTTTTTGAAAAAAAGTTTTAGTTGAGCGGTGGTGGGTAGTGGTGGCAGCGGCGGCGGCAAAGGCCTTTAATCCCAGCACTCGGGAGGCAGAGGCAGGTAGATCTCTGTTTCTGAGGCCAGCCTGGTCTACAGAGGGAGTTCCAGGGCAGCCAGGGCTACACAGAGAAACACTGTCTAGAAAAACAAAAAAACAACCAAGCAACCAAACAAACAAAGAATCTTTCTTCAGATTCTTTAACGTATCCGCACTCCAACTCGGCAAAGGGATCATGACCCAGTGTTTCTGAAACAGCACTGAGGGGCTGGGCCTAAGCTATGAGAAAGAACTGCTGGGTCCTCATCGTCCACATCCACACAGATCTGCCTAGAACCCCAGTTCCCATTTTTTCTTCCCCAACACCCACATGTCTCTGCAAGCACCCAGATTAGAGGCGTCGGTGGCATGAAAAAGCGAGAGAGAGAGACAGAGAGACAGAGAGAGCCGATGAGAATGGACGGATAGGAACCTGGGTGTAGGGGGAGGGTGGCCACCAACTTGGCCTTGAGGTCTGGAAGGCAATCTTGAGAACTGTCTTTCTACCCTGAGGGAAGTAGAAGCAAGATGGGGCTTTCTGTCCATGAGAGACCCAAGGGTGCCCACCTGTAGTCACAACGAGCTGTTCCCACGGCCCGAATACCCACCCGAGGAGCCCTACACTCAACACAATGTGAACTTCCTTTCCATCTGTCAGTCTAGGGACACTATGCCCCAACACCAGGGGTTCTGCTGGAGCTGAGCGGACACGGTCCAGAAAGCTGCCTGCCGTCCGGGCCCGTCCCCTTGCCTCGGATCTCTCTCCAGGACCTCCCAGGTCCTACCCACCCGCGCAGACCGCGAACGCAGACTCACCCGGAGCTCGCCCTCCGTGCGGTGCAGTCCCAGACGCCGCAGCCCCACCGCCAGGTCGTTGACACACAGGCCGCCGTCGCGGTTGACGTCGAGTGTTTGGAAGAGGCTCCACAGGCGCAGCTGGTGGTCCGGGCCGCCACAGACGGCGCCGCCGCACGGGTCCCCTACAGAAACCGGTGAAGAGGAGGACGACGAGGCGGTGGCGGTGGCGTCCGGCGGCGGGGAGGCCACGCAGCGGCACAACACACTGCTCACCATCGGGTGCGAGGCGGGGGGCCGGACGCGGGGCTGAAGGCGGCAGGGGAGCGACCGGAGCGCGGAAACACGCCGGCTTTCCTCAGACAGCAAGCGCGGGCTCCCAGAAGCCGGCCGACTGGAGGGAGGGGCCGCTTCCGGGAGCCCCGCCCAGCGGCGCGCGGAGGCGCTGACCGCGCCCTCTGGCACACTGCCGGCCAATCACAGGCCGGGATGTCGGCTCGGAATCAATGAGGGGGCGGGGCCACCGTGCCAGCTCGAAGTCGATTCAAACTGCGGAGTCGGGGATTGGTTGAAGCTGGGTAATAGGCTAGCAGAAAGCCTTGTGTCCAATTCCCATTCAGAAGCTCTATTTAGACTGCGGAATGATGAGGCTGAGAGGAGCGTTTGTGTACGAAGAGATCGTAGCTATCCGTAGAAATGAAATGTGTATGAGGGTAACTGTGGACTGAAGTTAGAAGACACAAAGCACCATTGAATGAAATTTTAATGGGCTGACGACTCAAGACCGAAAACACGAATCAAAGTCAGGAGGCTAAGCTTCTAGTAGTCTCTTAAACTGCCAATAAAACAGCTGAATTTCACAACGGAATAGTCGCGATACCAACCACTGAACGACAGTCTGATTTTCCAATGGAAGTGAATAATGTCCATGTGGGCGGACATCCTGAAGCGACAGACACACCTTTAGACCAATGACCAGGCCAGTTCAAGCAAAGAGGTGTGTCCTCTGAGAGGAATGGCAGGCCTGGAGAGCCAGTGATCGGCAAGATATTTCAGCCACGCCAAACCTGGAGGGCGGGGCTTCTCAGGGATGTGCCGAGGGGCGGGAAGAAGGGAAGTGGGCGGATCTCCGCACACCCCAGCGGAAGAGGCAGATTCAGGAAGCCATTACGCAGCTGGCTGGCGGCGGTCGGGCTGGTCAGGGCTGGGCCCTACGCACTTTGCGTAGTGAGGGGGGTTACTTAAGGCCTGGTACTTGGCCTTGTACAAGCCCTGCCTGTCCCCCATAAAGGGGGTGGGGGTGAGAGAGAGGCGAGGCTGCAAAAGAAGAGAAGAGAAATTGGGGCTGTTAAGGGCATTATAATTTCTTTAAAAAGAGAGGAAAGGGGAGGCCATGGCTGTCCCAGCCAAGAAGAGGAAGATGAACTTTTCAGAGCGGGAGGTGGAGATCATCGTGGAGGAACTCGAACTGAAGAAGCACCTGCTGGTGAACCACTTCAATGCTGGGGTTCCTCTGGCTGCCAAGAGTGCGGCCTGGCATGGCATCCTGAAAAGGGTCAACGCTGTGGCCACCTGCCGTAGGGAGCTGCCCGAAGTCAAGAAAAAGTGGTCCGACCTCAAGACCGAGGTCCGTCGCAAGGTGGCCCAAGTCCGAGCTGCTGTAGAAGGTGGCGAGGCTCCAGGGCCCACAGAAGAAGATGGAGCTGGTGGACCCGGGACAGGCAGTGGCAGTGGTGGCAATGGCACAGCCATAGCTCCGGTACTGCTGACCCCTATGCAACAGAGGATCTGCAACCTGTTGGGTGAGGCCACCATCATCAGCCTACCCAGTACCACAGAGATCCATCCCGTGGCCCTCGGACCCACAGCCACTACAGCCGCAGCCACAGTCACCCTGACACAGAGTGAGTGAGCTCTCCTGCTCAGTTCAGCTGCATAAATGGGACGGGCCAGCAAGTGCTGGGGCAGCCTGGGGCAAATTGGCTGTCAAGGGTCAAAAGTCAGATGGTGATCTTGGAAAGACCATGAGGCCTTCCAAGAACTCCCCAGACTGAAGTGCTCTTGTTCTTTTAGGGTCTTCCTCAGCATGTGGATAGCTGGATGCCTATGACTTCCACTTGCTGACCAATGTAGTGCTGAAGACAGAGACTGTCTGTAGCTCTACAGGACTTAGGACCTCACATTAATAGGCAGCCAGGATATACTTGTTGAATGAGACTAACTAGGACTAATACTGCCCAAGTGAGACATCCATTCTACGCAAAGATGTTCTGTGTTTTCAGTATACAAAAACACAACAGGCACTTCTCAGGAGCTTTGTGGTTTCTATCTATCCACCTGTTCATCAAGCCATTTATGCTGGGCACCAGGAATACCAAAATATTTAACATTCCCTAGAGACTGGAGAGATAGCTCAGTGGTAAAGTCCTTGCTTAGCACTGCAAAAATTTAAAACTATAGGCCAATTATATTCTACTAGGGTAGATGATATAGCTTTACTATGAAATGGGAAACCCAAGGACTTGTAAGAGGAAAGGGATTTCCTGGTGTGAGAGGAACACATGCTTAATGGTATTGAGAAGTAGGGAAATAGGAGGCGGAGGTGCGTACTAGTAAACCTAGCATTCAAGAGGTGAACCCCTAGGGCTCAATAACCAGCGAGCCTCACCTATTTAGAGAGTTCTAGGCCAGTAAAGGGATTCTGCTGAGGAATGACTCCAGAGGTTGCCTTTTAATCCCCCTACATATGTACACAAACACACTTGTGTGCCCACATGTATACCTGTATATACATGAACATATATACTCAGTTTTTTTAAAAAATAAGATTGACATCTCCACATACACAAAGGCCCAAACAACGAATGTCCCTCCAGAGGTTCTCCTTGATGAATGATAACAGAACAAGCTGGTTGGGTTTTGTGTTTGAAATAAGGATGTGTGCCCACACCTCTGAATTCTGCTCAGTCACGATGGGCTTTGAACTGGATCAACCAGACTCTCCATGGTGTGTGGGTGTGTGCTCTCCCCTACATATTTCTTCAGTCCATGTGAAGTCAGAAGAGGATGAAAAGCACTGGTCTAAGTCAGGTACAGTTCTGGAAGAACATCTGCAAGGATGTTCAGGCGTCTTAAGGACCAATGTGAGTAAGAAGACAGGTAGACATTTTTCTGGACATGTGAGCGTCTATGGCTCTTGGTCACACAGATGGGATAGAATCAAAGCAGCCCAGTGGTTCTGTTGTCATCTCTGAAACTGAAGAGGACAGTGTCTGCCTCTTGTCATTTGGAGGATTCCTTGAGCTAATGAGTACAGAGTGGTATGCAAATGACCCACATTGTTCTTTCTTCCCGGCAGTTCCCACTGAGACCACCTACCACACGCTGGAGGAGGGAGTGGTGGAGTACTGCACTGCTGAAGCCCCTCAGCCCCTGCCGACAGAGGCCCCGGTGGAGATGATAGCCCAGCCTGCAGACACATCTGTCAAACCACAGGCACTTAAGAGCCGCATTGCCCTCAATTCAGCCAAGTTGATCCAGGAGCAACGGGTCACCAACCTACACATAAAGGAGATCGCTCAGCACCTGGAGCAACAGAATGACCTGCTGCAGATGATCCGGCGTTCTCAGGAGGTGCAGGCCTGTGCCCAGGAGCGGCAGGCCCAGGCCATGGAGGGCACCCAGGCAGCCCTGAGTGTTCTCATCCAGGTCCTCCGGCCCATGATTAAAGATTTCCGACGCTACCTACAGAGTAACACACCCAACCCAGCCCCAGCCCCTGACCCTGGACAGGTGGCCCAGAATGGGCAGCCAGACAGCATTATCCAGTGAGGGCAGGGGTCAAACCAGTACTCTGCTTGTGATTGAAGGAAACATCTATGGAATTTTAAGTGGTTTCTGTGGGCAGCTTTAAGTGGGCCATGAGGATAGTTCCCTCTTGGATAGATACATGGGATTTGTTAGTCTGAGAAAAATGAAGGAGACTGGGAAAAGGAATTTGCTGGGTTCCTGGATCCCAATATATCTTAGTTCAACCTCTGGAGCTGCCTTGCTGAGATTTTAGCTGGGAGCCATGTATGCTGGTGATGGGACGTGGGTTGACATGATCTACAGCTTGAGACATCACCCACACTCAGTTTAGGACAACTTTAAAGACAAACTGGCTCTCACTGGGGCTATGTCTCAGCACATGACTGTCAGTGAGGTGCGCCACCTCAGGTGTGCCACCTTTCTGAGAGCCACCTTGCCAGTGTAGCCGGCAGAAATGCAATAACACTCAAATAAGAATGTCCCCAGCGCCACTGGGAAGTCCCAGTCCTTTCTCCCTCTCACTGTGCCTCCATTCTCAGGGGACTCTCTGGACTGCCGTATGCCACAACCACCCAGGCACAGCTCAGCTCTTGGATATGCCCTGAGACATGCGGCCGACCTGGCTCAGGAATGCTTTGTATGGTGGGTTGGCCACTCTCTAGTCTTCCATGACACCTCTGGGTAGCTAGCTGTTCTATAATTTGCTCCATCTCCAGACTTCGACACAGGTGGGCTTCCGGTGCTGTCAGTGTTAGAAGGCAAACCCCTGTGGAATCCTGTTTCCTGCTGCAGTGTACTTGAGGTAAACCTCTAGTTTTTATTTTATTATTATTTTTCTTTAGAAAGCTCACTTCTAGCCAGTCGTATTTATTCTATAGCCGAACCCTTTCTGAGAGGGCTCCAGGCTCTGTGGCCACCCTTCTTCCTCCTCTGCTGGACCACATGTCCAAAATACAGTGTACATAGAGCCCTACTCAGCAACCCACCCCAGAACTCCTCTCACTCTGTTCTTCAGTGTCTGGTGCCCTGAAGGTGCCTCTGCCTCCCACTGGCTAAGTGAATCCAAAGCAAGGATGGTCCCTGAATGTATGAGGTGGAAGATAGAAAGTGAGCCCTTCGAATCCTGTGCTCTAGCAGGACATAGCCTCAGAGGACTGAAGTACATGTTGCCTGGCTTTCCCCCTTCTCTCCGAGGCACTTACGAGAGACTCTACCAGGCAAGGTTTATCTGGATCACTTTCAAACTTGCAATGCTGAGGCCTCAGGCTCCCACGTTACTACCCCATTTGCCACATTGCTGCCACATCTGGGACACTCATAACCAGTGATAACAACTCGAAGTTCCAGATCTTAACCAAGCAAAGAAGCCAAGTTGCCTTTCCAGGCATGGGTGCATAGAGATGCTTAGCTCCACTGCTGTCCCAGGAAGAGGTCCTCTGGAGATAGTGAGGTGGCTACCCACTGTCCCCTTCTCCAAGGAGGCATGTGCAATGCTAGCTACAGAGAGATGGAATGAGGTGGGGCCCCAGCAGGGTTGCTACAGGAGCCGCCTAAGGATTTGTGACCCAGTTTGGTTCTTCTCTGAGGTTGGAAATCTGAGCCAATGTTGTATCTGTTGCATTTGTGCATAAAGAGGAAACTTAGTTACTTAAGCTAACTTGTTCTTCCCGGGTCACAACTTTAAATTAAAGAAATACCACATTTTTTTATAAACACTCCTCTTGTCTTTATTGATCACACACAGCCCCAGGTTAAATCTGGTGTGCCACTTTGTTGTTGCTTGTTTTCCTGAGACAGGGACTCACTATGTCTCCCTGACTGACCTTATAATGGCTAAAGTTATGTTTTAAGTTTAAACTACTGTGCTTAAGAGATCTATAAAACAAAATACCTCTAATCTGTAAGCCTCACTTGCCCAAGGACAGATAACTCCCTGAGATGCTGGGTATTGTTGTTCATATAAGATAACAAGCCACATGTTTTCACTTCTGTAAATAAGCTTGGTTGCCCCAACTACACAGAACGTACTTGATCACTCATAGGTGGAAGGTATGTCGGCAGGAAGTATGTCAGGATGTACGTGTGCCCAGTTGGATGAGGGTGGGAAGTATGTAGCCTTGTGGGTTGTGACTTTATAAGCTCCTATCTATTCAGCACCATACTCTGGGACTCCCAGGTATGGACCACTGGTCAGCGTCCATCATCCTGGCCAATATTCAATAAACCTTGCTTCAAATTTGCATCAAAAATTACGGTAGTGGTCTTAGTCTCAGTCCATGGGATTAAGATTTTCTGAAGACTCCAGCAAGGTCAGACCACCCATCAAAAGTCTGGAATTCCAGGGCTGAAGGGTCACCTCAAGAGGTATACATCTTGAGACAATCCAAGGCTCTGAGGTATGCTTTCCATTCGTAATTTATTGAGTAAACTGCCATTCAGCATCTACAGAGCACCTACAGAGGCCTACCCTGGTTAGTTATAGTAGTTTTCTGAGACATTTAGTTCTGTTGGTATCCTGATCTGGTATATGGAGGGGTTTGACAGAACCCAATACACTCCCATCCAGGGCCAAACTAGAGACATTTCAGGGGCCACCTGAGGTTCTTGGTCTTATTGTCTTGTTTGTCTTTGTAGAAGTTTTGTTGCAAACTTGGGAGCCAAAACAGAAATGAATCAGGCTCAGTTGAATGTATAAATGATGGCTACCACATGTTTTGTTTCTGATTGGTCTCCTTTGCATGTGTAACTTTTCTGTGTTCTATGTTTATTTTGTTTTTTTCTGTCTCTGTCTCTGCCCTGCTGCCTGCTAGCCACCACACCTAATGCTATTTGCCATAGATACTTTGATGGTCCAGGCTCAGAATTTATCTCTAAGCTTTCTGGTCACTGGATTCAATTTAGGAAGGATTCAAATATCCTTTGGATGTGGGTAATATTAGAATTGTTTTATGCTGTTCTACTTTATTGAAAACCTAGTTCTGAAATTGAGTTTTGGCTCTCCTTTCTCTAGACCCAAGCATACTTGTTTAAAAGTCTCATCTCAGTTCTATGTCAGGGGAGCCACCTGACTCTGAGACAAGAAAAATAGAGAAAAATCAAAATAGCCTTAAAAAATTAAGACTGTTAGCTTCACAGAAAAACCCCATCTTGAAAAAACAAAACCAAACAAAGCAACAAAAAGAGTCATTCAGGTGGTATTGGTTTTAAAGACATGAAAGGGTCATGAGAGTGGTCCAGGCTGGCACTGTGTGGCGGGACTGTAGTTCCTAAAGCGAGTCTAGGAGAGGGACCCCAGTAGTTTTGGAGATTCCAGTGCCATGTGATGGCTACAAGGAACAGCAGCCTCAATGAAATGGAACTAGAAGATAGACCATGTGTGCTGCCAAGGGCAGAGCTGGAGCTGGAACTGAGCCTCTTAGGGAAGCCCAGAGAATCCTGAGTAAATCCCAGAGCACTGAGTTGTCTGTACTGTTCTGGTTTTGCCTTGTCCAGATGATGGTTGCACCCTGTTTCTTCCCTCTTGAAGCAAAAAAGGGTACTTTATTTTTGAT
This sequence comes from Mastomys natalensis, assembly GCA_021653895.1. Classification (NCBI taxonomy): domain Eukaryota; kingdom Metazoa; phylum Chordata; class Mammalia; order Rodentia; family Muridae; genus Mastomys; species Mastomys natalensis. The sequence continues at coordinate 1,081,516 of JAJTUV010000842.1, read as the reverse complement.
ATTGTAGAAACTCACAGTAGAGAGATTTTAAACTTCTTTAAAAAGAACTTTTAGAGTTTTCTTTTTATTAAAAAAAATTAAAAACTGGATATTTTCTTTAAATATTTAAATTTATAAAGCTATGAAACATTTTAGGCTTTTAAAATCTATTATGATGTCTTTGTTAATATGTAATCTTAAAAAATAAATAAAAGGCTAAAAGAGTTAGGGCCATAGCTATGAGCATCAAACACTAACACCAGAAACTAGAATTTTCCTATCTTACGATGCAGCAAGCCATTGACCTAAGCAGTCTGACAAAAGGCCTACAGGATGTCTCTCCCTCCCTACAGTCTATGCAGGCTGACAGGCTGACTGAAGAATGTATGTCTAGCCTCCTTGGCTTCTTCTATATTTTTTAGCTTTAGCTTTTTAAATAAACTGAGTCATACATGAAACTGTGGTGTTCTCTAATGGTGCACTCTGAAAGGGCCAGTTTCTCTTTGAACTGTATATATGTTTTAAAGTTTCATTTTGATACTACATAAACTTCCCTTAAAAATTTGTTATTTTTCAAGGCTAAACTTAACAGGAACAAAAATGTAAATCGTAAGTACTCAGTCACCTTACAAATGATTAAATTTCTCAATGTGCTCAGAACTATATGTGTGATCATGCAGAGTGTTAATGTAATTAAGTATAGAAATGAGCTTCATTTAACCTCCTGTATATGTTTTCAAGGTTAAGCCTAAAGCAAATAACTAAAAGCAAGTTTACTTAAAATCAGGTATACTTAATAGATGGTGTCTTACGGTGTCAATGTTTCATCAAAACAACATGACCAAAAAGCAAGTTGGGAGGAAAGGGTTTATTTGGGTTATACTTCCAGATCGTAGTCCGTAGTCCATCATTGGAGAAAGTCAGGACAGGAATTTAGACAGGGCGGAAAACTGGAGCAGGAGCTAATGCAGAGGCCATGGAAGGGTGCTGCTTACTGGCCTGCTTCCCCTGGCTTGCTCAGTCTGCTTTCTAATAGACCCTAAGACCACTAGCCCAGAGATGGCACCACCCACAATGGGCTGGGCCCACCTCCATGGATCACTAATTGAGAAAATGCCTTACAGCTGGATCTCATGGAGGCATTTCCTCAACTGAGGCTCCTTCCTCTCTGATGGCTCCCTTGGGTCAAGTTGACACACAAAACCATCCAGTAGAAATGTCTCTCAAAACTTTTCAGAGATCTGCCTGATATGTCATTTAAAATGTGGAAAAAGCTTTGTGTGATAGGCAGAAATGGCAGATCCTAGAGGCAAGCCTAAGATCTTTGTCTTAGGGTTTCCATTGCTGTGAAGAGACACCATGACCAAGGCAACTCTTATAAAGGAAACCATTTAATTAGGGCTGACTTACAGTTTCAGAGCCCGTTATCATAACGGTGCGAATCATGGCAGCATGCAGGCAGACATGGTGCTGGAGGAGGCAAGAATTCTACATCTTGATCTGAATTCTGAATACAGCAGAAATCGACTACATTTTTTTTTTTTACACTGGGCACAGGTTGAGCATTTAAGACCTCAAAGCCCCACCCCCACAGTGACACAGTGTGATGCAGAGGCCATGGAGGAGGCCTAACAAGGCCACACTTCCTCTAATAAGGCTACACCTCCTAATAGTGCCACTGCCTATAGGCCAAGCATTCAAACACTTGAGTCTATGGGGTCAGACCTATTCAAATCACCAGAGTCTCCAAAGAAGATAGATGGGACACTGACCTGGATTGTGGTGATGCTAAGCAATGGGCTAAACTGCCCATGCCTCCTTTGCTGTCAGGGACCTGCATAGACTGTGGAGACTGTTAGCTGCACTGCCCTACTCTGCCTACATCAAGGTAGGCCAATTTTCCCAGGTTCCTCATACACAAGAACGTCTCTCAGGCCTTCTGTATCTGGCAGTCCTTTGGCCTATGCTGTCCTGTGTAACAGCGGAAGACCTATGACCTTCCCCCGAGGAAGCCCAAGGCTGCGGCTGCCTTTTAGCTCATTCTATATGTAAAAATCAGGCCTTGATTTTTCTAGAGGAACAAGAAACTTTCTTGTGCTGAGAAAGACAGACAGGCTTTCCTTGCTGACAGGTTTCATATCTAAGGATAAACGAATTTCAGATGTAATGTTTTTACTATTCTTTTATTTAAAGGAACTTGCTTAGCAATGACTGCTCTCGATAATAACAACTGATACCTATGGCAAATGCGTAGATGCAAAGAAAAGGGTTTTAAGTTTACCTAAGTTCTGAGGGTCTAAGAAAGTATTTTAAGGTATGCAAATGCAAGTTGTAAATGAATAATAAAGTGATTTAAGACAATACAAATGCTTCCTTTTACTTCCCTTCTTATGCTATTGTTATACTACAGTTTCAAAAAGGTCACAGTTTTAACATGAATCAGTGGAATTCTGATAAGCTAATCTAGCCCTGGTAAAGCTCTGGCCACAGCATACTCACAAGCTCAAGATTTTAAATTTCCTTTGGTTGTTGTCTAAGTATAGACTTAAAGATGCTTCTATCGCACTAAAATCATTTCTGTCCGGTCTGTTTATCCAGCCCTCTGGCTAGAGGAAAAAAAAAATGTTCACGCTTTTTAACCCAAAGCCATAGCTTTTGCTATGACTCGAGGATATACATCTACTTTAGCTGTTTTACAGACTCCTAGGTGCTTTTTCTATGATGTGGATTTCAGTACAGATTACAAACAGTGGTAATGCTAATATATCTAAACGTTTTATCACTTTTTGTGAACTAAAAACATCATGTAGGCTTCAGGGATTCCTGTGAATCACTTGTCACAGGTCAAACAGACTCAAGATAAGTACAACTTAAAATTTCCACCTGCCCATTCCTGAGGCTGAAGCCGAGATCTCCCCCAACACAGCCCCCACCCCCAACTACCAAGACCATGTGCCTAGAAGTTCCAAATATAAGATTTCCTTTAAGTTCCTGGGCTTTAACTTTCATGTCTAGTCTCTGTCACAGCAAATTTCCACTTAGCTGACAGATGCCATCCAGGGTCAACTGCAGACTACAAACTGCTTCAAATGGATGTGAGCCATGGACTTGCTAAAAGCTGATGTGAACCATTCCAGCTGATGTCTCTTCAGCTGGTTCAGTGAACCAGACGCTTCTGATAAATGCTTACTGCCTGAATCCCTCCTGGCCTTTGACTGACATTCCAGTCTTTCTGGGCCCTGATGATAATGTTATAATTTCAGCAGGAAATAGTTACAGAAGAGAGTAAATTGCTCCTTATCCTCAACAAAAGGCTGCAAAGTTAGGTCAAAGGAGACAAAATGGTTACAGAGAGTACCTACTGGCATGCCAGGAAAGGTATCAAACAGACCAAGATTTATCAACAGGTAGATTCATTAGCTGAAGTCGTTCTACAATGTGATAGGGGACTCCAGGATGTGCTCGATGTCTCAAGTACACTTAGGCAGGAAGTATGTCAGGTTGTATGCTTGCCTTTGACTGGACAAAGGTGGACGTGGGTTGTGCCTTTATAAACCCCTGACTAATGTAATTCAGCACCGTGGTCTCATTCTCCCCCAGTGGGATTAGGAGCCTGGAATTTACTCTGTAGACCAGACTGGCCTTGAACTCACAGAGATCTACCTACCACTACTTCTTGAGTGCTGAGATTGAAGGCCTGCCTGGCCTGCCACCTGTTTTGGTAAATTAAGTTTTATGGGAACATAGGTATACATTCACTTAGGAAAGTAGTTGATTTATGATAGCAGAGTTGAGCAGCTATAACTTGAGAAGTTTCCCACAAAGCCTGAAGTGTAAACCCAGATTAGTATATGGCTTCTGATGTGGTGAGAATTATCCAGGTTTTACTAAGAACCTAGACTAGACTCTAGGAGATAAGGTGCTAGCGCTGTATGATAAGGCTTATGGTAGACACACCATGCTTTAGAGTAATCCTTCTGATTCCTGATGGCTAAGAACTTGGCTAGACCGGCAGACTCAGACTTGGCTGGGCTCCAGATCCCACTCCAGAGTAGGCTGCCTCTCAGAAGTTTCTGCTCAACAGGTGAGATCTGGGTTTTTCAGGGCAGGCTCTGTTCTTACTTAACACTGTTTAAAGATAAATATAAGCTGACAGTTGCCGGCCCCACCTCAGAAGCTGTAGGCACTGACTCGTTCCTGCAATTGCAGGAAGTAGGTGCTGATATGGCTCTCACTATGCAACTGAGAACACTGAAGGATCAGAGGTCAAACAACCTGTGTAAAGCCACAGAGCAGCCTGGCTCCCAGGGCAGCCCACGCCTTTAGCTACTTTTTTTTTTTTTTTTTCTAGGCACATGCTCTTACTGTTGACCTGTACCCTTGAAGTAGAAAGTTTTGGATTTTTTTGGAAAGTCAGTTAAGGTCAAATGATGTTTTGCTGGGACACACGGGTAAAAGGATGTTTTGTTAAAGTAGGCACGTGAAAAAAACGTTTGTTTTCTAAGCAGACACAGATAAAAGGATGCTTTGCTAAAGCAAACATGTGAAAGGACTCATAAAGTTAAGTAGGAACATAAATACGACCCGACAGTGGACAACAGCAGATGGTGTCGGTGCGCCTTACCATTCCTTGTTAGTCACTGTTCACAGAGAGAAACTCATCAAAACCTTTCTGGTGGTGTTCTGCCGGCTTCTTCCACAGACTCAGGCTGATTGACAGAGTGAAGTGGAGATTTCTGGATATGTCAGCTGACAGAGACTCACATGGAGTTTCACTAAGACAGACTCATGAGGTATTTTACTGAGACAAGACATGTACGTGATGTTTGGAGGGAGTATAAATAGGACTCAACGGACAGTGATGATGGGCTTACATTGCTAGCTTTGCATCACTTCATTGGTCTTGCATCTTCATCGGCAATGATCTTCACTTCATTGAGAGAGGCATGACAGAGAACTTCTCCTGACGTCCCTGCTGATCCTGGTCACTCTCACTGACTCATGCCAATTCTGCGGAGGCCTGGCTGTTTCTGCTAGGTCATGCCACCACTGCGGATTTGTATTTGCTATTCTGACACTTCTGAACTGGACTGCTGGTATATATCCTGACAATGCAAATTGGATTTACACCAAGGATCTATTTCTAAACAGGTCCACTTTCCCCATATGCTAATAACCTTTCTCTCTTATTACCTTTAGTGGGTGGTGGGCTAGAAGGGAGGTTAACGCATTTAAGAACCCTTATTAAAAGTAGGTTTTAAAAAACCTAAGCTTACACATCCTTAACCCTTTTTGTTGTTTAACTTTTTATTCTGAGTAAGCTAAGTCACCCTGGCTAGCTCTGAACTCACCCTGTCACCCAGAAAAACTTCGAACATAACATCTTGCTGTTCTAGCCTCCCAGGTAACTGAGTTTACAGGCCTGCATCACCAGGTCAGGTTTAGTTACCTTTTTTTTTTTTTTTTAAGCTCTCAACTTCTCAACTTACCTTGACCTATAAGATTTGAAGTCACTTGGAAATGAGTTAAGCCTGCCCTTGGGGATGTCTAGATCAAGAAAGCTCCTCTGTTCATGACTGCACTGTACTTCTCTTAACAGACAAGAGAAGCCAGGCTATAGTGGTGCACACCTTTAATTCTAGCACTCAGGAGGAATTAGATCTCTGAGTTTAAGGCCAGCCTGGTCTACAGAGTGAGTTCCAGGATAGCCAGGGCTATACAGGAGAAACCCTGTCTTGAAAAACCAAAAAAAAAAAAAAAAAGAAAGAAAGAAAAACAGAGAGAGACAGAGGGGGGGGGAGAGCGGGGAGAGAAGGATGGAGGGAGAGAGAGAGGGAAGGAGAGAGAGAGAGAGAGAGAGAGAGAGAGGGTTATTTGGATTGAACGTGCAGTACTAGGATGGCTATATTAGAGGCAGAACTCTCCTTTGTACTGGGGATAATTTAGAATGGGGATATGGCTCAATGTTAGAGCACTAGCTAGCATGCAAGCCTCAAGTTCTATCCCTAGCACCACATACACACACAAGTTGTAGTGATTTAAGGACATTTTTTTTTTTTTTGGTTTTTCGAGACAGGGTTTCTCTGTGTAGCTCGGGCTGTCCTGGAACTCACTCTGTAGACCAGGCTGGCCTCGAACTCAGAAATCCTCCTGCCTCTGCCTCCCAAGTGCTGGGATTAAAGGCGTGCGCCACCACCGCCCGGCTATTTAAGGACATTTTGTTTTGTTGTTTTTCAAGACAGGGTTTCTCTGTGTAGTCCTGGCTGTATCTATAGACCAGGCTGGTCTTGAAGTCACAGAGATCTGCCTGCTTCTGCCTCCTGAGTGCTGGGGATAAAAAATAAACCAAAAAACTATGGTGGTGGTACATGCCTTTAATCCCAGCACTCGAAATACAGAGGCAAGCAGATATCTGTGAGTTCAAGGCCAGCCTGGTCTACAGAGTAAGTTCTAGGACAGCAAGCGTTACACAGAGAAACCATGTCTCAAAAAAAAAAAAAAAAAAAAAAAAAAGACCTGCTTTGTTAATCTATTCACAGTACTGACCTAGGCGATCTAGGGAAGTATACATAGAAAGGACCTAGGCTGGGCTTTAGTTATGGCTCCACCTCGTACTGTGTCTCTTACCTTTTGGAGTCTCAGTTTCATTAATCCTAATGGAGACTCTAGTTTCAGGTGCTTTGAAAGGGAAGGATGTCCATGTGTTTAGGGCTTGGCTACATTAAAGCAGTTCCTTGGGACCACGAGGCAAACACAAAGAATAAAGGGAAGTAGAAATGCCAATTCCCTGCCTGTAGTCACTTCAAGCGTCTTTGGAGCCTGGTACTGGAGAGTCAGAAGCAGGAAGTTCACAAGTTCTAGACCAGCCTGGGCTACAGAGCAAGGCCCTGCCTCAAACAAAACACAATTCTTTGGCTTCTTCTGGATCTAGAGTCTTCAAGATTCCCTCCTCCCTCAACCCCCCTCCCCCCAGTTCTGGCTGTGAGGTCCTGGGAGAGACATGTGGGAAGGCTCTGGCTTTGGTTGAAAAGCTAAGAATGGTTCAATGGTAGAGGAGCAGTACTTGCTTAGAATGCCTGAAGCCCTGAGCTGGAGTCCCACCAGCACATTAATAGGAATGGTGATACATGCTTGCAATTCAGACACTTGGGGAGGTGGAGTCTAGAGAACCAGAAGCTCAACGTTATCCTAAGGTACATCTCCTGATACATAGAGCCCTGTATTAAAAAAAAGGCTGGTGGATCTCTGTGAGTTCAAGGAAAGCCTGGTTTATAGAATGAGTTCCAGAACAGCTGTGACTACAAAAAGAAACCCTGCCTTTAAAAAAAGGTGGTGGGGGAGAGGCTTTGGAGCATACAACTTTGTGATAGCAGAGTACCAGCACTGGGGAAGCAGAATCAGGCAGATGAATCTCTGAGTTCAAGGTCAGTCTGGTCTTCAGAGTGAGTTCCAGAAAAACCGGGGCCATACAGAGAAACCCTGTCTCAAAAACAAAACAACAACGAAAAACCCCAAACAAACAAACAAAGGCTTTGATTGATTGAGCATGCCTAGTAAAAAAGGTCTGTGGCTGGAGGCATTCCAGCCAAGGTTTGTATAAGTGTATGGACAGTCAAGGAAGCTGGCTGGCTAGATGCCTGGCTGTTGGCTGCTTGGCTGGCTGGCTGGCTATACCAAATCTGGGAATGGCAAGAGCAAGTTTCCCCACCCCAGAAGGCTTGGCTGTCTGAACCTCTGTAATTGCCTGCAGCCTGCCTCCATGATCACATGTGGCCAAGAACTAGTTTTCAAATTCAGCCTGTCCTTTAATGAGGTTGTGCCCTGAGAAAAGATAGTCTGGTTTCTCCATGCCTCCACTTCCTCCTCAAAACACCTTCTCTACATAAGGCTGATGTAGGAGTTAGCAAGTCACTGCTGGTAGACTGAGTCACAGGGTTCCCGGAAGCTGATGCACAGTATTTAAAGTAGGCTCTCCTATAAGAGGTCCTTTTCCTTGTAACAAACAACCCCAAGACTCGGGGCTTTAAAATTTATTCACTCTGGGTTTTTTTTTTTAGTAGATTTACTCATGTGGAGCATTTTGTATGTATTCCACAATGCTTGTACCTAATACTATTGCAGAAAAGGGCATTGGCTCCTCTTAAATCAGAGTTGTGAACCACCATGTGAATGCAAGGCGCCAAGCCCAGTCCTCTGTAAGACCAAGGAGTGTTCAGACCCACTGAGCGAGCCATCTCTCCAGCCCCATAAAGATATTTTATTATGGTTTTATTTATTTTTAGCCAGGGCACTATGCAGCTCTCAAAACTCATAGAAACACGCCTGCCTCTTCCTCCTAAGTGCTGGAATTGAAGACATGGATCACCATTCCTAGATTTCTTTCTCAAACAGAGTTTCTCTGGGCGGTGGTGGTATACATCTTTAATCTCAGCACCCAGGAGGGAGAGGCAGGTGGATCTCTGTGAGTTCAAAGTCAGCCTGGTCTACAGAGCAAGTTCCAGGGCAGCCAGGGCTATGCAAAGAAACACATTTAAAAAAAAAAATAAAAACAAATAACGCCGGGCGGTGGTGGCGCACTCCTTTAATCCCAGCACTTGGGAGGCAGAGGCAGGCGGATTTCTGAGTTCGAGGCCAGCCTGGTCTACAGAGTGAGTTCCAGGACAGCCCAAGCTACACAGAGAAACCCTGTCTCGAAAAAACAAAAAAAAAAAAAAAACAAAACAAAAACAAATAACAACAACAACAAAAATAAACAAAAAGAACATGCTTTCAGCTCTGACTGGCTGAGACTCATTTAGGTTGTGTTGACTTTTAACTCATATGTATGCCTGCCTCTGCTTCCTGAGTGCCGAGAATATATCTATAGCTACATATTTTTATGGGGCTAGAGAGATGGCTCAGTGGATATGAACACTTGTTCCTACAGAGGACTCGGGTTGATACACACACACACATACACACACATACACACACACACACACACACACACACACACACACACCACTCTACCCTGTACCTGGCCCTTACTTGGGATTTTGCAAATTGAATGGCCCTACAGATGCTGGGAAATATACTTTAAAGATGGCTCATTTGTCTTGCTTGGAAATATCTCTGGAAAGATTTCTTGACCCTGCAGACATTGCTTCAGGCTTCCATGGAGAGTGCAGTCCCTGCTGGAAAGGACAGACTGGGTTAAACCCAATCCTTTGGGTGAAAATGATGAAATCAACCTGGCATGGACACTTGCAAAGGGGGAAGTGGCCTGGACAACCTGGCCTGTCCCAGAGGCTGCACTGGATTTTTCTGCCTCTTTACTAATGCGGGCCTTTTCTGCTGCGTCGAGTTCTCACGCTCTGCTTGGCTTTACTTTTTTTCTTTCTTCCTTTTGTTTGTTTGTTTGGCTGGTTAGTTGGTTGCTTGTTTATTTGCTTGCTTTTTGAGACAGCATTTCTACGGTAGCCTTGGCTGTCCTGGAACTCACTCTGTAGACCAGGTTGGCCTCAAACTCAGAGATCTACCAGCCTCTGCCTCCTGAGTGCTGGGATTATGGGATTAAGGGCATGCACAAGGCTTTCACTATTTCTTTTCCCCCTTCAATTTCCTAGCTCCTTGCTGTCCCGAGCCCGTCTTAGACAGACATACTTCCTCCAAGGAGCCTTTCACACCCGGTGTTTCCTCCCTCACGTGTTTATTGCACTATATTTACAGGTACATGCATGTAATCACTTTAAATGTCTGTTCTGCTATAGGAACTCAGCACCGTGACCATTGGAGGCTAGATAACTGTGTTGATGAGTATCCTATATGGTTTTACTTTTGTTTTTTTATATTTATTTATTTATTTATTGTGTGTGTGTGTGTGTGTGTGTGTGTGTGTGTTGTGGCTGCATATTTGCCGTGGTATGCTGTGGAGGCAGAGGACAACCTGCAAGAGTTGGTTCTCTCCTTCCAGTATGTGAGGTCTGGGATCAAACTTAGGTCATTAAGTTTGGTGGCCAGCATCTTAACACAAAAATCTTCTCCTCTTATGATGACATGTGTCTTAGTCACGGTTATTGCTCATTGATTGCACGCCACAGACCTGGACCATTTGATACACCTCTCACCGTAGTGTTGACTAAATTGAGAGTCAACAACATCATCATGAGATGCTTTGGACTCCACACCACTGGAGTAGCAGATACCAAAGCCAAGACTCACTAACCAATGGCGTGTAGTTATAGTAGCAGAGTCAGGAGTCCACCCCAGGTGTATCTGCTGCAGCCTCCTCCGTGAGTCAACCTCCCGTGAGAGCAGAACAGCCCGAGCGTGAATCACCCTTCCTTACTTGCAGCCAGGACCTTGGACCTGTGACAGAAGCATCAAGAGCCTCACCCCGTGAGGCCCAGAAACACCTGAATGAGGGGACCTTGGGCAATCCACCAGCTGGGACGCAGGAGCTCTCAGGTTAACACCTGCCCTGGGGCTCAGACAGGTTTCACAGAGAGCGAAGAGTAGATAATGCCCTAGAGCCCAGATCCTGGCCAGGAGGGCAAGAAATGGGAAGAGGTGAGAACAATGCAGAGGCCCAATCTGGGAAGTCAGAGTCTAGTTCTCCAGGGTGTGCTAGCTCCATCTCTCTCAGAATTTCATTTGTCTGCAGTTCAAGGCTACTCAGATAACAGCAGAGGCACTGATTAGGACTTCCTTGTCTGCCCCTGCAGGTGGAGACTGGAACTGGCTTCTCAAGGTCAGAAATAAGCCCTTGCCTGACTGTCAATTCAATAAATTCTGTTGAACAGAAGAAGCTAGCCAGGCGGTGGTGGCACACGCCTTTAATCCCAGCACTTGGGAGGCAGAGGCAGGCGGATTTCTGAGTTCGAGGCCAGCCTGGTCTACAGAGTGAGTTCCAGGACAGCCCAGCCTAAAAACAAACAAACAAAAAAGAACAAAAAACAAAAAAGAAGCCTGGATTCCGGACTTCATGTGAAGTCCTCCTTTTTAAACATATTGATTACCAAACACTTCTAAAACTCCTACATGTCAAACAAGCAGTACTGGGCTGGCTCCACCCACAGAGGTCAGCTTACTGGGCTGGCTCCACCCACGGAGGTCAGCTTTCAGGTTCCAAACTCAACACTCTCTGGCCAGTGACTAACTCCCTGGGCAGGGCCAGAAGAAGGCATTTGGAGGTAGTGGCTGTCCTTCATGAGGCAGTAGTGCCAGATCCCCATTCCTCTTCAGATCTTATTTCCTCTCCTCAATGGAGTGGCTCTCCTGGCTGGGCTGGCTTTGGCCCAGGCTAGCCTAACTCACCTTGGGGACCTAGGCTAGTCTCTGCTTTGTCCTCGTTGAGTCAGGGTGGGAAAACAGCAGTGATACCCGCCTTCTGGTCAGAAATCAAGTACAAAGGGAGACTGACTACATGCCACAGAGACCCCATCTAGGCTGAGGTTAGGGAGGACCTCCAGCCAGGTAACAAGATCCTGGCTTGAAATGTATCCTTGATGTCTTCCGTTCTGTTCTTGTGTGCGTGCATGCATGTGCATTATAGCATGTGTGCATGCATGCATGTGCAGGTACATGACTTCATGTCTTCCTCTATTACTTTCTTACCCATTTCCTCCTATCTGTGTCTCTGCCTGACCTCCTCGCCCAGCACTGGGTTACAGCATGAGCAGCTTTTTTAATATCCTCACATATTTTATATCAATTTAATTTTACTCGTCATCATTGCATGTGTTTATGTGTATGCCCCAGACTATGTGTAGAGGTCTAAGGGCAGCTTTTCATTCCCTCCTTTAAACCTCTTAAGATCTCTCTTTTTTTTTTTTTTTTTTTTTGGTTTTTTCGAGACAGGGTTTCTCTGTGTAGCTCGGGCTGTCCTGGAACTCACTCTGTAGACCAGGCTGGCCTCGAACTCAGAAATCCACCTGCCTCTGCCTCCCAAGTGCTGGGATTAAAGGCGTGCGCCACCACCGCCCGGCTTAAGATCTCTCTTATTTTTCTTTCTCTCCTTCCTTTTAAAGATTTTACTTATTATTTTTATGCATAGGAGTGTTTGCTTTGCATGCTTGAATCACATGTGTGCAGTGCCACAGAGGCCAGAGCAGGGAGTTAGGTCCTTGGAACTTGAGATAAATGTAGTTGAGTCTCCATATAGGAAGGATCCGCTGCTCCTCTGTAAAAGCCGCTAATGCTCTTAGCCACTGACTCATCTCTTTGGCCTCTTCTCTGATTCTGCTGCTGGGCAAACTCCAAGCTAGCTGTCCTAAAAGCTCCCAGTCATTCCCCTGTCTCTGCATCCATCTCACTGGGCATTACAGATTGCAGTCAGTTGGCTTTTTGTGGGTTTCAGGGATTGAATTTGGGTCGTCAGGCTTTGATTCCAAGCACTTTTACCTACTGAGCCATCTCACAAGCCTCATTGCCTTGCTTTGACTATGAATGCTGGGGTCCAACTTTAGGTCCTCAGGTTGGCACATCCACTAATCCTTCTCACCAGCCCATTTTGTATTTCTGCTGTGCATGTTATTGTTCTTGTTTTTTTTTGTTTTGTTTTTGTTTTTCTTTCTTTTTGTTTGTTTGTTTGTTTTCGAGACAGGGTTTCTCTGTGTAAGCCTGGATGTCCTGGAACTCACTCTGTAAGACCAGGCTGGCCCAGAACTCAGAAATCCACACAAGTGCTGGGATTAAAGGCGTGTGCCACCACAGCCTGGCTTGTTTTTCTTTTTTTTTTTTTGGTTTTTTCGAGACAGGGTTTCTCTGTGTAGCCCTGGCTGTCCTAGAACTCACTCTATAGACCAGGCTGGCCTCGAACTCAGAAATCCGCCTGTCTCTGCCTCCCAAGTGCTGGGATTAAAGGCGTGCGCCACCACCGCCCGGCATGTTTTTGTTTTTCAAGACAGGGTTTCTCTGTGTAGCACTGCCCAGCTATGTTATTGTTCTTGAGAGGGGGTCTTTTATATTCCAGTGTGGCTCAGACTCCCATGCACTGAGGGTGACTTTGAACTTCTGACTCTTCTCTTCTACCTCCTGCGTGCTAGGAAACATGTACACAGCCATGCCCAGTTTATGTGATACTGGGGTTTGGAACACAGTACCTCATGCCTGCTAGGCAAGCATTCTATTAACTGAGCTACATCCCTAACACACACTCTCTCTCCTCTTTCTCTCTGCATGTGTGTGAGCATGTGTGTGAGCATGTGCGTGAGCATGTGCGTGAGCATGCGTGTGAGCATGCGCGTGTGTATGGGAGGTGTATCGTTGTTATTTTGTTTGTTTTTTTAGATAGAGTCTTACTGTGTAGCCCAGGCTAGCCTCAAACTTACTATGTAGATCAGACTGGCCTCAAACTCAAAGAGACCCAGTTGCCTCTCCAGTGCTGAGATTAAAGGTGTGGGCCGCTATGCCTAGTCTCCTTTTCTTTCCCTCGAGTTACATTTATTTGTTTATTCCCTCTGTGTGTCCAGATGGCACAGTGCTTGTAGGCAGAGGACCACTCCCGGGAGTCAGGCCACTCCGTTCACCTTGTGGATCTCAGGGATGGAGCTCAGGTCAGCAGGCTCGGTGGCAGTCGCCTTTCTCTGTTGACCCATCTCACACCAACCTGTTTTTGAAAATTACAGTTAGTTAGTTCTTGGTCTTGATTTTGTTTTTTGTTTTTTTTTTCCAGACAGGGTTTCTCTGTGTAGCCCTGGCTGTCCTGGAACTCACTTTCTAGATCAGACTGACTTCAAAGTCAGAAATCCACCTGTCCCTACCTCTGGGATTAAAGGCCTGCCTGGACCACCATTGCCCAGCTACATTTATTTAATTTCGTGTGTGTGTGTGTGTGTGTGTGTGTGTGTGTGGTTTTCTTTCTTTTTAAAGATTTTCCTTAAAATTTTATCATATTTGTCTGGGCATGGTAGTGCATGCCTTTAATCCCAGGAGTTAGGAGACAGAGCAGGCAGATCCATTTTATTTCTCCTTTGTGGAGATCAGAAGACACCTTGTGAGAATCAGTTCTCTCCTTCATGAAGAACAGTATCTGTGCGTAGCTCAGGCTGACTCCAAATGCACGATCCCTGATCCCTCCTTTGCCTTCTTCTGGCTATTGTTGGTGCCTGCACAGCCCACGGTACTCCTACTGGAAGTGGAAGTCTAGCTCTGTCTCAGAGAGCCGACACATTCTTACTCCACGCAGTTGGAAGAGGTTGCCCAGCTGTCCTTCAGTGGGGAGGATGTGTCTGAAGTCAAGGGCAGAGCTCAGACCTTCTCATCCTGCTTGCTTTGATCACCGATTTGATGTTCAAGGCCACCATAACTAAGCAACACTCCCATTAGCTCTGCTCTCTGAAACACCCTAGGCACGGTCACCATGGTAACAATTGCAGAGGTGGCTCTTCAGGAACTCAGAAGCTTGTTTATCCATCTCAAATTAGCTGTTAGGGCTTCACTGTTAGTTGTCTGACGGATGACCTTTCACCTTCAGAGGACTTGTCTTAGTCAGGGTTTGTATTCCTGCACAAACACCATGACCAAGAAGCAAGTTGGGGAGGAAAGGGTTTATTCAGCTTACACATACACATTGCTGTTCACCACCAGAGGAAGTCAGGGCAGGAAACAGGAGCTGATGCACAGCCATGGAAGGGTGTTACTTACTGGCTTGTTGAAGCTGGAACATGGTCCCCTTATTCTATGACCAGCTTTCTGTTTTCCAACTCCCTCACTGTCTAAGCTTGGCTGTCTTGGAACTTGCTCTGTAGATTGACCTTGACCTCAGAGATCTGGGGATTAGAGGTGTGTACTACCATGCCTGGACTTAAGCTTTTCTTTACCTAGAACTTGCTCTTTCTCAGGCTGGCTTTGAATTTAGAGATCTACTTGGGTTTGTCTCCTGGGATTAAAGGCTCCATTCCTGGACCTAAACTTAGCTGGGTAAGATCTTGCCCCAAAGTCCCACTCCCTTACTCTGTTATCTCCTTGAACACAGGATCCTGCTCCATTTCACTTCCTAGTGCCCCTTTAAACCTCGAACTACATATTTTATATTTTCCTTTCTAAGTTTGCTATGCTTACTCAAAACGCTCTTCATGAGACTTAACTAGAGAACAAAGTCTACGATGGACAATTCTGAGACTTCCTTTACCAAGACAATCTGAATCTCTTCACCTTAGTCTCAGGTAGACTCTTCAGACAAGGGCAAAAGAAACGTT
Source organism: Mastomys natalensis (assembly GCA_021653895.1). Taxonomy (NCBI): domain Eukaryota; kingdom Metazoa; phylum Chordata; class Mammalia; order Rodentia; family Muridae; genus Mastomys; species Mastomys natalensis. The sequence goes on along the minus strand of JAJTUV010000842.1, from coordinate 1,066,358 downwards.
CTTCACCAAAATACTACAAAAAAAGTCTCTAGGCCATATACTGAAGTTCTTCTCCACTGAATCCTCTTGGACCAGGTCTGCACAGTTCAAATCACTCACAGCAACAAAGTCTTCCATATCCCTACTAGGATCCCTTATTAAGCTCCACTTAAAGCATCCCATGGCTTTCCAAATCCAAAAATCGACATTCTTCCAAACAAAAGCACTGTTAGGCCTATTACAGCAATACCCCAGACCCTGGTACCAACTCTGTCTTAGTTAGGGTTTTACTGCTGTGAACAGACACCATGACCAAGGCAACTCTTATAAAGGACAACATTTAATTGGGGCTGGCTTACAGGTTCAGAGGTTCAGTCCATTATCATCAAGGCAGGAGCATGGCAGCATCCAGGCAGGCATGGTGCAGGAGGAGCTGAGGGTTCTATATCCTCATCTGAAGGCTGCTAGTAGAATGCTCACCTCCAGGCAGCTAGGATGATGGTCTTAAAGCCCACACACACAGTGACTCACCTACTCCAACAGGGCCACGCCTAATAGTGCCGGTCTCTGTGCGAGCATATACAAACCATCACAGGACTAAATCTTGACCCTCGAACCAGACAAGTGCTACTGCTGTGGGATACGCAGCTGAGGAGCCATGAACTTTGACCACACACTTGAAGACCACAGATCCTTTTCTACCTCCTTCCCCCTGCCTCAGATAACACAGAGATTGCTCAACCCTATCCAGGAGGAAACAAACAAACAAAAGAGTCCCTAATCCCTTTTTATACCTATCCATAGGGAGGTAGAGTTGAGCCCCAGGAAATTCCCTTTCCTCACATTCAAGACAACTGGAGAATAACACTCTAGAGAGAATATTTGATAAGCATTAGCTGTCAATAAGAAAGCCAATGACCAATAAGCTGAGGGGGGAAATTGGAGGTGGGACACTAGGCAGGAAGAGAGAGGATTCTGGGAAATAGTGAGAGAATAAAAGAGCTACTGCCAGAGATTAGAGCATGATGCTGAGAGAAACGCGGAGGAAGATGTGACAGAAGAAGCGAGCTGCTACTGAAGGAGAGGTGACTAACCAGGAGAGTGTCCAAATTCAGTTCCCAGCGTCCAGGTTAGGTGACTCCTAACCACTTTTAACTCAGCTCCAGGGACCCAACCCCTTCAGTAAACAGGAGACACACATGCATGCTGCACATACACAGGCACGTTTAACAAAAATGGTGGTAATTTCTCTGTAGAGAAAGCCCAGTTAGTATTGGAAGCAACCTGGGATAGACAAAATGCAGAGGCCTTTGAAAGACCTCAGCTAGAGTTTGGGTGTACAAAGCTAGCAGTTTCTGAAGGTGGATCTGTTTCCCTAGGTTACAGCGTCTGCTGGCTCTCATTTGAAGCAGGCATGGGGGACTGGAGAGAGGCTTAGTGCCTGAGAGCACTGGTTACTCTCCCAGAGGATCCAAGTTGGATTCCCAGCACCCACACAGTGCCTCACAGTCCACGCTAATGATGCTAACTCCAGGATTTGACACCCTCTTCTGGCCTCTGCGGGTACTGCATGCATGTGGTGCCCAGACATACGTGCTGGCAAAAACAGACGAAAAACAAAACCAAAACATACATATAAATTTTTTTTTTTAAAGTTAAGTAGTTCTGCTTCTGACAAGCTGACTTGGCTAATTAAAGTGCTTTCTGGGAAAGCCTGGTAGCCTGGGCTGGACCCTCAGAATCCATATAAAGGTAGAAGAGAACTGACTTCACAAATTTGTCCTTTGATTTCCACACCAATGTCACAGCATGGTGTCTCACAACAAGTATACAGAAGGAAGGAAGGAGGGAAGGAAGGAAGGAAGGGAGGGAGGAAGGAAAGAAGGAAGGAAGGAAGGAAGAAAGAGAGAGAAGGAAGGAAGGAAGGAAGGAAGGAAGGAAGGAAGGAAGCCTGTGAAACCACACCTGCAGTTCCAGGTATGTGGGAAGCTGGGAAGAATTACTAGAGCCTGGAGTTTGAGGCTAGCCTGGGCAACACAGGAAGTCTGAGTTTCCTGAATCCATCAGTCGTCAGCAGCTGGAGAATCCCACCCTAAGAGCCTGTAATCCAGAATTCAAGTCAAAATCTCATTATGGCGTCCCCTGGCACTAGCTGATTTGCAGTTCAGATGCTAGGAGCTCTTGTTTTAGGGCCATCCTGATACGCATGTCCAGTTCCCGCCTCAGAATCAGGTATGGGTGGGGGACATGGGGTGCTGATGATTAACCAAATCACACACCTTGTGCATGATTCTTCTTCCCTTCCAGGAGTGAACTTCCCGATGCTGCCCTCTGTGGCCACAGCTGACTGTATGAGGACTCAAGGTCCAAACTCAGTTGGAATACAGAACTGGATCCAGAGGCCTACCCAGTCTTCGCCACCATCAGAACTTTCTGGTACCTCACAGGCCAATGGGTAAAAGATGCTGAACAGTCCATTAACAAGGGAAGGTCCAGGGAGAAGCCGTGCTGGGAGAGTCCACTAGGCAGCCCTAGCTTCTTGAACATCTCCGCCCGGACCTGGGATCCCCAGTCCTCCTTTGGGAACAGTCATGTTTTTCTGACCACTCCTCTTGGTTTTGTGGAAACTCACTTGTATCCGTTCTACTACTTGGAATGGGAGTTATCTTGTTGCTGTGACCACAGCATATCTAACAAGAAGCCACTTACCAGAGGAAGGGATTGTTTTGGCTTACACTTTGAGACTTCAGTCCATCCTGGAGGGCAAGGCCGGTGGGAGAGGGAAGTTCTCAGCTTCTTCACAGCTCATAGAGCAGGAAGACAAGAGAGAGCAGGCATGTTGCGGTGACCAGCTTCCTCCCCTTTCTTCACTTCAGTCCCCCAGTGTGTAAGAGGACACCAGGCCTCTCAGTTAAACCTCTCTGGAGATAGTATAATGGACACACTTCTAGGTAATTCCAGACACAGACACATTTACAATAACCACTACCTAGCAGGAGCTCCCTCCCTAAGGTACAGTTCACCTCAAAGCCTGTTTCCTCACCTGTAAAATGGCAGCATTCTCTATGGGTAACAGGCCAGCCCCTACTTAAACCTCTCCTTGTATAACAAAATATTTTTTAAAAGATTTATTTACTGGGCAGAGGTGGCACACACCTTTAATCCCAGCACTTGGGAGGCAGAGGCAGGCAGATTTCTGAGTTCGAGGCCAGCCTGTTCTACAGAGTGAGTTCCAGGACAGCCAGGGCTATACAGAGAAACCCTGTCTCGAACCCCCATTCCCAACACAGGTTTCTTTTTAAAATTATCTGTGGGGTTGTGCACGCACACACACAAACACAAACAAGTACACTTTTGCATAGGACAGTACCCTCAGAGGCCAGTTAGGTTTTTGGTTTTTCAAAACAGGGTTTCTCTGTGTAGCTGTGGCTGTCCTGGAATTAACTCCCTCTGTGGACCAGGCTGACCTCGAACTAATTTTGGGAGGCACCAAAGTACCTAGGAAGCTTTATTTATTAATGTATTGTTTTTATTTAATTTAAAATATTTTATTGGTGTGTATGTGTGTCTGCCACCTGTGTGCTGTGGACACTAGAGGAATTCTTAGGATCCCCTGGAGCCAGAGTTACAGTTGGCAGTGAAGTACCTGATACCTGTGCTAGGAAGCAAACTCGAGTTCCCTGGAAGAGCAGCAAATAGCCTTCACAGCTGACCCATCTCTTCACCCCTTATTTATCATTATTTTAAATGCCTGATCGTAGCTAACAGGCTGAAAGTGAAGCCTTGGGATGCTTTTTTGTTGTGTTTGTTTTTTTTTTTTTTTTTTTTTTGGTTTTTCGAGACAGGGTTTCTCTGTGTAGCCCTGGCTGTCCTGGAACTCACTCTGTAGACCAGCCTGGCCTCGAACTCAGAGATCCACCTGCCTCTGCCTCCCAAGTGCTGGGATTAAAGGCGTGCGCCACCACCGCCCGGCTCTTGGGATGCTTTTTGAATTGCCTAGGACCTTGTATAGAAGCTTTGGTCATTAGAAAGGCCTGGTGGGGCCTAGTTATCTATATTTATTTATTTATTTTTATACAGTTTCGTTGAAGTATAACTGACATACAATAGAGCCCATATGTGTAGTAATTTGTTGACTCTGAGCATACACCCGGGAGATCTGTCTATGATGAAGGGAACAAGCGATCACGTAAACCTCCCATGACTCCCAAGTTCTCCGTGCTCTTCTGTAGCTCTGCCTGCTCTCTGTCGTCCCCCATCCTTATCCCTAAGCAAGCTCTCTCATGTCCAGTCCATGTAAAGCCAGGCAGGGCTGTTCCTAGCATCCGGAATTCCAGCATTCCAATGTGAGAAGGGCAGCAGAAGCCAGGGAATCCCAGGGGCCACCTAGCCTGTCACATGCCGTAGTGAACACAGTCTCAAATAGGGCAGCAGGTGAAGAGCGCCCCGCAAGGCTGTGATCTGACCAGCACACTGATGCTCACACCTCTGCACAGGTACACAAACACAAAGGGGTTCTTGTTTTTTAAACAAAATTATCCAGGCATGGTAGTGCATACCTGGAGTCCCAGCACTCCTAAGACAGGGGCAGGCACATCACAGCAAGTTCAAAGCTATCCTGGTTTACATAGTGATCTCTGAGATCTACTGCCAGCCAGATATACACAGGGAGAACTCAAAATAAATACATGAACTGGCCGTGGTGATAGACATCTTTACTCTCAGAAGCCCACAGGCAGATGCGGGGAAAGCTCTGAGTTCAAAGCCAGCCTGGTCTATGTAGTGAAAGTTTACCTATAAACAAACAAATGAATGAACAAATGAATGAATGAATGAATACAGGTTCTTTTGACTCAGCAGGTTCATTCTAGAAATTTTTTTTCCTGAGAAGAAAAAAAAAAGCGAGCCAGAGCTGTGAACTGTCTGTCTGTCCCAAGATCTTTGGTCTTGGGGTTGTGCTGAAGTGAGGGGCTGCAGGCCCACTTGACTGGCTGGCCATGGATTCAAGAACCATCCCCTGGACTCTGTGTCCCAGAGCCCTTTGTTCTCTGAGCACAAGCTTTGGTGGAAAGCCCAACAGGACTGAAGAGTCACAAGAGGGCTGGATTTCAACCTGTGCCCAGCAGGGTGGGCAGAGCTTAGAGTAAGGCAGGTGTCACCTGCTGCCTCCTCCGGAGTCCAGGTCCACTTGGAGCCTGCATGGGGTAGGAGAGCTCCAAGTGGCTGAAACCAGCCACCACCAGTACAGACTGAGAACCTGGCCCCAGCTGACACACCACTTCCTGGAACACAGCGAGCCAGCCCTTTGGTCTCTAAGCATCAATAGTTTCTCTGGGGCTCAGAACTGTGGGGCTGGAGCTGAGTGTGGGTGTGGAGTGTGAGACCCTCATCTCTGAATTAGACCCTTAGGGGAAGCCTCTTCCCCACCCCCTTCTTGGTCCCTACTTCCTGAGGCAGTCAGATTTGAAAGTAAATTGGTCCACTCTGCTTCTCAGCCAGAGGGGCCAAGAGCTCAGATGTGGGAGCAAAGCAGGCCTGAGCCCGATTCTACCAGACTGTGTTCTGTGACTTGAAGTTTTATTGGTGGATTGACTGAAACAAGGCTTCGCCATGTAGCCCAGACTGGCCTGGAACTCCCGATCTTCCTACCTTGGTCTTCTGAGTGCTAGGATTACAGGAAGATGAGCTACTTCTTATATTGGCATGTTTTTCTCAGTTTGAAGCTGAGCAATGCCCCTCCCTTACTGTATTTTGGAGGCAGACTCTGCCAGATCAACCCCTTCCTAGCTCCTGTCTCTAATTCCTGTCCCCTCATCCATCCCATGCCAGCTACACTGGACACTTGTCACTGCATAGAAGCCCTAACTTTGGTCCTCTAGCCGTAGGACTCTTATCCTCTGGCCTCTGCCTCTCACGTTCTCTCTCTTCCCAGTTGGCTCCTCATAGCTCATGTGCTCCTTTATCAGAGTAGCTGTCTGGTCAAGTCCTTACATTGGAGACTTATCTGTAGGAGGAAATACAGGCACGGCCTGGCAGCCAGCCTACTCGTACCATACTCCTGAGTGTGCCCAGAAGTCAGAACACAGATTCTGAAGTAGTGTGACTAGTTGGGAACTGGCTTGCTGACACTGCACTTTCCACAACTCCTTTTATGTACTTCTCCTGGAGAGATCCTGGTGCTATGGGGGCTTATTGTCCAATCTGAGGTAATGTGCTAACCAACCAGTCGATAGCTTCCACGATATATAAGTGGTTGCTCATATCTAATTAAAAAGACACTGTTCCCTGAAACCCTCTCTGGAGTGATTTACCATCTCTGCATCCTTTATTGGCCAATAGACATTGCAGTTTTATCTAGGGACACCCCAGTAACGACAGCGCGTCATCCCCACCCCCCAACCATGTGTTGATAGGGTTTAGAGCTGAGACTTTGGTGAAGTGATTCCAGTTAAGTGAGCTAAGTCCTGGGCTCTCACTGCAGTATTGTGGCTAAGGAGAGTCTGAGGGGCTGGAGTTGGCAAAGTGTTCACTGTGCAAGCATGAGGACCTAAGTTCTATCCCCAGCACCCAGGAAAAAGCTGGGCCAGGTGGTTCATGTGCTCACGATCCTATCACTGGCTAGGATTCCTGTGCTAAGCGCCTGCCAGTCTAGCTGATCTGACAAGCTCTAGATTCAGAGGGAAACTCTCTCAAAAAAAAAAAAACAAAAAACAAAAAAAAAACTAAGGTGGGCAGAGATTGAGGAGGACACCTGATGCTAACCCAGCCTCTACAGGCACCTGTACACATATGTGTATTCATGTACATGTGCACATGTATATGTTCGTGTATACAGGGTCACCTGTCCATACAGAGGGCTGTGTATTGAGGCTGGAGAGGTGGCTCACTGATTAAGAATGCTTACTGTTCTTGCAGAGGACTGGAGTTCATTTCCTAGCACCTATGCAGTGGCTCACAACTGCCTGTAACTCCAGTTCCTGATGATCCTACGCCCTCTTCTGACTTCTGAGGGCACTGCATATAGATGATACTTAGACATGCATGCTGGCAAAAAAAAACCAAAACACCCATACACAGGAAATTAAAACATAATAAATCTTTTTTTTTTTTCTTAAGTGTGAATCTGAAGAAGTGCTTGGTGGTTAAGAGCACTGGCTGCTCTTGCAGAGGACGCTGGGTCAGTCCCTAGCACCACATGGTGGCTCACAACCATCCATACTGAATTCCAGGGACCCAGTGTTCTTTTCTGATTTCTGCTAGTACCAGGCACACCTGCAGTGCACTCACATATAAGCAGGCAAAGACACTCAAATGCATAAAATAAAGATGAACTAGCTGCATGTGGTGGCATGCACCTTTAATCTAAGTACTTGGAAGACAGAAGCAAATAGATCTTTGAGTTCAAAGCCAGTCTGGTCTACATAGGACTATATAGAGAGATGCTGTCCCCATCCCCCCAAAATAGAAGAGAGGTATGATGCTTGCCCTGCTCCTGTGTAACATCTTCTACCATGTCATGAGACAGCAAGAAGGCTCTCCCATGTGCCATCACTATAGGCTTTTTTTTTTTTTTTTTTGGTTTTTCAAGACAGGATTTCTCTGTGTAGCCCTGGCTACACAGTGGTCCCTGGTCCACTTGGTAGACCAGGCTGGCCTTGAACTCAGAAATCCGCCTGCCTCTGCCTCCCAAGTGCTGGGATTAAAGGTGTGCACCACCACCGCCTGGCCACTATGGGCTTCTTAACCTGCAGAACCAGGAATCCAATAAGCCTTTATTCTTTGTAAACAACCCAGTCAGCTGTAGTGGGTTATAGCAACAGAGAGCATCTTCAGCTGTGACCCTCAGTGACCCCAGGCTCAGTCACTCCTACCATTGAGGCCTCTCACCATGAAGCCAACTCGGTGAGCCAGGTGGCTCCCAGCAAGTCTGGTTCTTCAGGGTCTGTGCTGTGTCTCTCATGCTAATTAACCTCTAGACCGCTGGGTAAGAAAAGAACCAGAGGACGCCACCGGACACAGACCTCCTACCTGGTAGTCTTTATTTAGTTCCTTTGAAAAACAAAAAAACAAGGGACTAAACAAAACCATCCCAGTCTTATGTAGCCTAGAGGCCTTGAGCTCACTGTGTGGCCGAGGGTGGAATTGCTCTGATCTTTCAAACCTCCACCTCCCAAGTGCTGGGATTGCAGCTTTGCATTACCACATAAGGGCTTTCTTTAGGCTTACAGGGACCAGGAACTCCTGGAACCTTGGTGCCCTGTATATAGCAATAAAATGACGTGAGGGACTTGACGCTGGCGAGAATGGATGACTATTCCTGCGCCCACCGAGCTATGACCAAAGTCAGCTGCTCCACTCAGGGCACATGAGCTTTGCACGGAAAAGCTGCGCGTCCACATATGTGCATGGCGTGGAGGTCAGGTCTGGGAGCACAGCTCAGTGGTAGGAGTACTCACAGCACGCGGGGATCCGGGCTTGAAGACCCAATGCTCCAACCCAAAGTCATCTCAAGAGGTCCGACTCTGCACATACGGATTACATAATAGGAATACATCGTCATTTTTTACCGCAATTCTCTTTGTATGTCTGCACAATCATGATGCTAGCACTCACTTGAGGGCTAAAGACTGTTGGCAACTTCTCTTCCAAAAGGATATGCCCCCCTCTTCTGGCCTTCTTAAGTACTGCATGAACTTGGAGTACATGAACTCAAAACACCAAAACACATAAAATGAAAATAAACAACGCTGGGTATAGTGGCACAAGCCTTTAATCTCTGCAATTGGGAAGCAGAAGCAGGCAAATCTCAGATCTCCATGAGTTTGAAGCCAGCCTGGTCTACATAGTAAGTTCCAGGACAGCTAGAGCTAGTGAGACCCTACCTCACAAGCAAATAACAACAAAAATAAAGAAAAGTATTTGAAAATTAGAAAAAAACATATAAAAGTCTTTTAGATGTACTATTACTGTGTATGTGTGTGTGATGGCAGAGCGTGTGCCACTGCACCTGTGTCACACTGCTTGTGTGTGGAAGTCACAGGACAACTTTGTGCATCTCCCTCCTCACACCAGTGACTTCTGGGATCAAGTTCAGTTTTCCAGGCTTGAATGATAAGTCCCTCACCACTGAGAAGTCTGGAACTGAACCCAGGTCCGCAGCAAGAGCAGCGAGTGCCATCTCCCAGGCCCCACCCCACAGAGTGTCTCATGTAGCCCAGTCTGGCTTCAAAGTTGATATGATACACAGCTGAACCTGGCCTTCAACTCCTGATCATTCTGCTATGTCTCCCAAGTGCTGGGTTACAGGTGTGTACCCACCATGCCTAGTTTGAAATAAAATGTCCAACTGATAAGGAAAAGTGCTGATATATGTGTGTATGTAAATTTTATGTATATTTATGTGTACTGTATGATATATATATCATTTGTATATATTTATTGTTGTTGTTTGGTTAGTTTGGAGTTTTTGAGATGGGGTTTCTCTGTGGCCTGGCTGTCCTGGAACTCACTTTATTGAACAGGCTGGCCTCAAACTCACAGAGATCTACTTGCCTCTACCTCCCTCGTGCTGAGATTAAAGGAGTGTGCCACCATACCCGACAGCGCTGTTATATTTTAGCAGGCAGCATTTTGCTTTTTTAGGCAATAAAATAAATGATACATTTTTCAAGTGACCCATGTAAAGCACCAACTACCCTGAGCCTACAGTAGGCGTTGTGATTGATTTGCCAGGAGCTGGCAGAAGCTGTCGGACGTGAACTTCTCTGTCCTGTAGGGGGCGATAGATAACCGTACCAAGGCTCGAGCTCAGTTCCAGCTGGAGGGAGAGTTCTGGAGGGGGTGGAGGGAGGTGCAGAGTGTTCAGCTCTGGCCAGGAGCCTTGTTCCCCTACCCCAGGAAGAGGACCTGCTGGTTCTGCCAGCTCTTCTAGCTCAAGGGCTGTCCTAGGTACAGAGAGTTCTGGAAAAGAAGTCAGGGTCCCCACCCATTCTGGACCAGATTCTGGGCCTGTTTCCCCTGCAGTGCTCCGAGTGCTTGGGAACTCCAAAGGCCCTAGACCTGCTCAGCCCAGGAAGCAGTAGAGCCCAGTGACGTGTTCCTGCCCGACCTTGCCACTCACCCTTCAGGTAGTAATGCTCTCCTTACCCTTTCAAAGGGGAAACTGAGGCCCCAAAAGATTAAATGACCTTCCAAAGTGAAGCGGCAGTGAGTGGTCAGCGCGAGAATAGATAAATAAATAAATAAATAAATAAATAAATAAATAAATAAATAATAAATAAAAGCCCGAGCTCACTGCCTCCTTTCACAGGGGATCCACAGAGCAGGCAGAGTTCTCCCCTGCAGAAGTGCTTGCTGAGCCTGGAGATGGCTCACTGGGAAACGAGCTTGACAGAAAGTCTGACAACCTGAGCGTGGTCCCCAGGATCTCCATGGTGGAAGGAGATGGTGAACGAACTGAAAGCCATCTTGTGGCATGCTTTTACACACACACACACACACACACACACACACACACAAATAATAAATACGTGTAAAAAAATTAAAGCCATTGATTTATTAGAGAAGAAGCAGAAAAATAAACCAATAAAATGGGGGGGGGGGCAGTTAAAAGCCATTGTTAAGGAACAGAATAGATAAACCACACACCAGCAGGAAAATGCCTGCTAAATCTATCTCTGACAAAAGATTTAGAGCCCAAAGATGCAACGACTGCGATACTTCAGGAAAACAGCTTAGTCTTACACATTGGCAAAATGGGTCTTGATAGCCGGGCGGTGGTGGTGCACGCCTTTAATCCCAGCACTTGGGAGGCAGAGGCAGGGGATTTCTGAGTTCGAGGCCAGCCTGGTCTACCAAGTGAGTTCCAGGACAGCCCGGGCTACACAGAGAAACCCTGTCTCGAAAAACCAAAAAAAAAAAAAAAAAAAAAAAAAAAGGGTCTTGAGAGAGATTTAGTGGTTAAGAGCACGTGCTCCTTTCAGAGAGGACAAGGTTTGATTCCCAGCACACACAGGACAGCTCAGAAGCATCTACAGATGGTTCAGTTCCAGGGAATCTGAGGACCAGTTTTGACCTCTTTGGCAGTCAGGCACACATGTGGTGTGCAGAATCACATAGGCAAAACACTCATGCACATAAAGTAATCTAAAGCCAAAAAGTGTTCTTCAGGGGCCAAAGTTAGGCACGTGCCTTTTGAAGAGCAGCGAGTGCTTTTAGCCACTGAGCCATCTCTGAGACAGGATCTCATCCAGTAACCAAGCTGGCCTTGAACCCATGACTGTCCTCCTTCCTAGTCTCATAAATGCTGGAGTTACAGAGGTGGGCACCCCACCCAGCTAGTCTGTTCTTTTTTTTATTGCTGAATAGTGTTCCACTAGGACACACCCTGTGGTATGAACATCAGCCAGGACACTTGGGAGATGGAGACAGGAGAATTACAGTTCAAGTCAGCATGGTCTACATAGCCCTTCTAAGCCAGCCAGAAATACAAGACCTTATCTACTATAATTATATAATATATAATTATTTATATTTATATAAAATAGAAATAATATGTATTATATAATTGTGGTGGTTTGAATAGGCTTGGCCCATGGGAAATAGGAGGTGTGACCTTCTTGGAGTAGGTGTGGCTTTATTGGAGGAAGTTCATCATTTCAGGGGTGGGCTTTGAGGTCCTATACTCAAGTTTCACCTAGTGTGGAAGGGAGTCTCCTTCTGCTGCCTTCTGATCAAGATGTAGAACTCTCAACTCTTTCTCCAACACCGTGTCTGCTGCATGATGCAACACCTTGATGATAATGGACTGAAGCTCTGAACCCGTAAGCCAGCTGCAATGAAATGTCTGCCTTTATAAAAGTTGCCTTGGTCACGATGTCTCTTCACAGAAATAAAACTCTAAGACAATAACATATATTATTATATATATTATAATATATATTGTATAATATACACACACATATTCCCAGTACCTAAATGGCAGCAAACAACTGTCTGTAAATCAGTTCCAGGGGATCCAACACGCTCTTCCAGCCTCTGTAGGCATGAGGCACTCATGTGGTGAACACATGCAGAAAAAACACATTGAACAAATAACTAAATAAAAACAAGATGGAGGCAAGTGGATCTCTGTGAATTCAAAGCCAGCTTGGTCAGGATAGTGAGTTCCAGGACAGCCAGAGCTACACAGTGACACACACCACACACACACACACACACATATACACACACACACATATACACACACACATAAATATATACTAATATGTATATAAAACTAATATATATTAATGTATATATTATATAGATGTATAACATATATATTAATTCAATATGTACATCATATGTATATAATTATATACACAATATATTATATGCATATTATATATTCATATGTAATATGAATATACATATATATTAGATATAAACAAAGATCCCCTTCCTGTGTTAGTTATTTTCCTGTTGCTATGACAAAGTACCCTGGGAAAAGCTACTTAAGGAAAGCTGCTAATTATAAGCCCCAAGAAGGGTGTGAATCATGGGCCAGGTGGGACTTTTGTCCAGCATCCTGGAGGGTTAGGCAGGCAGAGCTCGGAGTTGGAGGCCAGCCTGGTCTACAGTTCATCCAGGCCACACAGAGATAACATGTCTCAGAAAATGAAACAAACCAAGAGCATGAATTGACTGGAACACTGTCTATCTTGCTGTGGGAAGGGTAGGGAACGGACTACTTTACAAGACAATTAACTACACTTAACTACACAGAAAGCCCACATCTAGGCATTGACCCAAAGGACAAAAAGCAAATGTCTGCTAAGGCCTTTTCAGGAATGTTTGCTGTAGCTTCGTTTATAGCAGGCACAACACAGATGTCCATCCCAGGTAAGGATTGCCCTGGCTGTGGTTCATACCTCAGGGTGTGACCTAGTGGAATACTACTCAGCAATAGAAAGGAACGGGCCGGGCGGTGGTGGCGCACGCCTTTAATCCCAGCACTTGGGAGGCAGAGGCAGGTGGATTTCTGAGTTCGAGGCCAGCCTGGTCTACAGAGTGAGTTCCAGGACAGCCAGGACTACACAGAGAAACCCTGTCTCGAAAAATACCAAAAAAAAAAGAAAAAGAAAGGAACGGACTAGCTAGGCGGAGTGCCTATCTCTGTAACTCCAGCATTTATGAGACTAGAAAGGAGGACAGTCATGGGTTCAAGGCCAGCTTGGTTACTGAGTAAGATCCTAATTCAAACCACAAAAAACAAAGAGAGAGAGACTGGAGAACTGATAGTTCAGTAGCTAACACTGGTTGTTCTTCCACAGGACTCAGGTTCGATTCCCAGCACACAACTGTCTGTAGCCCCAATTCCAGGGCATCTGACACCCTCTTCCAGCCTCCATGGGCACCAGGCACTCATGTGGTGATCAGACATACATACAGACAAAACACATTAAATAAAACCAAGATGAAAGCAAGTGGATCTCTGAGTTCGAAGCCAGCTCGGTCAGCATAGTGAGTTCCAGGTCAGCCAGAGCCACACAGTGAGACTGTGTGTCAAAAGCAAACACAAGCCCACAAACATAAAACAGGTCTAGTGGCATGACCGATAGAGCACTTTTCTAGCGTGCACAAGAGGTTGGGTTTTCACAGCTAGGCATGTTGGTGTTAGGGATGAAATCCGCCACTTGGGAGTCTGAGGCAGGAAAATCACAAACTTGAGGCCAGCCTGGGCTATACAGCAAGACCTTGGCTCCAAACAAAATAAAATAATGAAGTGCATATCTTTCTGGGTGCAGGGCAGGTATCCACCCCTCAGGAGGCCATGGTAGGGAGATAGGTTCACCCTTGGAGTTCAGGGTCAACTTGGGCAATGTAGCAAGACCTCATCTTTAAAAAATAAATAAATATAAAATAAATAAATAAATAAATAAATAAATAAATAAAAGAGTGTACATACAGTCCAAATCTGAGGAAGAGCCAGGTATTGGCAGTGGCGCACACCTTTAATGACAGCATTTGGGAAGCAGAGGCAGGCAGATCTCTGTGAGTTTGAGGCCAGTCTGATCTACAGAGCAAGTTCTAGGACAGCCTGACAGGGCTCCAGTGTGAGACTTACCTTAAGCAAACAAGCACATCTGAAAAGGAACCAGCAATGTAATACAAGTTTCAACATTCCTTCCACAGTGGGTGAGGGAAGGGGGGATGGGTAGGGAATGGGGGGCATGGAGTCCTCTTTTAGCTTGCCAGACAGTGGTAGCCATGATAGACAGCAGGGTGTGTAAAGAGAGAGATAAAGAGTGGATGCAGATTGTGGTAGAGACAAATGTAGCCATAGACAGGGGTGTGGGCTCATTTCTTAGAAATATGAAATATGCAAATGCTAGAGAAAAAAGTTACCTCCGTGCAGAGAGGATGCTGCTGGGAGCAGGCCAGGCGCTGACAGGTAGGCAGGAAACTACCCGACGGGTAACACGATTGACGGGTAACACGTCAATCGCTCTCTTCCTGCTCAGACCACAGCTCATGGATTCCAAGAGCAGCTCACTTCCTCGGTGTTAGCATGCTCTGTGGCAGCATGGCAGGATGTCCCCTCCAACAGGTGGTGGTGCATCTGACAGCTACCACCTGTTTTGTGTGTGTGTCTGTGTGTCCCTGTAAATGTGGAGACAAGAAGACAATCTTGGGTGCAGTCCCTCAGGCTGGCATATTAATTAGGTTCTTTGGCCTAATTAAGGTCCAGTGAACCTCAAGATCCCACTTCTCTCTGCTTCCACAGCGCTGGAGTCACAAACCCCACCATGTCTGGTTTTTATTTTTTATATTTATTTATTTATTTATTTATTTATTTATTTTTTGGTTTTTTCGAGACAGGGTTTCTCTGTATAGCCCGGGCTGTCCTGGAACTCACTCTGTAGACCAGGCTGGCCTCGAACTCAGAAATCCGCCTGCCTCTGCCTCCCAAGTGCTGGGATTAAAGGTGTGTGCCACCACTGCCCGGCTATGTCTGGTTTTTATGTGGATTCTAGGATCAAACTCAAGTCTTTTTGCTTGTGTGACAGGCACCTTACAGACTGAGCCACCTCCCTCCCCAGCCGGCCAGTCTTCTCTCTTGTTGGTGTGCTGGGATTAAAGGCGTGAGCCACCACTGCCCAGCTAAATTATAACTTCTTTTTTTTTTTCTTTTCTTTTTTTTTTTTTCCCTGCCGAAGGACAGCGGGATCGAACACGGGACAGACAGGGCACTCTAGCAACAGAGCGCGATCACTACAGCGGTGCGCTGTAGCTTGCCCTCTGCTCCGTCCGGAGGAATAAAAGGCAGCGACAACCGTGTTCTTCTTCAAGCAGCTTTATTCAGGTTCCTTGTTATAGCGCGCTTGCTTCTTCCTCTCCTTCAATCCCCTTGAATGCCTCTGAATCCTCTCCTTCGATCCTCTCCTTCAGTCCTCTCTTCAATCCTCCCGGCTACCGCCCCAGCCACCTTATATGCATTGCCTCAATCCTATCAGCAGCTGCCACGCCGTCACTGTTAATTGGCTGCTCCTGTGACCTGAGGTGGGCTAAATCGGGTAGCCACACCTAGAAGCGCTAACCTTTTCTCAATAATGAACCACAGCCACAGTGCCTACTCCAGCTAGCTGGCTACATGGCAACCGCCATCCTGATGGCGAGGAGAACAGCTTCCTACAGTGCACCACCGATGGACGGCTGGAAAGGGACATCTTATAGTTGGTGACATCTTAGGCTCCCTGAAGATTGGCATTCTTCTGACAAGATAGAAATTTGAAAGACACTGAGAAGCGAGGCATGGTGGATCATATCTGTAACCCAAAACTCATGAATTCAAGGACAGCCTTCGTTATATACCTAGTTCCAGGTCAGCCTGGGCTACATGAGACCCTGTCAAAAAAAAAAAAAAACCAAAAACACCCAACCAAAGAAAAAGAAGAACTCACTGGAGTGTAAATGGAGTTCTTTTTTTTTGTTTGTTTTTGTTTTTTGTTTTTTCGAGACAGGGTTTCTCTGTGTAGCCCTGGCTGTCCTGGAACTTACTCTGTAGACCAGGCTGGCCTCCAACTCACAGAGATTCTTGGGCCTCTGCCTCCCGAGTGCTGGGATTAAAGGTGCCATTTAGTGTTTTAAGCGGTCCTTAGTATGATATTAGGAGTTGAGCACTTGGCTTGAGGAAACGGGCTCAGAGATGTTAAGTAACTTCCTGAATCTCACCCAGCTAGCAAGTGATGGACAGTCCTCAGACCCCGGGGGGTGGGCTGACCCCTGAGCAGCAGGCTGCTGCGTTGACTGGCCTGAAAGAAGCCGTGTCCCATCCCTTGGCTGTAAGGCTCAGTGGGCTCCAGTAGCTGCCTACCTAGTAATCTTCTGGGATGTCACACTGAGAGCTTGGGCTCCCACGTCCAGGTGACACCCACATGACCAGGAAGGTCTCTGGGAGGTGACTCTGGGGTGGAGACAGGGCAGCCCTTACTTCTCCATGCATGCAAAGCAGCTGACACCTGGCAGGGACTCAGCCAACCTATGTCACAAGGAGCTTCTGATCTAAGAGTTGGGCCACCAGCATGGAAGGACATGTTGGGGAGACAAGGGCTTGAGGAGAAACTGTGTACATAGCAGGCTCTCACTTTTTGGACTGCTAGGGGGAGGGGTGGGGTAGATATTAGATGCTACAGAAGCAGGATGAAGATGGCCGAGCTACTGCACAGAGAAGAGCTATGTGTTCCTCCAGTGTGACAAAGGCTCTTGTCACCGTCAGTGGAGCATGTTCTAGCCAGTCCTAATGACCTTCATTCAGAGCCCAGAGAGGTCAGTCTCAATCCGTATCTCCAGTCACACAGCTAGGGGCCCAGCTAAACTAACCAGTTAGTCCCACTGCCTCTTCCATGACGTTTACGTGTTGGATGGTATTTATCAATTTGGGACAGCAACTCCTCAAAGTGAACCCACATCCTGTTTGTAGGGCTGCCTCAGAGATATGAATTTGCGATAATGGGGCACCAGGAACTTATCTCTTATGTGACACCCCACCCCCTCTTTCCTTCCTCTCTTCTCTTTCCCTGTCACAGAACCCCAGCAAGCCCCAGGCTGCCTGTGGCCCCCACACTTGATGTCCTGTGACGTCTGTGGCGCTCCGCACCTCCTGCCTTGGTGCCTTGGTTTCCTCTGCTGTGGAGCTGGAGAAGAATGAAACTTATCTCAGGACTCTCTTGGGACCTGCAGAGCTGACACAAGTTGCGTGCCTGACATTTAGTGCTGGTGGTGGAGCCTGGGGGAGGGTGGGAAAGTCAGGGGACATGGCTGTGACTCCTACTTCTGTCAGTGATCAGCTGTGCAGCTTGAGGCAAGTGTCTGTCCCTCTCCAAGGCTCCATTACCTCATCCATGAGGGGTGTGTGTGTGTGTGTTCACGCATGCGTGCCCACCTCATATACCCAAGGTAGATCAGTTATGAGGTATCCCTGCAGTTGGCAGACACTCTCCATCCTCAGCTTTGTGGGTCTCTATCCCTTTAAGAAAACTAGTGTAGACAATTCATACTTTATATATCATGGTGGGTCAAGTTTTAAACCCCAGCACTGGGGAAGCAAAGGGAGGGGAATCTCTGTGATTTCCAAGCCAGCCGGGATTACATAGTGAGACCTTGTTTCAAACAACAACAAAGTAGCCAATCCAAATTATCCCCAGGATGCTCATAATCCCGGAGGAGGGCAGCTCCTGAGGTGCCACCCTCTACCCACCCACTAATAGACACAATGGTTCTGTGGGCTTTACTAGAAAGGTTCGAGGGCCTGGGCTGGTGTTTCTGCTCTGCCAGGGACAGTTTATCCAACAGAACACCTGCCTTCTGTAGGTGTGCAGGGAGAGAAGCAGGGACGGTCACATGCTGTCTTAGGGATGCTTTTCCAGGTGTGTCAGCCATTAGCCGGGGGGAGCCAGCTTCTAGTATCTCAGATGTCATCGTGGCTTAGCAAACCTGGGCACTGCAGCAAAGCTGGGCAGGGGCCTGTGCAGAACAGGCCAGTCACCTCTGGTCAGTTACAGAAGATTCAGCTTTCCTCCTGTGCTCCCTCAGAGCCTGTTCTGGGGGAAGCAGCAGCCATGTCACAGGGACAGAGATAGCAAGAGATAGTTTTAAGCCTGAGGTTCAAAACAACGGAATAGAGTCTCCTGGTAGGCCCCCAGCTCCTTCAGAAGACTCAGAACAACCACCGCCTCATGAAACACCCTAGGCCAGACCACAGGCCACTCACAAAGCTCTCTCCACATCTCCTCCCGCCCCAACCCCCAAGAAACGGAAACAACAAATACCTGCAGCTCCAAGCTGCTAAGTTTTCATCTTGTGTATGTGTGTGCATGTGTGTGCTGATGTGCACGTTGCATGTGTAGGGTTACATATGCACATATGTAGCCATGCTTCTGGAGGCTTAAGATTCATGCCAGCTCTTCCACGTCATTTCATTGAGACAGGGTCACTCCATCAAACCCAGAGCTGGCTCTAGGCTGTCCTCACTAGCCAGCTTGCTCTGGAGAGCCCCTGTCTCTGCCTTCCAAGGCTGGAGTCACAGGTGTGCTGTTAGGCTCATCCAGCATTTACATGGGCTCTGGGGATTTGAACTCTGGTCCTCAGGCTTGCCTAGCAAGCACTTTAAACAATAAGCCATCTCCTCAGCCCACCAGTGACTAAGCTTTGAGGAGATGTGTTGTGCAGCGGAAAAATAGAATCAAGCTCTCAGGAGGCCAAAGCAGGAGGATGGCTTCAGCCCTGGAGTTCAGGGTCAACTTGGGCAATGTAGCAAGATCTCATTTAAAAAAAAAAAAGTGTGCAGTACAAATCTAAGAAAGAACTGGGTATGGTGGTGCACACCTTTAGTCTCAGTGTTTGGGAAGCAGAGGCAGGTGAATAAAATGTGAGACGCCTTACGTGTATTTTCATGCACAAACACGTGTACTATAAAATACCATGTTAAGGTTAAAAAGAATGCCGCAGGTTCTGCTGTCCAAAGCTGGCAAAGTTCTCCAGATGTGCAGATAAAGGAAAGAAAGTCTTTCTGTACTTGGCAGCGCACACTTGTCATGTCAGCACTCAGGAGGGGGCAAGAAGGTCAAAAGGCATTCAAAGCCAGGCTGACCACAGATAGAGAGAAAAGCCATGTCTCACCAAAACAAAGCAAATCAGCAAAAAAAAAGCACCCTGGCATGGTGGCACCTGCTGGGAGATAGAAACTGGGAGATCTGAAGTTCCACACTATCTACAGAGAGAGTTTGAGGCCAGCCTTGGTTACATCAGACCCTGTCTGGAAAAGAAAACACAATAAAATTAAGTGTAGTAAAGTTACAGAGTGAGAGAAAATATGTGAAAAAGATGTGTCAGGTGATGTATTGATAAGCAAGGTATGTTCAATGTAAACTTTAAATTTAATAAGAACCACCCTCTCCCCCCCCTCCCAGAATGGGCAATTGGCTTGGATAGATGCAGGTTATTGATGTGTGCATGAAGAAAGTGCATCTTTAGTGATTCAGAGAAATGCACATCAAACTCTCTCATGAGGTGTGTGTGCACACATGTATGTGCTGTGTGTCTAAGATAGTATATACACACTTAAGTGTGGGTTGGTGCATGCCCACACTCTCGGGTGTCCAACTCCACCACTCTCCACCTTATTCCCTTGAGGCAGGATCTCTCACTGAACCTGGAAACAGGCGGCAATCTAGCAAGCCCCACCCATCCTCTTTGCTCCTCCCACCACAGCACTGTGCAAGTTTGTGTAGTCATACCTGGCCTTTTCTGTGGACACTGGAATCTGAACCCAGGGTCCTTTGCATGCACAGCAAGCATTCTGATCTGCTGAGCCATCAAATGGAAAACCTGATGAGGAATAAATCCCACACAACCACCTGTAGTCTTAGATTCTTTTCAAAACCTACTTTTAATAAGCATCCAACCTGCCCTCTAGCCCACCACCCACCTGAGGTAGTGGAAAAGAAAGGCTATCAGGACACGGGGGAAATAGACATGTTTATAAATAGTTCTTTGGGGTGAGTCCAACTGTCGTTGTCAGGGTATTGGCAGTTCAGTCCAGTAGCAAACACCAAATAGGAATCAGCAGCTGCAGTCCAGTCCTCTCAGCAGACACCACATATGAACCAGGAAGGGTAGTTCAATCCAGAAGAAGCTGCAAGGCTCACCAATCAGCCTGAGTCCTCTGCGGAAGCAGCAAGAAGCCATAGGAACCTCCGGAGCTTCTCTCTATGGTGTCACTACAAGCAGAGCTCAGCAACTCAACGTAAGGCAAACTAATACATGCCTGTTGTTAGCAAAGAATAGTGAGGAGGAGCAAAGCAAACCAATGCCTGAGTCCCACTGTCTGTGGACAGTGCTTATATTCCTTCTGAATATCATGCATCCTTTCACGTGTTTGCTTTAGCAAAACATTCTTTCACCTGTTTGTCCCAGTAGTACATCATTTGACATAACTGACTTTCCAAAGAAACCAGAAGTTTCCACTTCAACCACCCAATCAATGTGTGAAAAGTAAACAGGTTCACTGGGGGTGGTGGCCTTTAATTTCAGCACTCAGGAGGCAGAGGCAGACAAATTCCTGAGTTCCAGGCCAGCTTAGTCTATAGAACAAGTTCCAGGACAGCCAGGTCTACACAGAGAAACCCTATCTTGAAAAATAAACCAGCCGGCGGTAGTGGCGCACGCCTTTAATCCCAGCACTTGGGAGGCAGAGGCAGGCGGATTTCTGAGTTCGAGGCCAGCCTGGTCTACCGAGCGAGTTCCAGGACAGCCCGGGCTACACAGCGAAACCCTGTCTCGAAAAAAAAAAAAAAAAAAAAAAAGGAAAAATAAACCCAAAAAGTAGACAGACTGACAGTCTCCAAATGTGTGAGGCTGTGGAGGAGACAGACCCTCACAGTCAACAGTTCTTCTCCAGGCCTTACCTAAGGACGAAGCATATATCCACAGAAAGATGTGGACAGGAACATTCATAGCTGCTTTCAACTCCCAAACTGGAAATGGCCCAAATGGCCATCAACAGGAAATGGATAAACAAACAGTACTGTAGTCATAGAGTACTGCTCAGCAATGAACAGCCAGACACTGACTTGCACTCCCAATTCTAGGGCTGCAGAGCTGAGTCCAGACACCTCTCCAGAGAGAGGACAGTGCTTGCTGCAGGGCATCCTGTACAGGAAACCACAGCAGAGGAAAGCCAGATCACACCACCACACACACCACACATCACATACACACACACCATATACACATACATACCACATACACACACCATATATACCACACACACACACACACACACACACACACGCACATCACATACACACCACATACACATCACATATAATATACACATCACACACACACCACATACACACACACACACACACACCATACACACATACCATATACATATATCCACACACATACAATGTTGAATGTGTTTTTGGGATGGAGAGATGACTCAGCAGTTAAGAGCATTTGCTGCTCTTGCAGAGAACCTGGGTTTGGTTCCCAACATCCACATGGTGACTCACAACCATCTGTAACTCCAGTTCCAGGGGACCTGACTCCCGGGGCACAAGGCACAAACTGATATAAATACATTCAGGCAATGAGTGTTTACTCATACGTATAAGTTTTATAAATAAAAACTTAAAAATTTTTAAAAAAGACTTTGCCTCGCCGGGCAGTGGTGGCACACGCCTTTAATCCCAGCACTTGGGAAGCAGAGGCAGGTGGATTTCTGAGTTCAAGGCCAGCCTGGTCTACAGAGTGAGCTCCAGGACAGCCAGGGCTACACAGAGAAACCCTGTCTCAAAACAAAAACAAAAACAAACACAAACAAAAAAAAAGAGAGACTATGCCTCACATATAATGTACCAAAGTGAATGATCCTAATTCTAAAGAATGTGGTTTGTAAACATGTTGACCATATAATGTAGAGAGACCCTGAATAAAATGTTAAATATGCCACACACCTGCATATACTCCGGGTAGACTCTATCGTCAGCAAGGTAATATTAAGAGATAGTGGAGCAGCTTAAGGTCGAAACATGCTTCTTATTCTTCTGACACTAATCTGTGACCAATGACCCCTGCATTCCAGGACTTAGGATTTATAGGGACATCTGTGGATTGCCAAAGAAGAGCACCAGCGGTGGCTGCAGACTTAAATGCTTTTGTTTTGTTTTGTTTTGTTTTTGTTTTGTTCACAGTATAGCCCAGGCTGGCCTGGGCACTCACAGGGTGCAACTCACAGGACAGTCTGCTTTGTCAGCCTCCCGAGATCTAGAACACAGGTAAGAGCCAGCTGTCCAGCTATGATGCTGTCTGTAGAAAAATATGCTGAGTATGTAACAGTAAAAAGCCAGGAAGAGTGTTTCGAAGCTGTTTTCTCTCAGAAGTCAGGAAGGATTGCCACATGTGTGTGCACAAACGCACACCTATTTCATTTATTTTTGTAATATGTGTTTTTTCTTCTGTTGTTTTGTTTTTGAGACAATGCCTATGTGACCCAGGCTGGTTTCAAACTTTTTGTGTGTGTGTGTGTCTTTTTGAGATAAAGTCTCACTATGTAGCCTTTTTATCCTGGAACTCACTATGTAGTCCAAGCTGGCCTAGAACTCACAGATCCCCTTGACTCAGTCTCCTGAATGCTGGGATTACAACTGTGTACTGCTCTGACTGATAATTGTTTTTGTTGTTGTTGTTGCTTTTTTTTTTTTTTTTTTACAAGGGTTTTTTTCTCCTTTGAGATTATAATGAACATGGTCACACCACAAGTAAAGTCTGAAGTAGGACAGAAAATGTTCTGAGGGCTGGTTTGGTCACCTGTTATCATTAAAAATGGCTGACCCCTAACAATATGTACAAAAACATAAAATGTACAAACCATCTACTTATAGTACAGCTAAGTACATACACAAAAAATGTTACTGGAATGCTAGGAATAAGATTTTTTTTTTGCTTTTTTTTTTTGATAATTGTTTATAAGACACATATCTTTTTTATTATTATTATCTTTTTTTTTTTTTTTTTTTGGTTTTTCGAGACAGGGTTTCTCTGTGTAGCCCAGGCTGTCCTGGAACTCACTCTGGAGAACAGGCTGGCCTCGCCGGGTGGTGGTGGCGCACGCCTTTAATCCCAGCACTTGGGAGGCAGAGGCAGGCGGATTTCTGAGTTCAAGGCCAGCCTGGTCTCCAGAGTGAGTTCCAGGACAGCCAAGGCTACACAGAGAAACCCTGTTTCGAAAAACCAAAAAAAAAAAAAAAAAAAAAAAAGGCTGGCCTCGAAGTCAGAAATCCGCCTGCCTCTGCCTCCCAAGTGCTGGGATTAAAGGCGTGCGCCATCACCGCCCGGCTAATCTTTTTTTTTTTTTAATTTACCTTTCAAGAGTGTTTACATCGTTATTCCAAACAGTGCACACACCATAGCCGATATATGGAGGTCAGAAACAACTTGGTGAGTCAGTTTCTCATCTTCCACCATGTGTTTGAGGATAGAACTCATGTAGTCAGACTTAGCAGCAAGCACCTTTACTCACTGAGCCATCTTGAGAGCCCTAGAGATCTGGTGGAGGAGCATACCAAGTTGGCTTCAGTGCCCAAGATCCATGGTTGTCAGCATCTATGGGCTTGGCATAGATTCCTGTGGAGTCTGGGGGTGGCAGGAAGAGCTCCTTCCACAAAGCCTTCCCATCTGACATCACGGATGTGCCTGTGGTGGGCGTCGGCTGGTAGCAGGGTGAGAGAGTAGAGGGAGAGTTGGGAATTTGCCATGGTCCAACTCTGGAAGTGATGCTGGGGTCACTTCAGCCTGTTGTCCACAATGACCCGTGTCCAGGACCACCTGCTCCTTGGCACCCTTATCAGGGTGCATGTCATCATGTCCACTTTCACTACTATCAGAAGGTGGTCACAGCCACCTCAGGGCGTAGGCCCTGCTGATATCCCCCAGAGCACACTCCCGCACCACCCAGAAGAAGGAAGTGCTAGGCTGAACATTCTGGAAGCCCGCGAACTCTCCTAAGAGGGAGGCCTAACCTGTCTGGTACAGCCAGGAACACAGCCTTCTGACCCTTCCTTGATCCCCACCCAGGGTCGGCCGCGGTCTGGGGTGGAGCTGCTTGAGGAAGAGCTCTGGTGAAACCGCCTCCAGGCTTTGTGAATCACCTCCCGGGCACCTGCCCGTAACTCGGAGCAGGCAGCACAGGACTATGGCATAGAGCGGCGGAGGATGCTGTCTCCTCTGGCACACTAGTGGGTGTGCTGGGAGCCTGCACTTCTCAGGAAGTCCCAGCCGGGGAAAACTAAACAAAATAAAACAAAACAAAGCCTCAGGGAGACTGTACAGTTCACCTGGGGTCACACGTCACATGTCACATGGCTGCTGTGAGGAAAGGCTGAGAAGAGGGTGTAGTGTTGGACTCCAACACCAGTGCTCTCAATTCTGCCTCCACGTCATTCATTCATTCATTCACTCATTCATTTGTTCACATATTCATTTGCAACGTGTGGTGGATGGCTTTGTCGGCAACGGCGCCAGTCTGTTTCATTTTGTAACTGGGTCTCATGAGGTTCATGCTGGCCTCAAACTCGCTGTGTAGTTAAGGATGGCTTTGAACTCCATCTCCTGCCTCTGTTTTGCAAGTGCTGAGATCGAAGGTGTGAACCATTGAATTAATTGATTTATTCCTGTTTATGACCTACACCCCTGGTCGGTCTCATCTCAGTAATCTAATCTGGAAATACACAGCATACTTTGTTTTGGTTTGCAGTATTTTTCTCTGTTTGGTTTTGAGATGAGGTCTTACTCTGTTATCCAGGTTGGCCTCAAACTTACTACAGTAGTCCAGGCCGATTTCCAAGTCAAAGCAATCCTCCTGCCTCCAAGTCTGGCTCCATCCCTCCTTACCTCTCTCTCTTCACTTATCTTTTTTTCTCTTCCTTTTTGAGTCAGGATCTCACTACGTAGCCCTGGCTGGCTTAGAACTTGATATGTATCCTAGGCCGCCCTTAAACTCGAAGAGATCCACTTGCCTCTGTCACCTCAGTGTTGGGATTTAAGCTGTGCATCACCACATCTGGGCTTTTTTTCCTTACTAAGGTCTTTTGGGGGGTGTGCTGGGCATGGAACCCAAAGCCTCACACAGGTCAAGCATAGGCTTTCCCACTGGACCACTTCCCTGCCCACAGCTCTTAACAAGCTAACAAGTTTGCAATAGCGTTAGGTTTATAGAAGTATTGTTTTGATGGTTACAGAGTTTGCACGTTTTCTTGTCTAGCATTCCTCATGTCTATCACCTTAATCAACCGTGGTCTGTTTGTCCAGCATGGTTTGGTGGTCTGGTTTTGGTCATGATTGCTGGCGTGCGGAGTTCATTCACTGGTATAACACAAGCCCTGCCCCAGGATTCCAGTGCCTGACCTCGTGGCTGCTTCTTGACTTCTTCCAGTGACAGATTTTCAGTCTTGAGTTTTGAGGCTTGCCAGCCAGATATTTTGTAGCTATCTGTCTGTCTGTTTGTTGGCCTGTCTGTTTATCTATCTTATATATTTTTCTCCTGATTGCCTTGGACACTTTCTCATTCCATTCGATCAAAGGCCCAGTATCACCACGTGGCATGCAGAATGAACCATGGCTTGTTTAAGATGTGCCGACAGCTGTTTTTCCTCGAGTCCTCTCCCTGCTCTCCCCTCCCCCCTCCTTCCCTCCTTCCTTCTCTCCTCTCTCTGGGTCTCTTATCTCTTGTTTCATGGTATGGGAAGTGTGGCAGGGCCTCACTATGTAGCCCAGGCTGCCCTCCTCCTGCCTCAGTCTTCCCAGTTCTGGATTCTTTAACCCACCATGCCCAGCTCAGAATTTTTTTTATGGTTTTTTTTTATATTTATTTTTTTATTTTTTATTTATTTATTTTTTTTTTTTAGCTCTGGGGAGCAAACTTGGCCTCTTGCTCATGCTCTCTCCCTCAAAACTTCATTCAGTCCAGTCAGCCCCTCACACGTGAGTCGCTGAGTCAAACCCCTATTCAAGGGGCAGTGGCTTGAGCTACTTCCTGCAGAAAGAACCATAAATTATTTGAGTTCTCCTCAGAAGACAGAAGGCCCTTTCTTCCAGTCTATTTGTTTTCTCAGCCATTGACTTCTGCAATGTGGATGCAGCATGCATTCGTATTTCTTTTAGACTCCATTGTTTCCCTGAGCTGGGGCTGGAAATCAGGGCCTGTCCCGATGGGCAAGCTCTGTGCCTCCAAGCTTTCTCAGCTCTGAATTTTTTTTTTTTTTCTTTTTTTTTGGTTTTTCGAGACAGGGTTTCTCTGTATAGCCCTGGCTGTCCTGGAACTCATTCTGTAGATCAGGCTGGCCTCGAACTCAGAAATCCACCTGCCTCTGCCTCCCAAGTGCTGGGATTAAAGGCGTGCGCCACCACCGCCCGGCTCAGCTCTGAATTTTACCCTGAATCATAATCCACAGCTATGCTATTTCTTCTGATGCTCCAGTTGTTTTGTCTCTGGATTCGAGAGCTCCTTCTGGTTGGCTCCTGGTTCCTTGGATGTGGGCAGTCCTTTCCTTTTGCTTTTTTTTTTATCTTAACTCTTTCAGTGTATGTGTGTGTGCCTATGTGTGTGTGAGTATGTTGTGTGTGGTGTGTGTGTATGTGATGTGTATATGTGTGTGTGTATGTGTGTGTGTGGTGTGTGTGTGTGTGTGTGTGGTGTGTGTATGTGTGTGTATGGTGTGTGTGTGAATGTGTGGTGTGTGTGTGTGTGTGTGTGGTTCATATGTGTGTGTGCGTGCACGCACGCATGCATGCATATGTGTGCCAGCCCACACATGTCATGCTTCATGAGGAGGTCAGAGGACATGATAGGTATCAGTCCTTGTCTTTCTCCTTGTGTGACTTAGGATTTCTTGCCGTTCACCACTGCATACACAGGCTAACTGATCCACAAGCTTTTGGAGAGTCTCCTGTCTCCTGGGGATTGACCTTGTGTCCCACCATAGGAAAGATGACAACCTTATGTACAGGTTTTTTTTTCTTTTCTTTTTAAAGATTTGTTTATTTTAAGTGAGTACACTGTAGCTGTCTTTAGACACACCAGAAGAGAGTTGTGAGCTACCATGTGGTTGCTGGGAATTGAACTCAGGACCTCTGGAAGAGTAGCCAGTGCTCTTAACCACTGAGCCATCTCTCCAGCCCCACATAGCTTCTTTTTTTTTTTTTTTTTTTGTAATAAAAATTTTTATTAAAATGTGCATTACTGCCTGCACATGTCTGTGCACTATGCATATGCAATGCCCTGAGAAGCCAGAAGAGGGCATCCAATCCCCTAGAACTGAAGTTATGGACAGTTGTGAGCTACCATGTGGGTGCTTGGAATCTAACACAGGTTCCTCAGGAGCTGCCAGTGCTCTTAACTGCTGAGCCATCTCTCTAGCCCCTTATGCAGTTTCTTTTTCTTTTCTTTCTTTCTTCTTTCTTTCTTTCCTTCTTTCCTTCCTTCCTTCCTTTCTTTCTTTCTTTTTTTTTGGTTTTTCAAGACAGGGTTTCTCTGTATAGCCCTGGCTGTCCTGGAACTCACTCTGTAGACCAGGCTGGCCTCGAACTCTGAAATCCGCCTGCCTCTGCCTCCCAAGTGCTGGATTAAAGGCGTGTGCCACCACCACCCAGTGCACTGTTTCTTAATACACTACAACCTTACCATACACATTGTGCCTCACTGCTGCTGTTGTGTCCCCCACCCCACCCCATTCTCCCACCCCCACCCCCCCACCCTCTCTAGCATCCACATCCCATAATAAGTGCTCGGGATAGGATTGGGATGGGATTTATCACAATAAGATAAATCTGAAACCTCATCATATGACCAGCCTTGACCAATGGGACTTATTAGACATGTCATAACACAGGCGTGTGTGTGTGTGTG
The DNA here is from genome assembly GCA_021653895.1 of Mastomys natalensis. Taxonomy (NCBI): domain Eukaryota; kingdom Metazoa; phylum Chordata; class Mammalia; order Rodentia; family Muridae; genus Mastomys; species Mastomys natalensis. The sequence continues at coordinate 1,038,427 of JAJTUV010000842.1, read as the reverse complement.
TGTGTGTGTGTGTGTGTAGAGATAGAGATAGAGATAAAGAGGATTTTTTTTTTTTTTTTTTTTTTAGGTAAGATCTTGTCTGTCCTGAAAATCACTATGTAGATCAGGTTGGTCTCCAACTCAGACCTCTGCCTGCCTTTGCCTCCCTAAGGCTGGGATTAAAGGCATGCTCCAAAGTGGAAGGGGAGGGCTCATACCCAGAGGTCTTGTGACTTTTATATGCATAGCCTGGCCCATCTTCACCACATACACACATATACATACATAGAAATACAAATTTTTAAATCTATACATATATACACATAAATGTATTTGTATATGTATTTTTTTTAATACATACTAGGGGCTGGGAAGATCGCTCTGTCAGTAAAGAGCTTGCTGCACAAGCATGAGGACCTGAGTTCAAATCCCTAGAACTCAGTAAAAGTTGGAGTCTATGATCCCAGCCTTGGAAGAGGACAAAGAGGCGAGAGGTGGCCATATTGACCCGCCAACCAAGCAGAGTCCATGAGCTTCAGGTTCAGGAAGAGACCCTATCTCACAAAATAATGACGACAGTGATACCATAAGTTGACTTCTGACCTCTACATGTACACACACACACACACACACACACACACACACAATGTACACAGGCGTACAATGTAAAGATACATAGAACTGTCACAAACACCCTCTTATGTCGCTTCATACTAATCCACTTGGCTTGTTGTTGGTCTCTTTACTGTTCTGCTGCGGTTGTAACCCATGGCTACACACACACCAGGAAGTGTTTTTACGAGATTAGCTGAGGCTCTGAGTGACATCATCACTGCCCATTCTCCAATGTGAGTGAAGCACCATTATTCAACTGTCCCCGCTGTGGATAGTAGGTGGGTGGGGCCTGGCGTCACACCCTGGTGAACAGTCACCCTCTCCGAGTACCAGTGTCTCTATGCTAGTGTTTCTTTGGAGTAGATCACTAGTACATTCGTGGCTCACAGCCCCATACTTGGAAGCTTTGACACAGGTCGACAAATTACTTTCCCAAATAGTGCCGAATTCTTTCCACTCCTACCCACAGTGAGCACGTAGGCTCGGTCCCCGGCCTTTGTCTCACCCAGTGTTGCCCATCTGGAAAAGCCATTTATGTAGCAACACAGGCCACAGTGAATGACAAGATGGCTGGGGACGGGTTAGGTGGAGGCCAGACGTGGGAACGTCTGCTGGGCCACAGGACACAGGGTCTACGCCCTCCACTCCACCCGTGGGTTCCTTCCTCTTCTGGGCAGCTGTGCTCAGCACATCCTCTTGAAGGCACACATCCCAGGGGACCTGTCTCTGGGATTGGCCCAAGTTCCTCTGGCCTTGACCCCCTCTCACAGCTCTGAGAGCACAGGAGCTGTTACCTCCTGCGAGATGGAAGCCTTCCAAGTTTCTCCAGTATCTCTGGACAAAAGTCTCATCTTGTCTGAGCCAGTTTGGGAAACTGTGAATGGGAGGAATGGCTCAGTTTACAGAGTGCTCACAGAGCATAGATAAAGCCCCGGGGGTACAGTCCCCAGCACCACAAAGAATGGCTGTGCACATTTGGAATCTGACCACTCAGAAGGCAGAAGTAAATAGATCAGATAGATGGTCAAGGTCATCCTTAGCTACAGATAGAATTTAGGGGCCAACCTTGACTGCATGACCCCAAAAGAGAGAGACACAGAGAGAAACAGAACAAGAAATACTACCAACCTCAGAGACTCTGACAGCGATTCCTTTCAATAAAAAACGCTTATTCCTTCGGCAAATATTTACCATCCTGGCCTAACCTCTTAGCCCTGGGGAAGCAGGCACTAATCAGGTGAACACACCAAGATGTATTTCTGGAATGGAATACTGCACCTGGTTTTTCTAGAAGGTGGGGAAACCAGATGGCCTCCGATCAGATAGAGGGGTAGCCATGTAGGTGGAGATCCAGGTGGCTGCATTCCTGGTAGGGACAATGGCTTGTGCAAAGGCCACTGAGGAGAAGGGCAAGTTATACTCCTTGATAGGGCTGAGAGAAGCTGAATGCAGAGGGTGGGAGAGAAAGAACCCAGATGTGTCAGCAGAGCCACACCATCCAGGGCTAGGCCCACAGTCACGGAGCACTGAGAAGATTAAATGAGATGCATTGTGTATGCAGGCTTTCTGTGATAATAAGAAGATGAAAATCAAGACCCTTGCCTGGCGGTGGTGGCATACGCCTTTAATCCCAGCACTTGGGAGGCAGAGGCAGGTGGATTTCTGAGCTCGAGGCCAGCCTGGTCTACAGAGTGAGTTCCAGGACAGCCAGAGCTACACAGAGAAACCCTGTCTCGAAAAACCAAAAAGAAAAAAAAAGAAAGAAAGAAAATCAAGACCCCTGCACGTGCTGAACAAGCACTCTAACCACTGGGCTACACCCCCAGCCCACACCACACAGCATTCTTTTTGTTTTTGTTTGAGACAGGGTTTCTCTGCAAGCGCTAGTTGTTTTGGAACTTGCTCTGTAGACCAGGCTGGTCTTGAACTCACAGATCCATCTGTCTTTGCCTCCTAAATGTACCACCACTGCCAGGCTAAGTAACACTCTTATGCTCAAGAAGCAGAGTGGGTGGGGCTATTGCTTCGCTGGTGGGATGCTTGTTTCTTATGCACAAAGCCCTAGGTTTGAATTCGAGACACTGCACAAATTGAGGTACAATGGTGTACACCATAGTTCTAGTACTCAGGAGGTAGAGGCAGGAGGATCAGGGTTCAAGGACATCCTCAGCTATACACTGAGTTCGAAGCTGGCCTGGGATATCAGGAGACCCCTGCCAACAAATCAATACATAAATAACAGGCACTGATAATTCTTTTCTCTCATTCTTTCTTGTGTGTGCGTACATGTGCGTGCATGTGTTGTGTGTGGAGGCCAACGCTGACATTTATTTATTTATTGTGTGTGTGTGCACGCGTGCGCGCACGCGCACGTACTCATGGTGTGTGTGGAGGCCAGAGGCTAGTCTCTTGTGTCATTCCTTAGATTCCCCACTGTTTTTGTAATCGATGTACCTCACAGTGTGCTGCCCAGATTTCTGGAGAAGAAACAGGAAGTTATGGACAGCCCACCTTTGTGAGTGTTTGAGTTAGAACAGGCGCTCCCACACTTTGGGGCTAGTAATACTGGCTCTACTCCACATCTGGGAAAACCACAGGTAGGAAGATCAAATGGCTGAGCCAAGGTCACAGAACCAGGACTGATGTCGCTGGGACTCAGTTTCATCCCAAATCCCATCTCCCTCAAATCCCACTAAAGAACTCTCCAAGACTGCCTCACGTGAGGTCTGTGGCCAATTTACCCTCTCTTCTGGCTTCCTGCCAGAGGTCATAGGGTCACACTTGAAAGACTTCCTCCAAGCCTGCAAGTCATCACTCTGGAGGATTCTGCCTGAATTAGAAGCAGGAACTGTTTCCTATATGCTGCCAAAGGGCACGGGATGAACTGGGGCAGCTTTCCAAAGTCTTAACAAAGTGCGTCCCTTCCACCCACCCGTGCCTCAGGAAGGAAACAGGCAAGTGTGCAAAAATGCACATACAAGGTTAAATGTACACAGAAACATATCAAATAAAATGATGCTCGTCATTGTGTGTAGCACTACGTGGTCATTAACAATCATAACCTAGAGGGCTATGAGAGAGCTAGGCCCTTGCTGTTACCATCCAGAGGTCTTAACTGGACGAGAGAATTAAAAAGCAGGAAAAATCAGGTAGCATTGGAGCAATCTGGAACAGAGAATGGAAGTACACAGAATCAGCATCGAAAGGCTCGTATTAGGAGTAAGGAGACACACACAGCAGACACAAGGCGAAAAAGATGCTCTGCACAGCAAAGAGGAGTCTAGCTTCCCGAGGACTGGGAATTTTTAAGGTCTTTGAAGGCATTTCCTTCCCTAGTTTAAGTCTGAGCAGTCTGAAGACAGGATGGCTGATTGGTTCACAGCTGTTGTGTAAACTCGTCCTCATCCGGTCTTGTAAAGCCCAAAGGGCCTTTGTTTAAGTTGCCAGGTTTTTGTCTAAGGTTGGGAGGGTGAGGAAAAAGACAGCCGTCTTGGAAGTTCCTAGCCCCTCTCCCTGGCCAGTCTGTGTGACTCTTAGTCCTTCATGACCATCAAGTTCAATGCAGGGACCTACTTGTTGGAAGGGGAGAACAGACTACTGAGAGTAGTCCTCTGAGCATGCCCACGTGTACATGGAGACACACGTTATATGGCGCACTTATGCCTATGTACACACAAAACTTAAAAAATTTGAAATGGAAAACGATCTTAAAATATGTAACAGGGCTGGAGATGTGGAGATGTGGGTTTGGGCACAAGGGTCAGACGTGAGTTAATCCTCAGATTACATGTAAAAATACAGGTGCGGTAGGTGTGCTGGTGAGACAAAGACCTTGGAACTCCAGACCAGCCAGTCTAGCCCAGTTGGGGAACCCCAGATCTCAGCAACCTGGAATGACAACTGAGAGTGACCTCTGACCTTTATGCATAAACACTCATGGACTTGTGCACTACAAACATGCATGCACACACAGTGTACATATAAACACATGTGTATACACACATACGGAATATACTAACATAGGCTGGAGGTATAGGTTGATAGAGTGCTTGTCTACTCTTCCTGATCCCCAACAATAAAAGATAATGGAAGTTTCACTTTGCACTCCAGGCTACCCTCAAAGCCTGGATCTGCCTACTCAGCCCACAGCAGGCTGAGATTCGACACACTCCTTCCTTCTGGTTTACACCTCCATTGATTGATTCAGTAAGATGTACCAGGATAGCCCCAAATAAGCATAGGAAAAGACATTCCAGTCCAGGAGTCCTGAGGTGTGATAGTTAATATTGACTGTAAATTTAAAACAAGTAAATTTGTTTTTTTAGGTTTGTTTTTTTTCCTTCATGTGCATGAGTGTTCTGCCTGCATGTATGTAGTATGTGCACTACATGCATGCTTTCACAGGGGTCAGAAGAGGTTGTCTGATCCCTTGGAACTGGAGTTGTGAATAGATTTGAGCTTCATGGAGTGTGGGAATTGAACTCAGATCCTCAGCAAGAACAATAAGAGTTCTTAACCTTTGAGCCACCTTTCCAGCTCCAACTTGATGGGACTTAGAATCACCATGAAAACAAACTTCTGGCTTGTGAAGGAATGTCTAGACCAGGTTACTTGAGGTAGGAAGGCTAGCCCTAACCAGAGGCAGTATCACTTGGCCTATGAGTTGAATTAAAAGCTGAAAGGAGGGGATGGGATGTGTGCGTGTGTTTAGGATCAGGTGTGGGGTGGGACTGGAGGGATGGCCAGATGGCCATGAGAATGAATGGAAATCTGCAACTGACAGGGGTGGGGAGGTGGTGGGCATCTCCAGGAAGAGGCAGAGACCTGGATAAGGGAGGTACCCAAGAATCAATGAGGATGTCCTTAGTTGTGACTCACAGCATTAGTGATATGAAGCCTGAGGAGGCTGCCTCCTGTGGCCAGACAGGAACTCCAATGGAGCAACAGGGACACCAACCCACCCATAAACTTTTGACTCAAAATTTATCCTGTCTGTAAGAAATGCAGGGATGGGATGGAGCAGAGACTGAAGGAATGGCCAACCAATAACCAGCCCAACTAGAGACCCAGCCCATGGGCGAAGCACCAATCCCTGATACTATTAATGATACTCTGTTATGCTTGCGGACAGGAGTCTAGCATGGCTGTCCTGTGAGAGGCTCCACCTAACAACTGACTCAGATGGATGCAGAGACCCACAGCCAAACAGTGGATGGAGCTTGGGACTCTTATGGAAGAATAAGGAGAAAGGACTGAGGGACCTAGAGGGATAGGAACTCCACAGGAAACCAACAGAGTCAACTAACCTGGACCCTTGGGCTCTCAGAGTCTGAGCTACCAACCAAAGAACATACACAGCTTGACCTAGGCCTCCCTGCATATATGCAGCAGATGTGCAGCTAATCTTCATGTGGGCCCTGAACAACTGAAGTGAGGCTATCCCAAAAGCTGTTGCCTGTCCATGGGATATGTTCTAGCTAATGGGAGAGGATACAACTAGCCCTGAAGAAACTTGAAGTGCCAGGGTGGGGGGATACCGAGGGGGCCCAAACATGCTCAGAGGAGAAGGGCAGGGGGGATGGAGGAAGAATTGTGGGAGGGGGTGACCAGGAGTAGAGAAGTGAGCAGGATGTTAAATGAACAAGTTTTTTTTGTTTTTTTTTTTTTTTGTTTGTTTTTAAAAAGCCGAAAGGAAACTGAGCACTAGGCAAGCACTTGCAGCTCTCCGATTGTCATGAGGACCCCTGTGACCAGAAGGCCTGCCTCTGCTATCATGTGCTCCCATCATCATCCCAAGTCAGCCCTCCCTTCCCTAAGTCGCTTCTGTTGGGCACCTCCTTGCAGCAATGAGATGTAACCAAGATACCAGGGACAGGTGAACTGATGCCGACACAGAGAGACCAGTAAGACACTGTGCCACGCCAGGTGGGGTAGTGAGCAGAAAACATTGAGAACACCAAGTCCTAGGAAGGACAAAGTCCCTAGAACTTCACTGCTCCTGGTGGGAGTCAGAAAGTGGCAAAAATCATGTTGGAAAATTATTGGGGGCCAGATGGCTCAGAGATAAAAGGTGTTTTGCCTTAAAGCCTGCTGACCTGAGTTGGAACCCACGGACCAAAGTCTCAAAAGTTGTTCTCTGATCTACACACACACACACACACACACACACCCCTAAAAAAAGTGCTCATGAGAGTACCTGTACAGAGAGGGGCAGGGGTGAGGGAGGAAGGGAGGGAAGGAGGGAAGGATGGAGAGAAAGAGAGAGAGATGTTGTTTGTTGTTTTTGTAAAAAAGGGTTTCTCTGTTAATCCTGGCTGTCCAGGTCAACTAGCTGCTTAACCAGGCTGGCCTTGAACTCAGAGATCCACAAGCCTCTGCCTCCTGAGTGCTGGGATTAAAGGTGTGCACCACTGCTGCCCTTCGAGGCTTTTATTTATTTTTGAGACAGGGTCTGTCTGTGTAACCCTAGACTCACAGAGATTCTCCTGCCTCTGGGATTAAAGTGCCAGGATTAAAGAACTGCATACCGCCGGGCGGTGGTGGCGCACGCCTTTAATCCCAGCACTTGGGAGCAGAGGCAGGCGGATTTCTGAGTTCGAGGCCAGCCTGGTCTACCAAGTGAGTTCCAGGACAGCCAGGGCTATACAGAGAAACCCTGTCTCGAAAAACCAAAAAAAAAAAAAAAAAGAACTGCATACCAGCAAAAGTTAAAAGAAAAAAAAGTTTAAAGGAAAAAATTGTGCGGTAATTAAAACAATTTTGAGCGCTGCAGAGATGGCTTAGTACTTGCTGTTCTTGCAGGGGATCCAGGTTCAGTTCCCAGGACCCAGAAGCCAAAACAGTCATACACATAAAGCAAATAAAATTTTTTAAAAAATAAAACTAGTTTGAGCCCAGCATGGCGGTTCTGGCATACACCTTTAGTCCCAGCCCTCGGGAGGCAGAGGCAGGCAGATCTCTGTGAGTTCCAGACAGCCAGGGCTACACAGAGAAACCCTGTCTCAAAAAAAAAAAAAAAAAGATAATAATAATAATTAGAAAATTAGATACGAACTTGGGAACTGAGGCAGAAAAACTGTTTTGAGTTCAGGGCCAACCATGATTACAAAGAGACCCTGTCTCAGAAACAAACAAAACAAAACAAAATGAGAGCTGAGGTGTTTATGTCTATAATCCTAGGATTTGGGAGTCGAGGCAGCTCCCTCGGCACATTTGAAGTCAGCTTCCGCCACATGAGTTCCTAGCCACTCTGGGCTACAAAGTGAGACCTATCTCTTCATACAAAACAAACTACAAACATCACAAGTCTCACACAGTTCAACTTCATTTCTGGGTGGGGGCTGGGTATGCCTGTGTGTTTTCTAGGAAATGGGATCAGAGGTAAGGAGGCTTTTTACTTTCAACCTTCCTGCTTCTGCATAACGATTTTTTTTTTTTTTAAGGAAAAACCTCACACGTCTGCATTTATATGTATAATAAATAAAGCAATTTCCATTTTTGCAAGAGAAAAAAACAAGAGCTCTGACTGAGGCCTGTCCCTGCTGACCTCAGAGAGGCTCCTGTCTGCCAGAGACGGGACATGACACAGACTGAAGGGCTTCCTGTGCTGGCCTGCAGAGCTTGTCCCAGGCTCTCTGTGGCAGTGACGGGAGAAGCCACAGATGCTTCCCGGAAGGCAGAGGGTCAGGCTCGGAGCATCAGTAAATCACTGGTGCCTACTCTGGTGTGCTGGCGCCACAGGGCCAGAGGTTTCCTCTGCAGAGGCAGGGCCCGGGTAGTGGAAAACGCGCAGGTTTGCCTTAGGGTGGATGTCCCCTCCCACACTTAGCTTCTCCCTCTGGGGCTGGCCAGACGCCTCAGTCACTAAAGTGCTTGCTTTGCAAAAGTGAAGACGGGAGTTCAGTAGAGCATGGTGAAATATACTAGCAAATCCCAGCTGCGGAGATGGAAATAGAATTGAGCGGATCCCTGGAAGCTCCTGGGATAGTGTGCTTATGTGGTGAAGTTCCAGGCAGATAAGAGACCCAGATAAAAGTTGTCTGAGGTCTCTCTACCTGAGACTATCCTCTGCAGCCCAGCCAGGGGCAATTCTTCCCCACACAGAGTCGCGAGGGGGAGACAAGAGGGCAGGGGGCCAGCCACGCCCCCTAGACACGGAAAAAGTACCTAGAAAACCAGTTGAAGTCTCAGACCAAGGACAACCTGCTTTCTTCTCTGCTTCCTCGGGCATGTGTCCCCTCCTGGTAGGTTGTGCACATGCTGATGGAAGTCAGGTGTGGTGACTCATCCTTTAATCCCAGCACTGGATGCTGAGCCAGAAAGATTGGCCAGCCTGGGCTACAGAGTAAAGTTGAAAGGGACTGGAGAGATGTCTCAGTAGTTAAGGCCACTTGCTGCTCTTGCAGAGGATCTGGTTTTGGTTCCCAGCGCCCATGACTCTCTGTCTATAAGGCCAGTTCCAGGGGATCTCATACCCATATGGTATATATTCATATAAATAAATATAAAAAACATTGCTTTCTGCCAGCTAAACAGTTCTCATGCAGGAGGACGCTGTCAGACAAGCACCAGAGAAGGGACCTCAGGACTATCATCCAAACACTAGCTTTTGTTTTTGCTTTTCTGTTTTTTGTTTTGTTTTGTTTGTTTGTTTCAAGATAGGGTCACTCTATGTAACCTTGGCTGTACTGGAATTCACTCTGTAGATGAGGCAGCCTTGAACTTAGAGATTTTCCTGCCTTTTCCTCAGAGTGTCGGAATTAAAGACAAGGGCCACCACCGCACGTTTTAGCATTATTTTCTACTGAAAAAATATTAAAGCCTGGCACGAAGGCATAGGATTTAATCCCAGCACTCAAGAGGCAGAAGCATGAGGATCTTTGTGAGTTCGAGGCCAGCCTGGTCTACAGAGTGAGTTCCAGGACAGCCAGGGCTACACAGAGAAACCCTGTCTCAAAACAATAGAATTTATTTTATTATTTTATGTATATAAACATTTTGTTTATGTGTTTTTAAGTGCACCGCACCCGTGTGTGATGGGTGCCCTAGGTGGTTAGACAGGTCCCCTGGGTCTGAAGTTACATAGGGCTGTGAGTCCCTATGTGGGTGCTGCGAATCAAACCTGGGTCCTCTGCAAAAGCATTAAGTGCTCTTAACCGCTAAGTCAAGTCTCCATCCCAAACCAGAAGTATTTAATGTCAATTTAGCACTTGAGCCAGCCCCTTCTATAATCTGGACACCCCACCGAAGAGCCTCACATGCACCTACTCATGTAATCTTCTACTATTTCTAGAAATCAAGTAGTATTCTTTTCCCATGTTTTTACTGTGTTGTCCATCTTCTAGTATCTTCTGTGATGAAGCCCATCCATATCTGCCCAGAATATCCACCCATCAAGTACTTGCTTTGTGTGGTGGTTTAAATGTGTGGCCCAGGGAGTGGCACTATTACAAGGTGGGGCCTTGTTGGAATAGGTGTAGCCATGTTGAAGGAAGTATGTCATGGTGGGTTGGACTTTGAGACCCTCCTTCTAGCTGCCTGGAAGCCAATCTTCTCTTGTTTGCCCTCAGAACAAGATGTAGAACTCTCAGTGCCTCCCAAGCCTGGATGCTGCCGTTCTTCCTGCCATGATGATAATGGACTATAAGCCAGCCCCAATTAAATGTTGTTCCTTATAAGAGTTGCCTTGGTCATGATTTCTCTTCTTAGCAATGGAAACCCTAACTAAGACACTCTGCTAGGCACAGAAGAAAACAAATTAATTGTTGATGCTTTCAGACACCTTGGTGGGCCTACCCTTTGAGGGTCTGTCAGGAGAATTATATCCCCAACAGGCAATACTGTTGCTCACAACCATCTGTGCCATAGAGCCTGGGCCCAGGGTGATTCCCAGCTTCATGATCCCCCGGCCATCGGGTACACATACATTCTAGTCCCAAAGAGTTCAGATGTGGAGAGTGCTGATAGTGTCTTCTCTTTTTAACTACCAGGTTCCTGAGCTCAGGAGAGCACAGGTGGAGCCATGGAGTCTTCAATGAGGCTGCCCTTGGGGAAGCTCTGTGGCCCAGACCACTGGGACCCCATATCTGGAGGGCACACAGCCACAAGAGCCTTTGCTTTGAACTTTCAAGAAGTATTTTTATTTTTATTTTTATTTATTTTTTTTTTTTTGGTTTTTTCGAGACAGGGTTTCTCTGTGTAGTCCGGGCTGTCCTGGAACTCGCTCGGTAGACCAGGCTGGCCTCGAACTCAGAAATCCGCCTGTCTCTGCCTCCCAAGTGCTGGGATTAAAGGTGTGCGCCACCACCGCCCGGCTCAAGAAGTATTTTTAGCCTCATTTTGCTTATTTATTTGGAGAGAAGTTCTCACTGTGTAGCTCTGGCTGTCCTGGAGCTCTCTATGTGCCCAAGGCTGGTCTCGAACTCACAGGGATCCACCAGCCTCTGCCTCCTTAGGGCTAGGACTAAAAGTGTGTGCTATCACAACGGGCTCTTAGCCTCGTTTTACTGACAGGGACAATTAGGTGAAGATACTCAGTAACTTGCTCAGTGGATGGGGCAGGGTTCAAGTCTGGGTAGCAGGCTGTTCCATCCTACTAATATCCACTGGATTCCTTGTGCTTCATGCAATTCCAAATGCTGGGATTTAGATCAAGATACAAGTATGTATAATCGAGCTTGAAGATGTGGCTGGATTAGCATTGCTGGAGCCCTGGGCTTGATCCTCAGCACCACATAAACTGGGTCCAGTGGCGTGTATCAGCAATGCCAGCACTAGGGAGGCAGGGACAGGAAGACTGGAAGCTCAGGGTGACCTTGACCTACATAGGGAGTCTGAGGCTCTAGGAGACCCAGTTTCAACAAACAGATGGACAGACAGACAGACATAGGTCTAGGTCTGACCGATGACCAGAGGACCGAACTGAGGACCAGAGGAGACAAAAACACCAATAGTAATAGTCTTGAGAATCTTCCTGCCTTGGGTACTGCAAGCCTCTCTAAGAGTTTCTAGAAAGGGACCAGCTATCTCTATCTGGAGAGATCAGGAATGTACTGATGCTAAGTCTGAGGAATACCAAAGAGGAACCAGGCAATGTGTGGAGATACCAGGTAACAGAGAACAACATATACAGTGTGCCCTGAATGAGATAAGCATTTGCCGAAGGTCACCTGGGTACTGGTGACACAGCATGTTAAGTGCCCTACCCTGGTCTCTGTGACCCTGCTCCACCCTCCCTATGCCCAATCACAGGCAAATGTCTATAGTCTTCTTGGAAGTAGCAAGACAACCATTCTGGGGATGTACTCAGAGACATTGGATCCCTAGTGTCCTAAAGGACATAACCTCTATGGCTGTCTTCGGGAGTCATGGTGAGTCAGGGAAATCAGGTCCGACAGAGGAAGGCAATGGCAGGGAGATGCGATCAGGGGCTGGCTTCCCTCCAAAGGCTTGTGTGGGACATTTCTGGAGTCTCTAAGGAGTTAGAATCGATGCTGGGTTCTTTGACAAGTGTTTTCAGCTTAGCCACTTGGTGAAACTTCTTAACAAGCATCACTGGTGTCTGGACTTCAGTGGCCGCAGCCAGATGAGGCTGGGCTGTACTCTCACCAAGCACAACTGCAATTCCAGGCCTCAAGGCTAACCTGTTCAGAAAACACAACAGCAAGTGAGGTAGGGGGTTGAGTGGATGGAGTGGAGGGGGGAGACAAAAGAGGGGAACCACCCTGTGTCCTCTGCCTTCTGGGCTGGGCCTCTTCTGCCTCCTAGAGGGAACTCAGATGTTCATGAGCTTGGGCTCAGAGGTTCTGCTCCTAAAAATTACTCCAGATGCTCCCACCAGCCTGCAGGGCCATGTAGAAGCTTTCTGCAGCATGACCTGAGGGAATAAAAGATTGTAAGCGCCTACCATTCAGGTGGCACTTCTGAGTCCAGGGTGGATGCCTGCATTCTGGATGGCTATGGAGCCTTGAATAGCCTTCCCAACAAGGAGCAGTCTCTCAGATAAACTGACAGTGTTTCATTGTTGTTATTTGAGTTTTTGTGGGTTTTTTTTTTTTTTTTTTTTTTTCTTTTTTAGACAAAGTTTCACTATGTAGCTATTGCTGGCCTGGAATTCTCTATGTAGACCAGGGTGGCCTTGAACTCGTAAGATCTAACTGCATGTGCCTTCCAAAGCTATAGTTAAAGTTATGCCCTATCATGCTCAGTATTTTTCAAGGGCATGTGTCTTCCGCATGTTTTTTGCTTATGGTGGGCACACTGTGCTCATAGCTGGGGGTCGGGGGAGAGAGAGAAGGTGTAAGGTTGAGGTTGAGAAGCAAGCATCTTTGATTACTCTTCTTTATGGACTGCATTGAGGCAGGGGCTCTCAGTCAAACCCAGAGCTCACTGATATGGCTACTATTGCTAGTCAGCTTACTCTGGGATCTCCTGCCTCTGCCTTCAGGGGCTAGATTACTAGGCTGTCACACCCACATTTATATGAGCCTTAAGGGATCTGAACTAGTCTTCATGCTTGCTGGGCAAGAGCTCAACCATCAAGCCATCTCCCCAGACGATCTTCAAACAGGATCTGCGTATTTAGCCCAGGCTCGCTTTGAACTCAGGATCTCACTACCCCTGGCTCAACTGCATTTCTCTACATCAGCAATGAAAAAATTCTGATAAGGAAATTATATAAACAACTTCATTGATGTTAGCATCAAAAAGCATAAAACAGCTAGGCGTGGTGATGTGCACCCTGAATCCAGCACTCAGGAGACAAAAGCAGATGGATCTCTGTGAGTTTGAGGCCAGCCTGGTGAGAGTGAGTTCCAGCGAAGGCTACATAGGGAGACCCTGTCTCAAGGCGGGGGAAAGCATAAAATACATAGGAATTAGCTTTACCAAGGTGGTAAAAAGACTATAAGCTGAAGATATAAATATCACTGAAAGAAATTTATGGCATAAATAAATGGTAATATATTCTGTGTTCATGGGCTGGAAAATACACTGCGAAGATGCCCAACTCAATTTACAGATTCTGTAAAATCCCTATCAAAATCTTAATGACTTCCTCTGTGCATGTGTGTGAGTGTGTGTCTGATGTAGAAAAAAACCCCATCCTAAAATTCTCAAGGTATCCCAAGAACCAACCCTCAAGTTTTTTTTTACCCTGAACTTTGAAGAACAAAACTAGAGAATTCACACTTTCTAGTTTCAAAACCTTATGCAGTGCTAGAGAGATGGTTCAGTGGTTACGTGCAGATCCTGTTCAAGGAAGACCTGAATTTTGTTCCCAGGACCCATGTTGGGTGACTCACTACAACCTGTAACTCCAGTCCCAGGGGATCCAAGACCTCTTCTGGCCTCCACCTGTTCACTGATAGTCGGTGCATAGACATATATACACGCATACTAGTTTGTTTAAAGATTTATTTATTTTTATATATGAATATACAGTCGCTATCTTCAGACATACCAGGGTATTGGATCCCATTACAGATGGTTGTGAGCCACCACATGGTTGCCAGGAATTGAACTCAGGACCTTTGGAAAAGCAGTCAGTGCTCTTAACCATTGAGCCATCTCTCCAGCCCATGTTTGTTTGTTTAAATAAAGGGTGGAGGTATGGAACTGGAGAGATGGTTCAGTGGTTAAGAGCACTGATTGTTGTTCCAGAAGACTCAGGTTCAATTCCTGGTACCCACAATATGGTTCACAACTATCTGTAACTCCAGTCTCAGGATATCTGATCCCCATTTCCGGCCTCCAAGAGCATCAGACATGCACATGGTGCACATACACACAGGCAAAACCCTCATACACATAAAATAAAATGAAAATAGAAACAAAACAACCTGACTACAAAACCACATCCATCAGCCAAGAGAGTGACCAGGCTTAAAGACCAAGAGAACAGCAAAGGAACTCAGCTCAGCAGTCAGCCCTCCTGGGTGTGGCCAAATAATCTTGTCAAGGTTGGTGAGATCCCACAGGAGGACACAGTCCTTCAAGGAGCAGTACTGTAAAACAATTTGTATCTGACACTGGTTACAAACATTAACTCAAAATGGATCAAAGACCTCAATGTTAGATCTGAAAACTATAAAACCCTCAGAAGAAAACAAAGGGGAGTAGCCTCATGACATTGGCTTTAGCAAGGACAACCTGGCTATGACATCAAAGGTAACATGAAAAAAATATCAATTTAGCCCAATGAACACTTTTTGAAATCATGAATTAACAATGTAACAGTATCAGGGGACTGGAGAGATGGCTTCCTGATTAAGAGTACTTGTTGCTCTTGTAGAAGACCCAGGTTCAGTTCTCAGCACCTGTATTATGGTCTCACAGCCACATATAAATCCAGCTTTAAACACTTGTCAAAAACCAACATCACTTCTAACCTAGAGAACTGGGAATGTTCCACACAAGCCTTTGGAGGGAAGCCAGCCCCTGATTGCATCTCCCTGCCATTGCCTTCCTCTATCAGACCTGATTTCCCTGACTCACCATGACAAGGAGCCAGGAGAAAGCAAACAACCGCACGGTCCTTTTAGATGAACTACTCAGAGGAGATAAAACCGCAGAAGGATGGTGTGAAACCATGCTGGCCAGTGTGTAATGTATGCATGGTTTCAGGATTTTTTTACTTTGTGTGGTTTAATATGCTTGGCCCAGGAAGTGGCACTATTAGGAGTTACGGCCTTATTGGAGTAGGTGTGGCCCTGTTGAAGGAAGTGTGTAACTGTGGGGTGGGCTTTAAGACCTCAGTCTAGCAGCCTGGAAGTCAGTATTCTGCTAGCGCCTTCAGATGAAGATGTAGAACTCGCAGCTCCTCCTGCACCATGCCTGCCTGGGTGCTGCCATGTTCCCACCTTGATGATAATGGACCGAACCTCTGAACCTGTAAGCCAGCCCAATTAAATGTTGTCCTTATAAGAGGTGCCTTGGTCATGGTGTCTCTTCACAGCAGTAAACCCTAAGATTTTTTTTTTTTTTTTTTTTTTTTTTTTTTTTTTTTTTTTTTGGTTTTTCGAGACAGGATTTCTCTTTATAGCCCGGGCTGTCCTGGAACTCACTCTGTAGACCAGGCTGGCCTCGAACTCAGAAATCTGCCTGCCTCTGCCTCCCAAGTGCTGGGATTAAGGCGTGCGCCACCAACGCCCGGCAAGATATTATTTTTATTAATTTGTATGTGTACTCATTTGTGCATGTGTGGAGGTCAGAGGATAGATATTTGGGAGTCAGTTCTCCACTTCTACCAAGTGGGACCTAGGGATAGAACTCAGATCATTAAAAAAAAAAAAAAAAAAAAAAAAAAGCTGGAGGGTGGTGGCGCACGCCTTTAATCCCAGCACTTGGGAGGCAGAGGCAGGCGAATTTCTGAGTTCGAGGCCAGCCTGGTCTACAGAGTGAGTTCCAGGACAGCCAGGGCTACACAGAGAACCCTGTCTCAAAAAACACAAAAACAAAAGAATCAAAACAAAACAAAACAACAACAAAAAAAAGAACTCAGATCGTGAGACTCCGTGGCAAGTGCCTTTTGCCTGCTGAGCCATCTCGCTGGTCCCCAACAACTGGAGCTGGAGTTGTCCCTCACTCTGTTGCCTGCCTGTGGATCCTGTTCCCTTAACTAGGCTGCCTTGTCTGGCCTCAGTGAGAGAGGGTGCATCCAGTTACAGCAGATCTTAATTAGCCCAGGCACAGTGTGCAGGCTGAGGCCAAAGCACAGAACTCATTGCTATTGTTTGTGATAAGCATGGTGGGGAACATCAAGACCTTTAAATAAAGCAGAGTGGCCAGCACCATGCTGCCTTGGGGCTATGTCACAGGCAGTGATTTGAGTCTCTCTTGCCAGTAACAAACCTCAGGTCTGTGGCTCACCTTTCTCTCCCAGTGCCTATAACAGCATTCAGCACTCACAGTGAGTACTCCATTTTTTACATTTATTTTATTATCATTTATTTTTTATTATGCAAAGGTGTGTTTTGCCCGCAATTATGTCTGTGCACCGTGTGTATATGGTATCTGTGGAAGCCAAAAGAATGTGTTTGATCCCCTAGAACTGGGGCTGCAGCCAGCTGTGATTGCCTATAGGGTGCTGGGAACCGAACGTGGTTCCTCTGGAAGAGAATTCAGTGTTCCTAACTACTGAGCCATCTCTCCAGCCCTCCGTTTTTAAATTCACTTCTCACAAACACCTACAAAATGGCCACTAGGATGATTTATATTTTTGAGCTCCAAATGGGAAGCAGAGAGAGGTTAAGCAGCTTGCCCGAGAGCTCACCCAGTGGCAGAGAGGCAGGGTTTGAAGCTGAAGAGACCCTTGTTGACTGAATGCTTGGAGAGAGGAGGGAGCTAGGCGAGAGTTAGGACCTGAAAGATGGAATCAGAACACAGACTCTGGAACAAGCATCAACTTATCCATTCTACATGGTCCCCGAGTGGAGTCAGAAATTTGGGGGAGGCAGCAGGGGGTCCTAAGGTTAAGCAGAACATTAAAATTTAGGGTACTCAGATCCCAGGACCTGATCCAGGCTGTCAGGAAGTTAGGATTCATGGAAACCCCGCAGGGTAAGTTCCCTACTGTCCCTGGGGAGGGTCAGAGAAGTAGAAAGGACACATTATGCAGCAGTGAGGGCAGGGCTGGGGTTCTACCTCAGTGCTTGCCTAGCATTCACAAAGCCTGGGGCTGGATCCTCAGCTCCTCATAAACCAGGTACGGTGGCACACATCTGGTGGCACACATCTGCAACAGGAAAGCGACAGAGGAGGGTCAGGGTCCCAGGGTCATCTTTGGCTGTGTATCAAGTTTTAGGCCAGCTTGGCAGGCATCTATAAAATCTAGTCTCAAATAAAGCAGGACCAACACCAGGCTGTTAATAGCCAAGATCTGATGAATGCTTCCAGTTGCCAGGTAATTCCCAAAGCCCTTTATATATTCTATAATGCAGAGAGTATATCCTACATTATAGATGGTGTAAGCTGTTTGAACACTGTCAGACCACATGGCTAGTACGGCCACAAAATCCATCTCACAAGTGAGAAAACTGAAGCTCAGGAATGCTACACCTGGCTCCAGGTCCCAGAGTTGAGAGGTACAGAGTTTGTTAGCAGTTCCTAAGTGGCTGCTCATCCCCAGGCCTTCTGGGTCCTGTCTATTACTCTTATCTTCCCAGTATTTCACCACTATATGCTACCACCAAGCTGCCAACATTTAAAAACAGTTCTGGTCTGAGGAGTGACTAAGAACTTAGCAAATACGCAGAGCTCGGCGAAGGCTGCAGGGCTGTGTGTGTGCAGGTGTCTCAGGACAGGGCGGTGACCTGGAGCACTTCTCCGTGGTACACACAGCCCTCTTCAGTGGGTGAAAGGTTCGGCCAGGTTATGTAAGCTCCATGCCCGCAGCCTGCATCTGCCTCTGGGCGGGAGTTTAGAAAGATCCAAAGACCACTCTAAATAAACAGCCTCTTTGGAGAGCTAGCCTTTGAATAGGCTGCCCAGGAAATCTCACCACCCATCCTTCCCATCTCTGATGTCTCCTCTCACTTCTGTTCTCTGTGTCATCTCCCTTTTCTCTGGTGCCTTATGTAACTGACAAAGAGTGTCCTTATCTTCCTTCTCAACGAGAAGGAAGGTGAACAGGTAATGATTCTGAAGCTGTAGGCCAAGATGCTGGTGGTATCTGACCAGGCAACCTTAGACAGAAAGAAGCAGCTCAGACATACGTGTATCAGGAGGTTTGAGACCCGTGACAGTAGAAGAGAAGGTGAATGGAAACATTTCTGATCCCCACGGAAGGCAAGGCAGTGGATCTGTTTGGGTTACCATCTTTCCAATGATGTCTTCCATGCCTCTACTATATAGATCAAAATGCAGCATCAGCTCATGTTCCCTCTAGCCTTGCCCATCCTCTAGAAGATTCTGGACTCTTACATTTTTTTTCTCCTGTTATGACAGCTGTCTCTCCTCCACCAATGCTGCCTCCCTGGCTGATTCTGCTACTTCCTCCGAGAAGCCGCCTTGACTACCCACACTATAGCGAGCTTCATTTTTGCCATATGAGACCTAGGCTTTTATGCATACTCAAAAATCAGAACTGCTGTGAATGCTACTGAACAGATAAGGGAACAAGGCTGAGGAAGCTGGAGTGAGCTCACCCAAGTCACATAGGGGCTTCTGATCCCTACCTGATATATTACTCTCTTCTGTAGGTCCTTCAGAGGCGTGGGCCTCTACTCCTGCCCTGTTCAATATTGTGGCCATTGCACTTTGGGACTATTTCTATTTTAAAGTTGAGCTAAATGAAATTGAAAACTTAGCTCTTGCCGGGCAGTGTGGGCACCCTTTAATCCCAGCGTTGGAGGCAGAGGCAGGCGATTCTGATCGAGGCCAGCCTGGTCTACAAGTGAGTTCAGGACAGCCGGACTACACAGAGAACCGTCTGAAAAGAAACAAACAAAAAAAAAACAACAAAAAAAAAAAAAAAAGAAAACTTAGCTCTTCTTGGAAGGTGGGGGCAGGAGGGTTGCAGGTCAGCCTAGGCTGTGAAACTGTCCCAACACAGGCAGAGAAACAAAGAAAAAAAGCAAGAAAGGAGAACTCAACTCCTCAGCCCTGCTACTACAGGTTAGGAACTCACAGTCACTTGTCTAATGTTTGCCACACTAATGTGTGCAGAAGCTTTCCATCACCTCATGGGGTTCTGTGGTCGGTACTGGTCCAGATGGCGGATGTGTATAAGGCCTTAGAACTATTTGAATTTCAATGCTCATAACTAACGGATGCGGCACTGAGGTCAAGGTCCACAGTAGAGCGCTTGCCTTGCGTGTATGAAGCCCAGGGCTCCATCTCCAGCACCATGTAAAGCTGGGCATGGTGGCACATGCTTGGAATCGCCGTGTTCACATGGATGTTAGACGGCAGCATATGGTTATAATTTCCAGAATTTAGGAGACGAGGAGAAGGATTAGGAGTTCAAAGTTAGCCTCTTCTATGTAGCAAGTTCAAGACCAGCCTGACCTATGGGCGAGACTGTTTAAAAACAACAACAACAAACACAAACAGAGCATGGTGGGGCACACCTTTAAGCCTAGCATTCAGGAGGCAGAGGCAGGTGGATTTCCAGACTGTTCTATGACAGTCTGAGTTCAGCTCCTGTAATCCACGGGGTAGAAAGAGAGAACCAGCTTCTGAAAGCTGTCTTCTGCCCTCCACAGATGTTCTGTGGTGTGCTCTCCCATGCACACATGTAAGCAAATAGTAAATGAACACAGTAAACAAACAAACAAAGAACAACAAAAAGACAGAGGTGAAAACCCAGGCTCTTTGGCTGCGTGTGGTGGCACACGACTTTAATCCAGCACTCGGGAGGCAGAGGCAGGCAGATCTCTGAGTTTGAGGTCAGCCTGGTTTACAGAGATAGCTAGTTGCAGGCCAGCCAGGGCTACATAATAAGACCCTGCCTCAATAAAAACAAAACATAAAATTAGTCTCTCATGTCAATCCAGTGTTTGCTGAAGTTAAACGACTCCTGGGTCTTAGTTCAGGCTTGGTGTGGTCCACATGAGACAAAACAATACTAAACCAAATCTAAAGATAATTTACAGCCGGGCGGTGGTGGCGCACGCCTTTAATCCCAGCACTTGGAGGCAGAGGCAGAGGCAGGCGGATTTCTGAGTTCGAGGCCAGCCTGGTCTACAACAGAGTGATTCCAGGACAGCCTGGGCTACACAGAGAAACCCTGTCTCGAAAAACCAAAAAAAAAAAAAAAAAAAAGATATTTACTAAGTGAGAGCAATACTTTTTAATACAATATTATATACAGCAGTTGGTATTCATATATAATAGCCACTACAAGTAAATTAAGAAATTATTACCTCAATTTAGAAACAGAAAATGGAAATAGACAGTTCATAGAAGGAATACAAATAGATAAAAAAAAATTTTATTCTTGCTTGTTTATTCCAACAGGTCAGAAAAGATCGAAGACATATGGGAATGTGCATGGTCTTGTACATTGGTGGGGCATGTCAATGGCATTGTGCCCCAATTAGTGGGCAGCTTGGGCATCGCTCAAGAGTCAATCTGCAACGCCCTTTGACTCAGTAAGCCTTGGGCCCAACACAGGATGGCTGACTCCTAGGTCTCGTGCTATGAACCATGACTCCCCGGTGAGTGATGGTCAGGCTTGGGCTGGAAAAAGCAGAGTTGGCAGATTATCCAAAGGACTGTGGACTTTGCCGTGGGAGGCTTAAGCAGGATGGATTGCTGTGGGCGAGTTCTTTGGAGTCTTTATCTTTCTGTGTGGCTGGCTCAGATGACAGCAAGGAGCCCAGGACAAATCAATATGTCCTTGGTCAGCTGCTTTGGTGGCTCCACCTCCGTTCTGGTTCTACAAATAATTGGAGTCCAGTCACCAGTGAATCAGCACGGAAAGCCCTTGGCAAGCCGGACCAGGAAGGCTGCTTGGCATGGCATGGCTGGGTGAAGGCGGCTCTGTGCTAGGGAGAGTCAGGTGACAGAGAGCCTGGGCTAGCTGGGTAGCCACCCTCAGGGGATTTGGGCAGCTGACATTTATCATGCCTACCTTAGTTTCTCCTGTGTCTGGTTCTTTCTTTTGATGATTTTCTTCCCACTCCAGGGCCTCCATTTATTTCCTTCACTATGGCCAGATGTTATTCTAACCCTGGGTGGGGGAGAGTAAACAGGATCTAGGCTCTTGTTGCTGTGCATGTGGGTGTTTGGTACCATGAGGACAGAGTCAGGAGCAAGTGTCGATTCAGAGGGAGAACGGTGAGGTTTGAGACAGGAGCTAGTTTCAGACAGTGATATTATTAGATACGCAGCAGGGGTCTGACAGAGGAGGGCAGAGGGTCAAAGCAGTTGTTTATAAAAGGGTCTAAATGCCAGGCTAAGAACTTAGCTTTTTATCCAGAGAAAGGCAGAAATATGGAGGGATTTTTGTTTATAATTAATACTGTTAAATGGCAAAAACTAATTCAGGTTTGGGGGTAGAGTGCTTGCTTAGCATATGAAGTCATGAGTTCCATCCCCAGCACCAAATAAACTGGACCCCAAGTACTTGGGGGGCAGGGGTAGAGACAGGAAGATCAGAAGTTCAAGGTGATCTTTGGCTACATAGCAAGTTTGAGGGTAGCTGATGCAGTAGGGGGATCCTGTCTCAAATAACAACAAATCTAACTCATTCTAATAATAAAAAAATAAAATAAAATGAGGAGAGTACTTCTAATAAATTGTGTGTGTGTGTGTCTTAGTAAATTCGAGGTAATGCTTTACCACTGAGCCACACCCCCACCCAGAAGAGCCAAGGAAGGATCACTCAAGTAAACAGCTTTTCAAAGCCTCTCCTCAGAGGGAAACTTCTGCACACAACACTTTTGGGCGTATCCTTCCAAGATTCTTTTCTATGCTCACATAAACAGCTCTTATTTTTCTTCACAAAAACAAGCTTGTCCTTTAACACATTGTTCTTAAGACCATGGCCACCTTCCACTCCAGCACATACCTGCCTCCTGCTCTCAGGTCTCTCAGGAGCCCATTAATGTCATCTGCCTTCACAGGACATCCTGAGTATCCACGATGAAACAGGGGACAAAACACAGCCCTTGTCCTGGAGGCCTCCCTCTTCCTCCCAGTATCTGCCTATAAACAGCGTGCAGGGCTGTCTTGTTTTTTGTAGGCAGAGTCTCACTCTGTAGCACTGGCAGGCTTAGAACTCATTATGGAAGCCTGGCTGGTATATGTACCTTCCCATGCATATGGAAGGATTACAGACGGGCCATTTGTGAAAAGGAATTTTAAGAGCTGGGTGTTGTGACATGTTTATAATTCCAGCCCTTTGGATGCTGAGGCAGGGGGACTGCTATGAGTTTAAGAAAACTCTGGGCTACATGGCAAGTACAGGGCCAACTAGGCTGCATAGTGTCTCAAACAAAAAAAAAAAAAAAAAAAATCCTGCATTTTTTTCTTCTGATATGGGGCCGTTTGTTGGCTAGGCTGGTGTGGAACTCTCAGAGCAATTTCCTGCTTCAGCCTCCACGTGACTGGAACTATACATATTGAATTATTAAAATTTAAAAAGTTAAGTGTGTGTGTGCATTAGGAGTGTCATATCATAGCATGCTTGTGGAGGTCAAAGAGTGTGTCTCTTTTATCACCATGGGGTCTGGGGATCAAACTCAGGTCTTCAGGCTTGTACAGTGAGCACTTTTACCCACTGAGCCATCTGTCTAACCCAGTGAATCCTTATCACTCTGTATTATTATTTTGAGGAGCAGAAGTATAGTCATTCATCCAACCACCCATGCACCTGTCCACACATCCATCCATGTATGTACCCACTCATGTATCTGTCTACTATGTAGTCATCCAGCTGTATCTCCACATACACATGTTTGGTCACAGTTTTGAAATATGTATTATGTAGCAGGCTTTGAGCTAGATAAAAGGAGCCCATGGGTGAAGTGACTTTGTGCAGTTCCTGCTATAATGGGACAGAGCTGTTACCAGCATCACAGAGTACATCCATGGCCAGAGGCAATGTATTAATTTGCTTTCTATTGTTGTGACAAAGACCATAGGCAAAACCAATTTGGGGAGGAAATGGTTTATTTGGCTTACACTTCACCACTGAGGGAAGCCATGACAGGAACTTGTGCAGAATAGGAACTTGGAGCAGAGACCATAGAGGAACCCTGCTTACTGGCTTGCTCCCCATGGCTCCCTCAACCTGCTTCCTTTTTAACCCAGGACTAGCTGCCCAGGGGTGGCACTGCCCACAGTGGGCTGAGTCCTTCCATATCAATCATTATCAAGAAAATGCCCTACAGACTCATCTCCAGGCCAATCTGACCAAGGCATTTGTCAACTGAGGTCTCTCCTCCCAGACGACTCTAACTTGTGCCAAGTTGACATAAATCTCATCAGCACAGAAGGTGAAGGTTCTCTGGGGTACCCTGCTTCCTCTGGCTGCCCTTCTGTTCTGGAGGCTGTGGTCATTTCTTCATTCTTGTCTACTCCCGTCCAAAGTCTGAACCCTTGCTGACTTTCACTTAACTCTAATCAAGAACACCTCAGAAGGCATGCAATCAAATTAAAGACATCAAAGCTATTTAATCAGTGGGAAGTCCTTCTTGGACTCTCTGGTCTTAACTGGGATTTGAGTAACTTTAAAAATGTTTATTTGGGGGACTGAAGAGATGGCTCAGCAGTCAAGAGTATGGCTGCTCCTCTTCCAGAGGACCCAGGTTTAACTCTTAGCACCCACATGGTAGCTCACAACTATCTGTAGTTTCATTTCTACTTCAGGTGATCTGATATGCTCTACTGGCCTCCTCAGGCATGAATGTGGCACACAAATGTACATGCAGGTAAAACACACATACATATAAATATGAAGAGAAAAATGTATTTGATAGTCACTTACAGAGGTCAGCCATGCAGCTCTGTAAGTCTGCCTACCTGGCCCTTCTCTTCCTATGATCCTTTCTCTAGACATCCTTTTCCTAACACAGGGGCTTCACTGCCTGTCTAAAGTTACTCTTTCTACCCTGTGGCTGCTTCTAGGCCATGTGGCTGACCTCCATGTCAGCCTAACTCAAGGCAGGGTACTGTGTCTCTCTTCCACTGCAGCTTGTCACTTCTGGTTTTCCTTTTAAACACTAATCGGAGAACTTGTAGGAGTCAGTTGTTTCTCCATGATGGGTCCTGGAGATCAAACTCAGATTGTCAGGTCTACATACAGCAAGTGTCTCTCCAGCTAGAGCACCTCCCCAGCTGCTGCCAGCACAACTTCCCAGTGAATATCAATACAACACCACCAAGAACTGTCTATTGGTGCTTCCTGTGAAGTGTGTCCTCTTTCTCTTCCCATCATTCTGTCTCTACCCATAGGACCGGCTACAGCCTCCTGTGTGTGTCCCTGTGGCTTGCTATATAGCCCTGGCTAGCCTGGAAACTGCTATGTAGATGAGGATGACCTGTGGAAATGCTCTTGCCCCTCTGTGCTGGGATAACAGAAGTGTGTCACCACCATCTGGGTCCCCTTTGGAACTACAGTGAAATCTAAAGTTTTAAGCCCTCAAAGGGCCTTGTAATTAGTGGCTTGCCTGCCTCAACCGTTTTTCTATTCCTTCTTACTCTGGTTCAGTCACAGGTCCCCTAAATATGCAAACTTATACCTCTGCTCCCAGTGCTTCACATGCCTGGGGTCCCTGAATAAATGAAGCCTCAGTTGAGATGACAGCTCTGAGAGGTGTCCCTTAGCCACTGTACCTGAACAGAGCCCCCAGCTCAGTCTCCCTGCATCTTTTCCCCAAGACTGTCTGCCTGAGATGGTCCTGCAAAGTTCCTTATTCATCTGATGGAGGCCTCAGCAAGGTGGGGCAGTGAAGGGCTGGGAACTGGGGCTTTGGAGGAATATGAACTGCTGGCTGAAGATCCCCACAGATACTTGTTCAGCTCCCCTTGTCTTTCTAGGCACAACACTCTAGAAAAGTGAAGTGAAAACTTCTAGTTTGTTTAAAAAGTCAGTTATGTCAAATGATGTTTTGCTGGGGCACACAGGTGAAAGGATGTCTTGCTGAAGCAGACACAGGAAAAATGTTTTCCTGAAGCAGACAGAGGTGACAGAATGTTTCGCTATAGAGGACAGGTGAAAGGATGTGTGGTGAAGGAGGATAAATATGACCCCACAGACAGTGGGAGAGTATACTGGTTTAGGATTGAGTGGGAGAGTATATTGGTTTAGGATTGAACTACAGCTGCTGGTTAGTGTGTGGTGTCTGCCTGCAGAGATGACTGGTCCGCAGCTGCTGATTTGTATTTGGTGTTTGCTACAGGACTGAACTGCTGACAAAGATTGAGCTTGCCCCCAGAGAACTATTGCTAGACAGGTCCACTTCCCCCATATCTTCAGAACTTTTCTCTTCCACTGCCTCTGTTGGGTGGTGGGCTAAAAGAAGGGTTGAACGTTTATTAAAATAGGCTGCAAAAATTTTTTTGCTTACAGAAAAGTCTCAAAGGGAGAAATGACAGCTTAGAGGTAGAAAAGTTCTAAGGTGTCTCCTTTGAGGTTCCTTTCATGCTCTGCCCCTTCCTTTCTGAGATAGGATTGGTCTTGCTAGGATCCTCTAGCTTCAGCCTCCTGAGTCTTGGGATTATAGTCATGTGTTGACATCCTGGGCTCATAACCATCCTGGCAGGAGTGAAGGGATCCCATTACCTATACTGCCTGCCCTCTATTTAAACCTAACCCTCACATCAGTAGCCCAGTGACTTCGGGAGGTCATTGGACTTACTTATTCCTTTCCCCAGAGTGGCCACATTGAATAAACCTCTTGTCTCTTTTACTGGCGTATTGAGGAGGGGCAGCCAAGACTAGCCTCTCTTAGAAGCTTTTGAGCATTCTTTCCTGTGAATGCAAAGCTTCACCCAAGCTTGTGTGCCACAAAGAGCCAATAGTATGTTGGCTAGCTTTTGAGCTCAGTACTGTTGACCCCAAAGCACTTAGTCCTTACTATACTATACTATACTATACTATACTATACTATACATAATACCCCATTGCTATCCGTGGATCCTACAACTCAGGGTTACAAACTGAGCCCCCATGTTGGTTCTTTCTTCTTTTGGTTTTCGAGACAGGGTTTCTCTGTGTAGCCCTGACTGTCCGGGAATTCACTCTGTAGACCAGGCTGGTCTCAGAATAGCCAGTATTCTGTCTCACACCAACTCTTTAACTTGTCCTGTTACCACACTTTTTGCAATGTTTGGGAAGTGAGAAGGGACACTTCCAGGGTTCCTATCTTTAGGCTGCACAGAACCACATGGAACCAAGCCTGGAGACCAATCTGTTGGAGTGGCCTAAGATTACACAGTTGAGACTGAGGATCCAGTTAGGCCTGAGACATCCTTGGCTGACTTCTTAGATACCTCTTTAGGGGCCACAGGCGCTCCCCTAGAGAGCATGCCTTGCAGGGAAAGGTTGAGAGTCCAGCCAAAGAATTTAAACCCTCTAGGCCAAGTCTGGTGTGGAAGTACAAGCCTGTAATCCTAAGGCTTAATCAGTAAAGGAAGAAGGATCATCCCCAGCCACATTCAGTTTGAGGCCAACCTTGGCTAAAGACATGAAGATACCAACTCTAAAAAACAAATAAAAAAACAAAAACTAAACACAGCCAGAGCTGGCAAGAAGACTCAGTAGGTAAAAGTGCTTGCTGCCAAGTCTGATGACCTGAATTTAATCTCTAGGACCCACGTGGTAGGAGAGAACTTAAGTTATTCTCTGTCCTTCACTGTACTGTGTCGCATGTGCCCAATCCAATCAATAAATGTAATTTATTTTTAAAAAGATGAAGCCTTCAGGCCTCTACTTCCTCACCTTTAAAAGGAGATGTCTAACTACATCAGGGAGGACTGGATGGATTGGTTTGCTTTTCTCCAATCTGACTGAGTTTTCTACATTATTGGACAATTAAGAGAAGCAGAGATTGCCACCCATGCTTCTGAAATGTAAGTTCAGAAATGAAAAGTCTTCATTTACATATTCAAACATGATATCATGCATGGTATCAAATATGATGTCCTGCAGAGAATTTATATCTCCAATCCCAATCAGCCCAACTCTCTTTAATCTTCCACAGGGAAGTCCATGAGGCCTTATCTCCTGCCTGGATCAAAAATGGCCTCTTACTCATTCCCCATTTTCTTTCCTCCAAGTTATCTGATGTCAGAACAAGCAAGTCACTATCTAACTCAAAAAAACAGGTAATGACTCCTTCTTTGCTCTGGTCTACAAGACTGGGCCAGCCAGATTCTAGCTTGATCTGCTTTTCTCGCAAATTAGCATGTGTCCAGGGGTACTACAAACTTTTTGAGTATCATGCTGCCTGGCCAGCAGGTCTCTAGTGGTTGCCACTGCCGTACCCTGATGCTTGGACTACTTTGTGTCAGAACCCTTTGAGTTTCCGTCCCAATCCAAAAGCACACGCCTCCTCTGACCTCCTCTACTTGAGTTCTTCTGCAAACTGTAGCTACCTCTGTGATCCAGTCTTTCTACTGGGTGCCTGACTGACTCAGGACAGAGTCCCTAAACACTGGCGGACTGGATAAAAAGAATTACAAAATGCCGATGGCTTGGAGGCTACGAGGTCCCCAAGGTGTCCTTTGTCGTAATTATCCGCGAAACTGAAAACAAAAGCCTTAGATAACAGCCTGGAACGAGGCAGGCTGAGTCACAAGGCTGCCGGGCTCCAGTGGATCTTCATAAGCGGCAACGCCAAGGCAGACGCTTGTCACTTTCAGAGGCGAGAAAGACTTGCGTAGGTCTTGAGACACCTCTGCGGTTGTTTCCCTGAGAAATGGGGGTGCTACCTCCTCAGCCTGCCTCATTGCTCACCGAGCTCAGGTCTTGGCGGGATCCGGGCAGGCCGTTCTAGCCCTAGTTTCCAGATTGTTTCCCCTAGTCATTGTTTCTCCTTTTCTTGGGCTCCAGCTCTCCTCCCGTTCTTTCCAGCGCCGGCCCCCACACCCCGCGACCTCCTACCGCCTCTCCGTCCACCCCACCCCCTACCGCGCTTCTCAAGGAGGCGGGTCCAGCTCCGCGAGCACTCCAATCCGAGCGCCCTCAACTGGCTCTGCCTCCGCGAGCCCTGCCCCACGCCACCGTCAGCCAATAGAAATTCGTGTTCGTACAGTCGGGCCGTCCAATCGCAGGTTGGCTGTGAGCCTCGCGCGCCCCGCCCCTGCTGCTCTCGGCCGCGGCTCCGCGGGCGGTCGCGCCGGGGCTTCGGCATTCTCCGAGCAGCGCCGAGCTGCGTCGGCCTCAGCCGGCTGCGTCCGGAGGTGCGGGCGACGGCGCCGCTGTGCCCCTGCGGTGCTAACCGAGGCAGAAGCCGTCCGGCCGGGTCGGAAGGCGCCTCAGACTCGGCCAGGGCAGGCGCGGCGTGGGTTCCAGGACCGAGCGGGAGGCAGACCGGCACACGTTCCCCGCCGGCAGAGCCTCCCAGAGCGGTCCCTGCAGAGCCGGGGCGGTCACTGAGGTGGCTTCCGCTTCCCGCGGCCTCACCTGCGCAGGCCGCGGTGCGCCAGGTGCGGAGGCGTGTGCGTCGCCTGGGCGCCTCCCCCCGCAGCCAGCAGGGCGGAGGCGGGGCCGCAGCCCGGGCCTCCAGCGGCTCGCCCGGCCGTCTCAGTCTGTCTCACCGGTCCGCCGGGCCCCGCGGCTCGGGATGCTGCTCCCCGCTCGCGAGCTGCCCTCCACGCCAGCCCCCGCTGCCGGGGCCGCACCTCGCTGTTTACATGCCAGTGGAGCCCGGGTCCCCCGAGGGTGAAAGCAGCGGGCTCACGGGACTGATCCCTCGGACCTGGGGCTCCGTACTCAGATCCTCTCCTGCCCGCAGCCTCCTCCGCCATCTGGACTGGATCCGGCTCTGGTGTTTTTGAGGAGGGGGGTGTGGTGTCAGGAAAGGAATCCTGGGGTTTTCTAGTATCCTCCTCTATTTTTTTTTTTTTTTCTCTTTTTGGCCCTGCGGGCTTCAGACTCAGGGAACTCGCTCATGGCTTTTTTGATGAAGAAGAAGAAATTCAAATTCCAAACCACTTTCACCTTGGAGGAGCTGACTGCGGTCCCCTTCGTGAACGGGGTCCTCTTTTGCAAGGTCCGGCTGCTGGATGGCGGGGATTTTGTCAGCTTGTCGTCCAGGTAGGCATTGAGGCTTTCGCGTTTGCAGGGGAGGGTGGGGAGTGCTGATGGGTGAGATCTAGCCACTTGGCAAGTGTGGAAGACTCAGCTAGGGACGGACGGACAAGGGGTCCGCCTGGGGAAAGACTTAGGTCTGAGTGAGTTGGCAGGGTGCCTGGCACTTGTCTGCAGGTGACCAGCCAGAATACTTTTAGGGCTCTGCATGCATTCTTCAAGCCGCCCGTTTTGCAGACCAGTATGAAGAGAGCTGAATGAGATTTGCACTTTTGAGGGATTAAGTAGGGGTGTCTCAGGCCACCTTGCCACCAAGCTGGCCCTCGTGGCTGTCATTCGATTAAAAAGCTTGGGCCAGCCACAGCTTCTCTGGCTCTCTCCCTCTGGCTGGGAAAGCCCAGTCCCAGGCACTCCCTGGATTTGATTGAGGGAGGTGGCTGGATTTTGGGTTGCCCAGCCCCCTCTTGAGTGACTGCCCTCCACTGGCTGAAGCTGGACTGCTTTGCATTGCAAATTTTCCTTGCCAGGAGACTGCCTTCCCCTTGAAAGTGGCCCTCGGGTTTGATTTTGTGTCGTTCACCAGCCTGGTAGGTCCAGCTTCCCAGTTTATGGCTGAATGAGATCTGAATTCCCAGTCGGCCCTTTCCAGGTTGAGCTCATGGGGGTCACATAGTCCTGGCCTGCCTGCAGAGGTCCGTAGAGTTCAACTAATGGGGAAAGGGAGTCAAGTCGTGGCTCCTTCTGGGTTCCTGTTCCCTCTTCGGCACACTGGACCTAATACAGGTTTCTCCATCAGGGTCACAGAGGGAAATTGCAGTAGATAAGCCCCTGACAGCTCCCGAGATGCTTCTCCTTCCTAGCTTGTCCCTTGCTCCTTAGCTCTTGTGGGCCTAGTTAGCTCGAACTGCTTCTCTATTCAGAGATCTCAGAGGTGTGTTATACAGATTGGGATAATGAGCCCCAGAAAGAGGAAGTAAATGTGTAGCCTGAGACTTTCTCCCAGTCAGTTGTCAACCAGACTTGGCCAGTTGAGAGACCTGTTGGGAGAAGATCAGCTATGTGGTCTGATTCAGATTTTGGAATCTGTAGATAGAGTGAGGTGCCTGCTCTGTGCACTGGGCCTCCTGTTCTGCTCAGAGCTGCTTATCTGAGGAATTTGGACAAGGGCTGCCCTTTGTGGTGGGGGTGGCTGCAATCAGATGCCTGTGAAGTCTGTAATCCCTACAGTTACTCCTCCTAATGGCACAGTGTCAGAGGGTTGTGCTCAGCGATCGATGGGCCTGGAGTCAGCCACTTTTAGGCTAACTCCAGGCTTTGGGTGAATTACCCAGTCTCCCTGATCTCAAGTGCTAGCGATTACTAGTGCTTTGCTCACTGTTTCACTAGCACCTCTCAACACCACGGAGCAGGAATAGAGGTGGGGGCCCTGACCTGGGGGGGGGGCATTCTTACAGAGGTGAAAACAGGCTCAGAGAGAGTGGCTTTAGCTGCATAACTTGTGCCTCTGCCCCTGTTTCCTCTTACTATAAAATGGGGAAGTAATACTCACCTTTCAGTTGTGAGGGAAATGGAGAGTGTACCATGCATGACCAGGGAGTTGCTACAGCAGTGTGATTACTGTATTGAAAGGGGCCCAGGCCCCAGCCTTCCTCAACCCCAGGTGATGGGAGGAGGGACACCCTTTAATCAGCAGAGGTCCTTCATGTGAGCTGGGATGAGTACAGTACCAAGGAATTTGTACCAAGTCTAGGCTAAAGTTTCACCTGTCTATCTAGACCCTTAGCCAACCACTGTGACCCTACCTGTCAGCTTTTCTCTTGCCTCAACTTGCCCCCACATCCTGGAAAGTCTGGAAAGTTCCAGGACTTAGTACACATACTCTGGATTTCACCTCTGTTTTCCCTTCTTCCGCCTGGCAAGAGACCACAGATTCTCTGAACCCAGCCAAGCCCATGTAGCCCTTCCCAGTTCCCTTCCTGAATAAAGTCTCGTTTGGGTAGGTGGGAGGGGTACTAAAGAGGAAGGAGCTGGCATTGAGGCCCAAATCTGAGTGCTCAGATCCTGGGCACCTGGGTACTGCTGGGCAGGTGTGGCTGCAGAGAGCAGTGATTTTGGAACCCAAGCCACTTTAAAGTGTCTTTGGCTTCTGTGGATTTTTACCCAGGAGATGGGAGTTCCTAGGCTGCTGTTCCCTCTGCCCACACTCCTCCCACATTGATCCTGTACCCCAGAAGCCTCAGCCATCTCTGTGCTACTGTGACTCTGTTGTTTATAAGTTAGGGTAGGTACTGAGATGACTGGACCTGCTTAGATCTCCTGGGCCTAGATGTAGCAGCACAACTTGCCAACCCTAGGAACCTCTGGATGGCTTTTTGTGCTGTTGGCAACATGGGTGGTGTCACACTGACCACAGCCCTAGGCCCCACCCCTGCAACAACCTGTTTCTTAGCTGGTATTTTCCAGTGTGTTGAGTGCCATGGCAACAGCTAGGATTCAGCTCTGTCTGACCCAGTGGGAACAGGTGCAACAGGTGATCCCTGGG
This sequence comes from Mastomys natalensis, assembly GCA_021653895.1. NCBI lineage: Eukaryota > Metazoa > Chordata > Mammalia > Rodentia > Muridae > Mastomys > Mastomys natalensis. The sequence continues at coordinate 1,006,592 of JAJTUV010000842.1, read as the reverse complement.
CTGTTCCTTAGCCTTATCTTTTGACACTGCCTTAGGAACAACAGTTCCCACAGCAACCAGACTCCTAGTGCCCAGATTGTGCTGGGCATAGCGCTGAATGTTTTGAGCAGGGTATTCCCACTAATCCTCCCAGCCATCTGGAGAGGAACTGAGGCCAAAGTGGTAAAACCGCACACTAGAGGTTACCAGGTAGTAAATGGCACTGGGGAAACATTCTTTTCTCATAGACGGTTTCTTCGATTGTATGCTGGCCGATGCCAGGGACTTTGAGCTACTCAAATACCTGACTATCTGCCCTACTTGTGGGTGAAGACACTGAGACAGGAGGATGAAGTGACTGGACCCATGTCACTGAGCCAGAGAGTAGCAAAGATAGAACTTGATTGCAGCAGGTCCAATGTAAAATCCTGCCTTGGTGATGTGTGTTAGAAGCAACTACAGATCCATGTCACATTCCAGACTCTACAAAGGCTTCTTTCAGTGGGTTGGGTGGTACAGCAGAGTCTGGAGCTGGACAGTTTTGAGGCACTGAACTGGGTTTTGTGAAGCCCAAGGTAAATACGGAGTCTCCTGACTATAAGGTGAGGATGGGACTAAAGGAATCACTGTGTATTTGTGGTCGGGCATAGGCAGTCATTTAGCACAGTGGGCATTTACTGTGTGTCCTTGCCTGGGCCTCCCAGGAGGAATGCAAGTGGTGCCTGGGAGGGTGTCCAGGAGGATACAGAGGTCGCATCCAAGTGTGGTGATTCTGGCAGAGGCTAACGTGTCCAAGTGGCCGTCAGGTCAGAAGAATGGTCCTCCATGGCATTGGTCCCTTGGCTTGCCACATGGATGTGGTAGCTGTGTCATCAGAGAGGAGCGCAAGGAAACACTGACTTACCTCACAGGATGGAGAAGAGAGAGGAGAAGAATCTGTTTTCCTTAGCCAGTGGATGGGGAAACCAAAGTCTGGGGCCGAAAAGTGTCTTGCCAGAGTTACTTCATAGGAGGAATAAATGACACAGTTGGCCAGATTGTAGTCTAGCTCTTACCTCTGTCCCCTGGGCTTCAGTCCTCCTCTTTACACTAAGAAAGTAGGTAGAGCCAGGAAGAGTAGAAAGATCTCTTTCAAGGCTACCTCCTGCTCTGTACTTGAGTGCTAGGTTGTCTGAGAAGCTGTGACTTGGAGCGGGCCCTCCCTCAACCCTTGTCCTTTCTTCTTGGCCAACTTTGAGTCCTCAGTGGGGTTTTATTTTTGTAAATAGAGCCTGGCCACTATCACACAGGCACTGCCAGCTTTCTCTGACACAATCATTGCCCATCATGCAGGGGTACTCAGAGGAGCTTTTGGGGTCTTGAGTTAGCTCTGCATCTGGAGGTCTTGTGCCCAAGCCCAGACCCTGACCCTGGGGACAGGCAGAAAGGCTTGATTGTTTCTTACCCAAGCCACATAGTTGGCCATCCTCAGTCTTTCACCCTCTCTCTATGAAAAAAGCTGTAGAATGTTTCTGGGTTTACAGCCATTCAAGGCATACTCTGGGATAGCTTGGTATGGGGCTCTGAGAAAGCAGAATGGAGATTCCTAAGGGGCAGCAGTGTGAAGGTACAAGAGGACTCCCAAACTGGGTAAGGCATTTATTGTCCTGCTCAGAACTGGGTCGCTGTGGGTTGAACAAATTGGAAAGGTAGGGAGTTAGTAAACATGGATCTTTTCTTCCTCCTTGACTGAGACTCCTTTGGACTGGCTTCCAGAGTGAGCAGAACTAGACAGTCCTGTTCCTTGGAGCTCCCAGTTAGGTAGTGACAGTATGCCTGGTAGGCCAAGCTAATCCTTGTGGATCCCAGTGGACCCTGGCAGACCAACCAGTGAAATGTTTCTGTTCAGACATCTGTCCATCTTTGTTTTCTCTAGCTTCTAATTCTTTTCACCCCTTGCTCCAAGCTCACTGTCATGTCAGGAAGGAGCATTTTATGGGAGTCTTTTTTTTTTTTTGGCTTTTCGAGACAGGGTTTCTCTGTGTAGCCTTGGCTGTCCCAGGCTGACCTCGAATTGAGAAATCCACCTGCCTCTGCCTCCCGAGTGCTGGGATTAAAGGCGTGCGCCACCACCGCCCGGCTTTATGGGAATCTTAAAAGCCGAGAGGGCTTGAGCTGAAGATGAGGAAGAGCCTGTAGAGAAGCCCCTGGCTTGAAGGCATGTCTGTCTAGGCAAGATGGGATGGGGTATGAAAAGAGTTGAGGGGCTAGAGAAAACAAAAATGGAAGGTTGCCTGACTGGAACTGTTTAGTCTTGGGCCCAGAGAGCAGGGGAACAGTGTATCATTTACCCATTAAGATGATGACTCTTGGGTGCTGGAAAGAGACAGCAGGTAGTGCTGACCTAGCCTGGCAGAGAGGTGGCATTCAGAAAAGGAACAGACTGGAGAGGATAGCAGGCAAAGTAGGCAGGAGGGTTCCCTATCCTGAAGGCACACATGGCATCATACTTTGAAGGTGCTAGGAGATAGGTATTCAAAAGGTGCGTAGTGGTCAAAGGTGTCCTAGAAACTAAAACTCATGTAAAAGTCCTAATTTTCAGTTTCCTTTAAGTGGAAAATCAGACAATGCCATGAGGCAGCATTCAACACTTGGGACTTTGAAATTGCTTCCTTCCCTGTGTTTTGAGGGCTCACTCTTAGGTCTTTGCCATGTTCTGAGTGTCTCTTATCGTCAGTTTGGTTCCTGAGACCCCTATGGAAGGTCTTTCCTGTGCAAGCACAGTGGCCAGGGAAGCTAGGGTAAGAAACCCCACTGTCAGGAGGAGATGGGAGGAGTGGGCCTTAAAGGTTAGCTGGGCCATGGTAACAGCTTACCTGGCTCTCTTTAAAGTCAGATCATACTACAGTGGCCTTGGTAAGACGCTTCCCAACCTGTCTCATGCCTTAGTGGCTACTGCTTGGACCTGGCCCTTGCTGCCAATTGGCTACACTATTGGCATGTGCCACTTTGGCTGTGCCTTCACCTGCCTGGTAGCTTGGCAGTAGCCCTGACCTGAGGTGATCTGGTTGTATGAAGGCAAGGCCCCTCAGGCCTGCTCTTTGCTTGGAAATCCTGCTTGGCTGGGGCTTCTTGGCAGCAATAATGTTGTTGCCTTTAGGTCCTGCTTACCTGAGAGTGACTGGGAGGCCCCTGAATGACCTGGAAACCCTGACTGGCTTTCAAGAGGCCATGCCTGTGTATCCAGGTGCCAGCTAGTAAGCCTGCCTCTAGGTCTTAGGGCCTGACGGACTTGGTATGTGGAATATAAGGAACTGAGAAGTAAATGAGTTTAAAAAGGAGCCATGGAGAAGTGTGAGCAAGGGAGAGACACTAGGAAGAAACCTGAAACTAAGGTGTGGTGGGAGGGCACATAGCCAGTTCCACTTTATCTACCTCTCTTGGCTAACACTTTGAATTGTGGGGACATTAGATTTGTCCCAGGTCCTAGTGATATTCTGGACCTGTTGGCTCCCCAAAGATGAGACTGCATTTTTGTAGGCTTGAAACTGCCAAACTTGTACCTAGTGTCATCAGAGGGTTGTGGTTGCAAACTTGTGATCTATTTGCTTTGAATTTCTTGGCACCCGGGGCTTAGAAGAAAGAGCTCTTGAATATAGACCTGAAACTGCTTTTACCCCGTTCTGCCCAGATGTAGACTGGCAGCCCTCAGCTCTCTAACCACCTTGTTTCAGGGGTGGGCAGAAGGAGTGCTGCTGATAGGAAATGACTCTCTGCTGGTTAGCTTTCTATTTTACTGCCCCGCCCCACCCCACCCCAGCCTGCTGTTCACTGCCTCTGATTTCAACAACGGACTTAAGCCTGGTCTCTTCATCTCCCTTGAAGCAGGATTGCTGCTGCTGGAGGATGTATGTAGTAATGGTGCTTGTTTGGATGCCAGCTTGGCTTCTGATCCACAGTGGGAACACTGTTACACTGTATCTTACTCTCTCTGGGCCAAGCGGTGTACCTCTTAGTAGCTGGTACTTCCCTGGGGGTCTGGACCACTGGTGCTGACAAGAGAGGGTACCTATTACTCAGGCTTTCTCCTTTGCCTTCAGCAGGGGTGGGAGACAGTAAGGAGTACCCTAGTGTCTGAGCTGAGGGCCTAGTGGGGTTTGCTACTGTGTCTACATGCCTTCTCTTCCCTATTGGCTTAGTCCTGCTCTGCTGAAACACTGCTCACGTACCTTAACAGAGAAGCAGACAGCCCCTTACAGAGGTGTAGGCACTAGCTTTAAGCCTCCTGGTAGGGATAGATGAGAGAACCCAAGGCCTTTCAATGGCCTGCACCCTGCCCCTTGTTTTTCTGGTTACTCTGCTTTCTCTCAACCCCTTACCCAGCTTTTTCACATGGAACTACTGCTTAGCCCAGTGCCCATTCTAGGAAACTCCCTACCCCAGGCCTATTGGCCTTGTTACCTGCTATAGCCCTGCATTTCAAAGTATTACAGTCCCTATTCGTTGTTGTATCCAGTTCCTTCCCAGACTATGGCCCTTCAAGGCCAGAAAAGCATCCATTGCATCTTAGTCCTTGGGCCTCATGCTGTGTGTTGGCATTGCCCCAGGCTGGGACTTCTCTCCCCTGGCTCTGAACCAATGTAGTTGTTGGTGTTGACTATGTGGTGGCTACTGCCAGCTGCTAAGCCCAAGCCTACCCTCCACCCAGTGCCTGAAGTATCAGTCTGTGCCAGGAGGAACCCTTATCCATATACTAGGCAGCTGGGTACCACTGTGGGCTTAAAGACTGCAATTGAGAGGCAGCCAAGGGCCCACTAGCTGAGTTGAGTGTATCACTTGCTGAGGATATCGGTGTCTGTACAGGGATTGGAGGAAGAGTGAACTCGGGCACTACTATTGGATCTTGCAGCTGTTGAATTGCTTTGGATTATGGCCAAGGGCTTTATCCCTGCAGACTGTTTCTTCTAATGGGTACTCACTTAAGGCAGCAGAAGATCGAGAAGGGCAAGATCAAAGTTACCTGCTCAGCACACAACCAGGCCCAGGCAGCTATCATAGACTAAACCTGCCAAGAGAGGAAGTATACACTTGGTATCAGGAGTACAGAGGCTGAGCCCTGTTCACATGTGCAGTGTTCTCTTCTCCCACCACTTCTTGGTTACAGGGCTGGTCTCTGCAGACATGTGCAGGGAAGCACCCGTGGCTTATACTTTCCTGGGTTATTCCATGACAGTTTTCTGGTCACCTTATGTTTGGGTCCATGAAACTGTGGGATACAGTCTACCTCTAGGATCCCACCTGTCTTTACCCGTCCTAGTCTGTGCTAGACAGGCCTTGAGGAAGTGATGTGGATTTGGGTAGGTAGGTAGAGCTTGGTTGTGGGAGAAGAGCAGGAAAGAACCGGTGGTTTGGGAGGGTCTTAGAGAGGGGAGGTGTTTGGGGATGGACCTGACAATGTGCTGACGAAACTAGGGTGGGTTTGAATCAGTCGACTTGGATTATATTTATTTCTTAGTTCACTACTGTTTTTATGTACATGAGTGTTTTGCCTTCATGTAAATCTGTACACTGAAGTGAAAACTTAGGGGTTCTTTGGAAAGTCAGTTGTATCGGATGGTGTTTTGTTGGGGCAAACATGTGAAGGAATGTTTCACTGAAGTGGACACAGGAGAAAGGATGTTCTACTAAAGCAAGCGTGTAAAAGGACATGTGATGAAGGATTCTTTGCTAACAACACACATGTATTGGTCCACCTTACGTTGTGTAGTTGAGTTGCATTTGTCAGGACTCCATAGAGAGAAACACACCAAAAAACTTCCGGTGTGCTGCAGTTCCTTGCCTCTTCCATGAACTCAGGCTGATAGGCAGAGTGATGTCAGCTGAGACAGACTCACATGCTGAGGCAAGACTGGTGGAGGACACATGATGTTTGGACGGTATAAATAGGACTCGACAGACAATGACTGTGGCTGAGCTTTGCTTGCTTAAAGAGCTAGCTGTGCAAGGCTGTCTTTGATGATCTTCACTTTGCTGGGAGAGGCATAGTTGAGAACTCCTGGTGTCCCTCCGGATCCCTCCTGCTGACTTTTTCCAAGGCTGAGTTCTGGCTGTCTCTGCTAGGTAGTACCACCACTGCTGATTCAGGTTTGCTATTCTGACTCTACTGACCTGGACTGCTGGTGTGTCTGTGAGGTGTTTGCAAATAGATCAAGCTGCTACTGTGGACCTGTGGGCTGAACTGCCGATTTCCAGACAACACAGACAGGAGTTGCTTCAAAGAACCATTACTAAACAGGTCCACTTCCCCCGTATCCTTTCTTTTCCACCACCTCTGGTGGGTGGAGGGCTAAAAGGGAGGTTAAAGTGTTTAAGAACCAAAATTAAAAGTAGGATTTAAAAAATCCTAAAGTTACAGTATACAATGTGTGTACAGTGCCCACAGAGACCAAAAAGGGTGTCAAGATCTATCCCCTGAAACTAGTTACAGATGGGTGTCAGTCTCCATATGGATCCTGGGAATTGAACCCTGGTCCTTTGGAAGAGCACCCAATGCTCTTAACTATTGAGCCATTTCTCTAGCCCCTAGACTTGTACTTTAGAACTACTAAAGATAGCACTAGGGTAGATTGCTTATGGTTGCCAGTTACAGGAGGGCAATTGTATTAGGCCAAGAAGGGTGTCTTCCCAGCCATTATCATGGACAATCTGGAGACACTCTGCCACAGGTAAAGTGAACACATACTACAGACAAAAGGCCCAAGGCAAATGTGATGGTTTGAATATGCCTGGCCCAGGAAGTGGCACTGTTAGGAGGTGTGGCTTGTAGGAGTGGGTGTGGCCTTGTTGGAGGAAGTGTGTAATTGTGGAGGTGGGCAATGAGACCCTCTTCTAACCATGTGAGAGCCAGTCTTTGCCTAGTGGCCTTCAGATGAAGATCTGAACTCTCAGCTCTGCCTGCACCACGCCTGCCTGGATACTGCCATGCTCCCACCTTAATAATGGATTGAACCTCTGAACCTGTAAGGCAGCCCCAATTAAATGTTGTCCTTAAAAGAGTTGCCTTGGTCATTGTGTCTGTTCACAGCAGTAAAACCCTAACTAAGACAGCAAGAGTTCATGATAATACTTATATAGAGTTCTAAACCAGTATGGTTAAGAAAAGATGAGGTTGTATTGAGGAATTGAGGCCATGTATGTAAGGGTCTTTTAGGCCTGCAGAATTCTGCTTGGGCTTAGTTATGCAGTATGTTTTTTCTTGAGGACTTGTGAGCTGCACACCACTGCTGCAGAAACAGGCCTTGAGTTGTCCATACCTCTGGGCTCTAGGTGGACACCAAAACTTTCAAGACAAACACAAGAGTGCCTGGAAGTCTGAAGTTGATCTTTGGGGCTTTTCCTGGTCTTTCTGGTAAGTCAGCCTGAACCATTCCAACCCGATGAGCATTGTTCTTGTTTATAAGGCAGTGGCTCATCTTGGCAATTGCAGGCAGTCTTCTTGGTCTGGGGATTTTCCTTCTACCACTTACAACCCCAGCAGAGCAGGGCTTTCTGGGCTCTGGATGGAGCTTAGCAGTTTGAAAGTTCTGTGGGCTCCTGAGGTTACCACCAGACCACTGGGTGTCAGAAAGTTGCCTGTGATGGGATAATGAATTCTTCCTTGGTACCTGGATGCCATGGTGAACCTGTTACTTACCCATCTATCATAGCCTGTAGCTCAGAGCAGATGCTGCAGGAAAAGCTGGAATGGTTCCAGAGCAGTAGTTAGAGGGGACCTGGGACTGGAAGCATAGAAGGAAGGGTTCCTATTTCTTCTTTCTTCTTTTAGTTGCTGTTCTTCTGTCTTCCTGAAGCTCACCTGCTGAAACACGGATAATTAGAACTGCCCTGCCTTGATACCTAGGGTCTGTAAGCAGGCAGAAACCATTATACATCTTGTCCTCAGGGAAGTGCAGAGCATAGAGGGGATGGAGTTTTGCTACTAAGCTTACAGCAACTCCAAAACCTTCCCTTTTGTTTTTCTGATTTTTCTTTTTTTTTTTTTAAACTTATTCTTTTCTTTTCCTTTTTGAGACAGGGTTTCTTTCTGTAGCCTTAGCTATCCTGTAGACCAGGATGCACTCTGTAGACCAGGTCGACCTCAGACTCAGAGAGATCCACCTGCCTCTGTCTCCCAAGTGCTGGGATCAAAGGTGTGAGCACCACCACTAGCAGGTTCCCTCACCTTTTGTTGTTGGCTTTGAGTCAAGGTCTCTCTATGTAATCCTGTTGCCTAGAACTTGCCATATAGACCAGGCTGGCCTGAATCTCACAAAGATCTGTCTGCCTCTGTCTCTTATTTATATGAGTACACTGCAGCTGTCTAGTGTGTCTTCAGAACACACTAGAAGAGTGTATCGGATTCCATTATAGATGGTTGTGAGCCACCATGTGGTTGCTGGGAATTGAACTCAGGACCTCTGGAAGAACAGTCAGTGCTCTTAACCACTGAGCCATCTCTCCAGCCCCTGGCTCTGTCTCTTTAAGTGCTGGGATAAATGATGTGTACTACTATACTTGGCGTCCAAACCCTGTCTTTGGGATGAGTCTTTGACTGGTGGGCCCCACTAAGTCCCAAAAGGAGACAGCCTAGGCTCAGCAGTTCTTACAGGGTTTGTGTTTGCCAAAAGGATAACAGGGAAAAATTGAACCATGTTGTGAAGCTGACCCTGCCCATATTGGATGTAGGCAAGACAGCCTTTCTGTTTGGGGCTTTGGGTTGCAGAAGGCATCCTCTATAGCAGCCATTATCACAGACACCGTTGATCAAAAAAAGGCCCAAGGCAGATCCCCCACGGCATTTGAGTAGAGTTGAAAGGCATTGTGGTTCAAGAAGGGATGCGATTATCCTTGTTGTGTGGGGCCTGTGTCTGAACTGTGCCCACTCAGCCTGACTCCTAGTAAGTGCTCAGTAAATGTGAGTGAAGTTAGTGGCAGTGGCAATGGTTGGCCCAGGACTGGTCTTGAGTCTGCAGTCTCAGGTGTCTTTGGAGGAGGTGGAGCCCTGTGAGTCAGGGCCTCATGGTGATGTCTGACCCTGAGCCCTCGTCCTGTGATTGGAATCTTGGGTAGATGCTGAGCACAACTGGGCAAACAGGTCTGAGTCAGTGCCAGGCTGTGAAGAGAGGTGACTCTGGCTAAACAACTCCTGATTATCTTGTCACCTTAAGAAGTTCAAAGGGCGCCAGGCAGTGGTGGCGCACGCCTTTAATCCCAGCACTTGGGAGGCAGAGGCAGGCAGATTTCTGAGTTCAAGGCCGCCTGGTCTAGAGAGTGAGTTCCAGAACAGCCAGGGCTACACGGAGAAATCCTGTCTCGAAAAAACAAAAAAAAAAAAAGAAAAACAAACAAAACAAAAAAAAACAAAAAAACAAAACAAAAAAAAAGTTCAAAGGGCCATGGGGAATCCTATGTGTAGCAGGAACACCTGGGTAGTAGATGCAATAATGATGATGGTCCCTGACTCCACAGACTGTAGAGAACAAGATGCAGCCACATCTGGGAAGCCCCTACCTGGAAGTAGTATGAGAAAGCTTGAGTTTATGGAATAGACTACTGAGATCTCTCATTCAGTTGTTAGATCCTCAGCACCATCTTTGAGGACAGCAGACAGCTGTTAGCGTACGTGGACACCCTGCCTCTACTTGGCTCTGGGAGACAAGGGCCTTGCTTGATTCCAACCACACCTATGGACCCAGTTCTGTCTGCACAGATAGGGAATGCCCTTAGGATGGGCCTGGGTGAAGATGTCCCCATGACTGGAGTCCAGTCACTTTAGGAACCAGGCCCCAGGGATGGGAATCTCTCCTTCCTCTCACCCCTTCCTCTTTGGGTGAATCAAATACCACCCAGGCCTGAGTCACTGGTCACACATTCCTGGCCACCTGCCACACCTCAGAACATGACAGCTGAGTTTCAGGACTGGGGAAATAGCCAGATCCAAGATCCAGAGCAAGGAAAAGAGCTGGGTCAGTGCTTTTTGCATGCTTCCAGGACTGCTTGCCTCTGAGGCCCCTCTCTGCAGGTACTTTTAAAGGGCTAGGCCATGTCCATAGTTCAGCGTTTATTAGTTGTGTTTAGTTCAGGCACTAGCAATTCCATGAGCAAGAAAGTGACTGAGACCCAAAGAGCTCTAGTGTTCATGAGTGGCAGAGACTTGCTTGGACCCATCTTTGCCTCCCTATGCCACTCAAGTGAGCATGTTGGGTATAGGAAGGGGAGTCCCCTGAGCAGATCCAGCTCAATAGCACTGTGTGTGCTAATAGTCTAGGCCTTTTTTTTTTTTTTTGGTTTTTTGAGACAGGGTTTCTCTGTGTAGCCCTGGCTGTCCTGGAACTCACTCTGTAGACCAGGCTGGCCTCGAACTCAGAAATCTGCCTGCCTCTGCCTCCCAAGTGCTGGGATTAAAGGCGTGTGCCACCACTGCCCGGCAATAATCTAGATCTTAGGAATTGAAATTGTCCTTCTGAGTACCACATTCCAGTGTAACATCTGTTGTGTTTTCTTCCTTTGAATTCCTAGGGCCTCTGTTTTCCCAGCCCTAACATGGAAAAATGTAGTGTTGGGCATGGGTTTAAGTCACAGACCTTGGGCAGGTAAATTCTTGTGCCTTATGTTCCTAGCCTGTGACATAGGAGTGATGGGCTATGGATTCTGTGACCATCTCTCCCTTGGTACGAACCCAGATGCGATACCATCTCTTTCTTCCCTTGTGTGGAATACTCACGGTAAAGGATAGGCCACAGAGCCTAGAGTTCTGGCATGACAGAGAACCATGCTGTCATTGAGACCTGAGAAGGGTTCTCCTATGTTGACAGATTTTCCAGGGATCCTGGGAATGCAGAGTTGTATCTAGGACTATAGACTACCCCTCAATTCCTGTAAGACCTGCCTCAAGTCCCTGGACTCCCTGAGAATCAGTGTCCTGATCTGTGAAGTATAAGTATGAAGTGAGCATGTGAAAGCACTTGACACTCAGGAGGAGGAGGAGACAGGAGCCATGAGACACCTTTGCATAGTTAGTACATGGGGCTGGACCTGCATTTGGTTCAAAACCACCAGCTTACTATAGATCCCTTCACTTAAGAGCAAGATCCAGGAACTAGGGCCTGAGGGTTCAGCCCAGTGGTAGAACTTGCACCTAGCATGCACAGTTCTGGGTTTCAACCCTAGCACAAAAAAGAAAGAGAGAGGGAAGGAGGGAGGGAGAGAAAGAAAGAGAGAAGAGAGAGAGAGAGAGAGAGAGAGAGAGAGAGAGAGCGCGAGAGAGCGCGAGAGAGCGCAAGAAAGCTAGTGACTCCTGGCACATTTCAGATTCTGGTTTACAGACATTTGCCTGGGTGGTAACATGAGCTGTCTGCAAATCCTGGCCATGGAGCAGAAGGTAGAACAGGACAGCTACATGCCTGTGACTGCAAACAAAGGATGCCAGCACCTACCTGTCTGGGGTGTTTTGAAGGTCAGTCTCCAGATTACATAACTGAAGAGCACTAGGATTCAAACCCAGGTGTGTCTAAATCTGATGCTCGTAAACCAGCCAGCTTAAGTGCCTGTCAATAATTTCACCCTTCTCTGTTGTGCAGTTTCTAAAGCTGCAGTATGCTCACAGTGTGCTTGATGGGGTCACTTGCCAATGTCAGCTTATACTCCCAGTCTTTCTGTCAACCCCTGAGCCATTTTTAGGGTTCTTACCAGCAGGAGAGCAGAGAAGACAGCATGGGGCTCATAAGGAGCTTCTGTAAAGTCTCCAGTGTTGGGCACCAAGTGGCTTGGCTTCTAGGAACTTCTTGCTGCCTCACCACAGGAGGAGGGGCGTGCCAGAACTGTAGGGAATGCTTCCCCTGCACGTGGCCCTCAACTCCTGGCAGGAGCCAAACACTGTTGGGCTGCCACGTTGGCCCTCCTGGCCTGCAGCCCCTGGATGGATGCCTTGGCTGGTCCCTGGGGTAGGCCCCTCCCCAGGCAGCTGTGCTGTTCTCTTCGGGAAAGCACTGGCAGATGTTGTCGATTTAAATTGTTTCCTTATTATATTCTTCATTCAGGCTGGGGCTGCCTCTCATCAACCTAGACTCTAGATTGCATCACTAGGACCGCTTGTACAAGGAGCCAGGTTCAGGCCGTGCTGGGCAAAGCCAGGGAGGGGCAGGTGGACAGCAGGAGTGGGCACCAAGTCATGGAACAAGTACCTAACTTGTTCTGGTGCCTGTGGGCCGAATCTGAGGACTAAGTCTCCCAGGACCCAGGAGCACAGTTAGGACTGAGAGGTTCCCGGGTCCCTTTGTACCAGAGTTACCTGAAAGATGGATGAAGAGTGTCTTCCAAGGCCCCTGACAGAGCATCTCAACTGGATCTGATTTGGTTAATTCCCAAAACAGCTTGTCACATCTGGAGTTATTCTACTCTGCAGGGTGCAGCTAAATGTGCCATAGTGCACAGGACAACTCTCACAAAGAAAATCCCTGTTCTGCAGAACCCACGGTCCTGGCAGACCTGCTGGCAATCTTATTGGTGGCAGGCTAGTAGACATTGTGTGCTTACTTGTGTCTGGAAGTGCCTGTCATGCTAGGCCTCACATTTCTTTTGCTCAGAAGATTTAAGTACCTAACTCTGCCAGTCTAATGTCCCCTACTGAGTATGCCAATGATATACTGATGGACATTTATATTCTCTCTCTCTCTCTCTCTCTCTCTCTCTCTCTCTCTCTCTCTCTGTGTGTGTGTGTGTGTGTTTGTGTGTGTTTGCATCATGTGTATTGGAGGGATAGAACTTAGGTTGCTAGGCTTGTGTACCAAGTGCCTTTTCCTGGTAAGCCTTTTTTTTTTTTTTTTTTTGGACCCCTAGTGAGAAAGTGAAGTGTTTTAGGTGACCCTAAGGTCACCCTGGAGCCTTATCACAGGGACTGACCTGCCATATTATTCACTGAGGCTCATTTTTCCTTGTTTTCTGCTCCTGTAGTAATTGCCAGCCCTGCTTGCACCTTAGCACCAACTCTGGGGAAAAGCCCCTGTGGGCTTCTTGGTTCCTAGCAACCTATGGCTTGGAGGGAGTTCACATGGCAGCTTGTCACCTCTGTGGTGGAGATCTAGGGCCACCAAGACTCTAGGACCCTGTTGCACCTTGTAAGCAGCGATGCTGCTAGGTACAGAGATTGTTGCAGTGAGCTCATTCCTGGGGACTATGAAGCCTGACTCTGGGGACTCCTGATGGGACCATTGCATTTCTGTCAGAGAAACTGTTGGAAGTGGATCACTTCAGCCTGAACTGCAACCCTCCCCACCCTCTGGGGGCCTCTTTAATCTTGTTTATTGTAAACCAGAGAGGCAGTAGAATAGCCTTTCCTTCCTCTTCGGTATCTGTTTACCTTCCTCATTTATCGGGAAACTGAAATGATGGTGAACTAGTGCATCTCATGGCAGGCTGCTGCAGGGAGACCTGGTGTTCTGGGACTTTGTTCCACCCTCATGGGCACCAGTTTCTTTACATGTAGAACAGGGATGATATTTATACAGACCTCAGGACAGAGGAGACTTCTTTCAGTCCTGTGTTTGAACCATGAATCCCATAGAATTAGCGCAAGGTATGGGTGATGCTTTAATGCACTAGAAGGACCAGAGAACAAAGTAGAGATCCCACTCTGCCAGTTCTGTCCTAGGCTTTTAGGGAGAGAAGCCATGGTAACAGACAGATGTGGTCCCCATAGCATGCAACTCTGTAGCACTAGGTTGATGGTCTTCTCTACATTCCTCTTGAGCTGGCAGTGAGGAAGGAGTCGCCATGACAGCCCCATGCGGTGGGCATACCTTTCAGGATTTCCTTGTATTGCTCCTATTGCTGGAGGCTTTTCTTTCATCTTTACCTAGCTGACCTCAGCTTTGAAACTCTGCCTGTGGCATCAGTGTCCCTAGATTCTGTCCTATTCTGTAGAGTGCTCTTATAGCCCTTCTTCAGAGATACTGGCAGCTGCTAGCTGGTTCTTGTCTAACACGTTTCCCTCTGTTCCAGGACACTTTAAGAGGCTTATTCCACATCTGTAGCCTGAGCTGGTGCCTGCAGCCATTCTCCATGGGTACCTCACAGAGGTCTGCTTGACAGTTGGATATAGGTCCAAGAGTCTTGCTAAACCAGTCTACATGGCTGCATGGGGTAGGTAGAGCCAGTTAGGGAAACATACTGTGAGGTTCCTGTCAGATCCAGAAAAGATCCAGAAAGTCCAGAGCATCTGAGACCACTGTTTTGTGGGGCACTTACTCTATTTTAGGACAGTTCAAAAATAACTGCATGCTGGCCACAGAGACCACAATGGGTAAAGGGCTTGCCCTGTTTCTCTGGGATTTGCACGTCTAATTGTATGTCTTAAAGCTAAAAGCAAAACCTGTCTCTTTAATTACCTGTCCCTGGCAGTGGCAGCAGGATGCACACCCTAAAACCCCAAGCTGGGAGAGCTGACTGCCAGCCTTCCAGCCCTGATAGCGGATGCCCACATCATAGTATGTCCCCACTTGGCAGTGCCTCAGGGGTAATGTAGACCCCGACGACCTTGAATCAGATGTCCTAAGTAGTCTGTTACGTGGAGTTGTCTCTAGTTTTGCATAACTGTGAAGGCATTGACTACACACCCTGTCTCAGCGCACACGCACACGCGCCACACACACACACACCCCGTGTGGTCCCTTTGTAATTTGGGGCCAAGACTCCCCTTTCCCTACCACTCTGCCCGCTTTGTTTCTCAGCACACACATTGGCCACATACCTAGCACATTTCCCCACAGCTCAGGTTGCTACTCCTAATGTCGTCATCTGTGTCCCTGTGGCTCACGCACTACTTCAGTGCTTTGGCTTGATGTTTCTTTCTTGCTAAGACCTTCCCTGGCCTCCTTTCCCTCACGTCTGGGGAATGTGACTAGCCCCTTGACCGGCCCCTGCCCACCTCCTCTCATTTCCTTTTTACCACCTAGGACATGCATTGCCTAGGCTTAATGTGTTTCTTACCTATGGCCAAAGTAGTGTCCCCTCAAAAGCAGGAATTTCATTTCTCCGTCCAGAAGTTGTACAAGTGCATAGCACACTGAGGATGTGAAGTGAATCCAGTCTGATAATCCTAAACCCAACCTGGCCAGCTCTTGCACCAGGGCTCATGGCTACCTTTTTGACAACCTTAGTCCTGCCTCTGGGTCTGAGTTCTTGTCTGTCTCATCTCTGCTCTGTCTGGAATCTTGTTCCTTGACAGGACCTGGGTCTGATGGAACAACTTGTCTCTGTCATCCTGCATGGCCCAGGCCTTGGCCTGGAGTTAACAGTGTATCTTTAGAACTTGGGTAAGCTTTGCAGCATTTCTAAACTTTCTTCATGAGAAAGGAGACATGGAAACAGCCACTTTGTGTTGAAGACTGTGGGATGAGGATATGACAGGTACTCAGAAGTGACCCTTCTGTAATGTTTATTACACCCTCACTCTGACTCCCTAGGGTCACACCTGGTAAGGCTGCCTACTGCTGCTTTTCTTCAGAGGTGGGGACATGTAATGCTGATTGTTCAGAGCCTTTAGGCAACAGGAGGGAGGTCCAGGGCTGATCCCAGAAACCCTGCCCTGCTCAACTTCCTGTAGAAGGAGGGAACAAGCCTGTTACCTGAGAGCCTGGGAAGGAAGGCTTCACCACGTGATTTGCTCTTCCTGGCACAGCAGGGCTGACCGGAACCACATTTGAGCCTCAGGCTTCCTAGCTGGTATTCCCAAGACAGACTCAAAGGAGGGTGGGCAGTTTGCTATCAGCGTTTGTTCCCAGACTCTAACCCTAATTCCTCCAGGTGTTTCAACTATCCTAGCCTTCCTGCTTCTGCAGGTCTCAAGCAGCTGCTCCTACTCCTAGGTGTGTGTGTGTTGTGGGGAGCTGAGGGTTCGCATAGAGTGGTTCCCAGTCCTGTCCTCTTTTAGGCTCAGGCTTCAGTTGCTCAAGAGTGACTCTTCTCTGCCCTTCCACTCCCGCCTATGTGTCTGCTCTCTGCTTCCATCTAAAGCACATCCATGGGGGCAAGGCAGCCATGAGCAGACACAGACATCTGACTCCCCACCCCTCACTGATGTCATACCCTCCTCTCCCCACTGCCAATCCTCATTGATGTTTCTATTGACCAAGCATATTCTCATGCTGGGGCCTTTGCTGCTCACCCTTAGCTCACTCCACTCTGAGCTTTGCTGAGGTATCACTGCTATAAATTCTAGACACCTACCTCAAGTAGCAGCTCTGCCTTATCTCTCTCCAACTCTCACCTTCCCTGCCCTGCCTTTCCTGTTTCTATTTATCAGATGTTCTGTGCATTTTCTGTTCTACTGACATAAATTTACCATGTAATCAATCTACTTGAGGTGTATAGTTCAGAGTTGGGGTTTTATTTTTGTGTTTTGGTACTCGGTATGGAACCCAGGGCCTTGCACATGACTGGCAGGTGTTCTTTCCCACAGACAGTGGGTCTTCAGGTTCACAAGGCTGTGTTTCCTTGCTGCAGCTATCCGCAGACGGTTTTCATTACTACACCAAGAAACCCCACACGTTAGCTGTCACTATTTCCCTAACCCCTGTCCACTGGCAGCCACCAGTCTCCTTTCTGTCTTTCTGGGCATTTCTTTTTTTTTTTTTTTTTTGTTTTTCGAGACAGGGTTTCTCTGTGTAGCCCTGGCTGTTCTGGAACTCACTCTGTAGACTAGGCTGGCCTCGAACTCAGAAATCCACCTGCCTCTGCCTCCCAAGTGCTGGGATTAAAGGCGTGTGCCACCACCGCCCGGCTTTCTGGGCATTTCTTACAAATAAAATCTACACGAGACTCTCCTGTGTGCCTGGCTGAACTTAGCAGTAATGTGTTCAAGGTTAGTAGCACTTTTGGGTTACGAACTCAAGGTTAGTAGTGAGTGCCTCCTTCCTTTTATTACCAAAGGGTACTACACCTCAGGAGCAGGCCACAAGTATTTATCTTCACCATTGGGGTGTTTGGGTTGCTTTTACTTTTTTAACCATTGTGAACAGTGCTGCTTGGCACATTTATATGCAGGTTTTGGTGTGCATGTAGATTCTGTTTTTGTTGGGTATGGACCTGGGAGTAGAATTACTGGATCATATGGTAATGTGGAACTGTTGGACTCACAAGCCCAATAGGACTTCAACTGCAAGGTTTTCCTGCCTTTTGAGCCCCTGAGCCAATGTGGTAGCCTAGGGCTCTCACTCAGCTAGACAGCCTGGATTGCAGCCTGCTTTGTGAGTCCTGGGCTCTGAATCCTGCTGGAGGCCCAGTGTCACCAACTATAAGAAAGGGTGGCACAGATTCACAACCACTGAGGTGTGAGGCAGGCAATGCCTGACTATAGTCCTCTTTGACCCTCACCCCAAAGGATGAATCTGGCAGGTATCTCATGTTTCTTGGGTCCCTCAGGGTATGAGAAGGTCCTGTCTTGGCTGTCTGCATGACTGTCCATCCAGGTAGTGGGGTGCACTGGATGAGATGCTGTCACACATCTCCTCCTTCCCATGCTTGCCCTTCCTGAGCACCAGTTCTGCCAGGATGGGAGTGAGCAGGGACTGTGCACTGCTGTCACCCCACATCTTGCTGAGCCCCCACAGCAACTGGATGAAGATTGGATGAGCTGCTTTCAGAGTTCGCATCGAATAATGGCTACTTTGTTTACACGTGCTGGGTTGCTGATGCATTCTCATTCCAGGGTAGGAAGGTTGGAATCTTACCTGGTATCAAAGAACCTTCATTTGTCCATAGACAGTGGCTGTCAGGTTTTGCCAGCACTCTGAACAGGCTGTGGTGACTACTAACTCTGCAGTTCTTTCAATGGTGCCTGTCACCTGGGAAGCAGCCTGTAGCATTAGCTGTTGTGGTTATTGTCGTTAGAGGAGTCTGGCTGAACCCAGATGTGGGCCCAGTAGACTGGTGGGAGATCTGGTGAGCTGACCTAGCCTTGGCCTCTTATCTGTACGGTGAGTTGAGTGAGTCCATCCTGGAAGACTGAAGCGAGAGTCACATAAAATGGGCAGCAGGAACTTGGGAGTATAGGAACAGCCAAGGTCAAGGAGCGAGGAGTAGAGGCTCAGCACATCAGTGCTCCTGAAAGGCTAGCCACCTTAGCCTTTCCTCGCCTGATGGCTGCTTTTTGATGTTTCTCATTTCATGCTTTTTTGTGTTTACGATCATGCTAGTGTAGTCTTACGGGAACACTGGCAGTTGGGCCTTTGCTCTATCTGTGTTGGGGGGGGGGGCTCCACATTAACCTCATGCTCACCTATCGTGTCTCTGCAGGGAGGAGGTGCAGGAGAACTGTGTGCGGTGGCGGAAGAGGTTCACCTTTGTGTGTAAAATGAGTGCCAACCCAGCCACAGGCCTGCTGGACCCCTGCATCTTTCGGGTGTCTGTGCGTAAGGTGAGGTGGGTTCATGTGACTGAGCCTAGGGACTGTGAGCTCAGAGTGGAGGGTGAGAGGGCTGCTGACCTGTGGTGTTAGTTCCCTTTCCTACTATGTCCGCTCCAAGGAGAATGGTGGGTTGTTTTTGTGTTCTTTTCTCGTGGTGATTTTGGGAGATTTGTGAGAGCCCAGGGTTCCCTAGTCACACTCTGTATGTCTCTGTCTTTCTACAGGAGCTGAAAGGTGGGAAGGCCTATTCCAAGGTAAGAGGGCTGTGCGGGAGCCTTGTTTCACATCACTCTCTTCTTCCTTTTCCTAGGATTTCACTAGTTAGGCTAGGGATTGGTTAAGAACTTAATGAGATCTCCCAGCCTCTGCCTCCGAAGGGTTAAAGGGGTGTGCAACCACACCCAGCTTTGTGTGTTTTGCTGGAGATTGAACCCAGGGCCTCACACATGCTAGGCAAGTCCTCTACCACTGCTTCTGGTTTTCTAAGGAAAAAAGAAACATGCATACAAAACTGAATGCAGTATGCATATGACTTAGAGAAATGGAAAGCAAGTACCAAACAAACAAACAAACAAACAAAACCCTACTTTTCTGACCCTGAAGCCTGTGCCCCTAAACACTGTAGTCAAGACTTGGATGTAACTGGTGCACAATAATATCCAGTTAGTTTGCTACCCTGGTGCTTCCCAAGCCTGGCACTCCCTCTATTCCGTTTCTATTCAGGTAGATGTGGAGTCCATCTGACTCTCCAGTGCTGCTGCTCTTGCCCTTTCTCTCTCTGTCTCACGTCCCAGGAGGAGCAGCCCAGCTCCTGGGTTCATGTCCTTACACTAGCCCTTCACTCTTCCCTCTACTGGGACTTCATGGTGATCCTGCCCGCTCTGTAGTATCTCATCCCCTACCCTGACACCAAGTTCCCACGGGCTTTCCTTCTCTGCCTGCTCTTCTGTCAGCTCCCTACAGGATGGCCTTGTTTCCCTGGGAACAATGTGTCTGTGTCACAGACAACAATGTCCTTTCATCTCAGGCATACTGGCCGTAGTGCACCCTGGGACTGCACACAAAGGGTGCTTTGTGCCACATGTGAGCTTCTTGCTTTGCCACATTGGTGCTGCTGACCCAGGATCCTGTCCTTGAGTTCTGGTTATACAACAGTCAGTGGGGCTGTGGTGTAAGCCTGCTCTCCCCCGCCCTCCCCAAGTTAACCCTTCTGTTACATCTGTTGCCCAGCAGCCATCCTCCCTGCAGTCTCCCACGTTTTGGTTTTTCTTCTCTTCCAGTTGGGCTTCACTGACTTGAACCTGGCCGAGTTTGCAGGCTCAGGCTCCACTGTGCGCTGCTGCCTGTTGGAAGGATACGACACCAAGAATACCCGGCAGGACAACTCCATCCTCAAGGTACCAGGACTCTACCACCTCTTCTGCTTTAACAAGGGGTAGGGGCAAACATTTCTCCTCATCAGAAACACAAGTTCTCAGAGATGCTGTGAGGATGCCAGCCCTGAGTCATGGCCTCAGTTTTCTCATGCATGGTTAGGTGTGACCCCCACCTTCCGTAAGGGCTTGATTAGCACCTTGTCAGTCCTTTTTTTATCTCGTGACCCTAACAGCAAGCACAGCCTATGCATGTGGTGTCTGTTATTACATCCAAGTTTGAATACAGGGAGTGGTGACAGCATAAATTCCATCATTTGCCCTAGGTCATAAGCAGAGCTGGCATTAACCCACCAGTCGTTTAACCACACAGCCTAGGTTCTAATTGTTGCCTGTCATGATCTGAGACCTCCTGGCTCCTGGTGAGGTATCAGTAAGCAGAACTCATGTTCTGCACACCGTGTAGGGAGAGCACTCTGAGGGCTGCGAGGTTTCCAGAAGCCCATGGAGCTTCTTCCCTCAGGAAGCTGCCGAGTTGTCTTCTTAGGAACGGAAATATTCAGGTATCTGTACTAGCACACTACTTCATCCCTTTCCACAACCTCTTACAGGCTGACCAAGAAAACAGGGTTGCCTAAACACCATGTCTGAGCTGACCTAGGAGTGCCAGCTGTGCCTGGCACAGAGCTGGCCATAAGGTAATTGACAGGACCTGAGAAACATCCGAATAGGTTTAGGCTGGTAATGTGGTAGTGGCATGCTGTGTAATCCCAGAATTTGAGGCGATCATGAGTTGAGCCAGCCTGAACTATATACAGCAAGAACTATATACATCTGTCTTTTAAAAAAATGTTGATACATGCCCTTAATCCCTGTACTCAGGAGTCACGAGTTCTAGGGCAGTCAGGACTACACACGTCCATGAAGAAAGAAAGAGGGGGGGGGGAAGGAAGGAGGAAGGAAGAGAAAAGAAGGAAGGAAGGAAAGAAGGAAGGAAAGAATTGGTAGGTTCAGACTAGTTGGTGGAAAGTCTTCCCCAGTAGGCCTGTGCACTCAGGACAGGGACAGTGGAAGAGGCCTGGGGCCAGGTGGCCTCCAGTTCAAGACCTGCCCCCCTATATCCTGTCTGCTGAGTTTTGGAAAGTCAGTTGTCCTCTTAGTCTTTCTTGGTACCCTCAACCTGCAACTGGGGTGTCAGCCACTTTGTAGACTGCTGTCATGGCTGAGTGAGATGATCCATAAGAAAGGCCAAGCCCTGAAGCTGTGGTGATGCTCACACTGAGGTCCTGGGTGGTTTGGGATCTGAGCTCTCCTTTCCATCTTGCTATTCTCTGCCTCCACTCCATCTGAGCTGTATTTGGGGACTCATACTTGACCATGTTTAGACCATTGGCAGAGTCATTGCAGGTGGGTGTTCAGTTCATACTGGCAGTATATTTTACTTCATTTTCCAAAAACTTTTGCCTGGTGATGGTGGCACACACCTTTAATCCCAGCACTTGGGAGGCAGAGGCAGGTGGATTCTGAGTTCGAGGCCAGCCTGGTCTACAGAGTGAGTTCCAGGACAGCCAGGGCTACACAGAGAAACCTTGTTTCTAAAAGCCTAAAAAAAAAAAAAAAAAACCTTTTCCGAAGCCCCTGCTTGCCATAGTGGGCCCTGTGGGGCCCCTTGAGTCCTGTTCCCCAACCCAAGGTTCTGTTCTCACACACTTGGGCAAAGCAAATTGAGGGAATATGGTCCCTGAAGCTCACAGTCCAGTTGTAATTTATAATTGCAGAAGCCAACTTGCTCCCCTCAGATGCAAGGTGTCTCTTGTCTGTCAGTGGTCGGTTGGTCGGTCGGTCTGCCTGCCTATCTATCTATCTGTCTGTCTGTCTGTCTATCTAAGTTTTTCAAAGCGGGGTTTCTCTGTGTAGTCCTAGCTGTCTTGTAACTCACTTTATAGATCAGGCTGGCTTTGAACTCACAGAGATCCACCTGCCTCTACCTCCAGAGTGCTAGGATTCAAGACATGGGCCATACTCCCAGCTTCTTCCACTGGGCTCCCCATTCTGTCCTCCACACAGGATACAGACTTCACTGTGGACAGGTGTCTTAGGGTTTCACTGCTGAGAACAGACACCATATCCAAGTCAAGTCTTATAAGGACATTTAATTGGGATTGGCTTACAGGTTCAGAGGTTCAGTCCATTATCATCAAGGGAGGAACATGGTAGCATCTAGACAGGCTTGGTGCAGGAGAGGCTGAGAATTCTACATCTTCTTCTGAAGGCTTCTAGTGGAAGACTGACTTCCCTGCAGCTAGGATGAGGGTCTTAAGCCCATGCCCACAGTGATACACCTACTCTTACAAGGCCACACCTCATAATAGTGCCATTCCCTGGGCCAAGCATATACAAACCATCACAGCAGGTGACATGGGAAGGGACAGAGTTGGGATTGGAGCTCAGAGGCTGCCCTGAGCTGGGTGTTAGCAGCTGGTGATAATTTCTACCTTCTACCCATAGGTCACCATTGGCATGTTCCTGCTTTCTGGAGACCCCTGTTTCAAGACGTGAGTGTCATCCTGGCTATAGGTGGGGATAGGGGCCATGAGATAGATTCTTCCTTTCTCCAGGTTACCTCTGTCTCCGTTTGATCCTGAGATTGGGGCACCCCAGTCACATACCCCTCTGTCTTCCCAAGGCCACCATCCACTGCCAAGTCTATCTCCATCCCGGGTCAGGACTCCTCCTTGCAGCTGACGTGTAAAGGCGGTGGGACCAACAGCGGTGGCAGCAGCAGCACCAATTCCCTAACTGGGTCCCGGCCCCCAAGGCCCGGCCCACCATCCTGGGCTCAGGTACCATCCTCATCTGCCTGTCTCTCCCCTGCCTGTGACCTTAGCTTCTCCCCTGAACATCCTGTCACAGAAAGATGCTTATCAAGAGGTGGGTGCAGGCGTGATAGCTCACAGCTTTAATTCTTTCACTCAGAAGACAGAGGCAAAAGGATCTGTGAGTTCCAGGCCAGCCTGGGCTGTCAGTGAGACTTTGTCTCTTAAAAAGAGGGTGATGGGGCAGTGGAAGAGGTAGCATGCTTCTGCTAGTGCTGCCATTGCTCATGTGTGAGTACCATGATAGCCTCAACCCCACATATCCTCCCAGAGGTACTCAGCACTGGAAGGGGAGAAGCCCCAAGATGATTAGTGAGCAGATAGCACATGTGGCCTCCAGACCTGAGACCTAGGATGGACTTAAGTACCAGGGCTTGGCTTTTCCCTACGCCCAGCTTTCTTGCAGACCCAGCAAACCAGGTGAGGTCCAGAGCAGAAAGCTGCTGTACAGGAATAAGGGCTTCCTGGCACCATTGTGGTCTCTAGTTTATGGAGGCTGGTGAGCAGAGGAGACGGCCATCTAGACAAGGTTATCTCAGCACAGATGTTGCCCTTGAGGAGACTAAAAGGAACAGTTCTTTCCGGGCAGAGTGGTACTTGAAGACCCATGTGTGTTAGCAGCTGGTTCCCTGCCACATGCACAAAACATGTTGAGAACCTGAGCTGGTTGGCACGTGCATGTGATCCCAGAGTGAAAAGGTGGAGGCAAGAGAATCAGATTCTGCATCTACATAGTAAATTCAAAACTGTCCTGGACTGCATAGGAGCCTATCTTAAAATAAAAAATGGGCGTCGTAATCCACATCTTTCATCCCAGAAGTTGGAAGCAGGTGGATCTTTTGAGTTACAGGCAGCTTGGTCTTTATAATGAATTTTAGGCTATTTGCCTAGTGAGACCCTATCTCAAAAAAAACAAACAAAACCCTGCCTGGCTTTGGTGGGGATCTGGGCAGATCTGAGTTCAGCCAGTAGCCTGGTTATATATGCTTATCTCTGGAGTGGAGAAGGAAAGGGTGAGTCCAGTTCTTCCCTCCTATGTTGGTTGGCAGGACTGGGATGTATTTATCCTAGGTCCCCGCCTAGGCCCACCTAGTTCTCTTGTGTTTATATCTGGGGAGCACTAGGGAGGTTTGCTTTGAAATAACCTGGAACATCTTCCACCGGGATCCACCCTTTCCTAGATTTGTCCATGAGCCCAAGCTCGTGCCAGTTTCAAGGACTTTATATGCCATCCCTGTGTCTGGAAGGCCCCGTGCCTGCTGCCTTCTCTGTCTCCCCTCCTTGGGAAGAGCCTTCCCTGATCCACAGACTGACCAGACCCTGCATATATACTGCCTTTGCTTCACACCACTCACCATGGTTGTGGATAACCAGCTAAGATTCCATCCTCAGAGGTCTGTGACAGATGCTCCAAACAGCTATTTGTAGAATGGGTAACCTGGGCACCAAGGATAGCATGTGGCTTGTGGCAGATTGTTGTTCCTCTAGCCCTTGGTTGTCAGTGTGCAGAATGGAGTCACAGAGCCCCGTGGAAAGCTTGTTGACGGTTGCAAGTGAGGTGGCTCCTTACTGTAGCTTTGCTCCTCTCCCCAGGACTACCAGAGGAGCCAGACCAGAGTCTGTCCAGTCCTGAGGAAGTGTTCCATTCTGGCCACTCCCGCAACTCCAGCTATGCCAGCCAGCAGTCCAAGCTATCTGGTGAGTAATCAGGACTTACACATGGGATCTCCCACAGCCCTGGGCCCCTGTAATCACCTTCCCAATATTGTCTACCCCTTCTCCCCCCAGGCTACAGCACCGAGCACTCTCGTTCCTCTAGCCTGTCTGACTTGACACACCGCAGAAATACATCCACTAGCAGCAGCGCCTCTGGTGGTCTCAGCATGGCTGTAGAGGGTCCTGAGGGCATCGAGAGGGAGCATCGGCCCTCTGAGAAGCCACCTCGGCCTCCTGAGAAGCCACCACGCCCCCCACGCCCCTTGCATCTGTCAGACCGATCTTTTCGGTGAGTCCCATTGTTTGGGGCTCTCTGGTAAACAGAATCCTTCCAGTGCTCCCTCTAGTTCTTCTTTGCATCTGACCACACAGAGTTAGACAGAATAGATTCACCATCCCAAAGTGCTGAATGGTGATTTAACCAACTGCTAAATGTAAAAGCATAGTCCTGGGCTAGACGTGTGTACCCTTGCTTAGACAGTGCTGCCGTTTGTGGTTTTGTGTATTAGTCTGTAGAACCGACAGACCTTGTTTGAGCCGTAGATCTACTGCACATTTGTTGTTAGGCTTGTGGCAGGCTCCTTAGCCTCTTAGTCCTAGTCAGCTGTCAGCACCTGCCCTGAGGGTGAATGGGATGGCTAAATGAAGTGCATAATGGGATGTGCATAGAACATTCTAGAGCTGTAGGTGCTGGAGGTGCTTGTCTTGTTGCTGAACCTGTTACTGTGCTGTCATAATTCTTTCTGTTCCTTTCCCCCAAGGAGAAAGAAGGACTCAGTGGAGAGCCACCCAACCTGGGTGGATGATACTCGCATTGATGCAGACACCATTGTGGAGAAGATAATGCAGAGCCAGGACTTCACTGACGGCAGCAACACTGAGGGTAAGCTGCCCACTCCACTCCAGTCAGGGTCACAGTGGCCTCCAGACCTGTCCTTGTCCCTCTCAGCCACTGTCCTCCCTTATGTCCCCACAGACAGTAACCTTCGGCTGTTCGTGAGCCGTGATGGCTCCACCACACTGAGCGGCATTCAGCTGGCCAACAGGTATGGGCTAGGGACAGGGAGGTGTGGTAAGGCAGCCATGGGATCCTAGGCCTTGCTTTAAACATTCTTGTTACCAGTGACCTTGGGCCCACTACCCTAAGAGTCCTTTACTAACTCTGCCTTCCCACAGGCCTTTGTGCAGAGTGAGCTCCAGTAGGCAGGAGTGTCCTGGGGCATTTCCTAGTGTTCCTGGGAGCTAAGAACCTGTCTTTGGAACTTCTGGATCCAGAGCCCAAAAACTTTAGGAAGTGTCTTGTGTCTTGTGCTGCTCTGCTGACCCCTGTGGGCTGAGGCTAGAAATTACAACCACACTCTCCCAGCATTCCTGGGCTGCCCTGGGTGGAAGAGCAAGAAACCAGGGGGACCTCCTTACAAAGGTGATAAAGACCCTCCTTAGACCATTTGCAAAATCAGAAGCAAACTCAGAGACTAGAGGAGGGAAACTAACCTGGTTTCTGCAAGAGCTAAGCAGTGAGGAGAGTAGATGTGGCCCCTTCCCTTTCTCATGCCTTCTTAACGAAATTTAACAGTCCTCCAAACCAGCGTTTTCATTTGTCAAATGACACAGGGAACAGTTTCTCCTTGCGAGGGTTACTGTGAGAGGACTGATCTATCTACCCAGGTGGGTGTACAGCAAGTGTCCAGAGGGGACCAGGCACAGCTGTGGACCCCAGGGACTCTGATGTTATTTCTGTTACCCTGACCAAATGACTGAACATCAGTTTTTGCCAGAGACTGGCAGAGTAATTGCATGTGAAGTACCCACAAGGGCTGGCCAGGGGATTGCTCAGTAACTGTAGCTCATCTTTCTCCATCCTGCAGAGTCTCCTCGGGAGTCTATGAGCCAGTCGTGATTGAGAGCCACTGAGGGACCCAGGTGTCCAGCTGAGGAAGGGTCCTGCCGTCTCTGGCACCCAGGCCAGTGGCATTTTGGAGGAGCCAGAACCTGCCCTCCAGATCTGCTCTGCGTTGCATCTGTGCCTCCTCCTACTCTAGCCACACCAGCCCTCAAAGCATCATTCCATTGTCCTCCCATCCACCCTGGAACCACTGTGAATATTGTCCTCGGAACCACTAGAAATAGGGCAAGATGGAGCTGCCCAGGACTGCCTTGACTGGAGAGGACCTGGGCCCAGCAAAGGACACACAGCCATTCCATGTTGGGGTGCTTGTGGCTTGCCCCATCCCTCTATCCCCCATGACCCACTTCAGGAGCAGCAACCTCAGCTAGGCTGACAGGGCCCTTGTTCCTTTGTCCTTGCCCTTCAGGAGCTGGGCCACCCCAGAATCCTGCCACCTGGGACCCTCTGCTTACTGCTTCACTGTCTTTTCTCTGTGTCCTGAGGAGACCTGCAGGCAGCTTTCTCCTGGGAACCAAGACTTCAAACCCCACACTCTGGGTTGAGACCCCCACCTCCTTAAATGTTCTGCTGCCTTGCAGCCTGCACTTTGCACATGCTTGTCCCCAGCACAGCCACTGACCCTTGCCCTTGCCCTTCTCCAGGACTCCTGGGTGCTGTCTGCTGTGCAACCAGACCTAGGGTGCAGTAGCCCGGCTGGAACGTGGCACTACCCTTTCCCTCTAATTATCCCCAGCTCAGACCCAAGACCAGAGCCTAGAAAGGCCTGAGCATCATGGTGCCATCTGCCCAGGGCTGGTTCCTGAGCAGCTGGCCTTCCTGCAGGAAAGGAAGGGTGAGGCCCAGCAGTGCTGGGTAAGCAAAGGCCTTTTCCTCTGCTCTCATGTCAGCAGACCTGGGCTGGGTTCCAGGCTAGAGTCAGTCAGCCAGGTGGACTGTGACTGAGTGAACTGGAGCTGGCTTACTGCCAGACAAGCCTCAGCCCTCCTGGGCAAGGGGCATGCTTTCCCTGGGGAGTCTGGCCCTGTGCCCTGCCTAGGCTTTCTCCTTACTACCCACCCTCTTAGTACCTCCCCAACCCCCAGCACTTTCTGTCTGTCCTGTAATTTGCCTAAAGGAGGGTACTGGCTGCCAGCTCAGCCCTGGATAAACTCCCACCCCTGTAAGTTTCACTCACTTTGAATCAACCCAGCAGGCTGGCGTTTCCTTGGCCCCTGAAAGTGTTTTTTCTTTTCCTCCTGTGTTCACAGTTCTTGTTTTTCTTCCACCCCAACAAGGGGAGATAGGTGCCTCTGTTCCCCACTCCACCTGCATCCCAGCAGGGCTGGGGATAGGTGGATATGGGACACTGTTTCTGTGGGTGGGGATGGCTGGACTCCCCAGGTTGGGAGGTTCCTTGCCTAGTTTGTGTCTTTCTCTGCTGGCAAAAGTTGGGACTGTCATCTTGGAGCTGCCTGGTGTTGGGACCAGATCATTTCTGTGGGTTCTGTTGCCATTTTTTGTAATCAGCAGATGAATGTTAGAAGATGCTGCCAAGGCAAGGCAGAATATGGCTAGAGAAGGCTCTGGCAGCTCAGATTCCTTCCTGCCCAGCAGGTACCTGGCACTTTAAGGGACTCTGGCAACTTGTTCCTAGGTGAGGTGACCCCCCCAGAAGATGGAGAGAGCACTATTTGTGCTTGTCTATGATCTTTCCCTGTCAGAGCATTATTTTGGTCTGTTCTAAATTCCAGTGCTCCAAACACAAATCAGTTGGTACTGTCAGGAAGACTGCTCCAAACCAAGAGTCCCTGCCTAAGCCAAGCCAGGGTCTGGACTGGATGGGCACTCCAGAAGTAGACAAGAGCTGCCACATCCTCCACTTCCAGACACTGGGCCAGGATAACTGGACTGAAAACATGGCCACAACCAAATGAACACTGGTGGGAGCTAGAGGCTAAGAGCCTTTTCCTCATGTGCTCAGTGATTCCCACAGGTGCCCAGAGCACCTGGACTTCAAATTCTATATTCAAAGATAGGCTATATTAGAGATATTTTTGGAAAGGAATTGGTCTATGCAATGCCAGTTTGGGATCTGAAAGAGTTTAATGTTTCTATTTGAGAGATATAAAGATCTGCAATATTTTTAGGGTTCTTTTCTGGTTGCCCACACTGCATGATCTGGCAGGGTGAGCAGGCCCGTCTTCCTCTCTGGGGAGGAGTGTTTGCTTTTCTGTTATTCCTTTCTAATCAGGTGACCACTGCTCCCCATTCCATGGCCTGTTTGTATCTCTGTCTCAGCTTATAATAGAAAATTATGTCATATGGGGGAAATCAGCCTAGTGTTGATGTTTGGTTGGGGGGGGAATTAAATATTGATGTTTTTGTTACTGCTTTTTGTTGGTGTTTCCTTTAATATCATGACCATGTTGACTTGGGGGCTGCTAACAACAGAAGCTAGCCATGTATGTGTAAGATGACATGCTGGCAAAGGGGAGGTTAGGGTTCTCCAGTCTGGCCCCAGTCATCCTCACCTCATACATACATATAGACATACATAACACACACACATATTACATACATGTCTACACACATTTATATGAATATGAATGAGCCCTTGACAAAGGTCAGAGAACATCTGCTAATCCTGCATATCTTTTTGTTTGAGATAATGTCTCACTCTGGGGAAAAGAATAAAATGTTTTTATTTTGGTATTTACAAGGTTTCTTTTAGCCATGTGGTTTAAAACCTGCTACACATGCCTCCAGAGCGTTGGGACTACAAACATGCACCACCATGTCCAGCATGAATTAGGGGTTCAGTCAAAGCTCCTGCTTTGGGATGGAGTCCCACTCTTGGTGCTAGGGATTTAGACACTCTGCATATGGTGCTAATCATCGAAGAAACTGGTTAAAAATACCTGGGGCTGTCAGGGCAAAAACAGGGAGCTGCTGCCTTTGGTTGAAGAAGCCCGTGCCCTAGATGGTGTAGCATCCAGAGCAGCCATATGCCATGGGAATAGTGTTCCAGGTGGGAAACAGAAGAAAAGCATGAAAGATACTCTGGGCCAACTCCCCTTGGTCCTAAGAGGGCCATTCTGAAACTTCTGACAGTGAACAATAAAGGAAAGCCTAGAAAGTTCCCTAGGAAGCCAGCCAATGGAAATCCTCATATCCCAGGCCAGTGGTGGCTGTTCTGTATTTGTTTTTGGAGACAGGGTCGAACTCACTCTGTAGACCAGGCTGGCCTTGAACTCAAAAATTCGCCTGTCTCTGCCTCCCAAATGCTGGGATTAAAGGAGTGTGCCACCACTGCCCAGCTAGTGGTGGCGGTTCTACACAGCCTCTTCGATTAACAGTTTTCAAGGCCAGGAAGTAGAGCCTTTGAATTCTGATGTCTGCTTCACCACCGACTCAGATTATAATCTGCCCCTTTCTAGGACTTCCAATTCTGGGGTGCATCTCACTCTGGCTTGGGACTGTATGATAATGTTTAAAGGATTATTGGTTGGGAAGGGTCTAACAGGGACGTAAGCCAAAAAAAAACCCAGAAAATCTTGAGTTTCCAGCCCCACAGTTCCCTTCAGAAACTACATTTCCCGACATGCAGTGGAGGGCGGGGAACCGTGCCCAGTCCCGGGACTTCTGAGAGCTCGGTGTGTCACGTGACTTACTAGCCGGAAAGGCCTGAACTAGGAACCGGATGTATTTTGTTGCTCCTGCAAAACGCTGGAGAGATGGTGAGCCTAGGGTGCAGTTCTTGTGTTATTTGAGGGTACCGGGTCGGGGCCCTGAGTAAAGAGTCTTCTTGGGAGATAGGGTTGGGCTTTCCAAACCCGGATCGCACTCCCCACCGCTTACGGACAGGCGACACGAGGCCTGACGTGGCTTTCCAAACCCGAGAGCCACTTTTAGTCAGCCCCTCGCTCCATCATGATGCTGAATGAATGAGAGGCTTGGAGTGTAAACCAGCTGCTCCGACCCTCTGTTAGTCCATTTACACGAGCCATCTTGCCTGCTGAACCATTATTTTTCTCCAGGCCACCGGGACAGACCAAGCGGTGGGATTTGGCCTCGTCGCCGTTAGCTTGATCATCTTCACCTACTACACCACTTGGGTGATTCTTTTGGTATGTGTGTCCCACCCCCACCCCGCTCACCATTCTGCCCCGGATCTCCAAGCCAGTTCCTAACAGGACTTGAGCAGCGTGTGTGTGCCAGGCACTGTGCTGGATGCTTAGCTTGCTCTAATTTCACGAGATCTATGATGGATTTGATGGAAAAGATAATTGCTGATGGTGTCTACAGTTTATAAATGAGGAAGCTAAGACTTAAGGAGAAGGATATTTCTCAGCCTCTGAACTGCTACACAGTAAGGCTGTTTTGGGTTTGTCCTCCTGGTTAGCCAGCAGGTTCCTGGGTTTAGCAATCGCCAGTGGATTTTATTGAGTCAGCCCCCCCCCCCCGGAAATTTTGTTAGTTATTGCTTAAACGTACATTGTGCTTGGAAAAGGAAATCTTGCAGTACTTGATATACTTTAGAGAGAAAAGTTAGGTGGGATGAAGAGATGGCTCAGTGGTTAAGAGCACTGGCTGCTCTTCCAGAGGACTGGGTTCAAGTCCCAGCACCCACGTGACCAGCTACAACTAGCTCTAGCTCTAGCCTCTAGCTCCAGGAGACCCAGCAAAAGTGCCTGGCACACCAATGCTGCTTACATTGTGTTAGTTAGATTGGAGATCCAGGGCTTGAATGAAGGTACAGCACATAAGCATAATCAAAAAAATACCTAGAGTTCTTGCATTCAGAAGGCAGAGGAAGGTGGGGCTCTGTGAGGTCAGCCAGGGCTATGTGTGAGACCCTGCCTCAGAAAACAAAAAGAATGGTTTCCAGCACTCAAAAGGCACAAGCAGTATTCAAGGCCACATATCCACACCCAGAGGAGCCCAGCTTGGTGGGAACCTCTTGGAGATGCTATCAAAGCGGGTCCTCCGAACCCAGTGCTGCCAATGAGCTCAAGCCCTTTGAACAGAGGGAGGCAGGATGGTTTTGCCTTGGAGCTGGGTAAGCTAAGCAGTACTCACCAGAGCTCTTGCCTTTGGTGCCAGCCATTCATTGACAGCCAGCATGTCATCCATAAGTACTTCCTGCCCCGCGCCTACGCTGTCCTCCTCCCATTGGCCGTAGGCCTCCTGCTGCTCCTGTTTGTGGGTAAGTCTTCCATTCTCCAAAGGTCTCCTGATCTGGGGCAGGGTGTCTGTCGGGAGGGCTGGCCACCTTCACCTCGAGCATGCTTCCACACTTTGACACTTGCCGTACATCTGCTTAGAGTCCTTGTCCCCACCTCTCCCTGGGGCTTTCCTGTTCCTCCTTAAAGACCACAGGCAGAAGCCCCGCTGGTGGTGTTCCCAGTGCTTCAGGTTCTTGGAGCAAAGAGAAAATGTCTCCCCTTTCCTGTTCCAGCCTTATCTTCATCTTCACTGTCCATGCCTCAAGTTACCCTGGCATCTCTTACAGCTCTGTGGGTTGGGGACTATGTCTTTGTTGTTATGGTGTTCTAAGCTCTAGCCCAGGAGCCTAGAAGAGTGCTTAGGGTGACTGGGTAACTACATGGCTGGATGTTCGTACAGGGGTAGTTAGGAGGGCAGGTCATTTCCTGTGAATCTGAAGGTCCCAACAGAGCGTCTTGCATCATTCCCTTGTTTGACTGACCCTGAGTGGCTGTGTGGCCTGATGAATGACTGGGAAGATATGCCCTCAGGGTGGTTGGTTGGGAGCCTGACCTTGCATTCAGGTCATTGTGCCTGGCCACCTAGCTTTCACTTGGGTCCTCCAAGTCCTTCCCGTTCTGTGTATTTCAGGATTGTTCATCACCTATGTGATGCTGAAGAGCCAGAAATTGACCAAGAAGGCACAGTGAAGGTCCAGTGGGGATGAGACTGCAGGAGTCTTCTCCATATCTCCTCTAGGGAAGGGACCAAGGGTCACAACCTACAAGACAGTCAAGCTGGCTGCACTGAAGCCCTCTTTGGGACATGGGGCTGCTTATGACAAACTGGAGCCGTCTCTCTCTTGGTCATCCTTTTAGAAGCCAAGAGGAAGGTGGATTGGGAAGCCTCTCCCTCACTTCTTTTTGGCCTCCGGGGTCCTGTCCACCTCACAGTCTCTTCTACAGAGTCCTGTTCTCTCACCTCTGCTCCTCCTGCTGTGCTGATAGACTGAGCAGGTTCTAGGATGTATACAGCCTTCCCGCCTTTCTGTACAAACCTGTCCCTTCACAAGGCAGCTCTTCCGAATCTGACACTTCCAGGCTCCATGAGGACTTCTGGACCCAGAAAGCCCTGAGGAAAGACTGACAAACTCCAGGACCACAGGGATACGTCCAGGCTGCCACACTGGACCCCAGCTGGCCTGTTTGGGAAAACTTACCAATAAATGTTAATCGTGTTGGTGTTTGTCTCTCCGATATCCTTGCTCTGGGGAGACTGACTAGAGGAGTCTTAGATGTTGCCTGGTTGTGCAGTGAGGGCACCTCAGGTTGTACCTTTGCAATGTCCCTACGTTAGACACGGTAAAGCGGGCACTAGGACAGATCCGGTTCTTACTCGGTAAATGCACAACCAGGCAATCAGCATCTGGCACATCTGAGGTCTAGCGTAGCCCAGTCTGACATTAAACTGTGTAGCTGAGGATGACCTTGAACTTCTGATCTTCTTGACTCCGTTTCCCCAAGGTTGGGGTACCACACGTGAGGAGGGCTTCATGCTTGCAAGGCAAGTACTCTTCCTGAGACATCCCCAGCCTCTCGATTAGTATTTAAGGGGCCCCTGGGATGCCCCTCTAGAAACTTCAGCTCTTGTCCCTCACCCTGGCTGTCTTCCCCCATCTCTCATCTACACAACCTGAAATTGTATCAGTTCTCAGACCCTCACCAGCCCCTTTTCAGATAGAAAGCTACCCACTTTCTCTTCTCCTCGCTGACCATCCCCTTCCATTCTGGGTTCCTTCATCCTGATGGCTTCCCAAAAATACATATTGGGCTGGCTGTGTTAGTGCATGCCTTTAATCCCAGCATTCAGAATCTGGAGGTAGGGTGATTTCTATGAGTTCAAGGCCACCCTGATCTATAAAAGGAGTTCCAGAACAACCAGATCTACACAGAGGAACACGCACATGGGCAAAGAAAAGAAAAAAAGACAGGCCTGGAGGGATGTCTCAGCAGATATTCCTGAGGGCCAGAGTCCAGTCAGAGGTCACATTAAGTGATCACCACCCATAACTCTGGCACCAGAGGACCTGACACCCTTCTGAATGCCACACATACGTTCCCAGACGTGTATATGTATCATTTTAAAGACGAATAGACTTTCTTAAGGCAGCATATCTGAGCATCTTTCTCATGTTCATTTCTAGTTCTCTGGGTTGTCACTCCCACTGTCCCAAGGTCCTGCATGCTAGGAACCCTCTCTCATGACTACAACCACTGTGGTCTCTTACTTGTGGGGACTCTGCCACCCCCCAACTCACATCATTCCAGTCTGTACAGTTGCCAAGTTTGTGCTGGGGCACTGAGGCAGGAAATGAGGTCCATGTAGTTCCTGCCCTGGTGGCACTCCCAATTCAGGAGGTTTGATGTAATAAACCAATACATGAGCAAGACAATCTCTGCTCATGCTAAGGGTGATGAGAATAAAGGTCATGTGATCCAGTGTGTGGAGGAAGTGCATAGAGTCCTGAAAGGTGGTATGAAGAATCAAGGCAAGTAAAAGTCCAGACAGGACTAACACCTGGGAGCCCAGGAACGGGGAAACCCTAGGGGTGGAAGCTTGCAGCTTGGGTTGAGGGCAAGGAGGATGTTTGGAGTCAAGTCTAGGGTGGGGCAGATGACCCATGCCATGGTGAGGAGTTTGAATTCTGTTCCACTGGCAAGGGTAGTCACGGGATACTTAAAGTACGAGGGTGACATCATCCCATGTATGCTTTTAAAAGATGATGCTAGAAGTTGTGTCCTAGCTAGCTCACCACAAAAATGTCGTGTCTGGCCCCACAGTGGCCTCCAGAGGGCGCTTCAATCACACAGAAGGATGCTCTGACATCTGTACGACCTGGAGATGGTCACTTCTTTCTCTGCTTTTAGTTTCTTTACCTGAGAGACAGTCAATGGGAATTTCATGTCTAAAAAGACCCGAAAAACACGATTTAAGCTACCTGCCTCCACAGCCAGTCCTAGAGACGTACGTCCTCGGTTCGGAAGGAAATTGAGAGAATCATTTCTCCGGCACCCCAACCAAAGCCCAGCGACCCAGCCCAGCCAGAACCAGGGTTCAGAGGATGAAGCATCCTCGGTGGTGGGACCCAAGGACAAAGGCCAGCGCCCCCGTCGCGGACTGAGTGCAAAGCGTGCAACCGTGAAAAGAAGGTTTTTTCTCCGGAACCTCAGCCAGCGCCCGGAGGCTCAGTCTGGCCAGGACCAGGATTCAGAGAATTCTGCATCCTCGGAGGTGGGACCCGCAGGCAAAGGCCAGCGTTCCCCTCTTGGATTGCGTGCAACCGTGACAAGGCCTTTTCCCCGACACCCCAGCCAACGCCAGGCAGCTCTGAAGACCAGAACCAGAGTTCAGAGGATGCCGCATCCTTGGAGGTGGGACCCGCAGGCAAAGGCAAGCGCCCCTCTAGAAGATTGGGCACAACGGTGACAGGAGCGTCGCGATTGGTCGTCCGCAATGCAGAGGCGGGGCATGATTCCTGCAACTGGTCCTCAGCGACACCACCAAAGCGAGAGAAGCTGCACCTGGGGGCGATGGCTACACCAAGCCTTGGGTCCCACGAGGTAGGTGCGGACCAGAGAGGGGACAAGAGAGGGAAAGGTGAGTAAAAGTCCGGCCTTCATCTTGGCCAGAGGCGCGAACACTAGGGACTCTGCTCTGGGAAGATCAGGACACGCCCCACATGGGCGCAGGTATGAAAGAGGGTAGCGATCTGCTGGGTGTCCCCCGGAGGTCTTCCTAGGTTTCCTCATCAGGAAAATTTGGATGATGAGATAACTCCATAAGGCTCCATAACGACCTCAAGCTCAGCTTTGTACACAGGTTGGGTCTCCACTAGGAATGGGTGAGCTAGTATGACTTCAGCATCCATTTGACCCTTCTTGCTGGCACAGAGGAGGAAACAAGGAGGTCTCTGAATCTCCCAGCATCCTAGCATCTGCTAGCAAGACTTCTTGTGAAGGCAACTCAGACGCAACAGTAGCAGACCAAAACATGTAACAGACCATACAGAGGAGAAAATAAGGCTGGGTCTGACCTAAGGTTATGCACCCTATGGGAGCCATCAGATGAACCTGGAATTGACTGCAGAAGGATATCTCCATTCTATTTGCATACCACATGCCAGGTGCTATTTAGCCCCTCAATCACTGGGAACATGGCTTTAGTGTTATCCCTGTGTTTTATGGCTGAAGAAAAACCAAGTAGAGAAAGATAAGGGGAAGATCCCTAATCGGAGGAAGTAGGATTTGAACCTGTGCGCTTCCCTTCTGAGATACCACCACATGCTCTTTGTTTCTTGTCCCTTTTTCTGTCAGATCCTGGCCCACTCCCTGGAGATTGGAAACAGGTCGTTTCCTCAGGGAGCCGCCGAGGTCTTCTTTGGCACCTCCGAACCAGGCAGTCTAGAGTTGGCTTGTTTGAGATCGGTCCAGGACATGAGCTGCATAGAATGACACGGATGATGCAGGAAGGGCTGTGGGCTGCCACCCAAGTCTCCAGGAACAACCCACCCAAGGTGAACGGCCCATCCGGCTTCATACACCTGAAACCTAGCTGGCAGTCTGTCTCGCTAATACTTTGACACTGGGAATCAGAGAGGCCCACCAAAAAGAGGGAGGCAGGGATTTGTGTCAGGAAGCAGAAATTCTGGGTTAAGCTGGTATGAGGGACACCATGCTTAAATTGGTGGATTATGGCTTCTGTCTCTCTGGGCCTCAAGTACCCCTATCTGTATAATGGTGGAGGGGTTAATACGCCTTGTTTCTGAGGCCCCTGGGTCCTACCACCTTGAATGGTTAAGAAAGGGCTCCCCTACCCCCACCCAGCCCAATCCAGTCCATCCTCCCTGGAGCCTGTCAGACTGGGGTCAAGCTGGCTCAGCAGAAAGCGTCACCCAGCTGCCAACTCAGCAACCCAGTAGGCTGGTGAGCCTGTATGTTGTTTGTGTGTGTGCACATATGCACAGTTCAAATACAAGATCTGGGGAGATTCTCTAGAACACAGCCTGACCCTCATCACCTGCAGGAAATCTATGGTTCCCCAGTACGGAACACAGCCTGAAGATACTGCTCCCTGCAGGGCTGGCTATGGTAGCCTGCCTCTAGCTGCCAGGGCTGTTCCCTGTACCCTGTTTCTTCCTTCCATGCCCCTTCAGATTTCTACTCAGAGGTCACCTGCCCCAGACATCCTTCTCCAGTCAGACTCTCCTTCCTGGCTCTCCCCTGGAATCACTTGGCTCCAGGGCCAGTTCCTTTTAGGGGGATTCGATCCAACTGTACACAAACATGAGTATTTGAAAGAATGCACCAGGCTTGAACTTGGAGCCTGGTCCTGAAGATCCAGATATGGATAACACCCATGAGGCCCTGTCTTAGGTCATTCCCATCCTTCCTCCAGCCCTGGGTGAACCAGAAGCTCAACTGGCCAATTTAGGCTAACAAGACTTGTCAGGTCCCTGTTTGCTAAAGGAAAGGGCAAGCCCCAGTGCTGAACTCACAATCTAGGTAGGCCATAGCAGACCCAGACTTTCTCTGAAACCCTCTACCAACCCCTGCAGGGACCTCCTACCCAGAAGGATTTCCTGGAAGTCATGACCCAAGTTCACCAAGAGGTAGGAAGTCCACAAGGGGCGAGGAGTCTTGTCTTTAGCCCCTCCCTCCTCAGCTGTGAGTGGGAGTGATGTCCAGTTCCCAGGACCTTGTTGGGTTGTCACTCCCTAACCAGACCCAGGTGCATACACCTGGACCCTAGACCCACAAGGGTGGACTCGCTTGGGCCGCTTTCCCTCCACAGGGCTTCGAGCTGGGCACCCTGGCTGGCCCAGCTTTTGCACGGCTGAGGCATTCCATTGGCCTGACTGAAGAGGACTACCAGGCTACTCTTGGCCCTGGTGACCCCTACCTTCAATTCTTCAGCACCTCCAAGAGCAAGGCCAGCTTCTTCCTGACGTGAGCTTGCAGAAGTGGTGGGGTGGGATTGGGGCTCGGTTCCAGACTGGTGGGATGGCCCTTGGGCAGAGAGGGTCAGGGCCAGAGGAAGGTGGGATGAAGCAAGGGAGGGTGGCCAGACACATCCATCCTGTGCAAAAGCTGGAGTGGAACCACTCTGGCCAAGCCCGGGCAGCGACCTCTCTGTTCCCACCTGCAGCCACGACCAGCGCTTCTTTGTGAAGACCCAACGGCGGCAGGAAGTGCAAGTGCTGCTCGCCCACCTGCCCCGCTACGTGCAGCACCTGCAGAAGTACCCACACTCCTTGCTGGCACGGTTGCTGGGTACGCGGCTGGGGGGCAGGTCCTAAACTGCAAAGTGCCTGGGGAGGGCGGATCCTGAGGCGAGGCCCAAAGGGACCGAGTTGGGATTGGATCGTCTCTGGCCCTGTTTCAGGCTGGGCTGGGACTTCACCTCCGGGAGGCCTGCGGTGCACACAGATTGATAAGGGAGTCTGGGGGTGGGACCTGGAGTGACAGGCTCAGGTACGCGGTGGATCTTGAGAGAGATACGAGACTTGGAGCAGGGAACTCCTGTCATATGGATCCGGGATTGTGGAGTTAGAGGTACCTTCTCCTCTTTCAGGAGTATACAGTCTGCGGGTGGCTCGGGGGAAAAAGGTGAGTGTAGCGGAGGAGGCGAGGTGGCTCAGCAGCGGGGGGGGCTGCTGGAGGGTGAGCTCGGGCTTCCCTCACTCCCGACCCCTGTCCCCAGAAGTACTTCATCATCATGCAGTGCATCTTCTACCCTACCAGCCGAATCTCTGAGAGGTGAGTCCATCCGGAGTGAATACAGGGTTCCAATTTCACAGGAAAGATGCAGTCAGAGACAGCGAGATTTATCCACTAGACCCAGGAAGAACTGATCTTTCTTTTAAGGGGCCGACCGGTACTTGGGATAGAACCCAGTGCTTTTGTACAGGCTAGGCTCACCACTGAGCTATATCTCCCTCCAGATCTTTATTTTATTTTAGTTTGAAATAGTCCCCGTAGTCCAGATTAGACTCCATCCTGGTGTCTTACCTCCCCAGTTATGGGTCATCACACTGGAGTAGCCACCCCCATTTACAGTTGAGAAACTGAGGAAGGCTAATGGGACAGGTGGGATGGTTCAGTCAGAAAAGGTGCTTGCAGCCAAGCCCAGGTACCCAAGGTCAGTCCCCAGGACCTACATGATGAATCAAAAGAACCAACTCTTTCAAGTCATCTACAGGAATGGCGCTCTCACATAGAAATAAATAAATGTAGCTAGAATCGGAGAACAAACCCAACCTGCTGGTGGGATCCTCTCCTGGCAGACAAGATAATGAGAGACAGGCAAGCAGGGCTGACCCCTGGGTTGGGTTTGTGAAGGCCTGAGTTCGAATCCTTGCTCTGTTCTTTGCATACCCTGGGACACAGACAAATTAGTGCTTGAGCCTGTTTCTCCATCTTTAACACAAGGACACAGTCTAGAAGGGTGCTGAGGTTGAGGTAAATCCATAGTGATTTAGCCCATACAGGAACAATCACATCTGGGAACCCTTGAATCCAATGATTGCTGTGTATGCCCTACTTCACAGGTATGATATCAAAGGCTGCGAGGTAAGCCGCTGGGTGGATCCGGTCCCTGAGGGCAGCCCCCTCGTCTTGGTGCTAAAGGACCTCAACTTTCAAGAAAGGACCATAAGACTGGGTGAGACACACAGTCACTATCTATTCCTCCATTCAGGGTGAGGTTTGAAGAAGGGTCCCCTCTGCCCAAATTCTTAGCAGCCCAGGACTCAAATCCTGATTCTAGACTTACGCAACTGGGGGTGCAAGGCAATTATAGAATGGGGGTGGTCATGGCATTCACACTTCTGGAGCAAGCACAGGCATATAGTGAGGACTCAGGTGGGTTCTGGTGCCCCCCCCCACAGGAGCCCAGCGGAGCTGGTTCCTCCGGCAGATGGAGCTAGACACCGCCTTCCTGAAGGAGCTAAATGTGCTGGACTACAGCCTCCTGGTGGCCATCCAATTTCTCCACAAAGGATGAGAAGGACAGTTACCGCTGCATCTTCAGCATATGCAGGTGAACTTTGCCTCCAGATGTCATGGCAAGGATGAGTGGGGTGAGGTAGGCATGAGGTATGAGACTACCTTCCCTCTTGTGGCATGGCCCAAGCTTAAAGGCTGAGAAGAGCTGCGTGTGTGTGTGTGTGTGTGTGTTGTGTGTGTGTGTGTGTGTGTGTATGCATGTGCTTAAAGGCTGGGAAGTACTCTGTGTGTGTATACACATGTATCCAAGCATGGCTGCTAGAGGTAAGGGACCCAGAGGAGTCAGGAGCCGACAGAACTGAAGGAGTTTAACTGGACAAGTCCTTTTAATGATGGATTGAACCCTCTGCCTATTCTCTGGCAGGACATATGGGGCCACCAGAGGTTTCTGAGCAGAGACAAAACCCATTTAGTTTTATGTCCTGTGACCCCTGAGGTCATCACCAGCAGCACCACCATGGTGTACTCTGTTGTGTAGAAGTAACTGTCACTCCCTCACTGAGACTGTGCACTGATTCCTGACCATGAAGGCTCAGCAAAGACAAGGGAAGCCAAAAGACTCTGCTCTAATTGCAGTTCTCCAAGACTCACCCCTGGGGTTGACCAGTAAGCCCATTTGAGACTTCAAGCCTGCCAGATGTGCCCTTTAAAGCACACCTTTCATCCCAGCACCCAGGAGACAAAGGCAGACAGATCTCTTAAGTTCAAGGTCAGCCAGAGCTACATATAGTGAGGCCCTGCTCAAACAACACCAACTCAAAACTCAAGCCCATTGGTCTCGTGTAAGACAGGGGAAGCAAGGGATGAAGATGACCTCAGCTCTCGTGCAGCTTGTATTCCTGCCCCATCTATGGAAGAGGCCCTTGGCGTGGAGGAGACTTGAGTAGGATACAGAGTAATGGCTCCCCACACAGTCACAGCCCAACCATGTCTGGATCAGATGATTAAGTGTCTGCCATGGTACAGGGTCCCTTAAGCTCAGCTCTTACCCTCTGCTGACACATAGCACAGAGCACTGCTCTCAGTGAGTTCCAGTTTGCATAGGGTCATCATTATGTTGAAATATTTCCCAACAGGCTCTTCATCACTGGCTACCCCACACTTCCTCTGGAAGAATTAAGCTTCCAGGTTAATTCTTCCCAGGCTCTTCTGCCACCATTTTGATTAGTCGAGATTGTGGCAGGGACTGTCTCTCATTGGCTGACTAATTTTTTTCCTGAGAGACCACCCCTCCCATGATAGGCATAAAGAAAGCCTCATAGTAGTGGTTCTCAACCTATGGCTCCTGATCCCTTTGGGAGGGTTGCATATAGATGCAAATATTTACATTACAACTCATAACAGTAGTAAAATTACAGTTAGGAAGTAGCTGGGAAACAATTCTATGGTTGGGGGTCACCACAACAGGAAGAACTGTAGCTGCCCCCTGCAGGACAAGGTAGAGAACTTCAACTTGCTTCTGCTAGGCTTTGGTGGTCAGGAACCTGCCCCCAAGAATACACTTGAAGGAGATCACAGCTCTACAAACTGGGATTGTTAGACCCCTCATTCTCAGTTCTTCAGCTCTGTGATCCTAAGGCTTCCAGGATGAGACTGTCTCACAAACCTGACTGAGGCTAGGTCCGCATGACCCAAATTCTCTAGATCAGCCCTCCCCAACAGAAATAAAACTCAATTCCGAATATCCAGAGTCCTATGTCCCATTCATAGGCATTGGCCACAAGTGACTACTGAGTCTTTAAAATATAAAATTACTCCCCCCAGCCCCCATACCCTCCTTTACAAAGGTTTAAAAAGAAGAAGAAGAAGAAGAAGAGGGCTGGGGTTGTAGCTCAGTTGTACCCAGCATGCACCATGGCCTGGGTTCTATGGAACTACATAAACTGCCCTGGGTGTGCCATACCTGTAATCCTTGAACTATTAAAAAAAAAAAAAAAAAAAAAAAAAGGAAAGAAAGAAAGAAGAAACAGGTAAGATTAATTCTAATACTATACACTTCCTGCTGAGTGAAGTGGTACATGCCTGTAATCCCAGTATTTAGGAGGTCAGGCTGAATGATCAGATGTCAAGGTTATTTTTGGCTGCACAGCAAGTTCAAGACCAGTGTGAGCTACTTGTATTGAAAGCTTGTCTCAAAAGCAAACAATAGCCAGGAAGGTGGCTCACATCTTTAATCTCAGCACTTGGGAGCCAGAAGTAGACAGATAGAGCTCTGTGAGTTTGAGGCCAGCCTGGTCTACAAAGTGAGTTTCAGAATAGCCATGACTGTTGTTACCCAGAGGAACAATGTCTCAAAAAACCAAACCAACGACAGCAAAAGCAAACAAATAATAATAATGATGATGATGATAATGAAACTAATCTTGAGTCAATACATTTGATTATTTTATCTTACCAACCTAAAAGTTGATGAGATTGTTTACTTTATCTTCAATACTGCCCTTTTAAAAGATTTTATTTTTAAATTACATGTGCATGCACATGAGGGCACTGCCTGCACTCAAGACCAAAGATGGCGCTGAGTTACATGCAGTTTTGAGGGGCTGTCTGCTGGGAGCCAACTCTGGTCCTCTACAAGAGCTAAAAGATGGCGGAGCAATCTATTTCTTCAGCCTCTCAGTACTGACTTTGAAGTTCAGTTTCTACTGGAGCCTGCTATTTCCCATAACACTCACTATATTTCCAGGGCTCAGCGGCCACTTGTGGCCAGTGTGAAAGGGCACCGCAGCTCGAGACCATCAACTTCCTTATTCCTCAGACCACTAGTGTACCTAGCTCACTTGTACTTTATCCTATTCCCATACGTAGGTCCTTACAAGGTGCACAGAAGTCGGAGGAAATGGAAAGCCAAAACCCCCGGATGCTGCCTGACCTCCCCAATGCCCTCCATATCTTGGACGGGCCAGACCAACGCTATTTTCTCGGCTTGGTGGATCTGACTACCGTGTATGGATTTCGCAAACGGCTGGAACATCTGTGGAAGATGATGCGCTACCCGGGTCAGAGCATCTCTACTGTCAGCCCGGCTCACTACGCCCGTCGCCTCTGTCGGTGGGCGGAGGCGCACACCGAGTGACTCTCACCTCTCTGCTTTCTTCCCATCTGGACAATGCGCCCGCATCAAGTTTCCAGCTGTACCCAAGGAGCTAGCCTTCAGTTCATCCTATCAGCCACAAGAGGGCAGCACCCTCATATCTAATGCTGTGAAGACTCAGCCCCATTCGGTGACGGTGCTGTACCCTACGTAGAGCAAGGACCCCCGACCCCGATCCCTACCCCTAACTCATTTACTATTAAAAAATGTTGATATTCTCTTTTTACAGACCACGAAATGGAGGTTCACGGGATGAAGCACGACCACTCAGCAATAAATGCTGGAACCAGCCTACACCATGACTTGGGCTTGGGAACTTAGAATTTTGGCCACCCACTTCCTATAGTGCTATCTCGCACTCTGGAGAAGGGAGAAGGGGAGAAGGCCCTGCCCCCTTGTTTCAATGGGGAAACAAACCCAGAGGTTTTAAGGTTCAGGTTAGGAGCAAGACCAGCCCCAGATACTAGGCCTTCCAATTCCTAGCTCTGGAATGGCTTCACCATGCCCCTCTGAGAGACAAGTGAGTAAAGATGAGGTAGAAACAGGCTTCCTGGGGTTGTTCTAGAGGGGTGCCCTCAAGGCTCACTGTTAAATCATTTGAGTTACCTCTCAGTCAAATGAGGAAGCCTCAGTGGCCAACCCAAGGATTCTGGCTAGCCTATAGCATCCCTGACCATCTCTTTTCCTTCCTCTGGGAAACCAGTATGGCTCCTGTCTCCAGTCTGATCTAACTGTGCTAGGTGACCTTTTTGTTGTAGAGCCTGGCTGTGCCTCCAGGGCAGGGTTTGACCTCCGCCCTTCCCTCCTCAATGTATTGTGTGAACCGGGAAGAAGGCACACAGGCCTCAGGGACACAGTAGGCGCTGACTGATCAGATGCCCTGTAGCAGGCTATCAGCTAGGATGACACAGCTTTGGGGAGAAGCCTGGGGCCTAAGTCCTGGCAAAAGGAGCCATTCCTACCATTGCCAGAGCGTCTGACCAGTCAGTCACGTCAGGAGGGAAGGCACCTTACTTTCTAAGCTGAGACCAGAAGGGTTATTCATGTCCTTGTTGGGTCCCAGGCCAAGGGCACAGTGAAGGACCTTTAATTTGGAGAAAGGGAACATCTTAGCAAGAAGTAATATTGTGGGGCTATGGGGGGGTGAGGGATATCCCCCAAGACTGGTCAGCCAGGACCCTGGAAAACATCTTAGTAACTCTATTCTACTGAACCACCAGATGTGGCCAGACTTTGAAAAGTGGCTAGTGGGATGTGGGTTGGGGAGGATGGGGGTGAGGGCAGGGGAGGGGGTGCAGAAGAGGCTGCCCTCAGTCGGGCATTCCAGGAATTTGTATTTTCCAGAGACATGTGACCTGTTCTGGGTATTCTTGGGCAATTACTACGAGTAATCGCAGCTTTCAGGAATTTCTTCTTGGTTGGCAGAATGGTGTTCATCTTCTGATGCCACCCAGAGGTGTCCAGCCAGGGACATAGGAAGGTAGCAGGATGACAAAGTAGGAACTGGGATCTGCTGCCATATCTTCTGTGGTCTTGTTCCCACAGGACTGGCCCTGGACTCAGAGCCCTGAGGTCCCCACCAAGGTGACAACTCTCCCTGTAGCCAGGAACCTTGGTAGGGCCTGAGGCTGTGAGGGAAGTCACCTAAGACCTCAGAGACCCAGGATTTCTGGCTCTCTCTCATCTCATTTTATTCCTGTCAGGTTACATGTGGGTTCTTTAGGAGACTGAGATGTCACCAGATGGAGATGAGTCTAATGGTCACGTGGGCATGAGAGCTAGGAAAGTGATTCAGAGTGATTTCACAGTGCCCTGCTGGGGAGGGTGTGGCTAATGCCTGTAACCCTGGCATTTGTGAGGCTCAGACAGGAGGGCCCCAGGCTAGCCTGGACTGTGCTTGGCACACGCTAGGGTCATACGAGTAGAGGGAGCTTCAGCTGAAGAGATGACTCTATCATTAACCTAAAGCATGTCTTGGAGCTCTTCTTCTCTTTTCTCTTCTCTTCTCTTCTCTTTTCTATTAATGGTGTGGGAGAGTGCAGCCTTCTGTGGGCAGTGCCACCCCTGGGCAGGCGATCTAGGTGGTGATAAGATAGACAGTTGAATGTAAGGCTGAGAAATAAGCCAGTAAGCCGCACCCCTCCGTGGCCTCTGCTCTAGTTCCTGTCTCTAGGCTCCTACCCTAACTCACCTCATTGATGACTGGAAGCTGAAATAAAATCCCTC
Source organism: Mastomys natalensis (assembly GCA_021653895.1). Lineage (NCBI taxonomy): Eukaryota > Metazoa > Chordata > Mammalia > Rodentia > Muridae > Mastomys > Mastomys natalensis. The sequence goes on along the minus strand of JAJTUV010000842.1, from coordinate 961,751 downwards.
ATGTTGCATTTGGTCATGGTGTCTGTCACAGAAACAGAAAGCAAACGGGGATGGCTACATAGATCCTGTCTGAAATAATAACTTCCATTCCTGGGCAAAGGTCTTTGAGGAGTTGAGGTTTGCACTGAGAGAGAAGAAGCCCCACTAGGAATGTGACTGGAGAATGCAGTGGAAAGTCCTGGGTAGGGATGACCTTGATGTCAGAAGGCAGCCACAAGGGAGGGATGCCCTTTGAATCCTCGAGGTTCACAGGCAGTGGGAACGGAACGCCACAAGAACCAAAAAGAGGAAGTACAATTTTCTGGTAGTGCCCTGAGCTGTCTCTGCCCTTTCTCACTGGGACAGGGTTATTTTTTCCACTTAACAGAGAAGAAGGGTGTGTGTGGTTTGCCTCAGGCTTAGGCTACATTGACATAATCAACACAAAATGGCTGTGTTGTATTTTAACAGCCTGCCAGGCAGTGGTGGCATACACCTTGAATTCCAGTACTTGGGAGGCAGAGGCAGGCTGATATCCGTGAACTCAAGGCCAGTCTGGTCTACAGAGCAAGTTCCAGGCCAACAGGGCTACACAGAGAAACCCTGTCTTGAGAAACCAAACCAAACCAAACCAAAAACCACCACCAACAAAACATACCTGAGCCATTAATCCCAGCTCTTGATCCTTTAGCAGAGGTAGCTGGATCTCGGTGAGTTTGAAGCCTGTCTGAAATACGTGGTCCTGTCTCAAAAACATATTTCTTCATTGCCTATCTGAAATTCATACTGAAGTTCACATCTTACACTTCATTTGAGCTGACAACCCAACCAGCCTGAAACCCAGGGCTGCTTAATTCAAAGCCCTTGCTTCATTTCCTGTTCCCTGTCACTTCCCGGGCAATTTCAGAAATGGAGAACCCCAAGTCTCCACGGCCAGTAGCCATTACTCGGGTGGCTCAGACTTTCTGGACATCTCTTACAGTCTTCTTCCAACCACACAAGGACTAGAGAGGGAAGCCAAACTAGACAGGCCCCGCCCTCGACGTCGAGACCTCGCCCGGAGCCCCGAGTTCTCAGAGACAGCCACCCACTGCCCGCCAGCGCTGCGCAGGCCCCGCCCCCTGAGCGCAAAGCCTCCGCCCCTCCCGGAGGCCCCTCCCACGCCCCCGGCTGCACCGCTCTAGCTTCCAGGCTTCAGAAGCTGTGGCCGCAGCACCGCCTCCTTCCCAGGGCCGGGTTCCAGCCCCTCTGGCCGGGCCCACTGGACATGGAGCTCCGAGCAGCGCATCCTGATCCCCCGGCGCGCTCCAACCTACTCGTTCGGTTAGCGGCTTGGGGAGGGATGGTGGAAACTAGCAGGGTGAAAACCCCACATCCTGTCCGCCCCAGGCCTCTCCATCACCCTGCGGTAGAGAGTTGGGATGAATGTTCTTCTGGCTCCTGGTTTTCTTTGCCTTCCTCCGACTGAATGGATGACCTTGAGCCGAGAGCGCCTCTTCTTTGCCTCTCCTTCCCTATCTGCACAATGGGGACTGGTTTAGCAAGGTCTCTGAACCCATGGCCTTTATGATGGGGCACGTTGTCACATGCTTGGAGACTTTAAGGCTTTTGGTTCCTGGGCCCATTTTCTTTGACCTGGATTTGTCTCTTCCCTCGCCTCAGTTTCCCTCATATCCTGGGACCAACTTCCAGCCTTTCTCGTCCCAAGCTCTGGAGACAGCAGCCTCCAGACTGCTGAGGGCAGAGACAGCATGAAGGCCCCGGTAAGTGACAGGGAAAAGTTGCCTGGGGATTTGGGGGCAACCTGGGCAGAGCTATGCAGCCGCCTTCCCACGCCCAGAGTTATAGTGATCCCTCCAACCCCTTTTGGTGTCGGGGGGGGGGGGGGTATGAAGCTCAGAGCCATGCACATGCTAAACACAAGCCCTCGCACGAGCCCTCCCACAGCCCTAGTGGTTGCTTCTATGCCTGAGGCTGTATGACCCCAGGCCGATGTATTCCCCTTTTGGTTTCAGTTTGTTCTTCTTACCTAGAAATGGAAGTAACCCAAGTGTCACCCAGTTGAGGGTGTGTGTGTTTTGTGAGAGGCCGAGTCTGAAGACTCAGGTCAGCTACTCCTGTCTTTACTGTGAGCTCCCTGAATGCTGCGATGGGGAGATTAATTACCACTGCCTGAGTCAAGGTCTCTGGTCCCTTGCGGGCAGCAGACCAGTTGTTGTGCAGAGCCGGAGGCCTTAGGAGCTGTGAACCCCATCTCCTGGACAGCTGGCCACACAGAGAGACTTATTTTTAGAAACTGATGTGGTTTATGGACAGACAAGGAAGGGTGGGCCCCTGGCAGGATATGCTGGGGGCTGTTCTGCACCTCTGGCTTTCTGGGCATACTGACCAGCTCCTAGTGTTTCCTTTGAAATGGCCTTGGGCCTAGAAGACTGGAGTTCTGAGAGTCACAGGTATTGAGATGGCCCAGCACACAGTGGCAGACACCTTGCTGGGTGCTTTCAGTGAGTGTGCAGGAGGCCACCCCCCGGTGACTTCTTCCAGTGGCTTTTGGTGTATCTTTTCTAGAAGTGGGAGTGGCCGAGCTGAAGCATCCCAACTATTGAAAGCATTTTCTGTTTGTTTGTTTCAGTTTTTAAAACAGTATCTCAGTCTGTAGCCCAGGTTAGCCTGGAACTCACTGTGTAAATTGTAGCCCAGGTTGTCCTCAAACTTGTAACAGTTCTGCCTCAGGCAAGGGATGAGTTACCATATTTATTATTAGATTTTATATTTAGATTATTATTAGATTAGATAGACATATCTGTCTAATCTATTTTATCTACCTGTCTAAATAGTGGGTGGTTGTGTGTCAGCCTACCTGGGCTCTCGGAGCCTGGCTCTTTTGCAAGCAAAGAAAGCTCACCATTGCCACCAAGCCAGTCCTTGAAGGCATTTTTAAAAAAGATTTGTTTATTTATTTTATGCATGTGAGTACACTGTACTCCACCGTCGCTGTCTTCAGACACACCAGAAGAGGGCATCTGATCCATTACAGACGGTTGTGAGCCACCAGGTGGTTGGTTGCTGGGAATTGAATTCAGGATCTCTGAAAGAGCAGTCAGTGCTTTTAACCGCTGAGCCATCTCTCCAGCCCCTGAAGGCATTTCTTAAGTGATGCTTTCAAGTCCCCTCCCACCTCCTGGACTGTCCAGACAACCAAGGGAACACACTGGGTCAGTTGAGGGTAGGGTGATGGAGTTAGGGCCATGGGGGGTAGCAGTGTCCTGAGGTGAAGGCCATTGAAACCCCAGACCATTGAAACCAGCATAGTGTATCTGCTGGTTCTAGGTGAGAATTTGGGTTCTGCAGTGTGGAATTTGTACCCTTGCTGTGTGGCTCAGAATGACTTCATCCCAACTGAGTGTCCTGACCTGGAAGAGGGGATTTGGGGGGCTTGTCTCTAGATCTGAGGTCCAAGAACTATGCATCCCTGAAGAAAGTCTCGACAATGGAGCTGTAGAGGTTCTACATGGGGAAGCTAGGTGTTATCCGCAAGTACCCCGCACCCCGCAGGCACGTGACCACTGTCTTCTTCAGGGCCGCCTCCTGCTCCTCATATTGTGCACCTTGACACTGTCTGCTGTCTTTGTCTTCCTGTGCTGCTGGGCCTGCCTGCCCCTCTGCCTGGCAGCCTGCCTGGACCGCCACCTCCCTACAGCCCCCAGATCCACTGTGCCAGGGCCCCTGCACTTCAGTGGCTACAGCAGCGTGCCAGACGGGAAGGTGAGTCAACCAAGGGATGCTAAGGGAGCCAGCGGGTCACCAGCTCTAGGAAACAGTGAGAACTGAGCTGGTGGCAAGCCAGCCTGGACTCTGAGCTTAGCCTCGCTGCTCACCAGCTGTGTGACTTCTGCCAGTCACTTGTCCTATCTCAGCATTCAAAGTCTAAGAGGATAGGGTTTGCACTAGCAGATACTGCCTGGGTACCTCCCAACTACATGCTGGGAATGAAAAAGGGGGGGGGGATGCCCACTGGGGATAACCTGGGAAGACAAGAAGTCTTTAGACTTCTGTGTCTCCATACCATATGCTCAACAAACATGACTTAGCTCCTGCAGTAAGTCTGTCACTGTGTGGCAGCATAGGTCAAGGTTATATATGATCCCAGGAGTCATGACACAGGGACACCGAGAGTGACAGACAAGACAGCCATGACTCCCGTCCATGGTGTCCACCTCTCCATATTTGCTACACTTAGTGTGGTGCAGGGACATTCACAACTTTGACCCTAATAGCTGAGGCCCCATGTGTCACGGTTCACAGTTACCCGCTCTCGAAAGCCATCCTATATAGTTACTGGTGCTACAATTTTGGTTCTTAGTTTGGTGGCCCTAGGGCCATGCTCAGAAGCCCTGGCTTCTGGAGACTTGCCATGTCCTCATCCCTGTCTATGTTGGTCTGTGCCAAGGATTCAAAGGGTGACTGGCAGAGAGCACATGGTGCCCAGTGCCCAGCTATGGTGTGAGGATTTAATGGAGAAATGAAATATCTTGGCTGGGCTGGCTGGGGAGCTGCAGCTCAGTTCAGCAAGGACAAGTGCTAAGTTCAATCCCCAGGACCAACACCAAACCAAAACAAAGGCAACAAAACTCCTAGTGGTGTGAGCTCTCTACTCCCCTAGAATGGCCAGGTGGGACAGGGACAGGGTGTCCTGGGTGGACACTATCCAGTCTGCCGTAGAGCAGCCAGAGTTCTTTTAGACACTCAGGCCCTTATAGCTTCATGTTTGTGTGTGGATTGGATGTGTGGAGGTTCAGCCTTGGGTTTTGTTTATCAGGCATTGTCCACATTAATTGATTGATGATTGATTGGTTTAGACTGCTTCTCTCACTGCCTGGAATTAAGTGGCTCTAGAATGGTGAGTGCCCCGTGGGGATCTACCTGTCTGCCTCCACGGTGCTGGGATTACAGGCTCATGCCACAGTGCCCAGCTCATTCACCTACCCTTCTCCCTCCCTTCCTCGCTCTCTCCCTCTCTCTCTTCCTTCTCAGGGTCTGAGATTGAACTCATGTCCCCTGACCCCACTCCCCGGCCTCCATTTGTTTTTCTTAAATGGGAAATCCAGGTTTTGAATGTCAACACGTATACCTTTCCCCCTCTTATAATGAGGGGGATCAATTGGCCCTGCGGGGGCCGATCTCATGACCCTTGATGGGGCCTATGGTCACTAGAGATAGGACAACCTGCCACTGCCAGGACAGGCCCAGACTGAGGACACAACAAGGAAGTATTTTTGTTTTGTCTTTTGTTTTCTACTTTTTCAGGAGAGGGTCTCACATAGCCCTGGCTGGCCTGGAATCTGCCATGTGGCAGGTGACTTTGAACTGATTGTCTGGCCAAATGCCCAAGTCCTGGGATTACAGGCTTGCCCCCCGCTATTTTTTTTTAATACTGTAGTACAGAAAATGGATTTATGAGTCCTTAAATCAACATCTTATCAAAAAAAAAAAAAAAGTCCGGAGTGGGATTTCACAATGTCTTTTATTGAGTGGAACCAATCTTTTCATGGCTCTATAAACTCCAGTTCCTCCAGGTGAGGGCCCAGCACTTTCGTTGGAGCCTTAACAATCTTCACTGAGTATGTGCATTCAGGCTGCCTGGTGTCTACCTCTTGGGTGGTATAACAAATAGGAAACAGGGCCCTTAATGGGCCTGAGGTCTGGGTAGCAGCTCACATCTGCAGTTCCAGCATCTAAGTCCCAGGACAGTCTCTGTACACAAGACCTTGTCTCAAAAGAAGCAGGGTGGGATCTGGAAAACGGATCAGTCGTAAAGCCAGGTTGGCCTGGCAACTTGCTGTAATCCCTTCTTTGTAGAAGCAGAGATGGGATCCTCGGAGTAAATTAGCTAGCCAGACTAGCTAGAGCAGGGTTCTTGGTATATGCTGAGAGACCCTGTCTCAAGATACATGCTGGCAAGTGGTCAAGGAAGACACTTTGTATCAACCTTGGGCTTCCACCTGGATGTATATCCACACAGCATGTAGGTATACAAATTGTCAGATTATAACAGAGTTCACCAGTTACAAGTTCAGGGTCTCACTATATAGCCCTAGCTGGCCTGGGACTTGCTTTGTAGCCTTGGCTGCCTGGATCTCACCAAGATCTACCTGCCTCTGCTTCCGAAGGCTGGAACTAAGGCTTATGCCACCAGGCCCAGCCAGTGAGTTTTCATAGACGTAGGAGAGTATGACTAGCCTTCACCGTGGTGACACAGAACTCTTTCTGTCACTCCCAGAAGTTCTCTGTGCCCCTTTGCAGCCCTCTCTGGCTTTTAGAAGTGCTAGGAGAGACTGAAGTTTGGAGAGGACATTTTTCTGCTCCACTGTGTTCTAGCTTCTCGACTCGGGCAGCCCGTCCCCAAGCCTTCCTTGTACCTTTTCTACTGTGTTCTCACAAGAGGGTCAAGCAGATGCTTTTACACCCAACAGACGAGGGGCACACCGCCTTACCTTGGGGCCATACTACTAGGAAGGGATGGAGCCAGGATTCAGGCTGAGAACCAGACTACCAAAACTGGCATAGGCTGGACATGGAAGACCCCTCTTACTGAAGACCCTTCTATTAAAAACTCAGTACAGTATAGGTTAGGTTTGGGCAGGGCAGGAAGGGGCCTAGGTGATTCTGAAGAGCTTGCAGTTCCTGTTTACTTAGCAAATACATGAACATACAGTCAGTGCCAGAGACCATTCTAAAAGCTTTATAAATATTTGATTCTGTAACTTTAATAAGGTCCCAATAAGGTAGGGACATTTTTAGGCTTAGATGGGGCTGATAAGGAAGCTTGGGAACGTCATTTTCCTGTGTCTGGCTTGCCAGGTGGGCAAACATGGCAGTTGCCACCTACAGCCCCAGCATTTGGGAAGATGAAGCAGAAGAAAGGCCACAAGTCCAAGGCATGCCTGAGTCAGAAAGTGAGACTTTATATTACAAATGAAAACTGGGGCCAGCCAGGTGACCTGACGGGTGCAGGCACTTGCCACAAAATCTGATGACCTGAGTTCTCCCCGTGGAACGCACATGGTGGAGGTGACTGACTCGAGTAAGCTGTCCTTGGACCTTCACATGGGTTCTGTGGCATGTGCCCCACCCAAAAAAGCAAAAACCAAAACACCCTGGGCCCTGGGGAGGGGGTTCAGTTGGTTACACTGATCCATGAAGCATGAGGACCCGAGTCCAGACTTGAGCGTCCATGTAAGAGCCAGGTACCCAGCGTGCACCTGTAATCCCATGCTGGGAGGCGGACACAGTGAGGCTTGGGCTGCCTCGCCAACCAGTTTAGCAGAATTAGCAAACTCCTGGTTCAGTGAGAGACTCTGTCTCAAGAAAATAGAGAGTGATTGAGGAAAGCACCTAAAGTCAACCTCCAGCACGTGACCATGCCCCCACGCACGCAAGCGCAGCCACGCCTGTGCACGCACGTGACGGCGCCCCATGTACACAAGCTCACCCACACCTGTGCACACAAGCATGTACATACACAGATTTAAAAAACTAAAACAAAACAAAAAAACCACAATAGATCTTAGTCCTTGGAACTGATCCAACTATCAGACAGGTTAGTGGGCACGACGGAGGTGGGTGTGGAGAGGTGAGGGGTTGGACAAGTGGATAGCAGCTCGTGTGGAGGGTTCTGATCTCTCTCTGTGCTTCCCTCTCTGTAGCCACTTATCCGAGAACTGTGTCACAGCTGTGCGGTGGTGTCCAGCTCCGGTCAGATGCTGGGTTCCGGCCTGGGTGCCCAGATCGATGGTGCAGAGTGCGTGCTACGCATGAACCAGGCGCCCACTGTAGGCTTTGAGGAGGACGTAGGCCAGCGCAGCACTCTGCGGGTGATCTCGCACACAAGTGTGCCGTTACTTCTGCGCAATTACTCACACTATTTCCAGCATGCCCGAGACACACTGTACGTGGTGTGGGGCCAGGGCAGGCACATGGACCGGATGCTGGGCGGCCGCACCTACCGCACATTGCTGCAGCTCACCAGAATGTACCCAGGCCTGCAAGTGTACACTTTCACTGAACGCATGATGGCCTACTGCGACCAGATCTTCCAAGATGAGACGGGCAAGAACCGGTGAGCTGGGGACCAGTGGCATCTGGAGCTTGCCTTCTCTAAAAGCCTCATTCTGCTAGGAAGTGCTTTAAGGTCTGAGGTGGTCTCTGAGCTCCATTCCAGATAACTGAAGTAAGAGTTACTTCAGGCTGGGGATGTGGCTCTGTTGACAGAATGGTTGCCTAGCTTGCATGAGGCCCTGGGTTCCATCCCTAGCACTGAATGAACTGGCCTTGCATGCCTCTGTAATCCCAGCACTCAGGATGTAATGTCAGCACTCAGTAGAGGCAGAATGGTTAGGAGTTCAAGGTTATCTTGAGCTATTTAGGGAGTTCAGTTCAGTCAAGCCTGGGCGGCATGAGCCTGTCTCAAAAATGAGCAAAATCAAACAAACAAACAAACAAACAAAACAAAACAACAACATCAACTGTCTTTGGGTCTATGGCTCTGAGCTGAGCAGTCTACTTCAGATGTCTCTTTAATCCCTCAGGACTTCCTGAGGTACCTCACTACCTACCTGTGCCCTGTCCCTCATCCTCAGATGTTCAGACTTGTTCCCAGCTGCAGTCCTTTGCACGTGCTCTGTTCCTTCTGCCTAGAACATTCTTCCAGTATTTCCGAGATTGGCCTCTTCTCGCCTCTCTGGTCTGGATAAACTGTCACTTCCTCAGGAAAGCCCCCTGACCATCCCTCTGCAGGAGTGGCCTGCCCCTGGTGGTCTGCATTGCAAGACTTTTCCAGTCTCTTTAGCAGCCGACACCATGTGACATTACACTGTTTATGTGTTTCCTCTCTGAAAGTGTTAGCCCCAGGTGGGGCAGGTGCTGGCTGTGCTCAGCTTGACTGGGCGAGCTGGCCTGTACCCTCAGGAGAGGCAGAAGGAGTGACCTTCTGCTTGGAGGGCACCCAGAGCTGCCACTCAAGAGAGCTGAGGCCTGGGGTTGTCACAGCCCCTTTACCCAAATGGACTGGGTCGGGGTTGGGTGGGCAAGGCTGGCGGGATTCCCTCTTCAAAACCACCTTCAAATCTCCACATTTTACAGCTGGGTCACTGAGGCTGAGAGTTTCAAGAGTGAGTTGGGTGCCCTCGGGAGAAGACAACTCCCTCGATTTACCCACTGAGCTCTCCTGACCCTGTGGGCTCCACAGGCCAAGTTCTCTAGGACCCTGATGCCATCCTCTGCTCAGGCAGCCAAACCCAACAGGCCTGGGCTTGTGTCCAGCTCCACCTCTGACCCACTGTGATGGCAGGCTGCCTCTCTGCTGCTTCCCATCTCACTGGGACCCTTTCTAGTCGTCAGGTGGGGGTAAGGGATCTGGGTGGGGACCGCTGACCATATCTCATCCTCCCCAGGAGACAATCAGGCTCCTTCCTCAGCACCGGTTGGTTCACCATGATTCTGGCCCTAGAGCTGTGCGAGGAGATCGTGGTCTACGGGATGGTCAGTGATAGTTACTGCAGGTTAGACCGGCACCCAGGCTGGGGGTAGGGGGCAGGGAAGGAGGGGGAGGCGTGAGGCCATGAGCCAGAGGGTCTGTGAGCTGTATGGGTTTCATGAAGGGTGACCCAGGCACAGACACCCCCAAGGGCAGACTTTTGGGAAAAAGTGTAACCTTTAGCTGGGCATAGTAATCTCACTTAGAGGTAGAGACAGGAGAACCAGGATCGAGCTAACCTTGGCTTCACATCAAGTTCAAGGCTACCCTCCTCCCCCACCAGCTTTTGAGAGCCTCTCTAAAAAACTCAAACCAAAACGAAGGCTTGTATATTTCTCAGGTTAGTGAGCCGTCCCAGCCAGTGTATCTAACCTTGAGACATTGCTACCTGACCTTGTCAAATACAGAGTTCACACTTAAGAACCAGGAGGTTGTGCGCACAACTTTAATCCCAGTACTCAGGAGGCAGAGACAGGCAAATCTCTGAGTTCAAGGCCAGCCTGGTCTGCAGAGGGAATTCTAGGATAGCCAGGGCTACACAGAACAACCCTGTTTCAGAAAATAAAACAGCCGGGCGGTGGTGGCGCTCGCCTTTAATCCCAGCACTTGGGAGGCAGAGGCAGGTGGATTTCTGAGTTCGAGGCCAGCCTGGTCTACAGAGTGAGTTCCAGGACAGCCAGAGCTACACAGAGAAACCCTATCTCGAAAAAAACCAAAAAATAAAATAAAATAAACAAACAAAAACTCTCCAGGACCCACATGGTAGAGAGAGAACCGACTCTCACATCCCACACCTTTTGAGTTGTGGCAGCTTATTACCCACTCACCACCCCGCACATACACACGCAAATAAAAAAAATAATAAATGCAAAAAAAAAAAATAAGTCGACAAACAGATTTGGCCAAGTGGGCCTTGAGTTAGACTCACCTGATAAAGTGCTCACCCCGGGAGCCATATCTATTTTAATAAAACACTACAGATAGATTTAGTTGTGGCATTACTTAAATACTGGGAGTTCAGATAGGGATATGGAATTCTATTTTAATAATGTTACATTCTTATATTTCAATTTCACTATAAGTAAAGAGTCTGGAAGGCTCCAGGTTTCACCCTTTCCCTTCAGAACCTGTGTCTGGGTGTAATGAGGGAAATGTAGGGTTAGGCCGGTCACTGCTGGCCAGCTAATACCTCCCGGCAGGTGGGCATGCAGACTGACTGCCCCGGATATGGGAGTTAGGCACCGCCCCTTTCCGGGATTTATCCCTGAGTCAAGTCTCCGAGTTCAGATGGTCTGTTGTAGGGGTGCCTTTCTGCTCACCCAGCTTGCAAGAGGCAGTTTCTGAGTCCTGGCCCGTGGGCTCCTCACCTGCTGGCCTCTACCATCTGTCCAGATGTGGGTATCCCATGCCTAGGCAGCTGAGGCCTAGACCCGGAGGCGGCCAGCTCTGAGGCCATGTGTCTGCTCCACCTGACCTTGTTCCCTCCCAACAGTGAGAAGAGTCCCCCCTCCGTGCCCTACCATTACTTCGAGAAGGGCCGGCTAGATGAGTGTCAGATGTATCGTTTGCACGAGCAGGCACCGAGGAGCGCCCATCGCTTCATTACTGAGAAGGCTGTGTTCTCCCGCTGGGCCAAGAAGCGGCCCATCGTGTTCGCCCACCCGTCCTGGAGGGCCAAGTAGTTCCTGTTGCCAGTGACCGCCAGGCCTGTGACCCATTCCAGGTCAGCAGGGCTCCAATATAAACATTTGTGACTTTCACCTTCTACCTGACCCAGGTGGAACCTGAGGTCTCTGTTACCCAACACTGGGTATACTTGGAGGAATCTCAGGTCTTGTGACTTGAAGGGGAGTTGAGAGGGTGCCATTTATACCACCTCTGCTCTCAGGAGAATCCATGTCTTCATCTTGGGGTTTGTCCCACTTCCAGGTGTAAGTGGCCTTTGCCCTGGGGCCGATCGATGGTCCCACCTCACCAGCATTATGGCTTTGTACCAGTCTTGATCTTTCCTCTACCTATCTCCAGCCACATGGTGCCACATTCTCAGGCTGGTGGCCCTGCTTGGTGCACCCTGGAACCTGGGATTTGATGGGTGTGAGGGCCGGTGAGCGTCAGCCTCCCAGGACTGTCTCAGGAGTGTGCCGTAAATGTGTATTTTCTGGACACTGTGTCTCTGTGGTAACAGATTGGGATGGGGGTTAGGACACAGGCCTGTAACCTGTTTCCTGGAGGGCAGACAGAGTCCTCCATCCCTTCTCTAGGCCCACGACTGTCAGCTCTTCCTGAATTGTCTGGACATCAGCATCCCATAAGCCTGGCCTTCTTATGGTCTGACCACAGGACTGTGCTGGCCCAGGAGAGCCACCATGCTCTCACTCAGCAGGCACAGAGCAGGGCCTGGGAGGACTCAGGGTGAGAAAGAAATTCCACCCATCCCACTTTCCTGCCCAATGAGTCAGATTCCAAAGTCTTTGCCAGTCAGGCTGTCCCTTAACTGTGGGACTTGGTTCCTCTGTAAAACAGAAGGTGGAATGCAGCTGCCGGGAAGGAGTAGTCTCAGGGCAAGCCCTTTCTCTGAACTTTGCTTTTCAGTACCAAACCAGCCACCGTCCTGTGTGATGCCACCCTGATTACAGACGATGTATGTAGTCCAAACTAGCTTTTGTGAGGTGGCTGAGCTAGGATGCTGTCAGGCTTGAGAGCTCACCCCAGGCTCTGTCCCCTTCCCCCTTTGGAAGACAGAAGAATGGAACCCTGGGCTTTATCTCTCAGCTTCAGAGTTCAGGACCCTCTAGGCTCAACCTGTGCAGTCCCCCAGAGCTCTGTGCTTAGTTTAATCTCTCCTGCTACAAACTTGAAATTCCTTATTTTAGGTCTTGGTTTTTAACAAGGAACTTCTCAGTTTCCTTTTGTACTGGATCCCACAGATGACAGAATCTGCCATGCTAAGGACTCTGGTGACCTAACCCACAAATGACAGAACCCGTCATGCTAAGGATTCCGGTGGCCTAGCCCTAGCCCACGCTCCCTCCTACCTGTTTTCCCAGGAGTGGCTAGAGACCTGGCACCTGGCCCACAGCACTGCCCTTGTCCCCAGTGTCCGGTGGCCCGGAAGCCTCATAAGTAGGAGGGCCAGCCGAGAGGGAAATGTCTGAGTCAAGGATGCAGGCTGGAAGCCAAACCATTTTCTCAGGTCTGGTTGTGCTGAGGGGCTCTGGGTAGGAATAGAGCATCAGTGGGTAGTGGATGAGATGGGGATCCTGCCGGCAGACCTGACCCCACTTTCCCAGACAATAAAGACAGTAGTTCCTACCTCACAAGAGTGTATGAGTTCAGAGGATGCTCCTGGGGCTTTGAACACACTTGGCTCTCAGTGTCCAGAATCCACCATTTAAAATGGGGTAGTCCTCTGCCTGGGCGGTCCTGTCCCACCCGGTATAGGTGGTATCAATGCAAAATAAAAATTAATAATAATAATAATAAAGTTCTCATCCTAATGGGAAGAGTTTCTTCTGGTGCCATTTTGAGTGACCGTGCCCAGGAACAGAGATTCGTGTTACCCCCAAATTCCATGTTCCAGTGCGGGAACAGTTTCATGAAGTTTTGTAGTTTTGCAGAACAAATAGTCATGAATCCAGGCAAGTTTAAAATACATTAGTGGTGACATCAGAGAGGTGGGTAAGGCAAGATGGAGAAAGCTTTCCTATAGGCCTGAGATACAGCTTTAGGGTGGTAGGAGCCAGTGGTCTGCTATGTTAATGGCTTTCAAAGGTTTTTATCTGTTAGCTATAGTATGTTCTACAAAGATAGTCAGGAGATGGTTGTTTGAAGCTACAGCTAACCCAAGATATACTGATTTTGCGGTGGGCCGTCTCTATAGGTGTGGCTTCTTTCTAGGACTTTTCATTCATGGTAGTTGGCCAGCTCTCCATACCATTAGAAGTCTCTGCACCTGTGCCCTCGCCATGAATGTCCAGTGTCAGACCCCTGGTCCTGATGAGATCTAGACTTTTCCTTTCGGAGAGTCAGTCTTCCTGTTTTCCAACCATCAGGAAATGCTGGCCCAACCCTTGGGCCCAGCATACAGAAATGCTTCTGTCTGGCCCTGCCTCTGGGTGAGGTGTTTACTGCTGGGCTGGCCTGAATAAATTGTATTTCTCAGGGAAGCTGTCAGTCACTTCCTCCAGGCACACAAAGATGCTCTCTGACAGGTCTGGTTGTTGGCACAGGGTCCACTGAAGAGTCCCACAATGAGGCTGAGGGCTGGGCCTGGTACCTGCTGGAAGGTGAGTAGGGGTAGGAGCCATGTATAGCCTTGAGGCGCTGTGGAGGCCACTGGGCTTTACAACTCTAACCTCTTTTGTTCTTTTCCCTCCTCCGGTTCCTTTGTCTCAGCCACTTCCTTCTAAGCCCAGAGAGGAAGCGAGGCAGGTTTCTTAGCTGCAGGTGTCTTAGGACTCCTTCCTTGGGGATCGGCTGGGGTATGAGCGAGCGTCTCTATGGTGTCTATTCCGGGAGGAACGGAGCCCCACACTTACGGGGAACAGTTGGGCACTCCTGTCCAGCCCCTGTTCTTGGAGACCCAGGTATTTCCAATTCATAATCACTGCACGGGCTCTGCTTAACTCAAGTCGCCATCTCCTCTGTAGAGGTTGAAAGTTGGGGTCCCCAGGCCCAGCTTCAGCTGAACTCACCCCGGATCTGTCTGCGAACAGAACTGTTATTATAAGTTGGGAGCTGAGGGGCTGGAGAATGGCTTAGCAGTTAAGAACACTGACTGTTCTTCCAGAGGACTAAGATTTGAATCCCAGCACCCTGATGGCAGCTCAAAACTGTCTGTAACTCCAAGATCTGACATTCTCACATGGACATACAATTCAGGCAAAACACCAATACATATAAAATAAATTTTTAATTAAAAAAATAAAACATACACAAATACATTGGGAGCTGAGCGAGTAGGGGAGGAAAAGACTCTCTGGGATATGGCAAGACCACAAAGAAGTTTGCTAAATGAAAGATGAAGTCATAGCTTAGTGTAGAGTTTGCCAGGCACACTCAAGACACCTCTCCACCCCCACCCAGGATCCAACCCCAACAGTGGGGAGAAAAATTGGTAAGGTGCAGGAAATGGGGGTTCTGGCTGCCCCACCAAGCGCTCTCCCTGGGGAGGGAGGAAGGAAGGGAGCTCCCCCAGAGATGAGCAGGCCGGCCTGAGGCCCCCGTGTGAGTTCTCTGTTGTATCTGGGCTGTGTGTCTAACAGCTCAGTGGGTATTAAATAGACAGGCTAGATGCGTGTCAACCTGTCACCCACTGGAGGGCAGGGTTCCTGGGGTTTCACCTGGAAAGTGGGCTCCCAGTAGCTCCCTGCCACAGGTTCTTTTAGGGGTTCAGTGAGGGGTGCTTGAAAGAACATAATGCAGAGGCAAACACCCTATCAACAGGATGCTGTGCTTTTGTTAGCTGCCCCCCCCCCACACTGTTTCTTTTGGTTGGTTCGCTTAGTTTTTCTAGACAGGGTTTCTCTGTGTAGTCCTTGCTGTCCTGGAACTCGCTCTGTAGACCAGTCTGGCCTCAAACTCAAGAGATCCACCTGCCTCTGCCTCTTCCCTGACTCATACTCCCATTATTGGTACCACAAAGGACCCTATTACTGTTCTTGGAGTCAGGACTAGAAGCCAGCCCTTCTGAAACAAGTAGTGTAGGAATCCGACAGGCTTGAGTGGGGTCTCCGGCTGTGTTTTTGGTCTGGTCTGGGCTTAGGCATCCTCGAGGTTTTCAGAGTTCCTAGCAAGGCCTGGGGTAAGGAGGGGGCTGCTGGGGCACAGGAAGGCTTCCATGGCTGGCTCAACCTCCACCCGCTCACTGTGCTTGCTATGAGAGCCCTCTGGTCTCTGTTTCATCAGCTTGTTAACCTAGCCCCTCCCTTCTTCCTCCTCAGCCCCACCCTCTGTGGTTTCCTTTCTGTTCTGCAGGCGGGGTCAGGAAGCCTGGGTGCAGATGGGCTGAGAGGTTCATGACTAGAGGTGGACACTGGAGGGCAGGGTTCCTATGTCCTGCGTCCACCCTAGTGGACGGACTGCTTCCCCATCACGGGTGGGGACAGGAGTTTAACACACACACTTGGTTTTCTTTTTCTCTAACTTTAAAATGAATTAATCAATTTTATGTGTTTGGGCATTTTGCCTGCATACACATCTGTGTACCATGTGTGTACCTGCTGCCATTGGAAGCCAGAGAGGCCATTGGATCTCCTGGAACTGAGTTAGAGATGATTCTGAGCCACCATGTGGATGCTGGGAATCTAACCCAGGTTCTCTGGAAGAACAGACAGCTTCTTCATACTTGTTTTAATAATAATAATTTTTAAAAACTGTTATTGCTGGGTGATGGTGGCAACAGACACCTTTGATCCCAGCAATGGGAGGCAGAGGAAAGTGGATTTCTGAGTTCAGGGCCAGCCTAGTCTACATAGCGAATTCCAGTACAACCAGAGCTATACAGAGGAAGCATGTCTCAAACCAAACCAAGCCAAACAAAGAGAGAAAGTGTTTTTAACTTACAGTAGATCTGGCACGGCAGTACATGCTTGTAAAGTCCACTTTAGAAGCAGGAAGATCCAAAGTCCAAGGTCATCCTTGGCCAAGCAGTGAATCTTCAGCTACCCTGGCAATAGCAAGACTGTCTCAAACCAAGCAAGCAATCATAACTTTATAAATTAATGCAGTGCAAATCACTTAGAAGTTTATAAAGTTAAAAATAATGGCAGCAATTCCCTCCTACCAAGCTCTGGGAGCTGCCAGCTCAGTTCCTTGTGGATTCTGTCTCACACCTTTTACTTGCATTTACAGACATGGAAATGGTAGTGAAAGGGGATGGGCAACAAAAAACGTAGGAGGGGAAAAAGGGTGTCTCGAAGTTGGGGAAATAGTTCACTTGATAAAGTACTGTGTTGGGCAAGCCAGAGGAGGACATGAATTTAGTCCTCAGAACTCCGACCAAAATCCTAGGTCTTTGTTTCCATAGAGGAAGGAGGCAGAGACAGCTGGTCTCTAAGGCTCTCTGGCCGGCCTGGAGTAACCAGCAAGCCCCAGGTCTTAGCAAGAAACCCTGCCTCCAGCAAACAGAACTGGGTGGTTTTCTTTCTGTGTCTTTCCTACCCACTTAACAGGAAGGCTTGTGGAGAGCAGCAGAGGCTAACCCCTGGCTCTACATCAACACGTGTTCACTCACGAACACAGGCAAACACAAAAGCTGCATGTGCAATTCAGTTTTTAAAAATGTAGATTCCGGGGACGAGAGAGAGCTTGCTTGCTTATTTTTCAGTTAGGAACATGGGCTGCTCCTTCAGAGGACGGCTCACAGTCATCTGGAACTCCAGGACCAGGGGAATCCTGCGCCCTCTTCTGGCTGTTGAGAGTACTGCAAGAACATAATGCACAGATATATGAGCAGGTAAATTACTCATACACACACACACAAAAGTAAATACAATCTTTAAAATCTAAACGTATTTTTAAATAAAAAAAAAAACCCATGAGTATGGCTTAGCAGTTATAAGGACATAGGCTTCTCTTTCAGAGAACCTTTGTTCAATTCCTACATGGTGACTCACAACTGCCTATAACTACCCTCCGTGGGCACCAGGCTCACAAGTGGTGAACTGACAGACATGCAGGCAAAACACCCACATATATAAAGTTAAAACCAAAAAAAATTTTAATTATAAATTTTATCTTATGTGTGTGTGCTTGCTTGTCTGTATGTAAATCAGGTGTGTGCTGGAGCCCTCGTAGGCAGAAGAGAGCATTAGAAAACCCTTGGAGCTGGAGCTATGAGTGGTGGTGAGCTACCCCAGGTTCTCTGCAAGAACAGCAGTACTCTTTTTTTTTTTTTTTTTTCCCCACCCCTCCTGAACAGCAGTACTCTTAACTACTGAGCCATCTCTCCAGTCCCCACTCCTTTTAAAAAATGGCCTTACTCTCTTTCCCAAGATGGCCTCAGACTCAGTGAGTCTCCTCAGTCTCCTGTTTGCTGGGATTACAGCTCTGAGCCACAGTGTCCAGAAAAACATACATTTTAGGATATAAAGGATTGTGGCTGGGCATGGTGTATGCCTTTAATCCTAGCTCTTGGGAGGGAGGGACAAGCCTGGTCATCTACATGGTAAGTTCCAGGACAGCCAGAGCTAGATAGTAAGTCTCAAAAACAAAAGCAAGCCAGGCAGTGATGGGGCATGCCTTTAATCCCAGGACTCGGAGGAAGGAGGCAGAGGCAGGTGGAGCTCTGTATATTTGAGGCTAGCCTGGTTTACAGAGCTAGGTCAAGGACAGCCGGTGCTAAATGAAGAAACTCTGTTCCCAAAAAAACCAAACTAAACCAACCAAACAAACAAACAAACAAACAAACAAAAAAATGATTGTATAATTATTATGTTAAAATTCTTGGAAAATAGAAAACCCAAAGTGAAAAACAAAAAACAAACAAAAAAACCCCACCCCAGCAGCCTAGATCCTAACATTCCAGAAATAACCACTTTGTTCTAAGACAGAGTCTCACATAGTTCAGCCCGAGCTCCAACTCTGTGTAGCCCGAGCTGGCTCTGAATTCTTGTTCCTCCTGCCTCGCCCTTCCTGAATGCTGGGATTATATCCATGGACCACTGTACCTCACATTTTATTTTTACATTGGGGACTGTATAAGTCCAGAACTTGAGATTTCCGGCCTTAGCTTCTCTAGTAGCTGCAATGACAAGCCTGTACCTCCACACTTATCCTAAAATAAACTCCTTGAGGTCAGACTCCCGAAGTTTGAACCAACACCAGCTCCTGAGTCACAGTGAACCTTCTTACCTACCACATTGCTCTTCCAGGGGCAATGGTGGTCTCAGAGACCAGGCATTCACAGACATATTATCATAATGAACAAAAAAAATCTCATTTTTAACCTTTCTTCTTTTGTATCTTTCTTTTTGTTACCTTGTATTTGTTTGTTCATTTGTTTAGTAGGAGGTGGTGACAATGCCACTGTGTGCATATTAATTAAGGTCAGAGGACAACTTCCAAGGGTGAATTTTCTCCTTTTTCCATGTGGGTCCAAGAGAGCAAACTCAGGTCGTCAGGCTTGGTGGCAAGCACTTTTACCTGATAAGCCATGTCCCCGGCCCTGAACTTTTCTTTTAAATTGTGATTTTGTGGTAGGCTGATGTGCCTATGTTATGTTGGTAAGTTATAATACATATGAACGCTACGAGTCTCTTGAACTCAACGTTCATGGTTACTGTAATGTGCGGCCTCCCTAGTACTTTTAAAACTTTAATCAGTGATACGGGAATAGGTTATCTCCTGCCCTTGCCAATGCCAAGTAGGTTTCTTTTTTGTTTGTTTGTGTCCTAGTTAGTGTTCTATTTCTGTGAAGGGACACCACAACCAGCGCAACTCTTAGAAAAGAAAGCATTGAATTGTGGGTTATAGTTTGTTTATAGTTATAGACGCTTAGTCCATTACCATCCTGGCGGGGAGCACGGCATGGTGTTGGAGCAGTAGCTTAGAGCTACATCCTAGTCTACAGGCAGGGGATGGGGTGGGAGGCGGGTGGGAGCGGAGGCTAGTGGGTGGAGCGGGAGGCGGGGCCTCGGAAAAGGAGCCGAAGAAAACCGGTGTTTTGTTTCATTTGGTTTTGTTTTTTAATACAGAGTTTCAGTTGCCCAGGCTACCTTCGAACGTGGTATTTAGCGAAAGATAGCCTTAATTCTACTATATCCGCTCCCCTGGCCGTGTGCTAGGATCACATTTGTTCCTTTTACTCCTTAGGTCTCTCCAAGATTCACCAGCATACCAACAGCTTATCATTCCCCTGCTGTGTGATATTCCACAGTGTGAATATTCCATAATATTAAAAACAAAAACCTTACCAGGCTGTGGGGACAAATGGCTTTAATCCCAGCATGGGGAGGACGAGGCGGATCTGAGTTTAAGGCCAGCCTGGTCTACAAATTGAGTTCCAGAACAGCTAAGGCTAACCAGAAAAACCCTGTCTTGAAAAACCAACCCAAGCCTGGTCTACAGAGTGAGTTCCAGGCCAGCCCGGGCTACACAGAGAAACCCTGTCTGGAAAAAAAAAAAAAAAAAAAAAAAGAAAAGAAAACCAACCCAACTTTCCATTCTCCTGTTATAGCTAGATATCTGGACTATTTCCACGTTTGAATTTCAAACTGTCCAGCTGTGGACGTCACTGTGTACATCTGCAAGGCCTAATAGGTACCTAGGGTGTGGAATGGAAAGTTTTACTACAGTGTTTTCCTAAGTAATTACACAATACGGAGTTCTTTAAACTTGATTTCGGTTCCTAAACGTCCTG
Organism: Mastomys natalensis; assembly: GCA_021653895.1. Taxonomy (NCBI): domain Eukaryota; kingdom Metazoa; phylum Chordata; class Mammalia; order Rodentia; family Muridae; genus Mastomys; species Mastomys natalensis. The sequence goes on along the minus strand of JAJTUV010000842.1, from coordinate 941,877 downwards.
TAAATGTCCCAGCCACCCTCTTGGGCATGCATGTGGACCCGCGTTTTACCAGCCTCTTACAGTACTATAGATAGGCACTGTTTGGTTATTTACCCAGCCTTCTAACAGGCTACATAGGTAGCTTCTGCACATGCGTGTGTCCATACATGAATGTTCATGTATGTTTGGAGGCCAAAGGTCAACCTCCACATGTTGTTCTCTCCTTGACATGGAAGTTCCAGATAGGATAAGCTAGCTTGAGGAGTCTCCCCTTCTTCACACCCCCTAGAATTGGGATTACAAACACATGACATCGCTGGTCAGTAGTAGCATATGCCTTTAATCCCAGCACTTAGGGAAGCAGACGGATCTCTGTGAGTTCAAAGCCAGCCTGGTCTACAAAGCAATGGCTACACCGAGAAACCCTGTTTCGAAAAACAAAAGCAAAACACACGGCACATGTCTGACATACTTGACTATCTCCCCAGCTCTTAAGTTGCTTTTTTCTTTAATTTAAAATTTTATTTTATGCGTATGAATGTTTTGCTTGTAGGTATGTCCGTGTACTACATATATATATGCAGTACCCACAGAGGCCAGAAGAGGGCAACAGATCCCCCTAGGACTGTGCTGGCAATGGACTCAGGGTCCTCCAGAAGAGTTGCCAGTATTTGAAACTGCTGAGCCATCCGGTTGGAGGGGTCCAGGTTGCTTCCTTTTAGTCACATAAAATAATACAATGAATACTTGGGGGTAAAATGAAGAGAGTTGAGCTAAGATCTCTCTGCATATCCCTGACCAGCCTAAAACTCTCTAAGTCTATCAGACTGGCCTTGAACATGCAACAGTCTTCTGGCCTCTACTTCCTAAGTAGAGTGAAGGCTTAGAGGTCTGCACCAGCAGGCCCACCAAAAGCTACGTTTTGAAACCTTACTCTCTCTATTTTCTGGAGGTAAAGAACTGAAGTAAAGTACCAGGCTACTCAGGGGGTAATTCCTGGGTCTCGACGAGGGGGAGTTCAGGGAATTAATGACCAGAGTTCGAGCCCAGTGATCCCGCGTCTCGAATTCTCCATCTGAGGTCCTGGTGTCCATTTGGAGAGAGAGAAATGGACCAGATTCGGGATTTGTCGGGGGTGGGGTGGGGTTAGGGGCTGTTGAGAGCATCTTTCCTTTCTGACACCTCCTTGGGGCGGGGCCATCCGCAGCCGGAGGCTCCGCCCTCTAGTCAGGCTCTAACGGGTCTGCGAGCATCGGCGCTAGGACCCGGCGGGCCGGAGCTGCAGCGGGGCCTGGGCGGCCAGAGCAGCGCGGACCCCGGTTCTGGGCTCCCGGCGCCATGTGACGGGGTACGGGGGCCGCGGGGGGCCGGGCGCTCCCCGGCGGAGGTGAGCGGGTGCTGCACGGGGGCGGGCAGCACATCGGGAGGAGGCTTGTGCTTGCGCCTCGGGACTGGGGAGCCGCTGAGAAGGGGGAGTCCCAGGGCTCCCGAGACCCACTCTCCTAGCTAACTGTACCCCGAGATCTAGAAGCTTGCGGGGGTTCTTTGGGCCTCTCGTGTTGGAGATGGGGGGGACCCTACCGTGGCCCCTCACCCCTCCCCTACAGAGCCGGGGTCAGGATGCTCGACCCCAGGGTGCAGCAGCAGAAGATGGGGCGTGGGGCTGTGCCTCCCACGAGGCACTTGGGGGCACCCTGCTCCCGGCACCTGGAAAAGCCCCAGAGAGAGCTCAGGGTGCGGCCCTCACCCTCAGCCCAGAGCTCAGCCTCCGCAGGTCCAGCCTCAGGGCTCAGTCTAGGCTCCAGGGATGCCACCTCCCCAGTGGAGTCAGCAGCTACCCACCAGGCCTGTCCACTCCGTGCCGAACTAGATGTCTGGCGCACGCTCAGGCTAGAGGGGGACCCTCCCGGGAGACCCTGCTGGCTCCGCCCTGTAAACAAACGCTACAAGGTTCCCCCCCTTTCCCCCGCTTGTTCCTGCGCCCTGAGAGACGCGTTGTCTCTCTCTGATCCCTCAGTCTCCTCATCTGTGAAATGGGGAGCAAGAGCACCTACGAGGCGTTGCCTTGAGGAGTGTGTAGCCCTGCGATGCTTTTCGTAGCTCGGAGCATGTTTCGTAATATGAGGGAAGTCCCTAGCCTGGGCTCAAGGGGAAGGAGGATTGTTTCTGGGACAGACTTGTGCAGGAGCGGGCATTGAACGGAGTAACCCTTAAGACTTAGGATTTCTGATATAGTACTTTCAAGCCCTCGGCGCCCCTTGTCACAACTGCATGCATCTTTCCAGTCACCCCAGGAGTTACCCGTTCTTATTCCCGTTTCACAGATGAGGAAACTGAGGCTCAGAGAGGTCACATGGCTTGCTCGAGGCCCCCCAGCCAGTAAGTGTGGATCCGACATTCGCACTGGCACCTGATATGCTGTTCTGACCATGGCGTTCTCAGAGCAGGACCCTGACGGGGCTGACCAGGGGGACCGTAGTCCTGGCTGAGGGCGCTGCTCAGGCAAAGGTGGGAAAGTGGGGCGTGGACCTGGGACCTGGAGTGCTCCAAGTGTCTGGAGCACGGGGCATGCGCAAGACAGGGTAGTAAGACCGAGGTCCGCCTGGGAGCTGTGGCCAGACCCAGGGGCGCTTTGAATGCTGGAGGTGGCAGGGTTAATGGGGCGACTCTAGGATTCAGGATCTGGCCTCCTGTCTTCTGCCCTAACGGTTTGAATCCAAGGACAAGCCACGCCTCCCTTCCAGTAAGCCTGTTTCCTGAACTTCCCGGTGGGGGCAGGCAGAAGTCTGGGGTCTCTGTTACTGGAGATACTGGGATGGCCCAGGAGAACCTTGAAGCCTGGGGATGGAAGTGAGAGCTGGCACGGGGCGGGATCCTGCTTGGCGATGGGAGAGGCCAGGCCTGGCCAATCAGGAGCGGAGTGAATGTGTGGCACTCTGGCCTGGAGGTTTCTAGCTATTCCTGGAGTGGGAGTAAACAGCAGCTAGGTCAGGGGGCGGAGATAGTGACCGGAGCCGAGAGGCTCCCCGGGGAGCGCTCTGATCTGGGGATCCCCTCCGAGGATCCAGGCCCAGTTTTCTTCCTCTCTACGCCATCCTTTTTTGCGTTTTGGACTGTAGCTGCCAGAGGAGGTGGGCTGGATGCCCACTTATGGCCCACTTACAGGTCGGGGCCTGAAGTGTAGAAGGGGCTAAACCCAGTGGCGGAAGGAGAGGGAGGGTCATGGAGTGAGGCACACAGCTGGGCAGGGGCAGGAAGGCTTGTCCACGTCTGAAAATCATGGCTGTGCCCTTGACCCCAAGATCACATTGGCCAATGACCGAATTCACTTAGCTATAGGATTCAGAGGTCTGAGGAGGGAGTCCGGACCTAGGAAACTTTTGAACTATCCCTTCTTTAAGTGTGAGTGGGAACCAGGACAAAACGGAAGCAGCCCTGCCGGAGCCTTAAACTTTGGGAGAGTTGTTGGGTAGAGGCACGACCTGAGATCCAGCCGCGACCAGGGGAGGGCCTCCGGCCATAACCCTTTCTGGTGGCTTGCAGGTGTGACCCCACAACCTTGCCCCCCGGGCCACCTGCAGGACGCTGGCCTCTACCCTTCAGCAGACGCCGGAGAGAAATGAGTAGCAACAAAGTAAGTCCCTCCGTTTCTCACCCCAGTTTGGGCTACTTGCGCAACGGTCTGTGAAATGGACTCCTTTTAACCTGTCCTGGTTATGGAGTCTTCACTCCAGCCCACACAGGAGAGTCAGTACCCAGGAGGTCTGGGTTCAAACTCTGCTTCAGCCACTGAGTAGTTGCTCTCTCTCGCCTCTCTGGGCCCAAGGTCCCCTCTGGTGTCCTAAAGCTTGATTTCCATAACAGTGGGAAAGCACTTCTGTGAGCGGGTCTCTGGAGGGCTGTGCAGGGAACGTGGCGGGAGATGAGCCTTGGGATCATGTTCAAAGTTAGAGTACCTGAATCCCCATTATGTATCTATTCCTGTTTTCTGAGCACCTACTATGTGTTTGATCCCCAAACACCTTTCCTCAGGCTTCATGGCAGAATGTGAGGTGCTTGTGTTAGCATGAGTCTAGAAGGGACAGCACAGTCCTTTGACAGGGATAGTTCAGTACAGAATTATCAATGGCAGTGGGGCATGGAGCAATAGGGACTGGTGGTGAGCCAGCCGGGTGGGCACGGTGATGCAAACCTTTAATCCCAGCACTCGGGAAGCTGAGACGAGTGGATCTCTGGAAGTTCCAGGCCAGCCTAGTCTACATAATGAATTTCAGGACAGCCAGGGCTAAGTAGAGAGACTTACCTCAAAAAACAAACAAGCAGAGGGCAACAGGGAGCTCTCTTAATTTGTCATTGTTAGACTCAAAAAAAGTTATGTATGTGATAAGTCTGGTAGATCCCAGGCTGGCCTCACTGTAACCTAGGATCACCTAGAACTCCTCCTGATCCTCTTGCCTCCACCTTCCGAGTGCTGGGACTTGAGGCCTCTTCTCCTGCACCTGGTTTATGTAATGCTGGGAATCAAAACCAGGGCTTCTGGCTTGCTAGTTGAGTGCTCTTAACAAACTGCCCACACCCCCAGCTCCTAGACTCAGACTTTCAGAATTTTGGTGATGCAGAAATGCTAAAAGCATTTAGTGGGACCTGTACTTGAAATCTGAGGTTTTGATTATGATATTCTAGTGATACTGGATGAGACCAAGGCCGGCAGCTTCAAGTGAGCTGCTCCCGCTGAGAGGAGACAATTGACACACTCTGTCGTGCAGTTGCTGTTCAGCTGGGATGTCGCTGAGTAGGCTGCATGTGAAAGGATGCCCTTTCTCCCTTCTAATGTTTCTATTTGTAATGAGTGGGTTGATCAGAATGCAACTGTTAAGTCAAGGACCAGGCGTAGGGCCCGCCCCATGGGCGGAGCCACAAGCCAGAGGCACAGATGTAGCCCACTCACCTTCTACTACATGCTTTTCAAGGGAGAACATATAGCTTCTGGGTGCTATCTGTAGTTGAATGCCCTGGAGAACTGTGGTACCCATAACCTGGGGGTCTCAGGCTCCCAAAGGGACTTAGGGGTCCTGCCCAGATTGTTGGGATTCATTCCTTCAGTGTCTCTCCAGCGCCCTCTACCGAGAAACCGTAAAATGCTTTGGCGAGGGAAAATACTTAAAAGAGCCCAGATCCATTTTCACCAAGCAGGCAAAAACACGTGGAGTGAGAAGTGACAAATTCCTTCATATTTATAAGAGGTTGCTTCCAGGATCTCCGAGGAAACAGAAATCCAAGGATTTAATCTCAAGTTCTTCTCATAGGATGCCTTAATCATTGCAAAGTTAACCCATGTACATCCTCTCCACAGCTTACCACCTCTAGATAACCTGTAGTGCCTAACCTAGTGTGTGCAGCAGAAACTGCTGATATAGGCACGTGCTTGTCATCCAGCACTTAGGAGGCAGGGCCAGAGGATCAGTAGCTCAGAGCCAGCTATTACACAGTGAGTTGGAGGTGGCCTGGGCTGTGTGAGACACTTTCTCAAAATAAATAAATAGGTTACAAAATTAGGAACTAAAACAAGATAGGAAGCCTATAGATGTTCAGTACTGTACAACCATTATAGGCCTGACCACACTGTTGATGGTTCTTTGTTGAGTCTGCTGAGCTCAAAAGTGTGTGGAGCCAGCTGTCACTATTAGGGGGAGACGTGAGCTTGCATTTGTATGTTCCTCTCCCGACCTGTGTCTAGGCATCCCCTAGGGAATCTTGTCTCCCAATTCAGTCCAGCAAAGCCTTCTCAAAACACTCATTTACTGCACCCTGTAGCCCAGACTACCGTTAAATTTGCAGCAATCCTCAGGCCTCAGCCTCCAGAGCTCTGGGGGTGGTAAGTGTACAACACCATGTCGGGCTCTCTTTTTGAGAACCTTCTGCTCTGCGGGCCTCAGTCAGGGGCCTGGGATTGAGGCCAACGCAGCTCCAGTAGTCAGCTACAGGTCGAACCGGAAGGGGCAGCAGTTTGCAAGCGTGATGACTGGACTGGAAAGATAGTTCAGAGGTTAATTGTCTCGTATACTTGAGGCCCTAGGCTCAATCCTTTGGACGGCGAATAAAAAGGAACATGGTAAGGGTGAATGCCGAGTACGGATGTAGTACCTGAATTCAGTTGGTCTTGGGGCATGGTGGGCTGTGAGCAGGTGGGGTGCTGAGCCTGTTGTGTGTGAGCCTGGACCCTCAATGGCCTCTTCCCTTCCCAGGAGCAGCGGTCAGCAGTGTTTGTGATCCTCTTTGCCCTCATCACCATCCTCATCCTCTACAGTTCTAACAGTGCCAACGAGGTCTTCCACTACGGCTCCCTGCGGGGCCGCACGGCCGCCAGTCAACCTCAGGAAGTGGAGTTTCTCCAACGCCTACTTCCCTATCCTTGGCAACAAGGTAGAGCAGCTCCTGGGGTTGTTCCCTGACCGCTGAGAGGCCCTACCTCCCAACCCTTCTTTCCAGTACCCCTGTGCTTCCTAGAGGAGAGGACGGATGAAGCCCATGAGTTAAGATCATGGCCCTTTGCTTAGGGCGGGATCTTGGACAAGTGTTCTGTAGTAGGCCTTAGTTCTCCCTAGGGTCCTACCCTTAGTGTTAAAAAGTTTAATATCTTGGTCCAGTGAGATAGCTTAGTAGGTAAAGGTGCTTGTTGCCAAGTCAAGCTCTGGAGCCTACATAGTGGAAGGACAAGACCGACTCCAGCAAGCTCTCCTGACCTCTGCATGCATGTGTTGTGGCATGCCACCCCCACCCCAAACACACATGCACACGCACAAATGTAATTTTGAAAATTAAAAAATATCTTCTGGCTGGGCATTGTGGTGCACGCCTTTAATCCCAGCGCTCGGGAGGCAGAGGTAGGCAGATCTTTGTGAGTTTGAGGCCAGCCTGGTCTACGAGTAAGTTCCAGATAGCCAGGGCTACACAGATTTCCTGTCTCAAAACAAAAATCAAAACAAAATTGGTCTTCTGAGTTACAGTTCTGGTTTTTGTGGCTGTCTAGGGACACACTCCCATAAGCTTGGGAGGAGACAGCTGAGGTTCTGGAGATCACAAAATCAGGAACAATACTGGTTGCCTTGTGTCAAGTGACAGCTGACCGGTGCTGTTTTCTCCCTAGAAGAGATGTGATCAAGGCTAAAACCACAGGCATGGGAGGGTCCAAGGCTTCCCCAGCCCATGCTCAAGTGCAGCTGCTCAGAAAGGTCAAGTGATTGGAATCCAATGGTTAGGATTCAGCACTCTTTCCTTTACGGACATGGTTTGTTACCCGAGCATGTCATCTCTTTGCCTTAGCTTATCTGTGAGATTCATATATGCAGGCTTTGTGTATCCAGTGGAGCACGTTGGCTCTGAGCACACCCTCCCTGGAAAGGACTCATAATAGGTGTTACAAGGGGTGGGGGAGAAGGGGAGAAAGTTGAACAGCTGAGTATAGATGATTTGAAGGTAATGAATTCTGAGTCTGACTTGTCACTTCTCCCAGCCTGATGACTAGAAGACTAGTTAGGGGAGCTGTGTCTCCAGGTGTTGGAGCTTGTTGGGGGTGGTGGAGAATGGCCTCGTGCATTTGGGGGAAGCGTTCTCTGCACGCAGCTGGGTTCCAGCCAGCCTGTCTTCTGTTTCTCAGTGCACTACCTGTATCTTTGTGCTTGCTGGTTCTCTGGCCTGGAACAGTGTTCTCTAAGTGCTAATCTGTTCTTCAAATGTGACTCTAAAGACTGTTCTAAAGAAGTCCCAGCTTTTCCTATCTAATCGTCTCTCCACCCCCATGTTTTTTTCCTAGTGTGTATTATGCTGTTTCCCCAACTTAAGCTTCTTTCTTGTTTTGTTTTGTTTTGTTATTTTTTATTAGCATATATTAATTATATAATGGGTTTCATTTTTTGTTTTTTTTTAAGTTATTTATTTATAGCTTGATCTCAGCTTCTCCTGCTTCCTCTCTCCCAGTCCCTCCCTGTTCCCTCCCCTCCCCATCCCCATGTAGTTTGATGACCCTCACTCCTCCCTTACCTTTTCTTCTTCAGTCTCTCCCCCAGCATCCATAGACTGCCTCAAGGAGGGGTGGAACCTCTAGGCCTTTGCTGCTGCCTGGGTGGCACATATATATATGTGACCCTAGCTCTGTCCCTAGCTAGTTAGGAATATCTGCAGAACCCAAATGAATGTGTTTTGAAAGATTGCAGTGGTCCCCAGCCTCGCTGTGTAGTGCACAGGACCCTGCATAGAGCGTCCCTGATGGTGTCCCTCCTTGCCCCACAGACGCTGCCGTCCCGGTGCAACCAGTGTGTGATCATCACCAGCTCCAGCCACCTGCTGGGTACCAAACTGGGCCCTGAGATTGAGCGGGCCGAGTGCACCATCCGCATGAACGATGCTCCCACCACTGGCTACTCAGCCGACGTCGGCAACAAAACCACCTTCCGTGTAGTAGCCCATTCCAGTGTGTTCCGTGTGCTGCGGAAGCCCCAGGAATTTGTCAACCGGACCCCTGAAACTGTGTTCATCTTCTGGGGGCCCCCAAACAAGATGCAGAAGCCCCAGGGCAGCCTCCTGCGCGTCATCCAGCGGGCAGGCCTCGCGTTTCCTAACATGGAGGCCTACGCCGTCTCTCCCGCCCGCATGCAGCAGTTTGACGACCTCTTCCGGGGTGAGACGGGCAAGGACAGGTACCAGCCTCCAGCCTGCCCACTGCGGTCATCCCTGGCCTGATGCTCCCAGCATGCACTGCGGAGGCTGTAGTCACCTCTTGCCACTCTCTGCTCAGGTTCCCCAGCTCTCTTCAGCTCTTAATGTGGGTCATTTTCAGGGTGTTGGCCATGGCCTCAGCACACCCCCCCCCAAGGCTTTTTCCCAGAATGCTCCACTCCAAGGGAACAGGGGCTCCCGGAATCTTGTATGTTAAATCTGTTCCTAGCATGTTTTCTAAGTCTGTGGTTCTCAGCCTTCCTAATGCTGCAGCCCTTTAATACATAAAGTTCCTTGTGTTGTAGTGACCCCCACAGCCATAAAATTATTTTTGTTGGTACTTCATAACTGTAACTTTCCTACTGTCATGAATCGTAATGGAAACATCTGATATGCAGGATATCCCATCTGTGACCCCTGTGAGGTCATTTTTTTTTTTTTTTTTTTTTTTTTTTTTTTTTTGACACAGGTCTCTTTATTCGGGAACAGTGGCACTGTGAGGTCATTTGACCCCAAAGAAATCATGGCCCCTGATACTTCCCATAATACGGCACTTTTATTTTTTTAGAGTCTAGACTCTAGACTATTCCCAGCATGCCTTGCTTTAAGCACACAGGTGCTTCCAGCATGCTCTGTTCTAAGGAAACAACTTTCCTAACATGATCTTCTCTGACTCAATTCTAGAAGCCTAGTCGTCCCTCTTATATAAATACAATGTGGGCCACATGTAATTCACAGTTTTATGGTAGCTATGTCAAAAAGCAGACAAAAATAATAATAGTGGGTACATTTAACTTTAATGTTATTTTAAAATATGTTCATCATACAGCTTCTATATACATGGTGATAGTTTTATACCTTTTAATGATAATAATAATAATAATAATATGTATGAACCTTTTGCCTGCATGTATCTCTGCACCACATGCATACCCAGTGCCTGAGGAGGTCAGAAAAGGTGTTCTACCTCCTGGAACCGGAGTTCCAGGAAGCTGTGAGCTACCATATAGGTGCTGGGAAGTGATCCCAGGTTTTCTGGAAGAGCTACTACTCTTAACCACTGAGCCATCTTTCCAGATCCCTTTATACCTAATTATTTTTAAAGATTTGTAGCTATTACAAGTGATACTTTTTAATTTTTATTTTTAGCTCTCAGTTATTCATTGTTAGTTTATTTTTACTGTGTGTTGATGGGGGTGCCCAGTGTGCATGCATGCAGATGTGCACACATGTGTGTAGAGTCCCCAGGTTGGGGTCAGATGTTTTCCTGGATCACTCTCTGTTTTATCATCTGAGGTAGATGCTGTCCCTTGAACCCAGAGCTCTCTAATCCGGCTAGGCTCCAAGCCAGTTCTCTTTAGGTATCCCTATGTCCCCACACTGGGCACTTGAGTTACAGATGGGCACCGTGCCTACCTGGGATTTATGTGGGTGCTAGGGGTCTGATGACCTGGCATTTGCACAGTAAGTGTGTCACCCACTGACCCCCTCCCCAGTCTATTGCTAGTGTGTATTTTGTAAAAATGTTTAGCCTTTGTTTGTTGACTGTTAAACTCACTAGTTCTAGATTTTTTTTTTTTGTTTTGTTTTGTTTTTGTTTTTTCGAGACAGGGTTTCTCTGTATAGCCCTGGCTGTCCTGGAACTCACTCTGTAGACCAGGCTGGCCTCGAACTCAGAAATTCGCCTGTCTCTGCCTCCCAAGTGCTGGGATTAAAGGCGTGCGCCACCACCGCCCGGCCTCTAGATTTTTATAGATTCTTTGAAATGTTTTCCACACACATTAATAGTCATGTTCTATGCAGATACAGTTTCCTTTCTTTCTTCCCAGTCTCTGCCTCTTCCTTTCTCCTGCCCATTGAACCAGCTAGGGTTTTCACCCCAGGCTGATTTTGCTATAGTTGTTCTTTCTAGGTTTGAATATCGGGGTCACACATTGAAAAGTGCCCTGCTGGCTGGGCAGTGGTGGCGCACGCCTTTAATCCCAGCACTTGGGAGGCAGAGGCAGGCAGATTTCTGAGTTCGTGGCCAGCCTGGTCTACAGAGTGAGTTCCAGGACAGCCAGGGCTACACAGAGAAACCCTGCCTAAAAAAACAAACAAACAAACAAACAAACAAACAACACAAAAAGAAAAGTGCCTTGCTTCTGTTTTGTGGGTGAGATTGTGCAGAACTCATTTCTCTTTTTTGGGTAGAGTTTGCTGGTGAAACTGTCTGTCCCTGAAGTGTTCCTTTTTAGAAGATGTTTAGTTTAGTTGTTTTAGTTTTTAGTTCTAGGGGTGGGAGTCAGGGCCCAAAGAATTCTAAACACACAGTCTACCATTAGAGCTGCGTCCCCAGGCTTAGGATTCCTGATTCAGCATCTTTAATGTTTCAGTTGTAGAATGTGCAAACCTCGTTCATCTCAGGTTCACAGGTTTGAAGGAGTCGCTCCATTTCATGTAGAATGTCAGATTGATATATGTAGTTGTCTGTGGAGCCTCCTTCAGCATCCATAAGGGAATGCAGTCATTTCTTTTATTCCTGTCTTTGGCAACTCTTATCATCTTTGGTTTTGTTTTTTTTTTTTTTTTTTTTTTTTTTTTTTGACAGACTTGTCAGAAGTGTCATTTCCTTGTAAATGTTTCAAAAAGCCACTTTTGGTCAAATACATGCAAACCATTTTCAATTTAAGGTGTAAGGGGTGGGGAGGTGTTTCAGTGGTTAGGGACACCTGCACTCTTCCAGAGGACCTGAGTTTGGGGCCTGGGACTGCTCACAGCCACCTATAACTCCAGTTCCAGGTGATCTGATGCCGTCTGTTGGCCTCTGTGAGCACTGCATGGTGTATGCACAGAGACATACACAAGGGATGAATGTATATGTATAAAATTTAGAGGACAGCCAGGGCTACAGAGAGAGACCCTGTCTGAAAACAAATGAGTAAAATATAAAATAAAGCAAAACAACAAATATATGTTCATACACAAACAGATGTACATACATATATTCTTTAGAAAGATGTAATCAATATTAAAACAGCATAACTGAAGCCTTCTGCATTCTGCTTCTCACGCTACCCGAGAACTTCAGTGCGTACTTGACATAGTACCACTCAGACACATATCAAGGCGTCCTAAGCCACCATATCTGGTGGCTGCTGTAGTCCCGAGGTCCTGTCTGTTCTTCATGCCTTATTCTGTGCTCATCTCCAAATCATCTTTTCTGACTAGTATCCACAAAAGAGTTTGGTCCCAGGGGAGGAACAGCTGCTGCTAACATACTTTATGGTCATGGTTACTCCCGGCCTCCCTGTTTAATTAGCCTCTTGAGTTCATGCCCTGTTTCCATTGTGCCCCTCCCCTTTGTTGGCACAGTGCCCCCACAGTGGGTGATACACAGGTGTCTGATATAGAGGCAGATCCTGGACAGAGACAGTGGTTAGAGCTGGGAACCTCCTTGGGGTTGACCGTTCCTCCTTGCCTGCTCCCCATCCTGTGTGCATGTCCCTTCATTGTGACTCCTCTCTGCCTCCAGGGAAAAGTCCCATTCCTGGTTGAGCACCGGCTGGTTTACCATGGTGATTGCGGTGGAACTGTGCGACCATGTGCACGTGTATGGCATGGTTCCTCCCGACTACTGCAGGTGAGCTCTCCTGGCCAGTGCCCCCTGGGGACTGTGTCCAGTTCCTGACTACAGGGTGGAGCTGGGAGGTTTGGAGACACTGCTGAGGTACCTCTGAGGGCCTCTATGGGATGGCATTCATGCTGACCTTCAGGGGGGGGCTTCTTGGAGCTGCTCCAGGGCCTTCCACTCCAAGCTGAGTCTTGAGTTTGTTGGTAATGACTCAATGGAGAACCGTGGAGTGCTAGCCGTGTTCTGCTGAGTGCTGACCATGTACCCAGCATCATCTCCTGCCTCACTAGTCTTCACACAATGCTGGAGTACCATCCTCCCTATTTCCTGAGTGCAAACGAATTGAGAAGGGTATTTAATGAAGGACTCTAAGGTCTCAGAAACTGTCAGGAGTACCAGGCTTCCCAGCCCACAGCCTTAACCACTGCCTCACTGCCACCCCCACTATTTTGTAGGGAAAAGAAAAAGGTTACATTTTGTTTGAAAGAAGCTGGATGGTTCCACAAATTTAATCTACACACACACACATACACACACACGCATGTACACACAAAATATACCTATATGTTTATAGATGGGGAAACTGAGGCTCAGGGAAGGGCAGAGATTGACTCCACTAAAGCTCTGGAGCAGGCGAGGGTAGAAAAGACCCTTTACAGGCATTCACTTGCCCTTCTGTCCCTGACTCCCCGTTTGCTATGCCCAGCCAGCGGCCCCGCCTGCAGCGCATGCCATACCACTACTATGAACCCAAGGGGCCCGACGAGTGTGTCACCTACATCCAGAAGAGCACAGCCGAAAGGGCAATCACCACCGCTTCATCACTGAGAAGAGGGTCTTCTCATCCTGGGCCCAGCTCTATGGTATCACCTTCTCCCACCCGTCCTGGACCTAGCCATCTTGTCCACGGACCTTGGACAGATAACAAGCAAAGTGGCTCTGGGCCCAAGCCATTTGACCATGGCCATCTTCCAGCCAGTTCAGGCTGGCTGGAGTATTTCCCAGCCAATCAAATCAGGGCCTTGATGAGGGTTTTTCCTCCAGCCAATCGGGGCTGGGGTTATCTCTTGGCCAATCAGGGATTTGGAATTCTGTATGGTTTAATCGGGTGTCAGGGGGTCTTTCTTGTCTAGTCAGGGTCTGAGCGTAGTCTATCAGGGTATAGGGGTCTTTCTGAGTCAGTCTGAAGTTTAGAACATCTCTTTTCCCATAAGGCTTTGCTTCAGAGCCTCAGGAATGGGCCCCCAAATCACTCCCTCCTTAGCTGGGACAATGTGGTCCTGGGTCTGGACCACAAGGATCTGGAGACTTAGCGTTGCCCCACAGTTGCCAGAATCAGAGATACTGTATTGGGGAGGAGCTGCCAGGAGGCCAGGCCGGAGAATTTGTAGAGTTCTTGAGATGGCAGGGAGGCTTAGGAAGGAGGTAGGAGGCGGTGTCCACTTCTTGGTTTCTTCCTGAGTGACCTTGGGCGGGCCCTTTTGTCTGTGTGGTGTGCTGTGATAACATCATAGCTCCATGTGCAGACAGAGACCCTCACTCTCTGTTATACTTAAGTGTAAATTCCTCAGCTACCCAGGGATGGGGAGTCTGGGGTACCCTACCCTGCCTCCTTCTAGAAACTTTAGGGTATTTCTGTGCAAGTGCCCCCATGGTTGGGGAGCTCTGACAGAAATGGGACAAACATGAAGCTGTTTTCCTAGCCCCTTAGTCCAGCTGCCATTACCCTGGCTCTAGAAAGGCCAGGCATCTCTTCCTACCCTCCAGCAGGAGAGCGTTCCCTGCTGCCCACAGGAGCCTTTGGGGCTGAGGAAGGGCTATCCCAGCCACACCAGGACTTCATGAAGTCTTTGTCTGGAGATGCTGAGGGCTTTGGGGAGAAGTATCTCCCCCAAGTTTGGTGATGGAGCCTGGGTTCTGTCCCTTGCTTAAGCACTTTATTGAGGGCGGGACTGGGTGGGGTGTGGGTAACCCCCATTCTTCCACAGCCTGCAAGGGAAGGGCTTCCAGAAAGAGGCTGTGGACTGGGGGTTGGGAGAGACTGACCAGCAGTGAGCTCTTGCACACCGAGGTAATGGGGGGGGGCAGTGACAGCCCCAGATCTGGTTTTGTAATGATTTATACAGAAATAAACACACTTAGTCCCCAGCTTAGTGTTCTGCATCTTTTTTCAAAGATTTATTGATTTATTTTATGTCCATGAGTATACCATTGCTATCTTCAGACACACCAGAAGAGGGCATTAGAGCCCATTACAGATGGTTGTGAGCCACCATGTGGTTGTTGGGAATTGAACCCAGGATCTCTGGAAGAGCAGTTGGTACTCTTAACCACTGAGCCATCTCTCCAGCCGGTGTACTTTGTCTTGAGTCTGAATTTTCTGCTTGTGCCCCTCTTCCAGTTGGGAATATCCTAAAGACCATCCTGTAGCCTTTGGGATAGGGTCCAGACCGGATAGATCTACGTGATGTTGGGTAAGACCTTCTGTCTCTGAGAATGCCAGTAGTCAGATACTGCCCTCAAGCAGCTTGAGTTCTGGGCAGGGAGGGTACCATGCCTTCCAGGAGGAATTCTGACAAGTTGAAAGAAGTTAATGATTGCAAGGCGTCTGAAGAGGAAGGGGAAGGGCTATAAGGAAAGAGCCAGTCTGGGACCAGAAGTCAACACTGGGACCCAGGGCCTGAGGGCAGGAAAACATCCTTCTAGGTAGAGTGAGTTTGGTAGGTTGTAAAAATAGCTGCTGGCCTCTTAGCACAAGGCTTGTGTAGTTAGACAAGCAGGAGGTGAAGGGTCCCTGACTCCAGAGAGGAAATTACAGCCTGTTACGGCAGATAAGATACCCTTGGGAGCAGGGCCTAACAAAGGGTGACTGTGTGAGACCAGAGGCAGGCTGCTGAGGGGGTCAGAGAGAGCTGCTGTCCTGGGCTCCGCTCCAGGTAAGATGGTGGGCCACCAGGGCAGGGAGGCAAGAGAGACATTTAACATTTGTTCCTTGTCCCGTATGCCACAGATTCATATGAGGTTGCCTAGTGAAACAATGTCAGCTGAGACCAGTTACGCAGGCCCAGCTGGCCAGTAGCCAGAAGTACCCTCCCGAGGGTGGTGAAGCTGTGGTGCTTCTTGTCTGCAGCTCTCAGTGGGGCAGCAGCAGGCTGCTAGACAGGAGTCAGAATGTGGTGGGACCGGGAGCCTGGCAACCACTGTGATGCAGGCATTGAGAAGGGCACCTGAGGAGCAGAAGTTTCCAGTGTCATACTAGTGGTGTCTTGAGCCCCTTGTGGGCCTGGAGATACAGTACACTTTCCATCAAAGGCTGCTGGGAACCTGGATCCTGTGTCTGGATAGCCGTTCTCCCATGCTCACCTGCTCGCCCACAGGTGGGTGTTCTACCTGCTCCACCTGGGGCATACCCACTCCCATCCCTTCTTCAAGCTGTGAGCTTCAGGTGGCTGGCCTAGGGTCATCTACCCCTCCCCCACTCTTGCCCTGTGGGGTTTGGCTTCAAGCCCTGGGATTCTTTCTATAGTCAAAATATTTAATTTTATTTTTCATTATGAGTGCAGGTGGCCAAGGAAGCCGGAAGTGTTGGCTTCTCCAGAGCTGGAGTTACTGGCTGTTATGAGCCATGCAATTGTGGGTGATTGGAACTGAACCTGGTTCCCCTGGAAACAGCAGTATGTACTTTTAATTGCTGAGCCATCTCCCTAGCCCTCAAAATGTTTTTTTAGTATTTTAAACTACTTTAACTTTTATTTGCTCATGTTTTAGAATTTTCTGGTTATAAAGTGACTGAAACTGCCGGGCGGTGGTGGCGCACGCCTTTAATCCCAGTACTTGGCATTAGGCAGAGACAGGCAGATCTCTGATTTTGACGCCAGCCTGGTCTACAGAGTGAGTTCCAGGACAGCCAGGACTATACAGAGAAACCCTGCCTCGAACCCCTCCCCCCTCCCCAAAAAAAAGACTGAAACTGAGGTCTAGAGAGATGGCTCAATGGTTTGGGAGTGCTGGTTGCTCTTCCAGAGGACCTGGGTTCAATTCCCACCACCTACCTCAGGTGCCTCACAACCACTTGCAATTCTAACTTCAGGGCATCTGATGCCCTCTTTGGCCTTTACAGGTACTTGGACACACATGATACACACAAATTAAATTAAAAATACACATAAATTAAAAATAAAATCCTAAAGCCAGCATGGTGGCCCACACCTTTAAATCCCAGCATTTAGGAGGCAGAGGCAGGCGGATCTTTGTGAGTTCCGGGACAGTCAGGGCTACGTAGACACACCTTGTGGGGGTTGGGGGGAGGACATGGGAGGGATGGGAGTGGGATGGTTGCTGGGGAGATGGATTGGTGGTTATGGGCACTTGTTCTCACAGAGGATCCGAGTTCGATTGCAAGTACCCACACTGTAAGCTCACAACCCAGGCTGCGCCCAGAACAGCAGGTCCTCTTTTTTTGATTCTGAGAATTCACATGGTACTTCAGAGTCATCTGAGATTCCAGTTCCAGAGAATGTAAAGCCTTCTTGTGACTTCTGTGGGCACTATACTACACATACATACATGCAGGCGAAGTACACATAAATAAATCTAATTACAAAAAAAAAAAAAAGTTTTAATTAAAGCACAGAGCCAGTGTGATGACCCAGTAGGTACTGGTGCTTCCTACCATGGCTCACTACCTAAATTAGATCCCTGAACTTCACACAGTGGAAGAAGAGGACCGTCCCTGCAAGTTGTCCTCTGACCTCCTCAAGTGTGCTACAGCACACGGGAGCCACACATTCATGGGCCCCCCACAATGAATGTAAAAGAGACAAGAAAAATAGAAGAGAGCCTGTGGATACAGCCCAGTTGAAATAGAGTTTAGTGGGAAGAAGTCTCTGGCTCCATCCCAGCACCAAGGAGTCTGGGCATGGCAGAGTGTCCTTGTGATCCCAGCAGCCCAGCAGGCAGGAGGATCAGAAAAGATGTGTGAGATTAGGTCTCAAAGGAAAAAGAGGAGAGGAAGAGGAAGGAGATGGGACAAGAAGGGGGATATGTATGGAGGGAACATCCAGATCCATTTGGCTCCACTGAGGACACAGCGAGAGACATACCCTGAGCCAAGGTGCTTTCCCCAAAAGTTGTGGCAATGCACACACCTGCCTAAGTCTTTTGAGCGGGCCTTTCAGACCAACACAGGAAGGATGGCCCACTGCATCTGCCCCACAGTAGCAGCATTGGGGCTAGACCTTAGTATGCAGGCTGCTGCAGTTGTTCAGGCACCATCCAAACTGTCTGTGGCTCCCAAGTACTTAGAAAACAGTTTCCAGTTTCACCCGACCTTGCTGTTTACAGCCATGCTTTGGAAGCCTCATGCGGTGTGATGGTCAAATACAGGCACGCGCATGCGTCCTGAACCTTGCCGGTCCCTCTGCCCTGCTATGCTCTGAGTACCTATTACCCTGTACCACATCTCCTGTAGAGAGATCCATCAGCACATGGCTTTCCACACGGGGAGTCTCAGGTGGCCTCTGGGTCCTGCTCTGTGCTTAGGGGTTCCCTGAGCACAGCTGGAGTCGCTGCTGGCATAGTTGCTCCACCTGGCTGCTCACAAATGAGAATCCTCACACTTTGCATTCTCCCAGTTTGGATTCACAAGAGCTTTCTGAAAGTTCCTACCTCCATGTTCAATTATGGGGTACTGCCCAGCAGCTTCTTGGGTTCAAGACTGGCTTATCATCTACCTAACCACCAGATATTTAGGGTCCAACAGTGGAGATGTCTCAGAGCCTGAGGACTGTAACCGTGGAACAGCAAAGTTTACACCCTGGTCCCCCTCCCTGCTTACTTCCCTCATCTGGTCCCGTTGCCACCTAAACACTGAGATTTCATACACACAACTTGTCTGAGCACCAGCTTCCCCAGCTATAGAACCCATGACCATGGGGAGTAATGTGGGCAGAGAGTGCCCGGCAGAGACACTGTGTGCAGGTCCCTGGGGGTGCCTGGTGGGGACGCTCACTCTTAACTAAGCTTTCCATCAGAGTCCCCGCTTCCTTCTCTCTCCTCCTCCTTCCCCCCTCCCTCCTCCCTTCTCTCTGCCATCTCGCCAGAGTGCTGGCTCCCAGCATGCCATGCGTGCGCGCTGACAGCCTTATAAATAGTCGCCTTTGCAGGCGGCTGAGAGGACAGGCAGGGCACGCACTGGCCCCAGCGCCCACCACACCCTCCCCCAGGTCAGTGTGTGACTGCTCCATTGTCTGCCCGAGTGGAAGTCTCCAAGAGGAGTGGGGAGACATCACCTGTGGGAAGGTGGGGGTTGCTGGTGTCAGGCTACCCTTGGGTTCTGTGTCTTGAATGTTTGTATCCATGGTTATGAGCTGTGTGTGCATTTGCATGTGTGTCCTATCACCTATCAGCTCTGGGTGCATGTACCCTGTGGCAGTGTGTGTGTGTGTGTGCACTCCGCGCGCGCGCATATGAGTGTGTGTCCCTGTCCTCTCAGCTTCTGAGACCCCCTTTGTCCCAGCTGGTATTCTTGGGGCTTCAGTTCCACCTATGCCCTTGGTACATCTGTGCTGAGGCCCTAAGGGACGAGGGAAGGACAGAGGCCAATTTCCTTGTCCCAGAGGACTGGATAGGGGCAACCTGTGTGTTCCAAGAGTTGTAATGTCACTTCAAGTGTTAGGAGGACCTGGGGCCCCTGAATGTTGGAGCCCTGCCAGCACCTCCTGCCTGACTCAGGTCTGCTCAGCTTACTCAGGATGCTTCTACAGCAGCAAGGCTGGCCAGAGAGGGGACATCAGCTGCCCAAGGTCACACAGCTGAGTGATGGGGTTGTGACTGGAACCCTATCTGATAGCTAGCCTCTGTGAGGACTTTGCTGAGCAAGCATCTGGGACAATCAGGCATAGTGATTGGGGAAGTTTGTCCCCTGGGGCCTTTGCTCCTTAAACCACTTAGAAGACAGTCATATTAGGAGCACTGGGGCCCTGACCCAGGGAACCTTATAAGGCCTGGCTGCTTAGCCCTGTAACCTTATTCTGTCTGGGACCCCTGGCCTCCTCAGGACCTAAGTTATTTTAGACCAAAGAAGCGGCAGGTGTCTGTGGGACAGAGGGACTTAGGTTACCAGGAGGGGGTGGGGCACATAGAAGGGAGTGATCTCCTAGGACATCCTGGTGGCTGTCCAGGGCCTGGGACACTCCTCCTCTGGGCAGCTGCCGAAGGACTTGACAGCTCCATGCCTCCTCATGCACACTCTGTAGGCCTAGAGCTGCAGCTCGAGCCATGGATCTGTGCAAAATGCTCGAGGTCCTTGTTTGGTTTGGGGTGCCAGGCCTGAGCTTGACCCCAGTCAGAGTCTGGGGTCAGTCTCCATCCCTCCACAAACCTCAATTTCCTGCCCAGATAGCAGGCAGGGTAGAATGAAGGTCCTAGGCCAGTGCCGTCCCCTGCCAGGCCCAATCAGGGACAGGAACAAGACCCTTGGTTCTAATGAATGTTCTGACACCTTAAGCTGCAATTAAAAGTCCAGAGAGAGCACCTCAATCCAGTAGCATTGGAGAAAGACATCCCAAGCATTTGGTGTGCAACACTGCAAAGGCCTGGTGGGAGGGGGGCGTTATAGTGAATGAGAAAGGAGGGGCCAGATTGCCCAGACCCTGCCAGGTAGGTTGAGGGGTTCAGGTTTGATTTAGGGAGCCAAGAGGGCCACGCATAGAGCCTATGAGCAGGAGGGTCACATGATTGTTGCTTGCCAGGGGAAATACCATTGTTCTGTCCGTGAGTTGTGTGTGTGCATGTGCGTGTGCGTGTGCGTGTGCGTGTGCGTGTGTGTGTGTGTGTGTGTGATTCAGACGCTCTGTGGAGGTGGGCTATGGTCTCAGATGAAGAGAAGATGGTTGGGGTATGAGTGTTCAGGGCAGAGATGGGATGGGTTATTGGGAACACACATAGGACTGGCTGAACAGGGGGTGGTGGTGTGGGGGAAGAGGTCCCTGGGACCTGAAGTCAGGGTGAGAGGACAGAAGCATGTTCCTGGGACACATGAACCAGAGACACAGACTCAGGGCAGAAGGATGGTGGTCTTAGGATGGTGGGACAGGTGGGGGTGAGGACATAGTTTTGAAGACACTGGAGGGTGGGTGGTTGTGAAGAAAAGATGGGAAGCTGGGCCTGTGAGTGAAATAAATTCCCCAGGGGATGAGTTATAGGGCCATGTGTGGGGGGCCTTGGGCCTGCTTCAGGCCGGAGCCAGGGACAACCTTACATTAAAAACCGAAAGGGGCTAGAGGGCTAGAGAGGCAGCAGCTAAGAACACTGGCTGCTTCTTCCAAAGGACCTGGGTTCTTTGATCCACATGGTGACTTGCAACCACCTGTAACTCCAGTTCCAATGGACTCCACACCCCTCTGGCCTCTTGGTGGACTGCAGTCACATGGTACGCTTATATGCATGCAGGCAGTCATACACATAAAATTAAAAACAACAAAACCAAACCACACAGGGCCAGGGGAGGAGGCTGAGGCAGTAGGAGGGCCAAAAGTTAGTCTGATGCCAGCCTGGGCAACAGAGAACAAGCCCTGTCTCAAACAGAACAAAACAAACCTTACAGGATTGAGTCTCAGAAGTGTCTCTGCCACCTGTCCTGTCCCCAGGCAAGGAGACTCCTGCCAGCATCCTGGCCCCTGGGAGTTTTGTCAAGGCACCTGGCAGACACTACACACACACACACACACACACACACACACACACACACACACACACACACACGGGACTCCTGTGAGAGATTCCATACAGTTGTTCACGCCCGTCTTTGACTTCTACCCAGGCATTTCCAGCAGACCAAGGCACACACTGGAGGGGGACAGAGGCAGTAGAAGCCAGCAGGAAGGTGACTTTTCCAAGGTCATCCTGCCTCCTGGGTATCTCTCTATGCTCTTGGCCTTTCAATTTGGAAATTGCAAGCAGGAGCCCGGCACTTAGTGCTGTGGGTGGGGCTGGGTGGAGGCTGAGTCAGGGGTGGGAGGAGAACCCCCCACCTCACCTCTGCCTGTGCCTTGTCTTGCAGAGTGCTGACCTAGCTCCCAGACCTCAGCAGGATGGAAGGTACGCGGACCCCTCCTGGCCTTGGAGTGCCTATGTGTTAAGGGGTGGGCTCACAGAGATTGTCTGAGAGGGTTGGAGGAGGCCTCAGGCTTCCTCCTCCTACCTGTTAGGATATCCTTGGATTCTAATCTTAGAAGCAGCAAGGTCTGCCTGAGGCTTCTAGGATCCTAGAACTCACCTATAATGGTATTTATAGCCAAGCCTTTTCTGGAGAGGGAGGGTACTGGGGAGGGGACATGCTAGGCAGCATTTCCAGCTAACTGCCAAGCAGTGTGGGGTGGGGGTGAGGGGTTGATTGGAGCAGTGGGCAGGCCTTATGTCTGGCCCTTGCTGGGACTCAGTGTCCCTGTAAGCCAGTGGGGTGGACCCTAAAGTCTTATCTTCCTGGCTTCTATGCTCTGGGATGTGGGCAGAGTGCCTGGACTGGGTGGGCCCTTGCTTCTGGCACCGCCATTCCCTGGCACCGGGCCTCTGCCTTGGTGGCTCTTTAAAGAGCCTGACAGACGCTGTTAGCGCCTCAACTCGGTGGTGGTGGTGGTGGTGGTGGTGGTGGAGGATCTACCCCTTCGAGGCCACACTCAGCCTTAGACACTTCCCCCGCAGTTCCTCAGGGCTCTAGACCCATCGTAGCTTTCAAGCTCACCTCCTCCTGGAAAGGCTGCGTCATGCTGAGGTCCTTGCTCAGCCCTCCAAGGGGAGGAAGCTCAGGAGAAAGCCCAGCGCTCTATTTTGGGTTCAGATGTTCCCTTGGGTAAGCCCCTCCCTTCCTAGGCCTCTGTTTCCCTCTTCCTTGTTTTAGCATCAGGTATGGGGCACAAGGCCTCTCTCCTGCTAGCTAGGCCTGCATTCACTGGGCCACATAGCTTCTCCACAGCAGGCTACCAGGGCTGTGAGTCCTAAGGAGGCAGTTTGGAAAGTTTGCTTAATTCCCTGTCTGAATAAGAGTTCCATTTGCCCACAGCAGCCCTTCTCCTTGGCAACCATCTCTATGGCAACAGGTTGTGGTTGCCAGCTCCACATTTGTACTGCTGGGCCAAGGCAGCCATGGCAGGGCCAAAGCCAGAGAGAGAGGAGAGGTGACAACAGGAACAGGACAGGATCATGGGCTGCTGTTTGTCTAGTGAACCCCAAGAAGAGGGAGGCAGAAAGACTGGAGGTGACCAATAGTGGGGTCCAGCCCTTCCCCGACCTAAGGCACCACGGGGGTTGCCATCTCTGTCCCTTAACCTCTGAATCTTAAGTGAGTTCTTGGCCTCCAGGCTTTGTCTGGGCCTGTCCGGAACATCCAGTGTCTGTCCCAGCTCACTCAGTCCAAGCCCTGCTCACACATGGGCCTCTGCCTGCTTGTTTAGCCAGTGACTAACTCCTGCTTCCCTGTTCTCTCCACAGAGAAACTGAAGAAGGCCAAGATCATCTTTGTGTGGGTAAGTTATAGGCAGGCACGTGGTGGGTAAGCAGGGAGGGTCTGAGCAGGCACTGTAGGATTTTTGTTTTGTTTTGTGTTTTGTTTTGTGACAAGGTCTTTCTACATAGTTCTGACTGTCCTGAAACTCACTGTGTAGACCAGGCTGGCCTCAAACTCACAAAGCTCCGCCTGCCTCTGCCTACTGAGTGCTGGATTAAAGGCACGTGAGGCTCTTCCTTGAAGTCTGTTCTCTCACTGAGGACCCTAGTGGTATCTCTCCTGGGGCTGTGGTTTTTTTTTCCCCGGGGGAGCAGGGTTTCTGAATGCATGGGTGCTTACAGGCGGGCCTGGCTCAGGAAAGGGCACCCAGTGCGAGAAGATTGTGCAGAAATATGGCTACACTCACCTCTCTACTGGGGACCTGCTACGGGCAGAAGTTAGCTCTGGATCTGAGAGGGGCAAGATGCTGTCTTCCATCATGGAGAAGGGGAGCTGGTGCCATGGTAAGTGGGTCTTGTCGGGGATTGGTCTGAGCCTGAGCCCCAAGGGTCAGCCAGCAAAGCCTGTGACACCCTGCCAAGGGTGACTATGGCTCTCTAGCTCTGAAATCTGCTATGGTCCCCCATTGTCCTTGGCCAGAAGTTGTTTCCAGCTATTACTAAGACCCTGTGGGACACATCCCTGCCTCCCATTCTCCATCCCCTAGTGTCTTGGACTTTCTGTCTCAACCATGCTCCTTTACCGCTGGAGTGATCTTCCCTGTCAGCACTCAGACTTCCTGACTCCCTTGAGCTCAGAGCCCCTAGCTTTACACTGGCGTGGTCCCCTTCAGTTACTTTATTTATTCGTTTGTTGGGAGAGGTATTCATGTTCCCGTGGCACCAACTTGGCCGTCAGAGGAAACTTGAAGGAATTGGTTCCATCCTTCCACTATGTGGGTCCTGGAGGTCAAACTCTGGTTATCAGGCTTGGTGGCAAATGCCACTCACTGAGCCGTCCTGCTGACCCACCAGTCCCCTTCTTTACCATACTTTACCCCTACATTTTATGTCATGTTTAGAATCATAAGCCCATTGTATCTCAGTCTGTCCCCTCCCCAAGACCCTGGCTTGGTGAGGATGGGGACAGTGGAGGCCAGTAGGAGCTTTGTGCCCAGGCCCAGGACCTTTCCAGGCTGGAAGGGGGTTCACCGAAGCCCAAGCCTGAAGAGGGGCTTGCTGGGACTCACTTGCTCCGGGAAAGAGGGCAAGCTTGGGTGGGGCAGCACAAGCCATGGCCCAGAGGGTTGGGGAGAGACGGCTCACGGATCCTCTGTGCTGGACAACAGGAGACGGTGTTGGACATGCTCCGGGATGCTATGCTAGCCAAAGTGGACTCTTCCAATGGCTTCCTGATCGACGGCTACCCGAGGGAGGTGAAACAGGGAGAAGAGTTTGAACAGAAGGTAAGACCCTTGGCTGGCTGTTGGCTAGGGGCTGGGATGCAGCCAAGAGGGAGGGGTGATGGAAGCGGAGTCTACAGTGTGCAGGTGGGAAGGCCACATGGGACCAGCCATAACCCCCTCAAAGAAAGGTGTGAGGATTTAAAAGACTTCATCCTGTGGGACTTGTCACCCCACATGTGCACAGGCAAACGTTTGCCTGCATGATCCACACCCACCCAAGCAATAGGCAATGTAGGATGCATACGTGCATAGGTCCGTTGCATACATGTGTACACGTGTGTGGACCTGGATGAAGCTCACACTACAGGATGAAGTTCACACACATGCTGGCACATACATACATCCACACATGTACACCATAGAAGGCTACAACAGGAGACTATGGAACTCTAGGTGTTGAGGAGGATAGGCTGACTGGCATCCTGGTGGGCTAGAGACGGAGTACCTCCAGCTTCACTCTGCTCACCTCTGTGCATCTCAGTCTAAACAGGAGACTGTATGTCACTACCTCTAAGTGAAAGACCTCAAGAAGATGTTTGTGTTGTTCTGAGCCTCAGCATGCCAATCTGTGAAATGGGAGTTGGTCTTGCTTCCTTTAGGCGCAACCCCGAGGCACATATTGGTTTTTCCCATTTCCCCAGCTGTGTGAGGTCACCTGCAAACCTCAGGGTCACATCCAGCAAATAAAAGTGCTAACAGTCCTGTACTAGCTGTTACGGACCTTCCAGACTGCACTCAGGGCTTGGGGGCAGCCTCTGGGAGTCCAAGTAGCTGAAGTTCTTATATCTTGACACTAGGGGGAGCCAGAACTGCACTGAAGCAATAGGGGCAGGCCTGGCAGTGACTTGTCCTACTGACTAAAATCTCCAGAGCTTCCTTGGGGGGGCAGTATCCAGGCCCACTCCTCTGGTTAGATGCCCATTTCCATACTGAGAAACTGAGGCACCAGCCAGGGATGCATTGTCCAGAGACAAGCCCCATTTCCTCCACCGGAAGTGTGGACGCCGAGTCTGCAGTGTTTGGCCCTGGAGACTCAGAGGACCTTGGCAGCTGATGGCTAATGGACAGGTGGCAGCAGCCTTGGTCTGGCTTTTGCCACTCTAAACTGGTAAACTGTCCAAGGTTGCCAGATGGTGGATCCCTCCTGCCTGCAGGCAGCCAATGCTGTCTCACTGAATCCGCAACCACCTAGGAGACAGACACCAGACTCAGAGGGTCCAGTAGCCTACCCTAGGTTACACGGTTGGACAGAGGCAGGAGAGGATCTGTGAGTGACAAGCTGATGTGATGTCAGCTGCATAGAGGCCCCTGGGACTGACTCAGCTGGGGTCTAAAGAAGAGAGGCTCCAAGGCTGTTAGACCTCCTGGCCCAGGCCCAGGCCCAGGCCCAGGCTAACTTTCCCTCTCTCTGGTCTAGGAAGACCTAGAGCTCTTCCCTCACAAGCCCAGCCTAGACCAGGCCAGGCTTAGGGATCTGTTGGTGACTGAGATAGGCTCCCTGGTCTGAGGGGTTGTGTAGCCAGAAAAGGGAAATGTGGCCATTGCCTGCATCTATGTAAGGTCCAGACAGGCCCTATTCCTTTATACCTCTCCAGGTCATCTTTGTGACTGTCATTTAGATTTCCTTACAGTCCTCACCTTGTCCCGCCTCTGATTCCTTTGTCAGTCAAATCCTACTCAGCCCTCAGCTCCCACCCTGGCTGAGGGAAGGGGGAGGTAACTAAGTAAATACCTAGAGGCTGTCGAGGGGAGACTGAGGGACCAGGAATAGTGGAGATCACGTCTGAGAAGACCATCTGGAAGGAGTGAGATTGTAGCTGAGGCTCAGTCAGTCTCAGTTGTGGGAAAGGGCGACATGGGGACCTGTGCTGGCCTGGCACGGGAGGGAGACAGACAAGCATAGGTCAATATGGCCTGAGGGAGGAGGGATGGGGGTGGGGATCAGGAGAGCAGCTGGGGGTAGGGTGGCCAAGGGCATGACACGTAGGTGCTCTAGATCTGGTAAGGACTTTGGCTTTCTCTGAAGGTTCTAGGAAGCCGTGGAAGAGGTTTGAACTGGGTAACAGGAGTTACTTTAGGAAGGTCCTCTGGTTGCCTTGGGAAGGGACTGTCGTTCTGCGAGGGTCTCATGTAGGACTTGAGAGACGGAGGCAGGGATGGGTCTCAGTGATCCAATGTCCACTCTACACAGATCGGCAAACCCACAATGCTACTGTATGTGGATGCGGGCGCCGAGACCATGACCCAACGACTCCTGAAGCGAGGGGAGACCAGCGGCCGCGTGGACGACAATGAGGAGACCATCAAGAAGAGGCTGGAGACTTATTACAACGCCACAGAACCTGTCATCTCCTTCTATGACAAGCGTGGCATTGTGCGCAAGGTGGGGGACACCTCTCTTTTCTAGCTGCAGCTCGCAGTGGGGCCTTAGGCCAGCCCTCTCCCTCTGCCTCAGTTTCTCTTTTCCCCTTAGTTCATCGAGTGGGGTTGTGTGGATCCTGCCTGGCGTCTCTGCCCTCACGGTCCGTATCCCCACAGGTCAATGCCGAAGGCACAGTGGACACTGTCTTCTCTGAGGTCTGCACCTATCTCGACTCCCTGAAGTAACTGGAGCCCTTGGCCAGCTCCCAGCCTGCCCCACCCTTGCCCCCTGACCCCAGGCAGCCTGGCTCAAGCCCAGCACCTCCACCCTGCCGGGCTGAGCACAGACACAGGAAGCCACGTTATCCTGTCCCATGGACACTAAAGAAATTGCCAAGGACGTTTAGGATTGCTCCCTTTTCTTTGCTTCCAATTGAAGTGATTCATGCTGCCACAGCCGGAGGCTCCAACGCAGCCGGCCTATTCTTTCCTGTGCCTCAGCCAGCTGTCTTGTCTCCCTCTGCCTCTGCTGGGATCCTAGGCCCTTCCTTAGCCAGGCTTGGGTTGATAGGCTGCTCCTGGGGTCTGGTGTTCATCCTCTGTTTCTCATAACCTTGTTGTACGGCTTTAGCCCTAAGCCATCATCTCTCTGGAGTGAGTTTTCTTCTTTTTTCTTTTCTGTCTTTCTTTTCTTTCTTTTCTTCCTTTTTTCTTCTTTCTTTTCTGTCTTTCCTTCCTTTCTTTTTTCTTTTCTTTTTTTTTAGACAGTGTGTTGTGTGACTTAAGCTGGCCTCAAACCTGTTATGTAACTTAGGACATCCTTGATTCTCCTGCCTCCACTTGTCTTCCTGTGTGCTGAGATTACAGGTGTGCTCCTCCACCACTCCTGGGTTTTGGGGTGCTGGGAATCAAGCCCATGGCCCTGTGTATACTAAGCCAGCACTTTACAGATTGAGCTACATCCACAAGCAGAGCAAGTTTTCTATGCCTGACTGGGGTCTGGGCTGCAATGGGCAAAGGGCCACAGGCCACTGGCTGGGGCCACGTGACCATTGGGTATTAAGAAGCTGTGCAATGGGCATATGAGGTGGGAAGCTGAGGTCAGGGGTGGTCTTTCTGAGGAAGGGACTTGAAGACTCCCCTGGAAAGGCCCTGCCAGGCCTTGCCATCCTTTGGCTGGTTTTAAAACTGGTTCTGTCACGTTATGTCCCAACCCTTATCCTTGGCGTTAAAACAAGAACATATAGATTAAGGAGTGTGAGTTGCCATAGACATGGATGTGGGATCAAGCACCAGGCCTGGGACCTGGAGAGGACACCCAGGGATCCCCAGAAGAGCTGGCATCTCTCTTCTGCTCTTCATTCTTTGATCTCATTACACAGAAGGCTCTGTTGGTACTCAACTGTCCTTGGGTCCTGTTCCCATCCCTAGTGACTTTTCCCCTGTAAGCCCAGATAGCCTGTAAGCCAGCAGACATGGCTGTCCCAGGGACTCCTGCCCCTGGGGTGACGGTGCTCACTCCTTTCTGTTTACTGCCAGTGGGGCCACCTTTCCTTCTGCATTGCCTATTTAAGCTGTCCTTTAAAATAAATAAATGTATTTCAGTTATAAGAGGTGAGTGTCTTGAAAGACCTTGAAACAAATGGATGTCCAGAGGAAGAAGGCAGGTATCACCAGGCACAGCCTTCTGCCTGACCAGGGTTTGGGTAAATTCTTTATACCTATGCCTCTGTCCCCCATGTTGACTTCAAGAAAGCCCCACAGAACTCTGTGACAGCTCCCCTCCAATGCTGTATGCCTGTGTGTACACACATGGACACATCTGAGCGCACACACGCACACTCCATGCTGTATCTATAACTGGACATATGCCTTCACATAGACTCCCACTCACAGCCCTGCTGAACTTGGATCTCTGAAGGCCAGCATAAGAGTGGGCAGAAAATGCACAGGAGAAGAGAAAGCTGGAGGAAAAAGGCCTGAAAAATCCCTATTATCTTAATGTGTTAATTACAGCTCAATTAATTCAAGTGGGCCCCAGTTTATGAAGACCTGGCTGATCAAAGCAAAAAATTCCACAATATCAGATCACTTTGTCCATTAGTACCTGAGGGGACCTCATTCCAAGACCCCTGAACATACCAGAGATCAGTAAACCTAAATCCCTTATGGGATACTGTAGGAGCTTATAGCAAACACTCGCCTGTGGACTTAACATAGGGATGTAGAGACAGGGGGATCTTACAGGTAGGTGGAGGCCAGCCTGGGTCATAATGTAAGAACTGATGCAAAAAGAAAGACAAGAAAAGGGAGGCCAGCTGGTTTACATGTCCAATTCTAGGCCAGCCAGAAAACCAACCAAAAAAAAAAAGGTCTGGTTGTGGCAGCTCACACCTGTAATCCTAATACTCAGGAAGATCACCGAAAATTCAAAGCAGCCAGATGAACCTAAGGATCTCTAAGCAGCCTATACAACAGAGAGAGACTCTCAAACTCTACTCCCTATTAAAATAAGAAAGAAAAAAAAAACAGAAACAAAAACAAAAAACAGAACAACAACAAAAACCCAAACTAGAACCTGCACATACCTTCCAGTATATTCTACATGGTTTCTAGTAGAGACGGTATGTATGTATCATTACACTGTAACGACAAGACAGTCATTAACATGTAGATATGGGAACCCTTTTTTGTTTGTTTGTTTGTTTGTTTGTTTGTTTGTTTTAAGAGAAAGTCTCATTATGTAGACCTGGCTGGCCTGGAACTTGCTATGTAGAACAGACTGGCCTCAAACTCACAAGCGATCCTCCTGTCTCTGCCTCTGGAATCCAGGGATGAAAGATCTGTGCCACCACGCCCTGCCAAAAGGCCACTCATTTGAGATGAGGCTTCTGTGTTGTCAAGGTTGATCTTGAACTCCTAGCTCCAACCTCCTCTTCGTCCCAAGCTCTGAAATTAATTCCAGGCAAGTGCCAACACACACACACACACACACACACAACACACACACACACCACACATCTACAGGAGTTGAGCCACCAAAGACACTTCACTTCAATCCTAAAGGATGACTTGAAGATGACTTGGAGGGATCAGGACATTTTCCCGAACACCCATAGCCGTTGTGACCACAGCTCACTGTTAACCCAGCCTGTACAAGGTCCTTGTATGGTTTCCCTTTTCTTCCCAAGTTTCCTCAGGGCTGATTCACTGAAGCCAGGGTATGATGCAGGACCACACTCTGCATTTGACTCTGCCAGACCGCATGCTCACACTATGCAGGTATGCTGCCACTGAGTTCCAGATGTCTGGTGCGCAGACCTCTCTGCACTGAGGACTACTCTGCCCCTCATTTTGCATGGTTCTGTGATAGGACAACTACCCTGATAAAGTTCCCCCTTCCAAGTCCTTCTCTGGCTTCTCCTGGAGTCAAAGCTTCCTTTCACACTGCAGTTCCTGCATCCTCATGGCTAGCTAGAAAGGATGTAAGGGCTCAAAGTTGAGCCTTAAGAGCCAGAGTCCTGCCGGGCAGTGGTGGCGCACGCCTTTAATCCCAGCACTTGGGAGGCAGAGGCAGGCAGATTTCTGAGTTCGAGGCCAGCCTGGTCTACAGAGTGAGTTCCAGGACAGCCCGGGCTACACAGAGAAACCCTGTCTCGAAAAACCAAAAAAAAAAAAAAGAGCCAGAGTCCTTGTAGGCAGGGCATGTAGGAGGGTTTACAGCCAGACAAGAAGGTCTGAGCTGCAGCCAACCAGTTTTTCCAGAACATAGGAATCCTGGAGGAGCTTGGGAAAGCAGATTGGCCAGGCATCATGGTACATACTTGTAAACCCAGCCCTTGGGAGGCTGAGACAGGAAGGCATCATGGTACATACTTGTAAACCCAGCCCTTGGGAGGCTGAGACAGGAAGGCATCATGGTACATACTTGTAAACCCAGCCCTTGGGAGGCTGAGACAGGAGGGTATCATGAACGCAAGATCAGTCAGGGCTACAAGAAGAAACGCCAGACCTAGGGCCTGGAGAGATGGCTCAGTCGCTAAGAGAACTTGCTGCTCTTCCAGAGGACCAAAGTTCTATTTCAGGGACCCATGTGGCAATGAGGGGATGAGGGCTCACAATTGCCTGTAACTCCAGCTCCAGGGGACCCCAAACCCTTCTGGATTTCAAGAACACCCACATTCATGTACATAAAACACATGTATACACAAATAATATAAGTGGTTTTTAATCAGGTCCAGGGCTGGGGCTACAGCTCAGTGGGTCGAATGTTTGTCTAGCACACAGAAAGTTCTGGGTTTGATCCCCAGTGCTGTATAAACTAGACTTGGTGGCACACACTTGTCATTGTAGCATTTGAGCTCGGAAGCAGGAGGGTCAGAATTTTAAAGTCCTCAGTTCCTGTAACAGGTTTGAGGCCAGCCTGGGCTACATGAGATCTTGTCTCAAAAAACTACTTAAACAAACAGGCCAGGTGCAGTGATGGCTTCCAGGCAGCTGGCCGCCAGGTCACACTGCAGTCAGCTCAGGAAAACCAACTCTGCTCTTCAATGGGAGAAGCAGAGGTCAGAGGAAGGCAGTAGCCTGCTGGTGGGGAGCAGGGTCTTCTCTGGCGTCACTGCTAGAATAACGTGGGTGTGGTAGGCATCAGAAGGTCACCAATGCTGTCATTGTCTTCTGGTCTCTAGGGACATTCCAGGCAGCTGCCTATTGCCGTGTGGGGGGAATGTTCTCTATAGCTTCTAAGATTAATGCTCCTATACCCAGAGACTCTCAGGGAGGACATACTCCATAGCAGGCATTGGTGAGGGTGGGGGAGGGCAGTGGCCTCAGATGCCTCCCCTGGACTGCATCCCCATGTCTTGGCCTCAGAGCCCCCTGAGTGCCTGGGCTGGAGGCACTGAAGTGGGAGAGGAAGGAAGTGGGGAGTAGAGGAGGCCAAGGCTGTCGCCTCCCAGCCCTGAGAGGGGCCTCGAGTAAACAGGAAGGCCTGGCGGCTCCATGGTGGGGGTGTTTAGAGGGCTGGGGGCCAGGAGCCTTGTGAATATGTGTAGACTGTGAACACAGGGTTTCCTTGCTGGGGAAGTGGGCCCAGAGAGGTTGTAAAGCTTCTCCAGATTGCAGAGCAGGGACACTTTTTACCTGCCCCCCGTTTCCCCGCCCCCCCCCAGTCAATGTAGTCTGTTAGGCCTTAGTTTCTCTTAGTCCCTGGAGCCCTGCTCAGGAGTCCCCAGCCTCCTGGATGGTTCTAGTTGAGTTTTTAATATACATATGAAAAAAATGTATTTATATTTATTCCAACTGCTTAGAGTTAAGAAGGAAGAATCCACTTTTTTCCTCTTTCTCTTTTCTTTTTTTTCTTTCTTCTTTTGTTTGTTTTTTGAGATGGGGTTTCTCTGTTTAGTAGCCCTGGCTGTCCTGGAACTTGTTCTGTAGCCCAGGCTGGCCTCGAAGTTAAAGAGATCCATTTGCTTCTGCCTCACAAGTGGGTGTGTGCCCAGCACCACTGCCCAGCAAGAATCCACTCTTGATTCTCTTCTGAGACAGGTTCTCCCTATGTATCTCATGCTGGCTTGGAACTCAGAATTCTCCTGAGTGCTGAGATTGTAGACCCGCTGTAATCAGACCTTGGGGTACAGGTTGCCACAGGAACATGGCTCCTGCCATGGAGAACAGAATGTCACTTTGAAGGAGTCTGTTCTTCTAATGGGAGGGGAACCTGATCCCTGGGACCAGCTGCATTTTGGGGACATTGTCCCCTCTCTGGGAGGCTGTCCTTAGGCCCACCTTCTGGGACTTCAGTCTATCACTTAGGAGACATGGCACTGTGCAAGCAGGTGACAACTCATCATCTGTTCCTCTCATGTGCCTGGCATGTCTGTTATCCCAGCAGCCACATGAGACAGCTCACATCCACTCATAACTCCAGCTCCAGGAGATCCAGTGCTCATGTTCTCCTGGAGTATTCCATGCAAGAACACATACCCACATGCAGACACAAACATTTACACATAAGTAAAAATATAGTACAGATTGAGCTGGGTGTGGTGGTGTATGTAATGCCAGCACTTGGGAGGCAGAGACAGATGGATCTCTGTGAGTTCGAAGTTACCCTGGTTTACAGAGAGAGTTTTGGGACAGCTATGGCTACACAGAGAAACTCTGTCTCAACATCCCGCACCCCAACCCACCCCCCAAAAAAGTTTAAAAAGAAGGAAAGAAAGAAAGGAAAGGAAAAGAAACATAGCCCTCGACTTCAGGAAATTCTGTTTTTGATGGGAAAAGACAACATATCAGCTAGTGGCCTAAAGGCCCGTTGTTCATGTGAGAGAGGCATTTTATTTTTATGTGTAAGGGTGTTTTGCCTGTGTGTATATCTGTGCACCACAAACATGTCTGGTGCCTGAGAAGACCAGAAGAAGGCATAGGATCCCCAGAACTGGAGTGACAGATGGCTTTGAGCTGCCATGTAGGTAGGTGATGGGTCCTCTGGATGAGCAGCCATTGTTTTTAAAGGCTGAGCCATCAGGAGTGGCCATTTTAAAAGAAACAGTTGGGCTGGAGAGATGGCTCAGTGGTTAAGAGATGGTTGTTCTTCTGGAGGTCCTGAGTTCAACCCTTAGTATCCACATGGTGGCTCACAAACTTTTGTATCTCCAGTTCCAGGGGCGTCTGATGGTGGTTCTCACTTCCTTGGACACTGCATACATGTGATAGCTATACATATACATAGATCCACACACATATGCGTAAAATTAAATGTTAAAAGGGATGGTCAGAGGGAGCCTTGTTCACCAGGTGATGTCTGAGAGGAGACTCGAGGGGGAGAAGGACTGGTGCTCCCTAGGGCTGAAGGGAGTACTCTGTACAAGGGCCCGGAAGTAAGCAGGGCCAAGAAACACTGGAGCCAGTGTCACTGGGGTGCCGTGAGCAAGGGAGAAGAAGGGAAGGGCCCTCGTCCGCTATTTGAGAAGTCTTGGTTGCCATGGGAAGGGCCCTCGTCCGCTATTTGAGAAGTCTTGGTTGCCACGGGAAGGGCCCTCGTCCGCTATTTGAGAAGTCTTGGTTGCCATGGAGGGTCCGGGGCAGAGCAACGCTACCACTGGATCCCACCTGAGCAGGCTTCCTGCCCAGAGTGGAGAAAGGGCTGTGACAAAGGAAGAGGGAAGCAGAACTCTGTGACATGACCTTGATATCCCCAGAGGGAACAGTTGCAAAGAGTTGATGAGCCTTGCTAGGCCTTGGATGGAGTGACAGCCCAACGGTTATACTATGACAGAGAGTGACATACTGAGGCAGGGCAGTTGATGAGACACACTGGACAGACTAGACTGGAACCCTGCGGTGGGTACAGGCAGTCAGAGGCATCCTGGAGCCCTGAGCTGGGAGGGTCCCCTGGGGAGGGTGGAGGGAGTGGTGTCCACCAGGCATGGAAAGCTCTTTGTGTGACAGTGCCACTGGGGACAATTTTCCAGCCCCAAACTGGGGAAGCGTGCGGAACAGTCCCTGTCAGATGACTGTGATTTGGGCCTGTTTGTTTGGAATAAAGCCTCATGTAATCCCGGCTAACCTGGTACCCAGTGTGTAGTTGGGGATTAACCTGAACTCCTGATCCTCCTGCCTCAGCCTACTGAGTGCTGGGACCGCAATGTGTGCTTCCTCAAACTGGCACTCTGTCAGCTGTGCTATACCCCAGATCCAGTTTGGCTTTTGTAAAACGTGTGTGCGTGTGTGTGTGTGTGTGTGTGTGTGTGTGTGAATGTATGAATGAGTGTGTGTGTGAGTGTGTTAATGTATATGAATGACTGTGTGTTAGTGTATATGAGTGTGTGTATGTGTATAGATGAGTGTGTGAGTGTATGAGTGTGTGTTAGTGTATATGAGCGTGTGTGTGTGTGTGTGTGTGTGTGTGTGTGTGTGTGTAATGCCATGTCATCCATATGAGGATCAGAGGACAACTTGTAGGATTTAGTTTATTCCGTCCACCATGTAGGTTCTGAGAATTAAACTCAGGCCACCAGGCTTGGTTGCAAGTGTCTTTACCCCTATTCCCCCTAATTGGCTTTTCTTTTTTCTTTTTAAAAATCATTTTATTTTGTATGATGTTTTTGTCTGTGTGTGTATATGCACCATGTGTGTGTGTGATGTGCAGGGGAGCCAGAAATGGTGGCAGATTCCTAGGTCTGGAGTCACAGGTATCTGTGAGCCACTAGGAAGCAAATCAGGGCCCCTGCAGGAGTAGCAAGGCCTCTTAGCCTCTGAGTCATCTCTCCACCTCTGGCTTGGCTTTTGGGGACAATATGCAGACTAGGCTGACCCTTAACTCATGGAGAACCAACTCTGTGTTTCAGTGCTAGATGACTGCAGGCCTGGGTCACCCAGCTGAGGGTCTGTCCTTGTAACTAGTTCCTAGAAGAGACTTGGCCCTCACCCCTCAGTCTAGGAAGAACCTACCACACACACTATGTGTCCCAGTCAGAACCCATTGGTGGGCACCAACGTCCAGTGGCTTCTGCAGGGTTAGGGCACCAGAAAGTTCACAGAGGTCTATCCCTGTCCCTCCTTACCTGAGCCCAAGTCCCCCAGGTGACTTGTCCCTTAGCTATGACATGATGTCACAGGTCACTGAGGAAACCTGATTTGGAAGTAAGAGTGAACAGCAAAAGAAAGGCGCAGAGGTGGAGAAGGGTGTCACAAGGGACCAGGGACAAATAAGGTGACATGAAATGTAGGGAGGAGACTAGGACAGAAGGTTCTAGAAACAAGGAAACACTGCCGGGTCCAACCCTGCACCTCTTCTGCGTCTCTCCAGCCCAGTGGCCTTGCACATCTGGGCCTTTCTCCCACCGTGAAATGAGGATGGTTTGTGAAGCAGCATTGGACACTAAGCCAGGTAAGTTCATGAGTGAGGGATCCTTCCCATGTTTGTCTTGCTTTGTGAATCCTCATGGGCTAGCTTGAGCTAGCTGGCTGCCTTCCCATTATGCAGGTAAAGACACTGAGGCTCCAGAAAGTCGGAAGGCCTTGCCTTTGTCTCTACGGCTAGCATGGGGTATGGATGCCCAGACTCCTGGCCTAGCACTCTCTTCCCTATGCTCGAACGGATCTAGCCTTGCTGTTACTAACAGCCCCTGGCTCCAGGCCTGTACTGGAGACTCACCGCCGCCTTGGGGTCCTTAGGGGCTGCCTGACATTCCTTCAGTGGCTAGGGGCCAAGGTAGACGTGCTTTATCCTTTCCTGCTGCTCAGGCCTTCCCGGCCCCACCAGGAGAAGGATGGAGCCCACTGTGCAGGCCAGACACAGGGCTTGGCCAGGGGCCATATCTCTCCTGGAGTGTGCACAGGATTCACCAGAGAACATCTACATTGGGATGAGGGCCTCTGCAGGAAACAGATGGCAGGTTCCCAAGGGAGCACTTTGAGAGACTGTGGTGACGGGTGTATTCACACAGGTGTGGTCAGGGCGCATGGATCTATCACCCTGTGCAGATGACTGCTTGGCCTGACCAGTGAAACAAGGGGCCTAGTTCCTGGGCAGTATAGGATAGACCCTGACTGGATTATGATCCTCAGGGAGTGGAGACCACCAATGCAGGGTCAGTCTTTTGGGGACAAAGCCAAAGGATGTATCCTTCTCTCTTGATCTTGTCTGTCCCTCAGGAAGGAGCAGGGGAGTGGGAAAGCAGATGTTCCCCAGCTGGAGAGAGCATGCTGGAACCAAACCACAGCCTGCTTAGATCTGTCCCTTGTTGCAAGGTGCTAGGATCACTGAACTTCTAGGGACAGAAGAACCAGCACAGAACTGGTTTTTATCTACTACAGATAAGAAACAAGACAGTCTTCTCTGTGCCTCAATTTCCCCATTCCCACAATCCTCAGTTCCACCTTGGCTTCCAGCGCACCTCATGCTTTCCTTCAATATATTTCTCTTGCTGGGCATAGCTGTGTGCATCTGAAATCCCAGCACTTAGGAGACTATGGCAGGGGGATTGCACATTGACATCTGATCCCAGTACTTAGGAGTCTGCAGCAGGGGAGTTGCCTTTTCAACGCTTTTAGAAAAAGAAATACATCTCAAGAAACACAGTCCCTTGACTCTGAAAGGACAAAGCAGCAGAGACCATCAAAGTCCCTGCCCTTCTGGGGCATTTATTGAAGTATACTGGGCATTGAGGCACCACCCAGACTGCCAATTGGCAGGGATGTCCTCTTTGCTTAAAACTTCCAGGCTGGAGGTCCTAGACCCTTCAATCCCTTAGGGGAGTCTGTGCTCAGGGCCCCCTAAAGGCTACTGGTAAGCTTTTCCTTCCCTAGTTCTTATCTTTTTAAAAAATTTAAGCTACATTTTATGTCTTTGCTTATTGTGTTTTTGTATGTATATGGACACACATGTGTCATGGGCACACATGTGGTGTTGAGAGGACAGTTTTGGGGAATCAGATCTCTTCTTTCTTCACGTAGCCTCCTGGGGTCAAACACAAGCACTTTTACTCCCTGGACCATTTTGTTGGCCCCTCTTTGTTTTCCTTTTGGGTGTTTTGAGACAGGATCTTGCTATAAAGCCCTGAGCAGGCCTAGACCTTGTTGTGTAGATCAGGTTGGCCTTAGCTTTGTAGTTATTCTCCTGCTTCTGCCTGTGAGAAGCTGGGATTGTGAGGAATCCCATTAGCTGCCACTCCCCAGACCCTGCTTGTATCAGCCTGGAGCCTCTTGTTCTCTGGAGAATGCATTAGGTCATGATCTGAATGGTAAGGGCTTGTGCTTCACCGAGATGGTTTGAAAAGAGCTTTTTTTTTTTGTTTTTTCGAGACAGGGTTTCTCTGTGTAGCCTTGGCTGTCCTGGAACTCACTCTGTAGACCAGGCTGGCCTTGAACTCAGAAATCCACCTGCTTCTGCCTCCCAAGTGCTGGGATTAAAGGCATGTGCCACCACTGTCCGGCAAGTGTTTTTCCCCCCCAAGGCTGTGAGACGGACTCACTGTGCTGGAGCAAGCAGAGGCTGGACCCGAGCTCGGAGAGACGCCCGCAGCCTTGGACTCAGCGGTGCGCCAGCCACCATGGGCCGGCTTGAAAAGAGCTTTTAAAGGGATCCCTGGGAACCAGGCACAGTGGTGCACTCCTTTAAGCCCAGCACTTAGGAGGCAGAGGCAGGGAGAGTTCTATGAGTTTGAGGCCAAGCCTGGTCTATGTAACTAGTACTAAGCCAGCAAAAGCTACACAGTGAGACCCTGTTTCAAAAAACTAAAAAAACAAAACAAAACAAAAAACCAGAAACAAAAACAAAATAAAAAAGCCTGGAATGTGACCAAATTTAGGCTAAGGCATGGACTTAGGAAGTACTGAGATCACCCTGGATCAACTGAGTGTGGAAAGGTTAAGATGTCTGGAGAGGGAGACCAGCCCATCTCTGGAAGGGCCTGGAACACAAGGACTTTTTCCTAGTCCTTTTTGCCTGTCATCTCACCCTGAGGTTCTCAGTTTTTCTACCAGCTGCCTCTTCTTTCCACTCAGCTCAGATGGAGTGGCCGGCATGGACCTGAGGTGTCCTCTCTGGGTGTTCCTTATCACACAGGCCTCCACCTGTGTAAAACAAAGCCTAAAGGAGCAGACCTCAAGAGACGACTTGACACTGATAAGGTGAACGCCCAGGGTGGGCCCTGGCGTGGAGCTTAGTCCCAGGGCTGACTGCTCCCAAAACAGATTCTGTTAGGGCACGTAGAGAAAGGCTCACAGCCATGTTATGACCACCCCATCCTGCCCTCTGGAGTCCTGGTGTCTACCTGCTATCTCCATGACTGAAGGGAAAGGGCAAAGCCTGCCATCCCCAAGAGGCCTGGTGAGGGGAGGTCTCCCATACTTGTCTGGGTGAGAGCAAGCTGACCTTCCTCCAGGCTGCCTTTAGGAGCCACACCCACCTTCTCTGCCTCATGTCAGCCCCTACAGAGACAAGCTGCCAGCCTGGCCACTGAGGCACAAAGACTGGAGAGCACCTAGAAGCCAGGCCTGAAACCCCAGCTCAATGTCTGCTTTCAGGCTCTGCTTCTCAGCCTTCTCCCTCCTCAAGACAAATGACTCCCACTGACCCCAGGGATAAAGTTCTTATGCTTGGGGGGGGGTGTCAGAGCTGGGCACCTTAACCTTCTCACACCCTTACTATTGCCCCATGATAATCCAGATACTACTTTAGTGCTTTAGTCTATGCTTGGTCCTTTGCTTGCTGCGTCTGGATTCCCCCAGACTCTGACAACTCTCCAGGCAGCTCAGGTTTTCTTCTCTAAGCCTTCCTGGGCTTGATCCTAAATGCTACCCAGCAGCACAGTGGGTACATAGTATGTGTTCACTGTTTGCAAAACAAACATGGGCCTTTCTGGGATTGTTGCCTTAGCTGAGGAAAGGAGCAGCTCCTACCTACAGGCCTGGCCCAGGGCTCAGTGTTGTAGCTGGCTAGCATCTGGTCTTCAGAAATCTCCCAAGAGCTTGGGAAGAGGACTGAACTGGGCCCTGCGTTACAAACACTTAACTGAGTTTAAGGACTCAACCCCATGGCTTACCTGGAAATAAATAAGGCAGCTCCAAACCCAGGGCTATCAGACTTTAGAAATGCCATGAAAGTTTGTGCGTGCCCCTCTTTGGAGACAGGGTATCACTATGTACATCCCAGGCTGACCCGAAAGGCAAGTCGTAGCTCTACCGCCCTGGCCTGTAGGGGACAGGAATTATAGGTGTGTGCCACCAAAGTCAGCTGTGTTTTCCCTCCCTTTGGGGCTGTGAGGGCCCTGACCATCTCCATGAGGACAGTCTCAGCTGTTCTACCATGCTAACCTGGGAATGTGTTTTCTTCATGTTGGGCCTCAGTTTGCCTGTCTGTCATGCAAAGGATGCAACCAAGAGAGATGCTTCTGAAAGTCTGTGTTGATGCTGGCGGAGACCAGCTAGAATCCTAGGTACCATCTTCCCAGAAGGCTGTCTCTGTTTTCTCATCTGTAGAATGGAACCGGAACTACCCAGGCTTCAACCAGATCTTGTCCCCTATAAGGCTGCCAGCCTTGGCAAGGGCAAATGGAGGGTGGGGTGCATGGGGAGGTCTGCCGCCTGAGCCCTCCCATCACCCTGCCTCCCCCATCCCAGGGCCCCCCACCCAGCGACAAAGCCTGTGGCACTTCCTCTATTCGCCTGGCAGGCAGCCTGGCCCGGCCCCTTCTCTAAGGAAGCGCATTTCCGCTGCTCTCTGGGCCGGGCTGGATGAGCAAAGCTCCCTGCCCTGACAATCAGACCCCTGCCTTCATCTGTGTCCCGTCCCCAGGCCAGGACTGCCTACAGCTGCCGTTCAAAAGAGCCCAGTGTCTTTTTCCCACCGTCCAGTCAGCTAGAGACCCCTGCCCTGCTGTGAGTCTCGAGCCCACTTCTCCTGACTTCTCCGCCGCCACCTCAGAAGGCTGGAGCAGGGACGTGGTCGCTCCGGCCGCCTGCTCCCTTCGGATCCCCGTGCGAACCCACGCAGGCCCCGGCGCCCACCAGCAGCCCTGCCTCTGGATACCGGATAAGGCCCAGCGCACAGACTCCCGAGTGGACAGCATGGACCGTGGCTTGCTCCCTCTGGCTATTACCTTGCTGTTGGTCATCTATAGCTTCGTACCCACAAGTAAGTGTCCAGCACCCCGAGTGGGGACAAGCCCAGGCTAGACCCTGGGTATTCCGGGTCTTATTTCCGCGTCCTGAGCTCCTAGCTGATGAAGCCACCCCCAATGTATTAGGAGGCAGGAATGGGATCACCAACCATTTCAGTTCGGTGGGAATAAAAGATTTCACAAGATGTCAAACTTAAGCATTAAAAATCTGGGGAGACGTGGAATGAGCTATTTACATCAGCCCTGACACCTTCCTGCTATGTTCCTTCCTGCCCTGTTCAGCTATCAAGAAGGCCAGGAGCTAGAATGCTGTGCATCAATGGAAGTATTCCTCCCTTCTCTGAGCCTTGAGTTTCCCATTTGAGGAAGTTTAGGAAGGAGGATGCAGGAGTAAATTTAGGCTCTGGGTCCAACTTTGACCTCCTTGTGTCCTAGTATGATCTCGGTGGATGACCTTGAGGCTTCTGAGCAGAGGATGCTTATAGCAAAGATTGGTGGTGAGATCATTTGTCCGAAGTTTCTGTTTTACTAGCTTCAAGTTCTCTCCATCATCCCCGGGCTTTGCCTACTCCTGGAACCCCACAGAACCCACCGTGGCCACATGCTCTGGCCTGCCTCTGTTCTCCTTTCTGAGAAGGGCAATCTTCTTAGCCCGGATGACTGTTGACAGTGATCTGAGGTGGGTCAGTGAGGAGCCTGGACCTCAGTCCTACTCACGATGGGTCTCAGCAGGGCCAGCTCCCTGAGGATCCCTGCCTGCCCACCTGCAGATTCGGGGGCGTGTTCAAGGGTTGGGATGGAGAGGAAAGGGTACAGGAAATGGTGGGGCCATCCTGGCACCCAAAGTCCATAATTGATGGGAAATCTGTCATCAACAGTTAACCGGAAATTAAGTCTGAGAAACACTGAATGACTTAACAGGGATTTGACTCAAGGCCCATGGCCCCCCAGAACCCTTATTCTGAACACATGTGACTCTGCAAGATGGCTGCCACAAATTAGCCCATTTCCCAGAAGAGAAAATGAAGACTCTAACGTTCCGAATCCACCTAAACCAACAGAGCTTGACTCCAGCCTGGGACAGGATTCCAGGCCCTCTCCCCCTACCCTGGGCTTGGGAAGACCTGCCTTGTAGGATGGGAGGTGGGGTGTCAGTGTCTAAGTAACTGTCCAGATTACAGACAAGTCAGTTGTGGTGGTATACATATTTCCTCAGAGCTGATTTCAGGTCACTAACCCTCAGTTCTTATTTGGAAATCAGAGTTCAGTGGCACACAGCAATTGCCTCTCTGCCTTACAGAGCCAAGAGGGTCAGGTGCCCTCAAGGGTGTAGAGGATGGTAAAGTGGCTAAAATAATTAGGAAATATGAGTTCTGGTTGTGACTACCTGGGCATGTAGCTCTGTGGTAGAGCTCTTACCTGCCAAATAAGGTCCTGAATTAACAAAAAATTACAGACATGTACACTTCCTGATACATACATACATATATGCATCCAACCACCCATCCATCCATACATACATATGCATGTATATATGTGTGTGTACATGCATCCATCCATCCATACATTATTTATTTATTTATTTATTTATTTTTTGGTTTTTCGAGACAGGGTTTCTCTGTATAGCCCTGGCTGTCCCGGAACTCACTCTGTAGACCAGGCTGGCCTCGAACTCAGAAATCCGCCTGCATGCCGGGCGGGTGGTGGCGCACGCCTTTAATCCCAGCACTTGGGAGGCAGAGGCAGGCGGATTTCTGAGTTCGAGGCCAGCCTGGTCTACCAAGTGAGTTCCAGGACAGCCAGGGCTATACAGAGAAACTCTGTCTCAAAAAACCAAAAAAAGAAAAAAAGAAATCCGCCTGCCTATGCCTCCCAAGTGCTGGATTAAAGGCGTGCGCCACCACCACCTGGCATTTATTTTCTTTCTTGAGACCAGGTCTCATTATGTAGTCCTGGCGGACAAGGGCACAGAATTTAGCTCCTCAGCGGATGGGGTCAAGCTGGAGTGCGCAAAAACCAGCCCCATCTCCCAGGGCATAACGTAGCAGAATTATCTAAAGCTATAACTTGTGTGTAACGATTTACCCTCACAACTCAATTTCAAAAGCCAGCCCTAAGCCGAGTGTAGTGGTACCCAGCTGTAATTTCAGCGCTTGGGAGGCTGAGGCTGTACTATCTACACAAGTTCTGGACCAGCTTAGATTATATGGTGAGTTCAAGGCCAGCCTGGACTACATAAGTAAGATTCTATCTTTAACAACAACAAAAAAAGTCAGCCTTAGAGAGTTACTTGTCTACTCTGCTGTAAGGATGTGTGGCCCACAGGTACCTGTAATAAACCCAGCAACCAGAGTCTACCCAAATGTCCGTCAGCAGGGGTCTCATTAAAGAAGTCATGTCACATAATATCATCCAGCAGCTACTACAAAACCAGTGGTCCTACCCATCATGACACACAGATGTGTAGGACACATCACACTATAAGGACCCTACATGGTAATAAAAAGCAATGATACAGTTTGCACACAGAAAATTCTGGAAGGATGTCCACTCAGTGTGACTCTTCTCCAGTGTGCGATTTTCTCTAGACTCTAGAGAAATCAAAAACAAGGATTTGTTTTCTTAGTTTACCTGTATGTTTGTTTTGCCTGCATGAATGTTTGTGTGTCCAGGGAGGTACAGACAGTTGTGAGCCTCCAGGTTGGTGCCAGGAATCGAACCCAGGTCCTCTGGAAGACCAAGTGCTCTTAACCACTGAGCCAATTCTCTGGCCCTGGAATTCCTCTAAAGAACAAGCATGTGGAGATTCTTAAAGAACAAGTTAACCGTGTGTTTGTTCCCCAAAGAAAACAGATGAATAAGGGGCCCTGGGATGTAGCTATGTGGCAAAGCCCTTAGGCTTGAGGCTCTGTAAAGAAGAAAGCAGGTGGTAGGGGGAAGGATGAAGGCATGGTGGACACACCTGTAATGCCAGCACTCAGGAGGTAGAGGCAGGATCAGAAAGTTGAGCCTAAGTCAAGCTAAAGACCAGACTGGACTAGAGGAAGACCTGTCTTGAGAGGAAAACAAGGTGGTGGGGGAGCAAGGGGATGGAGTGGGGGAGATAAAAAGAGAGGGGGTAAATGATTTTTAAAATCTTAGGTCCATGGGCCAACAAAACAGCTTAGTGAATAAAGACCTGCTGCCAAGGCTAACAACTTGAGTTTGAGTTTGATCCCCCAGAATCTATATGATGGAAAGGGAGAGACTTATGTTGTCCTCTGACCTTTGCACACACACATACACCTTCCAATTAAGGCTGGAATATCAATGGCAGAGTATTTTTCTAGAATATTCTATGTTCAGTCTTCAGAACTGCAGACAAACACTCCCAGCTCTGTTGGCATCTATAAGCTGCCTCCTAGGCTTCGCAAGGTATTCTGGTCCTGCAGATGAACACGGGAGAGTCTTGTGGACCCTTCCGAAGTGCCGTATTATTTTCATGACGTCATCTGGACTCTATCACTGTCTGTCTGCACTTCTGGGATATTCTGTCCCATCTGCGTGCCACCATTTGAATAGCTAGTCCCTTGTTGTTGAATATTTAAGTGGTCTCCCTTTTGTTCAAGTTTGACGAATGCACCAATCCTCGTATTTTGGCTTATGTCATTTGGAAGCTTCTGGCACTTGTGGCGTGAGCCTGGTGACTGGGATTAGGCACCTGTGGTTGAGCTGTGCTTCCAAATTGTAGGTGTCATTTGCCCGTGGCTGGGCGGGGCATGGCCTGAAGCCTCTTTACTGCTAGGTGGGAATCGTGGACTCAGTGCAGAAGGAGCTGTTGGCAAAGACCAGAGAGAATCTATGGTTCTGAGGCCGCATTTCAGAAGGAAAGGGAGATGAGCCAAGAACTGTGCTAGTCAGGACAGTGGCTCCCTGGGACCTAAAGGGACATGGCCACTCCCCATGGCCACTATGGGGACATTCTCCCTCCATACCTGGATTCAATTATTCACATTACAACTACCCGTAACTCCAGTTCCAGGGAACCCCATGTCCCTTGGCCACCACAGCCACACGCACACATCCATGAGCGCATGTAGGCATGCAC
Organism: Mastomys natalensis; assembly: GCA_021653895.1. Lineage (NCBI taxonomy): Eukaryota > Metazoa > Chordata > Mammalia > Rodentia > Muridae > Mastomys > Mastomys natalensis. The sequence goes on along the minus strand of JAJTUV010000842.1, from coordinate 897,546 downwards.
ACATACACATGAATAATAAAATAAATCTTAAATAGTAAAAGAAAAAAAGATTCTCTCTCACCTCAGCCAGAGACAGAGGGATGGAAGACTTGCTCTGTGTCACATGTGGGCCAGTGCTGGGACCTTGGGGGACAGGCCCGCTCTATTGGGGTCCTCAGGCAGTTCTCACCGTTGGGCCCTGATTACCACCCGAGGCTGTCTGCTCTAGCCCAGTGTCCTCTCTGGGCCCTTTGGCGACTAGGCACGGGAGACTTAGAAAGCTGCAGGCCCAGTTGTAAGCTCTACCTCTGCCTCAGACCAGATTTTGGGGCAGCAGTTCTGCAAGTTTGGGGGAGGGTGCTCATTCCAGAGTAAATTGGACTTAACACTGGTGTGTAAGTGGGGTGATAAGTATACCTGCTGACATTTATGAGGTGTTTGTTGTATACCAGCACTGGTCTAGACTGTTACCCCTGTGTTGCAGATGAGGAGACTGGCATCTAGGAGATAAGAGAGAATTTTAAGTAACACAAATTAGATAGTTGGGGCCCTGAACCTTGGACCAGCCATTTCCATGAGCTACCTAAGGGGAGGGACAAGCATCTTCCTGAAGTTTGTTCCCCTCATCTCAAAGACTTGGTCCCCGATTCCAGCCCCGGAATGGCCTTCTCTCTTAGATGGGATGCTGCATATACTGTCAGTGTGCCGTGCCTTCTCGCCTTTATTTCAGATGGGACCTCAAGACATCGCTCAGATCCCACAGGGAAACTGAGTCCCAGAACAGTAATATGATTTGGCAGCAAGTTCAGATAAGCCTCAAAATTTACTGCACAAATTGTGTTCTGGCCCACCCCAGCCACACAAATGACAGGGACACAGCAAACCTGTTTGTCCATGTGCAATCCTCCGGGAGTGCAGACACTTAGAAGAAGCTAAACAGCTGCAGCCAAGTGTGGGTACTCTTGGGAAACTGAGGCAGGAGAATTCAAGATATGCTCCAGACCCACAGTCAATTTCAGGGCAGCCTGGACTGCAGGAAACCCTGTCACACTGAACGACCCAGCACTGGAGAGCTGGCTCGGGGTTTAGAGCATTTGGGGGACCAGAATCCATAATCCATAACACATAGCTCACAATTGCCTATAACTCCATCTCTAGGGGATCCAGTGCAGGCACCCGCACACACACACACACACACACACACACACACACACACACACAAATATTAAGTGAATCTTAAAAAGAGAAAACCAGAAGTTGGGAGATGGCTCAGTGGTTAATACATTTATTTTTGCAGAGGACCCAGGTTCTGTTCCCAGAATCCACATGGTACCTCATAATCATCTGTAACTCCAGTTCCAGGGGATCTGACTCCCTCTTCTGACCTCTGAGAGCACTGGGCATGGTTATGGTGCACATACACATACATACATGCATACACACATACATGCATACACGCACACATACATGCATATATACACACATACAGCATATATACACACATACATACATATAAAAGAGTCATACAGAGAAAAATAAATGCATGTGAAATAACACAACATGAACGCAGGCCAGGTGTGGTGGGACACACCGCTAACGCTCAGGACGTTTCTGTGAGACTGCCTGAGAGGTCAATGCGGTCAGCCCCAGCTCCAGAGTGAGACCCTGACGTTTGTTTGTGTCTTTTCAGACAGGGTTTCTCTGTGTAGTCCTGGCTGTCCTGGAACTCACTCTGTAGACCAGGCTGGCCTCGAACTCTGAGATTCACCTGCCTCTGCCTCCCAAGTGCTGGGATTAAAAGTGTGCGTCACCACTCTCTGGCTAAGACCCGGTCATAAAATGTAAAAAACAGCACTGTGGTGACAGTTCAACTAGTGAAGCAATCGCCACGCAAACATTGAAGACCAGTATTCAATTCCCAGAACTCATTCAATAATAATGATAATAATTGTAACAGTAATAAATATAATAAAAACAACAACCAAGTGTGGTGCTGGGCAGAGAAATTCACATGCCAATGAGGGGGAGACAGGAGGATCCCTGGGGCTCACTGGCTAGTCAGCCTAGTCTACCCATGAGCTCCAATCTAGTGAAAGACCTCATCTTAATCAGTAATGGCTGTGGTGCTGAGGAACCTGGGTTTAAGTAGCACATATGCACAAGCACACGCATACACCCTCACACACTTACCCACACACAAATGAGAAACAAAACCACCCAAGCCATGAAAACAGACAAAGACAGTGAAGTGCCACCTAGGCCTGTCTGACTCTGAGACATCATCCCTGCCCCCTCGTCTTTTGGGGTTTTGTTGTTCTGTTTTGTTTTGTTTTTTTGGCTTTTTTGAGACAGGGTTTCTCTGTGCAGCCCTGGCTGTCATGGAATTCACTTTGTAGACCAGGCTGGCCTCGAACCTTCCGAGTGCTGGGATTAAAGCTGAGTGCTCTCTACCTAGCATGAGGCTAGGAGGCACCTGTTTCAAGAAGAGGCCAACAGTAGTTTTGACAGTTGAGACAAGTTGGTCAGGCTGTAATAAATTGGTCACTGGTGTCTAGACAGACGACTTGGCAGCACCAGTGCTTGCCGTTCTTGTAGCGGACCCAGATTTGGTTCCCAGCACCCACATGGTGGCTTACAACTATCCATAGCTCCAGTTGTGGATGCTCTGACTCCCTTTTCCTGCCCTCTTCAGGGTACTGTCTGCACACGATGCACATACACATGCAGGTACACACGTATGCACATAAAACTAAAATAAATACATCTTAGCGGATGGCCATTGGTCCTGAGGAGGGGCCAAGGCAGGCAGGGTGTGTTTGGAGGAAATGCTTACCTCTGACTAGGGACGACTATGCTGGACAGACATAGTCGCCACAGCAGTTCCTGAGCAATCTCCATTCGTTGGCAGATGGTTTAGTGCTGGCATGTGACCAACTCTCTGAAGGTAACAGGATTTTCACCTCCCCAGTGTCCCACTCATAACTGCGAGGCATGAAAGGGAGCCTGGTGGGCGGCACAGTTAGGATGGGAATTTGTGGGATTTGACCTTTGACCTCACTTTAGACCGCAGCTTGTGAATTTGACTCTGTGGGTGTTGGGAAACTCTGGAGAGCCACACAAGAGGGGAGCTATGTCTTGCTGGTGGCCTGGCTGGGGATGGGACATCTATGAGGTTGTGATTGGCTCTGAAAACAGTAGAGGGTCCCTGAGGGATTGAGGTGACTTTTGTCAGAAAGCATCCTCGGTGTCACAGACGCTCATAGCACCCATGAACTAAGTACTTGAGCATCTGGGTCTCCTAGGGAGATTCTTTTGTTTTTTTTTTTTTAAAGATTTATTTATGTATTTATTTAATGTATATGAATATACTGTCCTGTCTTCAGACACACCATCAGATGTGTCAGATCCCATTACAGATGGTTATGAGTCACCATGTAGTTGCTGGGAATTGAACTCAGGACCTCTGGAAGAGCAGTCAGTGCCTTAACTCCTGAACCACCTCTCCAGCCCCCTAGGGAAATTCTTTAGCCTTCCTGACTACCTGTGAAAGAGGCATAAGAACCACCCACTCTCCTCCAAGGACTGCTGTAAGAATCCAAGGAGTTTTCTCATACAAAACCTCTAGACAGGGAACATGATGGAACCTTCCATGTGGATATTATGCCTACCATTAAGGAGAGTGAGGCCTTTATGACCAGGCCCTCGGGTCCCAGAGCAACTTAGTTTGATGACCTCCAGGAGCTATTTGGGCTGGAATGGGGGCTGGCTGTGTAAGGCCTGTGCTTGTAGGGTGGAGGAGTAGGAAGGGTGGGAGGAAGGTCCAGACTTTTCCTCAGGAGGTCAGGGTCACCCAGTTCTCCAAGGGTGACTAGTAGGCCCCCAGCGGCGCCTCCTCCAACAGTTCCCGGGAGGCCCCGACAGTTCCCTTGGTGCCAGGGGATTGTTTTCAGCTGGCCTGGGCCCGCCTTGGGCTGCTGGAGACAGGGTCAGGCGTCACACTCGCTCCTGTCTCCCCATTCTCGTCTATGGGGTGGGGGCAACCAGTATTCGAAAAGGCCCCAAAATAAATGGGCCTCTTATCTGATCTCCCAGCCTGGCCTGTTATCTGATCATTACATAATGGCCAGGCCTGTGGCCTCTCCTGCTGGCGCTGCTGGCTGACGGCTGGCCGGAGTGGAGGAGGTGGCCCCAGGCAGCCCGGCAATGCCAGAGGAACTGGGGTTCCTGGAAGTCTGGGGAGGGGGCAGGGAAAGTCCGAAGATCTGTAGACCAGATCGTGGGTCATGTGGGGAGAGTAGGTAGAGACCCAGAGGGCAGCCATATGTTTGTATGTTGATGTAAGTATCCTGTCTCTTGAGGTTCCTGCCTCTCCTTCTAGGTAGGAGTGGGGATGGATCAGAAGGGAAACTGACTACAGGAGACGGTACTAACCCTTCAGTCTACTGGGGTGAGGGGAACCTCAGGATCTGCCCTGTCCTCAGCTTGCCCTTGCAAACGCAGAAAACGACCACATGTCCTGCCTCACAAAGGGTTCCCAACAACCTGCAGGGTCGTGTGCTTTCTCTTCCTATTGCCATTGTACAGACCAGGAAACTAAAGCCCCAAGTGCTGAAACCATTCCCCCAAACCACACAGCTAGTCAGAATTGGATGCTGGGCCAGGCTCCCAGGAACTTGTTTTGAACCAAAATGCTGTATTGCCCAAACACACAGATGTCTTGTGCGTTGCTAGCGGGACTAGAGAAACGGCCGCTGAGGTTTGAGCTCTTTCAGCAGCAGCAGATTCCTGCCCCTATTCTCTTCCCAAGATGGAGATGGGGAAGAGTGTGATCAGGGTGGGCGGCCATCTTACCTCCTTCTCTGACCTCAGTGGCTTTGGGCCCAACAAGCTAGCTACAAAGGTGGGGGAGAAGGCCGGACAGGCCACAGGCGCCTGGGGTTCAGGAAGAGCTGGTTTGCCCCCCATCCTCAGCACTGGCGTCAGCTCGCTCAGAAGCCTGGCCCTCCTCACCCATCTTTGATCTCCAAGAAAACAGGAAGTGAACACGACAAGATGGAGACATAAACTTCCAAATAGCCTCCCCTTCTCTGTCCCTCCTCCACAGCCCCCCTTCCCCTTAGCACATTCCTTAGGACGAGGTGTAGGGGCCTCATTTCCTCTTCCTCCTCGGCTGGGTCAGGGTGAAATTCCATTCCTCTCCCTTGGGACCCGTGTTTCCGGGCTGCCCTGCTGCAGGCTGTGAGGCCTACTCCACCTCACCGCCTTCAACCTGGGCTGTTCCCCCTGAGGCAGGAAATTCCTTCAGAAACAACCTCTAAGGGATGGACACCTTGAGGTCTGAAGAGGGAAACTGTTTTCCTAACTCAACACCCCACCCCCATCCCATACACACACATCTCCCTTTGGATTGGATTGACCTTAAGACTTGGGGTTCACCATGGGCCTGCCCCTTGAGTCACCCTGTCACCAGCAGATAGCTGGGCACAGTGGCACTTGCCTTTAATCCCAGTACTAGGGAGGCAGAGACAGGCCATCTCTGTGAGTTCAAGACCAGCCTGGTCTACAGAATGAGTTCTAGACCAGCTATGAATACACAGTGAGACCTTGTCTCAAAAAAAAAAAAAAAAAAAGAACAAAAACAAACAATACTTCTTCTAATTTCAGGCAAAATGTTTTTATAATATAAGAAGTATGTAATTATGTATTTAAAATTTTATCTTGAAAAATGATTCATGTTTATCTGAAATTCAGACTTATTAGTACCCTGACTCTTACCTTCCAACATTATATGTAGTAACACTATGACCCTAGGAGAGACTTTCTCCAGCTGTGCCTCAGTTTCCCCATCTGTGGAAAGTATGAAATGATATCTCCATGTAGTGTAGCTATGAAGACATCATGATGCCTTGGCTCTGCTTGTACCTAGTACCCAGGAATGTTCAGAAACTGAATATGGTTGTATCCAGGCATGGTGGCTCACACCTGTGAATCCCAGCATGTGGGAAGCAGAGGCCAGAAGATCAGAAGAAGGTCAAGACCATCCCTGGCTACATGACGAACTTGAAGCCAGCCTGGGCTACCACAAACTCTGTCTCCAAATAACAACAACAACAATAATTCTTAAAGAGAATAAGAATATAATTAGTAATTTTCCCTCCTAGTGCCTGCCGGGGGTTACTTTGCCCACACTAGACAAACCTTCCCACCCCATCCTCTTCCTACCTAACCCGCTTTTCCACTGTGCTTTCTGCAGGTCTTGCAGAAACAGTTGGTTGTGATCTACAGCCTGTGGACCCCACAAGGGTGAGGTGACGTATACTACCAGCCAGGTCTCAGAAGGCTGTGTGGCTCAGGTCACCAATGCTGTGCATGAAGTCTACGTTCTCTTCCTGGATTTCCCCAATGTGAGTACCTCAGGCAGGGTTGGCGGGATCCCTTAGGAATCAGAGGAGATGGGGTGAAGGGTGTCTTCTTGTGGCTTTACTAGAGCCTCAGTCACGAGACTGATGGGCAGGTCCTGGGAGGGTCCATAAGAGGTGGCCTTTGGTAGAAGGGATAATCTTGTGGAGAGCATCTCAAGAGCCAGCTGGAGGGCAGGTGAAGTGCTCATGGGTGAGGGAGCTTGTGGCTCACCGGGTGAGGTACTCCCTGCCATGTGTGATGACCTGAGTTCAATTCTTGAACCTACAACTTCCTCAGGTTGTTATCTGACTTCTAATACACCTGAGTGTACATATGCATGCTTGTGCACACCACACACACACACTTTTGTTTTTCTTTTCTTTTTTTTTTTTTTAAGGTTTTTCGAGACGGATTTCTCTGTGTAGCCCTGACACTTTTGTTTTTCAAGATAAGTTTTCTCTGTGTAACCCTGGTTGTCCTGAAATTAACTTTGTAAACCAGGCTGGCCTTGAGCTCACAGAGATCTGCCTGCCCCTGCCTCCAGAGAGCTGGGATTAAAGGCGTGCGCCACCATGCCTGGCCCTACACTGAGCTATATCCCTAGCCATGGATATAGACATGGGGGTCATTAGGATCATTATTATCTCATTTCTTGGGGGAGGAAACTGAGTCTGGCCTTGAGAAATAAAACATGAACTGAAAGCCAGAGGGCACACCAGAATCCTAGGGACCTCAGAGCCAAGTTCAGGTTCATGGGCCTGCCTGGGCTGCAGCCCACACCTAGCTGATGTGGACTAAGGTCCACATAAGATGGAGTTTAAGGAGCATGGGATTATACATTTGTGGCCAAACCATGCCCCTAAAACTGATTTGACGCTTGCTTTGCATTTTGTGTAGTGATAAGAAGGTGCCCAGACCACCAATATCAGGGGCCCTGCTTGCCACAAGGACTGTGGGCTTTGATAATCCCCAAAGTACAGATAGCACCAAATACATTTTATTTGGCTTTCATAAGCATTGCAATTGTTTTTCAAGTCGGTAATGGTATGGAAAAATAAGAAGCTTTCCTGTAAGTCCATTTTGTCTGTTCTGAGGTTTAGGGCCTTGCACCTGTTCTGGGTGATTGGCTTCCCCTGACAGCAAAGCCAGGCAGAGGAAGTCCCCAGCCAGAAAACCAGGTCTACGGGACACAGGTGTGTAGACAGCTCCAGCCAGGACACAGGAGGCTAGTGTTCTGGCAGGCGGTCCAGGCAGGGTACTTCAGCTGCTAACTGCTTAGGCAGGACTTCCTGGAGGAGGTGACAACACAGAGGAGCTGGGACTCCATGGGTAGCAGTGGACACAGGAGGTAGTGTGGTGTAAGGCGGGGGTTTGGGTGTGAGGGAAGCTTCCCATTCAGATTCTTCAGGCCTGGAGTTCACTAGGAGCAACACGGGAGACGTTGGGAACTTGGTTTTTACATCGAATGGGAGCTGAAGATTTTAGGGCTGTGATTGGGTGGGGTGCACAGTAACATGGCATAGTTCGAGGATCGCAGGTTTGTCCATCAGATTTCCAGTACCTTTTTCCCTTCCAGAGAACGGCTATAGATCATGATTTTGAACTTTTTTTTTTATTATTAAATCTTTGGGTTTTTGGAAGGTTTCTTGTTGTACCCTGGTGTTTTGGAATCACGAGATCTGCCTGCTCTCGTCCCAAGGACTCGGAATTTGCCTTTACACGGCTGCCCTTCCATGACCTAATATGTGACTTTTAACTTTATTAGGTCCAGGCTTCTACCTAAATTTCGGGTCTTGCACAGGGTTTGTGAACTTGGATTTGGTCCAGGCTTTGACCTATTCCAAATAATTAACTATATTCTACAAATGAATGCATGTTGTTATAATGAATACCATTCTTTTTTTATTTTTGAGGTTTCGAGAAGGGTTTCTATGTAATAGCCGGCTTGCCTGGAATCATTGTAGACCAGCTGGCCTCGAACATCAGAAATTTCAACATGACCATGACACAGCGTTTAGGATCATAACGTTTAGTCAGGCATTGCAGTATGAGACTGAAATTCCAATTATTCAGGAGGCTGAAGCAGGAAGATAGCTTGCAAAACTACAAGTTTTAGGTCATCCTGGGCAACACAGTGAGTTTGCTCAAAAAACAAACCAAGGAAAAAGAATGCAGATTCCGGAGCCAGTCAGTCCTCATTTGAACTGCAGCTAATCTCATGGTCACATTGCTTTGTTGGCAAAGCTGTCTGAACCTTGGTCTTCCCACGGGAAACATGGAGACTGATAATTGTTCCCACCTCTCAGGTTACTGTGAGATTCCAGGATAAGGCAGGCAGAACGCAGAACACAGAACCTGCCTACAGAAAAAGCTCTCATTTGGCAGCTGTAAGTTTTGTCATTATTTTTTTTCTGGACACCATTTTTCATCTATAAATACTTGGACATGACCCAGTTTTCAAACATCTTCCATTTAGATTAGTCCTTAAACCTCATACTAGTTCAAACCCTATGGGGAACAAGAGGCAGAGACGAAGATCCATTTTCAGGCAGGCTAACAGAGGTGGAGTTCCTGGCCTGTCTGTGATTCTGCTCAGTCTAGCACTAACTTTCCTTCCTGATAGTCTCCAAGACTGGGGTCCATGCTACAGTCCCTTGCCACCAACTCTACCCGGGCGCTCGCTGTGGCCAAGGGTCCAGAGAGAAAGTAAAGCTGAACCACTCACAGGCCAAGAATCGACATGACCGACTGATGGAGTTAGCCATGTTGGGGAGAGTGAGAGGCTGTGGGTGACAGGGAGATACTCACCGACTCTAGAGGAAGGGATTTGGGGGCTGAACATGGAGCTCAGTTGTTAGGGCGCTTGTCCACCATGAGGCTATGGGTTCGATCCCCAACATCTCATAAACAAGGAGGACCTCGGCAGATGCAGAAGCATCAGAAGTTCCAGGTCAGGCTACAGCGATGGCTCAGCAGCAAAGAACACTTGCTGCCCTTTCAGAAAACGCACGTTCTGTCCCAGTACCCACATCAGACAGCTCACAACCGCCTATAACTCCAGCTCCAGGGGCCCCAACACCCTCTTCTGGCCTCTATGGGTACCCACATACAGACACATACACATAGTTAAGAGTAATTTTTTTTTAAGATTTTATTTATTTAATGTATATGACGAGCACACCGTAGCTGTCTTCAGACACACAGAAGAGGGCATCAAATCCCACTACCCATTACAGATGGTTGTGAGCCACCATGTGGATGGGGGGAATTGAACTCAGGACCTTTGGAAGAGCAGTCAGTGCTCTTAACCTCTGAGCCATCTCTCCAGCCCAGAGTAATTGTTTTTAAGTTCAAGGTAGCCTGGCATGCGCAAAGGCCTAAAGGCCACATGCGTGGGCAAACAGGCCTAGTGGAGGTGGCACTGCCTCTCCTGACCTTTGGCCTCCTTTGTCAGTCCCTGGCACAGAAAAATGGCTTTCCTGAGCATTCCCACCCTCAGATTCCCTGTGTGTGAGTGGCAGATGAGCAGTGGCAGCCAAGAACCCCAGGAAAGTGGCATTTGAAGTGTGTGTGTGTGTGTGTGTGTGTCTGTCTGTCTGTCTCTCTCTCTCTCTCTCTCTTGTGTGTGTGTGTGTGTGTGTGTGTGTGTGTGTGTTGATGAAGTCTGTAGACCAACCAGGGGCTGCTGGGCAGGGGTTATCTCACTGGGTCCCCAAAGGACAGGCGGGAGCCTGGATTCCGGGAGGGGCCTAGGGTCACATCCTGACCTTCAAGACAGGAACAGGCCTGGTGCCTCAGCGATTCCCATCAGGCTGACTTCACTGTTCTGCTGTCCCAGACCTAGGCAGCCAAGCTTAGTTGGCTGCTGATTTGTCTCTCCCCCAGCCCCCCTGCAAACTCAGGGAGCTCCTTCCTCAAGATAGGAGCCAGCCAAGCTCTGACTCATGCCTAGCCAGAGGGGGCAGGCAGTGCTGTTGAGGCAGAAAGGGAGCCAGGGGAACCTCCACTGGTTCTCCCCAGGCTATCATGGGAGACCATGAGGGGCTGGGGAAGGTAGGATGGCCCTTAGAGGTAGTACCACACTGAACAGCCTCTCTGTCACCCATTTCCTGTGGCTCCATAGTGGTAAACCTGCAGTGCTGGTGGAATGAACCTGGAATCCTTCTCTTACACTGCAGAGCTTGCTCAGGGAACCCAGGACCCCTGAGTGTCTTGCTCAGTCATCTCTGAGCCTATTCTGCAGGCGGCAGGGTGGTGGCTCATATTATAGCCTCCAAAAAAGGACCTTGCTGGGCTGATGTGAGTTCTTCTCTACCTGAAGAATAGCAGAGCTGGCTCTGGAGGAGGCAGCTCAGAGGATTCTGGGCTGGGTTTCTCCCATCTGGACACATGAGCACCCTCACTTTGCTATCAGAAGCAGGCTGAAGAGACCAAGGGGTCCTGGGACTGGAGCTGGCTTTGTGTTCTTGTCCCACGCCTTGCAGGTGATAAGCAGGGTAGGGAACTGGTGTATCGGGGTCAGGTGGCTGGGCAGGGACTCTCACTGTCTCCCCAGCTTTGGCACTGGGTTACCCTGAGAGTACATACTTATTGGATAGATGGACAGATAGATAGGTAGTAAACGGGGGAAAAAGGAACCATAAAGTGAGAAGAAAATTAAATGAACTCTTTTAAGTCCTCAAAGTAAAAACCTGTGAATCAAGAACACTATACCCGCGAAATTATCTTCCAAAACTTATGGAGAAATAAAGGTACCTTGAGACAGACACAAATGAAGGTAAGTCATGATAAGTAGCCAGCTCTGCAGGGAGTCTTCAGTGGAATACTTCACAGGGGAAAAGCCTGACTCAACACACTGGCCTGGGAAAGAAACCATAATGCCCAACCCCCGGCAAATCGGCAAGCCCTAAACCTTGTATGGAAGCAAGAAAAGAAATACCAATAACCTTTCAAAACAGAACAAACCTAACACATTTACAGCAAGAAGCAAAACCCCTTCTTACAATTATCTTAAATTGTTTTGGCAGTTTCTCTTCTTGATGGCTTCTAGTTTAGTTAAATAAATCATTGCTAAATAGGATACTGTCTCTCTCTAAGTGTCTGTCTCTCTGTGTGTCTCTGTCTCTCTGTCTCTCTCTCTCTCTCTCTCTCTCTCTCTCTCTCTCTCTCTCTCTCTCTCTCTCCTCTCTCTCCCTCTCTCTCTCATATTTGTTGAGTCTTGGCTTGTGCCCTAAGACCAGTCTTGAAGAAGTTTCTGAGAAATGCTACTGAAGAACATGTGTGTTCCTTACCCATTGTGGGATGTTCTGTCCGTATCTGTTAAGTCCCATTTATCCATACTATTCTTGGCTCTGAGTCTCTTGCTAGCTTTTAGTCTGGAAGACCTCTGGTACCAGACTGAAGGATTGAAGTCTCCTGCTGTTATTGTATCAGGACCTGGTTGGTCTTTGTATCTTGAGTGTTTGTTTCATGCAATTGGAGGCTCCAATGTTTGGTGCATAGAATTTACAATGTTGCATCTTGAATTGTTTCTTTTATTAATTATTCCTGTCCAGCCTGCATGGTGACCCACATCTTTAATCCTAGCACTCAAGAGACAGAGTAGTGATTCGGGAGTACAGTAAGCCTGGCTGCAGAGTCAGTTCCAGGACAAACAGAGCTACATAGAGAGAGCCGTCTCAAGAATAAACAGGCAAACAACGAGAAACACAACAACAACACAAAGTGGTGCCCCATTTAATCTCTTCTACAGTTTTGTTTGAATTTTGGACTTGTCGGCATAACTATGAACTTCCATTTGCTTGCAGTTTGCTTTCCATGCTTGGTATGATAGTTGTTGGTATCTTGTTGGCTAAGTATGCATCTCAGAGACAGCATAAGAGTCTTGTCATTTATCCAGTCTGTTAGCCTTGTCATTGAACTTGCAGTTCAATGTGTGTCTTTTGTGTCTTCCGAGTGCCAGGCTTACAGGCATGTGCCACTGTATTCAATCTCAAACAATTTCTTAAAAAATATTTTCAGATGGACATGGTAGTACATTTCCTCAGTTCTGGCAACTGGGAAGCAGAAACTTGAGGCCAGCAAGGTCTACACAGTGAATTCCAGGCCAGCTATACAGTGAGACCTTATCTCAAAAAAGGAAAAAAAAAATCAGACTAGGGTTGGAGATGGGTCAGCCCTTGAAAGCACATCCCGCTTTTGTAAGGATCCCAGATTGATTTCCAGCACTCATGTTAGGTAGCTGGGAGCCAGGGATCTGACTCCCTATTCTGTCACATGCACACACACGCACACACACACACAACACAGACACACACAAACTGAAAATATTTCCCTCAGGAGTCAGTCATGATGGCACATACCTGTGACCCCAATATTCAAAGACTAAAGATATTAAGTTTGAGGCCAGACCTGCACACAATGAGATCTTGTCTCAAAATGAGGTGGTGGCACATTCCTTTGCTACGCAGAGAAACCCTGTCTCAAAAAGCCATAAATAATAATAATAATAATAATAATAATAATAATAATAAAATTGGGGCCAACTGCAGTGTCACATTCCTGCTTCCCAGTTCCTTTGGAAGTTGAGGCAGGAGAATCACTTGAGTGCAGGGAAAGGTCCCGTCTCTTAAAATACAAATAAGGAATCCTGTCTTTGTTAGTAGAATCTACTAGTGAACCCAGAGGCGCCAAGCTGGGTATCGGACGACCAGCTATGAGGCCAGATCCCTGCATCTTCACATGTACATGAGCGGGTAGATTGTCTAGCTCCTGCTCCAGGACAGGGAACCGAGGCCCAGAGAGGAAGACTGACCATCCAGAGTCACAGAGCCACGTTTAATTCAGGTCTGTCTGGCTCTGAACTGTTTCCCCCGACACTCTTCCTGTGTGCACTGTCGCAGTCTGCTGAGGCAGACCTGGGCCTCCTCTGCGCTGGCCCTGGGAGGGTGGGGGCTGCAGGCAGACCCAAGGCTCCACTCCTAGAAGAATTGCTGGAAATGGTTTTCTATAAGTGGCTACTAATACTCAGGGCCTCTTCACCGAAATCCCCCTTTCCCGACACCAACCACTGGGCTAACAATGGCATCTGAGGGACAGCTGGTACAAAAATAGCCACTGGTCTCCTACCCACCCACTCAGGGAGGGAGTTGGGCAGGCCCATGCTGGCAGGCCTGAGGACAAGGAACTGGCACATACGTCACCCTTGCTGGGCCTCCAGATGCCCAGGAGCCCATCCTGAAGATGGGCAGCCCAGACTGTGGGCAGACAGACCCTTCCTTTACCTCTCAGGGGACGAAAGAGGGAAATCAGCATGCGTGCAAATGGCTGGCGTGGTGAGTCAGGGTGGAGGGAAGGGAAGTGTTTACCGTGGAAACTGGTAACCGTGAGTGTTTCTGGTAACTGGTAGTCATCAGCTAGGTCTGGGAGCACAGAGCCCCCAGGAGCTCTGCTTTCCAGCCTCGCCATGCTCCCCACTGCTCACTCTGCAGCCTCAGTTTCTCTCAGTCCCCTCCTCTGTACAGAAGATCCTGGTGACAATGGAGTGGGTGTTTGCTTTATGAATCCGGAAGATTTGCTGAAACTTGTCACAAGCGTCCTGAAGCCCCAGCCTCCTGACCTGTGGTCCCCCATGACATGACCGTGACCTGACCTCTGATTCATTTTCTTCACTTCCTCTATCCAGGGCCCCTCCTGATCTTGGCTTCCAGCCCCTTCCTGCTCCCATTTCACAGATGAGTAAAGGGAGGCACCAAGGGATAGAAGCTATGGTCAAGTAGCTGCAGGGTTCATGTCCAGGGCACTTTCCTCCTGCTCATAGTTCCAGCTGCTGCAGCCCTTGGGTGTCTTCCCAGGGTGGCACAGCATCATCTCCCTGTCTGCGCATGTCTCTTGGTATAGTCTGCCAAATTATTGATCCCATCTATTTGCTATATGTGTGTCTTGAAGTCTTCCAGAGGCGCATGGATGGAGCTGGTGGCAGTCTGGGTTAGAGGGGCACAGAAAAGATTGCTACTGGGTGGCCAAGTGCTGTATGCTCCACTCAAGCAAGCACTGGCCTATGTGTCCTTTACTATGGACTCCATACTGTCTTTGGGTAACTTCCATTCTAAAGCCCAGAGGCTGGGAAATCCCCGTGCCTGCTTTGGTCAGTCTACATACACAGCTGTGTGCTCAGCACAGAGCGTAGCATGAATTCCATTGAACTGTAACACATTACAGGCACACACTTGCTTTACTGAGGTAAAACTCACTGATTTAAATGTGAAATGACAAGCTTCAAGTTCAGGGAGAGAGCCTGTCTCTTAAGTAAATATAGACACATAGCTGTGCAAGCAACCTGCCTTCCTCAAGCTGATGGTACACAGCAGTCAGGGTGAGCAGACTGGGCCCAACGCCAGGACGGACCACGTGCTTTCCTCTGTTGTCTGTCTGTCTTCTTTTTCATTTATGTATATTTGGCAGGCAGAGGCAGGTAGATCTCTTTGAGTTCAAGGCTGGCCTAGTCTACTGTCCATACTGTTTCAATATATATATATATATATATATATATATATATATATGTATATATATATATGTATGTATGTATTATGTATATCTGTATGTGGGTCCCTGCACATGAGCTCCAGTACCCACAGAGGCCAGAGGTGTTGGATCCCCTGGAGCTGGATGCGTGTGTTACAGGCAGTCGTGAGCTGCCTGGTGTGGGTATGGGAACTAAACTCATGTTCTCAGGAAAACCCATAAAAACTCTAAATTGCTGAGTCATCTCTCCATTCCCTCCAGCATTTTGATGTAAAACATGTATCACACACACACACACACACATACATACATATATATGTATGTATTGTATATAGATCATACATATATATATTACATTCCAATTATTTTTGAAGAGAGAGTCTTTTTTTTTTTTTTTTTTGATGAATGTAGCCCTGGGTATCCCAGAACTCACTATGTAGGCCAGGTTATCCTTAAAATGCATATTTTTAAGATTAGTAAAACAAGATACTTATGAAATAAAATTTAAACCCATTAGTAAACATGTGGGCTGGGGATAAAGCTGAATGGTAGAACATTTGCTGAGCATGGACAAGATTGGGTTTGCTCCCTAACACTGTAAACTATTTATTATTATTATTATTAGTTGTTGTTGTTGTTGTTGTAGTATAGTAGTAGACAGTATTTCCACATGTCTGAAATGCATCTTTGCATTATACTATAAGTTAATCTGAGAATACTTATTTAAGAATAATAACTTAGGGAGTGTAGAGATGGCTCAGTGGTTAAGAGCACTAACTGCTCTTCCAGAGGTCCTGAGTTCAATTTCCAGGAACCACAAGATGGCTCACAACCATCTGTAATGGGATCTGATGCCTTCATCTGGTGTGTCTGAAGACAGAGACAGTGAGAAACCCTGCCTCAACAACTAAAATAGAAAATGGCAGAGAAACCTATCCAGACTTGAACTCTGATCTCTACATGTGCACACACAGGCAAGTGAGTCCATGCATATGCACATACACCACATACACTAATAAGAATTCAAATAAAGGGGCTGGAGAGATGGCTCATGGGTTAAGTGCACTGGTTGCTCTTCCAGAAGACGAGGGTTCAATTCCCAGGTCACGGCTGCCTACAACTCCAGTTTCAAGGGATCTGATACTCTCTTCTGGCCTCCATGGCGAGCAGGCAATCACATGATCCACAGACCACACACACACAAATAAACACACACATACACACACAAACACACACCTAAAGGGAGCGAGCACCACCAGGACAGTCCCATTCGGTGCATGTTGAAAACAAAGTGAGAACATTTGCTCTTTTCCTCTGTCGTTGTAAAGAGTAATCTTGAACACAAAGAGAGATTAAGAGAGTCGTTTACGGAGTAGCCGGAGTAGCGGAAATATTTCTGAGCAGATTTTTCCAGGGGCTGAAATGCTTGTCTCTGGCTCTGTGACATCAGTCAGGGAAAACAACAGGGAGACGATTAGAAGCCAGACCCTAAAACTTTCCACTGATGTCTCTGTGCTAAACCAGTGCTCTGCTTTCTGACCGAGGAGAGCGCTTGCAATCAGCTATCAGGCCACATGCTGCTGGCAGGAACTGCCAGAGACTGTGTCTGGGAAGATTTCCACTTGTCTTTGTTCTCCGAGACACCACAAGGCTTCTGAGGCACCAACCTGGGTCAGCCGCCTTTGTCTCCTGCTCATTCCCCAACCCTCCTTCACCCATCTCACGAGCTCAGAAGTTTTGATCTGGCCATCTTCCCTTTTCTTCTTCGTCTTCTTGATAGAACTGTGACATTGCCAGTATTCCGTGTGATCACAAACAAGCGAACGCACTTCCGTGACTCGGTTTCCTAATTTGTGAGGGTTTTAATGGTACCCACCTCTTAGGTTGTTTCCCTGGGACTTGTGTGTAAATGTGGGTGGAACCAGGGCATGTGCATGTGATCTGCCACTGAGCAGTTCCCCAGTTCTAGGAACAACTGTGAATGCTTCGAGTGAGCTAGCATCAGAGTGGCCTCCCAGGGACGACTAGAGAAGGAGAGAGGATGGTGAGAGAGGACTCATTGCTTCCACGTGTATCGTAGCCTTCAGATACTTACAGGCCCAGGTTACAGCAGGCGTTCAATAGAAATCATCCTGAGTGGATGTTCTGGTGTGTCTGACGTTCCAGCACTGGGGAACTGAGGTAGGTAGAAAGAGTAAAGAGTTCAAGGCCAGCCTGGGCAAAAAGCAAGAACCTACAAGGAGAAGGAGGTAGAAGAGGAAAGGGAGGATGAATCTCGCAATCCTGAATGTTATGTGAAGCACAGATCTGTCTTAGTTTGCCCTCTGTTTTGCTTGGTTGGGACTAAGCCCATTCATTCATCCATTTGTTCATTCATGCCTTCTTTCCTCTTTAACTTATTTATTTTTTGTTTAATTTGTACTTATTTACTTTGTGTGTGTGTGTGTGTGTGTGTGTGTGTGTGTGTGTGTGTATGCTTGCATGTGTCACAGTGTTGGTGCAGAGGTCAGTGGATAGCTTGCAGGAGTCAGGACTCTCCTTCTACCAGGTGGGTCCTGGGAATTGAGCTCAGGTCCTCAGGCTTGGCGGTCGTGGCTGCTGAACCAGCCCCTCTTACGTTTTCTAGGCATGTGAGGGGATAGGTGCTATTCTGCAGACAGGTGACTGTAGAGAGGGTAGGTCAAGCCAAGGAGGGCTAGTGGAATGACCATCAACCATACATGAAGCATCGTTGCCCCACTGGCTGCAAACTTGACTGATGTATCTACGTTCGTGACTCTTCCTCCAGATGCTGTCACATCTGGAGCTGACTCTTCAGGCATTCAAGCAAAATGGCACTGAGACCCGGGAGGTGTTCCTGGTCCTCATTTCGAACAAAAGTGTCTTCGTGAAGTTTGAGGCCCCGGAAATCCCACTGCACTTGGCCTACGTGAGTGTGAGAGCCCTAACTCCAGGCAGGCTGTGGGAAGTTCCTGCCTGGTGTCCCTCTCTGTGAGCAACGCAGCACACCAGAAAGGCAGAGGCGGGAAGGGACAGGACCAGAAGCTAGGCCCAGAGGAGGCAGAGGTGGGCAGTCGAGGTGAAGACCTTCTCACAGATGGACACATAGACCAGCGTGGAGGAGACATCATGGAAAACCCCCTCCCAAGTCCAACTGCATGCGCCCGGCTTCCCTTCCGAGAGTGCCCTTCTCCTTATCTGAGAGAGGAAGTCGAGTACCAGAGATCTTCCCGTGGTGCCTCTCCATCCATTCCCTTCCTCACTTGCTTCCCAGGGTTGGGGAGTTGCCAGGGTCCTGAATGACGCTTGGAATGCAAGCTCTGTCTGGAGGGTTGCAGATCACCACCCAGAGGCCAGAGGCCTGCCGTCAGTGTCAGGAAACTGATAAATGTCATGCTCTTTAGTCACGGCTGTAACCCTGTTTTACTGAGGTTAATGCCTGCAGTTAGGCAGTGTGCTCTATTATATCTCTTCTGACTGTCATGCAGTCCTCCTTAATATCTGGCCCGAAGTCCTCCTGCTGCTGCTACTGCAGCTCAAAGGAGCGTGCAGTCAATAGTCCTATCTGCTTCCTCTGGATCACCTCCTCCAGGAAGTCCTCTTCATTTCCTTTCTTAGCCAAACAGACTCCAAAGGCGCCTAAGGGAGGTAGTAAGGTTTGGGACCTCTCCAGACTCCCTGTTCGTAGCCAGCCAGAGGTCTTGGGCCTTGTTTCTTATTGAAATTAAATTTAATCTAATTTTATGTAATGGGTGTTTTGTCTGCATGTGTGTCTGTACCATATGTGTGCCTTGTGCCTGGGGAGACCAGAAAAATGTTTCATTCTCAAGACTTTAGTTACAGATGGCTGTGAGCCACCATGTGGGTGCTGGGAATTGTACCTGGGTCTACGTGAGAGAAGAGTAAGGGCTCTTACCACTGAGCCATCTTTCTAGATCCCTTTTTGCTTTTTGCTTTTCATGATAAGGTTTCTCTGTGTAGGCCTGACTGTCCCAGGCTGGTCTCAGACTCACAGAGTTCTGTCTGCCTCTGCCTCTCAGGTGCTGGGATTAAAAGCACAAGACACCACTGCCCGGCTCCAGCCTTGGTTTTTGTTATTTATTAAATAATGTCCTCTACTTTCTATTACTTCAACTAATGATGTCTCTCTATTTCTGAATGGTGAGCTCCCAGGGTCCGCAGCCCCCATCTGTCTTCATTCATTCACTCGTTCAGTATTTCTCATACCTTTTCTCCTTTCCCCTTCCCCATGCATCGGGAGCACCTACTGTGCAGCAGGTGTCAAGATGCAGCTGGCATATCAGATCCCCAGCAAACAAAGGCTGGGAGCCTGAAATGTGTCAAGTGCTGAGTGTGATGGACACCAAGATTTCCCTCCTGTACCCTCAGAGTGCAGAGGGATGCAGACAGTTGCTACATTGATGCCACTGTATATAGTTTCAATGGTGCCCCTGTTGAGCTAGAGCAGGGACAAATAGACAAACAAATGTGTGTCTCTGTACAGCTGTCACATGCAGGAGGGAGATGAGCAGATATGGCTATGCTCTGGGCTGACTGACGACTTCTGAGCCTTGTCATTTGAGGTCTTGACCTCTTTGCTGCCAGCAGACTGAGCTGACTCCCCAGATTGGTTCCTGACCGGCATGGTAGGAAGTGACTCAGCACTCTGTGTCTCCACAGAACTCCAGCCTGGTCATCATGCAAGGGCAGCCAGGCGACAGCATCACACCACTACCATCCCTTACCTCCAAGAAACAGATCCTCGACTGGGCGCCACCAAGGGCAGCATCACCTCGATAGCGGCACTGGATGATCCCCAAAGCATCATCCTCCGGCTGGGCCAAGGTCAGCTCCCCAGTTGCTTCTGGGTTCAGGTTCAGTTACAGAGGAGACAGTCCTGATTCGGGTACTACCAGCCTGGGTGGCACGTGACTTGCCCAAAGTCAAACATGACTGGATGGTGCCCTTTGCTGTTAATGACTGTTTCTGCACCAGCTATCAGATGAGAAATGACAGATTTTTGACTGGGGATGTGACTCAGTTGGTAGAGTACTTGCATAATGTTAAGCCCCAGAGCTCCAGAGCATGGTGGCTCGGACCTGTAATCCCAGCACTCAGGAGCAAAGGCAGGAGAATAAGGAATTCAAGGTCACCTCTTCGACGTAGCAAGTTCAAGGCTTCCCTGGAACTTGCTGGTCAACCAGTCTAGCCAAATCTGTGAGCCAGGTTCAGTAAGAGACTGTCTCAAAAAATAATATGGCAAGCAATTAAGGAAGATACCTGACCTGTGCTGGTGTGCTGGGTGGGGGTGGGGTGGGGGAGGCTACACCCTTGGCACGTGCCATGGGCTCACTTGTCATATTAACCTTGTACTGACACATGAGGAAACAAAGGCCGGCTACTCGGCTGGTAAGTCATCCCCCACCTTTTAGGCTCGGTCCTGAATATCCCCACCACTACCTTGTCTGAAAGTGGGGTGGGACCCTCTGATATATTTGTCTCCACAGACACAAAAGCACCATCCTTGTGCTTGCCAGAAGCTCACAAGGACATGGGCGTCACACTTGAATGGCAACCACGAGCCCAGACCCCAGTCCAAGGCTGCCGCTTGGAAGGTGTGACTGGCCACAAGGAGGCCTACATCCTGAGGATCCTGCCAGGTTCTGAGGCTGGGTAAGGGTGCTGGCCTTCCGGGCAGGGCCCTCCCCAATCAGATTCTAGCCTTTGAGTGTATTACCCAATCAGAGCCTAACTCCAAATGTATTACCCAATCAGAGCCTAGCCTCCAAATGTATTACCCAATCAGAGCCTAGCCTCCAAATGTATTACCCAATCAGATCCCAGCCTCCGGTGTATTAACTTTCCTATTGCTGAGATAAAACACCACGACCAAGGCAATGTGTAGAAGAGTTTATTTTGGGCTGGCAGTTCCAGAGGGTCAGAGTTCACCACGGCAGAGTGGAGGTAGCAGGCATCAGGCAGCTGGAGCAACATCTTGAGCCACGCAGAAAGGGGGCAGAGAGCACACCAAAGCCCACCCCTTGTGTTCTACATCCTCCAGGAAGGCGCACCTCCCTGAACCTTCCCAAACTGGGATCAAGTATTCAGATGCACAAGACTTATAGATGACATCTCCTTCAAACCAACACACCAGATCTGTCCCCATACTCAAGCCTACAACCTATCTGCTTGCTGCAGGCCCCGGACAGTGACCGTAACGGTGAAACTGAGTTGCACATCTGGGGACGCCGTTCTCATCCTGCAGGGTCCTCCGTATGTCTCCTGGTTCATCGATACCAACCACAACATGCAGATCTGGGTGAGTCTTGCACCCTCACCCCAGCCTGAGACCTTGCATACCATAGCTATTCCACCCTAGCTTCCTTCTAAGTTGTTAAAGTAAAGGCCACTTTCCTGAAGCTTTTCCTGACAGGCCAGGAAATCCCTTAACCTAGCCTGGTGGGTCAAGGGAGCCCCCTGGAGATACAAACTCTAAGCTGGGTTACAGGGCAAAGGGGAAAGCGAGAGGATGAGAAGGGGAAGGGACAGTACGGCACAGGCGAAGGGCAGGAGTCTCCATAGGTAAGGCTCTGGTTCCCCTCCTCTGCCTTCAGACCACAGGTGAATACTCCATCAAGATCTTTCCAGAAAACAACATCAAAGGCTTCCCGCTCCCAGACACACCCCAAGGCCTGATAGAGGAGGCCCACAAGCTCAATGCCAGCATTGTAGCCTCCTTCGTAGAGCTTCCTCTGGCCAGCGATGTCTCCCTGAGGGCCTCCAGCTGCGGTGAGCCCCATACCTGTGCCCCTGTCCCAGCGCTGTTGCTCCTCCCTTCCCACCCACTTGCCCCTCTCTGTTCTTTGAGGTTAGGCTGGTTTCTCTGAGCCTCACTGGTCTCATCAGTCACATGAGGACGAGGGGTTAGCCACCCGAGAACTCAGCCCTCAGCCCGTAGTGAGCACCCAGTGACTGTCCACTCCACCCATCTCACAGGTGGTGTGCTCCAGACCCCCACTGCACCCGTTGTGACCACACCTCCCAAGGACACATGCAGCCCTGATCTACTCATGTCCCTGATCCAGCCAAAGTGTGGCGATCAGGTCATGACTCTGGCACTCAATAAAAAACTCGTGCAGGTAAGTAAAGCCCTGCTCCTCCCCCTTGGGATGCCCCTCCTCCTTGGGATGCCCCTCCCCCTTGGGATGGCCCCTCCTTGGGATGCCATGGACAGCTGGTCCCTCACCAAGAGTGTCAGGGTCCCAGCCCAGACAGTAAGAGCAAGTCACATCCCTGTGCAAGCCTGTCTTCTCACTTGTGAAATGCAGTTAAACAGAGCAAAGAGCCATGCACTGATATTGCTAGAGCCTAGGAGACTGAGCCAGGAGGATGGTGAATTTCAGGCTGGACTAGGCTACACAGAAGGTTGATATAAGAAAATAAGATCATCCTCAACTACGTAAGGAGTTTTAGGATAGCCTAGGCTACTTGATCCCCAATCTCAGAACACAGGTAGTACTCATGCCAACATTAGGTAGTCAGTATTAATCTCTGTTTGTTTGTTTTCTTTTCTAGACAGGGTTTCTCTGTGTAGCTCTGGCTGTCCTAGAACTCACTTTGTAGACCAGGCTGGCCTTGAACTCATAGAGATATACCTGACTCTTCTTTCTGGGTGTTGGGATCAAAGGTGTGCCCATCACTGCCTGGCTTAGTCATTATTATTGATCTTAACAGCAGTTGAGCCAGGTGGTCACAGAAGTTTGTACCATGTGGTCTTTGCATGATTGATAAATCCAAAAACAAGTGCAGGGCTGGGGAGGTGCTCGGGGAGTAAAGGGTTGCTACACAAGCACGAGAACCTGAGTTTGGATACCCAGCACCAAGAGGCAGAGAAAAGAGGGCCCTGGGGTCTCTCTGTCCAGCCAAGCTAGCCAATCCGTGAGGTCCAGGGTCAGTAGGAGACCCTCCCTGTCTTACCAGGCATGTGCTTTTAATCCCAGCACTTGGGAGGCAGAGGCAGGCGGACCTCTGTGAGTTCAAAAGCCAGCCTGGCCTACAGAGTGAGTTCCAGGCCAGCCAGGGCTATGTGGTGAGACCTGTAAAGAGAGACAGAATGAAAAATGAGAGTGAGAGCAAGAGAGAGAGAGAGAGAGAGAGAAACATATCCAAAAAAAGACGTGGAGAATCAAGGGATGACCCAGATGGTAAAACACTTTGCTCACAACACTAAAAGCCTGCTCAACACAGCTGGATCACACACAGCTGTCACACACACACACGTCTGCTCACACACAGCCTGCTCACACACAGCCTGCTCACACACAGCCTGCTCACTGATTCAACCCCTGGCTCACACAGTGGAAAGGCCAACCCCTGGGAACCTACCTTATAAGGTGGCAAAATAGAGGACATAACTACACTTAAATATGGGTATACACCCTTCACTGACTTGTATCCACCTGATCCTTGGCAGCACACTCAATAACAAACATAATTTTTATTAACAAAACAGCAGTATAGTAAAAACATGCCCGATGTATGATCTTGACACATGCATCCACACACGTTGCACACTGTAGCAGTGTACATATGCATTGATCAGACACACACATGTGAATATATAAACTGCACACACAACACACACAGAGTATATAAACTGCACACACAACACACACAGAGTATATAAACTGCACATACAACACACACACAGTTATATAAACTTGCACACACAACACACACAGTATATAAACTGCACACACAACACACACACTGAATATATAAACTGCTTGCACAAATTGTAAATGCATGCATTTTAGAACTATAACAACTAGAATGGAGAATAGATATCTGTACACACATACAGAGAAGAGGAAGAGAGAGAGAGAGAGAGAGAAGAGAGAAAGAGAAGGAGGGAGGGAGGGGGGGTCAGAGAGAGGCACTAAGACCTTCACTATGTATTCCTAATTGGACTAGAGCCTTAAACTCACAGAGATTCACCTGCCTCTGCCTCCTGGGTGCTGTGATTCAAGGTATGCCCCACCATGCCCTGCATAGAATGGAGAAAATCTTCATCTTCCTTCTGAACTTGTGAGCCTCCTGACCTCACCTCCTGTATGCTGGGATTATATGCATGTGACACTCTGCCCAGTTTTCCATTTGCTTTTGACCAAACAAACAGAACACATACATGTGCCAACTCTGGTTTGTTTCACTAACTTTCTCCCCTCCCCCACCCACCTCCCAGTGCTAGAGATGGAACCCACTTGGGGTCCCAAAAAAGTCTAAGTCTGTTCTGTACCCTGCTGTGTCCCTGGCCCCCTACAATAACTTGCTTTTATTTGGGGAGTCAGAATCTGGCTATGTACCATGTAGTGTGGAATTTGCTATATGGACCAGGCTGGTCTTGAACTCAGTAGAGATTGGCTGTCTCTGTCACCTAAGGATTAGGATTAATGACACACACCACCATTCCTAACTTGTAACTTAAATTTTTTAAAAAAATATTTTTAAATGTTTTGCCTCATGAAAGTCTGTACACCACATGTGCCCGTGGAGGCCAGAAGAGGCCATCAGATCCCCTGGAACCAGATTATAGACAGTTGTGAGCTGCCGTGTATGTTGGGAACTGAGCCAGGGTCTATGTAACAGCGGACAACGCTCTTAGGATCTCGCCAGATTCTTATTTTAACTTTTGAACTTTTTTTTCTTTTTTCTTCCTTTTCTTTTTTTGTTTTTTGAGACAGGTTTCTCTGTGTAGCCCTGGCTATCCTAGAACTCACTCTGTAGACCAGGCTGGCCTGAACTCAGAAATCCACCTGCCTCTGCCTCCAAGTGCTGGGATTAAAGGCATGTGCCACCACTACCTGGCTACTTTTGAACTTTTTGTGGTTGTTATTTATTTTTCATTTCATTTCATTTCATTTCATTTCATTTCATTTCATTTCATTTCATTTCATTTCATTTCATTTCATTTCATTTCATATTTCATTATTTCATATTATTTTAGAGACAGGCTTTCCCTGGCTGTCCTAGGACTACCTCTGTAGACCAGGCTGGCCTTGAATTTACAGAGATCTGCCTGCCTTTGCCTCCCAAGTGCTGGGATTAAAGGTGTATGCTGCTACCCATCCAGCTTAAAAAATTGTTTAAATGTAAGATGGGGTTGGAGAAATGACTGAGCAGTTAAAAGCACTTGCTGTTCAGAAGACCTTAGTTTGATTCCTAGCACCCATATGGTGGTGGCTCACAACCATCTGTAATTCCAGTTCTATGGGGTCTCATGCCCTCTGCTGGTCGCTGAAGGCACTACATGTATGTGGTGCATACACACACATTTAACAAAACAACAACACACACACACACACACACACACACACACACACACACACACACACACACGTGTCCTGGGTTCAATTCCCAGCAATGCAGAAAATAAGAAGACATTCTAGTTGCCCATCCTCTACTGAGTAATTTTTTTCCTAGCTTTTCTGAAGTCTCTGTCAGAGCTTTGATAAACCATCCATGTCTCCTTAGAAAGGTTTCAATAAGGATTTGTTTTACTTATATTTACATTATGTGTAGGGTGTGGGGTATGTGCACATGGCTACACATGTCCATGAGGCCAGAAGTCATCTTTCTGAGCTGGAGTAACAGTTGGTTGTGAGCATTCTGACATGGGTTGGGTGCTGGGAACTGAACTTGGGTCCTCTGCAAGAACAGCCAGGGCCTTTAACCACTGAGCTATCTCTGCAGCCCTGGTGAGCAGTACTTACAGTGTTTCTGTAGTGATGTCCAGGCCCGAAGAAATGCTGGGCCTTCTGACGATGCCCTTTTCCCCTGGGCCAGACTCTACAGTGCACCATCACAGACCTGGCTTTCTGGGACTCTGACTGCCAGGCTAAAGACAGTGGTGACCATCTTGTCCTGAGTAGCTCCTATTCCAGATGTGGCATGAAAGTGACAGCTCATGTGATCAGCAATGAGGTAAGGCCTGGAATCAGGAAGGTGCCAAGTCCAGCAGAGTCGGTGTCCTGGCGTGCACTTTAATGATCCCAGGGGCTAAAGGACATTCAGGGGGCAGGGAGCAGCACTGAGTAGGAGCCAAAGCAGAGATGTGGCTTAGCTTGGCCTTCCCATCCATAACTTGGGTCTAGGAGGTGGGATATCCTCTAGGGCCTTTCTGGCTCTGACCAGTTTCTTGGCTCTGTCTTTGCAGGTGATCATCCATTTCCCGGCGGGCTCACCACCACTTCGGGTGAGATGGACAGGCCTACGGTGCTCTCCAACTGGTTCAGGGTGTACGGCTGGGGTGGACCACTTTCTGGCCTAGCAGGGAGCAGGCCTCAAGAAACTTGGGCCTGAATCCTAACAAGGCCTGTGTTTTTAGTGTGCCTCAGTCTCCCCTGCCATACAATGGGAGCAGTGCTGTTGAAGGTTAGGCTTTCAGCCTCTTAAATCCAGGTGACTAGCACACAGTGGCTTTGTGACCATGGGCAAATCATTTAACCCTCCTGGGACTCAATTATCATTGGCTGTAACAGTGACATGAGAAAAGACCCTGCCCCATAGGGTCTTTCGGAGCAGTACTGAGAGATTTGACATTTCTTCCCATTAGCCCAATGCCAAGTGAGTTCTTCATAAATATGAGAATTATGACTCCGTTATATTTAAAAGGTGAGGATGAGGGTCAGGCAATTCCTACTGCCATCCATCTCAAACTGCCTGCCTCCTCATGTCCTCCCACAGAAAAAGGTGCAATGCATCGACATGGATAGCCTCTCCTTCCAGCTGGGCCTCTACCTCAGCCAGCACTTCCTCCAGGCATCCAACACCATCGAGCTAGGCCAGCAGGGCTTTGTACAGGTACCAAGCACCCTACTTTTAACTCTTTGAGTCTTCTATGGGCCTTTCTTCCCAACATTGCTAGAGATCAGAGGACGGAGAAGCCAGCCTGGGTGTGTGGGACAGATAGAAAAAGAATTGCATGTTGGAATGTCACCCTGTCCTTCCTGTTTGCTCTGTGGGACTCTTTCTTGTCTTTTATTCAGAGGGTGGGGACTCTCCACCTAGTTTATGTCAAGAGGGCGACAGTGAAGGACCAAGGATACCTGTATGTATCTCCTCCTATCTACCTGTCTGTGCAGGTGAGCGTGTCTCCATTGACCTCTGAGATCACAGTCCAGATAGATAGCTGCCATCTGGATCTGGGGCCCGAAGGGGACATGGTGGAACTCATCCAGAGCCGAGCAGCCAAGGGCAGCTGTGTGAGCCTACTGTCTCCAAGCCCTGAAGGTGACCCACGATTCAGCTTCCTTCTCCGTGTCTACATGGTGCCCACACCCACAGCTGGCACCCTCAGTTGCAACTTAGCCCTGCGCCCTAGTACCTTGTCCCAGGTGAGTGGACATGGCCTGGGGTTTGAAGACAAGGAGGTGACAGTACTGTGGGATCTAGAAACAGCTGGCAGCCAGCAGAGCGAGAGCCAGGCAGGGGGTCTTGACAGCCTGGCTATCAGGGCCACTCATCTATAGCATCATGGAAACTGTGACATAAGTGTATACACACAGCTGCAACTGTCCATCTATATGTTTAGCCTCTAGATATTTTACCACCCATCACCCATCTGCCCACCTACCCATCAGGAGCCCAACCGTCTATCCACATACCCATCAATCTACCTACCTATTCATAGACTCTACCTGCCCACCCACCAGAAGCCCAACCATCCATTCATATGCCTACCCACATACCCAACCATTTACTCACCCGTCCAAACAACACATATACCCATCCATCTACCTACCCACTCACCCATCTACCTGTCTACTAATCCATGTGTCTATCCACCCATCCATCTATCCACCATCCACCAATCTACCTACCTATCCATGTTCTCTACCCAACCACTCACCCATCTACCTCCCCTCCCCCTACCAAGCGCCCCCCATCATCCACCCACTTGCCCTTCTATCTACTCATTCACAAGCACCCATCATTCTCAGTACTTCCACTAGCCCACCTAGTCACTCACTTCCTCTAGAATCCCACCTACTTACCTCCCCACGTGGCAATCACCAATGTGACTGATCTCAGGAAACCTAATAGTCTGCTCTGCTGGTATCATGTGTTACTGTCCAGTGAGTCTCCATTCTCAGGCCCTCAGTCTTGACACTCCCAAGAACACTCCAGACTTCTGCACACAGATTTCAAGGACTAAAACCTTCTGAAGCTGGGGCCCCAGACAGCCATACCTATCTTCCAGGCTCTGAGCCTCCAAGCATCTGACCTGGCTTGTGGCTCACGGCTTGCACAGGATAACAGATGCCGAGCTCCTACTATCCACATGGCCATGAGAGGCCCCCTAGGAATCCTGGAGACTATTTACAGCAGCCTTGGGCTACCCTGCTGCTCTCCCACACCACGTGGAGAGACTTGCCTGCAGGCTTCCAGCCTGAAAATGGCAGACCAAGGACTCAGCCAAGGCTTGGGATGGTAGCAAGGGAGAGCTGCAAAGGCAGGGAGAACCACATGCTGCCAGCTGAAGGCTGGACCACTTACACTCTCCCCCTCCTCAGGAAGTCTACAAGACGGTCTCCATGCGCCTGAACATCATCAGCCCTGACCTGTCTGGTGAGTGGAGAACAGTCCCAGGGATGGAGCCCAGATGGGGAGAGGAGGCAGTAGCCCTTGGGATCAAAGGAGGGCTTCTCAGGCCCAGCAGCCTGAGGAGCTCGCAGTAAGATGCATCTTAACAGGAAAACACTGCCAAGTGCCATGGACGGCCCTCCAACCCCCAGACCCCTCATCTCTGTCCTGTCAGTCACTGGTGCGCCTTGAGAGAGGACTTGACCTCCTGGACAGAACCGAAAGCACTTTAGCTGTGGTGTAGGCCTTATATTCCTCAACACTTCAAGCAAGGGTGGAGGAAGCTCCTTTGGCCTAACACCCTCTGGTCTCTATTTGTTCCCCTGGGCCCAGGCACTACCAGGCAAGAGAGTCCTTGTTGCTAGGGGCAGATATATGCCCTGTAGTCAAGGATGGTATGTACTCTCCCACAGCCAGGATTGAGAATGCAGGGCTTCTAAGCTCCCTGCACAGCCAGGAAGCCAGAAACTAAGGTCCGGGGCTATGTAAAAGACAGGAGTGAACCCTGCAGTCACCTGAGCAGCACTAGTTTTAAAAAGATGCTCTAGCCCACTCTAATCTGGTGTAAGGGCTGCTGTTTGGGGAGGCACTGACCTCCGGTCACACAGCTTAACAGAGCAGGCGCCTTCATCCTTTGCCCCCACTATGCCATCCATAAAGGTATTTGTCTGCTAGGTTTTGGAGACAGGAGGGTGGCCCACGAAGTCTGGCTGGCTGGGCTTCAGCTTAGGACTGTACTAAGCTAGGTGAAGAGACTTCTGTTTGGACAAGTCAGAGGTCACTGGCTCAACTGAAACTAGCTAATACCTGTGACCCAGGCCAGCATGACAGGGTAGCAACAGGCCAGAGGCCAGAATACACTGTCTATTTTGGCTTTCCTTTGGTCACACAGGCAAAGGCCTCGTCCTGTCCTCTGTGCTGGGTATCACCTTTGCTGCCTTCCTCATCGGGGCCCTGCTCACAGCTGCACTCTGGTACATCCATTCTCGCACCCGTGAGTATCCAAGCCTTTGCCCCATTCCTGTCCACACCACCCTGGGGCACACCCAGTGAAGCCTCTGAGGAAGTGGGGAGTCCTGCCTGGGGCCCTGACCTCCGCCCCTGCCCACGCCCCTCAGGTGCCCCCAGCAAGCGGGAGCCCGTGGTGGCAGTGGCTGCCCCGGCCTCCTCTGAGAGCAGCAGTACCAACCACAGCATCGGGAGCACCCAGAGCACCCCCTGCTCCACCAGCAGCATGGCATAGTGCCCAGCCTGGAGCCTTGGGGAGCCCCCCAGCCAGCCCTTGCCCTGCAGGAGAGACCGAGCAGCCACAAGCTGGGAACCGCTGGCCATGAACTTGTCCCTGGAAACAAACACCTCCCCTCAGCCAAGGATGGAGCAGTCCCCCTGCAGCTGCTCCTCATTCCTCCCTCGAAGAGGCTTGTCACCAGTGGAGACTCCAGCTTGGATACCTTGGGATCTCCTCACCCCGCTTTACAGAACTGCCCAACCCAGGGGTTCTGGGATATGGCTGCCCAGGACTATAGAAAGACACGGCACTGCCGTGTACATCCATGCTGCTGTATAAGCCTAAGCTCTGCCTTCAAGATGGATCCGTGCTGATGGACTGGGCAGGGTGGGAGGCAAGAACTCAGATATGCCCAGCCCAGCCCAGAGCCACCTGCTTCTGGCCCCAGGAGCCTCCTCGCCTGGACTGGCACAACTTTGGTGGGAGAAACAGAAGCTGAGGGGTGCTCAGCTCAGTGGGCTTAGATAGAGAGAAGGTGGGGTGGGGGAGCCCAGCCCCTCCCAGAGACCTCCTCCTAGCCTATCCATTGGACAGCAGCAGGAGGGGAGTGGCCACGCGGCTGGTCCTGGGCCAAGCCCTGTATATTCACCAATAAATCAGACATGAAACCAGTGCTTCTTTGGGCTGTATGGGAAGGGGAAGGGCCTTTATGTCACAGAACAAGGGTGCACACCCCTCGGCCTGGCCTGGTAGCAGACACCAGAGCCCATGTTTGGAGGAAGCCAGTCCTGTCTGCTGCTCACTCATTTGGTGGCCCAACCTTGGGACAGAAACCAAACACTAAAAAGCCCTGTCTACAGTCTCTGGGGTCTGGGACACAGCTAGCCTATAAAGCTCTGGGTTCTAATCCTGTGATGACTCTTGTAGGCAGTGGTCCTGTGGACAGTCCCAAGGCTCCTGGGAGCCAGCCACCCTCCCTCCTCTGTAAGACAGGTATCCAGCTTGGACACACTGTTGGCGAGGTTGCGATGCAGTGTCTCGGTGTGTGGCACAAACACAGGTCCAGCCTTTCATGACATGGCTACCTTATACTCTGAGAGAATTAATCCTAGGCCATACTGCCAGGGCTCCAGCTCCTATCTATTCTCCTGCAGTGCCAAACTTGAACCCCTAATGTCTGATGAGGAAGCTAGAAGGTTAGGAGTCAATCAAAAGTTTTGTCATTTATTTACAAAAAATA
The DNA here is from genome assembly GCA_021653895.1 of Mastomys natalensis. Taxonomy (NCBI): domain Eukaryota; kingdom Metazoa; phylum Chordata; class Mammalia; order Rodentia; family Muridae; genus Mastomys; species Mastomys natalensis. The sequence continues at coordinate 866,530 of JAJTUV010000842.1, read as the reverse complement.
AAAAATAGAAGGGTTTAAAAGCTTCAATTAGTTCCAGCAACACAGTCCCCAAATGCCCGGGTAAGGGCCCTCTCTTTTGCCAGAAGGCACTGGGAGGGAGGAGGAAGTCTCTGGTCTAACCTCAGGCAGGATCAGAGGCTGCCCAGTCAGCTCAAACAATAAGCTGGACCTGAGCCCGGAGGCAGCAGGGTGGGCAGGGAGATGGGCTGGGCTGAAAGCCTACTACATGGTAGGGACTCTGGGAAGCCCCCTGCTGTCTCTGCCAGAGGAAGGAGAGGCCAAAACACAGAGCCTCTCCCATCCCTACACTCTACCAAGAGCCCAGGACCCTGGGCCAGTCCAAAAGAATCTGAGAGCAGAAATCAGAAGGCACTGGGTATGAGTCTGGAAAGGCGGGCAGGTGTAGGACGTTCCTTGGCTACTGGGACATAGAGGGATCCAGTAGCCTCAGAACCCCACCCACCAGGTGCAGGCTTCCGGTAACCAGTACATGGATGGCAGCAGCCTCCCGCAGGATGCTGGCCCCACTGTTGGCTGTGGGGTGGTTGAGAAGGCTCCTTGGAGGGCTCTGAGGCTGAAAGATGGGATCACGGCCTTGGCTGATCCACTGCAAGGCGTGGGAGATACAGCTAAAAACAAGGGAGCTCGTGCTAGTAGGCTGCGGTGGGTGTGGTGCCAGCAGCAGGGAGCCTGGCCCGGCAGGTTCTGGGCCACAGCTGCTCCAGAGGTTGGAGCCGGCCTGTTTCTCGACCAGGCAGTTCCAATGCTGCTGGTGCTGGAGGCAGCGGAGCAGCACCTGGTCCAGAGTCACAGTGAAGTTCTGCTGGTCTGTGGGGTCCAGAACAAGGCATGTCAGTGGAGGGGAGAGGGAAAGGGGGCTGCAGCACAGTGAGCATTTGCTTAGCTCCTGGCCCTTACAAGCATCACTTCACCAGACTGCCTGTTGTCTGCATGGTGGACTGTGACCAGTGCAACCGGCCCACTGTCATGGGAAGCAGAGCCTGGTACTCCAACTCCATAACTCCCATGCTCCTCTTTACAAAGTGTCCTCTGGGGTCCCTCACATATGGGCATGAGTGTTTCCCAGGAAGCCTGTTAAAAATACAGATCCTAGATCTCCCCACAAACGGTCCAATGTGGGACGTGGAGGTCTATCCAGATGGTTCACATTCCTTCCGTTTTTAAAATACAATGCAATATAGTACAAAAAGCATTTTGGGAGTCAGTGAGGTGGCTTAGTGTGGCAGGGTGCTTGCCACCAAGCCTGTCCTCCACTCATGTCCCCAACCCAAATGAATTAATTAATGTAATAAAAAACAGCTTTTAAATGTACTTCACACTGCGAGCCAGTTCTACATTGCCCCGTAGGTGCCCAGAGCTGAGTCTTCAGCAGGAAGTACCTGCCCATCTTCATGCAGCCCACACTGGCATTTTCTAGTCTCTTCCGGTCAATGAATCTTAGCTGAGTCCCACTGAGCTGATTTCAGTAGGTGTCAGTGGGCTGTAACCTGTCCTTTAACAAAAATACTCTACCTGATAATTCTTTTACAGTGTTTGACTACATGCCACAACTCTGAAAATATACCAAATGGTGTTTCTACAATAAAATCCATACACCCTGGGGCTGGAGACAGGGCTGAGTTGTTAAAAAGCCCTTGCTGCTCTTGGAGGAAAGCTGGGTTCAGCTCCCAGTCCCCACACGGTGGCTGACCACCATCTGTAATTCCACTTCCAGTAGATGTAATGACCTCTGGCCTCCACAGGAGCTGGGCACTCAGACACACAAAAACAACAAAAATCAATCTTTTTCTAAAAAATGCTGCCTCCTAGCATGCTTTGGAAGTCCTCATTCCTCACTGAGCAGTCTGCCACGAGCACCTGGCATTTGCCTTACCATCTGTCCCCTCTCACCTGCATTTCCTACAGATGAAACCTCTGTCACATTGGGGCAGAAGATAGCGTAGTCAAACTGGCAGGGCTAGGAGACCAAGGGGAGATGTAGTTAGTATCAGTCTTCTGAAAGGATGTCTCTCACCCCCACTTGACTTCCAAATATCCCCCAGGCCACACCTTTGGAGGCACCCACCCCTGCACTGGATACTCTGGTAAGGAGCCGCAGGCCTTCGGCACCCACCCCACCTGCCTCACTGAATGGCCTGCCGTACACAGTGCTTGCATATCTGCACTGTTCTGAATGAAGATTCCCGTGGTACCTACTCAGGGAAGCCTAGCTAGGGAGCAGGCCCCAAACCCAGGCTGGGGCAGTTTCTGGATATAAACCACTTCAGCCTCCTGCTCTGACATGGGAAATGAACCTAGGACCCACTCTGGCCCTGGCAGCCTAGAACAGATGCAGTTTCCCCAAGCAAAGGCGTGACGGGGATCGGCTCCATTAACACCTGAGGACATCTAGGCCTCAGTGTCTACCAGAAGCAGTGCCACCTGCTGCCCACCCTCCAGGTGGACCCTGTACCTGCAGCAACTTCAGCAGGGCAGCGGAGTCCCTGTCACCCGTGGAGTTGAAGAGCAAGACGTGTACTTCAGGCCCACTGTGCCAGGAAGAAATGGGTGGGACATGCCTTCTGCCCTCCCTCCCAGGCCCTTCCAGCCATTTCCCCAGATCTAACCCATGTGGGTTCTCTGCAAGAGCAGCAAGGGCCTTTAACAACCATCTCTCCAGCTTCAGGGTATAGATTTTATCACAGAAACATCATTTAGTACATTTTCAAATTTGTCCCATGTAGCGACATCACTGCTAAAGAATTATCAGTATGACATTTTTTTTCTAAGAGCAGGTTACAGCCCACTGATAGCTACTAAAACCAACTCTAATGGGGTTATTAGCCAGGATCCCACCCCTGCATGCCCAGTCTTACAAAGAAGAGCTCACCCATCGGTGCGTTTGCTGCCTTCCAATGACTGGCAGTACCACTGCACACAGGCCTGGACACTGCTGGTGGTATGAGCGCCATCCAGGTACCAAGTAAGAGGTCCCCGCCGGAGTATCTGTGTCCGACCAGGCCACTCTGTGTCCCGAAGCCCTGGCAAAGGCAGATGAGACAGTGCTCTGGGATCCACAACAAGGCCTGTGATCTCCTGGCCCTGCAGGTAGATCCACTTACTAATGGCTGTCCCTGGGTTCCTGGAACGGGCTGTCCTGCTATGGAATCTTCCGGACAGCCTGGACATGGGGCTGCTATCACACAATCATACATTCCCAAGTGACAGCCAGTGAGGGCTTAGATCAAGTAACCTAAGATCTGTTCCACAGCTGTCCTGACAGCAACCCTGGTACACTGAAACTGTTCTAAAGGGGTCTAACAGTATAAGCCTGTGGCTGAAAGTAGTTTTAGAGGATGGGAGCAGAGACATCCTCACAGTCTGGTGACAGACAGCAGCTACCGCTGACTGGCACTCTGTCCCAGGCTTCTGGGCTCTGGGCTCACACTGAATGGCATAAGATCAGGAACCATCAAACAGCCCCTGGCAGTGGGTGTTATCACTATCTCATTTGGCAGACAGGAAAACTAAGCTTCCGGAAGATCTATGAACTCTAGTCCAGAGACAAATGCTCACCTGAGGCACAATCTATAACTGCCCCAACCCCCAAACAGGAAACCACAAGAGGCATTCTCCAAGGGCACAAAGATACAATGAGGGGGAACAAAAATGTGTAGTGGTCGTGACTGGGAAGGAAGTTTCAACTTACCACGTCTCATGTGGGCAGTAGGACGGAACACAGGTGCCAGGGGCAGCTGCCACCGTATGCTTGGCCTGGATACCTTCAGCTCCTGAATGTCTGTGGGGTATGAGTCTGTGTGTTCAGACCCCTCCAAGGCAGCCTCCACTCACTGTCTACCTACATGCTCACACTGGCCCACCTACCATGGTGGTCCTGCTGCTCCAGCCAACAATGGGCCAGCTGCAAGGCTAAGGCTGCATTAGACCGCTGGTGCTCTCCCTCCAGGCCCAGGCTCAATGGCAGTCCAACAGCCTCCAGGGCTTCCAATGGTGGACACAGGTACAGGGGACACTGTGGGGAAAAAGGCAAGAGCTGGTCAGCTGACCTGCCACCACCGCCACTGTTAGGCCTTCTGACCACCACACCCCAACCACCAGGGCCTACCAAGACCTGCTCCCAGAGCCAGATGTGTACTAGAGCATCAACAGCTGCTCCCGCCACCCACCTTGCACATATGAGGAACCCAAAGCCCAACAGGAGACTGTGTTCCTCTAGTCAGCACGCCCCTCCACCCCAGCACCAAACCAGACAATCACTCACTGAGATCTGCTGGGCTCGATCCCTCAGCACGGCCAGGGGACCTTCTGGCTGTAGCACAGTGAAGGCAGGGACACCAGGCTGCAGGCACACCAGGGAGAAAGTGACAGGGGTTGATTTCAACTGAGGCCACAGAGGGGTTCAGGTCACACAGGGAGAAGGATGAGAAGCCAGACTACAGATAGCTAAGACTGATCCTGACTTGCCACAGCCATTCTTTTGTAAGCGTTAAAAGGACAGACCCTGGGCTCCCATGAACCTCTCCTGCCTTGGCCTGCTATGTTACCTTAAAGATGCCCCCTTTCTGCCATGCTATTTTCTCCATCGTATCTCCTAGCAGACTGGTGTGGTCAATGCCAAGAGAGGAGACTCCACACACCACTGGCCTTCTGAAAGAGAGAAGAAGGCCCTGGTTCAGAGTGCTGAGTCACCAGAGCAGGCTTCAGGGTGCTGCACAGCAGCTGCCTCACCTGATGATGTTGGTGCAGTCAAAAGCCCCGCCAATGCCCACCTCCACCACTGCCAGGTCCACCTGTAGGAGAGCAGACAACACAGAGGGAGAAGGAAGCCCCTCCACTCATGTGGTGCTCCCCAAGGACTGACACAGGGGCTAGATAGACACTCACCTTCTCTTGGAGGAAGACATGGAAGGCCATGAGTGTGAGGAAGCGGAAGTAAGAGGGCATGGAAATGTGGTCGCCATCCTGCATACAGGAACGAGTCAGGGGCCAGAGCCTCATGTCCCCATTCCCCCCGCCCCAGATCCCACACTCCCTGCTCTGGGGAGATGGGCCCTCTCCAGCCCTCCAGCCACAGCACCTTGAATTCCTCCAGCTGGTGGTAGAGGCTCCAGAAGTGCTTGGTAAAGAGCTCAGGGCTGATGGGCTTCCCGTTGATTCGAATCCGCTCACGCACCTGCACCAGGTGGGGAGAGCTGCCGAGAGACCTGGGGTCATCGGGACTCCCCCCTTCCCAAGCCTTGGGGCCTTCCTTGCCTTACTGTGTTTGCCTTTCCTGGGACTCCATGACGTCCTCAAGCATCTGAGCTCCTGCCTAGGGCCTCCAGAGCACGCAGAGGCCAGAGGCCGCACCTCACCCCAACATCTCCAGCCCAGCCTCTTGCTATCGGTGGGTTCGTCCTACTATACCACTCTCAACTAAGAAGTCCCGCCCCATAAAGGAGAGAATAGCCCTGTTCTCAGGATGGTCTAACATAGTCTCTGGGCCCCAAACACCCTGTGCTTCCCCATCACACAAGGATTAGTAACTCTGCTAACATGTACCTATAACATCCTATAACATGTACCTATAACATCTGCCTTTCAGTTTTGAAGCAATAAATCCAGAGGGAGGAACCATTGGAGTCACCCCCCTGTCCCATCCACATCCGCAGGCTGGCTGGATGGCCATGTGGGCCAAGGTCAGTGGTTAGGGTTAGAGGTTTTACTCATAACTATTATCAGTGGCAAGCAATACGGCACTGTTGCCAAAATCGCTGATCTGAGTTCATCCCGAGAACTCGTGTGGTGGAAGGAACTCCTCCTAAAGATTGTCTGACCTTTGCACACGGGCTACAACAAACGCACACGTGCAAACACACATGCACTAAGAAGCTCAAGGAATAAAAAATTCACTGCATGCTTTCAAGCTTTAAAAAAGTAAAAAAAGTATTCTTTTATCAAAAAAAAAAAAAAAAAAAAAAAAAAAAAAAAAAAAGAAGAAAGAAAGAAAGCCGGGCAGTGGTGGTGCACGCCTTTAATCCCAGCACTTGGGAGGCAGAGGCAGGCGGATTTCTGAGTTCGAGGCCAGCCTGGTCTACAGAGTGAGTTCCAGGACAGCCAGGGCTACACAGAGAAACCCTGTCTCGAAAAAACAAAAAAAGGTATTCTTTTTATTTAGCGGTTTTTCTTGGTAAGGTCTCACATAGCCAAGGCTGGCCTCCAACTCACTACATAGCTGAGGATAACCCTGAATTCCTGATCCTCCTGCCTATATCCCTCAAGTGACAGATTTTACAGAACTGAATGCCACCACATTCAGTTCCTAAAGGGTTATTCCAGCAGACAGATGCTGCCTTACATAGTCACAGACTGCTTCACGACCTCTGGTCAGTGACAGACATATACTGTCCTTTATGATTACACCACTCATCAGTGCAGTGGCCACTGTGTAAGTGTGCTGTGTGCACAGTCACACAAGCCTCCTAGAGAATGTGTCTGCTTTATAGCTCCCTAAAGACCCTCACACCAAGTCATCTCCCTCTCTTTCTTTCTTTCTCTTTTGTTTTGTTGTTTTAAGATAGGGCTTCTCTGTGTTGCCCTGGCTGTCCTGAAACTTGCTCTGTAGATCAGACCAGCCTTGAACTCACAGCCTGTCTCTGCCTCCTGAGTGCTGGGATGAAAGGTGTGTGCCACCACCGCCCTGCCCAGCTATGTCTTTATTTTGAACAATCACCAGTTCCAGGAAAACATGTTGATCTGAAATGGCCAGAGCCAACTGGTTTCAGATGCTTATGGAGGTGGCCTGCCAGAACTGATAAAGTTAATGTTGGATATGCTCCTCCCTCAAGAACCAATCCCAAGGAGCACAATCATATTTGCTCCTCTGAACCATCCTTCATTTAAGGTGACAGGCCGAGGAGAGGCTTGCATCAGGCCTTCCACATCTTGTGGGCTTCGGATGTCTGTGCACCACCACAAGGGGGCGCTGCCTCCAGAAGAAACCATGGCTACACTGGCAGAGCTCTACTGCCTCCCTGTGGAGACTCTGACATGGAGGCCATAACCTGTGCTCTGTGCTCTGTGCACCTTTGAGTCAGGTTTGTGTTCCTTACTCCAGAGATATTTTAGCTCTGTGCTAAAAACTGGATCTGGAGAGCCTGGGAGATGGCTTAGTCAGTAAAGAGTTTGCCATCCAAGTATGAGGACCTGTGTTCAGATCCCCAGTATTCTCACACTCCACCCCCACCCCCACCCCTACCCCTGCCAAAAAAATCCCAGCCAGTGGCTGTGAGTCTACTACCCCACTGCTGGGGGTGGGGGCAGAGACAGGAGGATCCCTGGGGTTGCTAATGAATAATCATCCAGCTGAGTCTAGGAGCTCCAGGTTCAGTGAAAGACCAAACTTGAAGAAAGAGAGAGAGAGAGGGAGGGAGGGAGAAAGGGAAGGAGGGAAGGAAGGAAGGAAGGAAGGAAGGAAGGAAGGAAGGAAGGAAGGAAGGAAGGAAGGGAAGGGAAGGGAAGAAAGAAAGGAAGGAAGAAAGAACACACTAAAACAAACATACACACATAAATCATACTTGAAGTTGCGTGAAGTGATGTACAACTTTAATCTCAGCACTCAAGAGGCAAAGGCAGGTTAGACTCTGTGAGTTCTAGGCCAGACTAATGTCTAGAATTCCAGGTCAGTCAGAGCTTCACAGAGAGACACCCCACCACATCCCCAAACAAAACAAACATTAAAAAAGCAAGCAAAAACAAGCTGTGCATACGGTGGCTCACACTAGCAACTCCAGTAGGAGTCTGAGGTAAGAAGATCCTAAGGGGCTGTCGGCCAGCCTGGGGGACACAGTGAGTTCCAGGTCAGCCCAGGCTAGAGCGATACCTGCCTCACACAGGGCCTGGAGCAATGGCTCAGCAGTAAAGAACACTGAATGCTCTTACAGAAGACCTGGGTTTCATCCCTAGCACACACATGGCTCAGAACCTCTGTAATTCCAGTTCTATTAGGCACACACGTAAAGCACATACACACAGGCGAAATGCACATACACATAAAGTAAGAGGAATAATTTAAAACAGGCAAAGATTACATTTACAACTTAAATTAATAAAAGGTCACCCGGCTCTTCAGCCAGGTGCTTAGGCCACACCTTCAGGACACGTCCCTTTCCTCTCCTCCATTTTGTCCCATATGGAAACTGATGGCTGCTATTGGCGGGCTAACATGAGCACTGTGGACGTAATGTTTGCTGAACCAACAAATACTGGGAGAGGGGCAAGAGAGGCTGACCTTGACTCTAGCACCATAGCCCTCCAAAGCTGAGACACACAGAGCCCAGTACCTAAAGAAGCCCGTCTTCAGACCGTAATTCCGCAGGATCCGTTCGGTGAAGGCACAGGTGGAGCCCTGGAAAGAAAGCATCGGGTGGGGTGAAATGATGGGTACTGCTGATTGTCGACTTGGCAGCACCCAGAATCACCAGGGAGACAAGCCTCTGGGCAGGTCTGGGGAGGAGTTTCTAGACAGGGTTGACAGAGGCACTCGACCAGCATCCATCCCTTCCTTGATCTCCTGCCATGGGGGACCATATCCCCCAGAATTTACAGCCAGATAAACTCTTCTTCCCTACATGCCCGATAGGCTTATGTCACTTGGCATAAGCTGTCATCTGAGAGGACGGAACCTCAACTGATCCAGCTTATGGATCCAGCATAAGGGCATTTTTAAAATTAGTGATTGAAAGGGAGGGCCTGACCCACTGTGGGTGGAGCCATCCCTGGGCTGGGGGTCCTGGGTTTTATAAGAAAGCAGGCTGAGGAAGCCCTGAGGACCAAGCCAATAAGCAGCACCCTCCATGGCCTCTGCATCCAGGTTCCCACCCTGTTTGAGTTCCTGTCCTGACTTCTTTTGATGATAAACTATTCTATGGAACTGTGAGTGAAATTAACCCTTTCCTTCCCAAGTTGCTTTTGATCATGGTGTTTGATCACAGCAATAGTGACCCTAAAAAGACACCCTAAGTTGCTATTTGGTAGCAGCATGTAGAGAATCAAATAATAAAGGCAGATAGACAGGGGCTGGAGAGATGACTCAGCAGTTAAGAGCACTTCCAGAGGTCCTGAGTTCAATTCCCAGCAACCACATGGTGGCTCATAGCCATCTATAATGGGATCCAAAGCCCTCTTCTGGTATGTCTGAAGATAACAATAGTGTACTCATACATATCAAATAAATAAATCTTAAAAAAATCAAAAAGGTGAACAGGCACTAGCCCACCACATGGACTCCTCCTGGGTTACTCTTACCTTTCCTTTGGTCCCAGTGACATGGATAATGTTTAGCCTGTTCAAGTCCTCCACCTACGACAGACAGAAAGACCCTTGCCTCAGCCACTGGGCTCCCAAGCAGATAGGGCAGAGGTGTTTTGCAGGATCCACTATCTTACCTGCAGTCCACTCCGTGCCACGTACATCTCCATAGCCTCCAGCTGTGCCTGAGGGTCACTCCGTTGACGCTTTACCTGCTCCAGGTAGCTGGCATTGGTTTGCAGGGTGTTGAGCGTGCGCACAGCATCCTGGCAACCACAGTCCCAGTTCAGTGAGTGTCCTTAAGGACAGAGGAACCCACCCTACCAGTGGCAAAACCAGGGCAACAGGCTGGTTACACCAGCCATGTTGCCTTTACCTACCGCTACTTGGTGGGGACTGCTCTAGCATATTTCCAGTTCTAGCAAAGATGGGGGCCACGGGCAAACTAGCCCCACCCAGGGAGTGCCAGGTAAAACTGTCGAGATTAATGGACCTTCATTTCCTGGGCTGCCTTCCCCAAGCCTCTATGCCCTTGGGCCTTCATACACAAGGCACACCCTGGGAAGAAGGCTTTGTCCTTATTCTGTCTGCCACTATACTGGGGCCCCATTGAGCTGAGGCCAGGACATTAGAAATCTAGGAACTTTGAATTTTGGAATATTTGAGACTCTGGAGTTCCACATTCTAACCCCCAAGACAAGATGGTGTAATTAAGCAATTAGATCTGGAAGAGGTACAGAGGGAGGGAAAATATGCCCAAGAATCATCCAGCCAGAATCCACAGGTGGGTTCAGACAGCCTCAGGAGATGGCTTTGGGTAATGGGAGTGGGAACAGAAAATAAACAGAGAGGCATTTGAGGATATAAATCCAGTCGTGTGTGTTTCAATTACACCTACATTCTGCGAAATCTGTGCTTGGGCCCTTCCTCTCCGGCAGAAGACTGGTCACCTGCCCTCTTATCCTCAAGCCTTGGCTGGAAGCCTCGTAGCCCTAAAGCAGTGCCACCTGCCTGGCTACCATTAAGTTCTGGTCATTGACAACTGACCCTGGCACAGTAATCTACAGTTTGTTCTAGATCCTTGGTCTCTTTATTGCCTCTTTTTCTGCCTGCCCGCCAGCCAATTCTGAACACTTGGATTCTAGTCTTCGAGTCTTGGAGACTCCAACCCCAGATTCTCCTGGGTATTTCCACTCTGTACTCCAGACTCCTCCCTTCCCCCTCATCCTGCATTCCCAGTGCAGGTCCTTAGAACTTCTAAAACTCAATTCAGACTCTGGACGTTCTGGTGTGTCACCAGCGCCCATTCCCTCCGCAACACGCGCTCTCAGAATTCCCACATCGGGCCACCTGAGCCCAACTTTCCCGTCCCTGTCACCTCCCCTGGACTCCGGGATGTTCCCGCCTCCCGCAACTTCATGCTCGGGTGGCCCCAGCAGCTGGTGGAGAGCGGAGCAGGGCTCCGGTCCTGCCCACGTGTCAGTACCGGACCGTTTGCCTGCGGGAACGGCCAGAAACCTGATACTCCATGCCAGGCTCCTGCGGCGCTGGCCACGCGCTCAACCACCGCCGCGCCGCGCCCTCCGTCGTTGCAACACGCGCAGAAACAGCTGCCAGAGACAGAGCCGAGCACAGGTGGCTCCGCGCCCACGACATAGTCTTAATGCCACCGCAAGCTAGGCCTGGGCCGGAGCCTCCCCGCTTCGCCCCGCCCTGTTTCGCCCCGCCCCGCCCTGATGCACCTCTAAGGCCCACCAATCAGGCTCTCGATTTCCCTAGACCAATGAGAACCGGCGCCTTATCGCGGCCATCTTTGTCAGGGGCAGATCGCGCTGCGGTGCGCTGCTCTCGCCATGCTTCTAAGGGGCGCGCTGCCGGGGAGGGTGGAGGGAAGGGGGTGTTCGTGGGAGGGGTCCTCTATCTTAAAGGGACTCTAACTCTTTTCCTCGCCATCCTCCAAAGGTCTGTGCCCCAGGTCTTAAGGACTTCCCAGTACATCCTAAAATAGCCACTCCGAGCCAGCAGTTTTCAGTCCCCGCTCCATGCCAGACTAGCTCTGAGCTGGAATAGAATTACATCGCTGGCAGATGCCTGTGTCATCAATTCCCAGCACCGAAATGTACCGGCTCACGCAGACACTGGGGATGCGGCCTTTTCGGTCAAGAATATGACCCTGTTTCCCCAGACCCTTAACTCACTCTAGAAGCCTAGGAAGAATTCCTGGAAGAATGACACCCCTATCGAGGTCTGCGGGGTACAGGGGGATTCCCAGGCTAAGAAGGGATGAGAAAGACTTCCATTTGGTTGGACCGGGTTGCTCCCAGGATGCTTCATCAGCAGGGACCTGGAGCCTTTGTGAAATTGGTTTGGAGAAATAGCTCAGTGATTAAGAGCATTGACTGCTCTTCCAGAGTCTTAAGGTTCGAGTCTCAGGATCCACACAGTGGCTCACACATGTAGACTCCAAGCTGGGGATCTGACCCGACTCTGGCCTCCGAAAGCACAATGCAAACAGGCAAAAATACTAAGTAAAGACAAAAAATTTGGAGTAAATTTGGCTGGCTAAAATGGTTGGGGGGGGGGGGGGTCAGAGAGATGGCTCAGTGGTTAAGAGCACTGACTGTTCTTCCAGAGGTCCTGAGTTCAATTCCCGCAACACATGGTGGCCCACAACCATCTGTAATGGGATCAGATGCCTTCTTCTGGTGTGTCTGAAAACCATGGCAGTGCACTCATATACATACAATAATAAAAATATTTTTAAAAATGGTTTTAGGGGAAGAAGAGTGATCTTATTAGGGCTTTGGAAACTCCCTTGCAGTGGAGAGTGGATTTGAGGGCCCTCTGGGGAAGGAAACAGTAATCTCACCTAGGTAGGTGAGGAGGTAGTTCCATTTGTGGAAGGTACTGGATAGAAAGTGGCCCTTTGAACAGCAATGGGTTTTCAACATCTCCTGCATTTCTACATCGGGCGTAAATATTTAGCAGAGATTGTCTATTTTAAATAAACAAGAGTTGTTTGGGGAAAAATATGGACATCTGCTCTCTCTGAAAGTACTGCTGGACTCAAACTCACAGAGATCTGTTGCGCTGACTCCCGAGTGCTGGAATCAAAGAGTCCAGGCATATATTTCATACCCTCACTCATTCTCGGCCCACTTTTCCTCTCAATCTTTCTAGTGTTTTTTCCCTGTGGGGTTCCAGTCTATAACCCAGAACCTTCCTCTACCCACTGACCGGTTTTATAACCCTTGTGCCCTACCCCCTTTTTTCTTCTCTCTGACAATCACAAAATCACTTTGTGCCTCTAGGAGAAGCTCTATCCCAGAAGCAGAGGCAGGTGGATCTCTGTGAGTTTGAGGCCATCCTGGTCTACAGAGTGAGTTCCAGGACAGCAAAGATACACAGAGATATTCTGTTTCAAAAAAGGTAGGGGTGGGGGGGTTGGGGGTGGGGGGGTTGGGGCTGGGGGGTGCCCTGCCTAGCACATGCAAAGGCATTGAGATTAGTCCCGTAGGACTATGAACAACAATATTAAAATGAAAGCATTGTGTACCTGGGTCTGTCCTCCCTCCAAAGGGTCATTTTTTTTTTTTTTTTAAACTATCAGATCTGTAAGAAGTGTCACTGGAGGTATACAGCATCTCAAGGGAAGACTTATTTCTGTGGATTCTGTGGAGTGAGGTAGAACCCGGTTTGGCTCACTTCCTCCCTCTTTCTTGTTTCCTTGTTTGGTCTTTTTGTTGTTTGTTTTTGTTTGTTTATGACAGGGTCTCACTAGACAGCCTACAGTGGCCTGGAACTCCCTGCATGGCCAAGTCTTGTCTCTAACTCTCAGCAATTCTCCTGCCTCAGCCCCCCAAATAGAAATATATTTAATATTCAAGGAATACAGTTGTGTGCCAGGTTACTCAACTTAATTTCCTTTATCTTTAATTTATTCCCTTTTATGCAGGTGTTTGGTCTGATTTAGCTCTGTGCAGAACCTTTGTACAATGCCAGCAGAGAGCAGAAAGGGGGCCGGGGCTCAGATCCCCTGGAACTAGAATTACAGACGGTTGTGAGCCACCCTGAGGGTGCTGGAACCTGAACCCATCCTCTGGAAGAGTTTAGTGCTCTTAGCTGCTGAGCCTTCTCTGCAGTCCTGATTCCTTTTATCTCTGTCATGATCAAAGGAACAGAGGAGCTGACCCTTTTTGCCTGGCAGACAAGAGCCTCAGCGCCTGCCTTAGGTTTCTCTAGAGCCATGGCTGAGGCCCCAGTCCTTGGACTGTCTACATCAGCTCTCACTGGAAACAAATGCAGAGACAGAGGACAGAGCCCTGGAAACTCTGCCAATCTAAATGGTATTATTCCAGTTGTAACAGGGAAATATAAGTGGTGCCTGGGCTCTGGGCATGTCACCTGTGCCTTGGACCTGTGTAGTCTCTATTGTCCCCAGTGACACTTTTCATGACTTCCCACTTATTAATTTTATTACTTTGAGGTAGGGTCTCATATATCCCACCCTAGGCCTCTATCTAAGTCACAATATATCAAAGCTGCCCTTGAACTTCTGATCCACCTGCTTCCGCCTCCCAAGTGCTAGCCTCACAGGCTTGCACCACTGTCCTATCGAGTTTACACACTGCTAGAGATCCAGCCCAAGGGTCTTTATGCATACTAGGCAAGCACACTTCCAACTGTTTTCAGTTTTGTATTCACAGACAGCAATCAACCCTATATAGGTGACTCTCTACCATACTGTTTCCATATACCCTTTCTTCCCTGGTGCTGGGGTTGGCTTACATGCACGCCAGCGCGCGCGCACATACACACTAGCATGTCTGTGGAAGTCAGAGGACAATTTGCAGGAGCTGGTTCTCTTCTTCTACCATGTGGGCCCTGGGAATCAAACTTGGCAGCAGTGCCTCTCAGCACCAAGCCATCATGCTAGCCCACCCACAAGGCTTCTACATTTCTTACTCTGGACCGTGTTGGTATGTAGATGTCCCTGTGTCTAATTAGCTTTTCTGAGCTGTGTAGTACTCCACGTGGGGGAAGACTATTGAGGACTTGTTCCTGTAGGCTGACCTTTAAGCTGTTTCCGGCATTTTGCTGTCACATGCGATGATGTAACGGCCTCATTTGCATTTTTATTTCTTCCACACGAGAGAAACCCGAGACTAAAAAGTGCATTGATTAAGTCAAGGGCGATTTGCAGTGCACATGCTCATTCATACATGTTACCTCGTGCCCAGCAGGGGAGATGGAAGTAGTTTCCTCATTTCTGGGCATCCTTAGATCCTCGAAGAGCAGTGCAGACACAACCCTGGCATCAGCCATCTCATAACCCTTCTGGGAATTAGAGATTGTCCTCATTTTATAGGAGGAGAAATTGAAGCTCAGGGAGATTAATGAAGTCACCAGCAAACCCAGACTTGCTGACTAATATCTACCCCTGCTCTACCCAGTCTGTCAGTTCCCTGATGCTGTCTGCTGCCCCTGGACTTGCTGTGTGTCCCATCTCTGATTGGTCTCCTCATAGCAAACTGAGATCTGAATGAAAAAGTCCAGCTGTCCCTTCCTCACCTGGGTCTCTACTCCTGGGCTGCTATAAAGAACAAGGAGAGCCAAATGCATCAGTAAGTTTGTGCAGAAGCATCGGATTCAGAAGCGGGGTATAAGCTGGGCAGTGGTAGTACATATCTTTACTCCAAGCACTCGGGAGGCAGAGGCAGGTAAATTTCTGTGTGTTTGCGGCCAACCTGGTCTACAGAGTGAGTTATAGGACAGCTGGGACTACAGAGAAATCCTGCCTTGAAAAAAATGAAAAGTGAGTACATCTCTGTACCACCTGGTACGGACAAGAATCCTCCATGTTCCAATGTCTACACTAACGGCCTACAGAGAATCTCTCTCCGTGGCAGCTCCCCTCTTTTATGTTCAGAGTCTCACTTTGCCTATGGCCACAAAGGAGTTAGGACACTTGCAAACATGGATATAAGGTATTTTGATCATATTCATCCCTACTAGTCCTCTCTTATCCTCCTCCTTCCCTCCCTCTTCCCACCTAACCTCCCCCCTTACACTCTCATGTCTTTACTTTTTAAAAATTATTATTTTATTTTCTGTGCATTGATGCATTGCCTGCATTCGGATCTATGCACTGCATGCATGCTGATGCCAGAGGAAGCTAAAAGGAAGCACCAGTTTCTCTCAACTGCAGTCACAGATGACTGCAGCTGCCATGGAATTGCCGAGCGGTGGTGGCGCATGCCTTTAATCCCAGCACTTGGGAGGCAGAGGCAGGCGGATTTCTGAGTTCGAGGCCAGCCTGGTCTACAGAGTGAGTTCCAGGACAGCCAGGGCTACACAGAGAAACTCTGTCTCAAAAAACCAAAAAAAAAAAAAAAAAAAAAAAAAAAAAAAAAAAAACAGAAAAAAAAAATCTGCCATGGAATTGAACCCAGGCTGGGAATTGAACCCAGGTCCTCTGGAAGAGCAGCCAGTGGTTTTAACCAGCCCTCCATCTCCCCAGCCCTCACATCTTTTCCTCTTTATTTATTTTGGTAACCTAATGGGTTTAACTAGGGTTACTTACAGGAGCATGAGTGACAATGTTACAGTAGCACAGGCAGATTACCAATGGCTGCACCACTGAAAAAACTTCCTCCCCTCATCCACCAATGACCAACTGAAAAATAGCCCCTGCAATCATGCCTTCTAGAATGACTAGAGGAAACAACTAGCCTGTGCTCAGAAGCCCACGTGCTCCCATCTTGTGCAGCAGATGATATGGATGAGCGCGCCATCTGCCCTCCTGAAGGCTTTTCTTTTCTGGACTTCCTGCCACCGGCTCTCTCTCCGTCCCATCCTAAGGGTACACTCTGCTGGCCTCACTCTCTCTGCTGTCTGTCATCTCAGGCCTCTCTGACACACTGGTGTCCTATGTCCTGTGATAATTCACCATGCCACAGGCAGGACCATCCAGCAGCTTCCTGGTCTCTCACCCACAATGTCCACGGTGTCTTAGAGTGCCCGCCCTCATGACATCTGCCTCCTGAGATTGTTGAAGCCTGCTCAGGCTGGCCTAGGTCAGTCTAGCTGAGGAGCATCTAGCTATTGTGTAGCCACTCAGAACCTTAGTCAGGTCTCACTCTGGATCCCTACCTATGCCAAGCCCCACCCACTCCAGGCTCTCCACTCCCGACAGGTTTTCCCTCATAGATCCACCTGACAGTCCTCCTGCTGCCCATCTTCTGACCCTGAACGTTCTCGATTTTAGTGCATTTCAGTCCTTGTGGGTTCTACTGCCCGAGTGATAAACTCCTAACGGCATGTTTCAAACTTGGACCATCAGCCAGGTCCCTTTAGCTGATGGTCACACTTCATGACCACTTAATGCCAACAGTTTAATCCTGTTAACAGCCTGGACAGCAGTACGACCACGCTCACTACACAGAGCAGCAAACTACGGCACAAAAAGTTGCTCAACCAGCCTGGGGTCACACAGAAAATGAATGTAGGGACTTTGCACTGGTCTGTCCCTCTGTCCTGGACTGTTGAGACATTTGCATGACTGACCCCCATTTCAGAACGTCCTTGACAGTATCATTCCTTTCGCCTGTCAACCTTTTGTACCGTTGAGATTTTGAAGCATGTGGTTGTGTTACCATTTCAAAAGAAACACTTTTCTGGGCCAGGCAAGTGGGTAGAGGTGCCTGCAGTCATGACTGACCGCACAGTACTTGGGAGGCGGAGGCAGGCATATCTCTGTGAGTTCAAGGGCAGCTTGATCTACATAATGAGTTCTGGGACAGCCAGGGCTACATAGTGAGACTTGTCTCAAAACAAACAAACAAAAGAACAAGAAAGAGTGTTACAGTCAGCTGTAGTGTTTGGCACTTGAGAGGTGGAGGAAGGAACATCAGAATTCCAAGGTTCTTTTGAAAGCAAAGCAAAGGAAGCTGGACTCAGAAGGCCTCATACTGCATGCTCTGTCTTCTTTGTGGAATCCAGGCGTGTGATCACAAAACTAGAAAGCGGATCACAAGAGGGGAGGGAGAGAGCTTCGAGGAAGAGGGAAACAGAGAGGAAAGTGGAAAACATATGATAAACAAGCAGAAGGCAGGCCGAGGAGATGGCTCAGGGGTGATGTGCTTCCTGCACAAGTGTAGGGACCTAAGTTTGATCCCCAGTACCCGTGAAAAAAGCCGGCACCATGCTACACAGCCTGAAATCCATGGCTGGGAAGCAAAGATGAGACGGTCCCTGGAGCTCGGTCGTCAGCCAGCCTCTCAGAACAGTGAGCTCCAGGTTCAGTGAGAGACAAGAGACCTTGTCTCAAAGAAGATGGAGAGCCATTGAGGGAAGAAGAAGTCTGGCCTCCTTCTGCGTATGCATATAAGGTCACATACATATACCACACCCAGGTGCACATGTGTACACACACAAATACATATATGCACATAGAAAGCAAAGGATGGTGCCCATCTTTAATCCCAGCACTCAGGAGGCAGAGGTAGGCAGATCTCTGAGTTTGAGGACAGCCAGGGCTATACAGAGAAACCTTGGCCTAAAGAGAAAAAGAAAGGAAGGTAGCGGGAAGGAAAGGAAAGGAGTGCAGCGTCCTGGGTCCCAGGCCAGCAGTCTTAATCTATATTGTTTTGTCTTTTGAAACTGGGTCACCAGCCGGGCGGTGGTGGCGCACGCCTTTAATCCCAGCACTTGGGAGGCAGAGGCAGGCGGATTTCTGAGTTCGAGGCCAGCCTGGTCTACAGAGTGAGCTCCAGGACAGCCGGGCTACACAGAGAAACCTGTCTCGAAAAACCAAAAAAAAAAAAAAAGAAACTGGGTCACCTTATGTAGCCCAGGTTGCCTCACCTCCTGACTGCTGAGATCAAAGGCATGTGCCATGCTAGTTTGAGTCACTTACATTTGTGTGTAAATCTCACAGGAAACCAAATCTCAGTCTGCAAGAGCAGGAAGCACACTGACTGAAGTCGCTCTCCAGCCTCCAGTTTTCTTTTTCTTTCTCTTTTTCTTTGTTCAGACAGGGTTTCTCTGTGTAGCCCTGGCTGTCCTGGAACTCACTCTGTAGACCAGGCTGGCCTTGAACTCAGAGATCCACCTGCTTCTACCTTCTGAGTATTGAGACTAAAGGCGTGGGCCAGCACCGCCTGGCTGCACGCTGAGTCTCGCTGAATAATAACGAAGCTTTTGCTGTGTTTGAGACAAGATCATGTAGGTTGGATGGAGACGATGTTGAACTTCAGATGTTCCCACCTCCGTTTCCTGAGCATTTTGGTTGCAGCATATGTCACACCCGGTTTTATAGGGCATGGTAGGCAAGCAATCAGCTGAGCTACAGATATCCTCCAGTCCCGGGAGCAAGTCCTTTCTAGACGTGGCCCTGCTCCGGGAGGAGTACACAGTCCTGTCTCATTTAACCCTTATGATTGCTTCTGAGAAAGGCTGTGTTCAGAGCCCCATTTTCCAGAGAAGACAACAGGGCCTAAAGCTAACAGTGGTTTAGTGATTGACAGGGTGTTAACCCAGGCTCCACCCCAGACCCTACCTGACTGCTGTCCCACCTGCTCCAAGCATGCTGTTAGGACGTGGAGATGGCAGTTAGTGGTGATCTGGCCTTGAGTGTTTCACCTGTCTCCTGTAAAACACAGGAGACACTAGCCTGCTTCTGAGACTCCGGATCACTGAGTGATACAGTGGGCAGGGTTTCTGAGGAGGTCCCAATAGAGTGGAGAGTAGGGTTCCTAACATCACCTGCCTAGGAGAGAGCTCCTGGTGACATGGCCTTCTAGAGGTGACATTTCCTTCTAGAGCCTGGAGGCCTATTTACCCACAAGAAAGCAAGACACGACAACATGAGGTTCTAGGGTCTCCTACCTGAAAGGAGGCAGTCTTGGCTTCGCATCCACTCCCTGGTGGGCCCTTCCACTCCATGGCTGCTTCCCACCAGAACCTCTCAGCCACAGGCCAGGACACAGACAGGCACCTGGTGCTCTTCATCTCTTGGCTCCCTAATGGGTAGGACACAAATGACTCCCAAGTACCGGAGCCTCTGGCTGAGCCAGCTCTGCCCAGCTGGAGTGGGACTGCAGGAGGCTTCCAGGCCTCTCTCACCCTCTACACCAGGAAAGCATTTACCTGATAGCTTCCCATCTCCATCCTGAGCAGGTAAAAACAATTCAGTAATTTTCCTGGCCAGTCCTAGCTGGTGTCCCCACTACAGGGCAACCTCCCCTCCCCTGAGTTAAATAACAACTGGATAGAGGGTAAAGGTCAGCAGTGGTGGTACGGGGGTGGCAGGATCAGGGATATCTGGGATATGTCTAAGCCCTGGGGTTGGCCTTGCTGCCCAGGTGAGACTGGCTCTCCCTGGCCTCTTCTAGCCCTCCTTGTCACCCTCCTTGTCACAGCCCACCTTACCCATTTGGCCCTTATACTACCTGGCAGGGATGAATGGAGCAAGACAAAGAAACACAGGTGCAGCACGAGAATGAGGTAACCTTGACCCAGTTCAAATTTACTGGAAAAGAGACCTTGTTTTACCAGATCAACTGGTCAAAAAAAAAAAAAAAAAAAGTCAGGACACATGACAAAGTCCTTGAACTGCAGATGACGACAAGAAAGAGTCCAGGCCTTCCATGACTGCCTGATGTGCATCAGACTGGCACACAGGGATGACAGTGTCTAGGAGCTGAGAACAAGACCCGTGTTACAGTAAGGCATCAGGGTTGGATACGGAGGCAAGCCCAGCTTCTTCCTGGGGGAGGAGGGGGAAACTTAAAGTCAGCTGCGTCAGGGAGTTTTACAAAAACTTTACTTTTACGTGTGCATGTGTTTGTGTGTGCACCACAGAGCTCGTGTGAAGGTCAGAGGGCAACCTGTGGCAATCAGTCCTCTTCTTGCACGATATGGGTCATGGAGGTGGAACTTGGGTCATGAGGCTTGTCACTCGGGTACTTTTCACCACAGAGCCATTTCAGCAGCCCAGCTCCAGAGTTTTAGGCCTGCTTTGTGGCTTATCACACAGGTAAAAACATCAATTAGGAAACAGAGGCATGGGAGGACAGAGCCACCCACTTGCACCAAGTTCAGAAGTGTGGCGCTGGTGACTGTGCCTGCTCCAGCCTCAGCAGCCTGAGGCCTTTGTCTCCACACCTACCCCAATGTCCTCAGCTACTCTATACATTCCTCATTCTGCATTTTGAGGCCATGACTTTGTAATGAATGTAAATGTCCGCACATATGCTCATATGTATAATGCTCATGTGTGTGTGCAAGTGTGCGGAAACCAGAGGTTGACTGGTGTCTTCCTTAGTTTTTTTTTTTTTCCTGAGGCAGGGTTTCACACTGAACCTGGAAATAACCGATTCAGCCTGACTAGCACCAGAAAGCCACAGAACCCCTTTCACCTCCTTAGTGCTTGGAAGGAACCACTGTGCTCAGTTTGTTTATGCAGGTGATGGGGGTAAAGCTCAGTCCTCGTGCTTGGACAGCAAACACTTTACTGACTGGGCCATCTCCCTAACCCTTCACTTTCAATAGAACCTAGTCCATCAGAGTAATTGGAACCTGCTAGAGCCTGAGTTCCCGGCCATGAAACACAGCAGGAAAATGGCAACTGGAGAAAGTCATGTAGGCTGTGGTAAAGACTGACTCCAACAATAGAGCCATTAAAACAGTGACTTCCAGGAAGCTGTTCATTCAGTGAATACAAACCATGAGCCTGGACATGGATCAGTGGTAGAGTACTTGCCCAGCT
The DNA here is from genome assembly GCA_021653895.1 of Mastomys natalensis. Taxonomy (NCBI): domain Eukaryota; kingdom Metazoa; phylum Chordata; class Mammalia; order Rodentia; family Muridae; genus Mastomys; species Mastomys natalensis. Next base: position 845,451 of record JAJTUV010000842.1, on the reverse strand, counting down.
CTGGGTCCAATCTCTAGCAAGGGTTGAATCCCTTGAATACTTCAGGGAAGATATTCTGAAATAGAACAGCTCAATTCATTCGTCTTCATGTCACTGAGCATTTGAAACCTGTTAGTAGTCACAAACATTGTTCTAATTTCTTTCTTTTTTTTTTTTGGTTTTTCGAGACAGGGTTTCTCCATGTAGCCCTGGCTGTCCCGGAACTCACTCTGTAGACCAGGCTGGCCTCGAACTCAGAAATCCGCCTGCCTCTACCTCCCAAGTGCTGGGATTAAAGGCGTGCGCCACCACCGCCCAGCCTAATTTCTAGTTATACCCGGTTGAATGATGTCCTCTGCAATCATGTCCTAGGAATGTGGCGTCACGGAAAGAGTCTCTTCAGGCATAACTAAGAAGGGGTTATTATCCTGGGCCATAAACTCAACAATGGATGTCCTCATAGATACATAAACAAAGAAAGAAGATGCTGAGGGATGTTTTCCAGAATCAAGATTGCTGTGTAAGTGGTGCACACCTGTAATCCGAGCTCCCTAAAGGAAGCAGGGAGATCTGCAGTTCTGGACATCCTAGGCTTGTCTCAAAATAAAAGACTGAGATGGCTGAGTAGCTAAAAGCTCTAGCTGCAATTCCAAAGGACCCCGGTTCAATTCCTAGCACGTCCATGGGAGTTCACAACCACCTTTAACTCCAGTTCCAGGGGAATCATCCCTCCTCTGGCCTCCTTGGGTACCAGGAATACAGAGTATAAGCCTGCAGAGAAAAAAAAAAAAAAATACAAAAAACACAGGCCAAGTATGGTGTCAGCTACCAGAACTGGAGAGACCTGAAGATTGACTGTCCCAGAAAACTCCAGCAGGAAGCAACTCTGCCAACTCGCCACAAATTCTGGACATCCAGTTCCCAGAGCTAATGGACTAAAAATTGTCCTTTTCAGCCAGCTTTGATATGTTACTAAAACTCTTGGGGAAATCTGTCACCTAGGTTAGTCCTCTAAGGGTCCCCACCCTGTTTCATGATGATCCCCTCTCCTGACCCATGCCCCTGCCCTCTCCGGTCACTTCTGTCCTACTTCCCTTCCCCAAGCCCTGGAGCTACAAGCTATACTTGTTACTCTTCTGTCACTCCAGTGATTACAAGTCTGCAGTCCCTGCTTATGAGTCCAGTTTGAGGATCTATGAGCCAAAGCAGGCCAGGTCCAGCAGCTCACTAAGGCTGCAGCATACAACAGACACTTCCTAACACCAAGCACAGGACACTGGGCACTGTGGACATGCCTTCTGGGGGTGTGAGGAGTGCAGTGGGAGATACCCAGGAGGCGGGGAGGACAAACCTGGACATCTACAGAGTATTAGGTGGTAAAGAAGCAGGGTTGGCAGTGTCCTGGCTAACCAAACCCTAGCTCTAGCTGTAGGACAAGAGCTGAGGGAGGGTCTGAACACAGGAAACGTAGCCATTTACTGGAAAAAAAAAAAAATATATCAACTTTTAATTTAACCAATCAAACTGCATCCAGGAATGTCTCTAAACTGAACGAAACAAAATAAAACTCTCCTTTTAAAGGAACCAAGAATTCACACCAGCCCCACGCCCCTAAGGTCTATACCAAAAGTAGCCCATTTTGGAGGTGCCTCTGTCCCTCAAATTCTCATCCAGAGGAGGGGCTGGCCATGGTGATGGGCCTTCCTCCCATCATACAAGGAGTTCTTAGAGAGTCACAGTGGGCAAGCCTCTCCCACCTCACTTCTTGTCCATGCTGAGACCCCAGAGGGGCAGGCAGGATAGCCCCAGCACCCTCAGGGCTCACAGCCAACGCTCCACACCCCAGTTCACTCAGGCAGTTGTTCCCAGTGCCAGGGTGGAGTTAATATGTACTGGAGGAGAAAAATCTCAAACGTCCCATCATGTCACATGTTCCATGCAAGTCACAGAGCAAAGGAAGCAATCCACCCAACCTAAGAACAACACCGGCCAGCGCCAGCCTCAGAAGACACGTTCAAATTCTGTTTGGTTGGTAGTGGCGGGATTTCGGCTCTGGTTGGTGGACTGCTGGGTGATCTGGCTGCCCTTCCGCCGTGGCGGTGCCAGGTACTCAAACATAGACGTCAAGTGAGTAGACAGCATGCCCTTGAGGTCTGAGGGCATGGGGTCCGACCAGAAGAAGTCGTGGTTGAGGGCATCATCACTGTCAATCCGCTGTGCAGGGTCCAGCACCAGCAGCTTGTCAATGAGGTCCAGAGCATAGGGGTCCCGTACGTAGGCCTTCAGACGGTCCTTCACCTTCCGCTTCTGGCCCTTGACCAGTTCCAGCTTTTCAAACAGCTCGTACTTGTCCACGTTTGGCCACACCTGAGGGAGGAGTTGAGGAGGGAATGGAGTTGGAGGAAGAATGCTATCTAATATGCCAGGGGTGGATTTCTAAAACAACTGCTCCCAGAGGGCCCCTAACCTCCCCTCCAATCACATGTCTTCAAGTTGAAAGCAATAGTCAGTGGATGTAGCATACTCCTAGTGCCTGGACACCTTACACAAGTCAGCTGGAATAAATGTACCAGCCCCTATTCAGGCACATCCCTATCTCACAAAAACCAAACCAACCAACCAACCAACCAACCAACCAACCAACTCATGAAACTTAAGTCTCTAAAAGCTTGTGCTGAAGTTTGGTCTCCAGCTAATGCAGCTATTGGAGGGTGGTGGAAACTTGGGGGACCACTCAAGAAAGAAAAAGTCTCCTCTGAGGCATGCGGATGTGTGCTGGAGCCTCTGGTGTCAAGTCAGCAGGCCACCACTGGGGCTACACACTGGACCCTGCTCTTCTGCTCCCTCCCTGTCATGACATTTAGCAGCATATCTGCAACAAAGCAAAGGCTAAACAACCACAGGCTGAAGTTTCTGAACAAAAACAAATCTTAGTGCTTTTGTTTTTCTCAGGTACTGCCACAGCAAGAGAGTTCATAAACCAACAGGCTTAAGAGTGGTAAGCACCATATGACAATGAAGCCTATGGCCTCGACCAATCAGCTTCCTCTCCAGAAAGGACTTCACTCTCCACTACTGGCCACAGGGACCTGGGTCTCTGCATCCCTCGGGAACACGCAGTTTGGTTACGCACCTCTGGAGTGATGGAGCCACAGAGCTGGCTGATAAGGGCAAGCTGGTGCTGCTCTGTATTACCCTGCATGATAGGGCTTCGAGTCCACATCTCCGCCATGATGCACCCAGCACCCCAAAGGTCAATGGGCGGGCCATAGTCCCGCTCTCCTGAGAAAAAGAGGGTACCGGGAGTGCCACTTAAGCCCGAGGGCCTCCTGAGACTCCATGTCCCAGGGCTGATGGCTCAAGAGGCCCCCGGCAATGGGGGCTGTGGCCAGGTAGATACCCGGCCCCATCCCCCTCTGCCCGCTCGGGAGTCCTCACCGAGCAGCAGCTCCGGAGGCCGGTACCACAGTGTCACCACACGGTTGGTGTATCGGTTGGGTTGGCTATTCTTAGCTAGGCTGAAGGCACGTGCCAGCCCAAAATCTGCCAGCTTTAGGACGCCATCCCGGGTAATGAGCACGTTGGCAGCCTTCATGTCCCTGTGCAGGATCTGCAGGGCAGACACGTAAGAGAACTCGGTCAGGTTTTATAGTATCCTGGAGCCCCACCTACACAGCAGACAAGAGCAAGCCCCAGTCTGTCCTCCCGAGCCCAGCCCTCACCTTGTTCCTGTGGATGTAGTAGAGGCCGTTCAGCAGCATCTGCATCACTCTCTTGATCTCAGACAACGTGAACTTGACTAACACATTGCTCAGCAGTCCAGCAAGGTCATGCTCACAGAAGTCGAACACCAGATAGATGCTGCCCTTGCAGCGGTTATAGGGTGAAGCTGATGCAGAATGGGCAGGGAGAAAAAAAAATAAAAAACCTGCACCCAACTCATTTTCCACAGACAAATCCCAGCCCTCTAATCCACAGACACCCAACTCCAACAAAGAAAGATCAGAGAGAGAAGCTGAGTGGTCCGTGGTGACGCACGCCTCTAACCCCTGAACTCGGGAGGCAGAGGCAGGTATGTAAGGCCAGCCTGGTCTATGGTACAAGGTCCAGGACAGCCAGGAATACAAAGAGAGACCGTCTCAAACCAAAAAAAACCAGACCAAAACAACAGGGAAGCCGTGTGCTACGTCTATGTCTCATGTACTGCAGGAGTGCAAGCAAAACCTCAAGCTTCATCTTCTCCCAAGAGCCAAGCAACAAACCTTTGGTCCGACAAATCTCAATTAGGTTGACCACATTTTCATGTTTCAGGAGCTGTAGAATCTTGATTTCCCGCAAGGCTGTGATGGGGAACTAGGATGGAGAAAAAGAGGAAGTGGTCAAAATTGAGAGCACAACAGACCAGGGCACTGGCGTGTGTTTGTGGTCTATACTGAGGGATAGAGGCCGAAAGGCACGTGAAGAGTGTCGGTTCTGTGTGATGATTCCTGTCTGGAATCCAATCCCAGTATCAGGAGTCAAAAAGACACCAGAACTGCCCCAAGTTCAAGGCCAGCCTGCTTAGTTGAACTCCTGTTTCAAAAGGCAGGGAGGGGGAAAAATGTATATACATATCAGCAACCAGCCTTTGCAAAATATAAGCTACAAACACACACATATCTCAAGGAGCTGCTAGATTTTGCCATCTACACAATGGTGGCCTTGAACTTGTTTCTGAACCATCTCTTTTCCTCAGCCTCATCAAGTGCTGGGATTATAAATAATCATAACCCTCTTTCGGGCTAGGAATTTATTTTAGACAACTAAAATAAAGATAAGTCTTTGGCACTAACCCTTTTGGGTTAAGATCAAGAAATTTCCTGGGGCCAGGTGGTGGTGGCACACGCCTTTAATCCAGCACTTGGGAGGCAAAGGCAGGCGGATTTCTGAGTTCGAGGCCAGCCTGGTCTACAGGGTGAACTCCAGGATAGCCTGGGCTACACAGAGAAACCCTGTCTTGAAAAACCAAAAAAAAAAAAAAAAAAAAAAGAAATTTCCTAGGTCTGGAGATAGATGAATGGCTATGTAAACCAGCTATGGCCAGGTGTGGCGGCCCAGGCCTTTATTTCCAGTACTCAGGAGGCACAGGCAGCTGATTCTCTGTGAGTCTGAGGACAGCCGGGACCAAACAGTGAGTTCCAAGGCAGTTAGGGATACAGAGAAATTTTTCATCAAACAAACAAAACTTATGTAGAATCCCTGTTTCAGGGAAACATACATACACACATCACAACACTGGCTGTTCTTCCAGAGGACCCAGGTTCACTTCCCAGCACACACACGGTGGATCATTTTAATTTTAACTCTTGTCCCAAATGATCCAAGGCAGCCTAGCATACCTTTCTGGCTTCCTCAGGTAAAGACAAGCATGCTGTATAGACATGCCAGAAAACAAAGCACCCATAGACACAAAGTAAGACAGCTCTTTCCTTACAAAGACAACGCTGTACTGAAGCGGATTTGAACAACATGCTTCAGAACATCACCTTAAGCTTAGCTGCCTTTTAAACCGCCCGTTTAACAAAGTTAAACGCTAAGCTCAAAGTTTTCAAAGATCCAACTTCTAGAATCAATGTGCAGTTGACTTTTTGAGCAAAACGCATAGGATCCCTCACTTGGCTGCCACTAAAACTCAAAAGTCTAAGTGGAAAGCCAAATTTCTTGTTACACAGAAAATCAAAAAATACTAGATGGAACCTCAGCACAAAACCTTTGGAGTAGCAGTGTGGAAACCAGGACAGGTTAGAAGGTCTGCCCAGTGGTACACATACTCACCCCCTCCTTCTCATTCTCCATCAACACTTTCTTCAGAGCCACCTTCTGGCCGGTCTGACGGTGCTTGGCTTTAAACACTTCCCTGCAGGCACAGAAAGAGACCCAAGGGACCCATCAGACATTTCCGCAGGGGCCGCCCCTCCCCCACGCGAAGAGGAGCCGCGGGAGAGCAGACGCACGGTGGGGTGCGGCCCCAGACTCCCATATGCAGTTATTCCATAACACTTGTTTTCTGTCCTTCTCCCAGCCTCTGCTCTTACTCCTACACGGCCCCTACTCCTCCCCCAGAGGTATCCGCTCACATTCTGAGTTCCTCTCAGCAACCCTACCCAACCCCCATCACGGGCCTCAGGCTCCACCCCGCCAGTCGGCTCGGTTAAGCCGGGAGCGTCTGCGGCGCGGCCTAGCAAGACCAGGCAACAACCAAGGAAATAGAAGCTTCCGGACCACCTCGGCCCGGGGCCCTGAGCGACCCGACGCCGGCCCTGGAAAGTGCAGGTCCCGGGCTCCCGGTCCCATGCGGCCTAATCTTACCCGAATGTGCCTTGGCCGATCTTGGCAAGTTTCTCGTACTTGGTGACCTCATCGCAAAACGGGCATTCCACTGAGTCGTACTGCTTGGCCATGGCCGCCTCCAGAGCGCCGCCGCCGCCCCCAGCTGCAGCTCCCGCCGCTCCCGGTCCCGCCACACTCCAGGCCCCTCCGCGGCCGCGCCACTTCCGCCTCCAAGGCCACTTCCGGCCTCGAGGTGCCGAGCCCGCCTCTTCCGGTCTCCGCCCGCCGCCAGGCCCCCTGGGACTTGTAGTTCCCGGGAGGCCAGGGGGAGCCGGAGCTGCAGAGGAGCCTCCGCCGCCGCCACTGCCCCCGCCTCCGCCGCCGCCGCCAGTGCTGTTGGCGGCCCCGATCGGGGGCGCAGGGAGCCGTGGCGCTGGGGCTGGGGCTCGCGGCGGTGCGTCCCGCTGCATTGGCCCGGGCCGTGCTGCTGCCGAAGCTGCTGCCGCTCTGGCTCCCGATCCGGGGCCAGCCGCAGTGCCCTGCTCCTCCTCCTCCGACGGCGCCGCCTCCGCAGGGCTGCGCGGGGTGGCGGGTGGGGGGGTGGGGAAGGCCTGGGGGCGGAGGCTCCCTAGCCAAGCCCGGCCCGGGGCGGACGGGCAAGGGGGCGAGATAGGAAGAGCAGACGAGGAGGCGGCCCGAGAGCCCGGGAGGGGGCGCGTTATAAAGGGGGAGGTGCCCGTCCTGGCCTCCCCTCCCCCTCCGCCCGCCCCCTCCCTCCTCCTCCCACCCTCCGCAGCCGCACCTGCCGCCGCCGCCTCCCGCCCTCCCGCTCCCAGTCCAGCGTCCGCCCTCGGTGCGTCACTGCTCGCAGCCCCTCCTCTGCCTTTGGAGGTGGGGCTCCGCACTAGACACCTGCCTGCGGCACCCTCCTGCGCGCCTCAGTTTACCCCCCTAATGCCAGCTGCCACAGAATGGCCCTTCTTCCAGGGCTGGGAGTGTGCTCCCGGTGAGGCGAAGGCAGGAGGTGCTGAGGGAGCGGCCTGAGGCCCGGGGAAGAGAGAACTGCCCCCGCTGCCGCCTCCGGCGTCTCAGCCACCCGCCGTTGACATGGCAACTGACGGCCGCCAGGGGGCGCGGCGACACTGTGGGTGGCGAGCGAGCAACGCTCAGGCCTAAACCTTTTATCCTGTGTTGTCAGGAAGGCAAGGATGGATCTACTGCCTTCCTTCACAGAGCTGCGCCAAAGTTGGTCTGTCCTGAGTCAATCATCCCCAAAATTGATAACATTGACCCGACATTCCTGTGTGCTTTTGAAATGCTGGGCGTGAGCTGGGCCGTGATGGCGCACTCCTTTAATCCCAGCACCTGGCAAGTGGTGGATCTCTGAGTTCGAGTTCGAGGCCAGCCTGAGCTACAGAGCGAGTTCCAGGACAGCCAGGAAAAACAACAATAGGAGGGAAGGGAGAGAGAGGGAGAAAGAGAAATGCTGTTAGTTCTGGTTGAATCTTGAACCAAGCCTGTGAACTGGGTTCACTAACTCATTTTACAGAATAAATCGCAGATCAGAAATGAGACCTTGTCTGCTCATGGTCTCACTGTGATAAGACTGGCTGGATCTAGCAGTTATGAAGAGTTTGTCATGCCTTATTATTAGTGTGTTTAAGACCTGCCGACCTTATGCAGACTGGATAACCACTGTCCACCCTAAGGCCCTTCTAGTCTTACCCTTTCCCACAATCACCTTTCCCAGGAGCCTCCAGACAAGTCCACAAAGCTGTCTTTTTTTTTTTTTTTTACACCTTCTCAATCCGTTCCCTCTTTTTCACCAACGCCCCTCTGAAAGATGGACCCCGAGTCCTGTTTGCCCCAACCTACCTTCACTGATCCCACACAGACCTGCTCCAGATCATTCTGAAGTCTGTTATGTCTTCCTCTACCGTCTTGAAATTCTGTGCCGATCGTTCCAGTGTTTACCTCCCGGGCTGTGGTTCTGCAAGTTGCCTTCTGTTTGAGTTTCCCAATCCCCCCTGTCTTCAGAGCTGCAACCCTACTCCCCAGGGTCAGCTGCAGGCTTCCCATTTGCTTCCAGCTCTTTTTGATTAAGACAGGTCTTGGCTGGTCTGGTGCTTACTGAGTAGTGTAGGCTGAGTCTTGAACTCCAGGTACCCTCTTGCTTCAGCTCTAGGTGTCACTCTGGCCAGCAGTGCTTTCTAGTTTTATCCCACATTGTCTGGGTCTGAAGGTTCTTAGAAGGGGAATGATTTCAGTGACCCTGGTATCCCAGAGTACCTGCTGGGAGAAGAAACGGAGATTTTTCAAGACCCTCCATAGAGCCGGCCAGAGCTTTAGGAGATCAAGTCGCATGACAGGGAGTGACTTAGGGCCTACCTTCATGGATATACTGCTTATCTGAAACAAGAAGTAAGGGAGGAGGGGACCAGGGGTAAGGAGAGAGTAATTGCGTTCATGCAATGATAGAACGTGGCTAAGTCCTACACTTGGCCCTGTACAGGAGTTATTTCTATTGTCACTTATATACAGGGGACCTGACACTCACAGGTGAGATGTCCATGGTCACAGAGCCAGCCAGTGGCCACACTCGCTTTGAACCTGGTAAGTTTGGCATAAACTCCCAGTAGTTCCTTATGTCAAGGCTCCTCCCAATCTGGGCTCAGCATGAAACCTTGGCAAAACTTGGGAATAGTCTCACCTGCCTTGTGCTCATAGGAGATGTGGCAGGTAACAGTAGCACTGACGGCCGGGGTCTTCCCAGGGCTTGTGTGGATGCTACTATCAGATTTTTAGGTTGTAGTTGGTGCCTGTTTCTCACGAGCCCTCCCTAAGTCACATCCTGTGGGCAGAGAGGCTTTAGCAGGGTTTCCTGTGATGTTGTCACCTCTGCCCCCAACAAGAGCCCTGACATCTTCCAGTCACTTCCTCAGAGTCATGGGCCCTTGGCTCTCCACAGGGAAGCAGTGGTGATCTGGAGGCTTTGGAAGGGTGCCCAGTTCTCAAGTCCAGGTTCTCCACCACTGGTAAATCCAGGAGGGAACCAGAGAGAAATTAGCCATTTCGAATCCACTTTAGCTACCGCTTTGTTGGCTGCAAATAATGCTTGCTTCCTGTGGATTGTCAAAACCACCAAGACCCAACATGTGACCCTGCCTCTGTCAATACCTGCTGACTGGCTGGCTGGCTGAAGACACCCCTCAAGAGAGTCTCTTGCATGGTCATTTAACAGCTGTGGAAGCCAGGCCTGGTGGCAGAGAACTGGAATCCCAGCTACTAAAGAAACTGAAACCAGAAAGTTCAAAGTTCAGGACTTGTCTGGGTTAAAGAGTAAGTTCAAGGCTAGTTTAGAGTCTCGGTGAGACCTTGTCTAAAAAAATGAAAAAAAAAAGCCAGGTATGGCACACACTTTTAATCCCAACACTCAGGAGGCGGAGTCAGGTGAAGATCTGTGAGTGGGTTTGAGACCAGGCTGGTCTACACAATGAGTTCCAGGTCAGCCAGAGCTACATAACAAGAACCTGTCTCAAAAAATACAAAAATATAAAGCCTTAGAGTGTTTTTTTTTTCTTGGGAAGTGAGGGGGGTTTCGAGACAGGGTTTCTCTGTATAACCCTGGCTGTCCTGGAACTCACTCTGTAGACCAGGCTGGTCTCGAACTCACAGAGTTTCCCAATCCCCCCTATCTTCAGAGCTACTGCCCAGGGTCAGCTGCAGGCTTCCCATTTGCTTCCAGCTCTTGTTTGATTGAGACAGGTCCTGGCTGGTCTGGTGCTCACTGAGTAGTGTAGGCTGAGTCTTGAACTCCAGGTATCCCTTTTGCTTCAGCTCTAGGTGTCACTATGGCCAGCAGTGCTTTCTAGTTTTACCCCACCCCTGCCCGGCTAGAGTGTTTTTCTAGGCTAACTTTGAACTCACAAAGATTTACTGTCCCCTGCTTCCAGAATGCTGGAATTAAAGGTTTGTGCCACTAACTGAACTCCAGTTTTTGACCTTACCTAGTTTGAATAAGAATGACCTCTATAGCTGGGTGGTGGTGGTACACACTTTGAATCCCAGCACTTGAGAGGCAGAGGTTGATGGATCTCTGTAACTTTAATTTTTTCAAAACCTATTTTTAATGATGCTTTAACCTTCCTTTTAGCCCATCACCCACCAGAGGTAGTATGAAAGAAAGGATGGGGGTGGGGAGTGAAGTGGACCTGCTTAGAAAGGTTCTTCGGAACAACTCATTTCTGTGTTGTCTAGAAATCAGCAGTTTAGTTCACTGGTTAGCGCAGCAGCAGCAGCAGCAGCAGCAGCAGCAGCTCGATCCACTCGCAAACACATCAAGGATACACCAGCAATCTAGTTCAGTAGAGTCAGAGTCGGGATAGCAAACACAAATCAACAGCGGTGGCACCACCTAGCAGAGACAGGCAGGCCTCAGCCTTAGCATGAGTCGGCAGGAGGGGCCAGGTAGAACGCCAGGAGAAGTTGTTCTTGGCTGTGCTTCTCTCTAGGAAGCAAAGATCAGCGAAAACTGGAGACCCACAAGTGTTGCACAGCTTAGCTCTATAAGCAAGCCAAGCTCAGCCTCTGCCATTGTCCGTCCAGTCCTTTTTTTACCCTCTCCAAATATTACATCCTCTACATGCATCTGTCTCAGCTGACATCATTCTGCCAATCAAAGTCCAGCAAACCACCAGAAGTTTCTTAGTGTGTTTCTCTCTATGATGTGCTGACAAATGCAACTCAATTATGCAATGTAAGGCAATATAACAATACATGTGTGTTGTTAGCAAAGAATTCTTCATCACATGTCCTTTCTGGGTTTGCATTAGCAGAACATCCTTTCTCCACTGTCTGTTTCAGTGAAACCTTCCTTCACAAGTCTGCCTTAGTCTTTCATCTGTGTCCACTTCAGCTAAACATTCCTTCACGTGTTTGCCATAACAAAATACCATGCAACTGACTTTCCAAAGAACCCTTAAGTTTCCACTTCAGAACTCTGTGAGTTCAAGATCAGCCTGGTCTACAGAGCTAGTTTCAGGAAAGCCAGAACTGCACTGCCCTGAGAAACTCTGCCTGGGGAAAAAAAAAATGGCCTCGATATATTTGAATGCTTAATCACCAGAGAGTAGAACTGTTTGAAAGGATTAGAAGGATTAGAAGCTGAAGCCATATTGGAATGGGTGTGGCCTTGTAGAGGAAGTGTGTCTCTCTTGGGGCTGGTTTTGAGATTTTAAAAGCTCAAACCAGCCGAAGTCTCTTTCTGTCTGCTACCTACCAATGAGAATGTAGCTCTCAGCTACAGTTCTAGTGCCAGCATGCTGCCTTGGTCCTGCCATTCTCCCCATTGTGATGTTAATAAACTAGCCCTCTGAAACTGTAAGCAAGCTTAGAGTTAAAAGTTTTCTTTCCTAAGAGGTGCCTTGGTCATGGTGTCTCTTCACAGCAACAGTGCAGTCTATAGACACCTGGACCCTGTTTTCCTCTCCCAAGCGTGGATTGGGTTAGGGTCTGTGGAAGGGAAGTGAAAGTAGGCTTGTAAGAGCGAACATGTGAGCTGTTAGCTGTGGGTATGCTCACTAGCTGTGGGATACGGAACAGAGAAGGGTTTGTGATACTGAGGGCCCCATCCAACCATGGAAGTTCTGCTCCTGTTGGTTTTGCTACCTCTGTCTGGACCTGTGTTGACACACATCTCCCTAAGTGTTACTGTAGTCCTCTTAGGAGCCTGCTATGACTGGATCCAGGTGACAGAGAAGAAACAGGCTCAGTAGCCTGGTTAGGGCCACACAGCCGAAGAACTGTGCAGCTGGGATTGAAATTTGGTCTCTGCTTTGTTGATTTTAGTTATTTATTTTTGTTGTTTTGCTTTTTAAAAAAAAAAGATTTATTTTTTATTTATATAAGTACACTGCAGCTGTCTTCAGACACACACTAGAAAAGTGCATTGGATCCCATTTGTTGACCAGGCTGGCCTCAAACTCACAGAGATCACCTTACCTCTGCTTCCTGGGTGCTAGGATTAAAGGTGTGTGCCACCATAGACCAGTTTTGTTTTTCCTTTTCTGTTCTTTACTTTTTTATTTCCTTCCTTTCTTCCTTTCTTTCTTTCCTTCTTTTTGAGGGAGGGGTGGCATTAGCTCAATCCTGTACTGCAGAGACTAGAAGGAATCAAAAGTCTAAGGGACTAGAGGGAGGCATGTACGGCCTGGAGTGCAGGTCAGGCCTAGGCAAAAGCCCTTTCTCTGGAGAGGGGAAGCTCTAGGTAGGTGGTCATGGCTACAGCTGTGGGCTGGCTGGGTGGACCTCCAGCACCAGCTGTGGAGGGACTGCAGGACAGCCACGAGCCAGCAAGTCTCCCTGACCACACTTCCAACGGCCACTTAAAGCAGCACAAAGGGGGCTCTGAGCACAGTTTCCTCATCACACTGAGCACCATTCATTCTCCCGGGGACACCAGCAACTATCCTGGCGCCTGGGCCAACGGCAAGCCTGGCCCTGACAAGGCGTCTGTGCCATAGCAACAGACACTCTGAGATTCAGCTTCCCAGGTCTCATAGCGGGTGCCTGCCTACCTACCACGGTCAGCCTGGCCTGGCCCACTGCACTCCTTGCCCATGTGACCACTCTTCAGCCCCAGAGTTAGGACTTGCTGAGGGCCACAGTGTGCCAACCAGAGACTTCTCCCACGAAGAAGGGATCACTGTGATGCCCATTTCATAGATAAGGAAACCGAGGCCCAGAGAAGCACAATACACAGCATTTGGGGAGCTGGTCTAGCCAGAAAGCCAACACTGGTCTGGTCAGCTAATGCCACAGTGTAGGTTGTAGGTCCAGTTCACATTGTAACCATCTCCCAGGAGACAAGCCAGGGGTCTACACTTTGCCGTTCCCTGGGAAGACCCTCAGCTCTTTCCAGACTATAGGCTCCTCCTCCCTGACAATAACCTGGAGAGGGGAAGTGGGGTACCACCCCAGGAGTCTGTTCTGGAATCACATGTTCCGATAAATGTTTATGACTTGCCTTGGTCATGGTGTTTTGTCACAGAAAAGTAACTAACTTCCTTTTTGGCCATTGAGTAACAGTCCTTGCAGGCCTACAAGAGGCAGGGCCCTGCTGCCATAACCTGACAGGGCTGAGTAACAGTCCTTGCAGGCCTACAAGAGGCAGGGCCCTGCTGCCATAACCTGACAGGGCTGAGTAACAGTCCTTGCAGGCCTACAGAGGCAGGGCCCTGCTGCCATAACCTGACAGGGCTGGGTCTTTTTCTCTCTCTGGACTTTGGGATCATCTTCACCACACTGAGAGAATCGATCTGACCTGTCTTCCACCAACACCACCCTGACAGGAGGTTGGAGCGCAGATGGCCTAGAAATTAGCTCTCAGGACTCTGCCGTCAGAGCAGCAGAATCCAAGTGACTTGGCTTTGGGGACAAGACTTTGATGGAGGACACAGAACATGTGTCCTGGACTGGATCTCCCACAGACCAGATCACCAGTTACCATACCAGGTGGCTTTGGAGGCTGAGTTGGGTCAGCTTGGGCTATGTCAGATTTTTATCTCAAAACAACATAAAAGCGTCCACTCTGGGCTGCTGGGGGTGTGGTTCAGTGGCAGAGAACTTGCTTAGCAAGTGAAAACCCCAGGGTCCCATCCTAAGCACAGAAGAAGGAAAGGAAGACAGAGAGAAGCAGAGTCTTTGGAGGATGGCTGTGTGTCTTGTGCTGTCCTTTTTGGAGAGATTTGGTCACTGCAGCTGCAGAGGTGGCCACATTCACAACTAGATTTGATCTGTGACCCTTCAGACCCAACACGTGCTACTAACACCCGCCCCCACCCCAACTACAGGTGTACATGCAGGTTTCATTTCCTTATATGTGTTCTGTGTGGACACAGAACACAAACACACATACGCGCACACACACACTTTTTTGTTTGCAGAGCACCAACCTGTGTATTACTGGAAAGACAGCTTGTAACCCAGTGTGTGCCATCAACTCTCTCTGTGACCTGAGGAAATCCCCTTGCTCCTCTGTGCCTCAGTTTCCCTATCTCTGTCCAAAGGTGTAGAAGACCCGTCCTCACATGCCTCTGCTGACTCAGACAAAGACAATCACAACTAAGCAGGTACTGACTTTATACCTGGCTCTGTCTGGTGTTCTGGCTACTGGGAAGTTAGCACATCCTGCTTACCAGTCCATAATCACACAGTGACAAAGTAGCCAATCAAAAGTTGAATTTGGGCTGGAGTGGTCCAAGTCCACAGGCCTACCCAGAGCATTCTCATTCTCTCTCTCTCTCTCTCTCTCTCTCTCTCTCTCTCTCTCTCTCTCTCTCCTCTCTCTCTCTCTCTTATTGCCACTCCATCCCCTGGGTACCAAGGCTTAGAATAAACTACCCTAAACATGGGTCTGTCTCCTAAACTTCCCATACTGTGGGCCAGGCCCCTGACAGCTGTCGGCAGGTCCCTAGTGGCCCCCAGCCTAGTGGGCTCCGTTCCCAAAGCCTGTGGTTTGTTCCTCAGGCCTTCCAGGTCCCATGGGTTTGTGGTGTGCCCCCTGCCCCTGCTGCTGACTGAGGAGGCCCTCAGGGGTTGGACTGGGGAGGCCACAGCCCCGCCCCCTGTGGAGAGGGGTGGGAGGGTGGGGCTGTGGGAGTTTCACTAGTTTAAAAATACACAGAGGAAGCCAGTGAGAGGGCAAGAGAAAGGGGAAGGGGAGCGGGGGAGGCCCGTCAGCCCTGATGCCTTGAGCCTAGAACAGCCACATGCTAGCAAACCAGGGGCATTGTACAACTTGACAAGATGACAGAGATGCCCAAGAAAACAAGCAGAAAGTTCAGTGAGTACAGACCAGCCACCGTCCCTCTGACCAGCTTGACCTCTCTGCATCTGCTTCTTACTGCTTTCTTCTTTCTCTTTCTCTTTCTATCCATCTCTGTCTCTCTCCAAGGTGTTACTGTCTGCCTGTGCTGTGGTCCCGGGAGTCTCTCCATCTCTGTCTGCCTTTCCCTCTCCCTGCCCGACCTCTGCTTCCTTCTTACCACAACCAGCCCTTCAGCCTTTCCATCTTCTGTATCATCCTGGCCTCTCCCTGACCATGAAGCTGTGCACAGAGAGAGCCCCAGGAACCCCATGTTGTCTGGAATCCAACTCAACACCAGATCTCAGAGAGAGCTCTAGGGAGTGAGTGGATGCTGTGGTATGTTCCCACCAGCAGTGAGGCTGGGAGAGACTCACACCAGGTCCTTGGGTGAGCTACACCCACCCACTGCTGCTTCTTTCTCCAGGTCAACCCATTTTGGGTCCCAAACTTCTGTCTGGGATTCCTCTGACCTTCCAGCTCGCTCTCTGTCTCTTCTCTCTCTCTCTCTCTCTCTCTCTCTCTCTCTCTCTCTTCTTCTGTGTGTGTGTGTGTGTGTGTAAATGGAGATACACACATCTGTAATCCTAGCACTCAGAAGTCAGAAGCAGCAGGCTCTTGAGCAGACCAGGTTAAAGTGAAATTGTCTCATACAAACATACAAAGCAAGCAAACAAAACCTGTAGCATTGAGAAAAGAGGCAGTTAGTGACCCTTGTGTTAGACAGAGACCTCTGCTCCAGGCCAACCTGACTAGAAGGAGGGTGGCAGCCAATACTCTCTGGGATGGGACCAGCCAATACTCTCCAGGTTGGGACCAGGGGGACTGGGAGGGATGAGTCCTGAAGTACAGAGCCCAGTGCTTCTACCCAGGCTCTGAGAGGTTTGCTGTGTGGCGGAGGGCAGCCCCCTTCCCCTCTCTGGGCCTCAGAGTCTATCCTTGTTAGATGTGAGCGTGCCGCTTATATTCCATCAGGGGTTTGGCACCTGAGGATGGAGAGGAGGCTGGAGAAGTGCACATGCCAGTGTTTTCTCCTTTTGCTCAAGTCATCTGGAGGCCCTACGGATGTCAGAGAAGGGACAGTCCCACAGCCTTAGGGGGCGCAGGGAGGAGTGAGCAAATAGATATACTTCCGTCCCTGCTGGAAGATGGTATCACAGGAGAGTGTAAGCGGGTTCAGCCCACAGGGAGGAGAGAAACACCCACAGACAGGGGCCCCAATCCTCAGGCAGACAGCCTCATCTCTCTCCTTTCAACCCTGGCCAGAGATTGCCTTGGGCACTACTCTTTACACACACACAACACACACACACTCCATACACGCAGGTCATACACACTCACACACTTACACCACACACACACATAACACACACACACAATCACATGCACATACCATACACACGCACACATACTCTATACATACACAGCACACACACACATCTAGGTTTTGGGTGAGCTGTGGGATCTCAGACTATCCATTTCACCCCTCCAAATATCAATTTCCTTATAAGGAAAGCAGGATATTTGCATATTCTAAGAATTCACAGTTTGACAAGTGGGAAGCATTTTTGGTCATCATTGTCATCTTCCTTTTGATACCTCTTTTTTTTTTTTTTTTTTTTTTGGTTTTTCGAAACAGGCTTTCTCTGTGTAGCCCGGGCTGTCCTGGAACTCACTCTGTAGACCAGGCTGGCCTCGAACTCAGAAATCCGCCTGCCTCTGCCTCCCAAGTGCTGGGATTAAAGGCGTGCGCCACCACCGCCCGGCTGATACCTCTTTTTTTGAGGATATTTTATATCTCAAATAGCACACATGAAGCATGTTATTTACAAGGTTTGCATGTGTGTTCATGTTTATCTTCATGTTTATCTTCATGTTCATGTATGTATGCATGGATATGTTCAAGTACAACATCAAGTATCTTTGATCCCTTGCCATCTTACTTTTAAAACAAATTTCTTTAAAATTTGTATTTTTAAAAAATGCATTGCTGGGGGTAGTAGTGCACGCCTTTAGTGCCAGAACTTGGGAAGCAGAGGCAGGAGAATCTTGGTGAATTGAGGCCAGCTTGGTCTACAGAGTGAGTTCCATAACAGCCAGGGATATGTAGGGAAATCTATTATACATACATGCATACATGCATGCATGCATACATACATACATACATACATACATTTGTACATACATACATACATGATGAGCATGGTGGTACACGCCTGTTATCCAGGACTAGGAGGGCAAAGGCAGGTGGATCTCTGTGAGTTTGAGGTCAGCCTGGTCTACATAGTGAGTTCTAGAACAGCCAGGGCTGTGTGGGGAGACCCTGTCTCAAAAACAAGTCTATCTGTCTTCATGTTTGTCTGGACACCACATGTGTATAATCCCCATGGAAGCCAGAGGCCAGAAGAGGGCACTGGATCCCCTGGAAGTGAGACACTATGTGAAGGTTGGAAAGTGAATCTGGTCCTTGGAAGAATATCGTCTGTTCCCTTAATTGCTGAGCCCCCTCTCCAGACTCAGCCTTTTATTTTGTAAAGATGTGTGTGTGTGTGTGTGTGTGTGTGTGTGCATGCGCGTGCATATGCACAGATGTATGTGTGTGTGAGGGTGTTCACAGAGGTCAGAAAAGAGCACTGGTTCCTTTGGAGCCAGAGGCAATTCACCTGATGGGGGTGCTGAGATCTAAGCTCCAGTCCCCTAGTGCAGCAGTGAGCCCTTTTACCTGCTGAATCACGCCTCCAACTCCTCTCTCTCTTTCTGTTATTGGTTTTTAGGTTTTTTGTTGTAGTGTAAAAATATTTATTTTTATTTATTTTTATTTTTGGTTTTTTGAGACGGGGCTTCTCTGGATAGCCCAGGCTATCCTGGAACTCACTCTGTAGACCAGGCTGGCCTGGAACTCAGAAATCCACCTGCCTCTGCCTCCCAAGTGCTGGGATTAAAGGTGTGCGTCACCACTGCCCGGCTTGTTTTTTATATTTGAGATTGGGCCTCTGTGTGGAATTCTTGCTGTGGGATTCACCACGTAGATCATGCTGGCCTTGAACTCACAGAGATCCACCTGTGTCTGCTTCATGAGCACTGGGACTAAAGGCATGTACCACCATGACCAGCTCACGGCCAGTTCTAGGGATTCGAACTCAGGTTGTCATACTCGTGTGGCTGGCATTTTTCAGAGTCATTTCCCTAGCCCTTTATTTACCTACTTTTCTTCAATCCTCTTGCTGCTTATTGGGAGGACTGTTGTGTTGCTGATGTGGGTGAAGGAGCTTAGAGAGGTCTAATGACTTGCCCAAGGTCACACAGCTAGAATGTGGAAGAAGAGGGCTTGAGTTCAGTACTGTGACTGCAGAGCTGCATGTCATTGCACTTCTGGGAGCATAGGATTGAGTAGGGGGTGTGGGGTGATAGCTCAGCAGCTTGGAGCCTTTGCTCCTCTTGCAGAAGATGAGTTCCCTTTCCAGCACCCACTTTGAGCAGCTCACAATGTGTAAACTCCAGCTCCAAGTGATTCGATGCCCTCTTCTGGCTTCCAAGGGTACCCACACTCATGATGCGTGTACCCTGCTCCGACATACATACACATAATTAAGAACTAAGAAAACAACTTAGATGGGCTGGAGAGATGGCTCAGCAGTTAAGAGCACTGACTGCTCTTCCAGAGCTCCTGAGTTCAATTCCCAGCAACCACATGGTGGCTCACAACCATCCGTAATCGGATTTGATGTCCTCGTCTGGTGTGTCTGAAGGCAGGGACAGTGTATTCACATATATAAAATAAATAAATCTTAAAAAAAAGAAAACAACTTAGAGAAAGAAAACAGTGAGAAGCTGCCCCTGGTGTCCTGAACCTTTGTACCCTTGCCACGCAGACCTGTGGGGATTTTACATTACTCCCTTCCTACTGACACTATGATCGACTCTTTCCCTCTCTTGGCAGAATTCTTCAAGTTCAAGGGCCTCGGGAGCCTTTCCAATCTTCCTCGGTCCTTTTCTCTGAGACGGTCTTCAGCCTCAGCTAGTATCCGGTCGAGTCCGGAGCCTGATACCTTTGAAGCCACACAGGATGACATGGTGACACTCCCAAAGAGTCCTTCTGCCTATGCACGGTCCAGTGACATGTACAGCCACATGGGTACCATGCCCCGCCCAAACATCAAGAAGGCTCAGAAACAACAGGCTGTCCAGAAGGCCAGGAGGTCAGCCGAGAGTCCCACCTGGTATCTCGAAGGCTGCCAGAGCCACCAGACTTAGAGGCAGCCAAGGAGGCAGAGGAAGGAACGGCAGCCCCACTGGAGGACACCCTACCTTCAGCAGTAGAAGAGGACCCTATGAGGAAACTCGAGGACCTCACAGTAGACACAGAGGAGGGGCAAGTCCCTGGGGATGTGCACCAGAAAGGTAGGTGCCAACGGGGCACAAATATCTGGGCTGAAAATAAAAGGCTTGAGTGTAGAGAGTGGTACATCCTGTGGTCCCAGAATGGAGGCAGCTGAGGCTGGGGGATTGCTATGAGTTTGAGGTCAACCTGAACTACAGAATGAAAGCCTGTCTCAGAACAAAACAGGAAATGAAATAAAAGGAAATGGAGTGAGTGAGTGAGCTAGGTATGTAGATCAGTTGACAGAGGGCTTGCCTAGCACACAGGAAGCCCCGGGTTTGATCCTTGCCTCAGTTTGGGTTTCTGTTGCTGTAATGAAACGCCGTGACCAAAACGCAGTGTGAGGAGGAAAGGGTTTACCTGGCCCACACTTGCACACTGAAGCTCATCACTGAAGGAAGTCAGGATGGGAACTCAAGCAGGGCAGGAATCCTGGAGGCAGGAGCTGATGCAGAGGCCATGGAGGGGGTGCCATTTACTGGCTTACTTCTCATGCCTTTCTCAGCCTGCTTTCTTATAGAACTCAGGACCACCAGCGGTCGGCACCACCCACAATGGGCTGTGCTCTCCCCATCAATCACTAATTAGAAAAGCTCCTACAGGCCTGCCTACAGCCCCAGTGTGGTTTTTTTGTTTGTTTGTTTTTGGTTTTTTTATGGAGACAAGGTTTCTCTGTACAGCCCTGGCAGTCCAGAACTCCCTTACTCTGGCCACGCTGGCCTGGAACTCACAGAGATCCTCCTGCCTCTGCGTTGCTAGTTACTGGGATTAAAGGTCTACAACCAGATCTAATTGAGGCTCCCTCCTCTCAGATAGATGACTTTAGCTTGTGTTAAGTTGACATATCCAGCACAGTCTCTGTCACTACATAAGTTGGTGTGGTGGCACTTGGGAGCTGCAAGCCAGAGGATTTGCAGTTCAGGGTGATTCTTGGCTTTATATGATGTCCCCGCCAGTCTGGAATACATGGGAGGAAGGATGAGAGAGATAAACAGCGCAGCAGAAGGAACATCCAAGAGTTTTCCACCAACTAGGCACTCTATGGAAACATTTGTAACTAACTCTCAAAAGAAAAGCAGCTAAGAAGATAAAGAAACAGGTTCAGGGAGCGGGTTTCATCTGCCCCAGGCAGGCTCAACATGTATCCTGTTAGCAAACAAGCTCTTTGAACTGAGACCCGCCTGACTCCGAACCCAGTACACACTCCAGAAAGAACTCAGCAACTTTAGTTCTGGGGGCCACTTGTCAAAGGATTTGCTTTTTGGACCCTATAAGTTGTGTTCATGCAAAGATATAAATAAATAGCTGGCCTGCAAAATGGCTCAGTTGGTAAAGACACATGCTGCCAGGTGGTAGCATAAATTTGATCCCCAGTATCCACATGGTGAAGGGAGAAGACTGGTATGTGGTGGCATGTGCACCTCCTTCCTTCAAACCCCAAAACACCCACCTCTGGCTTGGAAAATGCCATTTTCATAATTAATAAAATTAAGGCTTTTTCCCACCATCTCGTGGTGCCTCAGGCTGCCTTCTCCAGCTACCCTCTCCAAAATTCGACTTCATTCTGCAGTTAAGATCTTATAGATGCAAGACGGATCCCTGAGCCTGTGAGGTTTCTTTCGGCAGGTCTGAGATTTCACGGTAGCTTGGCTCCTCCCACTCAGAGACTCTGATTGGTTCACGAGGACAGAGCAGGGAGAGGCAGGGGCTGTGTTCAGATGGCGGGTTGGGGGGAGAAACACGTCCTTCTCTAACCAGACAGTGACTGACAGGGAGGGGAGGAGGAGGAGCGAGAGAGGAGCAAGTTTGAGGAAGGTTTGTTTTTCTTTGGATGGTTCGGGCGGAGGCGTGTCTAGGGCGTGGTCTTCAGGTCTGGCTCTGCCCCTAGGGTCCTACTCTGAACCCGTAGTTCCTAGCCCGAGTCTTAGCCGGAGTGTCAGACTGAGACAGTTCCCGGGTTTCAGGTTGTGATCACGAGGAGTCATGACTGCAGTGGGCCGAAGGTGCTCTGCGCTGGGGCCCGAAGGTGAGTGACCAAACTGGCTCAAGGGAGTGTAATCGGACAGTAGGAGTAGACAGTGGGGAGATGCTGGTCCCTGGAGCAGCTGACACACATTGCTATGGGTTTAACATCTGGGATTTTTCTTTCGTTTTACTTATTGAGGTAGGGTCTCATGTAACACAGGCTATTCTCAAACTGTGTGTGGGGTGTTGTGTGTGTGTGTGTGTGTGTGTGTGTGTGTGTAATAGGGTCTCTATGTAGCTCTGACTGTCCTGAAACTCACTAGACTGTTCTTGAACCCAAAGAAATCTGCCTGTCTCCCAGGTGCTGGGATTAAATAAAGGCGAGGGCCATCGTGCCTAGCTGTACTCACTCTTGTTCATCCTGCATCCACCTGGAAAGTTCAGGGTTTACAGACCTGTGCCACAACACCTGGCAATTTCTGGAATTTTCCTTCAGCTGGGATTGTGTAGAGACACACACCCAGTATCTGTCTGCTAATCTTCTGACAGATCCTGGAGAGAGAACCCATTTTGTAAATAAAGATAGAAAATTCTGCTTGTCTGCTTGACTTGTCTAGTGGAAGTCAGAGTAAGAGTTTGATGCTACCTCCTAGGCTATGCATGCTATCAACTTCTAGAACACCTTTCCCTCGGCAGGGCCAGAGCCTCTGAGGAAATGTCTTGAGAAGCCTTTCAGATGTCTAACACTCAGCCCAGGCTGTTATGGCAGAGGCTTGTTAAAGCAATGCCTCTCCTGGACCTGACCAAGAGAAACAGTTGAGATTCTCTGCCTCCCATCTCCTGAAGTGTTTAGGAGTTCTGGGGTGGATTCAGCAGGCCAGATCAAGCTCCGTTCTGGTGCTCTAGGACCCAGTGTCCCCACCCCAGTCCCAACCTCTAGGGACTATTGGATGTTTGTCACAGGAGTCCTTGGTATGAGGAAAGCAGTGGGGCTCTCAGGCTAACTCTGTCTCATACTGGGCCTCTGGGTCTCCAGGAGTCCACATGGGTCTGAGATGCTCTCCGAGGAGCCATCCAGCTAGGCAGAAGGCTAGCTAAGAGTACCAGTGAGATGCCAAGCGGTGGTGGCACACGCCTTGAATCCCAACACTTAGGAGGCAGAGGCAGGCAGATTTCTGAGTTCGAGGCCAGCCTGGTCTACAGAGTGAGTTCCAGGACAGCCAGGGCTACACAGAGAAACCCTGTCTCGAAAAACCAAAAAAAAAAAAAAAAAAGAGTACCAGTGAGCAGGATGGGACCGCTTTCCTGAGTGTCCAAGGGGGCCATTCAGACTGGGGCGATGGTGTCCCTCCCCCACGCTGGGAAGGCAGGGTGCACCTGGAGCAGGAGGAAGGAAGGGGAAGAGGTGAGGCTGCAGGGATTTCCTGGTTCCCTGTCTCTGCTGAGATCATGGAGGATGAGGCAGGAGGGGCCAGCCTTCAGCTGGCTAAGTGGAGCACAGCAGCCTAGCCTACATCCTCTGCTCAAGAAACACAGCCCCCGCTGCGGGGGGAAGTGAGACAGCAGGGTCTAGAGAACTCCCTCACCCCCAAATCAGTGTGACAGAGGAGGAGGCTGGGCTCGGAGAAGGAAGGGGAGCCCCTTCTACCTCGTCTACCCACATAGAAGTGTCAAGCCAGGGTCCCTTCACTTACCAGCTGTCAAGCGCCCATCAGGCCTTGAAAGTATGTGACTCTGTTGCTCCATTTCCCCAGTGGTTAGGCTAAGGCTAAAGGGGAGGACTCTCCTGGGGTTAGAGGGAGGACTTTCTGGGGTTATAGGGAAGACTCTCCTGGATGATAGGGAGGACTATCCTGAGGTTATACATTGAGCATTTGTGAAAACCCAAGTTTGCTCTCAGGACTGACTAACTCTTAACTCAAATCTTAACCACCAGGCCATACATCCCTCCCTCAAAGAAAATCTCAAGACTTTTTCTACCACTATTTCAGGTGGCTTTCCACAGTGCTCTGGTATCGGGGCTTACTTCACAGAAGAGCACACTTAGGGTCACACCATTTAAGCTGAGTTAGCACTTCATTCATTTTAATTTTTTTTTTATACATTTTAAAACTTGTACTTATTGTTACATTGGACTAGGTCCTGTCAGAGTGTGTGTCTATGTGGAGGCCTGAGGACAACTTTGTGGCTCTCTTCTGCGTGTGGGATCCAGGGACTGTGTTCTAATCAGTCAGGCCTGCATGGCAAGCACAAGCTCTTCACTCCCTGGGCTAACTCAGCAGCCTAGCATTCATTGTAATACTCCCAGAGGCTTCCCATTTGTCCTGGGCTCTGAGCAGAGAGCAGTGGGCACAGAAAGTTAAAGCTAATAGCGACCTCCTCCCAGAGGCAGAGGGTCCGACACAGCAGACTGATGGGTTACGGGAGCAACTAGAGAAGGTCATGCAGATTCAGCCAAGCGCTGAGACTGGCCTGGGGGAAAGGCTGGTGACAGCAAGGTTAGAAAGGAGCAGTCAGTGGCCGTGGCAGCACACGCCTTCAGTCCCAGCACTCCAGAGGCAGAGGCAGGCGGATCTCTGAATTTGAGGCCACCTTGGTTGACAAAGTGAGTTTCAGGACAGCCAGGACAGAAACCCCATCTTAAAAAAAATCAAAACAAAAAAACAAACAAAAAAACCAAAACCAAAACAAACAAACAAAAAAACCAGAAAACAAACTAAAACAAACAGTGAGGATAAATTGGATTAAGAAAGAAGGAGCAAACACATTTGCTGTCTGAGGAAAGTGAGCCAAGGTGTGAGAACAGCCTGTACGAAGTCCTGAGCTGGCAGCATCTTCAGCCAATTTGCTCATCGTAGAGATCAGAAAGTCTGGAGCCGAGGATAAGAGGAGAGAGCAGAGAGCAAATAGGTTCAGGTCCCACTCGATCTTGTTCAGCACAGTCCTTCTTTTGGCAGGTATGGCCAATCATTTTGTTGTTTATTTTTTGAGTCAGGGGCTCATATAGCCCAGGCTGGCCTTGGATGATCATGACCGTCTGACCTGACTCCACCTCTCAGGTGTTGGGGTTTTGGGGTTATAGGGTGCCGTAGATGGAACCTAGGACCTTTTGCATGCTAGGCAAGCACTCTACCCACTGAGTGTCGCCTGCCCATGTCCAACCTTTGGACATTGTGATATTAAGTTGTCAGCTGCAAAGCAAGTTTATAGTTGTGTGTTCACAGCTGTCCTCAGCCTCATATAGCCTGGAGGTTGGTCACAGTTGCAGGGGATGAGAACTTAGCTCTGTCCTGCTCCATAATGCCTGCCTTGAATGTCACTTGCCATCCTACCAGACAACCAGACCGCAGTCCCTACTCCAAGAAGGCTACTTGGAAGGACACTGAGACTGGGATAAATGACATCCTAAAAGAGAGGTAGGGCACCCTAAATTGTCCCAGCCCCAGTGCTAGGCACTGCAAACAGACCAGGACCCCCCTCCTCACTATTTCCTTTTGGAATGTTGATTCTGGTTCAAGAATTTCCAAGTCTCCCCAGAGTCCCACGACCCTTTTGGCCCTGAAGAGTGACGTCAGCTGCCGGGCATCTGGTAGCTATTACCCGATTACCCGGGGAGGGGGGGAGTCACTGTGGGCCTAGCGTGCATAGCCTCCCTGGGCTCAGGGCGGCTGGTCCATGTCTTCTGAAGGGGCCCAGCTGCTCCTGGCTCTCATTTCCTGTGGAGACTTTCTCACAGTTCAAGAGACCCCAAGATGCCTTGGGCTGTGGGAACCTGACTATCTTAGGAAAGATGAGCTGTTCTCCACGCTGACCTCCCACTCAAACGACTTTGCTTTCAGCCCTTGGAGGGACAGGCTTGCAGGTTGCTAGACCTGTATGGAGTGGGGACCAAGCAGGACTGGGTCAGACACCCAGTGAATGTGTGTTATTGAGTAAGTCCCTTTCTCCCTCTGAGCCTTAATCTCCCTGACTAGATAGGATGTCAGGTAGAGGGCCTGGACATGGACTAGTGAAGTCCAATACATGGCAGTTGCTCATGCTATAGGAGGGGAAACTGAGTCCCATGGAATGAATGTGTCTCATTCAGGGTCACAGCTTTCTACTTCCTGTTTAGGTACCTTTCAGAATCCCCAAGGATCTTCCCCAACTGCTTCTCACCCCATTTTCTGTTCCCAGTACAGCCTCTTGGCTGTCTGGGTGAATTGCTGTTTATCTTTTGTCTCCTCCCCAGCTTCCTTCTGTTTCCACCTGAGATTGGCTCCTCATTTCCAGGAATGTCACTCCACAGGAGGGACACAACAGACACAGACCTCAGACCACTTCAGCTCTAGTCTGAGCTCTGTGCCTGGAGTCAGGCACCCCGCTTCAGCTGGGCTCTCTGCTATAAAGCGTTAGTCCTCTATCCTCTGCACTCGCTAAGGGCCTCCCTGCCACTCTCAGCTCTCTCTGGCAGGTTTCCAGCCACCTTTACCAGCTCAGGCTCAGCATCCTTGAGTCTGCCCCTCCTCCTAGGCCAGTGCTTTTCCTAATGGCTCCCCACACCAGGAAGACTGGACCAGGGATGTGGCTGACCCAGTGGTAGCCTGTGCTTTGGGGCAGGGCAGGGAATAAATGCTGGCGGAGACTCTAGCTCCCGTGGCTATTGCTGTCTCAGAAGAGACCCTGCTTTCCACCCCAGAGTTCTCTGCTTAGGCCACTGACGCTGAAAGCATCCAGCAGAAGGTACCTACTGCCACTCTCCATGAGGGGTGAGCAAAACTTAGAGAAAGATGACTAGGGGGATTGTGAGTTCAAGGCCAACCTGAGTTACAGAGAATGAGACCCTGACTCAAGATCTAAAGCCAAGCCAACCACGTATGATAGATAGCAAACACCTGTTACAGTCCCACCCAGTACTTGGAAAGTGGGAGCAGGAGGTTGAGGAGTTCGAGGCCAGCTTTGGGTACACAGCAAGTTTGAGACAAGCCTAGACTTTTATTTTGAAACCATAACAAATCTGAACAAAACAGAAACAGGGTCTGTGCAGGTAAAGCTCTAATACCCCAGGAGAGCGGCACTGGAGTCTGGAGCCCACCTGGGGTGGGGGACCTGGCACTCACCTCATATGAACATCATGGCCTTCCAGGCAGACATGACGTCCCTTCCCTAGGAAGATGAGAAAGCCAAGCCTCAGAGAGAGGACAGCAGGTGGCAGAGCTGGGCATCTCTCTCCACAGGCCATATGACCAGACCCTGGGCCCAAAGGAAGAAACGCAGGGACAGAGAGGGCAGCCAGGCCTGTGCAGAGAGTAAGACCATGCCCGGCCAGAGGGTGGGGCAGCTTCCTTCTCAACTTCTCCAGGATCCTTGTGGAAGTTCACGCTTCCTTCTGGTCCAGACCAGAGGTCCCTGAAGGTGAAGTTCTGCTTCCAACATGCATTAGGGAAATAAAGGATAATGGGTACTAATTACTACTCATTAATGCAATTAATTAAACTGGTCTATGCAACGCATGGTGTCAGTTATCAGAACAAATCAGTTAATACAGGCAATTACAGGGTCGGTTATTTAAATAATGAATGCTGCTGCCGAATGGGCCTGAGTTAGCTCAGTTGCCACTGTTGCCTGTTAACTGATTTCACCAATATTAGAGGGAAAGCGTCTTTTAAGTATATAGCGTAAGAAACAATGAATTAATTCTCAGAGCGGAGTTCTAAGGAATACTTTGATTTCTGGACTTGATTGTAGCAATGAAAGGGAACATATTCTAAAAAGAGCTCTGAACAAATTAACAGCTGAAGGCTGAGCAGGAGTTACCCAGCCAGTGGCTGTCAGGCAGACAGGACGCCCCAGGAAGAGGGAGTGTCAGGTGCAAAGGCCCAGGGGTTGCAGACCCTGGAGTTCTTTGGAAATAGTTTATGGAGGCCTGAAATCCAGGAAGGGTGAGAAGGGAGAGGAGGTGTGTCCAGGGGACGTGTGTAGCTCAGTGGTGGAGTGCTTGTTATCAAACACAAGCTGCTGCAGCTGAAGGATGGCTCAGTCACTACAGCACTTCTTTCATAGGTGAGGGGACCTGAGTTCTCAGAACAGCCAGATGTGTAAGCGTGGTAATCTGTAATCTCTGTGTTCCTAATGGAAGGTAGGAGACAGGAGAGTCCTTGGAAGCTTGCTGGCCAGCTGGCACAGCGAATGCAGCAGGAAGCCAACATAGAGAACCCACCCCAATCACAGTGGAAGGCAAGAATTGACACCCAGCCTAGTGGGAGAGTCTCTGATCTCCACATGAGTACAGTGCTATGCATGGTCTTGCATTCACACATGCACACACAGTCACACACATGCACACACATACGCACAACACACAGACACACAACACACAGACACACATGCATACACAGACACACATAGACACACACACAGACATACACATGTACACACATACACACAACACACAGACACACATGCATACACAGACACACATACAGACATACACATGCACACACAAACACTTCAGAGACACGTGCATACATATAAACACACACATGGACACACAGACACACATGCACACATACAGACACACACATGCACACATACAGATATACATATGCACATATATACACACACATGTACATATACAGACACACACAGACACAAGCACACACATACACACATGCACACAACACATAGACAAACATACCATACACACAGACACACAGATACAAATACATGAATACACAGACACCCACAGAGAGAGACACACACCCATGAATACACAGATACACATATGCATACAGACACACACCATATACACAGACACACAGACATACACACAGAGAGATACACACTGACATACATACACAAATACACAGACACATACACACAGACACACATATACAATACACCAGATGACTGTTAGCTTCTCAACACTGTTGTAAGCCAATGTCCAGAGGGAACAGAAAAAGCAAAGCCCAGTGGGGCATGGAGGCCCATGCTTTAATCTCAGCACTTGTTAGGCAGAGGTAGATCCCTAAGTTCCAGGCCAGCCTGGTCTACAGGGTGAGTTCCAGGGCAGCCAGGGCTACACAGAGAGACCCTGGCTTGAAAACAAAACCAACCAAACAGAGCAAAGGCCCTCAGGAAGTTGGTGCTGGGAGTACTTACCATCTGGCCTTGGCTGGAGCAGCCCCATGTAGTGTGTGTGGGCATGGCCATAGGGAACCTTCTCTAGGAGTCTGTTAGGAACCTTGACTCCAGGCTGTTGAAACTGGGCCCTGCCAGATGGTGGGGCACAGGGAAGCTGTACTTTAGCTTTTATTTTAACAGGGCTACCAGGAGTTGGTGAGTGTGTCTCAGGCCCACAAATGGAGGGAGGGTGGTCTGAGGTCATCTTCAGGCCAGTAACAGCCATAGTTATCAGTGGGCATAGCCATGTTGTGTACTGGAATGACAGAACTGTGGCTGGCGAGGGAGGTGAAGGGGTTGAAGTTTCTTGGCCTGCGGCTCTGCCTCGGACAACCTCCCTGGCTCCAACCACCAATGTAAGCTGAGCAGCACCCCATCTTCAAGGCTGTATCCCTGCCCCAAAACCTAAGAGGAAGTGGACAGGAAGCAGGAGGAAGCACAGGGTTGATCCCAGTGTGTCCCTGACAATTTGTTCCCAGCAGTGGGAGGATTTCCGGGCATGAATGGCCGGAAATGTTGGGATGGGACACCTCACCCGGGAAGAGTGGACAGAGTAGACAGGGAGGGCGCGCCTCCTCCACCTCACTTACAGTGTCACTGGCCAGGGAGCACTGAAGAGACTTTGGAAGCCTGTGCTATTGCAGACTGCAGCTTAAGGGACAGAGGGTAGAGGGCAGGAAGGATTTTCTAGTGGGGAAAGTTAACAACAAAGGACTTGGGAATGTCAGAACAGGGAGTAGCTCCAGGGAGCCTTGGCCTCAGGAACTGAGAGATTCTCCTTTTCCTTCCTTTTTTTTTTCTTTCAGCTCAGCTTTTGTTTTGAAAATTAGGCTCCTGTATTTGAGCATACATTTCGTTCCCATTTTGCAGATGGGAAATCTGAGACCAATGTCTACGAACAAGTTGTTCAGCCTAAGAGAAAGACTGTATGATGCTGCTGTCCGGTCCCGCTTACTATTTATATATTCTATGAAGCGGCATATTCTAGTCTCCTCTTCTTGATTGTGCCTGGCACTGCTCTAGGGACTGGGGTTCACTGTCTAATGATAGTCCACACCCTCATGTGCGTCTCTGTTACTTTTCAGTTGAGAAAAGTGAAATGGTTGCTACAGGTAGAGATCGGAGAGACTAGGGGGACAGAAGAAGCAGGTGGGAGGCGGAGAGTAAGGCCAAGGGGCTGTTGTAGGTGGGGTGGCCAGGCAAGGCTTCTCTGAGCCCGGAAGAAAGTGGTGGAAAAAGCATTGTGGAAATCTGGGGAAAAACAGTTCCAAGTAAGTGCAAAGGCCCTGTGGCAGGAATAAGCTGTTGAGGCTGATGCAGCTGGGGCAGGCGGGACAGCATGGTTGAGGTAGACATGGTAGAGCATTGGTGCAGTGGGCAGGGAGGTGCCACGGCACACAGAGCCATAGATGTCAGGGAGCTAGGTCCTAGGTTTTTTAAAATTATAGTAACAGTGCCCCTTTATTCTCAAGGAGGTGAGAAGTTTGGTTTGGATGATAAATTATGCTGCTATAGAAGGGAGTCTAGATTTTATTCTTTAGCAGATAAGGCCTGAAGACATGGCTCAGCGTAGAGTGCTTGACTAGACTGTGCAAGACCTGGACTGTCTTCCCCTGCACTGGAAAAGAGGGAAAGAATTTTAGACAGGCCTGCAGTTGTTATAATTTCAGCTACTCCGGAGGCTGAGGCAGGAGGATTGCTTGAGTATAAGAATTCAGACCGGACAGCAGCATAGTGAGTCTTGGTGGGTAGTAAGACCTGCTGGAGATTGAGGCCGCCTGCTATACCCCGAGTTGCTCTCTGGTATCAGAGCTGAAGCTGACAGTATGGGGGACTGCTCATGGGGAACCAGCTAGAAAGCCGTGGCTGGAGGGACAGACTGTCTTCTATGCTGAAGGGAAGATTTCCTCCTGGGCAGGCTGTTACATGGATCAAGGCCTGCTGAGTGGGGTGTAGTCTGGTGGTCCAGGGGTAGAAAGGGAGCCTGAGGCTTTGGCTGTCATAGCAGGAAGGAGGGAGCTGGTACCCAGCTGTGATGGAAGATAGGGAGGGCCAGAAGCTGCTTGTGGGTAGCAAACTGGAGATGCCTCCAACATGGAGGGCACTGGAGGGGACGGGGTGGGGGGTGGGGGGTGGGGTGGGGTGGCGGTGCTGGGTGAGGAATGGGGCTGCATTAGATGAAGGCTTCAGTTCTTTAGGCCATGGCTGGGCTGGGGGGGGGGGTGCCTTTCTAATCCCAGCATGCAGGCGGAGGCAGGAGGATCAGAAGTTCAAAGCTACTTTCATCTGTTTAGTGCATTTGAGTTCAGTCTGGTCTACATGAGAACCTGTCTCAAAACAAATGCACGCGTGCGCGTACACACACACACACACACACACACACACACACACACACACACACACACGGGGCACACGGGGGGGGGGGAGAGGGAGAGAGAGGGCCAGCTGTGCCTGGGGGAAGTGACTCACAAAGGGGAAAGGGGGAAGGTTCTTGTTCAGCATCCTGGAAAAGTGGAAAAGTTGCCACCTCTGGTCTCTCTAGGTTTCATCCCTACCTGAAGGCAGAGAAAATAGGTGTGTACTGGTTGTAACCAGCAGTAGCCAGCACTGGCATTGTAGACCAAAAGTGAAGGGCGAGAGGAGGGGGGCTGAGCCTCAGTCAGTCAGGCCCCCTAGTGTAGAGTCAGGCCCTCTAGTGTATAGACTCAGGGGTAGGGATTATGTGGAAGAGGCAGAGAGAGGAAGCTGACACCAGGAAAGCACGAGCTGGGTGAACACTTATCCTGAGTGCAGCAGACAACTCCATTAGGCAGTGGCTGTCTGTGCTCCTGATTTATGGAGAGGAAACCCAGGATCAGAGAGGTGAAGGAACTAATTCAGGGCTGCACAGCTGGGAGTGGTGGAGTAGCCATAGGTTCACCAGCCATAGTATCTTGGGCTCCCAAGGTCAGGACCAAGCCCCAGGTCAGCAGGCAGGGTGGACACTCAGCATCTGAGAAGTGCAGAGAATACTCACCTCTTTTCTCTTCTTCCAGGGCTGCTGCAGAGCTGGAGTCTGCTGGGGACTATGTGAAGGTAGGTGAGATAAGCTGGGGGTTGGCCACAGTATGATAGAGCACTCGGGGCCTGTTATGAACCAGACTTCCTCCTGGGAGGAGAAGGTTAGGGTTGGGGGCAGCCCCTGGGGACAGTTGTCATCTTGGGCAGCTATTTCCCGTGCCTCCTGCTCCTCTGCTAGCTCCAAACCCACCAACTGGACAGGGTCCCAAGGGTGTCCCCATGCAGTGGCCACCATAATGAGATCCCAGTCAGTCTGGGCATCTGAGGGCGGGGGGGCGGGGGTCGCACCAGGAGGAGTGACTTAGATCTTTAGCAGAAATTCAGTACAACTCACAGACAAGAGTGGGATTTGGGAGCTGGGGATGGGATATGGCTCAGTGGGTGGGGCACTTGCCTACTATACAGAAGGCCTTGGGGGTCTGTCCCCAGCTCACATAAACTGAGTGTGGTCCTGCATGTCTGTAATCCAGAGCTCAAGGGGCAGAAGGATAAATTCAGGTCACCCTCGTCTACGGAGTTAGATTTGAGGCCAGCTTATCTTGTTCTAGACACGTTTAAGATGTAGTTTGTGTGTGTGTGTTGGATGCTTGCATGTGTGTCTTCGTGTGTCTGTGGAAGTCAGAGGTGGCCCTCACAGTTACTGTCCATGGTGGGTCTCATTGATTAGGGTTCACCAGCAGGCTCAGGAGAGCTCCCACCCCCAAGGCTGAGGTTTCAAAGTAACCATAGCAGCTGGCCCTTCTTCTTCTTCTTCTTCTTCTTCTTCTCTTCTCTCTTCTTCTTTTCTTCTTCTTCTTCTTCTTCTTTTCTTCTTCTTCTTCTTCTTCTTCTTCTTCTTCTTTCTTCTTCTTTTCTTCTTCTTCTTCTTCTCTTCTTCTTCTTTCTTCCTCCTCCCTCCTCCTCCTCCTCCTCCTACCTCCTCCTCCTCTCTCCTCCTCCTCCTCCTCTCTCCTCCTTCTTCTTCTTCTTCTTCTTCTTCTTTTTTTAATATGCTGCTGGAGATTGAACTCCATCCTCAAGCTTGTGTTGCCAAAACACTTTACAGAGAAAGCTAACACACAATAAAGTTTTGTTATTGTTGTTGTTTGCTCAGCAACTTGGGTGGTTGAGGCAGGAGGATTGCAAATGCCAGGCTAACTTGGACCAAGAAAACATTAGTTTTGAAATAATAGTAATAACAATAAGGCTAAGTAACATTTTAAAAGCCACATGTCTGCACAACCATGCGGCTGTTTGTCTGTCTCTTTATTTTTATATTCACTCATTTATTTATTTATTTATTTATTTGATGTGCATGTTGGAGGCAGAGGACAACCTGTGGTCCTCTTCTTCCCCTGTGTGAGATCTGAGGGTTGAGCTAGGTCTTCAGGCTTGGCAGCAGGGGCCTTCGTTCACTGATGGATCTTCTGAAGCCTTTGTGGTTGCTGTTTAGAGAAGCCGACTGGAAACCTATGACTTCCTCAGAGTCGCAAGGGATCTTGTGGGGCAGAGCTGCTACCAAGCCCCAAGCCTGAGGCTCAGACTCAAGACAAAGGCCTTGGCCTTCCACAGTCAGAAGCTCCATCGGAGCCGACCTAGATGAGCAGCAAATGCTGCAGAGAGCAAGGAAGAATGCCAGCCAAAGGGCTGGTAAAGGGCTCTCAGGCCAGGCAGGGGACCAGAGAAGAATTACACAATCTGGGCACATTTTATAATAATCCAACAGAACTAGGATTTATGTATTTATTTGCTTATTATTTATTTAACCCCGGGTTGGCCTGAAATTGACTATGGCCTCTAACTCCCCAGTTCTGGGATTACAGATATGTGTCAACAGTGTGTGTGTTTGCACGTGAGGTCTTATGTAGCCCAGGGTAGCCTCAGTCTTACTATGTAACTAAAGATTACATTGAACTTTTTTTTTTTTTTTTTTTTTTGCTTTATTTTGTTTTGTTTTTGTTTTCTGAGACAGGGTCTCTCTGTGTAGCCCTGGCTATCCTGGAACTTACTCTATAGAGCAGGCTGGCCTTGAACTCAGAGATCCACCTGCCTCTGCCTCCTGAGTGTTGGGATTAAAGGCGTGCGCCACCACCTCCAGCTACTCTGAACTCCTTATTGTTCACCTTCATCTCCGGCGGGCTGGGATCAGTCATTCACCACCCTGCTTGGTTTCCGTGGTGCTGGGCATCATGCCCAAGGCTTCCTGCAGGCAAGACTAGTGCCCTACTCACAAAGCCACACCCCTGCTCTAGAATTTGGTCTGTGCAGTGATTTGCAGAGTCTGGCAGTGACTTGGGTGACTTGCTTCTCTGAGACTTAGCTCATGCTTATGTAAAACAGGAAACTTTGGGGGCCCAGTGAGACTGTACCATGAGGGAATGCCTGAGTCTGGACCAGGGCAGGCTGGCCTGGCCCCAGATTTCAGGGACATTGAGTCACTGAGCTGCTGTAGCACGGGAGGGGTTATATGGGGAGCTGAGCCAGGTGGGACATGAACCCCACAGATCTGCTATGTCTGGCAAGGCAGCATGAGCCTTCTGAGGACTCTGGCTCTCTGGTCTTTTTATGGAGTTAAGATATAGATTTCAGAGCTGTGGATATAGCCGGGGGCTCTAACCTTTGCCTAGCTTGCTTGAGGCCCTGGGTGCCATCTTATTACAGAGGGGGAAGTACTTTAAAAATTATAAGGGACCTGGAACTCAATCCATAAAAGAGTCTTAGCTTCTATTCTTAAAGTCTCTGCTGATGAGGGCTGGAATCAACTATTTCCAAAATCCATCCCTGCCCTGAAGTGTTCCTCTTTGAAGAGTGTCCAGACCTCCAAAATCCCCCAAACAATGACAGGAATCCTGGACTCTCAGGATTTCAAAATACCAAGGACAGAAAGTTTCAGTCATGGCATTCAGAGCCTCTAACATATCTACAGAAAACAATCAACTGGGGACCAGAGACGTGGACTCACCTGCTTGAGGTCACACAGTCTGTGGGAAGAGTTTGGATACCAGATCTATCTATGATGATGATGATGTGATGATGATGATGATGAGATGGAGTCTCATGTATTCCCAGACTGGCCTTGAGTTTACCACGGAGTCAGAGATAATCTTGAACTTGAAATATTCCTGCTTTCACTTTCTGAGTGTTGAGATTACATGTGTGAGCCACCACCTCTCGTTTATGAGGTGCTGGGGACTGTACATGCGGGGCAAGCAAACATTCTACCAGCTAAAGTGGTCCAGATTTTGATTCTTTCTGTGCTGGCATTGGACTCCGTGCCTAACCCTTGCTAGACAAGCACTGTAAGAGCCCTAAGTCCAGGTTTTGTGATACCCAGTTAGGACACAGTAGGGCATCTTTACTGGAAAATTATCTGTACCAGGCAACTTTTTTTTTTCTTCTCTTTTATTGAGCTTGGTGACACTCACAAAGTTCAACACAGATCTTCACCGTGTATTCCAGACATCTTCACACAAGCCAGTCGGGGGTTTAAAGAGAAGGGCCCCAGGGTGGGAATCCCTGCGAGTTAAGAGAGGCAGGTGAGCGGCGCTTGGAGCTTTAACAGTTCGGAGTGTGGCACAAAGTCAGCCAGCCAGTCTAATCCTGATATTCTCAATCAGAGATGAGAAACCCAAAGCCACAAAGAACTGGGTTAAACATGGGGATTTTTGTAGCTTTAGATCGAATTGAATTCAGAGTCCCTGCCGGCTCCCGGTCTGGAGAGGTGCGAGAGAGGGGAAAAGCAGGAGGCTCTCCGCGCCCGCCCCGGGGGGCCCCTACTCCACCCCACTGCCCCATGGCATCCCTCTTGGCAGGTCCTGGGGAACCCGCACAGGGGAATGGGGTGGTGATGGAGGGAGGAACAATGGTCCCCTCCCCTCCCTCTCCTCCTCCCCTCCCTCCCCAGCTGGCTGGAGGGTGGGGTCTCCCCGCCCCGCCTCCCTGCTCCTCCCCCGACCAGGCGATGAGGTAATCGCGCCGCTGAGAGGCACGCGCAGCCGGTGCCCAGCCCGGTCGGTCCCCGCGCCCCTGCCCCTTCGGCCGTTACCCCCGGTACGCTCAGGGGACCCGGGTCTGCCGGCCGCACCATGACCGAGCGTTGCAGCCTGTGGAGTGCACTGTCCGCCGCCGCCTGCTGCTTCTACCGTGGCTCGCTGGTACAGGTGCAGGTGAGGGGGCGGCGCGGGGACCCGGTCACTGCGCCCCGCCGCTGAGATGGGGACTGCAGTCCAAGAGCATGCCCGCAGGGTCGTGCAGTCCGGACCGCCAGCGAAGGGAGGGGGCGGGGTCGCCCTAGCTCACCTCGGGGTACCCAGGGCGCTCCACCGGGCGCGGGTGCAGGGTGCCATTCCTTGGACTCTGGACTGCAGGAGACGTAGGAGCGAGTTGGAGCTGGAACTCTGGCTGGGAGGTGGGGTTCCTCCTGTCAGTTCTAGGGTCCCTGCTGCTGACCCTAGGCCACCTGGCTTCCTATTGTACCAGGAACGCAGGGCTGGTGTCTAGAGGCTGAGTGAGGGGCAGGATGCTGCAGGACATACTGCGGACACCACGGTGTCGCCACCTTCTTGCCATCTGGGTGGGCTCGTGTTACTGGGGTGCAGGTCTCCCAGTCCAGCTGGCCCAGCAGCGCAGGAGCGCGCAGCGGCGGTGCGAGGGTTAAACGGAAGGGGGTGGAGGGGAGGACCCGGACCCCGCCTCTCTGCGGAGCATCCTCTGGGGTGGCTATGCCTGGGGTTGGGATACCTAAGGGAGCTAGGGGAGTGGTGGGAAGCCAGCTGGTGGGAAGGGGCTGAGACCCTGACAGAGGTTTTCCGCATTCCTGCCTCTGGGGCATCCTGGGAGACGCGGGGCGCCTCACCTCTGAGCTCCCCCAACCTCACACACATACTTGCTGCGAGCCCGCCTGAATGACGGCCCCGCTGGCGGCGGAGCGCAGCATCCCCGTACGGGCCAATCAGGCGTGCGCAGGCCGGGAGGCGGTGAGATCATCTCTGACCAATCGCAGTGCTCTGAGCGCAGGGATGCTGCATTCGCACCTACACCCCCCCCCAACTCTTGGGAGCCAAGGACCCTGAGGCCCAGGGTGAGGAAGAGGTCACAGGGGTCCTAGGGTTTCCTACCCCAGATGTGAGGGAGGACCATGGATCCCTTCAACCCCAGCTCTGACCTAATCTCTGCTTAGGACTGGAAATGAGGTGCCAATTTCCAGCATCTTTTACAGATGAAGGTACTCAGACTCAGCCAGGAGAAGTGACTGGTCCAAGGTCACACACACTGTATCCTGTCTTGGGACTATGTTCTTTAGTATACAGTCTGTCCCTACTTTGCTCGGGAACTGGGAGGGGAGTTTCAGTGTGTGCTGTTAAGAGCAGAGAGTGATGTGTGTGTGTGTGTGTGTGTGTGTAAGGTTGGGTTCAGGTTCCATTTCCACGTGCCATTCACCTTTCTTTCCCAGAATCCTGTGTGATTAGAAGGGAGAGGCCTGGGCTGGTGTGAGCACTGCAGAGGGAACCAGGAGAGGCTGACAACCCTAAGAAATAAGGGAGTCTGAAAAAGCCCAAACCTCGACTTTGCCAAGACCACTCAGCCCTACCATGGCATTGATTTTTGCTGTTTTGTGGGCAGAGGCCTTGCAGGATCCAATCCTAGTTCCTGCCTCACCCTTGTTCACCCAGACCGCTCCGACTGTCTGTCTCCAGAACTCTGAAGGCTTCTCAGAGCCCATGCTGTCAGAGGCCTTACACTCCTGGGTTGCTGGATCAGTGCCTCAGGCTGCTCTGCATTGACTGAGCACCTCAGCTGACTCCACACTGCAGTGCTGTGAGATTTCTGGGTGATCTCCACGCTCCCCAGGCAGTGTCACAGCCCTGTCCCACTTGCTACTCTATCCATAGACCCGAAGCTGCCCAGGGCCCCACCTTGGCCTCAGCTCGTCCACCCTCCATCTTCTCGGTTTCTGACCAGGTAGGGGGACATTGCACCCCTGAAGATGCAGATATCTGGAATTGAATGTGGCATCTGCATGGCCTCTCCTAGAGCAGTAGACTACCCTGATCCCCTTGGGCTCCAACCCCAGTGTAGGACCGGAGGTGAGGCTGGCCCATGTTGAATGAATGAAGTTAGAGAGTCTAGCCATCCCTAGGGATAGAATCATGGTGGTTGGAAAACAGTGGAGATGAGGATGGAACCCATGTGGAGTGTGAGTCTTAGATCTGGGAAAGTCTGAGGAGTGGCTTGCCAGACTCCAGGAGTACCCAGGAGAGACTGTTTTCTTGCTTTGCCTGTCTATACACTTCTGATCAGTTCCAATGTGTGTCTTGGAGTAGCCATCTTTGGGGACTGGCAAAGCCTCACAGTGAGAAGAGTAGCTATGAGGTGAGGAAAGAGGCTCTGCCTCTTTCCCATGCATTTTACTGAGCAAAGAGTTAAGTCCAAATTGTTCACATGGGTGGGCTTGCCTCTATGATGGGGGAGTGCCTGTCAGTAGGACCCTCCCCTGACAATAAGATGCCTGGGATTGGAAGCTCTAAACCCAGGACTGCCCACCATGGAAAGCTGGGAAGGCAGATCTCTGGGCATTAACTTCAGTGAGTGACCTTTGACTTCACTGCAGGGCTGCAGTTTCCAATCTGACAGGATCACTTGAAATTGTGTGTGTGTGTGTGTGTGTGTGTGTGTGTGTGTGTGTGTGTGTGTGATAGGGGATTGCAATGGGCACTGAAGATATCTGTGAGGTCCACGTACCTGCTTATGGCTGCCTTTGGGGCCCTTCTTCTGCATAGTTTGTGTTCATCTTTTCAGCTAGTTGGCCCGGGCACTCGATGCCTCTCAGACTAACCTGCAGATGGCCTTTCTTCAAGATAGCTCTACTACCTCTAGATGGTTTTTGTACTGAAGTATCCTCCTGAAAGTCTCTAGACTCTCACCTCTCACAGACTTAATCCCCTGGCAGAGCACGTGAGGGCTCTTTGTCGCTGTCCAGCACCCTGGTGCTGATGGCAGCAACTCTGCTTGGCCCTTTTGGCTATTTCTTAGCCTGTGGGCTTCCTGGAGGAAGGAGGTGACTTACCTAGGCTTCAGTGCACCCATGCTTTACTTATGTATATTCTGATCGAATAAGCTGAGGTTTTACTCTAGCTGGGATGGGGACCCACAGGTGAGGACCATCGAGCAGGACAAGTGTTTTAGTGTTTTTGACAATCCCAGGATTAAAGATGACATGAGGCAGGATGAGTCGGGAGGAAGAGAGAGATGGGACTGTGGAACCAGATGCCAATCTTGCTCTCCCCATGCAGTTCTCCAAGGAGAAGTACATTCTCGACTCCTCACCAGAGAAGCTGCACAAGGAGCTGGAGGAAGAGCTGAAACTCAGCAGCACAGACCTCCGCAGCCATGCCTGGTACCACGGACGCATCCCTCGGGAGGTGAGCAGGTCCCAGGCAGGGATCTCAACCCTCCACCCTTCCACCCATACCTTGGCCAACCCCAACCTGGGCTCCAGTCACCAGACAGTCTCCGGCTTTTTCATTAGCAAGGATAAGGTTTAGCTTTACCATTTGCGGAGTGACCTTAAGAGAGTCACCTTGCCTCTCCAGGCTCCACCATTCTCATCTGTAGAATGGAGCGATATCTCCTCAGAAGGCAGTCGCACTCCACACAGTGAGACCCTGTCCCAAAGGGAGGGACTGTAGTGAAGGTGAAATGGGCTAAGGCAGGTAAAGGTGTCTGGTGCCAGTGAAGCATGGGGGAGGGAGGTTGTTGTTCTTACTGAGTTTCGTTATTCCTGGATTATAGATCAGCCTCCTGTGGATTTGGTTAGAGATTATCCATTTTCAGGCCACCCAGTTTTGGCCAAGTTTGAGTATCTGGCCCAAGGTGACTTTATGAGTCATAGACCTGGACTGATGGGTCCCCTGGCCCAGCACAGGGGATCCAGGATGTAGAGAGGATGAGGTAGCAGCTTTCTTAGATGATGCTGGCCCCAAAGAGGCGCAGAGTATCGAGCCTTTCATGAGTGTAAGCATGGGGAGCCGCATGGAAACACAGGCAGTCGCCAGGAAGGGCACTGGGTGGAGCTCTAGGCAGAGAGGGCATCTGGAGAGAGCAGACACCCAGATCTGTGCTGGGCCCTGGGTGGGTGCAGGAGAGAGTGCCTGGTACTTACTTTGCTTTGTAGGAACCCTGAGAAGGGTAGGGTCTGACACCTAGGTCTCTGATCACCGTGATTTCAGCATTTCCAGTCACGGTGTCCCTGTGTCCATTCCTAAGTGCCACCTTCTGCCATTCCCCAGCCTCTGTGTCCCTGACCCGTGGCCTCAGCTGAGACGCCACCTCAGACTCTGGTCCTAAGCATCAGATGTCTGATGTCTATTAACTGGATCCTCTATGCTCTGGATGCTGTCTTGGTGTCCCAGATTCAAAGTAACCAATCCCCTGACCCTGTCTTCTTTAGCCACCACACCTAATTTCTCTGTACCTTCCTTAGGTCTCTGAGACCCTGGTGCAACGGAACGGTGACTTCCTCATCCGAGACTCTCTCACCAGCCTTGGGGACTATGTGCTCACGTGTCGCTGGCACAATCAGGCCTTGCACTTCAAGATCAACAAGGTGGTAGTGAAGGCTGGGGAGAGCTACACCCACATCCGGTACCTCTTCGAGCAGGAGAGCTTCGACCACGTGCCTGCCCTTGTGCGCTACCATGTGGGCAGCCGTAAGGCTGTGTCCGAACAGAGTGGGGCCATCATCTACTGCCCGGTCAACCGTACCTTCCCACTGCGCTACCTCGAGGCCAGCTATGGCCTGAGCCAGGGCAGCAGCAAGGCTGCCAG
Source organism: Mastomys natalensis (assembly GCA_021653895.1). NCBI lineage: Eukaryota > Metazoa > Chordata > Mammalia > Rodentia > Muridae > Mastomys > Mastomys natalensis. Next base: position 804,928 of record JAJTUV010000842.1, on the reverse strand, counting down.
CCCAGCCAGCCCCTCAGGCTCCAAGGGCAGCCACATGAAGAGACGAAGCATTACCATGACTGATGGACTCACCACAGACAAGGTCACTCGCAGCGATGGCTGCCCCAACAGGTCAGCCAGGTTCCCACTCCCCTCTGGCTTGTTATGGGATGACAGTAAAGAGAATACTGGTATGGAAGGGAGTCCCAGCGGCCCTGAGTTATGCGAGGCTCTGTGGGGAAGGATGGGGGGTTGAGCTTCAGTGTGGAAGCTGGAACACAGGTTTGCACTGGATAAGGGGAGTAGTGAGAGGGCTGTTGACAGAGAGAGTAGGGTCTGTGGTCTGGTTTATAGAAACCATAAGGATAAACTGCGTTCTGTCCTATGTGTCTCTTCCCATCATTTTCCTAGGGATAGGAGAGACATAGAGGAACCTAAGTAATCTCAGCTCAGAACAGGTATCCCCAAGTTGTGTCTCTGTGTCTTCCAAGCCTGGAAGAAGAAAATTCTGGGTAGAGATGGAGAGGGAGAACAGGTTAATTGAGGGAGGGAGGTGACTAGAATATAGGCACGTGGAAGCCAATAGGGTTGTGCTCCATGAGGGTTAGGGTCTGTGGGAGTCAGGGTCCTCTGGGAGTGTGTCTAGATGTCAGGACCTGCTGTGGACCAGCTAAGGTCAAGGCCAGCTCTGTGGGGAAAGGACTGGGGGAGTCACAGCTATCCCACCTTAGCCCAACTCCAGCCTTTGCATTCATCCATTGAGAGGTTGAACTTGACCACCATACCTTTTGAGCATCTGAAGTTTAAGGGGCGGGTCGTGGGATCGTACAGTGAGTCGAGTCCACCGATCTCATGGAATCCCTGTCCACAGCACCTCACTACCCCATCCTCGAGACTCCATCCGAAACTGTGCCCTCAGCATGGACCAGATTCCAGATCTACACTCACCTCTGTCTCCTATCTCTGAGAGCCCCAGCTCCCCTGCCTATAGCACCGGTAAGCTAGCAGGGGGTAGTCTGTAATGCTACTGTGTCCGGTGGGAACAAAGTTTACCTGTCTGTTTCTGCCTCTGTGCTGGGAGCAGTTCCTCAGGAATGTGCTAGAAAAGCCTGTGGCAGAATTGCTGGTGTTGACACACAGAGCACCGTTCGGTGGATAGTGTTCCCACCGGTGCCAGGCAGTGGACACAAAATGGGTCTTCGGTGTGATTGGCAGGGTAAAGTCTGCTGGAGGTACAGTGGGTTGGGGGACAGCCCGAGGCTGTGATGGGCACGATGCTTGGCCCCAGAAGACAAAGTTCCCACTACAGCTGCCTTACCAAGGACCCTAGTAACAAGTGCATCCCTAGGTCCTGGTTTGAGCTTAGACCAGGCTAGCTCAGGCTAGTGTGCTTTGCTGTTCTTTTTTTTTTTTAATTACTTTTTAGAGCAGTTTAAGGTTTATAACAAAATTGAAATCTTGGGATCCTGTGATTTTATTTATTTTATTCAGTTATTTATTAATAAGAATAAAGTAAAAATATGTACTCAGTTTATTTCTCAAAACAAAGCAAAACAAGCCTCTGTTAAGCAAAATGTCTTGCCCCGAAAGACAGTTGGAGCAGTGAGGGGTGGTCTCCTGGAGGCCTTTGCCTGGAGGGAGCACTCCATGCCTCTAGAGTGTCACTATGTGCCCCAAGAAGTCTTCCCTGAAGACCAGCCTTGTCACATACACTTGCTTTCAAAACATCCATGTGAAAACATTTATTTACTTATTTATTTTATTTTTTAGACAGAGTCTCATGATGTAGCCTTGGCTGGCCTGGAGCTCTGCCTGCCTCTGTCTCCTAAGGGCTGGAATTAAACTTGTCTGCCACCACACCTAGCTTTTGTTTGGTTTCTTTTAAAGTTTTTTTTTTTTTAAAGATTTATTTATTTTATATATGTGAGTCCACTGTAACTATCTTCAGACACACCAGAAGAGGGCATCAGATCTCATTACAGATGGTTGTGAGCCACCATATGGTCGCTGGGAATTGAACTCAGGACCTCTGGAAGAGCAGACGGTGCTCTTAACCACCAAACCATCTCTCCAGCCCCCCTTTTTAAGTTTTTAATGAGACAATTTCCAGAAATGAGGTGTAATCAGAGCTAGGAAGCGAAGGCTTCAGTCATAGCCCTACTAAGTTGAGTGACCTTGGCAAGTCTCTAAGCCCTGAGCCTTCATTTTCTCAGCTCAGGATTGAGGACCATAAAAGTCCTTACAGTCATAGAATGGGGCATTTTGGGTATTGTTTGTTTGTTTGCTTGCTTATTTTTTTGTTTGTTTTTGAGACAAGGTCTCACTATGTAGCTCTGGCTGGCCTGGAACTTGTTATGTAGATCAGGCTAGCCTCAGATCTACAGAGATCTGGTCATCTCTGCCTCCTGAGTGCTAGGGTTGCAGGTATGCGCCACCACGCCAGCGGGCTTTGCTGGTTTGCTACAGAGTTCTTTTACATTCCTTTACTTATTTGTGTGTGGGATAGGGGGCACATGAATGGATCACAGCACTAGTCTGGAGGTCAAATGACAACTTCCCAGAGTATTGGCTCCTTTGTTCTAGGGCTCTAACTTAGGTTGTGAGACTTGGTGGCAAATGCCTTTATCCATTGAGCCAGCTAGCACCTCCCTCCACACCCCCTTTGGAGACAGGAGCTCTCTAAGTACCTCAGGCTGGTATACTCCACCGAGTATATTATTACTGATAATTCATTTGGTGACAGCTTCACCAGGTGCAATAGACTTCAGCAGGGCTTAACTGCCCTGGACCACCTCTGTGGCTTCCTGATGTTATAGCCTCTTGGGGCAGAGGCTTCACTGGTCCAGGAAATGCTGGTACCATAGAGCATCTCCCTCCACATTCTGGGAGGTAGGGACATTACCCTATATACAGGATGCAGACTTTTCTTTGAGAGAACAGGGAAAAATGATTTTTAAAATCATTTATTTTAAAAAAAAATATTTATTATATATACAGCATCCTGCCTGCATATATGCTTTCAGGCCAGAAGAGGGCACCAGATCTCATTAAAGATGGTTGTGAACCACCATGTGACTGCTGGGAATTGAACCTGGACCTCTGGAAGAGCAGTCAGTGCTCTTAGCCTCTGAGGCATCTCTCCAGTCTGGGTGGCCCCATTCTTAGGGTAGCTGAGATAACTAGTCTTGTCTCTCTCCTCTCTATAGTAACCCGAGTCCATGCTGCTTCTGCTACTCCCTCTACTACAGCACAGCCTGCCTCCCCAGTTGCCCGCCGCTCCAGCGAACCTCAGCTATGTCCTGGAAGTGCTCCAAAGCCTCCTGGGGAGTCAGACAGAGGCCCTCATGCAAGCCCGTCCCACATCCTCTGCAAGGCCTCACCATCACCGTCACTCAGCAGCTACAGTGACCCGGACTCTGGCCACTACTGTCAGCTCCAGCCTCCTGTCCGTGGCAGCCGAGAGCAGGCTGCAGGAGAGACCCCCCGGAAGGCTCGCAGCTCGGGGAGAGGCAAAAAGAACTGTCAGAAAATGGAGTCCCTGACGGGGAGTGGGGCAAGACCTTCACAGTCCCTGTAGTGGAAGCCACCTCTTCTTTCAACCTGGCACTTTCCAGTCCCAGCTGATCCCCAAGGAGAACCGGCCTCTGGAGGTGGGCCTTCTGCGAAAGGTCAAGGAGCTGCTGTCGGAGGTGGATGCCCGGACACTGGCCCGACATGTCACCAAGGTTGACTGCCTGGTACGTGTTAGGGAGGGGAAAATGCCTTTATCGGCTGGCTTGGGTCAGGAGTCAAGATGGTGAGAGACTGATTCCAAAAATCCCCAAGAACAGTAATCTGTAGCCTGGGTTTTGACATCCTAGGTGTCTTTCTTGGTTCTGGGACTCTGGGCTAGTCATCTGGCATGTGGGCTTCCATTTTCTTATTTTACATTATTTTACTTTGTTTTGTTAGGGTCTCACTATGTAGCTTTGGCTGGGCTGGAACTAGCTGTGTAGATGAGGCTGGCTGCTGTGTAGACCAGGCTGGCCTTAAACTTAGAGAGAACTGCCTGCTTCTGCCTCCCAAGTGCTGGGACTAAAGGCGTGTGCCACCACCACCCTGCCAATCTCCTCATTCTCATTTCTTTCTTCCCTTTTTTTTTTTTTTTTTTTTGTGCATTGATGCTTTGCCAGCATGTATATCAGTACTGGAGTTACAGGCAGTTGTGAGCCACCATATGGGTGCTGAGAATCGAACTCCAGTCCTTTTGGAAGAGCAGCCAGTGCTCTTAACCACTGAGCCATCTCACCAGCCCAGTTTTCTTCTTTGGAAAAGCGAAAACCAAGATATTTCTACAGCTGCAGATTTGGAATGAGGGCTGACGTTTTGGGGGTAACTTAACATCCTAGTTCTAGTCTATAGAAAGTGAACATCTAGTTTAGGGGGGAAAATCTGCCCCTTTTCCCCCACCCCCTAGTGGACAACAAGCAAAACATTCCCTGGCCCAAAAACTGTCCAGATGCTAGTGTGAGACTTTGGCTCTGTTAAAAACCAACTCTTTCCACACCTCAGTTTCTCGCTCTGTAGTTTGGTATGTACGCTGGTCTGAGACATTAGGAAGTAAGAGTCATGAAGGGGTGCTCCTGGGTGACAAGAGGGAGAAACTGGGTTGCAGGCCCAAGTGTAAAAACTTGGGCAAGAAAGTCAGGTTCCCTTCCTGGGCCTTGGGTTGGCAATCGGGGATAATAGCATCCTGGCTCTTAATCTTGAATATTTAACATGGCACACACCTCTGGGCATCTTCCTACCCCCCCATTTTACAGATGGGGAAACTGAGGCTCACTCAGAAAGGAGGAAGTCACTTGCTCCGTGTTCACAGAGGAGATGGGATTCCACCCCCACCCCACCCCACCCTCTGGACCCCTCAGCCAGGCGACCCTCTTAGGCGAAGCTCTGACTCCCAGATGGCTTGGACCAACCCTGACAGGAAATTAATCAGCCCTTTGGGCGTCTTTGCAGGTTGCTAGGATACTGGGCGTTACCAAGGAGATGCAGACCCTAATGGGAAGTCCGCTGGGGCATGGAGCTGCTCACCCTCCCCCATGGCCGGCAGCTAAGACTAGACCTGCTGGAAAGGTAAGGTGCACTGCACCAGCCCACGGCTACCTTATGGGCTGTCTCAGGGTTTCTGACAACTCTTCCCATCCCACTAGCCAATCGCAGCCCCGTGGTCCTCGGCTCAAAGCCAGTCTGATTTCTCAAAGACTGCTGTTTCTGGACCGGTTTCTCCTCTCGCTTCCCCATGTCCATCAACCTTGGCCCCGCCCACCATTACTGTGCACAGTGCTCATTCTAAAACTCTGCCCTTTGGATTTCGCTGATCAATTACAAGCTTCTCCTCTTGGCATCCTGATCTTGCTCCTAACTTATATTGTCCAGCTGGGCTCCCTTCGCCTTGCTTGTTACTTTGGCTGTGCCCCTTAGTCCCTGTGACCTACTGTTTTTCTGTCTCGGCAACAGTCACATTTAACAGTGGCCGTGTCGGGCACGCCCCCTCTGATCCGACCTCTCTCACAGGTTCCACACCATGTCCATCATGCTGGCGGTGGATATCCTGGGCTGCACAGGTTCCGCAGAAGAGCGGGCAGCGCTGCTGCACAAGACCATCCAGCTGGCGGCCGAGTTGCGGGGAACGATGGGCAACATGTTCAGCTTCGCTGCTGTCATGGGCGCCCTGGAGATGGCCCAGGTACTGCGGGGATCTCCCGACAACCACTAGGCTGTCTGCAAGAGGCCTGAAGCAGGTTCCCCGGGGGAAGATATTTACATGGAAAATAGAAGGGTCTCTAGGCTTCCTCTGAAAAGGATCGGACAGGAAAGCAGAGGTCTCCCAGGTATTAAGTTCTGATTCCTGCCTGAGCCTCTGTTTACCTACCAGTAAGAGGAACCAGAAACCCTGAGTTTAAAGAATATATAGTGTGTTTGGTGGGGTGGGAGTGCTCGAGAGAGGGCTTAGCCTTTAAGAGAGCATCCTATTCTTGCCGGATGCAGGGTTCATTCCCAGCCCCCCATACCAAGCAGTTCACAGCCGCCTATAACGTAACACCGACTCCCACTTCTAGTCTCCACATGCACGTGAAGCATGTACTAAGGCACACAGGCATAAAATAAGTAAATCTTTAAAACTATAGAATGTGTTTTTTACATTGCAACTCAGCTAATAGAGAGAGATGGCCGAGCATGAGTTTGACCCCCAGGGCCTCACAAGCCAGGCATGGTGGTGCATGCCTCTAATCTCAGACCGTGGGAAGGGGAGGCAAGGGAATTAGAAATTCAAGACATGACACCCTGCTCCAAAACAAATACGACCTACAAGGCCTATCGTTTGAAGAACTTGCTATATGCTAGGTACCAGCACTGATTCCTTAAAGCAACTCATGAGGGAGATTGCTGTGTTGTCCTGTGTTACAGAGTGGGCACCTGAGGCAGAGCTCATCCGGGTGAGGTCACACAGTCCAGGGCTGAGAGTTAGGATTTGTAAAAGGTGTTGCAACAGCTTCAGTCCACAGTTAATGCCGCTCCCATTTTGTGAGTGACAACCAGAAAAATAGTCATTATCCTACACCACACCTTCAGCGGGGTGGCCTGTGGCCAGCTGCTCCTGGAGACTCCTTCTGTAGCCAGTCTCTCATAGTCTGCTCTCCCCAGATTTCAAGGCTGGAGCAGACGTGGATGACCCTGCGGCAGAGACACACGGAGGGTGCCATTCTGTATGAGAAGAAACTTAAGCCTTTCCTCAAGAGCCTGAACGAGGGCAAAGGTACCTGATGTCCCCGTCCCCCTGTGATTTCTGCATAGGTTTCAGCCTATGGGTTCCCAAAGACTCTTCTGGGGTGGCAAGGATAAAAGCTTGACTCTGTGCCGTGGGGTAGCCATGTATGCTCTGTCACGTACAGGGTAGGGTTACCAGGGAAAGAAGGAACTGTCCTGGGTGACCTGGGTGGTCCTCCTGTAGCTCCAGGCATCTCTGGGGTTATAGTGGGTGGTAGGGTCTTCAGGTCTAAGTGCCTGCTGCCCCTCTCTACAGAAGGCCCGCCTCTGAGCAACACCACCTTTCCACACGTGCTTCCGTTCATTACTCTGCTGGAGTGTGACTCTGCCCCTGCCGAGGGTCCTGAACCTTGGGGCAGCACAGAACATGGTGTGGAGGTTGTGCTAGCCCACCTGGAGGCTGCCCGCACTGTGGCACACCACGGGGGCCTGTACCACACCAACGCTGAGGTCAAGCTGCAAGGTGAGTAGCCATTATGTCCCGAGGATCCTGTTGTCCCTGGCTTCCTTTCATCTGCCTCTACCTATGCCTCTCTGTCTGCAAGCATGCCCTGACATCCTCCACTCCTCTGTCTTGACTTCTGGCTCCTTTATCCCATTGGTCTTGTCACTCATAGGCAGTTGTTAGTGAGGGTATCAGGTGAGGTGGGCTGAGAGACACTGAACACCTTTACCATGTGTAGCAGCCGACTGCACCTCACTGTTCTCACAGAAGTGAGTGGCTGTCTTTCCATAGCCCGTTAGGAGGTGCCCAGCCAAGGCCCAGCGTGAAGAAAGACCTGCCTGGTCTTCAAGGAGCCTCGGCTGGGGAACATAGAATTCTGGGAAAGGAGCAGAGAAAGTGGCTTCAAACAATGGCTTTTATTGCCTCGAGCATTATTTAAATCACAAAAACATCTGGAGGGCTGGGGTTGTGGCTTAGTTGGTAGGGTGCTTGACTAGTTTACAAAGCCCTGGACTTAATCCCCAGGACTGCATACATTGCATAAACTGGGAGTGTGGGCCTCGCAGTCCCAGCACTCTGATAGAAGCAGGAGTACCAGGAGTTCACTGTCATTCCCAGCTGCGTACCAAATTCAAAGCCAGCCCAGAATGCAGGCAGTTCTCTGACTTCACGGCCAGCCTGGTCTACACAGAAAGTTCCAAGCAAGTCAGGACTACATAGGGAGACTGTCTCAAAAAAAAAAAAAAAAAATTAATAATAATGAAAAAAATTTAGAAAATTATTCACTTGCCCAGAGATGTATGATATGAATATTCTGGTATATCTTTTTCATCTTTTTTTTTTCCTCAGAAAGAAAAGAATTACATGCACTTTAAAAATATGTCTCTTTTAAAAAATGAAACTTACAGAAAAATACATGAAAGATCTTCTGAGATCTCTCCTCAGAGTTCCAGGACTGGTTTACATTTTAAGGGCTGAGGAGATAGACTGAGGAGCAGCACCTCCTCTTTCACAAAGCCCTCTGTCACATGCCAGCACCACATGCACAAACACAAATTATCGTCTAGTTCTTTAAAAATCGTAAGTTGCAAATAGATGAAGAAAGACTAGGTGCTCCCTGCAAGGTCCTGTTCTTCGGTACATTTTGTTGGGTCCCTGTGGGGCTAGGGAAAGATCCCTGTGGGCAGGCTCTGAGGCATGTGAAGAAATCCCTGAGCTTGTCTTCCCACCCTACAGGGTTCCAGGCCCGACCTGAGCTCCTGGAGATGTTCAGCACGGAGTTCCAGATGCGTCTTCTCTGGGGCAGCCAGGGTGCCAACAGCAGCCAGACCTGGCGCTACGAGAAGTTTGACAAAGTCCTCACTGCCTTGTCCCACAAGCTGGAACCTGCCATCCGCTCTAGCGAGCTGTGACCCCGGAGATCTTGCCTCTCTGCAGCTGCAGGCAGCATCAGGGGCAGAGAGGCTCAGGACATTCCCTCCAGAGCACCACAGGGACACTGTGATCAGCCCAAGAATGTTCTGGATTCAAATCCAGGATCTCCCTTGCACTTCCAGGGTCCTGAATGGACTCCGAGCTCATTCTTCCTCCACACACGCACCAAGTCTCCCTTCCAAATGGACAGGAACCTCTTCTCCTCCCACCGGCTTGCGCTGGCTCCTATTTTGCTGAGGTTCCTTGTTTTTGAGCCATGGGAGGCTCCCCACCCCTCATCCTTCCTCCAGGCATCTATGCCTAGAGGTGCCACGGCCTCCATCTTACTGTAAATAAGTCTGATGTAAATGTATGTACAGAAGCCACCTCTCTTTCATATAATAAACTTTAATGACTCTTTCGTCTGTCCCATAAGGCCTGGGTAGAAGCACTTTCTGTGGGTGAATGGTCCGAAACATCAGCAAATACCTGGTTAGCACCAAAGACTTTCCAGATGGTATGGGGAACCAAGTTTACAGCAGACAAGCAGCCCCTCCCTGTCGACCATGAGCTCAGGTATTAGCAGGGAGATGATCAGTCCAAAACAGTTCAAGTAGGGGCCCACACCTCAGTCTTCTCTGAGCCCAGGGCTTGTCCAGAGAAATCATAGTTCCCGACCCAACCCCATCCACAGGCAAGAAATTCAGAGTTTGGGGTATAAAGGGCTTTTAAATGTCTAGAGTCAGCTGGGCAGTGGTGGTGCACACCTTTAATCCCAGCACTTGGGAGGCAGAGGCAGGCAGATTTCTGAGTTCGAGGCCAGCCTGGTCTACAGAGTGAATTCCAGGACAGCCAGGGTTACACAGAGAAACCCTGTCTCGAAAAACAAAACAAAACAAAAAAACGTCTAGAGTCCAGGAGAGATGGTTCAGTGTCCAAGAGCACTGGCTGATCTTCCAGAAGACTCAGGTTCAATCCCAGCACCCACATGGTGGTTCATAATCTAGAATTCCAGTGCTAAGGGATCTTAAGCCCTCTTCTGACCTTTGGGTATATGTTGGTGTGCAGGCAAAATAGCCATACGAATAAAATTTAAGTTAAAAAAATCTTTACACTGGGTTTAGTAACTGACACCTTTAATCCCATCACTTTGAACTCAGAGGCAGGCAAATCTTTGACTTTGAGGCTCCCCAAAGCTGCTTAGTGAGGATTCTCCCACTTCAAAAAAAAATCTTTAAGTCGAGCAGTGGTGGCGCACACCTTTAATTCCAGCACTTGGGAGGCAGAGGCAGGCAGATTTCTGAGTTCGAGGCCAGCCTGGTCTACAAAGTGAGTTCCAGGATGGCCAGGGCTATACAGAGAAACCCTGTCTCAAAAAAAACAAACAAACAAACAAAATCTTTAAATAATGAAACCTAGGATCCCAATTGTCCTTACAGACAGACACCTGGTGGGTGAGGGGACTTTTTTTTTTTTTTTTGAGCTATAATAACAGAACAAGCAGGCAGATGGGGAGGAGAGGTTGGCTGGTGGTGGTCACAGGCTAGGCCCCGGGCCTCAGGACTCTGTTAATTGAATTAGAGACATAGGGGTCCTTTGCTCTTTGACTGCATGAGGCTGGGAACACATGACTAGGGGTATTAGATCTTTGACTGTACCTGGGGGTGGGTTTAGTGACTGGGAAACTTGGATAAGAAGCTTAATTTCTTGGGTTCCAAATTCAATAAAACCAGGACAATAAGGGAATCCGTCTCATTGGATTTATATTAGTGTTTAGTGTGTAGTATCTAGTAAGAAAGAACAATGCTCGTGTGTGTGTGTGTGTGTGTGTGTGTGTGTACATATTTTTTAATTTTCTCTTTTTAAGCTCAGGGAAATTTTTATTAGGGTTTAAAAGAAAAACCATAGGGCAGGCAAGGTGTAAATCCCAGAAGCTACCTGGAGGAGGAAGATGGAGAAAGATAAAAGGCCGTGTCATTTGATTTAGTTGACAAAGAGGCCAGCCACATGATAGTCCCATAGAGGCCTTCAGGGAGTGAAAAGTGAGAAAGGTGTGCTTAGAATAAAGGAGGTAGGCTGTGGTGGTGCACCTTTAACCCCAGCATGCAGAGCCAGGGGCAGGGGCAGGTGGATCTCTGCATTTGAAGCCAGCCTGCTACAGAGAGAGTTCCAGGACAACTAGGGCTACACAGGGAAACCCTGTCTTGAAAAGAGAGAGACAAAGGAAGAAAATGGAAAATTGCCCCTCTCTGAGTTACTGAGACTTGTGAAGCTGCGTTACTGCCTTTTGATTTATTTATTTTTATCCATCTAGTGTGTGTGTGGACTCTGAGGTTCGAGGACAATTTGCAGGATTGGTTCTTAATTTCCACTAGGCAGGTTCTGGGGAGTGAACTTGGGTTTTTAGGCTTGGTGGCACGTGTCTTTGCCTACCAAACCATCTTGCTCTCTATTTTCTGAGCCAAAACACTATGTGACCACATCTCTTCCAGTTGACCCCCCGCCCTCTCTCTCTCTCTGTGTGTGTGTGTGTGTGTGTGTGTGTGTGGTGCTGTTACAGGACTTGTAAAGTGCCTGCTTGACACTGGTAGAGACATTCTCAAAAAGCTGTTGTGAGTGCTCTTTTGTCACATTTTTAAAAAGAGCTTGGAAAAGTCTCTCTCAGGAAAGTGTAAGGTTCCGCACAAGTTTTTGTTATTACTGTTGTCTCACTTTCTCAACAATCTTTTATTTTTTCTGGGGTAAGGTATCAGGGTTGCTAGTTACCCGTGACCATGACAACGCGGGACTGGGTGGCTCGCGGGCTCCCCCATGAGGTCTATTTGGGGTACTGTTGCGAGACAACCCGTCCGGTTTTAGAGACCCGAGGAAGGGGAGCCGGGAGTTGTAGGCAATGGGCGTGGCTGCCGCGGAGCGGTGCACACCGGGAGCTGTAGTTCACAGGTTTTTGGCGGTGGGCGGCCTCTGGCCGAGATCGGGCCTCAACCGGATGGCGGTGGCGAGGCACGGCTGCCGGCCCTGGGGCTCGATTCTCGGGCTGCTCGGGCTGGCCTTGGCTGCCGCCGCCGCCTGGGACGTAACTTCTCTGCGCTGCAGCTTCGGCTCGTTCTGTGAATGCGACTTCTGGCCCGACTTGCCGGGTGAGGGGTGGGAGCCGGGGCGGAGGGGCGGGCAGCCGAGAGCTCACAGGGGGTCGAAACATCTGCGGCCCCGCCGCCCGGGGCTGGCAGAGGTGGGGATCCAAGAGCCTCTGGTACAAACCTGAGGCGAGGGTTTGGAGGTTGCCCGGTGGAGGGAAGCCTTTGACAGCCGGGCGCCCGGTGGCTTGTGGTAGGCCTCCCTTGTGCGGACTTGTCACTCCGGGGAGAAACCTGTGGTCGGCTGAACCTGTAGACAGCTGTCATTGACGCGGCGCTGGTGCAATCTGGAGAACCGCCTCGAGGGGGCGGTGCCGCACTGGCCCTTGCTGAGGTGGCTGCTCCTGTCCCTCATTTGAACCTTATCCCAGAGGTTTTTGACATGCCTTCGAACCTCTGATGCTTTTTTTTTGGTGGGGGTGGGGGGTGGGGGGGGAGTAGTGAGTAAGTTTGAAACAGGGTTTCTCTGTATAGCCCTGTCTGTCCTGGAACTCACTCTGTAGACCAGGCTGACCTCGAACTCAGAAATCCGCCTGCCTCTGCCTCCCAAGTGCTGGGATTAAAGGCGTGCGCCACCACTGCCCAGCTTCCTCTGATGCTTTTTGTTTGTTTGTTTTTCAGACAGTCTTTCTACATTGATTAGGCTGTTCTGGACCTTACTATGTGGACCAGGCTGGTCTCAAGCTCACATCGATCCACTTGGCTCTGCCTCCAGAGTGCTAAGGAATTAAGGGTTTGCACTATAATATCCTGGCTGATTTTTATTTTTTTAAAATATTTATGCTTTGCCTGTAGGTATGGGTACTTCCATCTGCCCATGGAAGTTAGGTGTTGACTCCTTTGGGATGGAGTTACAGAGAGTTGAGAGCTACCACGTGGGTGGTAGGAATTGAACTTATGTTCTCTGCAAGAGCAGCCCGTGTTCTTTTTGTTTTGTTTAGTTTTTTGAGACAAGGTCTCTCACCATGTAGCCCTGCTTGATTGGCCTGGAACTCACTATGTAGACCAGGCTGGCCTGAAACTCGCAGAGATCTCCCTGCCTGTGCCTCCCAATTGCTGGGATTACAGGCGTGTTGGAATTCACTATACAGGCTGGCCTTTGATTAGGATTATTGCTTCTGCATCCCGGGGGCTGAGGTTACAGAAGTGAGTCAACAGCCTGTCATCTGCTTTGATATGCATTCCTTTTGTGGCCCTAGGTCTGGAATGTGATCTGGCTCAACACCTGGCTGGCCAGCATTTGGCCAAGGCCCTGGTGGTGAAGTCACTGAAGGCCTTTGTACAGGACCCAGCCCCCAGGAAGCCATTGGTCCTTTCCCTGCACGGCTGGACAGGCACCGGGAAGTCCTATGTTAGCTCCCTGCTGGCGCAGTATCTCTTCCGGGGCGGCCTTCGCAGCCCTCACGTCCATCACTTCTCCCCTATCATCCATTTCCCACATCCCAGCCACACTGAGCAGTACAAGGTAGGCTGGATGTGTCCTGGGTCCCTTTTCTCTGTCCTAACCCAGAGAGGGCTCCAAAACACACAGCCAGTTGGAGGCTCAGCCTTCAGAATCTATTAGGAACAGAGCTTGCCATGGCACCATGAGGAGCCTGCTCTCTTTGGTACCAGGGTGGTGGCATTCTTGGTGCCTGTGGGTCAGAGACATCATGAAAGACATGGGGATTACACAGGGCAGATATTACTTACAGGGTACCTGTGTCTGTGTTACCATCCTCTCTTAAGCTCTTAGCCCCGATTGGTGCTTGGCAAGCAAGCACTCCCTGGTGACTGCCGGCTGTGATGACTTATTGTTCCTGATCTGTCTTAGCTGTCAACACTGTGGGGCAGATTTAACCTCCCCTGTCAGAAGTCACTAGCTGTCATGGACAGACATTTGGGGCACATATATTTGTACCCCTGTTCTCCTGTTGACTGGCTGTGTGACCTTGGACAAGTCTCCGCACCTCTCTGAACTTAGCCTTTTACCATCTGTCTCAAGGGGTTGGTGCTATCTGGAAATGTAGATCGTGTCTCTTGGGAAATTTTTCTTGGCTTGGGAAGAAGTTCCAGGTTGTGGGGAGTGTCTTGGATTTCTTTGGAATTCCTGTGTCTACCCTCATAGAAGGAGCTCAAGAGCTGGGTTCAGGGGAACCTCACTGCCTGTGGCCGATCTCTTTTCCTCTTCGATGAGATGGACAAACTGCCCCCTGGCCTGATGGAAGTCCTGCAGCCCTTCCTGGGCCCTTCTTGGGTTGTATATGGGACCAACTATCGCAAAGCCATCTTCATCTTTATCAGGTCTGGCCTCCATTGCAAGCAAGCAGGGTGGGGGTTGGGGACACTTGTTAGAGGTCCAGCTCTCCAGCTTGGGCCTGTGGCTGACGTCTCATTTGATATTCTCAAAGCCCTTCTGGACTCTGACTTTTAGATGCTTGCTGCTGTGTAGAATCCCAGCCTTGGTAGTTGAGGGGACACAGCCTGGGAGAAAGGGACCAGTGCAGTGTCCCTCCAACCCCAGCCCTGTTTCCAAGCTGTGAGTCCTTAAGCAGGAGTGCTGAGCCTCTCTGAGCTCTGCTCTCTGTTCTGGAGCTGGAGTGATGGTAATTCCCTACCGTCTTCCTGCAGAGAGCTAGTTAAAGGATGCCAAAGGATTCTGTAGCCTGAGGGTGGTAACACATGCATCATCTCAGCGCTCTGAAAAGTGAGTCAGGGGGATGGCTTCAAAGTTGAAGCTAGCCGGGGCTGCTATAGTAAGAACCTGTGTCAGCCCTCACCCCAGATTGTTCTGCGAATTGTAAAGTGCATCACATCTACATGTTACGGTGACTTGGTTGTCACAGGGAGAAGGAAAGGTGCCACTTTGCTGCCCCTGAGTCCTGTTAGGTGTGACCCTCTAGTTTTTCAATGAGTCTCAGCCTGGCTTCTTGTGATTTTAGCAATGCCGGCGGTGAGCAGATCAACCAGGTGGCCCTGGAGGCATGGCGAAGCCGCAGGGACAGGGAAGAAATCAGCCTGCAGGAGGTGGAGGCAGCAGTCTCCCAAGCTGTGTTGGACAACCCTCACCGTAAGTTGGCTCAGGGACCAATGTTGGTAGGGCCTTCACAATTAAGTTTAGTGGGCTGGACACCTCAATCTGAAGCACTGTCCACTGCATTGTAGTCCCCCCGCCCCCAAGTCCCCAGGCTTCTGCACACACAGCTCTGTGACCTCAGCAAGGCACGTAACAGCCCCGACTCTTGCAGAGCGTGCACTACGCACCACTAGCCCTATGAGGCATGGATTCCCGACTTGGAAAGCTCACCATTGCTCCCGTGCCTACCTGCAGATGGCTTCTGGCGGTCTGGCATCATGGAGGAGCACCTGCTGGATGCTGTGGTACCCTTCCTCCCACTCCAGCGGCATCACGTGCGCCACTGTGTGCTCAATGAGCTGGCTCAGCTGGGCCTGGAGCCCCGTGAGGAGCTGGTCCAAGCTGTGCTGGACAGTACCACCTACTTCCCCGAGGATGAACAGCTCTTCTCCTCCAATGGCTGCAAGACAGTGACCTCCCGAATCACGTTTTTCCTCTGAGAACCCCAGGTGGCATCACTGCCTCCTCTGCCTAGACAGAACAAACAAGAAAGCCTGGGCGTCTCCTGGAAGAACTCTTTCCTAAGCTGGCTGGCAAGTGGGACCCAGAGCACAAAGTTAAGACGAAGAAAGAAAGGTGTTGGCCAGGTCAAGGAAGAAAGGTCTAGAAGCATCTTCTCCAGGAAATTCCTGGGTACTCCAGAACCTCACAGCCTTGCCCTTGCCCTGCAGTCTGAGCCTGGGCCTTCTCAATGTGAACGGCAACTCAGGGACGAAGGCTCGTGGCTATTTCCAGCTGGGGCCTTTTACTGGCATGCCCTTGTCTGGCTCTTTTCCCAGATCTCAGCTCACAGCTTGTGGCTGGACCTGGCACTCCAGCTAGGCCAGGCTAACACCTCACAGTTTGACCAAATGGAAGGACTCAAGCTGCCGCCTGGGCCTGGATTTCAAAGTTTTTAATTTTGTACAAGAAGAGAACAGAAATAATAAACTTAGCCATGGTATCAGAACGTTGACTAAAGTTTCTTACCGTCCTGGGAGGAGACAACTTTGCTAAAATCTGTTCACTGCTCGGCAAGGGCTTCATTGGCCCTTTGAGGGAGTAGTATAATGGCCAGGGCGGAGCAAATTTCTGTCTCCTGGGAATTGAACTTCCTTAGTTAGAAGGTTAGTCAGTTCCATGAAACTTTCACTATTGCTGAAATCTGTTGATGTGCTCTCACTGAAGCTTGAGGTACCATCAGCCTTGTTGGGCTCTGGAGTCTGGCTCAGGGGCTCACTGGCACTACTGATGGTGCCACCGCTGTCCTGGCCGATTGTGCTGGAAGTCTTTGTTAGTTTCTGGCTGCTGCTCTGGGCCTTGAGTTTCCAGCCCTGGGCTCGAACAGCCTTAGCTCTTCTGACTCTCTCCTTTAGGCTCAGGGTCGACCTGGACTTGCTGGGCTTTGGGCCCACAGGGGCTTCTGTCGTGCTGGTACTCTGGCTGAGATCCTTGGGAGCCTCTGTCTTCCTGGGCTTTGGGCCTTGGGTGGCCTTCGCCTTCTTGCTGGAGCCCCTTTGGCCGTCAGCAGGCGTGATCTCAGTGACGTTCTGGCTTTGGTACTCCGAGACCACCTGGACAACCTTGGGGCCCCAGGTCAATTCCGCATTCTTCTTGGGTCCTGAGGACTGTGGCTTTGGCAGAATGGACTCAGAGGATGCTATAGCTGTGTGGGAAGTGCTCCTATACTCCTCACTGGTTGACATCTGTGGCCCCGATGTGCTGATGCTCACAACTGGAAAAGTGTGTCAGGAGCAGCCATGGGCCTCTCTAGGCAGCTCCGGGAAGACAGAGCTTCCAGGCAGCCTCCAGTCCATGACCCTGAGGCCTACCACCTCCCACCAGGCCCACCTTCTCAATGTGTCTGGGCTGTAGGGTGACAAGAAGCTGACCAAACAGCACTGACCCAGCCTGCCTTCTCTTTGAGCTCTCCCCAGCCCTGTTCTCCCACGGGCCTCTGAACTCTGCCCCAATCCATCATACATGCAGCTGATTCCAACTCTTCTTTCAGCTCCTTGAAGCCCACCCTGACCCCTCTAAAGGTCTAACCACACTCTGCCCTCCAAGCCTCACTCCCGTCTGCCCAGCTGGCTGCTTCCCCCAAGCCCCTCCAGCTGACTCAGGATTCGCTTCCTGGGGCCAGGACTGAGTCAGTCACTCATCCCCATCACTAGTAGTTGGTATAGGCCTGCCCTGGGGCACTTGGGCCACCACAGTTTAGGGGATGATAACCAAATGAAAGGAAGGGCCTTTCATTTGGTTATCATCTGCCCTGCCAGATTGATACTGCAGTATTATAATACTGCCCCCCTTGCACCAAGGAGCACTCAACAGCCCCACAGCAGGGGGCGCTAGAGAGCAGCCTTCTTGCTTTGCCCTTTCATCCCCTCTTGGCTGGTGATAGCAAAACTGGGAGTCAAACCCTGATGGATATGCATGAGGTTTGTGGCTTAGTTCAGGGACATACTGAGAAGCAGCGAGAAAGAACAAGCCGTGGAGGGTGACTACCCTGTGCTGGCCACCATCCCACGAAGTCCCCACAACATCTCTTGTGAGGTTGGGACAAAGCTATCCAGGGCAGAACCTAAGGTCATGCTCAGTACTTGGCCTCTCTGTTGCTTTCTGCTAGGCTTAGCAGGAATGGTAAGGACTTACGGCTGAAGACGGAACCTGAGGAGGTCTGGTCCACATAGCTGTCTGTCAGGGATGTCCTCCTGCGAGAGACCTTCACCTATAGCAAGAATCAGGCTGGGGAGCTGCAGATTGGTAGACTCCTGCACCCGTGTATGTTTGCAAGGTCACAGGACAGTCTAGCCAATATTTTTCTGTCTAAGACAGGGTTTCTCTGTGTAACCCAGGCTGTCCTGGAACTTCGTCAGAAGACTAGGCTGGCCTGGAACTCAGGGATCTGTTGGTCTGTGCCTCCCGAGTGGCGGGATTAAAGGCTTGTGGCTATGCCACACAGCTAGCAGTCATTTTTAAAAAGATTTACTTTCTACTTTTTAAAATGTGTATGCATGAGTGTTTGTGTGTGCACAGACTACAGGTGCTCACAAAGGTTGGAAGAGAGCGCTGGATAGATGGAGCTGGACTTACAGGCATTTGTGTGCAGTTCAGTGTAGGTGCTGGAAACCAAACTCAGGTCCTCTACAAAAGCAGTATTGACTTAGCCACTGAGTCATAGCTCCTCCCAACCCATTTTGATGTTGTGTTTTTCCAATCAAGCATTCTTTCTCCCACATTTAAGAGTTCTTCACAGAGACTTGGTTAGCATGGGTGGGAAGGCCAAGAGGCTAAGACGGCAGGCAGGACATTTAGTCAGGCCAGACAGGCATCAGACCCTAGAAAGGTAGTGCAGGATGAACACTGGTTCACATGGGGCCAGGCTTCTGTAAACTAGAGCGCCGAGCCCTGGGAAATGCAAGTTAGGAACTGAGAAGTCTTCTCACAGCACACTCTTTGGTTCCCCGTGGGCTGCTTCTGCTATGCCTGTTTCATAGTGCGGAGGACCAAGTCTCTGAGCCCTGAAGTAGCCTGCTGAGGGGAGAACAAGCTTTGTACCCAGCAGGACTGGTGCCCTCCTTCACCCATGATCACATTTGTAGCTGGGGAGAAAAAGGTACAGCTCACAGGCACCTGCCAGCCGTCCTGTTGGGCCTTGCGCTGTGCCCATCTCAGCTTATCTCCCAGAGAGATGATGCTCACAATGACGTCAGGGGTGCACGGGTGCATGCTCTTTCCTATTGATGTGAACTAGGAAGGGCACCGGTACAGCATTCGCTACCGCTTCGTGACCCTTATAAATGTAACACTTAGGGAAAGGACCCAGAGATGGCACAGCAGACCATACTTTTCATTTAAAACAAAGGTAAGTCTCACATATAGAGTTAGGAACTGGGGCAGCCTTGTACAGAAGTGGGGGGGTGGGGCAGGGGCCTAAGAGGGTGCGTGCCCAAACAGCCTTCTGGGAGCTGAGAATGTGTCTGTTGACTTGGGTGTTGAGGCCTTAGTGCACCCCGTTTGTGAAAATTCAGCTAACCCTTCACTTAAGACTTGTGCACTTGGCCGGGCACTGGTGGTGCATGCCTTTAATCCCAGCACTTGGGAGGCAGAGGCAGGTGGATTTCTGAGTTTGAGGCCAGCCTGGTCTACAGAGTGAGTTCCAGGACAGCCAAGGCTACACAGAGAAACCCTGTCTCGAAAAACCAAAAAAAAAAAAAAAAAAAAAAGACTTGTGCACTTAAAAACGGTTGCGGTATCTCATGCCTATAGTTCTGTTGCTTTGGAGTCTAAGGTGAGAGGACTGCTGTAAGTTTGAGGCCAGCCTAAGCTAAGTTCTAGGTCAGCTGAGTTACATAGCCAGACACTGGCTCAAAAACAAACAGGTGGGGCTGGAGAGATGGCTCAGCAGTTAAGAGCACTGGCTGCTCTTCCAGAGGCCGTGAGATATGTAGGCCAAGCACCTGCTATGCAAGCTTGAGCACCTGAGTTGAAATTCCCAGTGCGTTTATACAATCTGGAATGGCTATGTGCACCTGCAGCCCCAGCACTGGTGTGGAGTGGGTGAAGTGGAGACAGGAGGTTTCTGAGGCTGCCTTAGTCTCAATAAGGCAGAAAATGATAGGGAAGGAGGGACACCCAACATCCTCCTGTGGTCTCCACATGGGCATGTGTCCAACACAGACAACACACAGACAACACAAGCCACCTGCTCCACCCCCACAGTGTATTTTTCTATGCTAGACAACAGAAAGACTATAGGGCCAGTTTAGTAAGGAAGGCATGGCACAGTGGCCAGTGTCCCAAGCAGTATATGATCATGCACGCTCACAGGGGCACCCTCCCTTGTGTGTCTCCATCTAGATGAGGAAGGTCAGGCTCACATTAGACTCCAGGAGCCTCAGGTCTTCCACTCACCTTTTTGGCCTGTGCCACCTGCGGAGCCTGGAAAACAGTCAGTTCCTCTTCAGAGGTCTCAGGTGGTTCATGCTTCCAGGACTTCACCAGGGCGCGGGCTTTCTTACGTTCCATTAACCGCTGCCTATCAAGTTATGGTCCCAGGGCTCTTGATCAGTCCCTGGAATCTGAATTGCTGTCCCCAGAAACCAGGGAGTGCAAGCCCTACAGAGCAGCTGGCCCAGAGGAGTTCCAAGTCCCCACCAGTTCCCACATAAGCTTACACCACAGTGTTTTGAGGGTAGATGTTCTTCGGCCCGTTTTCTATCATCCTATTGAGCTGGAGCTTAGCCAGTTCGGCCACTTGGGTCTTAAGCACGTTCTCCACAGTCATGCCAGGAAAGAGGCTGTTCATCATTCCAGACATCTGCCAGGAAAAGAACCAGAGTTGGAACAGTGAACAGGTTAGTGCTACCTTGACCTCGGATGAACAGGGGAGACCGCTGTCGACTTCCTAAACTAGGGCCTTTTAACCCAGAAGGAGCAGACCATGAGAAGTGGACAGTTCCCCAACGGAGCCAGGCAGGACAGGGACTAGCTTCTGAACAATAAGACCTGTCTGAGTCTTACTGCACCTGAGGGCAGGAGGAGGACGGTAACACTAGTGAGGAGGAGGGCTGGTGGGGGTGGCAGCTCAATGTCACCGTTCTCTTTTAGGGACAGGGTAAGAGCCTTTCTGGCTCAGCAGGAGCCCACCTTTGGATAGTTGGGGTTCAGAAGCAGCACAGTAGCGACATCCTGGCGAGCTCCGATCACGTTCTGCAGGAACTGCCTGCACTTGGCCCGGTGCAGGTAGTACTGGGGTTTCCGAGGGTTGTGCCTTATGGCCTCCGAGAAGTGCTCCTCTGCTGTCTGGAACTGCCTGAGGGACATGCCCAAGGTTGCCATGAACTGCCAGGAAAGGTGGCAGCTACTAGGCACCAAGGAGTTAAAGGAAAACTAGGAGCCTCTGCTCCTGGCCTGTTCTTCTCAGTCACCTGTCAGCCGTGCCTTGATGGACCTGACAGTTGAGTACTGCAACTTTGATGTACCCTATTGTTTTGTTTCATTTAAATTTTTTGAGACAGGGTCTCCATAGATAGCCCTGACTTTATTAGAACTCAATATGTAGACCAGGCTGGCCTTGAACTCTTAAAGATCCACCTGCTTCTACCTTCCAAGTAACATGGGCCACTACACCTGGCCCTAACATTTTAAAAAATGTGTATGGCTTTTTTTCCTGTGTGTATGTTTGCACACCATTTGCATGCTTAATCACTTGGAACTGGGACAGCGAATGACTGAGGGTGCTGGAAACCAACCTAAGTCCTGGAGGAATTGTTAGAGGGAGGCTAGTCGGGAGGGTAGGTAGGTCTTGAAAATAACATTCTGAATCACACATGATTGACTATTTAATTTTTTTCATTAAAGAGCTTAATTTACTAAAATAATCAAATTTATATTTGTGGTGAACATGCGAATAAAATCTCTGTCCAGAAGACAACTGTGGCTTCTGGTGAGCCCTTTCCCAGGCAGCACTGCCCTTAGCCACGCCCTCCTCGGTCACCCCCCCCCGCCCCCCGCCTGTGACGCACCTGTGTCTCTGCTGGCAGAAGCCCATCTTCTCCTGCAGCACGCCCATGCGCAAGTTGGCGCCTTCATCCAGTGGGCTCAGAGCCAGCGCTTGCTTGTAGTCTGCCTCCGCGAAGACCAGGTTGCCCAGCTGGAAGAAGCAATCTAGGACCCGAGGGCGAAGTCTGAGTGCATCCCCAACTCCCAGAGCAAAGCTAGGGCCCAGTCTGGACTCCTTGGGCAGTTAGCAAAGGCCTGACCAGCACCCAGCTCACCCCCACGGTTGAGGTACAGGCCCTTCTCGTTCTGCTCATCTCTGATAGCCTTGTTCAGCAGCAGCACACCCTCCTGATAGGCACCATGGATGTAGCAGTGCACAGCAAAGTCATTGTAAGTCAGCAGCAGCTGGCGCTGTGCCTGCTTCACTAGGCTGTCCTGGGTGTCAGTCACCATGTCCAGTGCCTTCAGGAAGTCTTCCACAGCTGGGTCAAATTGCTGGAGTCGTCTGCGCAAGGTGCCCCTATTGTGGTGGACAGGGCAGGTAGCAGGGAGGGACACGGGGCTAAAGCATCCATTTGTCTAGAAGGCTGCTGCCCACCCTGGACCTTCTGACCCATGACTCTGTTCACGAATTCTGCCTCAAGCCCTAGGTCTAGCCTCTGGGGCTGGCCCGAGATTGCTGCTTGGATAACCTATTAGTCCTCTGGGTTTGTTATTTCCAGTTTGAAGCCGTGTATGTGGCAGCGTCTATGTTCAGTATAACTTTGTGTACTTAGTTTATGGGAATTTTATGTTTCTGGGACTTGAACTCAGGTTGACATTTGTTCAGCCACTTTACCTGCTGAGCCATCACATGCCCGTTTAGGCCTTTGTGTATACACATTTTAGCCAACTATCTAGATGAGAAAATCCAGGGTTAGGGAGATTGAATGGCACCAAATCCTTGGGGGACTAGATACAACCCCTAGTCTCATGCCCTCCCAACAGGAACTACTCAGCAGGCCTGGCTGGAGTCCTAAGATTCCCAGGTTACCATGGAGACCACCCCTATGGTGCCATGACCCCAGTCAAAAGCAGGGAAAGGTAATTAGTGGTTAGAGAAACTGAAGCCTGGAAGGGTCAGAGACTCTCCTGAGACCATGAAGCAGGTCCAGGCCCTCTGCACCCTGGTACCGGAAGAGGAAGAAGCTGGGATCCAAGGGATTGTTCTCAATGGCACAGCTGATGCACTTCAGTGCACGGTGCAGCTTCCCCTGCACAGCCAGGATTCTGGCATCTTGGAGAGACTGCTTGGCCTGGTCTACCATCTTCTGGAGCAGCCCTTTGGCCTGTGTGTTCGTGGGATCTAGGAGCAAGGCGTGTCGAAGGTCCTGATAGCAAAGCTTGGCCTGCAGGGGTGGAGGGGGTGGCACCATCTCAGTAGGGGGTAGAGGAAGGCAGGCCTCTAGGAAACAAGCTACCACCACACCATTCCTCCTGTGTCCCCGCCCACCCGGCATTACTGTGCTGCCTTTCTGACTCTTGAATGAGGCAGTCCCCAGCCTTCACAGCAGTAGCTCCTTTCCAGGTATAACTTAGGTGAGGCAGGTCAGCCTTGGTGATTTGTGCTGCTCTTATCTCCTAGTTGGAGTCCTATGATGAGGGGACTGTGTGGCCTCATCCTATCCTGCATCCTTTCTCCACTCCCTGCCCTTGACACCCACAGCAGCTGTGACCAAGGGCAGACTGAGGTCTGGGTGTGAGCAGAGACTATCCCTAGGCAAATGCCTTTCGCAGGTGTGCAGGTTAGCCCAGTCAACAGTCTTAGCAAGCACCTCACTGCCCTGTGGGTAACTAGTTGG
The DNA here is from genome assembly GCA_021653895.1 of Mastomys natalensis. Taxonomy (NCBI): domain Eukaryota; kingdom Metazoa; phylum Chordata; class Mammalia; order Rodentia; family Muridae; genus Mastomys; species Mastomys natalensis. Next base: position 781,702 of record JAJTUV010000842.1, on the reverse strand, counting down.
AGGGTAACCTGGGAGGAGGGGGGAGTGGCTGAGGTGGGCTTGGGTTGGGCTGGAGAACTGGCTGGCTGGCCCTGGTCAAGTCACCTCTGGGCTGTTGGACTGACTGTTCACCTTCCTTTGAGGGTTCTTGGCAGCCTTGGGGATGAATGTGGGCAAAGGTCTGGGTTCAGAACAGCCCTTCACAGGACACAAGTGGGGGCAGGGACCAGCAATAAATATGAAGGAGACTCTCACTGAGTCACCTGGACGACACTACAGCCCAGCCTCTGGCTAGAACCTGCCTGGCCACCCTTACTCGGCCACTCCCCATGCTGGCCTGGTAAGATGAAATGAATCTACCCTTCCCCCTCTCATCTTCTCTGGCTCCTTTCCATCTTGTTGGTACCCCCCTATCCCCATTTACCTAGAATGCCTACATTCTCCTCAACCTATTCCCTGTGACCCCGCATCCCTGCATCTCTTGTCCCCAAGCTGTTCCCTGCATTCTCTCTTCCCATGCTCAGCCCAGCAGGGAGGCAAGGAGCTTTAGAACGTGTCCACTGTACAAGTATGAAAGGAAGGCAGGTGCTGGGCGTGGTGGAACACGCCTTTAATCCCAGCAGAAGCAGGTGGATCTGTGAGTTCTAGGGCAACCAAGGCTACACAGAAAACCCTGTCTCAAAAAACCCAAAGGAACTCCCCCCGAAAAAAACCCCACCACCACCACCAACAACAACAACCCAAAACAGAACAACAAACAGAAAGAAAGAAAGAAAAGAAAAGAAAAGAAAAGAAAGAAAGAAAGAGAAAGGAAGAAAGAAAGAGAAAGAAAGGAAGGCAAGAGGAAGAAGCACTTCAGCTAAAGTCTATGGTGTCCTGGATGCCACACAGCTGAAGGCTGGGGACGTGGCTCAGCTTCCTACCACAGAGCCTGGGCTGAGTGGTGAGGGACCACTGCCTGAGTAGGCAGGGTCCTTAGGTACTGTGTGGAGAGCTGGCCTTGCCTCCTTTGTCATCTTGGGACACACAAGGGGTGTGGGGGGGTGTAGGGAATACCGATGGCCCGTCCCATTGTGCACTACCTTCTGGAAGAAGTTGTAGAGCCGGGCCCGGAGGATGTAGACATCAGCGCTGGCCCTGCCCTGCTTCACCTCCCTAGTGATGAGGGCAAGGCAGTCGTGATGCCGCTTGAGGGCCAGCAGGCAGGCCATGCTGGGGCAGAGGGCAGAGGGCACTCAGCCTGGGGCAGTGACAGGCTGCTGCCGGGAGAGGGCAAAGTGTGAGGGGCTCACCATCGGTAACTGAAGGAAGCGTTCTGGGGCTGGAGGTCGGAGGCTTGCAGGAAGACACAGAGGGCTTCATGGAAGTCACACAGGTCATACAGACACTGACCCTGAGGAGACACAACGGTCAGCTCTGCTCAACACCACGGGTGGCAGAGGACAGAGGCAGAGACTTGGACAGAGATGGAAGGAGATGCAGAGCCGAGCAGAGAGACACCAAAAACCATGGAGGAATCCAGCAACATAGGATTCCAGACGGAATGGGGCAGCAGGTGAGAGCAGCGTGGCTCTGGCCAAAGGTCTGGAATCCACAAGCATTCCCAGTTCAGATGAAGGAGCTAAGGCTCAGGGAGGTGAAGTGACTCCCCGAAGGTCACACAGGAAGTGAGCTAGCAGGACACAGGCCCTCAACAGTTCCATCAGTTACTTGAATGCCCTGAGGGCTCTCCTGTCTTGTCTGGTATATTTGTCTTATTAATGTTTCACAATGTAAGTAATACTGGCTAGGAACTGTGCAACCCAGGCAGATCTTGAACTCATGATAATCCTCCTGCCTCAATTTCTGGAGTGCTGAGTGTGCAAGCCTGAGCCACCATGTCTGACCCAATGTTTCTTTTTTATTACATGTACTTATTCTGCGTGTGAGTGGGGGTGGCACACGTCACAGCACACGTGTGAAAGTCATAGCTAACTTGTGGCAGTCTGTTCTTTCCACCGTGTGGATCTCAGCTATTGCGCTTAGGTAGTCAGGCTTAAAAGGCAGATGCTCTTATCTGCTCAGCCATGTCACTGGCCACCACTGCTTCTGTGTAAGAACTGAGTGATTTGGTATTTTGTGGTATTGGTGCTTGGACTTAGACCCCTGCCATACTAGGCAAATGGTCTACCACTGTTACCCCAACTCAACTTCTATCCAATATTTGACTTTCAAAAGAACTTTCAAAAGACATTGACAATAGTAAGATGATTCAGTGGGTACAGGCACCCTGTCATCAGGTCTGCTGATGCCCAGGACCCACCCACGAGGTACAAGGCGACATCTGACTCCTGTGAGTTGTCTTCTGACTTCTGAGCTCCCTATGCACACACATACACACATGCACACATGCACACATACACACATGCACAAGTAAATGTAAAAATAAATGTTAAGCAATTAAAATTTCACTTAGTACTAGGGATAGTACTTAGAGCCCTCTGTATGCCAAGCTGGCATCCTACCACTGAGCCACACTCCTACTGACCCACACAAATCAAATTTAAAATTTAGCTCAGTCATATTCACCACATTTTAAGGGCTCAGCATTTCCATGTGGCTAGTGGTGACACTATTGGACGGTGTGGAGTAGATCAGAACCTTCCTGTTGATGTTCTATTTAGACACCCCCGGCTAAATTAATAAATCCGTGATGGGGGCAGCAGGTGTGGACAGACACACAGACCAGGAGTCCCAAGAACTCAGATCCTATCCCAGGAAGGCTCCCTGTAGGTGGAGGGCAAGCCAGTAGTTGTGGATAAGGTGAGAACTCCTCTGTGGGTGGGGTAGCCTAGGCACCTGTAGGTAGAGCACAAAGGCCAGCCGATCCAGGTATTTGTCATTCCCTGGGTCATGGGAGTAGGCCCTGCGGAGGTTCTGGAGGGCAGAGGAGAAGTCACAGAGTTGAATGAAGGCCTCAGCACGGAATACATAGAAGTCTATCTGAAGGCAAAGAGACCCCAGCTGTTATGTCCTCTCCAACATCTTCCCCTCCAGGTGGCTCCAGAATCTGATGGCCCTGGGATGAAGGGCTTAGCAGGTTTGACAGTGACAGAGGAGAGACTTATGCCAGCCAGTTGCTTCCAGGGACCACTCTGACTTTCCTCTTACCAGTTTGGGGTCCAGGTGGAGGGCACGGGAGAAGAACAGCACAGACATCTCCCAGTCCTCTTGTAATAGGCACTGATGGCCTTGGTTGTAGCTGTGGGGACAGGACAGGACAGGCAGTGGAGCTGGCATTGATCTGGGACCAGCCCAGGACTTTCTCAGGGCTACAGTGGGGTATATAGAGGGAGGGCTGAAGTAAAGAGGCTGGAAAAGTAATCAGAGCTTCCCGGAAACCAGGCTGACCTTCCTGGAGCTCTTTCAGGGCATCAGCCTCTCACCCCTCTACCTATCGCTGTTCACTGAGGCCCAGAGAGGGACCGCAGCCAACCTGCGGCTGAACCCAGTGTTAATGGCTGTGTGGATTGGGAACCTGGGGCTGGGGACAAAGAAGTCACTCACTACTCTCTGACTTTGGCAGGCACCGTTGACCCTATCATCTTTGGTTTCCTAGTATCTGCCATAACATAGAACACATGGCTGGTCCCAAAGATGCGTCTCAGGATCCTCTCTGGGGTCTCAGGAACCTTTAGCTTTGGAGTTTTCTGTGAACGGGCTTTGTCAGGCTCCTGGAACCAAACCAGGGACAATAAGCTTGGAAGGCCTCAGGGACCACCCGACATCACTTCTACACTTTGCTCAGGAACTTTGCCTACTGGAGGAGGTGTGGAGAAGCCTCCTGGTAGAAGGCACATCTAGTCTGGGGTTCAATAGTCCCCCAGTGTTCCAACATTTCTCTAGCCCTGCCTCTCTCCCTGTCCTGTAGTCAAGGTCAAGGAGATGAAAGTCCTTGTCGTCACTGCACCCTCTGCTCTCACCTTGTGCTCTAGCTGTCCATTGTTCTCAGCACCCCAGCTCAGACCCTGCTACACAAGGTTCCTTGTGACTCCCTTCCCCCAAGACTTCCCTCTGAGACTCGAACATTGAGCAAGCACTTCACCTGATTTCTTCCCATGGCTTCTCACTTCTGTGTGGTCACCCTTCCCATAGTCACCAGAATCAGGGACCTATGTCTCATGAGTCCTCAAGTTCTGTGTTTCACGTCTCAAAATCTCTCCACTTAGGCTGGGCATAGTGGTGCATACCTTTAAAGACCCTGTTCTAGAGGTAGAGGCAAATGAAGTTCTCTGAGTCTATAAAAACAAACAAAACCAAAAACGTTAAAACAACACCCTCCCCCCCCCGCCCCAATCTTTCTGCCCTCTCCTTTCGGATGGGAGGTCAGTCACTCCTTCTCCCCTCCCACACTACAAATGATGAATTCTCCCAAGCTTCTCTGAAGGGCTTGACTGGCTCTTCCTCAAGTCTTTTTTGCGGCCCTGCCCTCTGCCTCGGCTTTCCCCTTCTCAACCCTCACCTTGCTTTTGTCTGTCATGGCCAGGTTTCTAGGCTGACTTCTGGGCTGAGCAAAGTCCTTGGTTCCCTGCCTCCGTTGTTGCTAGGCACCAGCTCCACGATGCCCACAGGCTCCGCCCATTTGGCCACGCCTCCGAGAGTCACTAGAAACTTAGCAGGGCAAGCCAAGGCCTAAGTCAAGAAAAGAATCTATGGGCAGTGCACGCCGAGGAGGGTCAGGGTAGAAACATAACGAGGTACCAGCCCTTGATCAAAGGCCGAGCAAAAACTGGGCCGTACAGGGTGACGGGGCGCGGAGGAATGCACCCCGACACTCGCCGAGGTCCGCGACCCGCCCACTTCCGCCCCGCAGAGACTTGGCGGACGCCGAACCCGGCCTGGATTGGGCGTCGCTGGACATGAGGTGATGCTATTGGTTTAGGCATGCCTGACGTCAAGGGGTGGGGTCCTGGCCGTGAATGGGAGTCCGCACAGAAGTGCGGCCTTTTTCGCCCAGGGATGCGGCGGAGTTGGGCCTTGAGCCGGCAGCTTTCCGAGGCTCGGTTCCCGGAAGCGGTGGCTGGTGAGTGGGGCGTGGGTGACTACACAGGGGCTCGGGGCTTGGCCCCGCGGCTGCGGTTACATTTATGTGTATGCGTTGTGTGCATGTGCCGTGTGGCTGTCAGAGGGTAACTTGGGAGAAAGTTCTTTTCACCATGTGGGTCCTGGGGATCGAACCTAGGTTGTCAGGATTAGCGGCAAGTACTCTTACCTTCTGAGCCATCTTTCCGGGTACTTGTCACTTTTCTACTTAGTTAATTAGGTGCAATATTGACCAGCTCCAAACTTTTAGCTTTGCTCTTGCACCAGGGAGCGGCACCCTCGGACTGGTGGGGCTTCCAGGAGTTCACAGGTCCTTAAGCGCTCCCTTCCCAACACTGTCGCTTCTCTCTGTTTCCTGGTCACTCTTTTGGGTCCTGTGTGAGTGTTGCCCACAGGTGGCTGGCCTGGGGAACCCCGGAATGCCCGGCACCCGGCACAGTGTGGGCATGGCGGTGCTGGGGCAAGTAGCACGGCGACTGGGAGTAGCGGAGAACTGGGCTCGTGACTCGCGCTGCGCTGCCGACCTCGCCCTGGCCCCGTTCGGGGATGCTCAGCTGGTACTGCTCCGGCCACGGCGCCTCATGAACGTCAACGGGCGTAGCGTAGCCCAAGCTGGTGAGTTGTGGGTTTCATGGATAAGAGGGCACAAGGACCAGAGAGAGGGGCTTGGGAAGCCTGTTTATATATATGGGGGTTGTTGTGATCCCTCTGAGCAGATGTGCAGTAACTAGGGTGTTGTTTCCCGGTGCCAAGCGGAGCTGTTTGGGCTGACTGCGGAGGAGATCTATCTGGTGCATGATGAACTGGACAAGCCTTTGGGAAAGCTGGCTCTGAAGCTGGGGGGCAGCGCAAGGTGAGACTCTCATGTGCATAGGTTGGGCGTAGTAAAGTTGTTGAGCCTATCTATCTCTATAGGCTGGGCTGCTCTGAAGGAGGCCTGGGCAAGGGAACGGAGTACTAACTCCTCTTCATATCCCCCCCCCTCAAGGGGCCATAATGGAGTCCGTTCCTGCATTAGCTGTCTGAACTCCAATGTGAGTCTACCCTTCTGTTCTGTCCTGGGTTGGGGTGGCCAGCATTGTGTCCCCATTGTATCTCACCAATACACCCTCATTCCCCTGGCACCCTACAGGCAATGCCAAGGCTGCTGGTGGGCATCGGGCGCCCCACACACCCTAATATGGTGGAGACCCATGTTCTGGGCTGCTTCTCCCCAGAGGAGCAGGAGCTACTGTCCCCATTGATGGATCAGGCCACTGACCTGCTCCTGGACCACATCCGTGCTCGAAGCCAGGGACCACTGTCAGGCCTCTAATACCAGTGGATATATCTACCTGTTTGACTGCATGCAGGTACCCTGATGCCACAGAACTGCAATGACACATGTGGTACCCTGAAGCCACAGAACTGCAATGACACATGTGGTACCCAATGTTTATGTAACTTCTCTGGTTGCCCAGGCCACTTGCAGATTCAAGGAAGGACTGTGGCCACGCCAGTCTGTTTCTTCGGTGCCTTGGTCTCCCCATCCACTATTTGCGGTATAGGAAAGGTCTAGGAAGGGCAAACTTTGTGAACCTTTTGAGAGCTCCAGATGGGTAGATCTGTAAGATTAAAAGATACTGGCTTGAAATCGGAAGCTTCCTGTGGGGGCTGGGGGCCAGTGGGGTAGGGACAAGAGGGTCTGGCAAACCCTCTTCCTAAGGGGTCATAGGTATCATGCTTTAGCCCTTTTCTATCAGGTCGTTAGATAGATGGAGAGGATCAAAGAGATTCCACCATATCCCTGAGGCCACCCAACTACAGCCTGGCAGAAAGAACCAGGCACAGCTGACAGCTTGCTGTCCCTAGGGTCCTTGGCACCCCTACCTCGTTAGTGTTCTGTAACTGGCAGATCCCCATTCGGGTGACATACGACAGAGGCCTGAGATCCTGGGGTTTGGGTGGGATGCGAACCCGACGTCGAGGCACCAGCCCAAGATCCCCAGGCTGGTAGGTTGTGATGGTGGCGAGCTGCTGCAGCAGAGAAGCAGCCCCTTCCTTGGGTGTCTGGGTAGTGAGTCGGCTGCGAAGAGGGACCCAGGGTCATCCCCTCCATCTCCACAAGAGGGGGCCCAAGGTTCAGAAAAGTGGAGAGCCAGGGTCTGCCGAGACACGCCCCCTCCTGCCCAGGGCTATCTGCTCACTTCTCTTTGGGTAGGCCATGGGGCTGCTTGTCCTGGTGGGAACCCGTGTCCAGCTGTGGTTTTGAAATCACACCTGAGCTGAGCAAAACCAGCAATTGCTGCAGCAGCTCCTTGCGCTGCAGTTGGAACACCACGTCGAAGTCACCATCCTCTGCCTCTGTGCGCATCTGTTGGTGTGACATGAGGTGGGTTAAGTCACCACGAGGGCCCCAGATACCCACCTGCCTCCATGTGAGATTCTCTAGGGCCAGTGCTTGCTGTCTCAGTGCCCCTGGTTTGTGGTGGGACACAAGTTATCAGGCTGGGAAGACTGAGGCTTGGAGTTCCCCAGAGCCTTTGGAGGTTTGAAAGGAATCTCTCTCCTGTTCCTTCCTCTGCCTGCCACCGCCTCCCAAGGATTAAAGGTGTGTACTGCCACACATTTTTATTTTATAAGGCACATGAGTTGCCTAGGCTGGCCTTGAACTCATTCTGTAACTCTAGTCAGGTCCCATGAATTTGGAATCCTCCTGCTTCCACCTCCTCAGTCCCTGCTATGATCAGACCCAACTCATTTAGATCCAGAATGAGAAAAGGAGTGGCCATAAGCCTCTCCAGAAGGAGGCCCATTACACTGGTGATCTCTTGGTATCTCCCACTGCTTGCTTACCTGCAAAATGTCTTGTAGTAGGGAGGTGGCCTGGGTCAGGACTGTTTTAAGGTTTGCCCGAATTTTCTGTTCCTTGGTCAGCTCCTCTTGTAGCCGATTTGCCTCTGACTGCTGCTCCTTCAGCTGCTCTTCCAGCTGTTCTTTCTCTGTCCTGGTCCAGGACAAGACAGCATACGGCTTGCCCCGCCTTCGCTTGGGCAGGCACCACCTCTTCCCTGCATCCCGCCTTTTCTATGCAGCCAATCTAAATCCAGGCTTCAGCTCCTGATGATCCAAGACCTAAGGCTCTTGGCAAAGGCATTCCTGGCAGGCTCCCATCTGCTCCCCGCCCCCCAACTCCGGCTCACCTCAGCGTCTCCTTGTCCTTCTGCAGATTCTGGCAGTTCTGCTCCAGTTGGGACAGCAGGAGGCGCAGTTGCTCTGCCTCCTCCGTGCCCTTTCTCTGTTGGCGGCACTTCTCCGTCAGCATGAGGATAATCTGCAGCAGTGGACAGGGGTCACAGACCCATTGTGGGACCCTCGCCCACATCGAGATACAACTTAGGACTTGCTCCCATGTACAGGCAGGCCAACGCCACCTCTGCACAACAGCTAGGCAGGAGATGGGCTCTACTCAGTTATGGAGCAAACAGACTCCAGAGCTAGGGTCAGCATCCCAGTGTGGAAAGCCTGGGACCTCACTGCAAACTATCCCCACTCATGACTCAGTTCTGGTATAGGATCCGTCCTCATTTCACATGGTGGGGGGGCATGGTGGTCACTCATGACTCAGTTCTGGCATAGGGTCTGCCTCATTTCACACGAGGAGGGCATGGTGGTCATACCTTCTGATTGCCTATGTTCTTTCTGGCCATGATCTCTTGGCTGTTCTCCAGCATCTCCAGCTGTTGGTACAGCTGGCCCTGGGCGCCCTTGAGCTGCTCATTCTCCTGCAGCAGTTGCACACCTTGCTGGGACACCTTGGTCAGCTGCAGAGTCACATTGTTGTTCTCTAGGATGGCCCGCCTGGTTGTCTCCCACATCTGGTTGGTGGCCACCTTTCGGAACTCGGTGGCCACCAGGTTCACACGCTGGATGATCTCTTTCCTCAGCCTTGCCAGGAGGGTAAGGTTGGGAGTCAAGTCTTGGTACCCCCCTTTTTGGGGGTCCCAGAGTACCCAGGCTCTTCCCCAAAGAATCTCTGGGCCTTTGGAATTTGAACCGTGGAAACATTCTTACCTATTAAATAAACACCAGAACAAAGAAGTGACAGAGGGCAGGAGTGTCCAGTGACAGCCTGGGCACTTTCATCCCACACCCCCATAAGTCCCAATCAGGGTTCTGGGGGACAGAGGCTGTGGAGTCCATGGTTCCCTTCTAGAAAGCTGAAGGAGAGCTGAGGTGTGCTGTGGCCACAGCAGGTCCCCAGCCTGCCCACCTGTCCTTGTCCAGCACAGACTTCTTCTCCAGGTTGTACACATAGTCCTTGTATTCGCCCTCCTGCCTTCGCAGCTGCTCCTCCAGCGCCATGTACTTCTCTGTGAGTTCTTCTTTCTGCAGCCGGAATTCTTCCAGGGAACTTAGCTTGACCCCTGCCCATCAGGGCCACAAGGCTGGTGAGGAGCTGCTGCTGAGAGCCTTGACTGACACCCCGCTGAGGTCTCAGTTTCCCCTTGTCTTACCTCCCCACCGTCCCCAACAGGACTGGTCTGCAGGTGCCATGGCTGGCCCTGCACATCCACTGCGTTTCCCTGAAGTGCCTTACCACACACTCTAATCTCAGCAAACCTTGTTCAGCTCCTTCTCAACAAGTCCCCCTTGAAACCTCCCTACATAAGAGTGACCATGATGACAGCAGCTGACCCTGGGCAGTCTCAACCTCCCCTTTCAGATGGGTGGCATAGATAAAACCCTCCATCTTTTTGGAAGCATTTCCTCATCTATAAACTGGGGAGGGAGAGCATTTCTGGCCTTGGGAATGCATAGACAATTAAGGCGGATAGTGTTTGAAGTGGCATACAGCTGTTATTACGAAAGGTAGCTGTGGTATCCCCATTTCCCAGGTGAGGCCCTGCCACAGCCAGTGACAGCTGTGGATTTGGGCCTTGCTGCCTTTAATGGTAAATTCACATAGGTGTGCCAATGGGTCCCCCCGGCCCCCTCACCGAGGGCGATGTTCTCTGAGGTGAGCTGGTCCTTGGTTTCCTGGAATTCGTGGCGCACCTGAGCCAGCTGGGCCTCGAACGCATCCTTCTCCATCTCCTTGGCCACCTGTAGGTTCTGCAGCTGGTCATTAAGGTCCGTGATCTCATCCACCCTCTGGTTCAGTGTTCGCTTGAGGAAGGCCACGATCTCCTTCTTGTTGTTGGCCAGCTGCTCGAACTCCTGACGGAACAGCTTCTCCTGCACAGCCAGTTCATCCCATTTCCGCTGATACCTGGGCAGGGCAGGGCAGAGACGCAGGGTCAAGCCAGGGCCTGCTCTTCCAAACCCTTCTTCCATGAAGGGCCATCTGAAGTTTCCCATAGTCTAAATCTCCCATTATGCTTCACACCTGGAGACCTTAACCTCCAGCCTGTGCTCAGCATTTACACTGTCTTTTTGTTTTAAAGATGTGTGTGTGTGTGTAAGGAAGCCTGAGGTCAATCTAAAGTGTAACCGTTTGGCTAGGGTGGGTAGCTGGTGAGCTTCAGAGAGCCCCTCCTGTCAAGGTCAGGGTTAAAGGACACAGGACACAGCCATTGCCTGGCTTTTTTCAAGGTTCTGGGATTTGAACTCTAGCTTTCCTGATTGCTTGTCATCTCCCTAGCTAGCATTTTATATTTCTTCTTAAGTTTGTGTTGTTGTTTTGAGACAGGGTCTCACTATTTAGTTCTGGCTATCTTGGAATTCACTGTATAGACCAAGCTGCCCTCCCACCCCAACAACTGACTCTGCCTCCTGAGTGTTGGGATTGAAGGTGTGAACCTAGCCATTTGTACCCCTGCTCTGCATCTCAGGATCTTAACAGTTTGGCAAACATTAAATAATCAGTAATTGTGTTAAATGTATTTTTTCTGATACATTTTATCTAGTGTCTGAGGTCAAAGGACATTTGTTACTTTTATTTATTTAATTAGTTAGTTATTGGAGACAGGGTTTCTCTGTGTAGCACTGGCTGTCCTGGAACTCACTCTGTAGACTAGGCTGGCCTCTAACTCACAGAGATCCCCCTGCCTCTGCCTCTCAAAGTGAGTGCTGGGATTAAAGATTAAAGGTGTGCACCACCACGCCTGGCTTTTTTTGTTGTTTTGTTTTGTTTTTTGAGACAGTTTCTCTGTATAGCCCTGGCTGTCCTGGAACTCACTCTGTAGACCAGGCTGGCCTCGAACTTAGAAATCCACCTGTCTCTGCCTCCTAGGTGCTGGGATTAAAGGCGTGCGCCACCACTGCTCGGCTGGCTTTTATTATATCTAGTAGTAGTAGTAGTATTTTGGTTTTGATATTTGTAAGTTCTTCTTAAAGATTTATTTATTTATGTATGTGACTGCATTGTCACTCTCTTTGGATACACCAGAAGAGGGCATTGGATCCCATTGCAGATGGTTGTGAGCCACCATATGGTGGTTGGGAATTGGACTCAGGACCTCTGAACTGCTGAGCCATCTCTCCAGCCGCCATTTGTAAAGTTTAAGAGTGCCGTATTTACTGGTTTCACACAGGATATCTGAAGCATTTGGAGAGTTGCTTTATTCATAAATCTTTTGAATGAGTTGTGGGTACAAGGCATTTCAGGTATGGGTGCCTTCGTGGGGAGAGGAAGCAGCCTGACATAAGAGGAGTCAAAGGTCAGGGCTGTCATCCTGCTGCCTCTTCTTCCTCGTGTGATCTCCCCAGTGCCCTGTGTGTGCCTTTCTTTCGGGAACGGTGTGAAGCAGAGACGCCCAGGCTTGCCTGGGTACACACCCGCTCAGCGCCAGCTGTGATTTTTCTCAGCATCAACCATATGAGCTTGTTGTCTTTTGTTTATATATTTATTTATTGTAGATGTGTGGTGTTCATGCATATATGCATATTCACATGTGTATGCTTGTGTATGGCGGCCAGAAGTTGACATTTGTTGAGACCCCCCTTATGACATGTGCTTATGACATAGGTGCTTTGATAATTATACCCATTTTACAGATAAGGAAAGAGGTTCTCTACCTTATATATTGAAGCAGAGTCTCCTACTTGAACCCAAGGCTCACAGGTTTACCAGTCTAGCTAACTAGCTTTCTCTAGAGCAGTGGTTCTTAACCTTCCTAACACTGTATTCTTTGATACGTACAGTTCTTCATGTCGTGGTGACCCCCAACCATAAAATTACTTTCATTGCTACTTCATAACTGTAATTCTGCTACTGCTATGAATTGTAAATATCTGTACTTTCTGATGGTCTTGGGGGTCAGGACCTGTCGGGAGCCAAATCCAGCAAACTACCTGCTGTTCTAAGAGAACCTCGGGAAATTACCTGCTGTTCTGGAAAGCCTAGTCAGTACAAGGTTAAGAAAGGACGTTCATGGGTCTCAGGTCTCAGGAACTTACAGAACGTCTGACATTTCCTGGGAGCTGGTTACGACAGTAGGATGGTCTAGGACAATAAGGATATGACAGTGGGATGGTATAGGGCAATAAACATTCAATAGTGGGATAGCCCTAAGCAATGACCCCCACCTTGTTCCCCTTCCTCCCTAGCCTAGAATATATCTGTAAGCCGCTCCCGCCATTAGAGAGAGACCTTGACAAGGCTACACTTTTCTTGGTCTCCGTCCTTTCTCTCGCCCGTGTTCCTTTACAGGTGAGGTTCCCCTCGAACCCCTGGACCCGTGGGTCGGGTCAAGGACCCACAGGTTGAGAAGCACTGCTCCAGGGAGATCTTTTATTTCCACATCCCATGCACTGGGACCACAGGTGGGCACCACACCTACCCATTGATGTGAGTGCTGGGGACCCAAATTCTAGTCCTCATGTTTGGGTGGCATGTGTCTTAGTCACTGGCCATCTCCCCAGCCACTTACTATCTTTTTTACGTGTTACAACTTTGGGACTGGGGCAGGTGCTGCTTAACTGTCAGCAAGTTAGCTTTGTGTTGCTTGTTCTTTTGAAACAGGGTCTTACCCTATAGTCCAGGCTAAGTTCCTTCTGGAACTTAGAGCAAACCTACTGAGACTGTAGGCATGTGCCACCATGCCCAGATTAGAAAATATATTCTTACAAACATCTTTGTTGTGTCTGATTTATTGATTATGTGTGTGCATGCATGCATGCACGTGGGCTGTGTGCACAGTGGAGGTCAGAGGACAGCCTGCAGGAGTTGGTTCTATCCCTCTACCATGTGGGTCCTAGTGAGGAGGGGTAAATGCCACTGAGCCATCTCACCAGCCCTAAAACTATAGTTTTAAAGAAAAATAACGAGCAAATAGTGTTTCTAATTAAATGCTAAGAGGGACCCTTCCCTGCCATCTCTGCCACAAAGAAGCCCAGCCCTAAGAGGGAGTGGCACAGGTAGGAAAACCCCCTTCCTTAGTTCCTATTTAGGGACCTGTAGTGGTTCACACTTATAATCTCAGCACTTGGGAAGCTGAGGCAGGTGGATCAACATGAGTTTGAGGCTAGCCTGGGCTAAAGAGTAATATTCTGTCTCTAAAACAAAACAAATACTTAGGTAAAGAGACCCAGCCTAGAGAAACAAGACTGGGGTCTTGGCATAAGGAAAAGAGGGAACAAGACGTCCTCCTGGGTCACCAGGGGAAACCATTTTCAATTTATCCCACTGATTAAACTACATGTTTATAATGCTTAGAGTCCCGTCCTGTTGGGGCAGGCCAGGGTGGGGTGGGGTGTTACTTGGTATTGAGACACTAAGGCTTATTTAGTTAGCAGTGTGCTCTACAGCGCTGGGAATCCATTTACCCTCTCCCCACTTCCAGGGTTACCTGGTTACTTGAGGAAAGAGAGACAGGGAAGGATAGGCCTGGCCAGAGCCCGGGTCTAGGGCCCTTCTCTGAACCCGTGTGCATCTGGCCTGGCAGCACTAGCTTTCCCACTGGCCACCCACCGGGCCAGCCTGTCCTCCAGGTCTTGGATCTGCTTGTGGTAGAATTCCTTCAGCTCCTCCACCATGGCCAACTCTGGAGTCTTGGTCCCACTGGTATCCTTCCTGCCCCTATCTTCTTCTTGCCCTGTATCTCCTTGCCTCCTTTGTTTGGCTTCTTTTTTGGAGCCATGGCTGATTGGCAACCACAGTTTCAAGTCCCCTTTAAGAAGCCAGGTAGTTGCTAAGGAAGTTGTTTCCATACATAGCAACAGTGAGGCTGGGTTTTAAAGGGCTACTGTCCTCTTCCTGGCAGGGATCCTGTGTCTGGTCTAGGCCTAGCCTTTCAGAGTGGGACACCAGGCTCCTGGGTACAAGTTTGGGTTCCAGGAAGACCTTTCTTTCCCTCAAATGGAAATAAATTACAATCATCCAGGACCCTAGCCTGTCACTTTGGGACTTTGGAATAATCAGAAACATATATGAGTACACTGTAGCTGTCTTCAGACACACTAGAAGAGGACATCAGATCCCATTACAGATGGTTGTGAGCCACTATGTGGTTGTTGGGAATTGAACTCAGGACCTCTGGAAGAGCAGTCAGTGCTCTTAACCGCTGAGTCATCTCTCCAGCTCCAACTGCCAATTCTTTAGTGGCACAGCCACACAACATTTTGTACTAGAGGCTTCCATGCTGGGGTCTTGGGAGATCTTTAGACCTTAGTGTCAGGTTTACATCTGTCCAGTGCTATCCCAGGTAGATGAAGTTCTTTCTGAAGCTCTGGTCTTGTCCCCTGGAGTCAGGGAGTCAGCATACAGATATGGGATGGGAGACAGTAGGTATTGGGCTGGCAGATGCTCTAGCTGGCCCCTCGGGTTCTAGCCTTTCAGCACTGAGCCATCTTGCCAGGCACACTGGGCTTTTTTCAGTTCATGAGTGTATCTGCTCTTTGGTCTCTAGGCTTTCTTGGGGGACCATCATTATACTCAGTGATGACTGAGCACTTAGTGGATTCGAGATGAATGGGGCTCAACTTTGGGGATTGTCACAGAAGGGAAGATCTATCATAGTCAAAGGCCTTGAGGGGATTCAATTCAGGTCTGCCTGATTCTCCCAGCCACTGTAATTCTGACTCCATGGGAGTCAATGCCTGTTTTAACCCCTGGAAGAATGGAGCAGCCACAGCTTATGGTCTGGGATCCAGTTACTGGGCTAGCAGTTTCTGCTTTGGGCTGTGCTCTGGCCTGCTGCATTATCTTCCATACTGAAGATAGGTTACAGCTTTTGGAGGAGTGGCCCAAGCTCCCTCTGAGCTCTGGGACACTGGGAGCTAGAGCTTTGCTGTTTGGTGAGATCAGGGTGGAGAGGAATGAAGAAAGCCTGGGCCAAGAGATGTCAGAAGAGAAAGAGGTAGCCCAGAATGGCCATGCATACCTGTGGTCTCTGCTTCTTTCAGTGGGGTGGTTGGTGGGCACAAAACAAGTTCAAGGTCAGCCTGAGCAACTCAGCGAGATTCTGTCTCAAAATAAGAAAACACGGGCCAGAAATAATGGCTCACTGGGTAAAAACTGTTTGTAATGCCCAGAAACATTGGAATGAGAAAAGTTGTTCTCTGACCTCTGCATGCATATCACTGCAGACACACAAATACAGTGATAATAAAAGACAACAAACAGCTGGGCAGTGGAAGAGGTTAAAGGTCCATTCCCATAGTGTGAGGGACAGGGAACTCTGGGGAGAACAAATAAGTGGTATTTATGCTGCTTTGTTACTCAGTTTAGAATTCAAGTCCCAGGCTGGAGAGATGGCTCAGTGGTTAAGACGTTGGTGCTCTTCCAGAGGTTGTTGAGATTAATTCCTAGCAACCACATAGAGGCTCACAACCATTTGTAATGGGATCTGATGCGCTCTTCTAGTGAGTCTGAGAACAGCTATAGTGTACTCATATACATAAAATAAATAAATAGTTAAAAAAAATAGAATTCCAGTCCCTGTGCTGGACCTCATTCCAGGCATTCTGATGACCTGATGCCCCAGTATCTGAAGTCTTCTAGGAGTCAGCTTGATGAAACCCTGCATCCCTCCAAGCCCCAGCTTCCTCATCTGTAAAGTAGCAGGGGACCCACCTAACACATGTCACTGAGAGGCCTGGCATGATGACTACATAGCTGTTTTCACCATAGTCTGCTTACAAAGCGAATCTTGGAGGAGCTAGGTGGGATGTTCTACAGGCCAAATTTGTAACCTTCTTCATGTGTTCAACTGGGATTGCAAAGATCATCTCAGCCGAGCTGTTCACTGTTGGTCTTCCCTTCTAAGAAGGGATGGGGACGGTCCCTGGACCCACCTGTGCATCCAGCTGGATGCAGTTCTGCCTTAACTGCATGTGGCGTCAGGTTTGGGAAGGGGCTGGCATATATAGGTTGGGGAAGGATAAGAAAGGAGCGCCATCTCTGTAGCCAGCTCATCTCCAGCCATACTGCTTTGGGCTGCCCCAGGCTCCTGTTTGTAACCCCTCACTCAGGCTCAGTGAGGGAGCCCAATAAACTCACTAGTTCTCCAGGGGAACCTTCGGAGGAATCAAACTTTGGTTTGTCTTTAGGACCTTGGACAGGTGGGTAGATGTGTTTAGTCTGTGCCCCAACACACTCAATACCCTGGGCATAACTTTTGGGGACAGGTGCAAGATCTACAAAGTAACCTTGAGTTAATACATTCCTTCATGCAGTGAAAGCGTCATTTTCTGTTACTGTGACAAGAGAACTGAGGCTGGATAATGTATACAGAGGTTTAGTTAGTTGACTTAAAAAAGTGTGCATGGATGTTTTGCCTGTATATGTACATGCAGGCCCCACACACGCCAGCAGAGGGAGCCAGATACTTGGAACTGGAGGTTGACTCATCCCGTGGGCATCAAACCCAATCCTCTGAAGCACTCTTAACTGCTGAGCCATCTCTCCAGCACTTATTAGGTTTTTGGTTTTTTTTTCAAAATAAGGTTTCTCTTGCTGTCCTGTATCTCACTCTGTACACTAGTGCCTCGTGTCTAGGCAGGTCCTTATTTATTTTTATTTATTCATTCAAGAGAGTGTCTCACTATGTTGCCTTGGCTACGTCTGGAACTAATCATGTAGACCTGACTGGTTGAACTCAAAAGAGATCCCCCCTGCCTCTGCCTCCCAAGTACTGGGACTAAAGGTGGCTACCATGGCCACCAAGGCAGCATTTTCTTGCTGCCTGAGGCTAGAGCCAAGCTTTGTCCCAGACGGGAGACAGGTATAGATGCAATGCAAGCCACAATCCCCTGGATCCAGAAGACTCCAAGCTGCAGCTGTGGGGTGGGTGGCCTCCTCTATAGTTCCTAAAGTAAAACCAGCTTTGCAGTGGGCCGGGGACCATGGGTGAGAGCTGACGTCTTTATTAGACTCAAATGCTGCAGTACAGGACGGTACAGGGCGGTACAGGGCAGTACAGGGCGGTACAGGGCGGTACACGGTTGTGCTTCCGTACTTTCAACACTGAGATTCAAGAGTTTCAAGTTAACAAGTTTCAAGACAGACTAGCTTTTTTTTTTTTTTAAATATCCATTTGAGAAATTATTTATATAAATAACATAAAGGAAACCCCACATGTTCCACAAACAAGGTCCTGAATCAGCATGAGCATTGCCTGACCAGAGGGGAGGGACGGAAGAAGCGTCTACAGAAGAAATCAGCCAGCGCTACTATGGTTCAGTCCTGAGGGAAAAGGTCTCTGGGGAGGGGCAGGGAGAGGCCTGAGAACTGAGGAGAGCAACTCTAGAGCCAGGAAGGGAGGCGGGCACAGGACACCTGCGGCAGGCGTACACCACATTTGTGAAGACAGCAAGACACACAGTAATCTGCGGGAGGGAGGGGCGGGGGCTGGCCTGGGGACATTTTTGTGACTTCCACTGTCTTAGTTTCACCACTACAGCAGCAGGGTGAGAGCATGCTCAGGGAGCTGCTGCATCCCGAGGATGGAGACCAGCCTTCCAGCATCTGCTTCTGGAATTTCTGCTTTATAGCTAGCTGTTTTATACAGTGATGGCTTTTAATACAAAGAATCAAATGATTGTTTTCATACAACCACAATGACACATGACAGTACACTACACAAAATGAAGATTGATGAAGTATCTTAAACTGAGGGTACTTTGACTGAGCAGCAGGGCCCCCATTCCTCAGGCCTAGCTTCTATAGCAAAGCACCCTTTGACCAGAGTGCCAAACTCACACCTTCCAGTTCACTCCTGACCCTTGACCTCTATCCCGGCTGTGTGCAAGTGAAGCCTTGGGAAGGAAGGGGGCTGGCTGGTCATACCGAATTCTTGAGGACCGGAGGGTGCTAGGCATGCTGATTTAGCCCGGAGGACTTAACTTGTTACAACCTGTGGGCACAGGTCAGGGAAAGCGGTGTCGGGCTCTGGAGACCACACCGGCACACCGGCACACCGGCTGGCACTCAGACTGGCTTCCTGTGGACACTCTAAGCGCCCACCCACAGCTGCATAGAGGAGGCTCCTTCCACGCCAGCCTCCAGAGCTGTCTGCTCACTGCTTCTCAGCTTCTGTGCATGAGAACAGGAAGAGTGCAGTGGCTAGAAAGAAAAACATCACTTCCTCGGCATGTCATTTCTGGGGACAGATAACCTTATGATTCCCAACAAGAACAAAATGAGCCCAAACAAGCTTTGAGAAACACCCACACGTCTACCTTTCCATATTCAAGCAATGTGCACATGTGGTACAGGGCTATATACAGGTCACGGGTCATAAATAAGGGAGAGTCCACTCGGTCCAAAGTTCTGACGCTTCTGCAGTGTGGGGCTTGCATGTGAACTTACTGTGGGATACGTATAGAAGGTGCTCAATTTTAAAAACAACACATTACTCTCTTGTTTTTCAGAGAACAAGATGGGGTGTCATCGCACAGGAGAAGAACTCAGCGCGGCAACAGGGCGGCCAGGGCGTGCAGGGCTGGGGGGGTCAGCAGAGTAACCGAGGTGTCGCACTGGGGAGCTGCAGAGCATTGTAGGAAGGGAGCCAGGGTTTTGGAGGGCAGCTTATTTTTAACTGCTTGTTTCTTCGTCTGTTTTATTCAGCTTCTTGAGCGTGTCCAGCAGTTTCTGTGGGGTGAGAATGTGCGTGGACCCTGGGAAGGCAGAGAAGACAGTGAGCTTACCTACCTACTGTAGCCTGAGGCTTCCGTCCCTGATTCTCCATCCCCCCAACCCTGGTCTGGGTCCAGTGGAAGCTAGGAGAGGTTTGGGGATGGAACCCTTGGGACCCGTCAAATAGGCTAAGGAGGTATTTAGGCTCAGACAGGGTCCCAGGCTGGCCCAGGAACCACTTCTCAGAGTCCAGTGCCATCTGTCTGGTGACTGTGCTTCATTCATTATCTCTTGAAATCAAGGTGAAGCCAGGTAGAAAACTTTCAAATATGGTAAGAGACAGTGGCTGAGAAGGGCATAGGCTTGTAGAGGGGAGAGGATGGTGCCTGGCAGGGCTTGGGGACCCATTAACCTTTGGGAGCTGGCATGTTGGTGCTGGCACAGTGGGGGACCTCAGGTGTGAGGGAAAGGGCAGGGACCTGAGGCCTTACCTTGTGGAGACCGTATTGTAAGAGACTTGTATTGTAAGAGATTAGAAATGCTTGCAAAAGTTTAAGCTAATGGAATCAGATATACTTCTAGAGCAAAGGTTAAAAAAAAAAAAAAAACAAAAAAAAAAAAACAAATAAAAAGATTTAAATGAAGGCCTTTGTCATAGAGATGTAGGTGCACTAAGATGATGCATGGACCGAGTGGTTTGGGCATGGCTTAATCAAACAGAATGGAGGTGACGGTGGAGTGAGCATGAGGCGTGCATGCACGCGGCAGTGGGTACAAAGCAGGGTCCTGGTGGGACAGGAGAACCAAAGGAAAGGTCTGTTCTTGAAAATGTGCCTCCCTGGGGACCTGCAAGCAGTAGGCCTCCCTCTGTGGGAGTGGGAAGCAGAGACCCCATTCCACACTTCCGTTCCAAGGGCAGGAATAAGGAGCTTTGCTCCCTGTGCCTCTGACAACCACTTGCTCAGTGACCTAGGAGCTTCCTGGTCAGTCTAGACCCGCAGAAGAGCAACAGTCTGAGAGTATCTTCCAGGTCCTGTCTCTGCATTCACTGTTCTGGTCTAGAAGTCCATCCCTGGCTATGCCCCGGGGTCACAACCACGCTACCCAAAGTGGTCCCTGTGCTGGCCCTGTGCTTTAAGGTTGTTTCCTTACTCTGCAGATGGCAGCTCCTTACAGAGTGGATGTGTAGCCAGGAGTATTTTATACTGCCCCTTCTGCTCAAGCACACTCATTTCAGTGAGTTAGCTAGTCTTCCTAGAAGCCCTAGGGCTGGCCAAAGGCCTTCATAAATGAAGGGACATCAGCATGAGCTAGTGCCAGAGGGAGGGCCACTCTCCTCCATGCAGCTGGCTCTGGATCCAGTGAGAAGTGGCCTATGGCTTCCTAAAGTCACCAAGGATCACACTGGTGTGTGAATGACCTATTCCCTGTGCTGGAGACTGGTCCAGGAAACTAGAGTCTGTTTTGATCTTGAAGGCAGATTCAAAGGGGCTCCTTTGATCGGAGGCTTGTTCCAGAGGACCTCCTCACTTTTCACATGTACATTCAGAAAGTCGGGGAGGTTAGAGAGAGGTCCAGGGAACCCATGATCTAGAATTTTCTGATACTATCTTATCCCTAACCATTGGGCCTTCCTAGTCTTTACTGAAGAACAAGTGTAGAACTAAATCTTGGAGAACCAGTGAGGCCTTGCTCAGTAACAGGCTAGTTCTGGGCCTTCCCTTGATCCAGGTCACCGAGCCAGGTCCTGACATCCAGCAACCTGAACTGTCTCTCAGTACCAGCACCTCAAAAGGAGCGAGGCGAGCCCCTAAGTTGCACTTTGCAGTTTATCTCATGTTGGTTTCCAAAAGGTCGGCTATGCTGGACTTTACTCAAGAACTCTGAGGCTAGGTGATTATGAAATGCCAGCAGTGGCCTCCAAAGATGAAGCTGAGGCATATTCAAATGCCCATCTCATTCTTCAAAGACTTAGGGGGTGGCCCTCTGGATTAAGAGTTCCCTGGAGCCTTCTGGGAAAGAAGCCAGAGGGACAAGCAAGGGATGTTTGTATATCAGAGCCAACAGCCCGACCAGGAGCACAGCAAAAACCTGGCAAGTGAGGGGGGCGGTGGGGGTGATGGTGACATACTGCTTTAGTCCCAGCACTGGACAGGCAGAGCTAGAGCCAAGGCAAGTGGATCCTTGTGAGTTCGAGGCTAGCCTGGTCTACAGAGCTAGTTCCAGGACAGATACACAGAAAAACTCGAAAAACAAAACAAAAACCCTCATAAGCATGTGTACAGAATAGGTCTAATCCAGCCTCATAAGCGTGTGCACTGAATAGGTCTAATCTAGCCTCATAAGCATGTGCACTGAATAGATCTAATCTAGCCTCATAAGCATGTGCACTGAATAGGTCTAACCTAGCCTCAGAGTTCTTTCATTTTATATACGTGAGTGTTTTGCCTTCAATGTATCAGTGCCACATCTGTGCCAGGTGCCAATGAGGCCAAAAGTGGGCACTGGATCTCCTGTGACAGGATCTGTGAGGGCACTAGGAGTTGAACCCAGATCCTCTGGAAGAGCAGCCAGTGCTTCTAACCACAAAGCCATTTCTTCAGCCCTCTGTCATTTGTTCTGATGGCTTCCTGGACATCCCCTCATGACTGGCACTACTGACCTGCACCACAAGCTGAGAATGTGAAATTCTAATCATCAGACTTCACTCATGAGCAGTCTGGAGGATGACACATGAGGCTTGAGAGAATTGGGGTTCAATGGTCAAGTTTCCCCTGACCCACAGCTGCCCTGTGACTGGAAAGAGGAGCTAGGAAAACACAGGAAGGCACTGTCTCCAGACACATACTTGCTGGGGCCACTCTCCTTTGTGTCTGGGTCTCATCTTAAGGGTAAGCTACAAAACTATGACTCCCTAATGGTCTGCACTCTCTCTGGTCACTTGGCCAGTCACAACAGCACAGGTGAATGGCTCTCCTCTGCCTCTGGCCTCACTGATCTAAGGCTCTGTGGGTTGCTACTGCTTTGTCTCCCTGCTTCCCTCTAGAGATACATACTTTAAATTTTATTTATTTATTTTTGAGGCAGGGTCTGATTATCCTTGAACTCTCATGTAGACCAGGCTGCCCTCAAACTTGCATAGATCTACCTGCCTCTGCCTCCTAAGAGGCAGATTGAAGTTATGTGTCACCGTGTCCTGCTTGTTTATTTAGTTTTTAGGCACACTGTGTATACTAGGCTGGCCTTGAACTTGAGATCTGAGTGCCTCTGTCTCCTCAGGCCTCGGTGGACACAAGTGCACCTCTATGCTTTACCCCCTATTGACCGAGCTTCCAAGAGGAAGACAAGCACAGGGAGGATGGAGCTGAGGTCCAGGCCATGCCCAAGTACCTTTCTTGGCTCACAGCTCTTGCCCTGGAGGTAATACCTCTTTGCTGAGGAAGCAGGGTAAATGGAGTGGCCTACTATTTCTTCTTGCAACTTGGAAACCACACTAAGCAAGCCAGCTTCTGGTGGTATCTATTCAAGCTTCAGAAGAAGCCACGCCCCTGAGATGCACCAGGAGGCTAGAGGTAAGTATGCTTGCCTCCAGGCGAGCATCTCATCTACTAAATGCAGACTGACTCAAGGGAGTCTTGGTGTAGTGGCCAGGGGCTCTCTTACTGTGGCTTACAGGACACTCCAACTTATTGGCTCCCTGGGTCACACCTCAACTTATGTTGAAAGGACATTTTTAGAGCCCATAATAAAACAGGTAAAAATACTCAGGGATTTAACACTGAGTCCCCAACATACTTAAAGGATGGAATGAAAGAAGGAGTGAGGAGGATCTAGTAAGTCACCAACAGACAGTATGCTCCTAGAGAAACAGGCTTGGGGTATCAAGAACAGATTTCCCCTAAGGGCTTAGAGCTTATCAAAGGCCTGAGAGAGAGAGAGAGAGAGAAAGAGAGAGAGAACAGAGAGAGAGAAAGAAAGAGAAAAGTAATGTATTCCTTTCTTCCTGTCCTTGCAAGTGTCACTCATGCCAGGCAAGCTGTCTACCACTAAGGTACATCCCAGACATCTTTTACTTTTTTAAAAAAAGTTTTAATTTTATTTGAATTATGCATAAGAGTGTAGTGTGCATTCATGCATGCAGGTGCCCACAGAGGTCAAAGGCATCAGATACTCTGGAGCCGGGGTTACAGCAGGTTGTGAGTGGCTGAATGTGGGTGCTGGGAACAGAGTCTGGGTCCTCTCCAAGAGGACCACTGGGCTATCGCTCCAGCCATGTTTTTACTTTTCATTTTGAGACACAGTCTTGTTAAGTTGTCCAGGATGGTCTTGAACTCACTCTGTAGCCCAGATGGGCCTTGGGCCTGCCTCTGCCTGCTGAGTAGCTGGGATGGCAGCCTGCCCCACTGGACTGGAGTAAAAACAGAACAAGAGAGTGCAGTTTCTGCAGCGTGGGGTGTGGTGAGCAGTGTTGTCACAGAACCTGCATCAGCTGGAGGGCAGCCGTCCTTCTCAGCACTGTACCTGCCTGAGGAAAGGCGTCCATCCCTCTGCCTTCCACTGGCCACTCCTCTCTCACCCTCAGGTGCTGTGGACATCTCCCAAGTGTCCACTGGCCTCCCTCTCAAGCTTAATACCCTGTGGGAGCCTGCATGTCATCCCGGGCAGCAGGCCTGGACACTGTGCCTCAGGCAGCCCTAACCCTAGTCTCCTCTCTGAGGAGCAGTCACACGGCTACTGTCACGTGGTTTAACCCCAGTGACTGCGCAGCGTTCACCCCGGGCATGAGCGAGTTGGCGGATGGAGCCCAGAGTGTGAAGGCAGCACTGGACACATTTTCAATCGGCGTTAAGAACGCAAGCATTTTCTTGGAAAAAGGAAATCAAAGAAATGATAAAGTAAAAAGAGGAAAAGAAAGAAAGAGAGTGACAGGATCGTCAAAGAAAGCCCTTCGGAGCGGAAGAGTTTCTTTCTGGAATAAGCTGCTTTTACTTTGTCTCTTTGGCTCTCACTCCATTGTTGGAGCCTGATCCTCAAAAGATACCCTAGAGGACTCCCTGAAGTCGGGGTGTCTCAGGTCCATGAGGAATTTGGTGGGAGTGAGAATGTGAGTAGAACCTGTGGGAGAATAGAGGCCGCTGAACGAGGCGCCCTGGACACGCCAACGGAGGCCCCAGTGCCCAAAGCCGGAGAGGCGTGAGAGGCGAGGCATGCACAGGCACATGCACACATGTGTGCGGGCAGCAAGGTGCTGGCATGCACAAAGCATGTGAGACCACACAGCGGATGGTGGCTGTCTTCGGGAAGCCCCTCCATGAAGCCACATGGGCAGCTCTCTGTCCCTGGGTCTCCACCCTCCCCCTGCACAAGGAACCTTAAGGAAGGTCCAAAGGGGAAAAGAAAGGTTTAACCCCAAGCTTGGCTGTGACGCCTGCTGTCCAGGGAAGTTGTGTTTGAGCTCAGAGTCCTCTAACACATGCATGAACACAAATGCAGGCAGTGAGCAGGGGACGTCACAGACAGAAAACCAGGCAGGGAGACTCATCATGGATGCCTGCGGGAGGGGTGCAGTCTTCCCACACGGTTGTGCAAAGGGAATGGCCCTTCATGCCTGTCTTGGTGAACCCAGAAGCAGCTATCTTACTGCTCTATGGAGCCTGCTTGCTTGGACAGCTGGGGTGCTGGGATTGGGTCATCCAAGTTGGATAGACAGAAGTGACTCTCGCTGAGATGACCTCACCTGGGGGTATGGGCAGGCTGTCGTCTGTGCTCTGAGGGAACCCTTTCTGGCTGGGCAGCTGAGGGCCACCTCTGTAAGCAGTACACATGAACATGGCCCATGTGACACAATGGCCCTCAAGAGCATTACTTGCCACAGAGCTCAGCACACTCCTAGGACCATCTCTGGCCTTACACTTTATCTAGCACGTGTTCCCACAGAGGGTGAGTCTAGACAGGGCAGTGCCCATGACAGGTCCTGACAATCTGTGGCACATAAAACTGTGTAGGGACAAAATGGAGACATCTGGAGGAACCCTAGACGCTGCAGATGATCCTGGAGACTGGAAGCAGGAAGTGCTGTCTGCTGCACAGACCATCTTCCACCAGCTGCTTGTACTCTTTTGGAAGTGAACAGGACATACCAGAGAGGATGTGGCAGCCCAGAAGGTAGCGGGGCCTGGCTAGGGAATCCTTCTGACCCAGCTATCAGGCTGCTGGGCTTCAGCAGCATTTATGGACACACTGACTATCTGTGTCCACAGGGGGCAGGTGGTCAGCAGTGACAGCCCTGCCATCAGCATGGTAACGATATGGCTTGGAGAGATCATCTCCTGCTTAAAGTGACTGCACGGCCGTGCCAGTATATGGATCTGAGACTCTATAACCAGACTCTTCTATTCCAAAACACTGTCCTTCAGCAAGAGACACAGCAGGGCAGGTAGCCCTAGCTTCTGCTATCCAGGGCCAAGTTTTGCTGGTGTGAGAGAGGCCTAAGATGGAAGCGACAGGAAGCGTGGGATGGAGTGACAGAGCAGTGAGGCCGCAGCGCCTGTAGAACGCATGCCTGGCTTACCTATCAGCACCTCCCACTTGCCGTTGGCTTGGGTCACTTCATAAGCACAGCGCATCTCATTCAGGCTCACACCCCCAAGGATGAAAATAATGAGGCGGGGACCACTGCGGTATTCCCCGGGGGCCTTATTCTTGTGCCAATGTCCATAGCGGGCGCTGAGGGAAGAGAGCAGATACAGGTGACTTGGTACCTGGAGCCTCACATATGATGCTGGCCAAGCTGAGCTGCACTGCTGGTGCCTGAGCTGTGACTGCCACTCTCTCATAAACACTCAGGTACCAGACTGGCTCCTTTCCGCAGCTTTGCCTGGATGGTTCTCATTCAGATGTCTGGGCTTGCCTGGGATTCTGCATCACTGAGCAGTGTGGAGAGGCAGAGGGACACACTGATCACATGTAAAGAAGCTTTGTGGGGGCCAGACTTCCTGGTACTGTATCCCCAGGGACAGACAGCATTTGCTCACTAAGAAGTCACAGTCTAACAGGATGGGAAATGGTGAACGCCATGGGACAGAACCAGGGCCACAGGGCACTGTTCAGGCGTTACCAGGGAGGGAAAGAGCAGATGAGGCTCCACTATCAGGCCTCCCTCTGTCCCTGCACTTCCTCTGTAGGGACCTGGGCTCTATCAGTCTCTTCCATGCCCCGCTGGCCTAGTGCAGCACTTGGAGACTGGAATTTATTTC
The DNA here is from genome assembly GCA_021653895.1 of Mastomys natalensis. NCBI lineage: Eukaryota > Metazoa > Chordata > Mammalia > Rodentia > Muridae > Mastomys > Mastomys natalensis. The sequence continues at coordinate 755,386 of JAJTUV010000842.1, read as the reverse complement.
ACAGTTGACAATGGCTTTTTCATCCAGGCTGCCATCCAGGGGGATGCCAGTGCCACAGGAGCCACTGCAGACCTTGGGCCCATGCTCAGGTACAGGCCAAGGGTGAAGACAGAAAGAAGAAAAGCCAGAGACAGCCACTGAAAAGGGACAGTGGCTAGCACTCTAGAGGTTTCTGGTCATGGTGGAGCACACCTTTAATTCCAGATATCACTGATGGATCTCTCTGAGTTCAAGGCCAGGCTGGTTGGCATAGTGAGTTCCCCAACAGCCAGAGCTACACAAAGAGATCCTGTCTCAAAAAAACCAACAAAACAAGCCAGATGGTGGTAGTGAACACATTTAGTCCCAGCAGCTGGGAGGTAGAGGCAGGTGGATCTCTGTACGTTTAAGGCCAGCCTGGTCTCCAGGCTGAGTTTCAGGTCATGCAGGGTTACAATGAGAAACCCTGTCTTGAAAAAGAAAAGAACACAAAACCCAACAAAGCAAATAAATAAACAACCCCCAAACAAAACAAACAAAAGGAGTCAACCCTGGTAAGCACGGTGACCGTCCTCTCTGCGGCCTCTCACAGCTCTCCAGGCCCCCAGCTCTCAGGCCCCCAGCTCAGCCTCCACAGTCTGAATGCCTGTCAGCTGGCAGGCACTTGGGCCGTCCACATCAGGCTACTACAAAGATAATTGCTATCAATGCTGGGCTTCCATGACTTAACAGGTAGTTAGAGAACACCAAAGAGGAACACTCAATAAAGACCTACAGACTGTGTGCAGTTTACTCGGCTGCAGGTGTGTGTGTGTTGTGTGTGGAAATGCAGAGATTCTGAGGTACAAGTAGGCCTGGCTTGTTCCAGGATGAGCAAGAGATTAGTGGCTGAGGCTGACAGGGTGCATGAAGAGAAAGGGAGTGAGTTCTTGAAGGCTGGGAGCCAAAGGGAGAGCCATGTGGCCTGCTGTTGAGTCTGGGCCTACTGCACCCTCACCATAATGGATGGTTCAGATGGCATATTCCACTTACAGCCAGATCACCTCGGAGCCTCACAGAACCTCCCTGCTTCCCCCACATCACCCTACCTCACAGCAGTGGTGCTGAAAGACGCGGAGGAGCGGGTAGAGATGTACGGGTAGTGCTTTGTATCCAGTTTGTCTTCAATAGTGTCCTGGAGTCGGGGGGCGGGGGGAGGCAGAGAGAGGGGCCGGTTAGGTAGGTCAGGTCACCATGGGCCTGAAAGGGCTGACAGGAGCTAAATCAAAATCAGGCAGTGACCATATCTGTAGCAGGCCCTCATCTTGTGCTTGCTGCCACTGCTGCTGGGGACCCAGCATGGACAGGGGACTATGACACTCACTCTGTAGTAGGTTGCTGGACTGCCTGGCCCTATGGGTCACTCTGTCAAACAGGCAAGACGTTCATTCCCTCATCCCTGCAATGTTCTCCACTGTATAAGCCATCAACACTAAATTCTGGCCACTAAATTCCTGACATGTCAGCCTGGTGACAACTGGGTCTGAGCCTCCCCTGCAGTTTGTCAAGGGGCTAATTGTCTAGTGGCTGGATTCAGGCTGTCTCCTGTCACTTGGAAATCCACAATCCACTTAAGAGCAACATGAGAAGCCTACGCAGGTCTCCAGGTCTCCTTGGGGAGCAGGGAGGAGAGGCAGAAAAGCAGGGGCAATGCGGCACAGGGCTGTTTCCTCAGTCCCACAACCGAGGCAGGCAATTGGTCCTGGGTGTTGCACAGCTACTTATCCTTTGGCTTTGTGGGTTTTAAAATAGGGTGCTGACTCACACTACATAAATACTATTCTTCTAGCATATAATTTGGCAGCAATACCTGAGCTAACTTGGATACGAGGCAAGACGCTGTTCTCTGGACTCCCATGTTGTTTGCCTATCAAGTGCAGAAGTTGGACCTACTGTCTCATCCAACCTTAAGAAGCTAGTGGTGCAGGGCTCTGCGGCGATCCTGCAGTGATGCTGAGGGGTGGGAGTGACGACGGAGTTGATGCAAAGCACTGTCTCGCATCCCTTGACAGCCAAGAAACATGCTGCCATGGACACAGGGCACACAGTGACAGAAGCATCCTGTTAGAAGATGACCCCAGGGGAATGTGACTCAATCGGTAGGGTACTTGTGGAGCATGTATGAAGCCCTGAGTTGATCCTTGTGCTAACAACTGGGCATAGTGGTATATGCTTTGAATTCAGCACTTAGGGAGAGGGAACGAAGATCAAAAGTTCAATATATTGTAAGTTCAAGGCCAGCCTGGACATGAGACCCAATCTCAAAAACAAAAGACGGCCTCAAACTGAACAGCAAAGCTGTATGTAAATAGTGTTGCTGACCAGAATGCAATGGGCTCTGCGATGCTGCGTGGTCAGACATGTGAGGCACCATACAGTGTGGGAAGTCTGAGGCACAGAGCCCAGGTCTGTCTGCTAGTGTGGGGAGAGCTCAGGAGTGCAGCCATGGGGAGGTAGGCAGGCTGTAGCCTCCTGTGGAGCTCTCTACATCTGGCTGAGATGTGATCTAGAAGGACCATGTCCCTCATAGTCTGTGCATGTTCCTCATCTGAACATGGCATGCTGACTATGGTGGTTCCAATATGCTTGTCCGATGTGAAATGGCAGTATTAAGAGGTGTGTCCTTGTTGGAGGAAGTGTGTCGCCGTGTAGGTGGGTTTAGAGAGTCTCTTCCTGGCTGCCTTTGGATCAAGATGTAGAACTTTCAGCTCCTTCCCCAGCACCATGTCTTTCTGGACGCTGTCATGCTTCCTGCCATGATGATAATGGACTGAACCTCAGAAACTATAAACCAATCCCAATTAAATGTTGTCCTTTAGAAAAGTTGTCTTGGACATGGTGTCTCTTCAAAGCAATGGAAATCCTAAGAGACACTGACATGAGCCTGGCTCTTCTGGGTACTAAACCACTGAAGCACTTCTAAAGCATGGGGCTATATCCCGAGACTGGAGCAGTGGGCAAATGGATCTTGAGGTCTCCATGTGTCTGTTTTTCCTGGCTAGTTTACTTGACATGAGAGGAAGGAATCTTGCTTCCTTAAGATCAGGCTGTAGGCAAGCCTCTGGAGCATTTTCTTAACTAGTGATTGATGTGGGTGGGGCCATCCCTAGGCTGGTGGTCCTGGGTGCTTTAAGAAAGCAGGCTGAGCAGGCCATGAGAAGCAGCAAGCCAGTAAGTAAGCAGCACCCTCCATGGCCTCTGCATCAGTTCCTGTCTCAAGGTTCCGTACCTATATGAGCTCTTGCCCTGAATGCCTGTGATGATCAACAGTGACGCCCTTCCTCTCCAAGTTACTTCTGGCCATGGTGTTTCATCACAGCAATAGTAGCCCAAACTAAGGTCAGTCTCATGGGTGTTCATGCATCCTAGAGATTGACAGAGCCCCAGAGGACCAGGGACTTATCCTCACAGGAATGAAATCATGTATCACTGCTACCTGAGAACAGGGGTGCTGGAACTTGGACCACTGACTGAAGAGCAGCCCTGGACCCTGCTACTGAACCCCAAACTGACCTCCATAATGTCTTTAATGATTGGAGTCCATCGTGAAAGCTGGTAGGTCTGCTCACTGATGCGCTCCTTCCGCTCCGGCTTGCTTCGGCGGCGTAGTGTGGACTGAAAGCAAGCACACACCAGGTTAGATGCCCATCGGGTGGCTTCTAGAAATTCTCTCAAGGACCCTCTTCAGAATTAGCATTGGCAAAGAGTAATAAAGGAGAGGTTCTTCCCAGGGTAGTCCTGAAATATACCTCTTTAAGAAACTCTGAAACAAGGGAGACTTGAGAAAGTCTGGGTTTTCTGGGGTATGGTTTATTTTGTTTTTTGATTCTTTGATACAGAGTTTCTCTGTGTAGCTCTGGGTTTCTGCTTTATGTCAGTAGCATGGGCTGTTTTACATGAATCATTTCTACTGTTCTGAACCTTTTGTGAACCAGGTATTGAAAACTCCAAGCCCTGCCAGCTGCAGCTCACTGGTCAGGTCGATGGACCCTAGTCCCTTCTGGAGATCCCAGCTGGTTTTGACTCTGCCCCATGGGCTGCCTGCCTCCAGGAGGAAATAATACACAGGGCGCTTCTCCATCTGAGGTTCAAGGCACTGTCTGAGACAGACGATCTGCCTGTTCTCTCAGAGCACACTGTGTAGCCCTGACCTTCTGAACTGTCTGCTGTATTTCGCTCTCAGTCACTCCAGCGCCAAAGACACAGAGCAAAAGAGCTCACTTGACAATGCTGCCATCCTTCCCTGAGATGCTGAGTCTGTGTCCAAAGGCAAGGTCACACAAGATAGAACAGGGGACGTTGGGGTGACCTGTTATGGATGAGTTCAAAGACAGCTCAGCTTTAGTGACCATGTGATTCCTGACTGTGAACTGTTTCACTGTCCTTCTTCCCCATCGCTGACTCATTTTCATTCTCTCTCCTTCCTTCCCTCTCTCCCTCCCTCTCTCTCCCTCTCCTGCCTTCCCCTCCTACTCCCTCTCTTCCCTTTCTTAATGCTGAGGGTGGTACACAGCTGTATCACAGGGGGCTGTCAATCATGAATGTGAGGATACATATGCCAACCTCCCTCCCACAGTCTCCCTGCCTATGACCTGGCCCTTACGTCCGTGACGATGGGCACACCGAGGTGAGCCATGTTGGTGATGATCTCACTGTCCTCTGGGGGGATCTGGGCGTGCTGGATGAGTTTGTTTAGGTTTTCCTCAGTGATACCTGAAAAACCAGACTCCTGGTCACATACCTAACCCCTGCCATTTCCACCCCCATAAACAAAGCCTCAGCTTCTTTTCCCCTCTCAGCCACATCTATGGTGGGGTCAGAAGAACCATCCACTCTACTGGAGCTGCTCTGTGCTGACCACAGATGCCTGCCCTCCAGTCTGCTCTGTCCACCTGGCTTCCCAGCAGTCCTTGCCTACTTGCATCCTGTACCAAAGCCACACTAGATGAGAAAGTCTCCTTACCCAGTTTTTTGTACAGTGGCATGGGTAAAAACAATTTGTTTTGGTTTTGTTGTTGTTTTTTTTGGGGGGATTTTTTGTTTGCTTGTTTTGGACAGGGTCTCATGTAGTCTAAACTGGCCTTAAAGTTACTTTTGTAGCTAAGGTTGGCCTTGAACTCCTAATACCCTTGCTTCTACCATCCAAAGGATTACAGGCTGAGTATCAGTTGTTGAAAGGTCTCTATTACTAATGAGATGCAACCTGGCGGCATCTGGCAGGCTGAGTGCTAGCAAACTGGCTGGAAGAGCCAGAAGGCTCCATCTGTGTCACCTACTTCCTGTGACTCAGGACTTCTGAGCAGGCTCAGCCTTGGAGCATCTGACCTGGTCCACTGCAGTCCCTGCGGCCTCCGTTCTCCCCCCTCCCAGGGATGCTAGTTGGCATCTGCCCTGTTTGCCCTCTGCTCCTCCTCCTCCCCCCATCCCACCCCTGCCACCCAGCAGCTCCTACCATTCTTCAGGAAGATGTAGAGAAGGATGATGCGGATTTTGTCATAAGTGCTGACGTTCGCATCCAGCAGGATGGGGACAATGGCTCTCATGGGGTCCTTGATTTTTTCCCCCTCAGCATCTGTGCCCATTGCCAGGTCCTGTAAAAAACACACTTTGCTGGCCCTATTTCTGTGACAGTCTGGGAAGGTGACAGTTCTCAGGAAGTTCATGATCTACAAATGCCTGACTTTGGTGTTATCGGAGCAGGCTGTGAGCAAGTCTCCTGCAGCAACAGGCTGACACAGAATCCCAAGATGGCCAGGCATGAGAGTCCTGAGATTCCTTCGCAAAGCAGGCACAGTACCTGGTCACACTGTTCCATGCAGGGGGATGCCAGGGCACCTGTACCTGTGACAGACAGCCGAGGGACTCAGGGTTTGCTTCCCACTCATGAAAACTTGGGCATCTTAAGGCCCCTGCATGGCTGAATTCTCTCTACCCCAGCTCTCATGGCATGGCAGGGCACACTAAGGTTTGACTACTCCAAGTTCACCTCTGGTTTTAATCTCCCTATAGCTTTTCACACGATGAGGAGAAAGAAGAAGGAAGAACTCCCATGCCTGGACAGGGAGGTGGGGACAGAAAGGTGACAGGAAACTAAGGCGAGAAGACAGAAATGAGCACAGCCAGGGTGGGTGCCACCCAGTCACCCCATGGGCAGCCAGGGTGGGTGTCACATACCCCACGGGCAGAGCGCTGGCTTTAGATTTGACATGGCTATTGCTTTCTCTGTGGCTCCTAGGAGGATGCCTAGGGCTCCTCTTCTATCAAGACCCGGAGAGTTTACCCAAATGGTGACCTCACATTCAGACATGGTCTGAGGAAGGTACAACAATCTCACAGTCCCCTCAACAGCTCCAGCAGATGTGTTCTCAGCAGGAAGAAACTAGCACACACCCCCTAGTTTATTTTTGTTTTGTTTTTGAGATAGGGTCTCTTCATGTAGCTCTGGCTCGCCTGAGACACAGACTAGATATATAGCTCAGGCTGGCCTCAACCTCAGAGATTCTCCTGCCTCTCCCTTCTGAATGCTAGGATTAAAGTGTGAGCATCACACCCAGTCTCATTAAAAAATACACATACGGGGTTGGGGGTGATGCCTAAGGGGTTCCCTCTTCTTAGAGGAGAAGAGGAGGGGGAAATGGGGACAGGATCTGTGTGAGGGGGTACTGGGAGTAGGGGAGTGGCATTGGGATATAATGTGAATTGGAAAAAAAGAAAACACACACATATATTTATTGTGTTAGTATGTGTGCATGATACACATTGGAAGTCAGAGGACAACTTGTGGGAGTTGGTTCTCTCCTTCCTTCACATATGTTCCTAGGATTGAACTCAGGTTGTCAGGCTTAGCCACAAGCCTGCTGAGCCATTTTGCCAGCCCTAGAGCACAGTCTCTAAGCTCACTGAAATGCAAATAATTCAAATTTTTTTTGGTAGTTTTTAGAGACAGGGTCTCATAAAATAGCCCTGGCTGTCCCGGAATGCATTATATAGACCAGGCTGGCCTCCACAGAAATCCACCTGCTTCTGCTTCCCGCGTGCTAGGACTACAGGTATGCATCACTATAACCAGCGTGATACGTTTTAAACCATTTTCAAAAAACAAAACAAAACCTGTGCTCCCAAAGTTAATCTGAACTTGCTTTTTACCGAGTAGCACAGTGGTTCAACCTTCCTAACGCTGCGACCCTTTAATACAGTTCCTCCTGCTGTGGTGACCCCAACCATAAAATCATTTTGTTGCTACTTCATAACTGTAATTTTGCTGCCGTTATGAATTGTGATGTAAATATCTGATGTGATCCCTTTGAAAGGCTTGTTCAACCACCAGGGGGGTTGTGAGCCACAGGCTGAAAAACAGTGGACTAGCTAGAACCTGCTTTCCGGAAGGCTGAGCTCTGGGAAGAAGCTTTAGGAGGAGGTGCCTGAGAAGTGGGGTACTTTCAGAGGGGAGGGCTGCTTCCCTTCTGACCCAGCCAACACTATTGGACAAAGCATGCAAGCCTCCACTGAGCCTCTTATAGCAAGCCAAGGTAAGAATCTCAGCTCCACACTGAGAGCACGAGTTGATGTTTCCTGTAAAGTGAGACTTCCAGGTAAGGCTTTAGAATGGCTGTGGTGGTGGTAAATGTGATAGGCTGTCCTGAAACCTGTGGTCCTCCTGCTCAGCCTTCTAGGCAGTTATTCTGAACTTGCTTCTTACTGAGTAGCACAGTGGTTCTCAACCTTCCTAATGCTGCGACCCTTTAATATAGTTCCTCATGTGTGGTGACCCCCGACCATAGAATTATTTCATTGCTACTTCAATAACTTGAATTTTGCTACTGTTAGGAATTGTGATGTAAATATCTGATCTGTAAATATCTAGGTCTGAGCTACCAAGTCTGGCACTCTGAAATCTTTCAGTGTCTTCTTCCTTCCCTCAGAACCTGACACATGGAGGCTAAGACAACGGCTCAGTGTTCGAGGGCTTCCTCTGCCTAGGTAGGGCTCTGAATCTGATCTCTTGAGATCAATCCAAGGGGATTGAAAGCAGTAGCAAGACAGTTGCCACACAGCTTAGCAGCTTTGCCACACCTCTGGTTTTGGTACTCTACACAAGGTGACAATGACGTCAGTGCTGTGAGTAGACAATGGGGAAAAGGGAGCAGGGACACCAAGTAACCAGTAACGGCAGAGTCTCATCCATTCTCAGCTCCCAGGCCTGAGGTTAGCAAGGCTAGAAGACTCATGCCCTGCTGTAGCCCTGGCAGCCGGGCTCCAAAGCTGGTCTGGTCATAGCGGGACCAAAGCACATCAGAACATAAACATCAGCCAGCCCTGCCACGGTCAGGGCTGTCACTCCAGGAAAAACAAGAGCCATTGGAAAGAGCCAGGCATGCAAGATCCAAAGGGCACAGCACTCCAGCACTATCTTGGCCCTACCCGCCAAAGCGGCTCCACACTGGCCCCACAGCTGAGACAACCCAGGGTCATAGGCTCTCCCTTCTCTAGATCCTACGATTCTGTAAGATGTTTAAGGTCAGAGGTTAAAATTCAGTGAGGTGACTAGGTAGAGGAGAAGTTCTGTCATGCAGAAAGGAAAGGAAGGCAATCCTACCTGCTCCACTCGGCAGAGCTTGTCTACGGTGCCTTGGTAATGCTTCATACAGTCTTCAGCAAGGTGCAGGTGAGTCGAATACTAGGAGAAGCACAAGAGTCAGTAAAGAGGCGAGCCACTGACTCACATGACCCCAAGTGTCCTCACAGAGGACTCCGGGACCACCGGGAATAAAAGATACATTAACTGGGAGAGTGGGGTGGACCATGGCCTGCAGGAGAGGAGGGTGGAGAAGTCTGAGCAGTTTGAGCACGGGGTGGGTGCAGCACCTGGTGAATACCTTGCAGGCAAGTAATTCACCTTTATGGTCAGGACCCAGCAGCCCTGATGCCTCCTGGTCCTCTCTCAGACCAGCATCTCTGAGGGAGGCAAGCAGCTGTGTGAGGACAGCCAGTACCAGCTAAGGCCTGAGTAGTTGGAACTGGGGTCTCCCGTCAACAGCAAGGAAGGAAAAAGAAGAAAAGAGAAAGAGAAAGAGAGAAGCAAGCAGTAGGAAGCAGCCTCCCATTCCTTCTTTTCCTACTGAAAACTGGATCTAGGATCTGTAGATTTTCATGAATTGTCTGGGGCAACAGGGGGTGAGCAGTCCCACACTTCTGAGTCTGACAGTCTGGGCTGGGGTCTCCGTACCTTGCTGAGCTCCTTCTGGTACTGGGGCATTTTCTTCAGCATCTGGGACAGGTCCCGCATGGTGGTCTATGAGGAAGGAGGCACAGTGTGACTAGCCCCATTGAAGCCTTGTGTAGCTGGACGCACATGGCAGGGCAGCAGCTACATTAGACTTCACAAGTGTCCATTCACGGAGTTAAAAGATGTATTCAATTATATGTCTGTGTGTGGACTGTGCACAATTGAGTGCAGGTGTCTGTGGAGGTCAGAAGAAGGAATCAGATCCCCTGAGCTGGAGTTACAGGGGTGGTGAGCTGATGTGGGTGCTGGGAACAGAATTCGGGTCCTCTGCAAAATCAATAATTGCTCTTCATCTCTGAGCCATCCCTCCAGCTCTTTAACTTATATTTTAATTAATTATATGTGTGTGTGTGTGCAAATAGAAGTCTCAGGGACAGCCTGCAGGAGTCATTTTTCTCCAGACATGTGAGTTCTAGGATCTGAACTCAAGTCATGAGGCTTAGCACCAAGGGCTGTTACCTGCTGGACCACCCTGATTGAGACTGAAGGTAAGCATCAGTGCACCTGGATGGGCACGGCATTTCTAACAGAGTAAAGGACGCCAGATCCAGGGGAGATCTCAGGAGGTCAGGCTATAAATGCCAAGCTAAAAAATTCTGACTCTTCTGGCTTAAGATCAGTTTTGCTCCTAAATGGTAAATCTTAACCCTTTAGATATGAGAAAGCGGTTCTTTACAAACACTGAACGTCATGTGGTTCCAGAGAGGACCCACTGGGGTCCTCTGTGCTGGGGATCAAACCCAAGATCTGTGTGCACTCAACAAGCATTCTATCACGAGTCACACACCCAGACAGCTATCTTAAAGGCAAAAACAAAGCCCGACAGTTTAGTGAAGGGAGAAATACGGCCTCACCCACTCCCTGGTAGGATACAGAGAAGAGGGGCTGACCCGCAGGAAGCCTGGGCACTGGCATCCCTCACTGACCCCAGGAATTGTAGACACCAGCAGGCTTACCTTCTCTCCAGTATTCATCCTCTTGCTAGAGGAAAAGTCCTTCAGAGACCGGGTGACTTCCCTGCAAAATGGGAGGAGGCAGCCATGTTCAACACAGTGCCCAGGGCTCTCTGCAGAGACCACTGAAGCCATGTAAATCCTTCCTCGGGACTAAGTGGCAGTTCTCTTCCCACTGAGGTATGAGTTTAAAGTGAAGGACACATATGTTCTGACTGACATTCTAAATCACTGGTCTCCAGGACAGTGTGTGTCAGATGTTCCAGGGCAAAGGGGACAGTACTGGACTGTGCACTGTGTTTAGTTTCTTTCTTCCTTTTCAAATGCACACAAACTGAAACACTCATGTTTTGTGTGTGGAAAATAAAAATATATATAGTATGTAAACAGAAGGAAATATGGTTCAGTATTTCCACCCCAATTATCAGTTGTAGTGGCACACGTCTTTAATCCCAACAGAGGTATGGGGAATCTTTGAGTTTGAGGCCAGCCTGATTTACAGAATGAAGAATGAGTTCCAGGGCAGCCAGGGCTACACAGAGAAACCCTGCCAGAAAAAAGAAAGAAAGAAAAAAAAACAGAAAAGATATCAAAACAAACCCAACCCTACTAAAGCACTATCTTTGGGGAGCTGGTGGTTGAATCTAGGGCCTTCTCAAGGTCAGGAAAGGGCTTCTTTACCTCTAAGCTACAACCCAGCCCAGTCCATGGATCAATATTTCTTTCTCTCTTTTTTCTTTTCTTTTCTTTTTTCTTTTTCTTTTTGAGACAAGGTTTCTCTGTGTACAGCCTGTCCTGGAACTCTCTCTGTAGACCAGGCTGTTCTGCAACTCTGAGACCCTCCTGCCCCTGCTTCCTGAGTGCTGGGATTAAAGGTGTGTGCCCTCGCCGCCTGGTGAGGTGGATTTTTTAAGTTAGTAAAGCTGAAGAAGCATACATTCAAGGAACAGGAGGGCCTGTCCATCTTGGCTAGCATGTGGGCAACTCTGCCAAGGGAACGAGCTCACGCCCCAGGTTGCTGAGTGTGCATGGTCACTCTCAGCCCAGGGCTAAGGGCCCACCCTGGGGGAGGGTTGGCAGAGTTCTTACTGGGACACCTCTGCGATGTGCTTGTGTCGCAGTGCAATCCACAGGTCATCGTCCTCATCCAGGAGCACCTCCTTCACCCGCGCCTCTCCAATGCCACTGGTCTCATACCTAGAGGAGACAGGACTTGGGTAGGCCGGAGACCTCATGGCATGACTTCTGTCCCCATGACACAGGATTTCATGTATCCCAGGCTAGCTTCAGACTCTCTAAATAGCTAAGGCAGTGAACTCTTGATCCTCCTGCCTCAACCCCTTGAATGCTGGGATTACAGGTGTGCACTTCCACACCCAGATGTCTCCTTTGGTTTATAAGGATAACACCTGTTCTCTCAACTGCTAGGTGACCCCAGGTGTGGCTCAACACCAACTGTCAGACTGGCCAAGTCATCTGGGACAGCACAAAATGACCAATTCCCTGGGCAAGGAGAAAGCTCAAAGCCAGCAACTTGAGAGCTGTGCTTTAACCCTTTAGAGCCCAGGGTAGGGCTGAGGGAGGGAGTCAGTGCCTGTGGCAGTTCTGTGTACGTCTACAGTTACATAGAGAAGAAAGACTACACGTCTGTTTGCCCCTCTCTGACAGAGGGGAGGGATACATCTGCAAATGTAAGGTGCCTAAAAGGTTTCCTGGGCTCCTGTGTTGAGTCCTCAGCATATTATTCCACATGGAATCCCGAGTGCCCAGAGGAGGCCAGAGCCCCAGGAACCAAAAGGGAGAAGGGCTGAAAACCACAGATATTTTCAGAAGCTTCATTTTTATAATTAATTAATTAATTAGAGTGGGTGCCTGGATGTAGTCCTGGCGATACATAAACCAAGTAGGAACTTGCTGATATAGGCCAGGCTGGCCTTGAACTCCTGGAGATGTTCCCACCTCTGTCTGCTGAGTGCTCAGATTAAAGAAGTGTGACCCAGCAGTACTTTCATTTTCACAAAGATGCGCTTATTTTATGTGTACGAGTGTTTACCTGTGTGCATGTATGTGTACCATGTGAGTACCTGGTGCCCACTGAGGCCAGAAAGTGTCAGTTGCTCTGGAACTGGAATTACAGACAGTTTTAAACTACCATCTGGGGCCTGGGAACTGAACCCTGTCTTCTGCAAGAGTAGCAAGTGCTCTTAACCACCAAACCATCTCTCCAGCTCTAGAATCATTAGCCCTAGAATAATTTTGTTTGTTTTATGTTTGTGTTTTGCCTGTGTAGCCATGCACCATGTATATACCTGGTGTCCGTGGAGGCCAGAAGAGGGCATCAGATCTCCTGGAACTGGAGTTAAAAGTAGTTGTTTGTTACCATGTGTGTGCTGGAAATCAAATTCAGGACCTTGCTTAACCACTGAGCCGTCTCCCCAGGCCCAGAACCTTCATTGTAAAGCCATTCTTTGTTGTGAGACAGGGTCTCACACTAAGTTGTCCAGACTGGCTTCAAACTCATGACCCTCCTGTCCTAGGCTCCTGAATGCCAAGATTACAAGTAGATAATATTTTTTATAAAGAAGAAAGCAGTTCCACCGCACAGAATGTTCAGGAACTCTGTTGAAATAATTACTACAATCATAGTTTGTGATCTGTAATTAAAAACTTTCAATTCTGAATAAGACACACATAAAACCAACCTGTCAACACATCTAAGAAGCTATGAATTAAAGTGATGTGAGTTATGAAGAAAAGACTTAATGTTCTGTCCTGTCAGCAGGCATGTAGGAATGACACATGGATAGGGAACCTACAGAAAGCCTCGTGGGCTTATCTAAGAAGTGGTATCATGCTCATACGTTTCTAATATAAAAGCATTCTTTGCAGGGCTGGAGAAACGGCTCAGTGGATGATCAGTGGTTGAAGCACTTGCCATGAGAGTTTGATAAAGACAAGAGTTCAGATGCTCAGAGCCCACATAAATATGTGGGCAGGGATGGCAGCCATCTGTGAATCTAAAACTGGGGAGGCAGAGACAAGGAGTGCCTGGGATAAACTGGAAAGATAGACTAGCCAAAATTGACAAACTCTGGGTTCAGGTAAAGACTCTGCCTCTCCTGTGATTGGACAGGGCAAAGAGAGGCGGAGTTAAGAGCTGCAGAGATGGGAGGAGGAGACAGGTAGAGAAGGAAGCAAGATGGAGGACGAACCACCAGATGATTCAGATTCAGTGTGGCTTTAAATAGCCACAGGTAGATATATCATATAGGGACAGAATAATTGGGGTAATTTGTCTAATCTAGGTGGGCAGCTTGTATCATTATCAATCGGCACTGAATTTATTGTGTGGGCATCTTGTGTATTGAGAATTTATTGACATAAATCTGACTGATTAATTAAAAAAAAAAAAGACTTTGCCTCAATAAAGCAGAAAGTGATTTTAAAAATGCTAGCCAACGATGGGCAGTGGTGGCGCATGCCTTTAATCCTAGCACTTGGGAGGCAGAGGCAGGCGGATTTCTGAGTTCGAGGCCAATCTGGTCTACAGAGTGAGTTCCAGGTCAGCCAGGGCTACACAGAGAAACCCTGTCTCGAAAAACCAAAGGAAAAAAAAATTTAAAAAAAAAATGCTAGCCAACATTAGTTATGGGCCACACACACACACAAACATGCATCTCACACATGACATGCTTGCATACGATATATACATACAAAAAGAGAAAAAAAATTTAAAAACATCCTTTTTCTTAGAGGAATTCCCACTGTCCGCAGAACTAGTCCCGTGAACCCTGTCACTTAGTCCTTACTTGTAAACGTCATTTTCGATAGGCAGCAGGTCATAACTCATAGCCTGAAAAGTCAGTTCATGAAGCACAGGGGAGCTGGGGTCAAAGCCACGATCCAGGATCAGGAGCTGGGACCGTGCCTTGTCAGGACCCTGGCAAGAAAGAGGGAGAAGCTTCAAAAGCCATCCAACCAAGTAGTGGGCCTCTGTGTTACAGGCAGCAGGAAGAACACCCTGGGGAGCAAGCCCACCAAACAGTGAAGGGCACTGTGCCTGTGGGTTCCAGGTGAGGAACCAGTTTACTAAGGGCCTTCTGCTGGGCCACAGGAGCTTTGCAACAGAGCACCAGTTCATTACACACCCAACAGTCTAGAGTGCCCAACACTGAGAGGTCCAATTACAAGTCCACAGCGCTGAGGGAACAGCTCTGTGTCTAGGAATCAGCGAGGGTCTCACACGTGTCAGGTAAACATTCACTCTGTCACTGAGCTGGGCCCTTTCCCCCAGCTCTGTATCTCCATGGCAGTGCTGGTTACACAAACCTATCTATGTGTTAAAAGTGCACAGAACTGTGCACACATGCTAACACCAAACTGCGGTGTGAGGACCCCACCACTGTCAACTTGCTACCTTTGCTATCTTGCTACTGGGGAGTTCCCAGACATTCAGGGCTGAAGCTGGGAGCGCTGGTAAGCAGGAACAAACTGGCTGCCCTAGGCATGCTGAACGTTTCTGTATCAGCCTGCCCCAGGGGCACTGGGCACTCCACGAGACAGGAAAAGCAGCCCTCACATACGCTCAGTGAGCTGCAGGGCCATGCTAGCCCAAGGTTTGCCACATGAATACTGTTTACTCAAAATGAGAACCTTGTGGTTTCAGGCCAAACTTACCTCCCCCATTGTTGGGTCATCAGCTTTATAAGCGTCCAGCTTGTCCTGGATCAGCTGAGCCAGCAAGGCATTGTCCTTGTACTCCCTGACACAAGAAGAAAGACAGAGGGTGAGCCACCTGTGCATCCAGATAATGTGCCAAGTGCAAGTGCTTCCAGGCAGAACACCGGGCAGGGTGGGATGGACAGGGGGCTGGCAACACAGTCTGAATTAGGAGTTTTACAGTAAGAATGTACCCTCATTTACAAACCTTCATAAAAGTTAGTACAGTAAAATAGCTTTAAACATATGTTAAATACACACAAAATGAATTTCTATACTAATATGTGCAAATTTTTACTTTCTTATAATTTAGAATGAAAATATTTTACTCAATAATTCAATAAAAATCTACATACCATAAAAAAAAATATATACCCTCATATGTGAGGTACAGTGATACCTGGGAGGCTGAGGAAGGAGGGCTACCACAAGTTAGGCCAGCTTGGCCTAACATAGAAAGACACTGTCTCAAAAGTATACAAACAGATCCCTGTGTTACATATGTAGTGTAAAGAGAAAAATGAAAATCTCCGCTCAGGGCCCAGCCCATAAACGACCTTTCTCATTTCTTCTTCTAGCCTACATGGAAGCAGAAATACTCTTTCCCCATTCAAACCCCCTTGCCTCTGGTAGATGATATGACTGTAATCTTCAACCTTAGTGCCACCATAGCTCTGTTCCTGCTACTAGGTCAGGAAGATGGCCTCAGCCCCATTCTTAACTTGTACTGGTCCCAAGCTTCAGCAGACCAGGAAATAAGGGGAGGTTCAATCTGTGGCCTTCAAAAGCACTCAGCTCAGAGCCACACACTGGTAGCCATGAACCTCTGCTGGGCCTGAAATCACACAGAGCCTTTGCTCTCAGACTGCGGCTGCCATCACAGCCCAGGCCTTTGCTCGGCCTTTGGTGACCGGGCTCTTCTGCTTCTCCTTGCCTTGACTCCTGCTCAGTTCATCTTTTTCAAAACTGACTTGCTTCCCTGTCCCAACCCCTCAGGAGGTCTCATGAAATTAAAGCTGCCCTACATGGCGACTGTGCCAGACTACACTTGCCCTTTGATTTCCCAAAGCCATTGCTTGTTCCAACAGCAACAGCAAGTGTCAACGCAAATGCCCACAACCCTTTCTTACCCATCTGCTGCAACTGAACCCGTTCTTCAAGGCCTGCCACAATAACACAATAAACTCCTCCAGCCTCGCCCTGTACTAGGCTGATGGGCCTCTGCTTGCTCTGGATGCCCCTGTCAATTTGGTCTGCTGCTTGAAGGCACTGGTTTCCCGAGGCCTTGGTGAGTGCTGCCTGTACATGTACTGCATCCGGCAGTACCTTCCCTCTACCGCAGCTTCTGAGGGTGGGGCTGTGATTTTAGCTTAAAATCCCCCAGCACTCAGCACACCGTGATAACTCAATGACTTCATAAAACCCAAAGACTATAGAGATGGCATAGAGGTTAGGAACACATACTGCTATTCCAGAGGACCCAAGTTCAATTCCCACCACCCATGTCAGATGGCTTATAATTGCCTATAACTCCAGCTCCAGAGGAATCTGACACTTCTGGCTTCTGAGGGTGCCTGCCTGCACTAGTGCATGTACCAACTTACAGACACACGCACATGCACCACTAATGATAATACTTATAATCTTTATTATATCTTGTAAATAATTTATATCTTTATTTTATCTTACAATATTAAAGATAATAAAACTAAACCTTTTAACTTTATTTTTTCTTAAATATTTATTTTTATGTACACTAGTGTCTTGCCTGCATGTATGTCTGTGTATGGGTGTCAGATCCCCCGGAACTGAAATTATAGGCAGTTGTGAGCTCCATGTGGGTGGCGGGAATTGAACCTAGATTCTCTGGAGAACAACTAATGCTCTCACTGCTGAGCCATCTCTCTAGCCCCTAGTCTTTGAACCTTTAAAAAAAGATTTAGTGGTGGATATTTTGATGCACATCTTTAATCCCAGCACTTGGGAAGCAGAGGCAGGCAGATTTCTGAGTTTGAGGCCAGCCTGGTCTACAGAGCAAGTTTCAGGACAGCCAGGGCTACACAGAGAAACCCTGTCTCAAAATATATATAGAAAGAGGCTGGAGAGATGGCTCAGAAGTTATGAGCACTGGCTGCTCTCCCAGAGAACCTGAGTTCAATTCCCAGCAACCACATACAGCTCATAACCATCTATAACTCCAGTTCCAGGGGATCTGGCACACACACACACACAACACACACTACACACACACAACCACTGCAGGCAAAACACCAATAAACATAAAAAGAAATTGTCAGAAAAAATCCAGACTGCCCTTTAGAAAATTATTCACCTGCCACGCCCACCAGGTTCCCTCCTCTTTTAGCTGAGGGCAACCTGGAACTCCTCATCTGTCTGCCTTGGCTTCCCAAGTGCTATAACTGCAGATGTGCCCCACCAAGCCTGACTTTGTATTTTACTTTCAAATCCTTTGCAAAGAGAGGTTGGTTTGAAACGTTTCAAAGAGATTAAAAATTAGGAACTCTTCATTGCAGTGGCATGGGGTTTTATATTTTAATTATTCAATAACCAAATATGTATTATGTTCTTTTCTGAATATCCTAACAGATAAAATCATTGTAATAATATATTTCTTTATTAATTATCTTGTGATTTGTGTGTCAGGGCATATGAGCATGACACACGTGTATGAATTCAAAGACAACTTTGTGGAACTGGTTCTCTCCTTCCATCTTTTCATGGGTTCTAGGGATTGACCTCAGATATTTGTGGGACACAAAAGATGCCACCCAGAGTAGTCAAGCATGCTGTGTGACTATGCTGCCTTACCCCCGATACCGCACAGCTGGGTACTCCTTCAGGGTGGCACACAGGGTTGCGATCTGTTCTGCCAGGCGTTCCAGTATTGGATTCTTCATCTGAGCCTTGTGAGGCTGTAGAAGCTTTGGAAAGAGTCAGCGGAATCCAGGGAATACACCTAGGGGCAACAAACCATGCAAGGGGGTATAAGTCCTATCAGTGAGCGGCTGGCGCATCCATCCGTCCATCCGTCACCCTGCTCATGTTTTTGTTTATCCCAGTGCCAGGTACTTCAACTGCTAGTGACCAGAACATCCCCACTCCCAAGGAGTCTGTTACACAGCAGGGGAAGACAGATATTAAACCACGGAAATAAACTGTATGGGGTCGAGAACTGTAAACAACTGAATAAAGATTAAAGCAGGCAAAGACTGCCCCGGATGGCTGAGTGTGTGTGTTGTGTGTGTGTGTTGTGTGTGTGTGCCTGGACTCATGGGAGAAGGAGGTCTGAGAAGGGTTTCAAGGAGGTGAGGTGTTTGCTGCCAGCAGAAGACATCATGAGAGGAGAAGAGCGATACCCAAGATCTCAAGGGTGTGTGCACCTAGGGTGTCTGGTGAGCAAGGGTTCATAGGCCAGTTTGCTTTTAATAAACAAAGCACGATCTGGAGATTGTGCCGCAACTGTGGGCAAATAAGGGAGCTTTTTATAGGTTTAATAATATCCTGTCTTCAGCAAACTGCTCTATGTCCCCACCTTCTGCTCCTCCCACCCCCTTTTTGTAGAGGACTGTGGAAGATAGCATCTCTCTTTAAGATGGAGTGAACTATCAGGATTCTCTCAAATTCTCATGTGTGGAAACTTCCTGGACTTGTAAAGTGATGGTGGTGGTGGTAGTGGTGGTGGTGGTGATTGAGACTGGGCCTTACTCTGTAGCTCAGGCTGGCCTGAAACTTACTACTTAGCTTAGGCTGGGATTAGGTTTAAGGTATTTCTCTAACCTCAAAATCCTAAATCCTGGTATTATAGAGTTGAGAATATGTTTACCTTAAAATGTGATTTGTTTTATTTATTTTGAGACAGGCTTTCTCTATGTATACCTGGCTGTCCTGGAACTCACTCTGTAGACCAGGCTGGCCTCAAACTCAAGAGATCTGCCTGCCTCTGCCTCCCAAGTGCTGGGATTAAAGGTGTACCCCGTAATTACTGGGTGGCTTGCTAAAAACTGATTTTTAAACTTCCTATTTTCTCATGCTTTCTGATAAATAATATGCTTGTCTGTGGAAATCTGGATTTTGTTTAATTCAGTGATGATGAGGTTTATAGAGAAGTGGGTTAATATATACAACTCTCAAAAGGAGTCAGGGTTCAGGGCAAGCAAAAAGGCACTGAGCCAGCTCTGATGTTCATGTTGTTCTTCTTCATCTTTTCCTCCTTTCTTTCCTCTCCTTCTCCCCACCCTGTTTCTCTCCTCTCTCCTTTTCTTTCTTCTTTTTTTTTTTTTTTTTTTTGGAACAGGGTCTCATGTAGCCCAGCCTCACCTTTAATTTGTTATAACTGAGGATAACCTTGAACTCCTGACCCTCCTGCCTCCGTGCACCTCCCAAGTGCTAGGAACGACGACTTGGCACCATACTCAGTTTATAATAATCCAACCCCAGGCCCCGCATCTTCAAGGCGGCCACTGAACCAATCAGGCTGTATCTAGCCCCCATCTAACAATAGGCTACTCCACAGAGTTAGGAGCTGACCTATAAAGATCCAGTATCATCTTTTAACACCACAAACAAATACAAATCCTGTGGCTTCTGATTCCTTTTGCCAAGAGAAAATATTTGGATGAGCCCTAAAATACTCAAATAAATTTCATATATTTTCTCAATCAGCTTTATCTTTGTGGAGATAAAAGCTTTATTTTTCCCCCATTGGGAGGACTTTATTGTTGGAACCTCCGGGTAAGGGTGGGTGAAGTGCTAACAGCTTATGATGGAGGTGACCATCTGCTCTCTCAGCACATGACAAGCTGGGGTTATTGCCAATAAAAACAGCCTCTTTTGCAGCAGATGGGTGCCCTAGAGTCTGCCCTCCCTCCTCTTCCTGTTTTAGGAGCAGCTACTTTGGGTTGTCCATGGAGTCAGTTAGGGCTGGGCAGTGAGCAGTGGTGCCTGGGCAGCACGGAGACCAGTGCAGTCAGTAAGGGCGGGTGAATGGAATGACAACATTGGGCAGACGCCACAGCAGCCCATTTCCCTTAAATAAACATCCGAGCAGAAACAGACCGCACCTGGGACTCATACGGGAGAAACGCAATGTTGATTTCTGTCAGCGTCTTGATGACTTTGGCTGCTCGGGATTTTACCAGCTCGTTAAACAGGGCATCTGGACATGCTGCAAGAATGAGAAAAGACAGCGGGTTTCCGTCCGCCCGTCAGTCCACCCATCTGCCGGGTCAACAGCCATGACGTCACTCAGAGTCTAAAAAGGCACCTAGTAATAACTCCACCCCGTCCTCAGATATCCAGCACTGTGAGGTCCTGAGAGCGGAAAAGTACGTGCAGGGACCTCAACACAGTCAACAGCAGCTGACTGTGATACACAAGCTAATAAAAACTAGGTGCTGCTTCCAGGGAAAGGAGAGCAAACAGCAGAAGTCATTAAGAAAAGGTAAGGAAGAAAGCACACATATGTGATGTACAGATGATAAAGAGAAAGACACAGAGGAACCGAGAGTAACAGCACAGGAGGTCCCTGTGCTCGAGGTGCCAGGAGGAGCCCCACGAGTTGGTGGTCACCAGTGTTGCATTCCTGTTTGTTTCTGCCTTTTTTTTTTTTTTTTTTTGATTTTTTCAAGACAGGGTTTCTCTGTGTATCTCTGGCTGTCCTGGAACTCACTCTGTAGACCAGGCTAGCCTCGAACTCAGAAATCCGCCTCCCTCTGCCTCCCAAGTGCTGGGATTAAAGGCATGCGCCACCACTGCCCGGCTTGTTTCTGCTTTTACCTTCAAGGTTACATTCCTTTTCTGCCTTCTCAACGGGGCTGGGGTTAACCTGAGGGAGAAGAGTGGCAAGGCTACCACTCAATCTATCGGATCAATCTATTTCTGTAGCTGCTTCACTCCGAACAACTTATCCACACACAAACCAGCACAAAACCAGAAAGCCAACTCCCGGCCAGCTGATTGGAACGTAAGGTCTGAAGACCTCGTGGAAACAGCCCACAGGCTCCAGAGACATCTGAATGGCTGTACAATGGAGCATCAGAAAAACAGCAACAACAACACCACGACACTTCTTCCTCTTCTTCCTCTTCCTCTCTCCTCTTCTTCTTCCTCTTCTTTTCTTCTTCTGATAGTGTTATTCATTTGTGCATGTGTGTATGTGTACACACTCATGCATGTATGTGTGTATACTTATACATGTGTGTATATATACACTTGTGCATGTGTGTGTATAGTCACATGAATGTGTGTACACCTGTACATGCATATATAAACTTGTGCATATGTGTGTACACTCACATATATGTACATACACCTACCTGTGTATGTGTGTGTGTATATACACTTGTGCTGTATGTGTCTTACACTCTCATCTGCTGAAGAGAGAATAACTACAGCACCACCCATTTCTTCTGCTGTCTGCCCTGGCTCTGGCTCAGTGGAGCTGTGAGGAAATGCCAACCTGGGCCAGCAGGAGCAGCTCCTGGGGTACTTACAGTCTGTGAAGAACACATGCGCAGCCCGATATTTAGCAGTTGGTGGGTCCTTAAAATCACTGATGAGAGAGTGGACAGACTGTGAACAGGGGCAAAAAAGGGGCATTAAATTCAATTTTAGAAGCCAGTGCAACCCAAATCTGACTGAATCACTGCCTTCGGGCTCCTTGCACTACAGCAATGGTTTCTTTCTTTCTTTTTTTTTTTTTTTTTTTTTTTTTGGCTTTTCGAGACAGGATTTCTCTGTATAGCCCTGGCTGTCCTGGAACTCACTCTGTAGACCAGGCTGGCCTCAGAAATCCACCTGCCAAGTACTTGGATTAAAAGGTGTGCGCCACCACTGCCCGGCCAGCAATGGTTTCTGATGTGTGTCTCTAGTACTGTGTTGAGTCATAACTAGCTCTGAGCACTTAAAGAGAAGATCACTCCAAATGACAGTGACAGTGTCAGTGCCATTGGAACCTGGACTCAAAAACTGTTAAGAACCTTCAAGAAGATTCATATGGATGTTCTGGCAGTTTAGCAGAAACTTACCTGAGGGCCAGTTTTTGAAAGTGAAAGCAATATGTGGAAACCAGGGGATTTTTTTTTTTTTAAAGTACAAAAGAGCCCTTAGGGTTTCTATTGCTGTGCTAAGACACCATAAGCAAAAGCAACTTGGAGAGGGAAGGCCTACTTCAGCTCACAGTTCTATATCTCTGTCTACTGCTGAGGGAAGGCAGGGCAGGAACCTGGAGGCAGGAGCTGAGGGAGAGGCCATGGAGAAGCTCTACTGACTGCCTTGCTCTCTTGCTCAGCTTACTTTTGAGAATACATACTTCCCAGGACCACTTGGGGCTAGGAGTGGCGCTGCCCACACTGGGCCGGGCGTCTCACATCCATCACTGATCAAGAAAGTACCCTACAGACTTGCCTACAGATCATCTGGTGGAGCCATTTCCTCAACTAAAGTTCCTTTTCCCAGAGTAACTTGTATCAAGTTGACAAAAGTCAAAAAAAAAAAAAAAAAAAAAAAACCAACCACAAAAACAAACAATACATCTGGCAAAAACTATCCAGCCAAAATCAGGGAAATGCTCCTTGTATGAATCTGATCTGAACCAAGGTGGAAAAATTTGAGTACAAGGTGGATACTGAAGAAATATCCCACAAACCATAAAACACCAAAGCCCGAAGTGGATCTACCTGGAGAGCATGAGGGAACTAGACTGTTGAGAGGGTGCTGCGGTGCCAGCTCTGGCTGTCCACTCTGCACTGCTACTGCATTTCCCAAGGCTTAACACATGCCTTACTTCTCACTGCATCATGCCAGCTTCTGACAACGTGCTTAAACAGAGCAGCATGTTAAAAGCATGCTTAACCTAGAAATGTCAGGCGCTCTGTGCCATAGAGCCTAAGCCCAATGTCTCAGCCTGAGCAGGGAGCACTGAGGGATTTACCTTCTCAGACGGGGTGATGAGGTACACGGCCTCTAGGCTGGGGAGTGGCTCCCGGCGTTTGTTGATATCCTCCACAACTAGACAAAGACACAGCCCACAGTGATTAGGAAAACTAGAAGATATCTGGCCAGGCCCTCGGGCTAGCACACGCAAACCTACAGAGAGTCCTGCCCCTTCTTTAAGCACCACTTTCCCTGGAGATGAAGTCCATTGCTTCACTTCACCTGAGGTATTAGAAACTGTGGAGTCTCACCATAGTAGGCCCCAAGTCCACTAACTGAGCTGTTCTCAAAGGAAAGGCTGCAATCCATCAAGGACAGAATCTCTGCCCCTCAGGTTCTTCTCATCTAAATGATCTCCTAGAATTCCTTTAATTCCATGATGGGTTCATCTGTCACCCATTATCTTGAGCTGGAGGTACAGTTCAGCGTGCAGAGCACTTTGCCAAGTACACATGGCCCAAGGTTCAACTGGCAGCTCTGTACACCGAGCAGCAGAGCGGATACTTTCCTTGCACTCCCATGAGGCACTGCAAATACATCGTCCATATGACTGCACTTCTTCTAACAGCTTCAGGATGAAGCAAAGCCCAAGGCTTTGGTTTACATGTTTTCTTTATAGACAGAGACCAGGTAATGTAGACCAGGATGGCCTTGAAATCAGAGATCTTCCTGCCTCTGCCTCTGGAATGCTGGGGTTACAGATGTGAGCCACCACACAAGGCTAGCCCACATAATTACACAAGCAGCACTTTACTGACTGAACCATCTCCTCAGCCATTTTCTTTCTGTCTCTTGTGTCTATTAGACTCAGTGATGTAACTATGGGCAGTAAGAGGTTGCCTGTTTCTATTCCTATAAGATATGCTGGACTGTGCCATTCTACTTTTTTTTTTACACAGCAGTCACTCATAGCCCAGGCTGGACCCAAGCCTCCACAGCCCAGGCTATTCTTGAATTTATGGTAATGCTCTTGACTGCTGAGTGCTGAGATTCCAGGCATGTGCCACCATATCCAACTAACCATCTCCTCTTTTTTTCTAATTGTTTACTGACTGATTATAGTGTATGCGTGTGTACATGTGTGCACATGTGTGCACATGGGGTTGGAGGAAAACCTACGGGAGCTGGATCTCTCCTTCCGCTATGTGGGAATAGGGATCACATGTGGGTTTCCAGACTTGGCAGCAAATGTCTTTGGCCACCAAGCTAGATCACCAGCCCCAATCTTGCCATACTTGATGGGTGCTTTGGCTGTTTCCATGAGGGCCTCTTGTGAGCAACGGTCTGTGGACACTCCAGTTCATGTTTGCTGAGCACATACCTGAGTTAGGTCAGAATACACATCTGACTCTGAGCCTGCTGGGTCCCAGGCACACATACCTTAAACTCTAGCAAATATTGCCAAGTGCTTTTTGGCAGCAGCTGTGTGAACTGGCATGGCATCACACTGGGAATCCCAGTTTTCTACATTTCACTGAACTTACCAACCCTAACCTGAGCAGTCAAGTCCCTCATCAGTATGAAGGTGGGAACTTCTCCTAAGTATTATGGTTTTGTTTTCCCCCTCTACTGAAAAAAGTGCCATCCTGCTTTTTAAAATCTTTATTTTTAAATTATGTACATAGGTGTGGGTTTGTGCCCACGAAGGCCAGCAGAGGGCACCAGATTCCCCAGTGAGTCACCTAATGTGGGTGCTGGGAACTGAACCTGTATCCTTTGCAAGATCGGTTACACACTCTTTTTTTTTTTGTATTTTTTTTTTTTTTTGTATTTTTTTGAGACAGGGTTTCACTGTGTAGACACTGGCTGTCTGGAACTCTCTCTGTAGACCAGGCTGGCCTCGAACTCAGAAATCCGCCTGCCTCTGCCTCCCAAATGCTGGGATTAAAGGCGTGCGCACCACCGCCAGTACACACTCTTAACCACTGAGCCATTGCTCCAGCCCCAGTCGTCTTTCTCCACCTAGCCCTTCTATTTATCATTCCTTTATCACGCACGTAAGGAGCACCCAGCACTGCATTCTGTCGAGGACTCTAGTCAGGGGCTTATAGTCTTACCACAGGGGTTGCTGGAAGCGTGTAAATTCACAGGACAGTAATGAATAGGGAGGGTAGCGCATGCTGCAGGGGGAGGTGGAGAGAAGCGTGCTCACTTGTGATCCCCTCGGTCATGATGTCTGTCATCTTGCAGCAGGAGGACAGCATCCTCATGCTTAACTGGTCCACCACCAGCACCTGGAGGAAGAGGACAGCTCAGGGCTGCAGTCCCTGCCTGCCCACACTGTTCCAAGAGAACACCCAGAGGGTAGAATGTTGGAGCAGCTCTTCCCTGTGACCCACAGCTATGCTCGGTACACACTGGCTTTTACCTCCAACTTCACCCTCTAGACAATAGTGTCTATTCCCACTGACTTGACTTCATAAACTGTAAAAATACTCCTAAGCATTTATACAAAATGAAATAAAGAGGAGGGAATCAGAGGCTGGAGAGATGGCTCAGCGGTTAAGAGCACTGGCTACTCTTCCAGAGAACCAGGATTCAATTTTCAGCATCCACAGGGCAGCTCACGACTGTCTGTAACTCTGACAGTTCCAGTAAGAGGCTCTGACACCCTCACAGAGACACACACGGCAGACAAAACACCAATGAACATGAAATAAAATAATTTTTCAAAAAAAGGAGAGACTCGCCGGACAGTGGTGGCGCACGCCTTTAATCCCAGCACTTGGGAGGCAGAGGCAGGTCGGATCTCTTCGTGAATTCGAGGCCAGCCTGGTCTACAGAGTGAGTTCCAGGACAGTCAGGGCTACACAGAGAAACCCTGTCTCGAAAAAACCAAAGGGGGGAAAAAAAGAAAGAAAAGGAGAGCCTCATGTGTGGCACCAACACTCTGGCTATTTTCAGGTCATAACTTGCTCTCATGGGAGACTGGCTAGCATCCATACACCTCGGTTCATGAGGTTCAGCACAGCTACCATCAGGGTATCTACCTTTGCCAGCATACATCTCTGCCCAGACTAGACGCACAAGAATGTGCCCTGCAGGGTCTGCCTCATCTTTCCCATGTCCTCGTGCCCCACACACAGTAGAAAGAAAAAGCCAACAGTGTAAAAAGGCTTTCTCTTCTCCCTCATGATATAAAGCATGAAGAGGCTCTGAGCATGGGAGCCACCACCGCAGATAGTCCCGGTCACAAAGGTCCTGCTGCCTCACGGCAGCCCCTTGGCTTCATCTGTGGAGGCAGCTGGGAATTTGGTGTCTACAAAGTCCTGCCTAAAGGAGAGGGTGACAGAGAGACATGCCAGTGAGCTCCCACCAGATAGCCTACCCTCTAGAACCTGTGAGAACTGAAACAGAACCCCACAGGGCCAGAACTGGGCTTCAAAGCCCTCCCTCCTTTGCCAGTTAGCTCTCACACCCAATGAACCTGGGCATGTGTGGGCTCTTGACTCCAGGGAAATTTGAACTTCCAAATGGATAGTGTAGGCCCTTCAGTAGCATATGAGGAAGTTCCAAGAGCCCTACTAGTCCTGGCCAGTGTGACACCTACCTCAGAAGACCTTTACCTGCTGAACCATCCCTATGTCCAGGAAGAGGCTTCTGAACAAGCTCACACAAAAAGCCATCCTCGAGCCTGGGGAAAGCGCTCATTTCTATCACCACCCTGCCAACTCCAGCTCCACCTTCTTTATTTCTTCTGTGTGTGTAGGTTAGGGACAATGTTTGCATGTTATGTTCATGTGTATGTGAGGGAATGCACACACTGATGTCAGGTCTCCTCTTCATTAGTCCTCACTGTGTTTACTGGGCTGAGGTCTCTGACCCAGAACTCACTGATTCTGCTAATGCACTCAACCACTTGCCCAGCCATCCAGCCTCAACCTCCTGAGTGCTGGGGTCACAAGCAGGTCACCATCCTGCGTGGCATTCTTGAATGGCTGTGGGGAGTGCTTCATCCGCTGTGCCATCTTCCAGCCCCTGCTTTTCTCACACACATAAACTCACCTTTAGGGTCACGAGCAGTTACTTACCTTCCACTCGCCCTTCTTCTTCACCTTCTTGATCACGTCATGCATGATTTCTATAAAAGGAGCAGGGTGGGGGGAGAAAGAGGGGACAGAGAGAAAGAGAGGGAGGAAGAAGAGAGAGGGAGGGGAAAAAGAGGAAGGAGAGGAGAGGGAAGGAGAGGGAAAGAGGGAGGAGGGAGGGGAGGAGAAGGAAAGAGGGAGGGAGGAAAGGAGGAGGGAGGGAGGGAAAGAGGGAGAGAGAAAGGGAGGGAAAGAAGTAAGTGAGAGGGGGGAAGGAGGGAGAGAGTAAGAGAGAGAGAGAGAGAGAGAGAGAGAGAGAAGAGAGAGAGAACGTTACTGTAATTTCAGAGGCTTCCACACCTGCCTAGCAGGGCCTCTTCCCCAGGCTTGCTCCCCCTGGCAGGCAGTTCACCCAGCATGTTCACAGGCCACCACAGAGGCAGGTCTTTCCTGGGCTGCTTAACTCATTGGTTCCTAGACATTTTGACCTCAAAGTGAGGTCTTCTTGTGTAGCCCTGGCTGTCCTGGAACTCACTCTGTAGACCAGGCTGGCCTCAACTCAGAAATCCACCTAGCCTCTGCCTCCCAAGTGCTGGGATTAAAGGTAGTGAGGTCTTCTTTATGCTTTTCAAAACAAAAGACCTCAGAGATTATCTATGTGAGTAAATAACGGTAGGCATTAAGAGCAGAACTGAGCTGGCGGTGCCACACACCTGCAAACCCAGAACTTCAGGGGTGGAGGAAGCAAATTCTGAATTTGATGTCAGTCTGAACACAGAGGTAGTAGAATGCTAGCCTGGACAATATAGGGAGATACTGCTCCAAAAACAAACAAAAATAAACTGAAAAAAAGGTAACTGATTCATTTATAAATAATAATAAACCAGTGTATGTTAACATAAATAATATTTTAGTGACGTGAACAGTAACTATATAGGGAGAATGCAGGGGTCTTACATCTTTGTAGCTCTCCTAATGTTGCCTTCACAGAGGACAGCTGTCTGTCCCTTCTGCTTCTGAAGCCAATCTGTCTGAAATCAGGTGACACTGGAAAGGGCTCAGAAAGCATGAAAAGGAGCCAATGACCTCACAGCCTTCCTATGGAGACAGCTGTTGAGTGTTGTCCCCACACCCATCCCCCAAGGTATTAGATTTGAGGACCACTGCTGTAAGTAAATAAAGAGGTCAGACCAGGTCTCAGGCCCATGTCCCCTCTAACTCACTGTCAGGAGGCCTGAGGTCTTCCAAGCTCGCTTATGCCATGGTTTCTATACCACCACAGCCCTGCGAGAAGGGCCACATGGTAGGAAATATGACCTGCCCTTCTGAAAGGCCAGGCCTCACACTGTCCTGGAATGAGAAGGCTCACAGCAGACATCTGCAGGTGTCTCCAGCACTCAGGTCCTTGCCTGCCCTTCTAGGACGCACGGGTCTTAACTCTGCTTCTGATCATCTATAATCTAACCTCTCATGAGGTGTTCTCAAATTTTTAGGAACTTTTCTTCTGAATATTAAAAACAAAAATAGCAAGTTGTGGTGGGTAGGACATCCCTGGAACCTTATCAGTTGGGAGGCAAAACAGGAAGATGCTAACTGTTAAGATCAGTAAGCCAAGATGGGCTGAGTGAAAAAAAAAAAAAAAAAAATCAAGGGTTGGGGTTGTAGCTTTGGAGGTGCAATGCTTGCCCAGCAAGTGTAAGGCATGGTTTGAGCCCAGGATATTAGATTTGAGCATCACAAAATAAAACTATGCAAAACGTCAAAAACACAGATAAATAATATTAAAAATACATCTAATGCTTGTTTCAAGAGGCTGAAGTAGGAAGATGCCAAGTTCAAAGCCAGCCTAGGGTAATAATTGGAAAATGTCTCCAAAGCTCCCATCATGAGCCTGTGGAGGCCTCTCGGTGTCTGCTACACTATGAGCAAACACAAGGTCCTGGGTTCAATCTCCAGTACCATAAAAGGGAAACAGGAAAAATCATTTGTAATTTTGCCAACCTAAAATGTATTTAGTTAACTTTTAGTTTATTTTATACTAGCTTTTCTATGTACCTTCATATAGCTGAGATCATATTCCATGTTTTTCTTTTACTTTATATGCTCATTTTCCTGTTAATAAAACTGCATCCTAGATGGGAGGATATGCTCAAAGTATACTATGTACGTGCATGAATAGTCTATGTAACCCTGCCTTAAAAATTAAAATATAAGAATGATTAATATGAGAGAAATACTTCTACTTCTTGAAACTTAACTGTCTGTGGTACTTTTATGGGATTGAACTTGGGCCCCCACACATACTAGGCAAGTGCTCTACCACTGAGCTACAGCCCCAGCCAGATCCCCAGGATTTTAAACATCAGCATAAAGGACCACAGCTTACTCAAAAAATTTTTCCTGTAGACACTTAATTTACTTATATTGTGGTGTAGTGAACAACTGGACCCAAAGTGTGTGAGCAACTTAGGTTATATTCCTTTATAGACTATTGTGTACCCACTGGAAATAATGATATAGAAAAAACACATGTTTGCTCCTTCACTCCCTCAGTGAGCACTGGCTGGGGACCCACAGTAGCAGGCACTGGAGGAGCACCACAAGCTTTGGCCAGCTCCCGAAGGCTCACAGGCTCATGATGGGAGCAAACACTTGATGAAAGCAACACCAGAGTGTCTCCTGTGTGCCTTGAAAAGAATATGCAGGGTCGAGGACAAGGCACAAACAGGGACAGAGCAAGGCCGTCCCCAGGAAGTCGGTCCTGACTAAGAGGCAGCCACCAGATAGAGAGAAGAGAAGGACACTCAAAAAAGCTTTAGAGAACAAAGAAAAGATGCCTGACCTCTGCTTGGGGCTGAAGAGGTATGGGCTTAGCATGGAGGCAGACCATAGGCTCATGGGTTGATGGCTTGTCCTGATGTGCATAATCAGAGGTCACACCATAAAGTGCTATAATTCAGAGGTCACCACTATAAAGCAGTCACCACCAGACTTGGAACTTGTCAGTGGATTCATTCGTTGATGGATTGGTTTTATTTATTTATTTATTTATTTACTTTATTTTTATTTATGGAGACACACCAGAAGAGGGCATCAGATCCTATTACAGATGTTTGTGAGCCACTATGTGGTTGCTGGGAGTTGAACTCCTTTTTATCAGATGAGTGGTGGAGACCCATGGAAGGTGTGGAGGTAACCTGATGTGCTGTGGATGCAGATGACAAGAAGCAGACAGATGTAACACATAATACATAATAAACCCCAGCACTTGGGACAGGAACAGAGGAACAGGCAGAGATTATTAGAGGGGTACAAAGAAAGGAGACATGGTCAGTAGGAGAATACCAGGAGTCTTATCTTATTTTGTGCACTGGGGAATTAGCTCAGCGGTTGAGAGCACTGGCTGCTCTTCTAGAGGACCTGGGCTCCATTCCCAGCACCCACATGGTGGCTCACAACAATCTATAGCTCCAATTCCAGGGAACCAAATAAAAAACTAAAACTTTAGAGACTGGAGAAATGGCTTAGCAGTTAGGAGAACTCACTGCTCTTGCAGAGGACTTGGGGCTTGATTCTCAGCTCCCACAAAGTGACTCATAATTGTCTCTAATTCCAGGCCTAGGGGATTCAACACTTTCTTCTGGCCTCTGTGGTCACTATACGCAAATGGTGCAATGGGATACATACAGGAAAAAATGCCCATACACATAAAATAAAAATAAATGGGCGGTGGTGGCACACACCTTTAATCCCAGCACTTTGGAGGCAGAGGCAGGCGGATATCTGTGCGTTGAAGCCAGCCTGACCTAGAGGACAGCCAAAGCTACACTCCAGAGACATGAACTTGGGCCTGACTTTGACAGGCTCTCAGTGAGACAAGAACGACTAGAGGGAGGGGAGGACAGGGTGGGGTGGGGGGATGACCATAACAATCCTTTTAGAAAGACTTGCTAAAAGGCAGCAGAGAACAAATGAACTAACAGAACAGAGATAAGATTTGTTCTGAAAGATGTGAGATATCAGAACCTTTGGTGTTGGCAAAACCAAAAGAAGATCCATCAGAAAGGGTGGCTCAGGAACCTGCATCCCCTTCTAGAGGAGGGCATGGCCACCTGACCTGCTCAGACTAGGCTGAGACAACAGGATACTGTGAAGGCCTGTTGGATATGTCAATCATCAGCTGGGGTGGGGTAGGGGTGTTAGTGGAAGATTGAGAAAAAGACCTTCCAGAGATCAGGGAGTGAATTTCCACATTTAGCATTCTGACAGTTCTAAAAGTAATGTGAGGTTTATGACCACATTGTTTTTTTTTTTTTGTTTTGTTTTTTTTTTTTTGGTTTTTTTCGAGCAGGGTTTCTCTGTGTAGCCCAGGCTGGCTGGAACTATCTGTAGACAGTGGCCTCGAACTCAGAAATTGCCTGCCTCTGCCTCCAAGTGCTGGGATTAAAGGCGTGCGCCACCACGCCAGCTATGACTAGTTTTAAGTAAAACCAGGAGCCTGGATTTTTATTTTACTTTTTGAGGCTCACTATGTAGTTCAGGTTGACCTCAAATTTGCGATGCTCCTGCCTCAGCCTCTTGAGTGCTGTGATTATGGGTCCTTATGCCTGGCTTTCCTTCCATCTTTACGGGGTCCTAGGGGTGGGATTCACCTCAGGCCCACTCAGCCATCTCTTCAGTCCTACAACTGGACAACTGGTTTCCTGATTTTTTTTAATTAAGTAAATGAAATCACGAAGTCACATCTAGGGCACTAGAATTCTATGTATTTCATTAAAGGCTGGCATGTTAATGTTTCAAATGCAAATACAACTGGTTTTTGTTGTTGTTTTATGATCTTGAAGTTATTTATTCTGTGTCTTCTCCTTGCCTTCTACTGGGAATACCTGAGTTGTGAGCTTTTAAATTAATTAATTAATTAATTAATTAATTTTTAAAAATAGGGCTGTCCTGGAATTTGCTCTGAAGAACAGGCTGGCCTCAAACTCACAGATCCACCTGCCTCTGCCTCCCAAGTGCTGGGATTAAAGGAACACACTACCACCAACTAGCTAATTTTCTTTTTTCTTTTTTGGTTTTTCAAGACAGGGTTTCTCTGTATAGCCCTGGCTGTCCTGGAACTCACTTTGTAGACCAGGCTGGCCTTGAACTCAGAAATCCGCCTGCCTCTGCCTCCCAAGTGCTGGGATTAAAGGCGTGTGCCACCACTGCCCGGCTTATTTTTGAAATTGTAATGTAATTACATAATTTCCCCTTCCTTTCCCTCCCTCCAGTCCCCGCTAATTCCTTCACTGCTCTATTCACACTCACGGCCTCTTTTTTCTCTAATGTTGTATATACAACTGTTTTTTAAAAGTATATATGCACAGGCAAATAGGAAAAATGTAGAGTAAAATGTTACCTTTATGAGACAAAATGATTAGCTTTAATTGCTGGTATGCCCCAGTGTTGCTCTGTGCTTTGATGAGTACAAACAGACAAACCAACCAACCAACTAGAAAACGGAACACAGTGCTCTGGAACCGCTGCGCGGAGGGCCTCCTCTGCATTCCTTTGCTGTCTCTGCTGGAAGAACTCTTGGAGTGTGGAGGGGCACATCACAGTGCAGGTGTCCTGGGCTTTTGTCAAAGTCAGCTAAATTCCCAAGCAGAACCACCTCAGCTGATTGTATGACTCTGGCAGTGACAGGATACTCTCTCAGGAAAGGTGTGCCTGCCTGGGCTGTGCTGGTGTTGTGATGTGATAGGGGAGGTAAGTGTGTGCTCCGCCACTGAGCTACATACAGTCCAGCCCCTCTGCTTTATCTGAATTAACAAACGACTCAGGCTGAATATATCTTTTGCTACCAAAAATTAATTTAAATGCAGTGAAAAGATACTGCACAGGAGACATTTAGACTGAGGAATGTGGAGATACAATGAGAAAAAGTCAAATCAAGCACAAGTGTTCACAGGCATGTCTAACTGGCACATTTGCAGCCTTCCTACAGCCTTATCTTGTCCCCAAATTCTCACAGCATATATTTGTCCTGGGTATTA
Source organism: Mastomys natalensis (assembly GCA_021653895.1). Classification (NCBI taxonomy): domain Eukaryota; kingdom Metazoa; phylum Chordata; class Mammalia; order Rodentia; family Muridae; genus Mastomys; species Mastomys natalensis. Next base: position 722,391 of record JAJTUV010000842.1, on the reverse strand, counting down.
TTAACAGCCAATCCTAGCGATGCCCTACATTCTTTAATCCAATACCAAAAAGGAAACATGGATTAGAGCCCATTTTAGCATGGAGAGTCAAGTGGCCTGGGCTATTTTCTAGCATATAATCCCATCTCATTCCCTCAGCTTTGCAGATCTCCTCTTCAGGAAGAGAGACCAAGAGCCTTCTAGAACTGGTCAAGTACTCAACCAAAATGTTTCCTCCATCCACCTCAGGGCACACAAGCACTTAGACCTGAGTGTGAACCTCAGACTCCACACACAAAGCCAAGCATGCTTGCAGTACTTGTACCCCATGTGCTGAAAAGGCAGACAGGAGGATTCCTGGGGCTTGTAGGCCAGCAGCTTTGCTAAGGTGAACCCCAAGTCCCTGTCAGAGACATCTCAGAAAGCAAGATGGTCAGCTCTGGAGAAACAACACCCAACGTTCTCCTTACACCACACACACACACACACACACACACACACACACAACTACATGCACACACTTTAGTGAACTGGAGTGTAGTTAGGATTATGGCCCTGTTCCTGGTCTTTAAGGTAGCAGGACTTGATGAGGACTCTCACAGGCCCCAGTTACCTTCAAACATGACAACTCCCTTCCTGTCCTGTGTCTTCATTTCCACCCCATCTGTTATCTGAGATGGAATGATTTGCTGAAATGTCCACAGGACTCTGTAGCACAGAGACGTAGAATTCTGTGAGTGAGCTGGGCAGTGGTCTACGCTGGGCTCAGAGCTAAAGGAGGTGACTCAGTCCAGGGCTCCCATTCCCACAAGGGCCATTGTTCAGAAGACCCAGTTCAAAGTCCACAGCTTGAACAGAGGTCTGGAGGCTTTCCCACGAGGCCTGCTGCAACACTTGTTTCATTCTTGAAGGATAACACAGGTAAACAGTGGCTGTCCTAAAGTACAAGTCTGCAAACCAGATGGATCAGGAAACCTCTTCCCTTAATCCTTACACAAATGCATTGAGGCCTATGGTGCTGTGTAAATGTAGAGAAAATAAGCAAGGCTCAGGTAAGAACAGTCGCCATCTTAGAATGTTTCTCTGTACTCACCCAGGATCTTATATATGGCAAACCTATGTTCTACCACCAAACTGTACCCCCAACACATACCTTATTTTTTTTTTTTCTGGAGTTTTTATTAGGGAAGAGTTGTTTTGTTTTGAGACAGGGTCTCACTAGGTAGCTCTGGCTGTCCTGGAACTCACTATGTAGACCAGGCTGGCCTCGAATTCACAAGAGATCTGCCTGCCTCTGCCTCTGGAGTGCTAGAACTGAAGACATGTACCAGGCAACTATTTTGCAAAACTAGATCACAAAATTCTTTTCAAATCTCGCATTTTAAAAAACAAAAAACAAAATAACAACAACAAACAGCCTAATCTAGAAAGTGAGTTCCAGGACAGCCAGGGCTACACAGGAACTGTGGGGGACAGTTCCTTGACAGCACCCTAAGTCACACAGTAGAATGGCGAGGCTCAGGAATCAAAGTGTCTAGCAACTACACAAAATGTACATGAGGTAAAAAAGAACATATATAAAAAAATCCAGTTATTCAACCAAAGAACTTACTGTCAGGTGGGAAATGCAACACTAAACCAAGCATTGCCAAATAAGTCATAGAATTTTGCATTTACGCATAAATGAAAAATAGCAAGATGCCAGGCAGTGGTGGGCATGCCTTTAATCCAGCACTTGGGAGGCAGAGGCAGGCGGATTTCTGAGTTCGAGGCCAGCCTGGTCTACGAATGAGTTCCAGGACAGCCAGAGATACACAGAGAAACCTGTCTCAGAAAACCAAAAAAAAAAAAAAAAAAAAAAAAAAGAAGAAAAGAAAAGCTCCTTGAGCGTTCCCCTGCCTCTGTGGCGGCCAAACTGAATTGGGGTGTACATCTATGTGGTAGGGAAGTTCCCACAGTCGAGTTGGGAAGCTCTTCATGCGATCTTATTTTCCACACTTATCGCCATAACTGGCTGCTGCCTACAGTCCATGCAACACCAGGACTTAAGACAAATAGGGCTGACACCTTATTTTGATCATGATTTACATGGAGTGGAGGCACTGTTTTTAAGAAAAAAAAAAAAAATGTCATATAGGTTGTCTAAAAATAAAGTGCATTATATCCACTAGAAAAAAAAGAAACAAACAAAAAGATAAATAATGCAGTTTTTCTTACCATAGGACCGCTACACAGAGTACATCCTTCAGATGACAGGTCCCCCAACTTACCTTTATAAAACAGCATTTATCTAAGATTTCAACTTTCTATTTGTATCTAAACTATACTTTGCAGATGTAGGAGAGACGCAAAGCATCAGCCACAGGGTGAACACAGGGTTGGCCCTCTCTGAAGCTGCTGAGGGGCTACTGGCTAGCCCATTGAAGTTTGATTCTGGAGTGGCAGGGGATTAGAGGAAAGGAGGGGGCCCAGGGGTTTGAAGCTGGCTTGACAATGACTTATTTACAGATTCTACATAAGACTCAGATGCCCAAGGTTATGGCATCTATGACACGGGCCACCTGCCAGCACCCGAGTTGTGCACAACTGATTGACCACCATCAGAGACCAAAAGAGTTCTGGGTCAAGTTGCAAGACAGAGTCCACTTTCTCTTTCAAGACAAATCCTGTGTTTGTCCCTGTTTTGTGAGATTGAAAGCCAAAAGTCAAGAAGCTAGCTTCTCTCAGGCTGGTCAGCACAGAAGACTTCCCTGGGGACCTTAGAGGCTACAGTCCCTTAGCATGGACATGGCCTTAGCTTCAATAATCAAGACCAAAATAATAACAGACACAATAATAAATAAAATAAAATAAAATAAAATAAAAATAAAATAAAAGGGTTACCTTGTTCTTCCTAAGGTTGGCTAAACACAATGTGCCTCAGATTAAAGAAGCTGTACGTCCTAAAACTCGCACAGATGGCAAGAGCTGGAAAAAAAAAAAAAAAGCCAAAAACCAAAAACAAACAAAAAAACAGAAATGAAAACAATTTCCATTTTCTTAAAACTCTAGTTATTTTGATACTTTGAATCAAAAAAAAAAAAAAAAAAAATCAAGAAGACACAGTGAGGGTGGAAGGGAGAACACTTGTAAATCTAGTTATTCAGCAGCCTGAGACAGGAGGATTGCAAGTTCAAGGCCTATCAGGCAACTTATTCCAAGTCTCAACTTTTAAATGAAGGCAGGACAGCTCAGTCGTAAGAGTGCTCACCAAGCATTTGTGAGGTCCAGGGTTCAATTCTTAGTAACACAGAGAGAGAGGCAGTGGGGATCGAGAAGGAGGAGGAGGAGGAAGAAGAAAAGGAGGAAAAGGAAGAAGAAGGAAGGAACAATAGTGATTAAGTGAGGAGAGAGATAGTCTATATTTGCTAAAGAAAAAGACACTACCCCTGTCTTGACTACCAGCAGGGGCACTCATGTACCCATTTGGTCTCCAGTCTGAATGCATTTTTCTATCAACCACTGGTATATACCCTGTGATAAGCAGTAAGTCTGTGAACCTTGGAGATCCAAGAAGTGGCCAGCAGCCACATTAGTAGACGTGGCATCTAATGGTTCCCAGTTACATTCCTCATGTGGTGTCCCCAGAGGTCAGCATTAGATGGAAAGCACACTCGGAAGAAAGTGCAATGCAATGGAGTACTTTCTCCATCTCAGGAACCCAGCAGGCAGGGCCGGCCACTGCAGGAACTGGACTCACCTCCAGGGAATCCTTGACTGAAGACTTTGAGTGCCCTGGTCAGGGGATGCTATTAAACACCAACAATCTGACAACAGTACCAAGACTCTACCCTGACCCAGCCATCTGAGCAAAGACTGAAAGTCCCTCTGGAACCTTCAATGCAGACTTCTGTAGGTATCACTGACATGAGAAGCCTCAGGAAAGTTTCTAGAGGCATGAAATAGTCCCAGCAGAAATAAGAACACAGAACGATCCAATTTCAGGAGGGATACTTTTCCTAAATCTATGTAATTGATTGCAGTAAGATACCAGGAAAAAGGGGGTGGAACACTGACCAGTGTTTAAGGGCATTTGCTGCTCTTGCAGAGGACCCAGGCTTGATCCCCACAGGTGGTTCACAGCTGTCTAGAACTCTAGTTTCAGGGGATCCAAAACCCTCTCCTAACCTCTGCCGGCATCAGACACACAGGTGGTTCACAGACACACAGGCAGAACACACATACACATAAAATAAAACAAATAATTTTAAAAATATCTTCTAAAGATTAAAAAAAATATACCAGGAAAAAAGAAACATCCTATTTGGATTTGGGGTCAGAATCAAGCACGGGAAGAAGGTGGGGCTTCCGGAATTGAAGACTGCTGACAAGCCAGAGAAAGGACCAGATGTGAGCTTCCTCAGAGTACACAGACCAAGTGACTTCTGTTCACAGCGCTCCTTCTGCCTCTGTATCTCTGCCGCTGTACGTGTAGTCCGTGTAGTCCTCCTCCTCAACTTAGCGCCTACTACTGCTTCCTGTTGTCCCACCCCTCACCTGAGAGCTCCTCCTCAGCTCCACCCCCTTCACTTCTCGGTACCTCTCCTTTGGACTTTTAGTTTGTGACCTTCACAGCTGAGAACAGTTAAAGCTGCTTTCTCTGCAGGCTCTTCTAGAATAACCTGTCTGAATAAGCCTTTGCTGTGTGTTTGCCTTCTCTGTAGATATTTGCAAATGCTAAGCCTGGTGAGAAGGGAAACAAGACCAGAAGTTCACAGCAATCTTTGGCTACATATAGAGTTCAGGACCAGCTTGGACTGTTTCTAAAAAACCCAGGAGAGGAGAACCAAACCACTTGTTTTGTTTTGCTTTTGAGGATCTCACTCTGTTGTTCGGGCTGACCTGAAACTCCAGAGATCTGCCTGCCCCTGCCTCTCAAATCCTGGGTTCAAGGTGTGTACCACCATGCTCCCCCTACACAACAGTTTTTTCAAAGTTCCTACGTACACATTTTATTGTTCTTTTCCACTTGAAATGGCAGCAGCAGCTCTCCCCGCTCTCCGTGAGCTGTACATACCTCTCCAAATACCCAGGCATAGTTGGGGTACTCTGCTGAAGCATGCAGTGAAGGCTGGGTGCTGGGGTGGTCTTGGCCCTCAGTTGAGCAGTGGGAAATAGCAGAGCAAGCCTGGTGAAGTCTCCACACTGTGTAACTGCGTTAGGCTCTATGCTCAAGATCACTTTGTTGAAGATGTAAGTTGGAGTCTGGAAAGCTAGTTCATCATGAGATTCCTGGATTTGAGCTATCACAGATACTTGGGGTTTTTTTTGTTGTTGTTGTTTTTTGTTTGTTTGCTTGCTTGTGGTGTTTTGTTTGTTTGGTGTGTGTGTGTGGGAAGGAGGAGACAAGGTCTCACTTTATACTCTGGCTAACTGGCCTATGAACACCAGGCTGACCTCAAAACTCACAGAGCTCCATCTGCCTCTGCCTCTCAAGTGCCAAGATTAAAGACAAGTACTACCACACCGGACCCAAATATTTGTTTTTAACCTGTAGCCAAGTCTCATTTGCTGCCCACATAACCAGCACTAAAATGCTGAGACTTAGGGCTGCTTATATCAGTGAAAAAGAAAAAAAAAAAAAAAAAAAAAAAAAAAAAGCAGGCCAAAGAGCCTGTCACTTGCCATGAGGAAACGGCTGTGGTGGAGCCCAGCCCTTCGGATGGGCTCCTCCCTCTTTCCTTCCTAGGATGCAGTTCTCCTAATATCTCATTTTACAGACTGTAGTCTGATTTTCTATGCCAGACATACTAGCTGCTTTGCTTCCATCAAAGGTGTGTTTGTCCAGCCTGACTTAGTAATGAGGGCAGTTAAAAACTAGCAAACACCACAGAACCCAGAGGCTTTTGGAGCTGGCAGCATGCGGTGCCTGTGGAGCTCAGGAGGAGAGCATATGGGCAGACTTTGTACCTTTCACCACTGTCCATGGCTGGGCAACCACACACCTCCAACACCCAGAACAAAGGTACTTCCCCTTGGCCTGGAGGAGCCAAGACACCTGGTGAGTTCTGTTGCTGGTCTTGGCTAACTGTAGTTTCTTCTTTTTTCCTTTACCCTTTATCCCTCGGCTTCACCCCCTATCACTAGTAGGAGAGAAAGAAGGATAGAGAGGAGATAGAGAATAAAGATCTCTGAATCTAATTTCTTTCTTATTTCTCTTTAAGTATAGCTCCAGCAAACTGTAACCAACCTCCCTAAATGACCAACAACTCCCAACCTCACCTAGGGGGCCCTAGCATTTATATACACATTGAAAAATTCCAGAATTCCAAATATTACCCAATCGCAGAAACTACCTGCAGCTGGCAACGCCATGCCTCTGCTAGAGCATGAGACAAACCATACTCAGCTGCTGAGAAGCACCCCCAAATCCCCAACCTGGGATTAAAACAAAAACATTTCTTTTTTTTTTTCTCCCTGGGCTGTGAGACAGACTCACAGCAGAGGCTAGACTCAAACTCCTCGGACTCCTGAGCGCGGCAACTACAGCAGTGCGCCACCGCTGGTCGGCTACAAAAACATATTCTTATAATATTTTTATGTTTTTTAAAAAGAACCCCAATTCCAGAATTCCCACATAGGCCTCGGAAGGAGAGGCAGAAATGAGCTACATACACAGCTCCTCAAGAACTCTCTTCCGCCGGGATGTGGCACACACCTTGGATCCCAGCACTCAGAGGCAGAGGCAGGCGGATTTGTGTTTGAGGTAGCCTAGTCTACAGAGCAAGTTCCAGGACAGCCAGGGCTGCATGGAGAAACCGCATATGAGGGTAAGGGGAATCCCCTCTTACCACCAGTCTTTGCATCCACTAAATTTCCAGGATTCCTGTAACTAGACTGTAGTCTCTAGGGAAAGAGGACATTTCTTGGGGACTTTGAGTCTAAGAGGAAAAGACACTGATTTTGGGATCCCTCAACAACACATCCCATCCAGGCTGAAAGCTCTCAACTGCTGTCAGTGTCTCCCACTCTTAATCACAAGCAGACAACACAGTTTGTCTGAGGAAGAATTCCTGCATGAACATCTGAGCAAGAATTCCTGCATGGAAAGCAGACACTAAAACAAATAAAACTACCACAAAAAAAAAAAAAAAAAAAAAGAGCCGGGCAGTGGAGGCGCACGCCTTTAATCCCAGCACTTGGGAGGCAGAGGCAGGCGGATTTCTGAGTTCGAGGCCAGCCTGGTCTACAGAGTGAGTTCCAGGATAGCCAGGGCTACACAGAGAAACCCTGTCTCAAAAAAAAAAGAGGAGGAAATGGAGATTAGACATACGTGTGTGTGTGTGTGTGTGTGTGTGTGTGTGTGTACTTGAGAGTCAGAAAAAAAAGAACTATTGAAATTTTGATAGAATAGAATATAACAGTAGAAACAAAAACTTAAGCAGAAAAATGGAATATCAAACTTGAGGAATCCTCCTAGAAAACTCAGCAAAAGTCAGTTAGATAATTGGAAAGAAAAAAAAGTCTGAGCACCATGCGGTGGGACATCCAAATGGCAGAAGGTCACAGATAGGGGGCACTATGGAAGCTGTTTAGGATGCTTTCCCAGCAGGTAACACTCTGAGAATCTCTAAAGCAAAGCTAACTGCAAAACTCTTTGGAGACATGACTGCCTCATCTTAAGATCCCAAGGCCTTTACACAGGAACAAGGTGAGCCTGTAGTCTGAGTCATTTTCCTGTCCTCAGACACAGGCATCGGATCCCATTACAGATAGTTGTGAGTCACCATGTGCTGGGAATTGAACTCAGGACCTCTGGAAGAGCAGTTAGTGCTCTTAACTGCTGAGCCATCTCTCCAGCCCCAAGTCATGTTTTTAAACATTTATTTATTTACTTATTTATTTATTTATTTATTTACTTATTTATTCTCTCTGTGTGTGCATGTGTGTGTGTGTGTCTGTCTGTATGTGTGTGTGTGTCCATCCAGCACTATTCCCTGCCTAGTAACTACAAAGGCTTGCTCTCAGAGGCCTATTGCTTAAAGACCAGAGAGTGTGACCTGACCCCAAATCACAGAAGAACCCTACCTCATTTTTCTCCTGAGAAGGGCTTGTCTCTGAATTCCCTCCTAGCCACTCTAAAAACTAAGTCACCTCAGAAGACATGGCTAGGGCTTGGTCACTCCTCACTGCTGGGAACCACCACACCTGTGAGTTCTTCCTCCTTGGGCTGCCAGCCTGCAGCACAAGGAGCTGCCTCCTGCTGTCACAGGAACCTGCTGTCACAGGAACCGCTGCATCTGAGCTCTGTGTGAGCTGCCTTCCTGCCCCACTGCTGCAGTCCTCCTGACTTGCCCTTGTCAGTGTGTCTGGCATGAAACACCAGTCTAGTGCTGTCTGTCCCGGAAAGTTACACAGGAAAAGGTCTGATGAGGTGATTCACTCAACAGACAGAATAAACTGAGTCCCACTGTGGGTGAGAGCCCCAACTAGGGGGTTCTCAGATGCCTCCCAGAGCCTGATCTGTATGATGCCCTGTTAACACAGCACAAACACTGCTTTTCCACACACCTCCACGCTTCCTCTTCCAAGGAAGTGGGAGCAATGAAGTCAGCACAGACAGCTCCTAACTCTAACACTTGGAAAGCACCAAGAGGTGAACACTCCTCAAGGGTCCAGATTACAAAGCCTCCTTGCTGGAGAGAGGAGCCTTGCCCAGGAGCTGAACAACTAACTGCAGCAGGCTCAAGGTCACTGGGAATTAAGGGCAAAGGCTTAGACACCCTGGACAGCTCTGGCTCCCTGCTGCCTCTCAGGCTGTTCCTGCTGGACCTGTCAGCCAGTGTCAGCTCTCCCTCACTCATTCTCCCACATTTCCCATCCTCTATCTGACTGACTGTCCCCAGCAGCTTAGGTCATCTCATGGCCCGAGCCTGCACCTCCATCATGACCTCTCCCTGATCTTTGCTACCCCTGCCCACTGCCTCTTAGCATATTCTCAGTGACAGTGCCTAGGTGCCTAGGGAAGCTAATGTTCCCCCAAATCTGCTGTTTCTCTTGCCCTTGCCTCCCATTGAACAATATGACCTTAGGACTTGCTGTTCTAAACTAGGACTGGTTTCCAGCCTTCTTAGCCCTCACATCTGATGGCCGTGACGTAACCCTTCAACATCCGGAAGATGTCTCTCAGCTTACCTCCTTCCCCTATCCACTGCTGTCTTAGACCTAAGTTACCAGTCTCCCCAATATTGCCACAGCCAGGACACCACCACAGCCCTTAACTCACTGCCTCCTATCCAGTTTCCACAGAGAACCAGAACACTTTCTAAACCATTCTGACCCTGTCTCCCACTGACTTAAAAATCTGCATGGGGTCTCCAGGGCTTCTGAAAAACAACATAAGGTCCTGGGAGATGACTCAGTGGCAAAGGAATGTGCTACCCAGCATGATGCCCTGGGTCCAATCCCCGGGATGGGATCTACGTGATAGAAGCAGAAAACCAGCAGCTCCCACAGGTTGTCTTCCACCCTCCACAGACACACTGTGGTCATTCATGCTCCTTTCCATGACAAAAGTAAACACAATAGGAAGAACTTTAAAACAGCACAAGGCAAAAAAAAAAAAAAAAAAAAAAAAAGCCGGGCGGTGGTGGCGCACGCCTTTAATCCCAGCACTTGGGAGGCAGAGGCAGGCGGATTTCTGAGTTCGAGGCCAGCCTGGTCTACAGAGTGAGTTCCAGGAGAGCCAAGGCTATACAGAGAAACCCTGTCTCGAAAAACACAAAAAAAAACAAAAAAAAAAAACAAAAAAAAAAAACAGCACAAGGCTAAGGAAATCTAGCACCCCTCCAGCTTCTCTGTCTTCCCTTCCCCAGCTAAGCTATACTGGATCCCTCTTTCTTGCCAACCTCAGCGCTTCCTCCGCCTGCCTTACTAAGGCTGCACTGAGACCACCTTCTGCATAGCTAGCCTTTCCTTTTACAGATCTCCTTGTCTTCACTTGTTTCCTGGGGATCCCAACGTTATCCAAAGTCTCAGCCAGGACAGGTCACTGCTGTGCTACATGGACCCCACAAGAACCAGATCTAGCTGGGCCTGGTGGTATGGGCCTATAATCCCAGCACTGTGGAGGCCAAGGCAGGAGGAGCAGGTTTCCGCATCCATCACCTTGCTGTACAGCTTCTAGGACTAATAGACTACAGTCTATATGGTGGTTGAATGAACAAAGGCATTGGGTTCCAGATCCCTTGAAGGCCACCGAGTGAACTCAGGTGTGTTCCATAGCCCTTGAGTTTTCTGACATCCCCAAAGGCCACTACAGAAAGACTGACTTCTTTGAACCTCTGCCTTCATAACCAGGCTCCCTTCCAACCCTAAATGAGAACAGCTCATGCAGGGTCGTGGAGAGTTCACAGAGGCTTGTTGTAGCAGAACCTATTTCTTGCTCATCCTGAGAGTTATCTGGGAAGCTGTGACTAAGGCAAAGCCTCCTGAGGTAGAGTTTTCTCAAGTTTCTGTGAACTGTTCAAAGCTTGGATGATGAGGATCTGGTTGGTTGCTGAGAGGCTGACTGACAGTTCACAGGGGTGTACGACAGGGGAAGGGTGTACCAGCTATTTTCCCAATGGCCAAGACACCTGCTCTTAACAGCTTCAATTACTCAGAGGAAAGACATTAAAGGATGCTTACAATAAAGACCCATCCTGGAATTAGCATTCTCAGGAGCACTTCATAATGCTTAACCCCTAACCAAGCACCCTTAGGAGGAGCTGCATCCCTCTGATTGGCCTCAAAGCTGGCATTCCTGAGACAGTTCTCCTAGGGCAAGCTCAGGACCACAGCACACAATTTAGGGTAGCTGTATTGCCAGGGGTAACTATAAAAGCTGGCCTGACCAATTTACTAAAGAAAGAAAGAATACTTCCTTAGCTGCCAAACACCTGTTATCCTCAAAGGTGCTGTGTGCCAAAAAAAACCAAAAATGAAAACAAAAACCAAACAAACAACAGAGAGAGAAATATGTTTTAATGTACAGCCAACACAATAAGCCCTTGTTGGATACAGGGCAGATCCAAGTCCTCTACAACTGATGAAGACATAGGGACGCTACTTGGACCCTAAACCACTGTTTAGGGAAATCTGTCCCAACTTAAATTGTAAATCACATCATTATTAGGTGACAACAGTTCAAAACAGAACTACATCTAGAAATGAACACCAAAACAAAACCCCGGGGATAGTGACACATGCTTTTGATCCTAGTACTTGGGAGGCAGAAGAAGATGGATCTCTGTGAGTTCAAAGCTAGCCTGGTCTACAAATGGAGTCCAGGACAACCAGGACTGGTTATACTGAGAAACCCTGTCTCAAAACAACTGAGAGAAAGAGAGAGAGAAGAAAACAGGAAGAAAGAAAGAGAAAAGGAAGAGAAAGGAAAAGAGAAAGAGAGAAAGAAGAGAAAGAAAGAAAGAAAGAAAGAAAGAAAAGAAAGAAAGAAAGAAAGAAAGAAAGAAATTAAATAGCCGGTGTGTGATGACACAAACTTGTAAACCTGGCAGTAAGGAAGCCAAGGCAGGAGGACTACTGTGAGTTCCAGGCCAGCCTGAACTATACAGTGAGACACCGTCTCAAAGTTAAAACAAGAAAATAATAATAAATAATATAAAATAAACTGGGAAGGAAGACACAATGAGATCCCTCAAAATAATTTTTACATTTTTATGGCTAAAAATACACAAAATCACAATTATTACATCAAGAAAGTTGTTTTTATTAAAATATTCAAAGAAGGGGAAGGAGTTGAGGTAGAAGGCACACTTGAGCCTAAGAATTGAGTTTAGCCTGGAACCAATACAAAGATCCTGTCAAAGGAAGGAAGGAGGGGAGGGAGGGGCAGAGCAGGTCGAGAGGGGCTGGGGAGGAAGTGTAGAACTGCAGCCCTCAGACACCTAGAGGAAAGGAGAGGCAGGGCAGCTGCTCTGCAGGGAAATTTCTGCTGCAGGGAAAGGAGCCACGGAGGGGCTCAGTGGGTAAAGGTGCTTGCCACCAAGCCTGATGACCCTAAGTTCAATTCCAGGACCCACATGGTAGAAGGTGAGAACCAATTCAGGACTTCTACATGTGTGCCATGGTATGTGCGCACAATAGAACTTGCTGTAATCCTCCTGCCTCTACCTCTCTAGTGCTGAGATAGTCAACATGTACTACAAAACTCTGGATGAAAGAAATCAAGTTTTTAAAAATTTATATACTTTGTGTGTGAGAGAGATGTGTGTGTGTGTGTTTGTATGTATACCTGTGCATGAAAGTACATGTTTGGTCAAATAAATGGAGGTCAGAAGCCAGCATCATGTGTCTTGTGCTATCACTACCTACCGTACCTTATGAATAGTTCCTTCCCTCTGTGCCTACGGCTCAGATTTGCTAGACTGCATGGCCAGTGTGTTCCAGGGGTCCGTCTGCCTCCTCCATCCATGCCCTCCTAGCTACGGTTACAGATGCACGTGACTACACCTGGCACTTTTACCTGGGGCTGGGGATCTGAACGCAGGTCCTCATGCTTGCACAGCAGGGACTTTACCAACTGAGCCATCTCTCCTGCCCCAGAAATCCCATTTTAAGAGCTGGGTGTAGTAGTGCACACCTTTGATCCCAGCACTTGGGAGGCAGAGGCAGGTGGATCTCTGTGCAAGGCCAGCGTGATCAATATATTGAGTTTCATGTCAGCCAGGGCGACATAGTGAGATCTTGCCTCAAACAAACAAGCAAACAAACAAACAAAAGAAAAAGAGCTATATGCCAACACATTGCATAATATTCTGAAAAAGGCAAAACTACAGGGAATAGAAAAAGTCGGTTGCCAGGAGCTGAGAGCAGGAAGAGACTGTCCTTAGGGAACAGCAGGAGAAAATCTGGAATCTGCTTTTGTCTGTCTACCCGTCCGATTGTCTGTTTAGATAGGATCTTCCAGAGAGTTTGCATTTGATTCTTAGCATTCACATCCAGTGGCTCACAACCACCTGTAACTCCAGCTCCACAGGATCTGATACCCCTTCAAGATTCTGTAGGTACCTACACACTCAAAAGACACACAAATAAAAATAAATCTTAGCCAGGTGGTGGTGACAGGTACACGTCTAATGCCAGATCTCGGAGGCAGAAGTAGGTGGATCTCTATGACTTCGAGTTTCAAGACAGCCAGAACTATACAAAGACACTTTGTTTTGAACAAATCATAGATAGATAGATAGATAGATAGATAGATAGATAGATAGAGACAGAATGAATGAATGAATCTTAAAAAAAAAAAAAATTATAAGCCATAGCCCTGGGTCAGCAAGATGGCTTTGTGGATATGGGTGGTACTTGCAGCCAACCTTGAACTGAGTTTGATCCTTGAGACCCTACATGGTAAGAGGAAGGGCTGACTCCTGAAAGCCTTCTTACCTCCACAGGTCTGTGGCACACTCCCAACTCAAACAAATAAATAAGCTTAATCCTAAAAGTTAAGCTGTAGTCCTGAAGTGAATAAATAATGACCCTGTAAATTCAGGGAGCTACTCAGCTACTACGGCTCTTGCTGAGCAAGCCTGAGGACCTGAGTTCATCCCCAGCATAAAGATGGCACAGGGGCACAAGAACCCACAGTCCCAACTGGCACATGGGCCTCCTGTCCTCCTGTAATGCTAGTTACTGAGCCCGTTCTCGTTCTCATTAGTTTGTCCAGCATTAACTGTATGTCAATGCTCAATCATGCACTGAGGCTCAATCATGCACTGAGGACAGACCCAAGAACAAGAACCCTACTTTCCCCTTAAGAAACTTATAAACCGCCGGGCAGTGGTGACACACACCTTTAATCCCAGCACTTGGGAGGCAGAGACAGGCGGATTTTTGAGTTCGAGGCCAGCCTGGTCTACAGAGTGAGTTCCAGGATAGCCAGGGCTACACAGAGAAACCCTGTCTCGGGGAGAGAAAAAAAAAACAAACACCAAAACAAAACCAAAAAAGAAGAAAAAGAAATTTACAAACTAGTTGGGCAAGACCAACACACACAAGTGCAACACACTGAGTATGTTCTAAAACGTGTTGAGGAAGCAACAGAAAGCTTCTGGAGGACTGACTGCCACACAGTAGAACTAGTCCCATTTTGCTGTTGTTTTGGTTTTAGGGTTTGTTGGCTGGTTCGTTGGTTTTAAGACAGAGTCTCACTAAGTATCGCTGGCTGGCCTGGAACTCTGCCTCCCAAGTACTGGAATTAAAGACATATGCCACCATGCTTACTTGGTACAGCAGGCCCTTGTTTCATTCAGCTTTCAGCTTTGAAACTCCATAGTTCCTAGCAAGCTCTAAACAAATGTCTGTAGAATAAGTAAAGTCAGGCCATATCCTCTTTCTATACCTACAGCCCATGGGTTGTCCAAAGGTCAACTCAGAAGGGACCAGAAGGGCCCTGGGGCTGGTACTGCACATGTGCAAGGCTCTAAATTAGATTGGGGCAGACTGTGGGGGAAGGTAAGGGGTTCAAAACTACATTTATTTTATGTTTATTCATATCCTAAATACTTGCTCATTCAGCAAATAGGTATCAACTGGCAATGATGAGCTGTTGCAAGTTTGGGGTCCAGAACCCCATATCAGAGAACTGGTCTATGCATTCAAAAGGACACAGCATTCAGATATGCCCCCCCCCCAAAAAAAAAAAAAAAAAAAAAAACATCACTTATGAAAAAAAGTCTGACAGTGACTGTGCTGGCTAGTTTTAAGTCAACTTCACACAACTAGAAGCTTTCAAAGGCGGGAGCCTCGATTGATTAAGAAAATGCCTCTGTGAAATGTGGCTGTAGACAAGCCTGTAGGGCATGTTCTTAATTACTGATTGAAGGGGGAGGGCCCAGCCCATTGTAGGCGAGACCACCCCTGGGCTCCGTAAGAAAGCAGGTGGAGCAGGCCTGCATCAGCGCCTGACTTCAGGTGCCAGCTGCCCTGATTTCCTTCAGTGATGAACTGTGATGCGGATAAATCCTTTCCTGCCACAGTTAATTTTGGTCACAGTGTTTCATACAGCTACAATAACCCCAAGACGGTGACTATGGGATGTTAACTTATTTATTTATTTATTTACTTATTTTTGGTTTTTTTGAGACAAGGTTTCTCTGTGTAGCCCTGACTGTCCTGGAACTCACTCTGTAGACCAGGCTGGCCTCGAACTCAGAAAACCGCCTGTCTTTGCCTCCCAAGGATTAAAGGTGTGTGCCACCACTGCCCGGCAGGGATGTTAACTTAGATCAAAAGGAAGGTGACATTTAAACTGGTGCACAGTAGTTTTTGAATCAAAGCTTTAGCTGCAGATGTAGCTCAGTGGGTAGAGTGCTAACCTAGCATACTAGAGGCCCCAGGTTCAATCCCCAGCACTGCTTAAAATGAGACAGCCGTGGGAGGCTCTAGAGCTAGAAGCTGGAGGATCAGTTTTAGCTCATCCTAAGCCCCTGCCAGCTCTAGGCGCACCTGGGCTATATTAGACTCAGTTCTCAAGACAGCAAAAAGAAAAAAAATGCATCTTCATTTCACTCTTATTTTTTGGAGAAAAAAGTCAAAGCAGAAACCCCACCAAAAACTAGAAGGTAACATTAAAATAGTATTCAGTGATGTATTTTCCTAAAGCACATGCCTAACTCAATTGTCACAGGAATAGAAACCTGTTCACACATTCACCAATTTTTTTAAATTGCGCTTATTTTTGTACACCACAGTTTCACTTTGTTTCAAAGGAAATTTTGACCATATTGCATACTGATTTTTTTTTTTTTTTTTTGATGCTTACTTCTAAAAGAGGCAAAGCAAGAGGTTTTGGTGACACCTACATAATCTTGGCAAAGGATGCAAAAACCTTACTTCCCAACTGGGGATGGTGGTGCAAGCCTGTAACCCCAGCATTTTGGTAGTCTGAGGCAGGAGGATTATCATGAATGCAAAGTCAGCCTGCACTGGGTAGCAAGTACCAGGCTAGCCAGGGCTGTAAAGTGAGACCTTGTCTCCAAAAAAAAAAAAAAAAAAAAAAAAAAAAAAAAAAGCTGGAGTTGGTGGCTCATCATCTATAATCTTCAGCATTTGTGGAGCTGAGGCAGAGGGATTAAGATAAATTTAATGCCAGTCTGGGTTACATAGAGCCTTCTGGGCCAGCAGCCTGGACTATAGAGACTGTCTTGGGGGCGGTTCTATAATAAGTATTTTATCTTTCAAATGTAATATTCAAAAATAATACCTGGAATATGACATTCCACCCCACACCTCTAACCCTTGAAAAGGGGGTATAGAGGAAACTGTGTGCATGCAGAAAGTAAGGACGTTATCTTTACTTAAATTGCAAGGAAATGGACACTAGATTTTTTTTTAATTAATTAATAGTGATTTCAGCAAATCATTTAACTGCTCCAAAGCCTCAATTGCTTTCCCATGGGTAAAAATGAAGATGTTGACGACAGAAAATCCCTATGGACACTTGCAGCCTTAAACACTGACTCTCCTCAGAAAACAGTTCAAGTAACCTTACAGCATGGGTGGTAGCATGAGCATTTAAAAAAAAAAAATGTCCATTTTTGTTTTTATCATAATCTCCTTCTGATGTACTATATCAGAGGTTGTACATGGCAAGATTCCACCAAAAGAGTATCCTCCATATACCAGTCAAAAGAATACGGGGAAGGCAATTACGACGCTCAACAGTTATGCTGCATTTGATGGGGGATGGGGACTGAGAGGAAGCTACCATAGAAGAGGATCACTGAAAAAGGAAACTGTAAATTTCCACCTCTCCTACAGGGAAAAGGCACTTTCATTTTCTCTCACTCTAAAAGGAGAGAGTGAAGGCCACATCGGTCCTCACACGGTTTCATTGTAAAGACGTGCCAAAATACTGAAGAGGCACTATTTTTCTACCTAGGTCACCCATCTTTATTTGAGAACGCTGTTTTTTAAATACCTACAACCCGCCCTCACTTCGACGCTCACCATCCATTATAAAAATAGATTAAAAAAATAAATTTAAAAATGTCTGCTGTGCCTTTCATGCAAACCCATAAACAATCATCTCTTCCCCGCAGCGACGCCCAGGGCAGAGTCCCACAAGCATAGAGACAGCAGACTGCGGCGCTGGCTGGGGCCACTCCTCCCGCGACACTCTGAAACTGCTCCCCTTCTCCCTTGGGATTTCTAAGGGTTCGGACCCGGCTAAGACCCCTCCCTTTAAGTCCAGCCCCGGGAAGGGGAGGCGGAGGGAGCCTGCGGGAGCAGCGCCTCAGGAAAACCCCCTGTGCCCTCCCCAGCTGGCAGGAGTGGCCCTAGCGGCGCGCGCCCTGCCGCTCCCAGGTGGGTCTCTGCGGCCGGGGACAGCGCCCTGCTCCCGGGAGAGGAAGGCAGAGAGGGAGGAGGACACAGGCCAGGCTTCGTTCGTCACGATTCACGAGCGAGGGTGGGAAAGAGGGAGGGATTGGAGACAGGAAAAAAAAGGGGGGGGGAGCGGAATTGGGAGCTCTGGAAATGCAGAAGAAGGCAAGGAAGGGAGACGGTAGGAAAGGAATACGTATGGAGAAGAGTTGGGGTGCAAAAGGGTGATGCTGCAGAGGAGGGTGGCGGGCTGGAGGGGGTAAAGGCGAGGGTGGGGAGGGAGAGATGGGGTCTGGGGTGAACAGGGAGAGAGAGAGAGGAGACGGATGGGATGAAGGAAGAGAGATGGCGTGATGGAGGTGAAGGGATGAAGGTAAAAAGGAAAATGGGATGTTTATGAAGGCGAGGTGTGAGAGGAGGGATGGAATGAAGAGGAGATGGAGGAATAGAGACCGAGGAGGCGTCTGGGGTGAGGAGGACCGCTGTGAAGAGGGGATCTGGTGAAGCGTGAGTCAGGGAAGTCTGCTGGCTGCAGGAAGCCAGAGGGGCTTCCCTCCCGGGAGGGCGGCGCCTGAATAACGGGTTTCGCCAGCCCCCGGGCAGCACCCGGACGCCACTTACTCTCTCCGACCACCGCCTTGAGGCCAATGGGGGCCATGGCGTTCGTCGAGTCTCCGGGCTCCGATGCTCCTCCCGCGACACCGTCGCCTCCCCCGGGCCGCGCGCCCCGCTATCTGCAGCCCGCCGCCCGCAGTCGCGCTCGGGACCGACTGACGCGCCGACTCCGCGCGGGGGCGCGACTCGGGCCAGAGCGAGGCTGTGGAGCTGCCAGCGCGCGCGGGAGGGGCGGGGCTGCGGGGGCGGGGCCTCGCACCAGCCGTCATCGTCACCCGCGCGCTTCCGCCAATAGAAGCGCTGCCCGGGCGTGAGACCCCGCCCTCCGGGATGCGGACTCCAGGAGCGCCCTCCCCTGCGCCTTACGCGCGCGCCCTGGCTCAGGGTCCTAAATCCCCTCATCAGCCCTGCACTAGGTGTCCAGGCCATGGGAATGTCCCCAAAGCCAGGCTGTGATGCTCTTTCTGCTTTTTTGGCCTTCCATTTCCTCCTGCCAACAAAACGAAGTCTGAGAGCCGATTCTTATTAACTGTATTCCCATTCCCAGCCACAACATAGGCTTACAGTACAATGAAACTATCCGTGTGTCTCTGTGGTCTGTTTACCATTGATGAAGCTCTAAGCTCTGTGTCACGCACCTTTCAAGTATCGTTTTACTAAATTCGCGCAGTAACTGAGCATTGTTTCTAATCTTCATTTTCAGGCGCAAAAACAAACACTCGAGGCGCTTGCTGTTGTGCTATTTTATCTACACTCACTAATGAATATTGTTTTCCCATTACTATGTATAAGCTGATATTCTGTACACTGGGGCTGCACTCGTGCACAAGACATGGTACAAATCCAGTAGTTTCTAAGATCCAAATCTAATTAGGAAATACTACAGAATCTACTCCGACTCAGCATCTCCTTCTTGCAGTCTACATGGTCATGGTTTTCACCGTGCCATGTTTGCTAATGAAGAAGGTTGCTTTCGAAATATAGAACAAGAGTGGGAGATGGACCTCAGTGGTGGAGCACTTGCTTATTATATGCAAAGTCTCCACTTTGATCCCTGACGGTGGAAAAGAAAATAAAGTGCAAAGAAAAACGAACAAGTCCAACCAATTCGAAAATCACAAAGGACGGGGCTAGAGAGATGGCTCAGTGGTTAATAGCACTGACTGCTCTACCAGATCATCATCCTGAGTTAAAGTCTTAGCATTCACATGGGCTCACAATTGTCTTTGTAGTCCATTTGTTATTTTTTTTTCCAGAGCTGAGGACCAAACCCAGGCCCTTGTGCTTGCTAGGCAAGCGCTCTACCACTGAGCTAAATCCCCAACCCCATCTGTGTAGTCTAGGACTACATAGAACACAATGCCCTCTTCTTTTTTTTTTTTTTTTTTTTTTTTTTTTTTTTTAGGTTTTTCGTGACAGGGTTTCTCTGTGTAGCCCTGGCTGTCCTGGAACTCACTCTGTAGACCAGGCTGGCCTCGAACTCAGAAATCCACCTGCCTCTGCCTCCCAAGTGTTGGGATTAAAGGCGTGTGCCACCACCACCTGGCACAATGCCCTCTTCTGACGTGCATACAAGCCAACAAAACACCTACACACATAAAATACATGCATAAATAAATATTTTTTAAAAACACATTTTAAAAAAGAAAAATCATGCTGGGCAGTGGTGGTGCACGCCTTTAATCCCAGCATTCAGGAGGCAGAGGCAGGTGGATTTCTGAGTTCGAGGCCAGCCTGGTCTACCCAGTGAGTTTCAGGACAGCCAGGGCTATACAGAGAAATCCTGTCCCAAAAAAAACATAAAAAAGAAAAATCACAAAGGAGCTAGGTGTGGTAGCACATACCTTTAGTCTCAGCACGCAGGAGACAGAGAGATAGGAAGATCCCTGAGTTTGAGGCCAGTCTGGTCGTCAGAGCAAGTTTCAGAACAGCCTGGTCTTAGCACAAGTTCCAGGACAGCCAGGGCTACACAGAAAAACACTGTCTTAACAAACAAACAAACAAACAAACAAGAAAGAACCACAAAGAGGGCATAGTGGCACAGACCTTTAATCCCAGCACTTGGGTGACAGAAGCAGGACAAACTCTTTGAGTTCCTGGCCAGCTACTATGGTCTACATAGTGAATTTCAGGCCAGCCAGCGCTACATATACCCAGTTTCCAAAAACAAAACAACAGCAAACTCACAAAAGAAGGGCTATGGGGATGGCTCAGTGGGTAAGGCACTTGTCATCTGGCCTTACGACCTGAGTTTGATCCCCAGAATCCATTTAGTTCAAGGAGGAAATAGACTCCCACAAGTTCTCTGACCTCCACACTCACACACAGTGGTGCTTGGTACCACACATTAGGTAAATATAATAAAACTTTACAGCAGTTCTTTAGAACCAACTCTCTAAAAATTGTCTGACTTGTACACGAGTGCCATAGAACATATACATGCACACATCATACTCAATATACATAATAATAAATTAATTTTTAATCATAAAGGAATGCTAGACATGGTGGCAAAGATCTGTAATCCCAGTGTTTGAGAGGGTAAGGCAAGAGATTTTTGGTGAACTTCAGCCAGCCTGCACTACATGGTAATCTCCTGTCTCAAAAACCTGAAACAAATGGGCTACAAAGTATGGCTCAGTGGGTAAAGGCATTGCAGCAAGGTTGATAACCTGCGGTCAGTCACTGGAGCCCACATAAAGAGAGAAGAGACGGACTCCACAGAGTTGTTCTCTGAGTACATACCATGACAAGCATGAAGCACTCTTCATCCCTAATCATAATAAATAAAAACAAATCACAAAGGATAGCAGATATAAGTGTGGAGCCTGTGAATACCCAATGCATGTGAACAGCCCTGTGATCTGGGACCCTTTCTGCATAGCATTCAGAAATCAAGTGATTATTTTACAGTCAGGACCCTGAGATTTGGAGAGGCTGTACTGAGTAGTGAACAAGTAGTAATTGAAGTTTTTTTTTTTTTAAAAAAAACAAATGTATTGCCGGGCGGTGGTGGCACACGCCTTTAATCCCAGCACTTGGGAGGCAGAGGCAGGCGGATTTCTGAGTTCGAGGCCAGCCTGGTCTACAGAGTGAGTTCCAGGACAGCCAGGGCTACACAGAGAAACTGTCTCGAATCTCGAAAACCCAAGAAAAAAAAAAAAAAACCAAATGTATTTATTTATTTAATCTATCAATGTATCTATTTATTTAGACAGGGTCTTACTATATCTCTGGTTGGTCTAGAATTTGCAAAAATACACCTGCTTCTGCCTCCTGGATGCTGGGATTAAAGGTGTTCACCATGCCTGGCTTTATTTAGTCATATTTTGTGATAATTTGTTTTTTGTTTTTATTTTTGTTTTTCCAGACAGGGTTTCTCTGTGTAGCCCTGACTGGCCTTGAACTCAGAGATAGGCTTGCCTCTGCCTTCAAATGCTGGGATTGGAGGCTTGGCCACCACTGCTCCCCAGCCCCCAAGCATATGATAATTATTTTTTGAGACAGGGGCCCATGTAGTTTCAAGCCGGCCTTAAACTTGATATGTAGCTCAGGATGACCTTCAATCCCTCATTCTCCCGTTATCGTCTCTCACAAGCTGAGTATCTAGGCACGCACCACTATGCCTGATTTATGTTGTGCAGCCAATCTACCAACTAAGCTCAACCTTAGCCTCTAGAAATACAATTCTATAATAATTTAAATTCTGAGCTACTGTTTTATACAGTACAACAAGAAAAGAAGCAAAAGCCTAAAGAAGAATTTTCCAAGGTCGTGAAGTGAATCATGGTCAAACTTAAAACACTGTATGTCCCAGTTTGAGACACCAGCACCAGGGTAAGAAGATTTGACAGCATTCTGATGTGTTGACAGGATCTGGGATCAGTAAGGCAAGCCTCCAGGCATGCCTGTGTGGTGGGGGATTTGATTAGGTTAGCCTCTGGGCATACTCATAGGAGAGTTATTGTGATTAGGCTAATTGAGGTGGGAAGACCCATCCACAGCGGTTGGAATCATTCCCTAGGCTATGAGCTGAGTACAAATAGGCATTGCTTTCTGCTTCCTGACTGTGGATGCGATGTGACCAGCCGCCTCAAGCTCCTCCCTCCATTCCCACCTTGCCATAATGGACTTGCCCTTGAACTGTAAACCAAGAATAAATGTTTTCTTCCTTAAAGTACTTTTATCAGGATATTTTATCACAAGAACAGGAAGAGGAACCCAGGCATCTGGCCTCTACTCCAGTCTGCACCCAAAGGACCTTTTGCTTGCTTCCTAGACAGAGGGTACAATATGTCTTGCTCCATGTCTCAGTTCTGTCTTGGCTTACAGAACACATTGGTAGATTCTGGGTACATCTGGAGAAGGAGCTAGTGTGTGTAAATGTGAGGGAACCCCGGGTACAGTTGTGACACCACATGCTCCTTCCTTAACCAGCTGGCATATATCAACAGAGACTCCACAGTTAATGTGTCTACCAGAGAAACATGAATTAGAATTTTGCAAAATCCCTTCTGGCTAAGGAGTGGGGATGTTGAGAACTGGATTGCCATTATCCAGTCAAGTGGACCAATAAAGGTTAACAGAGTGGCATCAGGGGTCCAGTCCAAGTGCTGTAAGGCAAGATTCCTGCCCTTGAGGGTCTGATGGCACAGACCGACAGTAGTAGGGGAGTCATGAATGCTGGAAAGTACAAAACAGGAAAGGGGGCTGTGAAAGTAGCTGACAGGGCACCTGACCCAAGAACTGGCTGGGCTCCCTGAACCAAAGTGGGAAAAACTAGCAAAAAGGGAATGGAAGAGCATCCTGACAGACACACCGTAGGTGAAACACCCAGCAACAGGAAAGAATTTGGCTTCTCCAGGAAAAGAGGGTCTGTTGTGATTATAGTGGAGAGTCTAAAGGTCAGTGGGCAGAGCTCTAGGAGTTAGCCGGCTGCACTGCTCAGGGGCTTTCAGGAGGTATGGGATCTGTGCCAAGAAACCTCCTCAAATATCACAAAAATAGAGCAGCTCCTTATTTCAGCAGAAACAAGGACCAGAAAGAAGATAGTTTATTGTGCACTGGTGTTCTGTGTGCGCAGTATCTCCTGGCCGTGTTCTGCTCTGCTTGGTGTGCTGAATCAGAGCTGCTCAGTGCTGTAAGTGCACGCGAAGGATGCTATTTTTAAAAAGTTCAAAGAGCAAATGGGATGGGACTGAGAACCCACCACAGAGCCTGACTATGGTAGGCGCTGGCTTCTATAATCCTGGCACTTGGAAGGTGGAAGCAAAGGAAAGGAAGAGATCGAGAGTTCAAGATGACCTGCCTTCATTCTTGGCTACATAACAAGTTCAAGGGTAGATTGAACTTACTTGAATCCTACCAGAAAAATAAAGATCCCTATCCTAACTTTGAAGTCACATTGAATTTGGAATCCATCACCTGGCTCCAGGCTTCCAGACATCTCTGAACTTGGTTTCCCCATCTGTAAAGCTTCTCTCTCAGGGTAGCTCTGAGGATACAGGGCAATGACCAACAGTGTAAAATCTCTCCCGGGCAGACATCACTCACACTATATATAGAGAGGAAAAGTGTTGAGACAGAGTCTTCCTAGATAACCCCAGGCTGGCTTCAAACTGGCAATAATCCTCCTGCCTCAGCCTCTCGAGTTCTGGGATTATAGGTGAGCTGTCTGTATTCTGCATTGGCTGAGAGTTTGAGACACACAGAATAGTCAGTAATTTTCACTGGACCTTTACTCCTACTCCATTAAGTAGTGATATTATTATTTTCTCAGGGCCTGCCAACGTTAAGCCACCGGGCTAGAGTTCTAAGGCTGTCAATGCAGACCAGAAACTCCACTCTAGCCCTCATTTCCTAATGCCCAGTGGAGAACTGCAGAGCCCAGGACGCCGTCCATGGCAGAAGGAGAAGTTTGGCTATGTGGGCAGCTTGTTATGCGCCTATCAGCGACAAGGACCAGATCACCTCGGGAATTTGAGCCCAATCAGGTTCACTGTCCATCGTTCCACCTTAGCACCGCGTGCAACCAGAACGGGATGATGCCGCAGGATGCTTAGAGAAGGTCTAGTGTTACTGGCCAGCAGAGGCGCAGGTGCGCTTACAATTACGCATGCGTAGCCCGCAGCCTCTGCAGAGCCCGCTGCAGACCTGCGGCAGGCGGCGTGGAAGAATCCTAGGAGTTACACTCGGGTCACGTGACGTGACGTAAGCGCTGGCCAGGTAAACAGGATGGTAAGAGAAGAGACAGGGCTGAGGGCAGGTTACAAGGGAGCTGCCTTGAGTATCTGAGAATAAGAAAACACGTTAGCCATAAATACAACGGGGTGAATTAGAGAGTAGCAACTGGTAGCAACTGGGTGTGGTGATATATATAGTCAAGCCCTGAGCGCAGAGTGTGGGCCACTTCTCCTGCCACCTGGGATGTACACCTGCCTCGCTCTGCTTCAAAACTGCATCCTCAGCTGCATTCTTCTGTGCCCAACCCACCCTCTCCCTCTGACTGCTGGGCCATTACATTCCCCATTACCTGCACTGTTTTAGAAACATTTTCTTTTTAAAAAATGTTTATTGTGTGTGTGTGTGTGTGTGTGTGTGTGGACTTGTAGAGTTCAGAGGATTGCTTGTGTGAGTCGGTTTACACTTTACCTTGTGAGGACAAGGTATCAAACAGGTTGGCTGGTGTGGCTCTAAATGCCTTTTACCCACTGAGCCATCTCTCCGACCCAGGAGCAATCTAAAGAAGTCTACAGGAGAGGACTGGAGACATGACCCAGCAGTCAAGAGCACAGGCTACTCTTTCAGAAGGCATGAGTTTGATTCCTAGAATCCACACCCCAGCCCACAACACTCTAACTCCAGTTCCAAGGGATCTGATGACTCTTCCAACCTCCTGTGACTCCTCCATGTGCATATGAATGCACTCAGACACATACATATATAATTTTGTGGATTTTTTTTTTTTTTAAATAAGGTTTCTCTCTGTAGCTCTGGTGTCGTGAAACTTGCTCTATAGATCAGGTTGGTCTTGAATTTAGAGATCCTCCTGCCTCTGCCTCCTGATTTTTAAAGAAGGAAAAAGTGATGTCTCTGTCTTGTCACCTACCCATCCACACACAGAGAGATCTGAAGAGAAGGAACTGGACCTGCACCACTTGAGTCTGGGACCTGGTCCTCAAGATGACAAGCTGTGTGTGTTTGTGAAACTCTCAAGATCAAAGGACTGCAGAAGACAGGCAGAAGTGAGCCACAGCATGAGTGTGAGCAGCCTCCGAGCATATGCTTTGCCTTGGGGAGCAGTCCACACTCAGATCAAGGCAATATTTCCACAGAGATTGTAGAAGAAATTATATATCACCTCTGCGTGTTTGAATATTGCAATAGATGGGTAGAGGGCAGGTCGGCTGGGTCTTCTGCTACCAAAGATGGTCTTGAACTTTTTTTGCAGTAAGGATGAGCTTGAACTCTGGAGCTTCCTGCCCTCACCTCCCAAGTGCCGGACTATCAGTGTGGGCCACTACATTCAGTCTTTGCAATGAGATTTTTGAAAAAGCATTTAATGATATGCATGTGAGTATCTGTCTGTGTGTGCTATCTGCATGTGAGTGCAGGTGTCCACAGAGGCCAGAGGCATTAGAGCCCTGAAATAGAAACTTAACAGTTTTTTAGAGAGTCAGTTGGTGGCGTTTTGCTGGGACAAAACGTGAAGAAACATTTCATTAAAGTGTACACAGGTGTGAAAGGCTAAGGCAGATTGAACAGACTTGCTGAAGCAGACACAGGAGAGAGGATGTTCTGCTAAAGTAAGCATGTGAAAGGACACGTGATGAAAGATTCTTTGCTAACAACATACATGTATTGGTCTGCCATAGTTGAGCTGCATTTGTTGAGACTCCACAGAGAGAAATGCACCAAAATACTTCTGGTGTACTACAGTTTCTTGTGGCTTCCACAGACTTGGGCTGATTGGCAGAGTGATGTCAGCTGAGATAAGACCTGTGGAGGACACGTGATGTTTAGAAGGTTTAAATAGGACTCCACAGAGTGACGGAGACAGAGCTTGGCTTGCTGGTACAGCTAGCTATTCAATGCTTGTGGATCTCACCTCTTCACTGATCTTTGCTTCCCTGAGAAGGCTCAGACAAGAACTTCTGGCATTCCTCCAGGTCCCTCCTGCTGACTCAAGCACTCTGAGGCTGAGGCCGGCTGTCTCTGCTAGGTAGTGACACCGCTGCTGATTCCTGTTTGCTATTCCTACTCTACGAACTGACCTCTAGAGTATCCATGAGTATCTGAGAGTGGATCTAGCTGCCTCTGCTAACCTGTGAACTGAACTGCACATTTTCCAGACAACACAGATAGAAGTTGCTCCAAAGAAACTTTCTAAACAGGTCCACTTCCCCCTCCTGCCCCACCCCCATCCTTTCTTTTCCACTACCTCGGTGGGTGGTGGGCTAAAGAGGGCTAAAGCGTTTAAGAACCATCATTAAAAATAGGATTTGAAAAAAAAAAAGAACAGATCCCCTGCGTTGGAGTTTAATCAGACTAGGAGGCAAGGCAGGATTTTGATTTAAGGCCAGCCACTGGTCTATAGAGTGAAGATCCAACAGCCAGGCTGCTAAGAGAAACTCTGTCTCGAATAACAAAAAAAAAAAAAAAAACAAAAAGGATGAAAAAATTAAAGTTTACGCCCTGGTCTGTTCTAGTTCTGCCAGTGGCATAAGTTCCCACCTGTCTCAATAAAAGTGACGCAACACCAATCAAAGGTCCATTCTCATAAGGATATAGATCGGAGGGGGACATTTATAATTTTAATTAAGGATCTCAACTTACCGGCGTGGCACCCTTTAATCCCAGCCCCTTGGGAGCAGGCAATTCGAGTTCGAGCCAGCTTTGGTGAGTCCAGACAATCACACAGGAACCATTCCTCAAAAGCCAAAATAAAAAAAAATTAAGGAAGCTCAGACTTAGGCAGGTTGAACGAACGGATCCTCCCCATAAGTCAGGATTGCAGAGAGCAGCCCCTCGCTGGCTTTTGAGGTCATTTTTATAGGGAAGGGTTAGAGTTGGTAAAAACAAAAACAAAACAGAAGCCAGCTGTTGAGGTAATTGGCTGTTAGCACCTGGACAGGAGAATGGGAGCCTCGGCTCAAGGCTGCCTGTGGGTAGGTAAGTGCAGGAATGTGTCACGTGGAAGGGGAGTCATCGCAGGTGTTCAGGAGCTTAGCAAGGCAAAGGGCTGGGTACACACCATGGGGGTCACAAGTTCAGCAGAGGTTGGAAAACCTGGTTTCAGGATACATTAGGTTTAGGAAACAGGACATTCTTGTAAGGAATGGAAACTTAGTAACAATGTATGACAATGTGGCTTCTTAACAGCAGTGAGTCCTCTTTTGATTTCACAGCTACCTGCTTTAAAACTCAGGGAACTGGACAGCTTCCTCCCAAAGGAACAGAATCACCCACAAGAAGAGAAGCTATGGGCCATAATGCACACCTCACACACTCACATAGCGCCCCCTAGTGGACACAGCTTTGCACAATGGTGAGGTATGTTGTCAGACACCAAGCACCAGGATCTTCACCTAGCAGGTAAGAGCTAGGTGGTCCCTCTGCTCAGCCTGGCGCTGGGCATGGTCGGAGACAGTGAGGCCAGCACTTTGCATTCATGAGGACCACTGTAGAGAAGCTCTGAGGAATACAGACACCGGCAACTCAGTTTAGCCTGGACATGCCAGGCCCATGGCCCCGAGAGAAACCTAGGAACAAGGAGAAGCAAAAATTAATTAATTAATTAAATTAAAGCCACATGTTACACATTAAAAGTCTCAGTGGGCTCTACTAGAAAAGGTTTAAAGCTGTTTTTATCTGATTTGGAAAATAAATTTGGCAGGTTTTAGACCTTGAGTGTCAGAGGACTACTTGTGCCTTTTCCATATTACATAGATTAAGTTGTGGTTAGGTCTGAATCCCAAGGGAGGAATAATTTTGTTTTCTTCTTCTATATTTTATTTCTGGCCATTTTGGCATTTGAAATGAGCCTGGGCATTGAGAAAGAGAGGAAGTCAAATCTAATCAATAAAAATTAATAACTGTTGTTGCTGTTGGAGATAGGACTTCTCTGTGTAGCCTGAGTGTCCTGGAACTTGTTGTATAGACCAAGCTGTTCTCCAACTCAGAGCCTCTGCCTCTGCCTCCCAAGTGCTGGGATTAAAGGCTGTGCGCCACCACCGCCCTGCCAAAGTTTTGTTTTTTTGTTTTTCCCCGGTGAACAAGCACAGCCAGGGATTTGAACTCGGAGAGACGGTCACCTCGGACTCCAGAGCGCAGCGACTGCAGCGGTGGGCCACGCTGGCTGCTCTTAATGTTTTATTGCATTATTTATTTAGTGTTGCATGTACACACACATACTTTGGCAAACATGCCAAGATCAGGGAGTAACTTTCAGGAGTTGGTTCTTTCCTTCACAATATGAGTCCTAAGAAAGTCGGACATTCGGCTTGGTGGCAAGCACCCTTACCTACTGGCCCAAGTTTTTATTTGTTTATTTAATTATTCATAAATTCTCTTTTTTTTTTTTTCTTTACTTACTTACCTTTGGGGGGGTGTTTTCAAGATGGGTTGTGTTTGTTTCTGTAGCCCTAGGTGTCCCGGAACTCACTCTGTTCACCAGTCTGGCCTTGAACTCTGAGATCTGCCTGCCACTGGGATTAAAGGCATGTGCCACCACGCCTGGCTTCAGATTGGATTTTAGTGGTGTCTGTACTTTGGTCTGTCTTGAGTTCCCTGTCTGAGGTGGATAGATTCATGTGGTGTGTGTTTTGAATGTCCCTAGGAAAAGTTTTCTCACACAGTAATGTCCCCCATTAGATCCAGAAAGCATCGCTGTAGAGTAAGATCATTTCTTAACACAACTTAGCCTCCCTCAGCTCCTGCTGCTATCATAGGCATCCTCATCCCGTGCCCCCTTCCCACACGCCACCCTTAGTGCTGTGTCCTGAAAAGCTCTCACAGTACACCAAGGAAAGAAAGGCCTCTCGCATCAACATTAAACACAGCCTGTCTTTCTAACCCTACATGCTTCCTGCCTCTCCGTGCTCCCTCCCTTCCTGCCTCCCTTCCTCCATCCTTTGTCTATGTGTTCCCACCTCTCTCTCACTAGTCACCCCAGAGTCGGGCCCAGCTGGGGATGTGGCTCAGCCTAGAGTGTTTCCTGCCCACAGACAGACAGTAAGAGCTCTGGGGCCCCTTACCTCTCTGTGAGCAAGTGCCTTTTGACTGATGCTGCCCAGTTCTTCCTTTCTTCTAGAAAGGATTTCCTCCATTTGTACAGACCTGGGCCCTGGGCTCCTTGTCCTGGTGGTATCTCTCCTCAAATCAGGAACAGATAGACTGAAGAGGGCAGTCCTAGGGGTTATGCAGGGCCTACTACCCCTCCTCCCCACCTACTACCCCTCCTCCCCACCTACTGCCCCTCCTCCCACCTACTACACTCCTCCCCACCTACTACCCCTTCCCCACCTACTACCCCTCTCCCCACCTACTACCCCTCCTCCCCACCTACTACCCCTCCTCCCAACTACTACCCTCCTCCCCACCTACTACCCCTCCTCCCCACCTACTACCCCTCCTCCCCACCCTACTACTCCCTCCTCCCCACCTACTACCTCCTCCCACACTCTCTCCACCTACTACACTCCTCCCCACCTACTACTATCTTTCCTCCTCACCTAGGACCCTTCTCACCCTTGCTTCACTAGAGGTATCTTAAGTGCCTCCCACAGGGAGAGCATGGGAGGGGCTGGCTTTGGGTCCCTGTTCAGTTGTCCTTTACTAAGAGCTTGTTGCCCCATGTGGATCCCCATCCTCCTCTTCGAAGGGACCCTCCTCATCTGATGTCCTCTTAATCCCCAAGCCCTCCCTTCTTTTTAGGCTGTGACATAATTCCCACTTGAATACATCACAGCCTCACCCTAGGTCCCAGAAGAGCTGGTAGAGCAGATGTTTGGTTCCCAGAACAAAAATAGCAGTTATTGAACAGAGTGAATTCCCAACGATCTGAAGACATCTGTTTGCTACATCCCACCCTGGGGCTTGATGCGCCTTCAGGAGCCTCAGCAGAGCCGCCCAGGAGCTGTTTCAGTACATTGCCAGGATTCACTTAAGAGCCTCAGGATACTCCTACGACCTCAGTTCCCTGTGCTGAGGCCCCACGGAGGAGGAGGGGAGGGGACTGTCACATGCTGAATCCCAAGCCAGGTCCCTTTCTCTCATGTGTTTTCTTCTCTTGCTGTATTTGTTTTGGTGTATGTGCATGTTCACATACACGTTCACATACATGTGCATGTAGAGGCCAGTGATGGGTGTCCAGCTTCCTCAATCATTCTCTGCCTTATTGCTTTGGGTTTTTGTTTGTTTGTTGTTTGTTTTGTTTTTGAGACAGGGTTTCTTTGTGTAGCCCTGGCTGGCCTGGAACTCATACGTAGACTAGGGAGACCTCGAACTCACAGAGATCTGCCTGCTTCTGCCTCCTGAGAATTAAAGGTGTAGGCCACCATGTTCTAGTCTGAAGCCAAGGTGGGTGTTGGGAATCCTACCACAGGCCTCCTACTTCACAACACTTTACTGACAGAGCCATCCCCCAGCCTCTGATTGTTTACTTACTATGTGCGAGACAGGTCTTACTATACAGCCTGTGTTAGCAGAGGGCTCTAGATCCTCCTGCCTCCCCCTCCAGGAGTGCTGGAATTATAGGTATGAATATCCACCCCTCCCTCATTCTTGTCATTTGTTTGGTTGGCTGGTGGGTTGATTGGCTGAGTTTTTCCTCTGCTTGAGATAGGATTTTACCATGTAGCCCTGGCTAGCTGGAACTTCTTATATAGAATAGATTGGCCTAAGACCTTCTTTCTTTCTTTCTTTAAGTTAGATTTATTTTATGTGTATGAGTGGTTTGCTCACGTTTGTGTAGCGTGTACATCCTAGAATTGGAGGTACGGACAGTTGTGAGTCACCATGTGCGTGCTGGGAATCAGCCCAGGTCCTCTGCAGGAACTAGAGGTGCCCTTAACTGCAGGTCATCTCTCCAGCTCCTCTGTCTGATTCTCTCAAAGCACGGTTAGACCCTCTGAGGTCACTGCATCGTCCCCGTTACTCAGCGCAGCACCGAGACCCTAGAACGCTGTGATTAGACCACACCAGAATTGAGTTTGTGCTGTGTATTTTTTGCTTTGCTTTCCATTCCACAAGTAATAAAATCATTGGGAAATAGTTAAATCTATACTCAGAATTAAATTAATCCAAGTTGGCCTCAAACTTACGATTCTCTGCCTCAGTCTCCCAAGTGCTGAGACTGTAGACATGAGAGCCTGGTTCTAAATATTTAAGATTTATTTTGTTATTACCTGTGTGTGTTGGCTAGGCGCACACTTTATCAATGAGTTATAGTGCCAGCCAAAGCTTTCTTTTTGGTGCTGGAGCTCAAACCCAGCAAGATTAAGAATTCAAGGACAGCCTTGGCTACCTAGTGAGTTCAAGGAAGCCTTCTTTAACACACAGACAAATTAAACTAACTAAACAATAATACAATATAGGAGCTCTAACATTAGGATCTATAGACAGAGCTTCGCCTGTTGAAAACCTCACAGGTCTCTTTCATTGTGGTGTCTGCTCCTCCTAAATGGGTGGGTGGATACTGAGGTGATTGAGAAATCTAGAGGAGAAATCTGAGATGTCCACTCTTTTTTTCCTAATATTTTCTTAAATTATTTTATATGCATTGGTGGGTTTTGCCTGCATGTATACTATGTGAGAATGTCAGATCCATTGGAGCTAGAGTTACAAACAGTTGTGAGCTGCCATGTGGGTGGTGGGAATCGAACCTGGGTCCTCTGGAAGAACAGCAAGTGCTCCCAACTGCTGAGCCATCTCCCTAGTTTGGAGATCTCTACTCTTTACACAGAGGGGGAAGGTAGCATGCCCCTGGAGCCAGAGCAACATCTTTCATCTCTCTGGAAAGCAGAACCTGGAAACCATCAGCCAGACACAGGCTGACCCCGCCACCTACGGGTGGCCAGAAGGAACGTCAGGAGCCTGAGGGCTTCATCTAGGCCAATTGGGAGCTCCAAGACCCAGCTGTGCCCTTGGTTTGTGCACCTCTTGCTGCTGTTACATAAATTCACCCACTTATTGCAGGCTGGGGATGTCTCTGATGGTCGCGCTTTTCTGGTCCTTCAGTTCCTTCAGTCCTCTGGAAGCCAACTTGACTGTGGCAACAGAGTATGATGTAAGCCCTGGCGCTTACTAGCCGCCATTTCCACACAAAATTGCAAGGGCCATCTCTTCTCTTTTAGAGAAGAGAAGAGAAGGGAAGAGAGGAAGGGAAGGGAAGGGAAGGGAAGGGAAGGGAAGGGAAGGGAAGGGAAGGGAAGGGAAGGGAAGGGAAGGGAAGGGAATAGAGAGCTATACTTGAGATGTTACCAATTTCTATTTTCTTCAGCATTTGCCTGCAGTCTTCTGGGTGTATTTCATCATGTCACTGGGACACAAGAGAAATATATATAATATGTAATATATAGCATGTAATGTGTAATATGTGGTATGTAATATGTGGTATGTAGTATATGATATATAATATAATTATGCTATGTAATTATATATATATAGTATATATTATATCATATGTCATATGTTACATGTTATATCATATATCAAATACCATGTAGCATATATAACTATATATAATTATATATTATACAGAACATATATTATGTATATAAACTATATATATATATAAGCCCCCCTTCCCTCTCCTCTCCCCCGCCCTCCTGTCCTTTGTTCCGATCTATCACTTCCCTTTTTGTCCCTCTTCTTTCTTTTTGATTTTTTAAAATTTATTTATTTAATGTATATGAGTGCTCTATCTGCATATACACCTGCAGACTAGAAGAGGACATCAGATCCAGTAAAGATAGTTGTGAGCCACCATGTGGGTGCTGGGAATTGAACTCAGGACCTCTGGAAGAGCAGCCAGTGCTCTTACCGCTGAACATCCTCCAGCCCCTCTTTTTATTTTTTATTTTTTATTTTTTAATTGAGACAGGGTCTCATTGTGACACCTTGGCTAGCCTGGAACACTCTATGTAAACCAAATCGAGCTGGCCTCACATTCCCAGAGATCCGCCTGCCTCTGCCACCTGAGTGCTGGGATTAAAGCTGTGCCCCACCACACTGTCATGCCCAGCACCTGAGGCACACACATATTTGGTGAATGAGGAAGGTGTTTATAAGAATGAGCTCTGAGTGGGGCCGACCTCAGATGGCCCCATCACTTTGAGATGACCATCCGGGGCGCAGTGAACAGAGCAGCCCTGACTTTCTACGCTTGTCTCTTCCTTCCACATGGGAAGGTGAAGGCGCTGCTTTTTGTCACCGGCTGTCCACTGACACCTGGATCTAGTCCCCATCCAAGGCAAGCGTCCACAATCCGGGTGTTTGCTCA
This sequence comes from Mastomys natalensis, assembly GCA_021653895.1. Classification (NCBI taxonomy): domain Eukaryota; kingdom Metazoa; phylum Chordata; class Mammalia; order Rodentia; family Muridae; genus Mastomys; species Mastomys natalensis. Next base: position 688,931 of record JAJTUV010000842.1, on the reverse strand, counting down.
TCCCATTCCCAGCCAGCTGCGTGCAGTTCTGCTCTAACTGTACCTGGCCTTGGGGAGAGGCTAAGGTATATAGGTGGGGAAGAATAGGGGGGTCTTCATCTGTGTGACTATGGGTGGAGGATCACCCACACTCCCGCATCATTTATTGGTTTGTCAATGGGACATTGAGGGGAGGGAGCCAGTGTTTAGGTCTTTCCCAGCACAGGAATTTTAGCAGCATGACTTGGGTCTTGTATGGCTTTGGATACAGAGCTTACATGGTGGGAACTGGGGCAGGGGCCTTCCAGGTCCTTCCTTCCCATGTGTCCCTTCCCTTGGTCAGCACAGTTTCCATAGCAGCTTGAGGTGGCCTAGATACACCAGGACCCCAGCACTCAGGACCTGGCTGAGGCAGAGGCAGAGGATGGGACACACGGAATTCTGGCTAAGACACAAGCATTTGCTTTGTAACTACACCGGTGTTATACTTCTCACTTCATCAGTGGCCTAAGGGCAGCACTGGTCTGTTAGATAAGCAGCCTGGCCCAAGCAGGAAGGAACAGAGGGGATTTTTCTGATGTCGTGATGGCAAGGTAAGGCCACATGACAGGTGACAACCCTGGCATGAGGGCGCAGGCTTCAGGACTATAAAGGCATGGAGAGACGGCTGTTCTCACCCATATCCAAATCATATGCTCCTTGTTATTTGCTGTTTGAGTCTCCCCTGGGTTATTTCCGGTCTGTCAGTCTGTCCTCAGGGAGGACTTCTCTGGCCATGTGCTCATGGTCCATCTCCTCTCCTGGTGGCCTCCTCCTCTCTCTCTTCTCTCTCTCTCTACTGCCCAATCTCAGGCTCTAGCTTTTTATTATCCAGTAGCTTTAAATTGGGGAGCAGGGTTTACATAACAAAGGCGATGTAGTGAGGATACTCTCCTCTGGATGGCAACCTAGATCTTGGGTTCAGAATTTAGCATTTGTATACACAGCACAGACCAACCCCCACCCAACACACTATATAGGACATTCACTGGAGTCATGATTGTTTAAAAGGTCGCCATTGCAGTAGTGGCACATGCCTTGGATCCCTGCACTCAGGAGGCAGAGGCAGGGGGATCACTCTGTAAATTCGAGGCCAGCCTAGTTTACAGAATAGTTCCAGGATAGACAAGGCTAGACAACCAAGGCTAGACAGACAAACCCTGCCTTGAAAAACAACAGCAACAAAAAAATTGTCGCTGGGCAGTGGTGGTGCAACGCCTTTAATCCCAGCACTTGGGAGGCAGAGGCAGGCGGATTTCTGAGTTCGAGGCCAGCCTGGTCTACAGAGTGAGTTCCAGGACTGTCCGGGCTACACAGAGAAACCCTGTCTCGAAAAATACCAAAAAAAAAAAAAAAAAAAAAAAAAAAAAAATTGCCATTGCTTTTATGTAGCATGGACCAGGAGGACAAGGTGCCAGGAGGTTTCACAAGGATGATGCCAGTTGGGGGAGCCCCGGGGTGACAAGGACAGTGGTGCACACAGGAGTTTTTTCTTCAGGGGAAGGAAGGAAGCCTGAGAGAGAACACGTCATCCCACAGTTTCTCTGGTGGTGTGTGTTGTGTGTGGGGTGTCGGAGCTGCTAGTGCATGCTGAAGAAACTGTCAGTTTTGTGTTTGTGGTGCGTGATGCATGTATGTGCCTGTGCCTGCTCTTGGGGATGTCCTCCATAGAAGCTGGATCTCCAGATTCAGATCCCCTTTGGCCTTAGAGTTGCATCCCATCTGTGGCTATGTCCCAGCTACCACCAGGGGACAATGGACACCTTCCTGGTCTATGAGGCAGCCTGAGGAGTAAGTGGGGAAGAACAAAAGGCAGAAGCAGATGTCCCTTGTAATTGCTGAAGCCGATGGCCCATGACCTCAGCCTCCAAGACCATGCTTTTTTGCAGAAGAATCATATAGGAGGGGAAGGTCAGAAATTAAATCCTAAATCAACCTGGGCCCCCTGGAATCTGAAAATCAGGGCTCTATTCTTTTCCTCTCCCTTTCCTCCTCCCTTCTCTCTCCTCCCTCCTCCCTCCCTTCCCTCTTTCCCTCTCTCCTTCCCTCCCTTCCTCTTTTCCTCCTCTTCTGATTTGTTTTCCTTTTTTTTTGAGACATGGTTTCACTGTATCCCTGGCTGTCCTGGAACCCACTCTGTAGACCAGGCTAGCCTCTCACTCACAAAGATCCACCTGTCTCCACCTCCCAAGTGCCGAGATTGAAAGGTGTTCATTGCCGCTGCTACCACCACCACCACCACCCTGCTTTATTTATTTAATTGTTTAGATTTATTTATTTTACATGCACACTGTGTGAGCCAGCTTGAGTTTGTGCATACTCTGTGTGGGCAGGAGCCTGTAGAAGTCAGAAGAGTGTGTCTGATCCCTTGGAACTGAAGTCACAGGTGGCTGAGTCATCCAGTGTGGGTGCTGGTATGGAATCCATGTAGGTTCCTATGCAAGAAGTGTGTAAGCTCAATAGCTGAGTCGTCTCTACAGCCACCTTTTATTTATTTTTAATTATATTTTATTTATTTGTGTGTGTCTGCCTGTGGGGGTGAGTGGCCCTGAGTGAGTGGGGGAGGGGAACAGGGTGTAGAGTTCAGAAGTTGCTTCTGTCCCTCCACCAAGTTCTGGAGGATCCAAATCAGGTTGTCAGGCTTAGCAGCAGATGTCTATACCCACTGAGCCATCTTGCTGGCCCAGGGCCAGTTTCCTGAGTTTCCTTTCTGCTTACCAGGCTTCTGACAATGGTCCCAGGTCTCTCTGAGGTCAGTTCACAACTTCATCTTCCTCCTCATTCCTGGCCTCCGTGTACCCAGCCTGCCTTGGGGAGTGGCTGGGACTCCAGACTAGGGTCTTTCTCTTCCCTCTCTCTGTGTCCCTGGGTCCCCTCAGCATCTCTGAGGGTACATTCTTGCTGGTTGTCTGCTTTCCCTGTTTCTAAGAGATGTTTTATTCCCACGTCAGTCTGGCTGGCTGATCCTTCAGCTCCTTCATAGCATGGATTGAAAACTCATTGTTACATGGTTGAAAAAAGCTCAGGGTGTAGCTAAGTGGTGTGGCACTTGCCCGCTGTGCATGGGGGGATAGGTTCAATCACTAATACCTCAAATGTGTGTGTGTGTAGCTAGGCGTAACATCACACACCTGTAATCCTAGCACTCTGAAGATGGAGGCAGGAGGATCAGGAATTTAAGGTCATCCTCCCTATACAGGGACTAACCTGGGATACATAAGACCTTGGAAAAAGGTGTGTGGGAGGTGAGGGGAGAACAAAGCCAGCATCAATACCATTGCTTGCCACCAGACAAGCTACAATGAAAGGCCAATGATGACAAATGTCAGCAGGAATATGGAGCAACTAGAGTGCTGGTACATCCCTCATGTGGGCGTAAAGCATGACAGGCATCTTGGGAAAAAAGTATTTGCGATTTCTAGCAATACAGATACTTCCTCTTGAACCAGAAATTCCATTCTTGCCTATTCGTGCAAGACAAATGGAAATGTGTACTCATCATAAGACTTCCAGACATGTAGTCACACATTATTGTTCATAACCCCAAACCTAAATGTCCATCAACAGGGGACTAGACCTAGACACTCTGTACTGTATCCACATAGGGGAATACTATAGCAATCAAAATGAATGGCCTACCAGCAGGCAACAATATGAATTCCTCTCAGGGACAGTGTGTGCAAAAGAAGCCAGACAAAAAAACCATTCAGGTGTGGTGGTGCAGCCTTTGATCCCAGTGTTCAGGAGGCAGAGGAGGAATGGATTTCTATGAGTTTGAAGCCAGTCTGGTATACATAGGGAGTTCCAGGCCAGACAGAGCTACACAGTGAGACCCTGTCTCAAAAGATCGATGATGATGATGACGAGAGTAGATGATACATTATTGTTTGATCCCTTTTTTTTTTTTTTGTTTTTTTCGAGACAGGGTTTCTCTGTGTAGCCCTGGCTGTCCTGGAACTCACTCTGTAGACCAGGCTGGCCTCAAACTCAGAAATCCACCTCCCTCTGCTTCCCAAGTGCTGGGATTAAAGGCGTGTGCCACCACTGCCGGCTTTTGTTTGTTTTTTTTTTTTTTTTTTTATCCCATTTATATGAACTTCTAGTACAAATGAAATTGTTTTGTTATAATAAAAGTAAAAGTAGTGGTTATCTCTAGGCAGAGTGGCACAGACCTTTAATCTCAGCATTCCAGAGGCTGAGGCAGTGGATCTCTGTGAGTTCAAAGCATCCTGTTCTACATAGTGAGTTCCAGAACAGCCAGGGAGACCCTGGGTTTTTTTGTTGTTGTGTTTTTTGTTTTTTTTGTTTTGTTTTTGCCTGCATGTATGTGTTATACCACGTGTGTACTTGGTGCCCACAGGAGCCAGAAGAGGGCATCAGATCACTTAACACTAGAGTCATGGACAAGTGGTGAGCTGCCATGTAGGTGCTGGAAGTTGAACCTGAGTCCTCTGGAAATGCTGGCAGTACTCTCAGCCACTGAGCCATCTCTCCTGCCCTGAGACCCTGTTCTCTTTAAAAAGAAAAAAAAAGTGATTGTCTGTGAAGTAATGTAGCCTGTTAGTGAGAACTTTCTGGTTTTCTGGTTTCTGGTTTTCTATAAGCTGAAGAGACAGCAGGATGCACACACAAGTACACTCATGCATGTGTGTACCAGATACACACACAGAAAGGTATCATGTAAGCCCAGGCTAGCCTGGAACTCACCATACAGCCCAAGCTGGCCTCCATCTTGAGTGATCCTCCTGCCTCAGCTTCCCAAAATATGTGACACTGCATCCAACCCAAATCATAATTTTTTTCTTAATTTATGAGTGCTCTGCTGCATATACATCTACAGGCCAGAAGAGGGCATCAGATCTCTTATAGATCGTTGTAAGCCACCGATTGAACTCGGATCTCTGGAAGAGCAGCCAGTGCTCTTAACTGCTGAGCCATCTCTCTCATACTTTTGAGACTCACTGAGGGGTTAAACTGTGGCACCAAGGCAGTTCCTGGCACATAACTGGGACCCCCTTGCCCATCTCCCTGGGTCCTTTTAAGTGCTAGCTACAGGTAGAGACAAAAACAAACAAACAGAACCAACCAACAAACAAACAAAACGGGTCACTGAGAAGGGCTGGGTGTTGTGGCTCGGTTGGTAGAGTATTTGCCTAGCATGCTCAAAGTCCTGGGTTTCACCCCTAGCACCACCTACTCCCACCACTTGGGAAGTAGGGGCAGGAAGATCAGGAATCCAAGATCATCTTGTTACCTGGTGACTTTGAAGTGTGAAGCCCTGACTCAAACAAACCCAAAATCCCTGTCACATCCTAGTGTAAACTAGACCTTTTTGTAAAAGCAAACAAAGGAAAGAGAAAGGAGCAAACAAATACAGACTGTCTGACTTTGTCTCCCAGATCAGCCTTCTGGCCCTGCCTGAGCCCTGAGGGATCCTTCTTTCCCACTGGGAGCAGCCTTAGGGAAGATTTCCACAAATCAGGCCTTCGCAGCTTAGCTAACACACCTGCAATACAGCCTCCTCTCTCTCTCTCTCTCTCTCTCTCTCTCTCTCTCTCTCTCTCTCCACCTCCTCCCACAATGCCATCCTGCCTGGAGGAGTGTACCTGCCTGCCCTCAAACTGTCACAATCAGCATCTGGTGGGACTGGAGCTCAATGGTGGAGTACTCATCTAGTGTGGGGAAAACCCCCCCCCCGGGGCCCCCGGGTTGGGGCCCGGGAAACCCGGGGCCCCCCCCCCCAAAATTTTTCCCCCCCCCGGGGGGCCCCGGGGGGGAAAAGGGTTAAAAAACCCCGGGGGGGGGGGGGGGGTTTTTTTTTTTTTTTTTTTTTTTTTTTTCCCCCCCCAAAAAAATTTTTTTTGGGGTTTTTGGGGGGGGAAAAATTTGGGGGGTTTTTTTCCCCCTTCCGGGAATTTAATTTTTTGGGGGGGAAAAAGGGGCCCCCCCGGGGAAAAATTTTTAAAAAAGGGTTCCCCCCCCCCCGGGTTTTTTGGGGTTTTTTTTTTTTGGGTTTTTTTTTTAAAGGGGGAAATTTGGGGGGAAAAAAGGGGGGCCAAACCCCAAACCAAAAAAAAAAAAAGGGGGGAAAAAAAAACCAAAACCCCCCCCCCCGGGGGTTTTTCCCCCCCCGGGGGCCCCCCCCCCCAAAATTTTTTTAAAAAAAAAATTTTTTTTTTAAAAAAAATTTTTCCCCCCCAAAAACCCTTTTTTCCCTTTTGGGTTTTTTAAAATTTAAAAAGGGGAAAAAAAAAAAAAACCCCCCCCTTTTTTTTAAAAAAAAAAACCCCAAAAGGGGGCCCCCCCGGTTTTCCCCCCCCCCCCCCAGGCCCAAAAACCCAAAAAAAAAACCCCCCCCTCCCCCCGGGGCCCCCCAAAAAAAACCCCCCCGGGGGGGGGAAAAACCGGGGGTTTCCCGGGGGGGGTTTCCAAAAAAAAAAATTTTTAAAAAAAAAAAAGGGGGAAAAAAAAAAAAGGGGAAAAACCCCCCCCCCCCCCCCCCCCCCCCCCCCCCCCCCCCCCCCCCCCCCCCCCCCCCCCCAAAAAAAACCCCCCCCCCCCCCCCCCCCCCCCCCCCCCCCCCCCCCCCCCCCCAAAAAAAACCCCCCAACCCCCTCCCCCCCCCCCCCCCCCCCCCCCCAACCCCCCCCCCCCCCCCCCCCCCCCCCCCCCAACCCCCCCCCCCCCCCCCCCCCTTTTTGGGGGCCCCCCCCCAAAAAAAAAAACCCCCCCCCCCCCCCCCCCTTTTTTTCCTTTTTTTTTTTTCCCCCAAAAAAACCCCCCCCCTTTTTTCCCCCCCCTTTCCCCCCTTTTTTTCGGGTTCCCCCCCCTTTTTTTTTTAACCCTTTTTTCCCCCCCTTTCCCCCCCCCTTTTAAATTCCCCCTTTTTTTTTCCCCCCCCCCCCCCCCCCCCCCCTTTTCCCTTTCCCCCCCCCCCCCTTTTCCCCCAAAAAAAATTTTTTTTTCCCCCTTTTTTTTTTTCCCCCCCTTTCCCCCCCTTTTTTCCCCCCAAAAATCCCCCCCCCCCCCCCCTTTTTTCCTTTTTTTAAAACCCCCCCCCCCTTTCCTTTTAAAAAAACCCCCGGCCAAAAAAAAACCCCAAAAAACCAAAAAAAAAAAAGGGGGTTTTTGGGGGGGGCCCCCCCCCCCCCCCCCCCCCCAAAAAAATTTTTGGGGAAAAAACCCCCCCCCCAAAAAACCCTTTTTTTTTTTTTTGGGGGGGGGGGGGTTTAAAAAAAAAAAAAAAATTTTTAAAAAAAATTTGGGGAAAAAAAAATTTTAAAAAAAAAACCCAAAAAACCCCCTTTTCCCAAAAAGGGGGAATTTTCCGGGAAAGGGGAAAAAAAAAAAAAAAACCCCCTTTTTTGAAAAAGGGGCTTTTTTGGGGAAAAAAGGCCCCCTTGGGGGGGGGGGGTTTTTTTTAAAAAAATTTTGGGGGTTTTAAAATTTTTTTTTAAAAAAATTTTTAAAAAAATTTTAAACCTTTAAAGGGGAAAATTTTCCCCGGGGTTTCCCTTTTTCCCCCTCCAAAACCCCCCCCTTTTTTTTTGGGGGTTTTTTTAAAAGTAAAAAAAAAAAAAAAAAAAGGGGGGGGGGAAAAAAAAATTTTAAAAAAAAATTTTTAAAAAAAAGGGGAAAAACCCCCAAACCCCCCTTTTAAAAACCAAAAAAGGGTAACCCCCTTTTTTTTTAAACCCCCCCCCTTTTTTTTGGGGAAAAAAAAAAGGGGGGAAAAAAAATTTTTAAAAAAAAAAAACCCGGTTTTGGGGGTTTTGGGGGGCCCCCCCCAATCCCCCTTTTAAAAAACCCCCGTTTTTTTTTTAAAAAAAAAACCCCAAAAAAAATTTTTAAAAAAACCCCTAAAAAAAAAAGGGGGAAAAAAAAAAAAAAAATTTTTTAAAAAAATTTTTAAAGGGGGGGTGGGGGGGGGGGAAAAGCAGGGGAACCCCCAAATTGGGGGGGAAAAAACCCGGGGGGCCCCCCCAAAATTTTAAAAAAGGGGGGGGGGGAAAAGGGGTTTAAAATTTTTTTTTTAAAAAACCCCCCCCCCTTTTTTTTTTTCCCTTTCCTTTTCCCCCCCAAAAAAAAAAAACCCCCCCTTGGGGGGAAAGGGGTTTAAAAATTTTTTTAAGTTAAAAAAAAAAGGGGGGGGGAAAAAATTTCGGGGGGGGGGGCCCGGGGGGGGGGAAAACCCCCCCAAAAAAGCCCCCCCGGGGGGAAAAAAAAAAAAAAAAAGGGGGGGAAAAAAATTTTCCCCCCAAAAAAAAAAACCCCCAAAAAAAAGGGGGGGGGGGGGGTTTTTTTTCCCCCCGGGGGAAAAAAAAAAAACCCCCCTTGGGGCCCCGGGGGGGGAAAAACCCCAAAAGGGGCCCCCCAAAAAAAGGGGTTTCCCGGGGGGCATTTAAAATTTTGGGCCGGGGGAAAAAAAAAAAGGGGGAGGGGGGAAAAACCCCCTTTTTCCCCCAAATGTTTTCCTTCCCCCCCCCCCCCCCGGTTTTTTAAAAAAAACCCCCCACCCAAAAAAAAATTTAAAAAAAGGGGGGGTTTTTTTAAAAAAAAACCCCCCCCAAAAACACCCCCCCCCCCAAAAAAGTTTTTTTTTTTTTTTTCCCCCTTTTTTTTTAAACCCTTACGGTTTTCCCCCCCGGGGGCCAAAAGGAAAAAAAAAAGGGGCCCCCCCGGGGCCCGGCCCCCCCCCCTTTTTTAAAAAATTTGTTTGGCCCCAAAAAAAACCCCCCCAAAAAATTTAAAAAAGGCCCCCCAAAAGGTTTCAACCCCCCGGGGGGCCCCCCCCTTTTTTGGGGGCCTTTTTTTTTTAAAAAAAGGGGGGGGCCCCCCCCGGGGGGGTTTCCCCAAAAAAAAAAACCCCAAAAGGGGGGGCCCCCCCTTTTAAAAGGGGGGTTTGGGGGGGAAAAAAAACCCAAAAAAAAATTTTTGGGGGGGTTTTTTTCCTTTTTTTTAAAAGGGAAGGGGGAGGGGGAAAAAAGGGAAAGGGGGAATTTTTGGGGGGGGGAAAAAACCCAAAAAGGGAAGGGGGGGGGGGGGGGTTTTTTTTTTTGGGGAAAAAAATTTTAAAACCCCCCAAAAAAAAGGGGGGAAAAAAAAAAAATTTTTTTAATTTTGGGTTTTTTTTTCCCCCAAAAAAAAAACCCCCAAAAAAAAGGGGGGGGTTTTTTGGGAAAAAAAAGGGGGGGGGCCCCCCGGGGGGGGAAAGGGGCCCGGGAAAGGGCCCCGGGGAAAAACCCAAAAAAAAAAAAAAAGGGGGGAAAAAAAAAATTTTTTTCCCCCCGGGGGGTTTTAAAAAAGGGGGGGCCCCAAAAAAAAAAAAAAAAAAAAAGGGTTTAAAAAAGGGGGAAAAAAAGGGGGGGGGCCCCCCAATTTTTTAAAAAAAAAACCCCCCCCCTTTCCCCCCCAAAAGGGGGTTTTGGGGGGGGGAAAAAATTTTTTTTTTCCCCCCCCCCCCGGGGGGAAAAGGGGGTTTTTTCCCCCCCCCCGGGGGTTTTAAAAAAAATTTTTTAAAAAAATTTCCCCCCCCCCTTTTTTTAAAAACCCTTGGTTTTTTTTTTTTTTTCCCCCCCCCCCGGGGGGGCCCAAAAAAGGGGGCCCCCCCCAAAAAAAGGGGGGGGGCCCCCTTTTTTTAAAGGGGGTTTAAACCCCCGGAAACCCCCGGGGGGGGCCCCAAAATTTTTTTTGGGTTTTTTCCAATTTGGGCCCCTTTCAAAAAAAAATTTTTTTTTTTGGGGGTTTTTTTTTTTGGGGGGGGCCCCCCCCCAAAAGGTTTTTCCCCCCCCCCCCCCCCAAAAAAAAAAAATTTTTTTTTTAAAAGGGGGGCCCAAAAAGGGGGGGGGGCCCCCCCCCAAACAACCAATTCCCTTACCTTTTTTGGGGGGGGGGGGGTTTTTTTAATTTAATTTTTTCCCCGGGGGGTTTTTTTTTTTTTTTGGGGGGGAAAAAAAAGGCCCCCCCCCGGGAAATTTTTTTTTAAAAAAAATTTTTAAAAAATTTAAAAAAACCCCAAATTGGGGAAAAAAAAAAAACCCCCCCCAAACCCTTTTTTTTTTTTCCCCCCCCCCCCCCCCCCCAAAAGGAAAACCCGGTTTCCCCCAATTGGGGCCCCCTAAAAGGGGGAAAAAAAAGGGGGGGCCCAAAAAAAACCCCCCCCCCCAAAAAAAAAAAAAAAAAAAAAAAAAAAAAAAAAAAAAAACCCCCCCCCAAAAATTTTTTTTTAAAAAAAGGGCCCCCCCAAAAAAAATTTTTTTTCCAAAAAGGGGGGGAAAATTTTAAAAAAAAAAAGGGGGGGGGGGCCCCCCCCAAAACCCCTTTTTAATTTTTTTTTTTTTTCCCCCCAAAATTTTGGGGGAAAAAAGGGGGGTTTTTTTTCCCCCCCCCAAAAAGGAATTTTAATTTTTTTTTTTTTTTTCCCCCCCAAAAAAAGGGGGGGGGGGAAAAAAAATTTTTTTTTTAAGGTTTTTAAAAAAAGGGGGCCCCCCCCCCCCCAAAACCAAAAAAAAAAAAAAAAAAAAACCCCTCCCCAAAAAAAACCAAAAAAAAGGGGGGGGGGAAAAAAACCCCCCAAAAAAAAAATTTTTTTTTTTCCCCCCCGGGGAAAAAAAAGGAAAAACCCTTCCCGAAAATTTTTTTTTTTTCCCCCCCCCTTTGGGGGGGGTTTTTGCCCAAAAAAAAAAAAAAAAAAAAAGGGGGGGGGGCCCGGTTAAAAAAAAAAAAAACCCGGGGAAAAAAACAAAAAAAAAAAAAAAAAAAAAAAAAAAAAAAAAAAAAAAAAAAAAAAAAGGGAAAAAAAAAAAAAAAAATTTAAAAAAAAAAAGGAAAGGAAAAAAAAAAAAAAAAAAAAAAGGGCCGAAAAAAAAAAAAGGGAAAAAATTAAAAAAAAAAAATTAAAAAAAATTAAAAAAAAAAAAAAAAAAAAAAAAAAAAAAAAAAAAAAAACCCGGGCCCCCCCCTTTGGGGGGGGAAAAAACCCTTTTTTTTTTTTTTTTAAAAAAAATTTTTTTCCCTTTAAATTTTTCCCCCCCGGGGGGGGGGGAAAAAAAAAATTTGGGGGCCCCCGGGGCCCCCCCCCCCGGGGGGCCCCGGGGAAAAAAAAAAAAAAATTTTTTGGAAAAATTTTAAAAAAGGAACCCCTTTTTTTTCCCCCCCCCCTTTTTGGGCCCGGGGCCCTTTTGGGGAATTTTTTTTTTTTTTTTTTCCCCCCCCCAAAAAAAACCAAAAAAAAGGGCCCCCCCGGGGGGGGGGGAAAGGGGGTTTTTTTGGGTTGGCTGGGAATCAACCCCCCGGGGGGCCCCGGGGGAAAAAAAAAAATTTTTTTTTTTCAAAAAAAATTTCCGGGAAAAAAAAAATTTTTTCCCCGGGAAAAAAAAAAAATTTTTTTTTTGGTTTTTTTTTTTTTGGAACCCCCCAAAAAGAACCCCTTTTAAAAAAAATTTTTGGGGGGGGGTTTAAAACCCCCGTTAAAATTAAAAGGTTAAATTTTTCCCCCCCCCCAAAAAAAAAAAATTTTTTTTTTTTTTTTAAACCAGGAAGGGGGGCCCCCAAAGCCCCTAAAAAAAAATTTCCCCGGGCCAAAAAATTTTTTTTTTTTTTTTGGGGTTTTGGGGGGTTTTTGGGGGGGGGGTTTTTTTAAACCCTCCCCCCGGCCTTTTTTGGGGACCCCCCCGGTTGGGGGGGGTTTTTTGGGGGGGGGGCCCCCCCCCACCTTTTAAACCCGGGGGGGGGAAAAGTTTTGGGGGAAAAGGAAAAAAAAGGGGAAAAAAAAGGGGGGTTTTGGCCCCCCCCCGGGGGGCCCCCCTTTTTTTTTTCCTTTTGGGGAAAAAAGGGGGAAAGGGGTAACCCCCTTTTTTCCCCCTCCGGTTTTAACCCCTTTTTTTTTTGGGGGGGGGCCCCCCCCCCCCCCCGGGGGTTTTTCCCTTTTTTTGTAAATTTGGGGGAAAAAAAAAAAAAACCCCTTTTTCCCCCTTTTTAAAAAATTGGGGCCCCCAAAATTTTAAAACCGGGCCCCTTTTTTTTTTCCCTTTTTTTTTTTCCCCCCCAAAAAATTTTTTTTTTTTTTTAAAAACCCCCTTTTTTTTCCCCCTTTTTTTGGGGGGGGCCTTTCCTTTTTTCCCCCTTAAATTTTGGGGTTTTTTTTTTTTTTTTTCCCCCCTTTTTCCCCTTTTTTTTTCCCCCGACAATAGAGCTCTAAGCCAAGAGGAAAGGGTCCTTGTGCCAGGGACCTGACATGTGTTCTGGGACGTTTGTGTGCTCCAGGCTCTAGGCCTGGGTGCATCATGAAGGCTAGGGACAGGCTATCAGTCAGTTTCCTCCACCTGGCCCAGGCCTGTAGCTTGGCTGGGATGATCAGGTTGTGGTGGGGCCCAGCTGACTCTGGTTCTTTCCCCGGGCAGAACAGACCTTTCTAGCTTCTGTAGTGGAGGCTGAGGGAAGGAGAAAATGAACTTAACAGCATCATCTGCTTCCGGCAGCTCAGAGAACTTGACACTCAGGGTCAGCTGTGATGGCCTCAGATCCCTACTGTGAGACTCGGACAAAAGTCACCTTCCTTCTCTGAGCCATTTCTGCGCAAGGAAAGTGGAAAGCCCAGCTAGTCAGTCTCCCTTTAATTCCTCCTGGTGACTCTGAACACATCCTGTTTTTTCACGGACTTGCCCTTTGCCTGTGTGGGCCCCATTCCCTGAGTGGCCTTTCCTTGCTACATACTGTCACAATTCTTGTTTTTCAACTTTTAGCTCTGGAACTATGCTTAAACCACTATCCTTATAACACAATGTTCTGTTCCCTCCCTCAGACTTCTGGAGGGCAGGGACCAGAATGACATTTCTGTTTATTGAGAAAGTCAGTCATGACTATTCTAGGCATTCTCTCTCTTCCTAGCCTCCCCACAAAGTATCATTACTCTTACTTGACAGGTGAGGAGACTGAGACGCAATAAGGAATGCCACTTGTCCAGGGTCCCAGAGGATAGGTAGCTTGGACTTCCTCATCTTTTTGCCCTTAATATCTGTGTGCGCATGTTTTCTAGACAGGGTTTCTCTGTGTAGCCCTGGCTGTCCTGGAACTCATTCTGTAGACCAGGCTGGCCTCAAACTCGGAGATCCACCTGCCTCTGCCTCCTGAATGCTGGGATTAAAGACATGCACCACCAGTTGTCCAGTTTAGCCATTGGTATTTTGAAAGAGGGTCTTCCTATGTAGTATCTTACAATGGCCTCAAACTTGTTTTGCAGCTTGCTTAGGCTGCTTAAAGTCTTATCATTTATTTTATTTGTTTATATGTATGTGTGTTTTCCTGGATGAATTTATTGGCCCAGGTGAGTACAGCAGCCTGTGGAGGTCAGACATCCTGGAACTGTAGTTACAGGCGTTTGTGAACTGCCTGATGTGGGTGCCAGGAATGGAACCCGAATGCTCTTGCAAGAGCAGTAAGTGCTGTCACCGATGAGCCATCTCACCAGCTCCACAGCCTCAAATTTGTCCTCCCTACTGCATGTGCCACCACACTCACCCTCAAGCACAGCATCTTGCAGCAAGGCTTAGCAAATGAGTGTTCACCACAGTGGCTGAATGACTGGTGACTGAAAGCATAACTGAGAGTCTGCATCACCTCGTGTGGTGGTGACAGGCCTGAGAGACAGGTGCTTAGTTATAGGTAACTGTTAGAATCCTGATGCAGGTATCAGGGTTACAGGGAAAGCAGCTAATAACGGGTGGAGCATTATAGTGGTGAGCCAAGAGGTGCAAGCAAGTAGCAACTAGCTAGCCCTGGTCACACACACAGGCAGACCTACAGAGGTCATCAATTGGTCTCTACCGGCTTGGAGGTCCAGAAACCGAAACACTTTCTGTTAGTGACCCACCCATGCCCAGCCCTACTATCCAAGTACCCAAAGTCCGAGGTCTCGGCTTTTCATTTCAGGCAGTCTTTTGCAAACTGTAAAGAGCCTTCCTGCTTTGCTCTGTCTGGCAAGCCGCCTTTGAATGAACTGGGCCTGAGGAATGACCTCCCAGAGCTGGGCCCTGATATCTTCGGGGTTCAACCATGTTTCCCTCGCCCCTGCCCCATCCCTTCCCCTCCCATGTCCCTCGGTCCTCTATCCCATGCTTGTCCATTTTCCCTCCCCATCTACCCCTATCTATTGTGCAAGATGGGCTGGCACACCTTCTAGGGCAGGTCTGATCAAGGCTGGGGGACTTCCCCAGTGCAGGCAGCTGCGGGCGAGATTGGGGCAGGGGGTAGGAGGCAGGAGGAAAGGGGCTGGAGAAATGCTGAATTCCCACACGTCCATCCAGGCGTCCCCTTGCAGTCCCTACATTGTTCTCGGTGTGGGAAGGGAGGGGAGACGCTTAGGCTACAGCACCAAGGGCGCTCCGTTTTCTGCGATACCTCCATCAGCCTTTTCTTCGCTGCTATCTGAATTTGGAGCATACCAGGCGCGTCTGCCCCGGGTCTCCCTTCTGGGGATCTTCTCTTTGTCTTAGTCTCCTCGCTGTCTAGAGGTCCCCTCCCGCCCTGGACTGGAGAGGAGGGCGTGGCTCAGACAGGGGCGTGGCCTGGCTTCTCGGGGCGGGGCGGGCTCCTGGGCCTGGGCGCCGGCTAGAGAGGCAGCAGCGGCCAGCGGGAGGATCGCGGCGGGGATCTCGGTGGGAGTGCAGAGGAGCCCAGGCGGCAGCCGGGCTGCGGGGCGGCGGGAGCGGGGCCTGTGGACTCCATGGCGCCAGCGGCGTCCGTCTGAGTAGCGGCGGGCGGATCCGGCCGCGGCTTCTCCTCGCCATGGGAGACATACTGTCCACACACCTGGATGACGCGCGGCGCCAGCACATCGCAGGTGAGGACTGCTCAGAGCCCGGCCGGCCTGGGACTTCACCGGGAACCCCCGGGCCACGCCTCCGACCGCGCGGGGCTGGGGAGGGGGTCCCCGAGAGTCAAGGCCCGGGTCGGATCGGGAGCCGGCCAGACCCTACTCTTCCTCCGAACTTGTTCCCTCTCGGTCTGGACTGCCCTTCCAGGCCCTTCTGTGTGCTCCCTTTCCCCTTTGAGGAGCCTGGGATCCCATTTCTCTACTGGAACTTGCTCCCCTTGGAGCTCAGCCCGGCCAAAACTCTGCACTTACAGCCTAGATCGCGTGGTGGAGGGGTCGCGCCCCATCCTTCCCAGCAACTTTCCAAGCCTAACCTCTACTCCAGACTGCCCCATATAGTCAGACCTTCCAGACTCCCCCTCAGCTGCCTTGTCCCTCCTCGCCCTGGCCTCAGCCCGGGTACACGTGGCTGAAGCTTACAGGGGGATGGGCCCTTGGAGAGCCGGGGACCGAACGTGGAGAGTGGGGCTAAGGAGAGATGGGGGTGCCCTTAAAGGGGCGGGTCCCTGGCTTTTGGCTCTAACTCATCAGAGTGCTAGCACTACAGCGTAGGGGGTCTGTTTATGGCCAGAGCTGGCTCCCTCAGATCCAGAGTCCAGTCTCCCAGTACCTTCCTTCAGCCAGCCCCGATCTCAGCCTGTCACTGCATGGTGGACACTTCGCAAGAGGGAGTTGCTCCCAAGTCTGTGGAGAAGCACTTGATCCTGGGTTCACTGTGGAGGGGTGGGAGATGGGGTGAGAATCTCAGGCTGTCCCAAAACTTGGGCTGACCACAGGCAAGTCAGGCCAGGCAGTCCTGAATGTAATTTCAGCTTTTTTCCCCAAGTGTGTGATCTTGAGCCAGTCTCTTTGGTTTTTGTTTTCTGAGCCAGGGTCTCAGGATGTAGCTCTGGCTGTCCTGGAACTAGCTCTGTAGACCTGGCTGGCTTTGAACTCATAGAGATTCACTTGCCTTTGCCTTCCGAGTGCAGGGATTAAGGACCCGGGCCACCACTGCCCTGCTTGAATCAGTTGCAATGTCCAAGAGCGTTGGTGTTGTCTTTGAAAGGGGTGGGTGTTGCCTTCTTGGGATGGCTGCAGCGGGCTTAGTGAGCCAGGCTTAGTACAGGGCAGTACTGAGGAGGCACTGAGACTTGGCGTGCCAGCCAGTTGGGTTCATCAGAGCACGTGAAGAGGAGACAGTTCCTTTGGTTTCATTTGTCTCCCTGTTTATTAAGTGTGGGGTCCCTATATTATCTTGATGTCCTGTTGGGTGCTTAGTTATATCTTCCTTGATAGCAGGGACCCTAGAGCAAGGCAGGTGTCCCTTACTCTCCCCCACTTCCAGGGCTCAACTGTAGCAGGGCACAAAGAAGGTGCCAGAGAAGGATTATCCAGTCACTGGGCCAGGCCTGGAGTTGGGCACAGGAGGGGGTGATTTAGACCATTTCTCACCTCTGAACAGCTAGGGGTTAAGTCCTGGAAGGCCTCCTTGTAGGACAAGGCCTGGGCTCAGGAAGGGCAGGGCGGAGTCTTCCTGTCCCTTCCCTGTTGGTGGCAACCTCCTGGGGTTCTGTAACAGTCTCTCCATTCAGGGCCTCCTCTCAGGGCTCTCTGCAAGCATGGGTGGGGTGTGCCCTACTTCAGTGGGTTTTTTCCTCTCTCCACACCCAGATCTCCCACCTTCCCAAGTCGTAGGCTGAGAACCCACCCCTGCCCTTCTGGCCAATTCCCTGAGTGGAGCCGGAGCTGGGACAGTAAAGTGGCCTCTTCCGCTCCGGGCTGAGTTTGTTTTGTGGGTACAGGCTGGAGAAAATAGGGTTGTGCCCACTCGGAGCCTGCTCACCTTTCCTCCAAACACTTGAAAGTGCTATTAATAACCCTCTTCAGGTGCCCTAGATCCCATAGCGGGCTCACCTGGGGAGGGAGGCGCCTGAAGTGTAAGGGTGGGTGCTACAAGAAGGTAGTCCAACAGAGAGGGGAGGGGGGCGAGAGAGAGAGAGAGAGAGAGAGAAGAGAGAGAGAGAGAGAGAGAGAGAGAGAATATTAACTTCCTTAGGAATCTGTTGGAGGGAAATGGGGTTGTGTCTTTGGCATCTCCAGCCACCCATTCAGTCCCCTCACCCCACCCAGCAGGTACATGATTAAAATTCCAGAGTCCTCCCTCCCTGTGAAAGTGTCAGCTGTGAGAACACCCCTCCCACAGGGCCCTAAGCTCCCAGGCCTGTTAGGGTGCTAAGGCTTGGCTGGCCACCTTCCACCCTCCCTTAGCAGGTGAGCAGGTGAATACCAGCCAGCAAGTCCTGGCAAAGGTCAGGCGTGCCCTTACCCAGGGTGCTGTTCTGCTGCCCGGGCATCTTTCATCCTGTCATTTCAAAGCCTCTGGCAAGCAGAGGCTTGTTCCAGCCCAGTGCTGGAGATGCTGGTAGCAGGGTGGTTTCTGCACATTTGGTATGGAAGGGGCCTGAGAGCAATTGAGCCTGTGTCACCTAGGGGCTGCTTGTTTTCCCTAGATCTCAGTTTCCCTAGATATGAACGGAATGGGGTGTGGCACCTGGTAGCAGAAGACCCTTCTAGCAACAAGGGCCTACAGACCTTGACTGGAGCAAAGTGTTAGCTCGATGACCTTGGGCCAGCATCTCTTTTAGATTTATTAATTGTATTGTATATGTGTGGCTGTTTTTGCTCCCATGTATGTCTGTGCATGGAATGTGTTCCTGGTTAGAAGAGGAAGGACATCAGATCCCCTGTGGCTGGAGTTATAGATGGTGGTGAGCTGCCATAGTGGGTGCTGGGAACCGAACCCATGTCCTCAGCAAGAACAACTGCTCTTAACCACAGAGCTCTCTCTCCAGCCCACCCCCTTTTCTTTGTAAGCTCTCCACCACTGAGCTGTGACATCTGAAGTCTTTTTATATTAGTTATTTTAGGATAGTTTTACTAAATTGCCCAGGTTGCCTTGAACTCAGTTTGTAGCCCAGGCAGCACTTGATCTGACTAACTGGGATTACAGGCCTGTGCTACCAGACCCTCCCACCCCATGATTTACTGAGGACTGGATCTCAGTTTTCTTATCAGTGAGATGGGAGTCACAATGGTAGTTAGGTACTGCTGAGAGGACCTAGTGGCTTAAAGCAGAGAAGGTTCTGCCCAGCCTTAGGCAGCAGTGCTCAGCAGACATCTGATTATTGAGATTGTTCGTGGGCTTCTGTAATGGGCTTCCCTCTAGTGTTGGAGTTTAAAGGGTGGGGCAGAGGCTGGTATGGTTTTTCATGGATTTGTCCTGACTCTGGAGACAGTGTGTCAAGTTCCCAGAATGTGAACATCAACCAGAGTTTTTAGAAGCTTTGATTCCTTCCTGGCTTCCTTCTGCTGTGACGGTTATGTGTGATGGATGTGGGCTATCTGGTGTGGATTGAGTAATTGGTGACAGAGACAGTGTAGAAGGAGCCAGAAGACAGATCAGTGACTGAGCTGTGCCAGTCCATCCTTTCCATGAAATAGGGGACGGGACTCTCATACGGGTTCTGAGCACTTTGAGGGATTTTATGCAAACAACTAGAACCCCCAAACCAAGATGCTACAGGTGAGGGGCAGGGCCTGGAGCCTGAGCTGCCAATGGGAGAGGTGTCATTGGCTGTGATGGGGAATCACCTTTCTCCAGGACATCACCAAGGGGCACTGTGGCTCACACCCTCAGTAAAGGTGCTTGAATGCTCCCACAGAGGTCAGACTGCCCCAGCACCTGTGATCAGCTCTACCCACCCTGCTCTCCCTTCTGGCTAACTCCTTTTTAAAAACAACAGGTTTACTGAGACCCAGTTCCATGCCCACCCACAGAAAAGGATTTTCCGTGTATTGGCTGAGATGTGTAACCGCCTCCGTACATCTGAAGACGTTTTTTCAGTCCACTTGAAATAAACCCCAGAGGCATCAGCAGCCACCGTACCCCACTTTCGCCAGTCCCCTCAACTCTAGGCAACGCTGGCTGAACTGCCTGAATACCTCGGGGGGGGGGGGAGGTCTACAAAAATCATATCTTCCACCTTTCTTTCTCGGCCATCACTCTCCAGCAGAAATGGATTGTTTGGTTGTCTCTTCAAAACCAGTGTTCACTCCTCTATGGACCTGTTCCTTCTACTGAAGGTGCTTTTCTGTGCCTGAGGCAATGTTATTTGTGGAGAGTTCTGCTAATAGCTGCTTGGTTTTTTACTGGCATCTGGCTAATATGCATTGTGCTACTCAAACCTCCCTGTATGTATCTTGCGCTAGCAGCTGGTATTGGAGGCTTCACGGAGAACTTTGGGGGATAAATCCATTCACAGCCTTTGGAAGGCCGCACACATTACATACCCTCGCCAAGACCTACTTCATTATTGAGGTTATCACCTTTCTGATAACCGGGTATGAAAAGGGGATCATGTTTATTTGTCAAGAAAAGCAAATAATACCTGAAAATTGATCTTACCCCCCCCCACACATACCCATTTACCCCTCCCCTTCTAAAAGTGGCTGCAGGTGCAGGAGTAAAGGGGGGGGTGTTCCACAGGAGTGATGGTGGGTGTTCCACAGGAGTGAAGGGGGGTGTTCCACAGGAGTGAAGGGGGATGTTCCACAGGAGCGAAGGGGGGTGTTCCACAGGAGTGATGGGGGGTGTTCCACAGGAGTGAAGGGTGGGGGTGTTCCGCTGTCACCCCCTCTTTGCTGCCTAGGGCTTTGCCAAGGGACTAGGCAGGCCGGATGCTTGACCAGGCTTGGGTCAGCCTCTGGGGGTAAAACTGTCTGGGGACTCAGTTATCTCTCGTGTTGAGTCTTACATAATGTGCTTTTGTTGGCTTTGACCCCGCCATCCCCTCCCCCCAACCTCTAGTCTTCTATTGGGTCCTCTCCCACCCTTTAGCCTGTGCTCTGGCCTCCTGGGGGCCTCCCACCTCACCCTCCAGGCTTCCCACACAGGCTGCCAAAAGAGACCTTTTTAATCCCAAACTGGGCCATAGCCCGCCCTCCCTGCCTCCTGCTGGCTGAGGAATGAAGCTGAAAGACAAGACAGGCTGCTCACCCACCCCTGCCTGACCACGCTGCCCTTCTGTGGAGTTCACCCGCCTGCCCCTGCTCATTGTCATAGGCTGCTGGCATTGTGACTCGACACTGTGTGTCTTGCTTCTTTTTCTAAACCATTTGCAACAAACATCTCTTCCAAGGGATGCATGTCCTTTCATGGGAGGACACACAGACATCTCTTAGGCTTCCTCCAAAAGTTGGCCTTTGGGTTGCTCCTACTGTGTAGGCTTTTGGAGCACACAGAGTCTGCTATGTATGAGCCCTCCCCGGCTGTGTTTGGCTTTCCTGCTGAAGACAGACTCATCTCAAAGTCATACCCTTCCCCTATCCCGCCTGCTTTTATTCATCTGGCTGTGTCTAGGAAGGTTCCCTTTTGGGAGCCCACGGGACCCTGGAGCATCTGTTAGATGCTAGTCCACTTGAAGCCACTGCCATGAGTTGGTAGTGTGGCCCCGGGACATGTGACCACACAGGGACTGCTCCCCTGGCTTGCTGCCCACAGGGACTGGTCCATTTCCTGTCTGAGAATGGCGGGTGATAGAGAAGGGAGGGGCGGTTCTCAGACTGTGAATGCTAAAATAGGTTTTAAAAGATGGTCTCAAACTCACTGTGTAGCCGAGGAGGAGGATTTTAGTCAGGAATCTACCCCAGGGCCTCACATGTGCTCTAGGCAAGAAGCTCCACTGACTGAGCTATAGCCCAGACTAAATTTTTTTTTTTAATGATTTATTTTTGTGTACACTGCAGCTGTCTTCAGACACACCAGAAGAGGGCATCAGATTTCATTACAGATGGTTGTGAGCCACCATGTGGTTGCTAGGAATTGAACTCAGGACCTCTGGAAGAGCAGTCAATGCTCGTAACCATTGAGCCATCTCTCCAGCACCCAGACCAAATCTTTTAATTGAGCACTTACTAACAGTGCCATGCTATCCTCTGCTTGGATTATCTCACAGAACTACCTCTACAGCAGTCAGGACACAGGGAGAGCAAGGCCTTAGCCACTAGGTCCAAACCCTACTGTGACTACATAGCTACGATGGACAGGGGCACAGTGTGGGAAAGGCCGCAGAGAGACCAGGACAGGGATGAGGGGCGGGGCATGGGAGTGGGAGGGATTGAGTGGGGACTGTGCAGCCTATGTCAGAGACTGCACAGATGCATCCCACCGCGTAGTCATTACTCAGTCTGAGGCTCACAGTCTGTCTTTGAGCAACCACCCCTCTACCATCGTCCACCCCCCCAGAGCCCCCCTGCCGCCCCCGAGCTCTTGACTCACCACTCACTGTCGCAGAAGCATCATCCTGCGGTTACAGATTCCTGCACTGCCTTTTCCTTCCCGGGCCCCACCCCCACCCACTTCCCTGCCTAGTGAATCCGGGCTTTCTGAAGGCTGAGTGGGGAGCAAAGCCTCACAACACTCTTAGAGTTTCAGGGCCTGAGTCACTGAAGAGGCTGAACCGTGAAACTGGGAGAACCGGAAGTGTTGCTCTTGTGGTGCCTTGCCCATCTGGGACCCTGCTCCATTAGGAAATGCGCTGATTCCAGCGGCCCATCGTGAGCCCCCTGCCACCACCCCACCCCCAGCAAGATTTATTTTTTTGCGTAGCTTAGGTCTAAGTCTTGGCTCTACCTCTATATGAGTTGGGTCTCTGGGACACTGATCTGTCTTTGAGCATCATGGCTCTTGGTAAAGATGGGGATTGTTGGGCTACAGGGCAGTTGGGAGGATCCAGGATGTAATCTTTGGATAGTGGCGTATGGTAGGTGGGTGCGTGTACAGTAGGTGGGTGGTAACAGTACAGTGAGTGACAGCTGCTTTGCTTGTTTGTTTGTTTGTTTGTTTGTAGACAGGGTCTCACATATCCCAGGTTGGCCCCGAACTTGCTCTGTAGCCAAGGATGACCTCCACCATGTGCTGGCATTACAGGTATGGGACACCACACCCTGTTTATGTGGAACACATGTCCTAATGAGCACCAGCTGAGCTATGTCCCAATCTTGAAAGACAGCTTACATTTTTGTTTGTTTGTTTTTTCGAGACAGAGTTTTCTAGTGTAGCCCCGGCTGTTCTGGAAGTCACTCTGTAGACCAGGCTGGCCTCAAAGTCAGAAATCTGCCTGCCTCTGCCTCCTGAGTGCTGGGATCGAGGTGTGCGCTACCACACCCAGCTTTTAACTTTTTTTAATGGCTGTGGATGTATGTGGGTGTGTGTGGGGGCACATGTGTGCCATGGTGTGCATCTGGAGACTGGGGGACAGCTCTGAGGAGGTGGTCCTCTCCTTCCCGCTTTTCTGGGGTCTGGGAGTCGAACACTTTGCCATCTTTGTGTCTTAAGCACGTGTGTCCCAGCCTGAGTTATGCCACCAGCCTTTGGTTCGGGATGCCTGAGGTATTCAGACTGTATGTGCAGAGCTGTAAGATAGGACTGTGGTCCCCAGCACTGTCCACTCAGTGTCTGCCGTGAGGTGGACACAGAGGATAAAAACACCTTGTGTCTGGAATTAGATTTGTGACTCTGAACTGGGTCTTGTTGACTATTTGCTGTGTGATCCTGGACAGTGGCTGTGCCTCTCTGATTGTTCTCATTTGTGACTTCAAGATTAATATCTTCTTTTGGGAAGTCTCTGCCTTTGAAAACCCTTTCCAGGAGTCTCAAGGTGCCCTTTGAAGGCAGGACCACATAGCTTACTGTGTGGAAATAGGGGTGCATGCCTCTGAGATCTTTTAAAGGTAATGTGCACTGGCCCTAGACACAGCTGGTCATTCTTTCCTTTATTCAATAGTTATGGAATTTCATCTGGGCTCCATGGTGCATGCCTGTAACCCCAGCACTCAGGAGGCTGGAGAAAGAGGGTCAGGAGTTCAAAGTCATCTTAGGCTCCATAACCAGTTGGATGCCAGCCTGGGTTATATAAGACCCTGTCTCAAAGCAACAGCAAAGCGGTAGTTTTGAGGACCCATAAGTGGTCCAGCAGGTGCCACACCCACCATTCAAGCCTAGCTCCTGAGTTTACTCCCAGAACCCACGGTCGAGCGAATGGTACAGAGCTGTCCTCTAAGCATGTGCTGTAGTACTCTTGAGGGTCTCCACCCCCAAATGCTCTCATGCAATTGAAAAAAAAAGTTTTGGTGAGCCAGTGGTAGAGAGCTTGCTTTAAAAAGGAAGCAAAGAACAGTTCCAAGGCCCTTCCTGTGCTGAGACAGGCTAACCATAATTCTCAGTGGTCGCTGATTGCCTGGAGCTTCCTGGCTGGCTGTGTTCTCACAGGGGAGGGTGGGAGAATGGGAGGTGGAAGGAGCCATAAGCGTTGGCCTTGGAGGGGAGGGGCCTTGTCCTGAGAGACCTGGGGAAGCTTGGGTCATTTCCAGGTGGAAGTGACACCCAGGCGTGGTGGTGGGCTGAGCATGGATGGGGAAGGGGGCTAGGGGTGGGGTGCAGTCAGAGAGGCATGTCCCTGTAGGGCATGGCCAAGGTCTCCGTGACAGAGACAGGAGCTTCCTGATATGTACCAGTGTGGGCCCTGCTGGGTTGAGGAAACCTCTGCAGGGCTGACATCCTGCAGATGCTTGGCCCTTAGCCTCTGCTTCTGTCCTTCTGATGTCAGGAGGCTCACTGTGTTCCCTGACAGCTCCAAGTATAAAAACTGGGCATCAGAGTACATACCCAGGCCTGCTAGGTCCCCATATAGGGCCAGGGAGGCTGTGGCAGGGTTTCCTGGGGTGTCAGCTACAGCTGCCATATATAGACTCTGGCTCAGGAAGTCCCTCCTCTCAAGGGGAAGTGTGGGGTAGGTGGCCAGTGAGATAGCTCAGCAGGTAAAGGAGCCTGTCACTCCTGTCTGGTAATCCTGTCTGGTAATCTGACTTTGATCCCTGTAACCCACACACTGGATGGAAAGAACCAATTGCTGTCAGTTGTCCTCTGACCTGTGTGTGTGTGTGTGCCGTCCTCTCCAGACACATAAAATAAATAAAATATAAAAAGAAACAAAATAGTCGGCTGGTGGTGGTGCACACCTTTAACCCCAGCACTCAGGAGGCAGAGGCATGTGGATCTCTGGTCTACAGAGTGAGCGTCCAGGACAGCCAGGGCTACACAGAGAAACCCTGGGGAGAGAGAGGGAGGTCATAATAAGAAAGCTGAGATCAGGTTTTGTGTGTAGGATGGGGGCGGGGGCTCTAGCAGGTACCTCACATCCAGGAGGAAGATTAAATTGTGGCTTGTACAGTGTGAACCCCACTTTCCCTTTCCCCCTGTAGGTTACAGACCAGGAAGTCAGGTCACACAGTCTGAGTGCCAAGGGACATTTGTCAAGTTTTTCCTCGTTTATACCCCATCTGTGTCCCTTCCTCTCCTTGCCTACCTGTGCAGTGGTCGCTAGGCCCATGTTGAGAGCTCAGTCATGTCAAAGCACAGAATAGCCCTGGTGGATGTTAATTGACAAAGAACTTGCCGAGGAGAGGTAGACATTGTTCAGAAAGCTGTCGTGGACCAGTGTAAACCATGTGCTGGGACAAGGCTGTGACATAGCCTTGATTTTGTGGAACTTTTGTGCAGGCCAAGGGAATTCCAGCAAGTAGTGTGGTTTATGTGACAGGCAGTGCATGCTTATGCCTTTCTAAGTGCATGACATTGAACAGTCTGTCAGCCCTGTTCAGGAGGTTTTGTATCTGTCTGTGATAGGTGGGAGTAGGCTAATCCTAAGGACAAAGTTTGTGGCTTTGGTCATGGCACTCTCCTTGGAGCCTCAGGTGACAGTAAGGTGGGAACACTGAACCCATTTCTTGCCTCTGGGGTATCTACAGGTGCTGAGAGATGCGCTATAGAGTGCTTGGCTTGTGCCATGTGCATGCAGTGACAGTCTAACCAGATGGCTCTGAGCTCCTGATTCTTGTATTTTACCTCCCCATGCTGGGAATATGGACATGGGCACACATCCTATTTCCTGTGGTGCTGGGGGTTGTGCTCAGGACCCCGTGCATGCTGTGTGAGCATCCCACCAACTAAGGCACATCCTTAGCATTGAGGTTTTGTTTTGAGACCGAGTGTCACCATGCAATCTAGGCGGCCTTGAACTTGCAGCGTTCTTCCTGCCTCAGCCTGCCTCAACTTTCCAAATCCTGAAACTTACAGTGTTTTATGTATCTGAGTTTGTTGTGGAGCTCACTCTGTAGACCAGGCTGTTCTTGAAATCATAGAGATCTTCCTGCCTTTGCCTCCTGAGTGCTGGGATTGAAGGCATGTGCCACCATGTCCAGCTGTGTGTGTGCTTTGAAATGAAGAGTGGTGTTTGGGGACCCATGTCCTATTGGACTCAGGAAATTTGCACACAGTTGACTGTCAGCAGAAGTCCCTGCCTTGACCTTAAAGTTTCTGGTGGGTATTGGGACTGACCTGGACTCCTCTGAGTCTCAGGTGGGAAGACTGAAATGATCTAATGTCGGAGAGTAGGAGGGTCACGAGGTCAAGGCCAGCCTGGAGACCCGTGAAAGAAGAAAGAAAGAAGGAAGGAAGGAAGGAGGAAGGAAGGAAGGAGAAGGAAGAAAAAGGAAGGAGGGAGGAAAGAAGAAAGAAGAACAAAAGGAAATATTTAACCAGCCTTGTCCTTTATTTCTTCACTGAAGAAACGGAGATCTGAGAGGGAACAGGGGGCCCACAATCTCAGAGGCCACAGAGCTGGACCCAGGCGCCTGACTGCCCTCTGTGTCATGGCCCAGCCCAGAAGCAGCCAGGAAGGGTGACTGGGCCCGGCCAGGCGGCAGAGGTTATAATTTTGAAAATTAAGTAAATAAACAAGTCCTCCGCAAGCAAGGCAGGCCCTGTGCGGCTTCACAGACGGGCCTGTGTCTGAGGACAGCCCAGGCTTGTCCACTCAGACAGAAAACTGCATCTGGTTAAAAATAGCCAAAGCACCACCCTCCTTCCACCCCCACCCCATATTTAGGCTGCCAGGAAAAGGGGAGGGGGGATAGATTGCCCTTCCTTGTGTGGAGTTGGTCCCAGCTCCCTGGGAACGACCACAGGATATAGTTCTCCAGGCTCAGGACAGTCACTGTGTGACTTTAGTCAAGTCTCCTCCTGTTTCTGGGCCTCAGTTTCCCCTTCTTTTTTTTTTTTTTTTTTTTTTTTTGGTTTATTGAGACAGAGTTTCTCTGTGTAGCCCTGGCTATCCTGGAACTCTGTAGGCTGACCTTGAACTCAGAAATCTACCTGCCTCTGCCTCCCAAGTGCTGGGATTAAAGGCGTGTGCCACCACTGCCCGGCATCCCCCCCTACCCCCCTGTCTGTGAGACGAACTCACTGTGCAGCAAAGGCTGGACTCAAACTGGGAAAGCCCCCTGCCTCTGACTCCCAAGCGCTGAGGCTAGAAGGCTGTGCCACCGCTGATAGGCTCAGTTTCCCCTTCTTTAAAGTGGTAGTGATCCCATCTCATGGTGACAAGATGGAAAGATGGTGTGGGTCAAGTGTGTACACACAGCAGGCCCTTTGTGTCTCTCTGACCTGGCTGTGGCCTCAAAGGCTGGTCTGTTACTCTTGGCCTGAGGCGAGGCTTCTGCACTGAGCAGAGGGGTTGTTTTCTTATCAACCCAGGACTCCCCTAGTCTTAGGAGGCCAAACCTCCTCCCAGGCACAGCTGTTGCAAACAGCACTGCTCAGCTTTCCTGTTTTCCTGTGGAGACTGAAGTAGAATCCAAGACTAGCGAGTTGAGGTCCTGCCCTGCTGGCCTGGTCCCCTCCACCCATACAAGGCCCAAAAGACTTCCTGTGTAATTAGGGGCCACTGCCACCTTCCCACCCCCTACTAAGTCACATGGAGAGC
Source organism: Mastomys natalensis (assembly GCA_021653895.1). Classification (NCBI taxonomy): domain Eukaryota; kingdom Metazoa; phylum Chordata; class Mammalia; order Rodentia; family Muridae; genus Mastomys; species Mastomys natalensis. The sequence goes on along the minus strand of JAJTUV010000842.1, from coordinate 662,177 downwards.
TTTTAAGAGGCTAGCTCTGTGTATCGAGAGGCCAGTCAGCAATAAATGGACTGAAAGCTATGTGATACCTTGGACTATACCTGCCTCCAATCTAGGCCTCTTTTCCCCATAATACAATACATAATATATAATACATACATACATACATAATACCTTCTCTAGACCCTTCTAGGCTCTTCTTGGGGTCATGTTATAGATACTAAACGACACTACAGGACTCTCAGCCTCATTCTATAGTCCCCGGTGCTTGGGCTGGGGCCCTTGGCTGCCCTGGTGGCCATCCTTACTAACATTTGTAGCATCTGAGGGTTGGCTCCTCTGGGTTCCCCTGGGATTCCCTGGGTGGACAGTGGCTTTGGTGATGACAGCCTGCTTTTCCAGCTACTGAGCAAGCACCCTTAGGTCAGTAACTGTTTCCCTTGCTGTAAAGAATGTCACTGATCCTTAATGTTTGCAAAGGCTGTGAATCTGTGTGTGTCTGGGAGTCACCACTCCTATGATGATAGACACATGTTGCTCAATACGTAGATATGTGGAGATAAAAAGATGCCACTTGGGACCCGAGAGATGGTTCAGTGGTTAAGTGCACTTGTTGCTCTTGCAAAGGATCCAGGTCCAATTCCCAGCCCAAGCTCACAGTCGTCCCTCACTCCAGATCGAAGGGAGCCGGAGCTCTCTTCTGACGTCTATGGTTGTACAACTGTGTACACATGTACACACAGGCAAAGCATTCATGCAGACAAAATAAAAGCATATAAATAGGGAGGGAGAGAAGGAGGGAGGGAAGGAGGGAAGAAGAGAAGGAAAAAGAGAAGAGAGAGAGAGAGAGGCCACTCTCCAACCTGGATGCATAGGGGCCTTGGCCTGGGATTTGTGGTGCACAAGAGTGGACAACGGTGGAGAGTATGCATTTGGCTGCTTTCAGATGCAAGAGAGCCCAGCCTTTCTCTTTTCCCTTAGAAGGAGTACTCTGGGCCTATTGTGTTTGAGGCCATAGGCACAAGGTGCATGCATCCACACAGGGCTTCCTTCCTCTGCCTCATTCCCCTTACCGTGACTCACTGGCTTTCAGATCTTTGTTATTGTTCTGGAGGGTAAGGCCAGAGATTTGGACAGCCTGGTCCTCCTCCTGGGCTCCTGACCCCTGTCTCTGGACTTGGCTGAACTCTTAATGTGACAGGCAGGGACAAGGCAGACCCTCAGCACCATTTGAGACCCCTGTGTACTTGGCACTGAGCTGGTGGCTGCCAAACCCAGACCCTAGGTCCTGCCTGTGCAAAGTGGTGTCCAGTTGACTGCTGTGCAGTTGCCACCTTTCCTTGAAAGCTTTCTTCTGTCCCGTGGGATAATTATTGTTATTTGCTTTCCTGTCACAGATGGAACAGCTTCCTGATGGCCTGGGGTCCCCTGAATGGGACCTAAGGCAAGCATTTTTACCCTCTTAGTGACTTTGTTCCTTGTTACGTATCTTAGAGAGGTGTAGTGACAGGGGTCCTGTTGCTGGCTTCACGAAATGTTGAGGTGGGGGAGCCAGGGGTTTGTGTCCCTAGGCTGAAGTTGCTGTGGCTGAAGCCTTGGAACCTTCTAAAGGCCAGGCAGGAAGTGGTGACATGAAGAGATTGATGGGCCATGCACCCACAAGGCTGAGAGGAAACAGACTAAGCCCTGGGTTAAACCTATGTAGCCACTCTCCAAGGAGATTTAACCCTAGCCCAGTGTGTAGCCAAATGGTATTGAAGGATACTGACTACACAGAGGGAAGTGAAACCGTGTATCAGTGGGTATAATCCAGCTGTGTAACATGTAGCCGGTGTAATATGTAGCCGTGAGAAGGGAAAGATCTGTAGACCAGGCTGGCTTTAAACTCAGAGGTCTGCCTGCTTCTGCCTCCCAAGTTCCAGGATTAAAGGTGCGAGCCTCCGCCCCCTGCCTCCCGTCACTAGGGTCCCTCCCAGCTTTTACCTGGGCGCTAGAGATCCGAACTCAGGCAAACTCAGGTCGTCTTGCGTGCACAGCAAGCGTTTCACTTGCTGAGCCATCTCCCTAGTCCTTTCCTGATTTTTTTTTTTTCTAAAGCAGTAAACATATCAAATTAAAAAGAATGCTGTGACCCTGTTGGTTATATTTCTTGGAGAACAATTCCAGGTCTCTCTCTGACTCCAAATCAGAGTCACGCCAGTCTGACAAGAGCCAAAGGGGAGTTGAAAGTGCAGGCAGGGCCTAGGGAGAAGGAGGAAAAGGAGGAGGGGGAGGGGGCGGGGGAGGAGGGAAGAGTCTGGTGTTATCTGTCTGTAAGGTGAGCATGGTGGCTAACTACTCCTTGTAGTACCGTGAGCTTCACAAGGTCTGCTGTGCTTGGCACAAAATGACCACTGTGGAAAATGAGTCTCCACTGTTTGAGTCCCTGAGGCTTTAGAGGAGGGGCCTCTGAGATAGGACTTGAAGGATAGATGGAGGAGGAGAAGAGGTCCCAAGTACTGGTAAAGGAAAGCCTTCCAGTAAGATGTGTGTTCTTGCTGGCCACAGCCACAGCAACAGCTGTGTGTACCGGGCACTTGATAGTTGTTTTGCAAAGTGCCATCACGTACGTGTCTCTGGGAAGGCTAGGCAAGTGGACTGCTGTGCCTGCCTAGGTGAGTATGTCTACCCAGCCTTTCAGTGTTGGGAAGACACTGCTTGCAGATCTGACCTGCTGCAGTTTCCCAGGCTCTTCAGGTTCAGGAGCCCTTGACAGTGACGGGTCAGGAAGAGGAAACAGAGATCTAGGCTTAGATGACAGCTTTAGTTGGCATGCAGTGGTGACCTTTTCTACCATTGATGTGTGACTAGGGCTGGCTCTGTGCAGTCAGGGCCCTACCTTTTAGGCAGTTCTGGGACTGTCTGTCAAGCCCTCAGTTAATCTAGCCCCAGAGGCTGGCAGGGGCTGTCCAAGAGCTGAGTTAAGCTTTCTGGGAAAACCCCATTGTCTTTCTGTATCTTAGGTTTCTGGAGAGGACATTGTGCAGCTCTGGTGTGACCTCACGTAGTCAGAGGACAGATAAAGATGTCTTCAGATGGCTTAGCAGTTAAGGTTTTATTCGAAAGCCTGGTGATCTGAGTTTGATCCCTGAAGTCCAATAAACTGGAAGGAGAGCCAAACATAGAGGCACACCTTTAATCCTAGCACTCTGGAAGCAAAAGCCAGCCTAGTCTACAGAGTGAGTTCCAGGACAGCCAAGGCTACACAGACCATATAGATAGAGGGCCATATATGGTGGCTCGAAGCTGTAGTACCATCTACTCAGGCTATGGGCCTGGACCCTCCCAAAGTACTAAAGACAATGACTATCCCTTCCCACAAGAGTGGCAGGCCCAAGGGATTACTTAATCTTAATCAAATTGATCCCAAGTTCCATCCATCCACCTAGGGTGCAGAAAGGGCCCTGTCCTTAACTATTACCAGCCCCTTATTCAGGACAGAAGCCTGACCAATCTTGAATACAACTTGGCTTATTTTATTTATTCATTCTGTTTTCAAGCATGTGGGACTCTGGCTACCTCGAAGTTGTGATCCTCCTGCCTCAGCTGCCTGAGTAGATGGTACTGCAGCTTTGAGCCACCATACATGGCCCTCTATCTATATGGTCTTTGTACCTGACACCACAGCCTGGGTTGATTTTCTGTCAGCTCAGCTGCAATCACATGAGTTGCGCTGGTTCATCTTCCAGTCTCCTTTATTCCCTGTGTCCTCTTCCTCCCTGGCCTGGAGAAAGCATCTTTCTCCTCTTGTCCTCATCCTGTCAGCTCTCAGGACCTTGGGATCTGTCTGAAAGCTGTAGATAACAGTAGCCTGTGAGTGTGTGCATGTGTGTGTGAGTCCATGAGTGTGTGGGGGCGTGTGAGTGATGGGTGGATGTGCAGGAGGGGCTGCCATTTCCAGGCAGCTTGGGAAGAAAGTAGGCGTGGTCTTAGAAAAGGACAGTGGTGTTATGGGCATCCAGCAGATACATGGTAGGGGCGTGGAGTCCGTTCAATCCTTTCCTGTTGGGCTGAAGTAACTGGAACTTTCTATTTCTTGGTTCCCATCAGACCTGCACAGGCACTTATGGGCTCTCCCTGTCAGACAGACGGGTGCCAAGTGCTCCTGGCACATCTTACTGGGTCCTTGCAACTTTTATTGTTGTTGAGGCAGGGTTTTTGTTATGTAGCCCAGGCTGACCTTGGATTTGTAATTTTCCAGCCTCAACCTTTCTGGTGCTGATTACAACATACCAGTGCTGCACCCAGCTTAGGTGGGTCATTTTATTTAAAATTATTTAAAAAAAAATTTTTTTTTTTGAGACAAGTTTCTCTGTTACATAACTCTGGCTGTCCTGTAACTCACTAGATAGATCAGAGTGGTCTTAAGCTCACAGAGGATCTGCCTGCTTCTGCCTCCCCAGTGCTGGGATGACGGTGTGCACCACCACACCTGCCTGGAAGAGTTTTTCCTTTTTAGAAGTATTTACTTTATGTGTGAGTGTTTTGCCTCTACATCTATGTGCACTACATTTATGCTTGATATTTGAGAAGGTCCGAAGGACATTTACTGGACCTCTTGGAACAGGAGTTGTAAACGGTTGTGAGCCATGGTGCTGGGAATTGAACCCAGGTCCTCTGCAAGAACAATAAGTGCTCTGAACTGCTGAGCTATCTCTCCAGCCCCCAAATTACATTTTTTGGGAGGGAACTTTTTAAAGACAGGGTCTTTCTATGTAGCTCTGGCAGTCCTGGAACTCACTCTGTAGACCAGACTGGTCTCAAAGTCACAGAGATCTACCTGTTTCTGGCTCCAGAGTGCCATTAACACAGGCTGGCTCATTTTTAATGCTCATTTTATGGAAGAAACTGAGACTCAGAAAGCTACAGCCAGTGGTGGAGCTGGATATGTGTGGTCCCAAGTCTGAACTGGTCCTGCTTACCCCTTTGGGGCAGAATCTTCTTCTGCCTCTGCTTGCTCTGGTGGCTGAGAGCTCTCTCTCTGCAGGTCACCTGCCCCGATCTGGGCATCAGATGCAGATAGAGCTCTTGCTGAGGCTCTGGGGGCTGTCTGTGTTCACCTGCAATCTAGCTTCAGTTTGATTTGGCCATACTTTTTCCAGGGAATCTTCCAGACTCTGATTGTTCATGGCACGGTGCCATCCAAGCATGTCCCTTCCTCCTGTGCCTTGAGCTTACCCACTAGGAGACCATGGGAAGGAGTTTAGACATAGAAAGATAGACACAAGAAGCTAGCCTGAGGCACAAGTGACAGATAATCAAACTCTTGATGATCTTGGATTCCCAGCTGGTGCTGTCTCTGGGGATGATGACCCTGCATCTCTGAGGACTGATGCTGTGTCTGGGGTGGGGTGTGTGAGGTGACACCCCCATCTACAGTGTTGTAGGACTAGGGCTGTGGTTGGGTGAGGTCTGCTGGCTATTTTCTGTTGAATCCACTTCCCCTTTCTGATTAATTAACGTTAGATCCTAAACATGTTATGTTTCCCATTTTTCCCTCCTCCCTCCGTTCCTCCCCCCACCCCAATCCCCAGATAAGACAAGATGTCTCTTGAGATCCACCTGCCTCTGTCCTCTGTCTTCCAAGTGCTGTGATTAAAGATGTCTGCCGCCATGCCCAGCACGTTTCCTGTCTCTTTCTCTTTTGCTTTTTTTGAGACAGGGTTTCTCTGTGTAACCCTGCCTGTCCTGGAACTTGCTTTGTAGACCAGACTGGCCTTGAACTCAGAGATTTGCCTGTCCCTCAGGTTCTGGGATCAAAAGTGTGTGCCACAGTGCCTGGCTATGTTTCCAGTTCTTGATTGCTGTGCAGAAGGACTGGGTAGCCCCTGCTAACTGACAGGCGCCCTGCCCTAGCCTCTAGTGCCGGGCAGATGAAATGGACTCTTTTCAACACTTCAAGCACTGCCATTAGCAGTGCCAACTCCTGTTTTTTCAGGCTCTGTGGAGTTACTCATTTCATTTAATCCTTCTAACACCTGACGAGGTAGGGGCTGCTTCTTCAAATGTACAGGAGTGGAAACTGCGGGAAACCATGTGCTCAGTCTCCTGGAGGCAGTGAGGTGGGCTTATCTGAAATTGCCATCTATGTCTAGAGCTTGCTGTGGCATGGAAAGCCCTTGGTCTACACAGGGATGGGATAAACAGACTCCTGCTTCCTTGCGTGTCTGAAGACTGGCTTGGATTTCCTGTGTTGTCTGCTGGACACACTTGTGATTCTCAGCTCCCTGCTTCCCACTGTCAGGGGCTAGATGCCCTGGACCCTGCAAACTGTGTCATTTGCCCTCTGGGTTCCTAGTCAGGGTGGTTACCCATTGTGGGGTCACTTTTACACACTGTGACAGAGGATAACTTGTGGGAATTAATTCTCCTTCTCCCTGCGGGATCCTCACTAAACTGAGGTCGTAAGCCTTGGCTGTAGGTGCAGAGCCAGATATCATTTTGTTATTGTTATTATTGTTTAAAGTTTATTGATATTTATTTTACATATGTATACCACATGCATACCTGATGCCTGTGGAATCCAGAAGGGGGCATCTGATCTCCTAGAACAAGAGTTCCAGCCACTTGTGAGCACCATTGCAGTTTCTGGGAACAGAACCCCGGTCTTCTGCAAAACCAGCACGTGCCCTTAACCATTGAGCCACCTCTCCAGCACCGTTATGGTTTTTCATTGACAGTCAATCTCCTTCATTAGATTCCTAGAGCCTATCCCTGGAGACACGCAGAGAGCTTGGAGGGTAGGCATGATGCCAGCCCTGTGGCGGGCCTGGGGTGGGCTCTCCTGCTGTGGGCTGCTGCTGGAGGCCTGGGCCTCCTTTCTCTGACTGCTCCCCCAAATGCAGGGACGTCCGTATCCTGGCCTCCTAGAACAGGCTGCCAGCTGGAGGCTGCGGGCACAGAGCTGATGCCAGGCAAGTGGGTGGAGCTGGGGAGAGATGAGAAGGCCTTTGTTTCTCCTGTTTGTGTCCAGATGGGAACTGATTTTCCCTGACAGAAGTGGAGGCTGTGAAGAGCAGTCCCAGGTTCTCCCCAGCCCCACCCCCAGACATTTCCCCAGGCCTACACCCTGGCTGCCCTCTCCACCCCTCAGGCCCTCCTGCCTCAGCTGTTACCCTTCATGAGACCTGTTGTTGCTGAGTTCTGGTTAAATATTTACTAACTGAGAAGTTTGTAAGGCGGCTTTGTGTGAAGTCCTGAAGTCCTAGGTGACTACTCCCAAATCTGTGTCTGGATAAGGAGACCCAGCCCTCCTGGGCCTTCAGAGTCCTTTACAGGTGGCCTTTGTAACTAGATAACCTTTCCCCTGGGGTCATTGTTTACATTCCTGTTTAATGGATCAGGGAGAGAAGGCAGAGGCCAGGCTTGGGTTCTGGAGAGTCAAGGTGGGGAAAGCCTGGAGACCTGCTTCCTAATCTCCGGACCTCAGTCCCCATCTATCCATGGGTCAGCTTTCCTGAATCTTGGAAGATCCCTCCTGAAGCACCAGTGGCCAGTTAACAAGGGGATGTAGCAGCTCAGGATTCAGTCAGCCCAGCCCACTAGATGCCTTGACCATTAAAATAGGACCTATCTATCTCAGAGTTTTCCATTACCGTTTGGGGTAGCAGGGGTCTGTGATGTCATGCCTGGTTTGCTCTCTTATGTAATGCTGGGCAAGTCACTGAATATCTCTGAACCTTAGATCCCTCATCCAGAGAATGGGTCTGTCATTTTGTCCTGGTGAGGGTTAAATAAAGTCACATGGTGACGATTCTTGCTAAAGTGCTTCAGAAAGCTGCCCCCCCCCCCCCCCCCGTGTGGCTCTGGGCAACTGTGGCATGCATTAGCTCATGCTGCGATGATTATAATTATATGCAAATGGGGAACCAAAGAACCTTGTGATGGGGAGCAGGGGGAGGCAGTCTGACTGAGATTCTGAGTCTGGGAGTTGAGGAAGGTTGAGTGCAGATTTGGAGATACACTTGGTGTCAGTGGGACACAGCCAAGGGCAGGGGCTGGGAAGGGCAACGTGACTGAGAACCTCTTCCTTGGATTGCATTCATTGCTACCCGCTCGTGGCCTGCAGCATGTCAGGACATGGGGTAGGAGCTGTGTCATTGCAGATGGGGAATCTACGCTCTCCTGGGGCTGTTGAAGGCCACTCATCCTTAACAAAGCAAGTCACCTGATCTTCTGGACATTTCCACAGTCCTTAGGGCCTCTTGGCCTGGAGGACAAGTCTCTGATCTCCCAGTGTCTGTCTCTATAGTGGCAGCAATGCTCCTAGGAGCTTCTGGGCTCTGGTAGGTCAGGATTTGCTCTGCTATTCTGTGACCTATGTGAGAAATGCTAGGTTCCCAGCCAGCCTGGTACCTCTCCACCTGTGTCTAAATTAAAAAAAAAAAAAAAAAGATTTGTCATTTATAGTGCTGGGAATTGAACCCAGGCCTCGTGCACAACAAGCAGATGCTCTACCACAGTCCTGTGTCCCTAGCCTCCTTCTGCGTCTAGCGGCTGGCTCTAGACATTCTTCTCTAGCAGTCTCTCCTCAGTGAGATGGCAGAGTCTCTATCCATCCACCCTTTGTCATTTAAGAGTGAACTGTAGTGTCTGGACACCTGTTCTCCCCAGCCTACAGCACAGACACACCGTAGAGTTGTGTTCATAGGGAGGGGGGGTTTTCTTTGTTAATTCCTGATCTTCGGAAGGAGAGTTAACTGCAGGTCTCTTCAGGACACCTGCGGTGAGAAGGGAGGGAAAGCTCATGTGACATCCACTTCCCCAACAAAGAAGATCTGTGTTGGATATGTTCCTTCGTCCTCCAGAGCCTGCGAGGCCCCAGCTTCCGCACTGGCCGTTCAGCATGAGGCGTCTAGGGTGGATGTAGAGCTCGTGAGAGACTTCTCATAAGTGTGGATTAGTGGGGAGCATCCTCCCATCCTGAGGATTTCCAAAGGAAGAGAATGGGGACAGGGTGGACTGAAGGATCAGCGTCCCAGAGGGGGGGGATAGTCAGGCTACTGTGGTTATAATAGGAGCCATACCTTTACCCCAAGGACAGGAGGACCCTTAAAAGTCTGTGAGCATGGAGGACCAGGCAACTCCCTACTACTCCTGGTGTGGGAAGGGCTAGAAGGAGTCAGGAGTAAGTCTGAGGCTGAGGTAGGTGTCAGTGGGTAGTGATCGGGCTGGGGACAATGGCAGGTGGTGCAGGCTGAGCTAAGGCGAGCTGGCCTGTTGACTGACCTGAGTCAGCTCACAGTTCTGATGGGCTGGGGCCCAGAAGCTGAGACCAGGCACCTGCCATTGCTAAGGACACCCTCCTTCTGGAGCATCTCACCCAGGGGCCAGCATCAGTCTCTGCTCTCTGCACAAGGCTGATCGTCACACTTTCTCTTCCTGGCTCTGGTTCTGCAAGGTCCTGGCCTGCTGGTCCCAGTTCTTCTCATGGGCTAATGGTGCCCCTCCCCCATGCTGGATGATGAAGCCTGTCATTACTTTTCCTCCCAACTTATACGTGATTACAGGTCCCAGACAGGAGCCCTGCATCAGCCCTCCTGACAGGGGCCACCCACAGGCTGCTGCATCCTCTTCAGAGGCTGGCAGTGACGACAGTCTTGGTGGTGGGTGTGAAAGGTCTTTCCCTGATTTTGGTTCCCCGTTAGACTCAAGCTGTCCTGAGTCTGTGTCGTGTGTGTATGTGTATATGTCTGTGCATATACACACACACATATATACATATATATTTATATATGCAGTGTATATGTGTGTGCCTGCATGTGTCTGTCTGGATACCTATATAGATATTTGCAAGTGCAAGTTATGGCCAGAAGTGGCTCCCGCAGTTGCTCCGTGCTTTACTTGTGAGGCAGGGTCTCTTACTGGAACTCCTCGGTTCAGTTAGACTGGCCAGCTAATAAGCCCCAGGGCCTCATTGTCTCCTCACCAGGGACCTGCATGTCTCGTCTCTGCTTCCAGCACTGGACTTAGAGAATTGGGTGCCATGCCTGAGTATGTGGGTGCTGAGTATGCAAACTCAGGTCCTTGTGGTCACGTGATGGGCATTTTTACTAGCTAAGGCATCTCTCCAGCGTGGCCCCTATACCGCTTGCTCTCCCCTTTGACCTCCCCCTCCCCGTATTATTTATGTGCTGTGTGTTCTTCGAGAAGTCACTGAACCTCTCAGAGCTTTGGTGAAATAAGGTCCATGCAGGGCCAGAGACATGGCTCTGTCAGGGTGCTCTCCTTGCCTGTGGGAGGTCCTGAATTTGATCCTCAATGCTGTAAGAAAACAAATGCTCATACTTTGAGATGGGTGTGGTAGCTCTCTAGAACTCGGGAGGTGGAAGCAGAGGGCTCAGGAATTCAAACTCATTCTTGGTTACATAACAAGCTTGAGACCAGCCTGGGCTACATGAGACTGTAGTATTATCCTGAGTGCCAAGGAGACCTAAGTGGTCCAGGAGAAAGATTTCAGGTGAGACAATGAGACCTTATATACTCCCGTCCTTATCTGTTGGGCTGTGCTGTGTGACTCCAAGAGGATGTGACTACCTCTCTGGGCCTCAGATCTCCTGGCTGTGCCAGTCAGATGGTGTAATTACTGGTATTTGACTTCATGACATAGGGGACCTGAGTCCCCACCTCCACCTACCTCAGTCCTTAGTTTCTGGGGTGGGTGGGTCATCATCCTGGCCACCTCCCCCACCTCCCTGTCTGGAGTCCTTGCCAGTGCTCCAAGAACCAGGCAGGCCAGTTCTGAGTCTGCCCCACCCTACAGGTGCTGTCTGTCACCTGCTAGGTTTCAGTCCCTATGAAACCCTGAAACTGGGCTGGGCCTGGTAGTGAGGCTTGTTCCACAAGCCCACTGGAGGGACCGGCCAGACCAGGACAAGTTTGGCTCAGTGCCCACATCTGAGTCCAAATCAGGGCAGGGCTTGCTCGAAGTCCCTGTGGTCCACATGAAGTCGGCCGCCCTCCTGGTTGGAAATTGTCTTCTTTGTCCTAATGCCATCCTTGTGGACGGGGACTCGGGCACAGGCTCTGGGTCTCAGACCTGGGACTCAGCTCCTGCCTCTGTACTGGTTCCTGAACAGTGCAGGAGGGGCCTAGTTGTGTGAACATCTGACATTAATTAGTCAGTGCACCTGTGGATAGAGAGCATGTAGGGTTTCTCCATGGGTACAGCATGCCAGGGCTCACAGAGTAGAAACTGCTGAGACCAACATTCAAGTGTTGAAGGTAATGGTTCTCAACCTGTGAGTCTCTACCCCTTTGGTGGTCAAATGACCCTTTCATGGGGGTCGCACATCAGATATTCTGAATATCAGGTATTTACGTTACGATTTGTAACAGTAGCAAAATTATAGTTATGAAGTAGCAATGAAAATAATCTTATGTTGGGGGGGGTCACTACAACATGAGGCACTGTATTAAAGGGTCGCAGCATTAGGAAGGCTGAGAAGCACTGGGTTAGGGGCTCTTCCTGCAGCATGTCCCCCAAAGGACCCCGCTCTGCTTTCCCCATATACAGCTTAACCTGCAGAATGAGCCTGGCACCCCTCTGCCAGCTCCCCAAGGCTTCAGGGAACTTCAGGGCACCCTGGGACCCTTGTTCTTCATACCTTCTGCTATCTACACAGGAACTGGTGTGATCCCCAAAACTGTCACTTTGGAAAATCAGAGATCAGCACTCTTCCGGCCACTGAGCTGCTGTTAGTATCGGTCATGTGTGCTGTCCTTGTAGGGCCCCATGCCTTCTGATCATTGGTTTGCTGGTTTCCTCATTGCCTAGTCAGGCGGGTACTGATGTGCCATCTTGCAGAGATGGAAACAAGAGAGGGAAAGTGCCTTGGCCAGGACCACATAGCTCTGTGGGCGGAACTGGGACTTGAACCCAGAGCCTGTACTTGCAGGCCCATGTGGCGATGGAGCCCTCGTTGTGGGTTGTATCCTGTCCACTTCTCAGTCCCTCTGTCCAGCCTGAGGTGGCTGTGGTCAGCCCCTGGTCTACTTGACTCACTGGTACGTCCATGGAGGTGCCAAGGCCAGCATTTTGGTTTGCTCCCAACTCAAGGGCTAAGATTTTTATTAAGACCTTAGGTCATCTAAGACCTACTTGCCCATTTAGCCAAGAGAGGATCAGCAAGGGAGGGAATCTCCAATAGGCTGGAAGGTGCCCGGCCAGCCTTGACTGCATGGGAGCAGGTAGGGGGCTAAATCTGACACCCTCAGATACATGACCTTGAGAAAGTCTCTTGACTTTTCTGAGCCTAGGTGTAAAAGGAGCAGTGGAGCTTTGCTTCCTCCTGAGCCTGGGGAGGGATCTAGAAAGTAAGGCTAGAGCCCCATAAGGCACCGTGTGGCAGTGTGACATGCCCCTGGGGATGGAGAGCTCCTGACAGGCTTTGTTGGCCTGGGACAGCTCACTTGTGCTCACCTGGCATGCATGGAGCCCAAGTCCAGTCCCCAGAAACACAAAAACAAAATGACAAAATCCCACTTCTAACCTGGTATGATGGCACAGCTTGGTAATACCAGTATTTGGGAAGTAGGAGAATTATCTCAAGTCTGAGGTCAGCCTGGGCTACATAGTAAATTCTAGGCTAGCCTGGGCTACATGGAGAAACTCTCTTCACTCAAAGAAACAACTCTAATTCTTCCTCCCAAAATACCTCCTCCCTTTCCTTCCAGGCTATGTGCCTCAGGACAATGTGGGCTGAGAACCCTGTGCTCAGCTCTCAGTGGGCACACACAGCTGGGGGAGGGAGGAGAAGAACACTTTATTTGTTCTGGACCCCCGTCCAGGGAAACAGCCTTTTTAGAGCTCAGTGGAGTCCCTCCCTTTTTTAGACATGGTCTAGAGCCCAATGCCTGCAGCTCTGGTGCCCTGAGGCTCCCTGGCACAGATAGGGCACTCAGCCCAGTTCTAGAGTCTCCAGCTGTCCTCAGGGTGACAGAGAACCAGGCAGGAACCCTGGGACTACCCACATGGGGCCCAATTTGTTTTTTGTTGCCTCACAGTGGAATGACCTTCCCTGAGCCTCCCCTTGTAACCTGGGAAGTGGGAATTTGTATATAACACGCTCCCCTGGGGAAATCAGTGTGCTGGAGGCAGAGCCAGGTAGCCCAGCATCCCTGTGAGGTGAGGGTTAGTGCTGGCAGAGGGCAGCAGAGATGGGGCACCCAGTCCAGGTTGGGGTGGTGATAGGAACCTGAGTGTGCACACTGGGGACACACCAGCCCTACTTCTTTAACCCCTAGTTTGTCTGATCTTTGGGTTTCTTTCTTTCTTTTTTTTTTAACAAAGTCTTTATTGAATTTTTTTTTCAAGCTTTAAAAGTTATACCTGGTAATAAATAGCTCAGCCCACCTTTTGCCCTATAGTTGCACGCTGAGCACTGTTATAATTAAGACTAGTGTTTTTGGTGTCCTGCGCTGTATGGCCCTGCCTGTGTCCTGCCTGGTCTGACCCTGTGAAGGGGCTCTGTGATGCATGGTTTCTAAATGAACCTGAGGGTCTGAGAGAACTGGGCAGCCCACACCTCACTCTCACCCGGCAGCTGGAAGTGGGCCATCAGTATGCGGCCCTCGATGCCCCCTGAGCATCAGTGTCTGGGGCTGCTGAGTCAGTCCACGAGGGAGGGTGAAAATATGCAACCCGGTGGGTGAGGCTAGCCCACACCCATAGACAGCCCCACCCAAGCATCTGGAGCATTGTACTAGCCTCCAGGTTCTGGGCCCAGGATTCCTGAGGTTGGCGCGCTCTCTCTCTCTCTCTCTCTCTCTCTCTCTCTCTCTCTCTCTCTCTCTCTCTCTCTTTCTCTTTCTCTCTCTCTCTTCTCATCAGGTGGGGCCACAGCCCGCCTCTCCCCTGCCCTCTGAGGTTCTGTGGGCAGTGGTCAGAGCCCACTCAGATCCTAAGTGTCCCCATCTTCTGTTATCTAGTGAGCCCTTCACCCTTTCTGGTTCAGGGTAATCTTCAGTGTGGTGAGCTTTGGCCTGGGAAACCCTACTTAGCATCTACCCGAGACCTGTGCACTGGGGTGTCTCCAGAGGCTGTGAGGAGATTTGAAGCTAGTGTGGGCAGGTGTGGAGAGAGGTCTGCCCCAGGCTCTAGGTGCCACCTGCAGACACCCAGGCTGGATGCTGAGTCATGGAATCCTGACAGCCCCCTTGGAGCTAGCTGCATGCAACAGAGAGACAAAAGTAGAAGCTATGACAGCTGCTTATGATGCCAATATGCAGGAGGGTGAAGCAGATTGCTATGAATTTCAGGCCAGCCTGGGCTACATAGTAAGTTTCAGGCCAGCCTGGAGTATACAGTTAGACACTATCTCTAAAGAGTTGCTAAGTAGCATTTATGGGGTCGGCACTGTGAAAGGCCCCTAAGGAAAGGGACTGCCTGGGCTTGGGGTACAGTGGACAGGGAGGTAAGGCTTAAGTCTAGGTTGGAACCCCATGGAATGTTGCTGACCTTTGGGGTTCCCTTTGCCCCCACAAACCCAAATCTTCACCCTTTGTGTTTTGAGAGGGCTTCCTTAGTACCAATCAATCACATGATTCTTTTCCCGCTGACTGTCACATCTCCAGAGTGTGACTTCCCTGCTCTTGCGTGACTCTGTCCACTACTGTCCTCCTCTACTAGCTCTTCCTGAGGTGGTGCCAACTCACAGATTATCACGCTTCCTGCCACTTGCCTGACACTGCCCTTGGGTCCTGTTGCTGCCCCTCCCCCACCCAAATATTCTTATCTTTGCTCCATAACCAGTTTGGCCATTGGTGCACCCCCAAGGTTCCTTCTCTCAGTTAAGCTCCTGCTGTGTGGCCCCATGAGAGGCAGCCAGCCCCTCCTGCCACCACCCATGTGAGGTTTGTACTCTCAACATTAGCTGCCATCCCACCCCACCCCATCTGATTCAGAACTGAACACAGATATGTAGCAAGAGGGTCCTGCCTCCCACATATTGGTTGGTTCTGGAAGATCAGCTTTCAGAGGGTTTACGTCAAGTTCACTATGGGTCCTGAGGTCAAAGAGTGGGGAGGGTAAGCTTGCAGTCAGGAGTGGGGTCCTGGCTAACGCTCTTTGTTCTTGGGTACATGAGTGTTTCCTCACATCATTTAATGGAGACGGACTCCCACCCATTTCTACTCTTTCCTTGGACCCTGTGGCTTCTCCTCTCCTCTCCTGAGGTGCGGTCCTGTCTTACTTGGGTAACTTATGCTCACCTTTGTGAGGACAGACACTGAATGCCTTTCATTCCAGACCCTTGGGTGGGCTTGGCTACTCCAGCCCAGTCAGTGCCTCGGCCTAGGGAGCTGAGCTGAGCTGCAGCCTCCTGCTGCCCTGGCTTCCATTTGTTAGGGGTCACAGGTTCTTCTGATGCTTCTAGAACCTTCTTTGTCTGCACACCCTTGTCTCAGACACCCTGGATGGGATGATGGGACATGACTGGATCTTCTCCTGGCTCAACTTTACTCTCCCTGCTTCCCTCACAGGTCAACCGATATGCCCTTTGGAGCACAGCTCTTCCCAGGCATTAGCTGAGAGCTGCTATGGGCCGGACGGACCCAGGTCCAAGTCTTTTTTCTTTTTGTATATGGCAGCTTCCTCCTGAACTTAACCTGGCATCAGGCACACAGATTTGCCATCGTTGTGATAATACTGTTTGAGGGTGGGCGTCCTTGACCTGGGTTGGGCCTCAGAGCTGTGGCTGAAACTCTAAGCTGCCATGCTTGCAGGACACTCATTTCCTGCAGGGAGTCTGGAGTCAAGCCCCCCGCGCCCCCCAGGCAAGGAGTGGGCCACTAAATCTCCTCATCCTTCACCTGGAGCATAGTGGTACCACTTCCCCAGCTCTCATGAAGCTGTCCATGTCCCTGGGGTTAGCAGCGTGTCAGCAGTAGCCCTTGGGGTGCCTGTCCCGCCGTCATCCTCCACCCTCCCCCTTCCCCTGCCTTAATATCCCTGGAACAATCTCATGGTCTCTGAGGGACTGTTGCTCTGCAGGGTTTTCACAAACAGGCGCTTAAATGCATTCCTTCTTCCCCACAAATCAGAATCTGGCCAGACAGGACCTCATTCCAGAAAAGCCTGCATGGCCGACTGGCTTTGCAGAGTGGTGGGTGAGCTACCCCCAGAGCCCTTGCCCCTCTTTCCTGTCACTGAAGTAGGATTATGGGTGCAGACTGGAGCCTGAGGTGGTAATGTCGGGATGAGCCTGGGTTCTTCATAGCCACTAGCTCCTTGCTGGGTCCCAGGGTTACACCCCAGTTCCATCACCCACTCTCTGTGTGACTTTGTGCTAATGACAGAACCTCTGTGGGTCTCAGTTTTCTTCTCTATAAAGTGACCATGACATGGGTCCTGCCTCACAGACCCACTGAGTCCTCTCATTGTCTTAGGCCACCGATCTGCAGATGAGCAAGGGGTTCAGATGAAGGACCAGGTCTTTAGAACTTGTAATCCAAGATTGTCATTGATGGCAGAGTGATCTGTCCTTGCTTTTAGTGCTCTCAATGTTCGGGGAAACTGAGGCCCAGGGAGGGGAGCTTCATAAACTCCTGGATGAGATTCTAGTGTAACTTTTTTGGACCAGGAGGCTCCTCTTCTCAGCCCTCTCAGTGTCTCAGTTTTCCCATCTGTAAACAGGGACACATAGACAGGATCAATACCAAGCCTGCTGCCTGCTGGGCCTGTTCGGGAGGCCATGGACCCACCCTTCCCTGTTCTGAAACTAGATAAGCAAACAGCTAGGAGAAGCAAGCTGTTGGGTTGCTGGACGGGAGCTGTAGCCCACTGTGGAACGTGCACCTAACGTGGACAGATCTCAGGGTTGATCCCTGGCTCATGAACAAGGCTTGGTGGCACATACCTGGAGGTCAGGAGTTTGAAGTCATCTTTCGCTTTGTAGAGAGTTTGAGGCCAACCTGGCTTCGTGAGGTCTCGTTCCAGAAGGAGAAGAACAAGGTTAACTTGGTAGATAAATTCAAGATATATATTTGAATCATGAGGAAATGACTCAAAAGTTTGAAGTGAGGAGGCTTATCTGTACCCCAACCCCTGCACCCCAAGGCCCGAGCCTGCTGCCTCTCCATCTTTCCCTGACTGGTTTATTTTCACAGGTAGGAATCATTCTCGTTCAGAGACTGTTACTTTCCATCTGTCACAGGGTTTGCCAGTCGTTTCCACCACGGCCTGGCTTTTTTCTGTCCTAGGAGAACTGGTTTGTGCTGGTTGGGCCTGCCACTGCACAGTTAGCTGGTGCTTGCTCACCTACTATGTGGTTAGCTGGTGCTTGCTCACCTACTATGTGGTTAGCTGGTGCTTGCTCACCTGCAGGGTATCCTAGGTGTGAGCATGCAGCTACCTTAGGGAGCCAGGCCCCACTCACCACACCCCTGTCCACCCAGGAAAAAAAGCAGTGTCTCCCACTTGGTGCTGGTTTGGTCACTGATGAGGCTGAAGCTCTCACAGGCCTATCGGGTGTGGTTTTCTGTGTGCGGCCACTGACCAGCTTCCCGTCAGGAGTGGGTACCTACTTTGTGGAGACAACTCATGACCAAAGCCCTTGTCTAGCGTGCAAAGAGAACAAGGCAACCAGCCCCAGTTTGGGTGAAAGGGTGTTTGTGCTCTGTGTGGACAGTTTTCCATGTGAGACTTTGCAGGCCCGATTCCCCCGGTGTCTGTGGTGACCTCACACTCTCATGCATCCTTCCTTTTCAGAGAAAACTGAGAAGATCCTCAGAGAATTCCTTCGTTTCTATGAGGACCAATATGGTGTCTCCCTCTTCAACAGCATGCGTCATGAGATCGAGGGCACCGGGCCACCGCAGGCACAGCTGCTCTGGCGCAAGGTGAGAGGCATAGGGAGTGTCCAGCCTGGGCTCTGCACCCCTTCTGCTATGGGGTTCTGCTATTAGTTTCCCTATGCTATTGGTCTGGTCTCTAAGGGCCTTCATTAGTTGAGGATAACCTGCTTCACTTGCTTCCTAGTCCTGATTGCCAGTGCCACCCCTCCCCCACCCACCAGTGCCACCCCTCCCCCACCCACCAGTGCCACCCTCCCCCACCACCAGTGCCACCCTCCCCCACCGCCAGTGCCACCCTTCCCTCACTGCCAGTGCCACCTCTCCATTGTCACAGCAGCATTCTGCAGTCTTGACAGCTCAGGCTACTCACCTGTCAAGAGAGATGTGACAAAACCCTGGTCCTGCTTCCTCCCCTCCAGAGTGGAAGTGGCATGGTCCCTGCCTCACAGAGCCATGGCCACTGTCCCAGGCCACATGTTCTAGTTCCCTCCCCTCAAGACTGTGGGAGCAGGTGCTCTCCCTGACATCATCATTTGTTATCCTCTTATTAGCATTAGGGTTGGGTTTGCTGAGGAAGCTGTCTGGATCTACCCTGGGGTGTCAGTGTGGCCCGGAGTGGGGACCCTTGTGACAGACCTGGGGGGTGACAGGGCTGGGGTGAGGTCAGGAAGGAAACAGTGGGTTTGGCTGCTGAGTTACCCAAGGAGAGGCAGAGGGTAGGTAAGTGGCTGGAATTCTACCCTGGAGCTCTCTGAAGGGAAGTCTTACTGCTGAATGCTGGTGGTCAGGGGCAGGGGCTACAGCTATGTGGTGGTCTTTACAGTTCTACCAATGCTCAGGGTGACAGCCAGCAAATGGCTGTTTACAGGGTAAGATGGGAGCTGGGAAGATGACTGGGTGGATCCAACCATAGTCTCAGCTGGTCTGGAGAGGGCTGCTTCAGCAAGGCCCTGAGGGTTGGTTGGGGAGGGGTTGACAGACAGAGGAAAGGGACTGACAAACAAGGAATCCTTATATACAAAGCCCCAAACTTAGCCCAGAATTACTGGGCTGGGCTGGGGAGGCATACAGAGCTGGCTCAGATTCCTAGCCTGGGAACCTTTCTTTCCTTCTGCAGCTTGCCCTGGGAAGAAAGAAAGGTCGGGCTGTTTGTCTCTGCTCCGGGTGTCGTGACTGACTGTAGAGCAGAGGTGTTTGGATCAGGCCTGCTATCAGGCCTGGCATCTGGGCACCCGCCCTGTGTAACAAGGAAAGAGAGGCTTGAATTCAGCCCAGATGAGCAGGGCCTACTCTTCCTACTTAGAAGGAAGGTCACAGGCAAGTCCAGTGTGGTGACACAACCTATAATCCCAGTATTTGGGGAGCTGAGGAAAGGCCAGCCTGGGCTACAGAGTAAGCACCAGGCCAAGGAGGACTATATCCTAGGACCCTGTCTTAAAACAAGACCAAACCAAACAAAAACAAACAGTGCAGGCAGCCCAGTTCCCAAGAGCCCAGGGCGAGTGGGAGCCGGTGCTGTATTAAGCATTTTCTGTGTTTGGCTTGTCATGCTCACAGGGCTGTGTGCTCATCCCGCCAAACAGGCTGTGTAGCCAGAGCAATGGCCTGAAGTTGCTCACGGTCCCTGAAGGGACCTTGGTGTCTCATGAGACTGATCGCCACGTAAAGTCATGGTACTGACGGAAAGGAAATAACATTAGTCACCAGAATGATCACAGTCATTTTCTAAAGAAACAATCAAAGCCCCGTAATAAGAGCAAATGGGGCTGGGCGGTGGTGGCGCACGCCTTTAATCCCAGCACTTGGGAGGCAGAGGCAGGTGGATTTCTGAGTTCGAGGCCAGCCTGGTCTACAGAGTGAGTTCCAGGACAGCCAGAGCTACACAGAGAAACCCTGTCTCGAAAAACAAAAAAAAAAAAAAAGAGCAAATGGGTTTGGGTGAGGTGGCAGGTCTGTGATCCCAGCACTCAGGGAGACTGAGGCTGGAACAGCAGTTTAAGGCCAGTCTGGGGTAAAACTGCTGTCTCCCTTCCCACCCCAGCAAGCAAAACAGTCAATAGTTGTTTTGTGATGGACAGTTTCTCCCAGCTTCTTGCCCTGCTCTGAAGGTCACTGGGGCGCTGTGGGGCTGGGGAGTTGCTTCTTTGGCACCTGTGTGGGGAAGCCAGGCTGGCCCCGATTTGTAGGGTCTGAAATACTTTGTACCTTCTACAGGCCTTCCACTCAAAACGGGACTCTGCCATTTGAAAAAACCTAATTTTCCCATTTTGAGATAGGCTAACCTCAAACTCCATCTGTAGTAGAGGATGACCTTAGACTTCTGGTCTCTGTGCCTCTACCTCCCTCCTGAATCTGGGATTACAGGCTTGTTTGTAACACCGCAGTTTACCTTTGAAAAAAATCTTAAAAATAAAATCTAAGCCAGCAGCCAGGCAGCCTCAGGGAGGGGCTCAGGATCGGGGCTATGCTTGGTGGAGGGGTACAGAGCTTCCCAGCTCAGGCATTGCCTCTGGAGTCACTGTAAGGCTGTCCCTAATCCCAGGGCCTTCCGGTTCACCAAACAGATGCTCAGCTGAGCTAGTGGGGCTGGGTCTTCCCAGGGTGTTAGGAAAACCCTAGCTGCTCTTTCCAGAAAAGACAGATTGGAGGGCTGGGTTTCAGAAGTCTAAATATAGACCACTAAGTGGGGGCCTTCTGACTTGGGCAGAACCCATGGTGGGGGAGGGGAGCAGACCCATTTTTTTCCTGTAAATATTTTCTTCTTGAGAGGAAACTGGGCTTGGGTCCTATTGTTTGAGCACAATGGGCTCTCCTTTTAAGAGTGCTGCTTTCCCCTGAGGAGCAGCAGGGGGCAGCTAGGGAAAGGAGACAGGGAAGAATGCAGAAGGAGGGGCAAGATCCACAGACACTAGAGGCCTGAGAGTCTGGGCACAGAGTCACAATGTCCCCCATTGGAACACACAACACTCGGTCCATTTTGTAACTGGTACCGTGTTTATCATAAAGTAAACAGAACTTGCCCAGAATTGGAGATCTCTAGATTCTCCTGGTTCCCATAGTCCATTGCAGCTTCTGTATCTCCCTTCCAGAAGCTTCCTTGATCTCTGCAGCTTCAGCTTGGGCTCCTACCCTTAGTGTAAAGACATCCCACCTCCAATGTCCAAATCAGTCCAGAAGCTGGGAGTGTGTCTCCTGCACTCGGCAAATTACTGTCATGGCCACTGTCGGCTCCCGAGTGCTTAGCCTAGTGTCTGTCACGAGTCAGCTACACCCTAGCTTACAGATGAGGGAACAGGCCGCTGCAGTCTCCCACGTCTTTGTGGGGTTTTATAGGACTATCTGAGTGTGTCTGCAGCCCACACCAGTCACCTCTCTGCCTGGATGGCGGCCCAACATCTCTCCCTACCCAGACTCAGGGATGCCAGCTGGCCACCGGCTGGGCTGGGAAGCTCTGGATACAAAGTTCAAGTCTTGATTGCACTGAGGAGAAACTGAGGCCCAGAGCTGGGCAGAGGCTTAGGCATTAGGAATGTCCAAGTGTGGCCTATGGTTTTGTCCTCCAGCTGGGTGAAAGCCCTGGGGAACAGTGGCAGGTGGCTAGAGGAAACAGCCTGCTCCCCAGTTCTCTCCCCGGGACCAGGAAAAAGTGAGAACCCCTAGGTTGGCATGGCTCTGAATGAATTCCAGACTGGGTTCCACTCTGATTCTATTTGAACCCAGAGTGAGCACCTCACTACCTAAACCTCAGGCCTTTATCTGTGCAGTGGGTACAGTGGAACCTCGCTTCTGAGTCCTGATGAGGCCAGGGATTTGGTGGTGGTGGTATGTGTGTGCGTGTATGTGTGTGTGTGTGTGTGTGTTTGCCGCATGAGGAGTTATAACACAGGCACTGATGACTGTGCCCCCGCCTTGCTGGGACCGTTCCTGTTCCCTCCTGCCCACAGGTGCCCCTGGATGAACGCATCATCTTCTCCGGGAACCTTTTCCAGTACCAGGAAGACAATAAGAAGTGGAGAAACCGCTTCAGCCTGGTGCCCCATAACTATGGGCTAGTGCTGTATGAGAACAAAGTGGTGAGTTTGGGGTGAGCCGGCTGCCTTCCTCGAGCTCCAGGTGGCTGCCCACCCTCCTCCAGGCTTACCTAGTTTCTTTTTTAATTTGAAAAAAATTTAATTTATTTTCATTTGATGTAACATTGATGTTTTGCCTGCATGTCTGTCTGTGCGAGGGCATCAGATCCTCAGGAACTGAGCTACAGACAGGTATGAGGAGCCATATGGGTGCTGGGAATTGAACCTAGGTCCTCTGGAAGAGAAGGTAGTACTCTTAACCACTGAGCCATCTCTCTAGCCCAACTTACCTAGTCCTTACTCTGCGACTCCCATTCTACCGTCTGAGGCTCCCGACGCCATGCCTTTCCCCTTTGTGCCTGCCACCTCCTATCTCTCCATGGAAGTTCCAGGGCTAAAGCAACATTTCTGACCCTTCTCCACTTCTCCAAGTCTGCTTGTTCTCAGAGGCTCTCCCTCTCAGTCACTTTGCCTGTGTCCAGGTGCCCACCTCATAAACCCTTCTTGAGATCATTCTGCTCTTGGGTCACTCCCAAGCCCCACCAAATCCCTGCGTCACCGCATCACCCTCTGCTTGCCTGGCTCTCCTTCCCGCCTCTCCCTGACCCGGCTCCAGTCCTTCAGTCACATCTGCCAGCCTGAGCAGTCTGGTCCTCTGTACCATCTCTGCATGGGGTTCCTGAAATCTCCTCCCCAATCTTCCATGCCCTGACGTGTCTGAGAAGAGATGGGGACGGACTGTAACGCACGCCTTCGCTTTGGTCCCTACAGGAAGCCCCACCTGCTTATAGCACAGACTTCTCCAGCGCCCCCTAAAGGCAGGCCTGTCTGACCTGTTTTAGAGCGATCTGTCTGCCCCTAGTGGGCAGAGTTATCTTCCCTTTGCTTCAAGGAAAGCTCACACTCTTGAGTCTCCTTTGAAGCACTGTGACACTTAGAACCTAGGCATTTGGAGCCAGTAGTTCAAGGCA
Organism: Mastomys natalensis; assembly: GCA_021653895.1. Taxonomy (NCBI): domain Eukaryota; kingdom Metazoa; phylum Chordata; class Mammalia; order Rodentia; family Muridae; genus Mastomys; species Mastomys natalensis. The sequence goes on along the minus strand of JAJTUV010000842.1, from coordinate 639,325 downwards.
GTGTTCCGAGACCTTGGGTTCTGGGACAGCCCTGGTTCATAGCCAACATCTGCTTCCTGTCTATATGAATTGGAGAGTAGCCACCTCCTGTGATACAAAGCATGCAGTGTCCCCAGCATGGTGTCTAACAGTAACAGACAATGTAGACTGGTCACAGAGGCATTATGACAGCCATCCCAGAGGCAGCTGCCCCAGCAAAGCTCCTTACGTGCTAAGGCATTGCACTGAACATTTTATGTGAACGCTTCTCCTTCATCTAGTGCCCGCCCCCCAAACCTTGAACAAGTGGTTGAGTAACCCCTCGGGCTAGCTGGAAGTGAGGTTTGTGCTTGGCTACATTCTGAACCTTGAGGCCCCATTCTCCTTGCTCTCTTCAGGCCTATGAACGGCAGATACCACCCCGAGCCGTCATCAACAGTGCAGGCTACAAAGTTCTCACCTCTGTTGACCAGTATCTGGAGCTCGTCGGCAATTCCCTGCCAGGTAAAGAACCAGTGGTCTCCAGCCATATTGTCCTATGTAGGCCTAAGGATTGGCCAGGGAAGGGGATGATCTGAGCCTATACTTGGGCTCCATTCTGCAGGGCAGCCAGCAGGGCTTCGAATGTCTACAGATCTCTTGAACAGCCAGAGCCCTCAAAGGGAAGGCTCCAAAGGCCTGCAAGGTGGAGTTTGCCCCCAGCTGTGTATAGAAAGGTCTAGACCCAGACTCTGTGGGCCCAGGGAAAGAGGATGGGAACCCTGCAATGCTGATGCCAAGGGTTTCTGACTGTTCTTCTCAGCCTGCTGAGGCTTGCAGAGTCTTACACAGCCCCCACCTGGGACTTGGGACTGAAGGTAGATGCTGGTCCATCGTCCTGGATTCCATGACTGATTCTGCCCTTTTAAGCCCCTCCTCCTCTGACATCAGGTTCCTCAGCATCAATTAAATCCTGGTGCTGAGAGGGCCTCGGGTGTGCCGCAGCTAGCCTATCCCAGAGCTGGGCCACACACAACTGTTACTGTCATATTACTGACCACAGCAGTGAGCCCGGGCCTACTATCTTGCTGGATCTAAAATATCCCTGAGAGCCAAAGAGATTGAGAAAAATTCCTTTGTATTTATTTTGTTTGCCCACATGCCTCCCTCCTTCCCTGGATATTTAAACCATCAGCTTGGCCTCTGCTGTTGAAATTTGAAGAGAAACTCAAGAACATAATGAACTAGAGGCCTGACCCTGTCATAGTGTCTTACACACAAGCAAGGTGGATGTAACCTATTTCCAGTTCTAGGAAGAGAATCCACACCGATGACAGGTTTCTCAGTTACTGTGGCCGGGCCATGGGGTCAAAATGAAGGTCAGCTGCTTCCTTGCTGATGGGATGTCCCCAGGACACAGCAGTCTTCTCTAGGCCTGAGCCTAGACCTCAGCGGCAGCTGTTCACATCTATGTCTCTACAGGGACCACATCGAAATCAGGCTCCGCCCCCATCCTTAAGTGCCCAACGCAGTTCCCTCTTATCCTGTGGCATCCTTATGCCCGGCACTATTACTTCTGCATGATGACGGAAGCGGAACAGGACAAGTGGCAGGCAGTGCTTCAGGATTGCGTCCGACACTGCAACAACGGTGAGACCCCAGCAGGCGGCAGTTCTTACTAATGTGCCCAATGGCGACACCTACTGGTTGCATATGGAATGGCTATCCTGCTCTAGGATCTGCTCTCACTTCCCTGCTGAGGTTTTAAGAAACGTTTGATTATCACTTTTTTTTTTTTTTTTGGTTTTTCGAGACAGGGTTTCTCTGTGTAGCCCGGGCTGTCCTCGAACTCAGAAATCGCCTGCCTCTGCCTCCCAAGTGCTGCGATTAAAGGCGTGCGCCACCACCGCCCGGCCCCTGATTATCACTCTTAATCTTCTTCCTTGATGAAATACTTTTGTGTTGCCAAATTACAAAAGCATTCTCAGAAAGCTGTAGCTGTTGACCCCATGGACCCCCATCCCAATATCAATCATCTTGATTTTGCCACTTTGGTTTGTTTGTTCGTTTTTTGAGGCAGGATTGCTCTCTGTATCCTTGGCTGAAACTCATTCTGTAGACCAGGTTGGCTTTGAACTCACAGAAATCCACCTGCCTCTGGCTCCTGAGTGCTGAGATTAAAGGTATGGGCAGCCACTGCCTGGGTTTTGCCACTTTCTGGCAATTGATGGTAGGAGTTAGGAGACTATAGTGGTTACCATTGTTGCTGTAACAAAAATACCCCCCAAAAGCAACTTAAAGTAAAAAGAGGTTTATTTCACCTTTCCCTTCAGGGTACTGTGAAGCCCACTGTGGCGGCGAGGGCATGGTGCCATGTGTAAGAGGCAGCCACTCACACTGCGGTTATAGTCAGAAAGCAGAGAGCCGAGGAGGCTCCCTTCTCTTTATTCAGTCTGGAAGCCAGTCCACAGAGCGCCATCCAGATTTAGGTTGACTCTTCCACCTCAACTAGCCCAGTCTAGAAACTTCCTCTCACATATGCCCAGAGGTTTGTTTCCACAGTGATTCTAAACCATGTCACACTGACAACCAAAGTTAACTTGCATGGAGACTGACTTCCCTCTTGGGTTCTAAACGGTGGTAAGAGTCCCTTGTGTATTTGAGGGTACTACAGTGTGAGTCTGCTTTGTGCTTGGTCAAGATTTTTTTTTTTAATAGCTGGGTATAATGGTTTCCGGAGGATCCCTGTGAATTCCAGGGCTAGCCTGGGCTATGTAGTGATTCTAGGATAGCCTGGGCTACACTGGGATCCTGTCACATTACACACCAAAATATTTCTCATGATGTAGTTTCCTTCTTTCACATGGTAATCTAGAAAGGTTCTTTTGCCGTCCCTCATCTGCGCACTTCTGCCTTGACCCCTCTGTTTCACTCATGTGTCCGCTAACATTTATGGCCTCGATTCTGAGCTTATGAAAGAGGAGCCAGGCATGCCCCTGCCCACATACAGCAGCTGTGTGATGAGAGACAGATGGGGCACAGATGAGCTACCAGGATGGTGTTCTTTGTGCTGGGCACTGGGGGGCATGTTGGGGAGCTGCTGCCTTGCATGGAGGAAGGAGGTGATGGGGTAAGCTCCACTGAGGCAGTGATAGATAGGCACAGGTTGGGCAAGTGCTTCCATAAGAGGCCATGGCCCTCACAAAGGGTGGCTGGGAATAGGGACAGTACTCTGTGGGGCAGGGGGAGGGAGGGAGAGATGGAGGGGGAGTGAAGCTGGAGGAGGGCCCTCAGGCCAGGTCTAGAAGGGAAGTTCTGAGGAATTATAAAAGTTTAGGATTGTCTTCCAATGGAGGGAAGATCTTTCTGCCCTTGAAGGAGCAGCCCTGACCTGCTGATGTGGTCCCAGAGGCAGAGGGAGGCCCAGAGTGGCTTCACCGTGCTCTCAGGCTCAGCTCTACCTGGTAGTGAGGGAACCGTGGGCACCTGGGTTGAACCCAGCTCATCCCACCTCTCTAGCGAGGCCTCCACCCTCTGGCATCTGTTGGATAGGAGGCAACCAGCTCTCCAGCCAGGCCGAGCCCTGCCACCTGGGCTGGGCCCTGCCCTGCTGCCCACAAAGAGCTCCTGTTCCCAGGTCCCTGGGGCTGTGGCTCTAGCTCAGGATCTGACTGCCTGGCCTGGGACACCCTCCTTCCTTGCTGGCCTATAGTCCTCTGCAGGTTCCCAGGGCTGCTGGCTTACCTGCTGTGGCAGAGTAGGGGACCCCAGGTCAGGTAGGGGAAGGGCTGAGGACAGGACTGAGTAGGGAAAAGACACCTTCAGTTCCCTGGGATATATTACAGTAGGGACTGGGAAATGGAGGCGTGTGGAGAGGTGGGCTGGCTCAGAGCTGTTAGCCTCCAGACTGGCACACAGCAAGCTGGGAGGTTCTGTGTGTAGTGGGCTGGAGAGAACAAACCAAAGAAAGCTCTACCCCCAGGCCAGCTCTCTTACCCCCTGCAGGAACTGAGAAGGCTAGTTCCAGGCATGGTCCATCCCTCCACCCCAGGACTGTGAGAAAATTCTCTGCTTCCTCCCCTGTTGAAACTGGGCCTGGAATTCACAGAGCCTGGAATTGCTCACTCCTGGCCCTGCCAGGAAGTGGGAGTGGATGGGTCAGGGAAGGAGGCCAAGCTGGGTGGCTGCCAGCCTGGCTAGGCCCCCTTCACACACTGCATTCCTGGAGCAGTGGGGGTGTCAGGAGGCAGCTGGGGCACTCACTTCTGTCCTAGACCCAGTGTCCATGTCCTGCTCAGTCCTTGGCTCTGCCTAGACTAAGGAAGTCCTGGGTTCCAGCCCCACTTAACTATGCCTTAACCATGTCAAGTCAGTGGTTTGCCCATCCTAGCTCAGTTTCTTTTGAGACAGAGTCTTGATGTTTTGATAGAGTATTGACACTTACCTGGGCTGGCCTTGAACTTGCTGTGTTCCTTCTGCCATGACCCCCAGTGCTGGCATGATACACGTCACCACCAGACCCACACCACACATGCGGTTGGAACCTCAGTTTCTTTGAAGTTAAGACTAGCCCCCCACCCCACCCCTGCCCCATCCTCCCTCCTTTGAGGATGAAATGGGCTGATGCAAGTGGAGTTTCAGCCTGGTCCTGGGTGGCTTACACAACAGAAATGTGCATTTCTTCTTGTTCGGAGGCTGGAGAGGACCAGGTGCGAGTCTGTAGCAGGCTCATTCCTCTGCTGAGTGCGCGGTTTGGTTTTTTTTTGTTGTTGTTGTTGTTTGTTGTTTTGCTTTGTTTTGTTTTTTGAGTCTTGCCCAGGCTAGCCTTAAACTTCTAGGCTCAGAGTGATCACTCTGCCTCAGATCTCTGTCAACTCAAGGCCAGGAGAGGTATGATGGCTCAGATTTGAGTAATATAGTGAGTTCCAGGCCATTCTAAGGTTGTCTCAAAAACAAGCAAGCAAGCGAGACAAGCATATGGCTGACTCGGTGAGAATAGGTATTTCTTGTTCAAACCCGAGAACCTGAGTTTGGATTCCTACCACCTACACCCCTGACATAGAACCAGGGGCTCACTGGCCAGCCAGCCTAACTGAAGTGTATTCCAGGTTCAGTGAGAGACTCTGTCTCAAAACATAAGGTAGAGGGGCTGAGGCAGCTCTGTGGTTAAGAGCACTGGCTGCCTTCCAGAGGGCCTGGGTTCGATTCCCAGCACCCACACGTGGTTCACATTCAGTTTCCTATGCCTTCTGGACTCCTTAGGCACCTGGTACCTAGACACACATGCAGGCGACATGTTCATACACATCAAATAAAATTAAGTTAAATTAAAAAAAGAAATAAGATGGAGAGGTAGAAGACATTCACATTGACCTTTGGCCTCAACATGGACATACATGGATGAGTGAAAGAACACACATGCACTCACATACATACACATACATACATACACACATACATACACATAGAAACATATACATACACACGCAGTAAAAACAATAATTTTTCAGCTGGGCAGTGGTTAAGTATGCTTTTAATCTCAGCTCTCGAGGCAGAGGTAGAGGCAGGTGGATCTCTGTGAGTTTGGGGCCAGCCTGGTCTACAGAGGGAGTTTCAGGATAGCCAAGGCTACACAGAGAAACCCTGTCTTGAAAATAAAACTAAAAACCAAAATAAAATAAAATTTTCCTTTTTTATGAAGATACAGTTCAACTAGATGTGAGCTCAGCCCGACTTCTCGGTTGAGCGTCACTCTTAGGAAAGATGAGTTATTCTAAATACAGCCGTGTTCTGGGGCATGCCAGGCGAACACAGCGGACACCAGGCTCACAAGTGGCTGGTTGTGCAGAGTGGGGAAGGTCCTTAGTAAGGAGCTGTTGCCCCGCCTACAGTCCCGCCCACCGGCGCCGCTCTCCTTGCTGGGATGCCCTTGCCCTGCAGGCTTGCTTGCTTCCGTTGCATCTTGCGTGCTACGCACAGGATGGAAATTCCTAGCCCTGGGAGAGGCTGCAATTTATATATTACCGGATTTTCCAGATAGAACTCAGACTCTAGGAGAGTGTGTTCTTCTGAGAGCATGGCTGGGACTTCCTCTCAGGTTCACATTGGCCGCCCTGACTTGGGTACTTCTGCTGAAGCACCTCTGCTGTGCCCAGCCTAGCCCTGTGGGTCCTGAAATACAGGGATGGGTGCTGTTGGCTCTGAGTCTCTGGGTCCCGTGGTAGAATGTCCTCTGGCTCTGACAGGCGGTGATTCCTGTGGGCGGCTGGCTGTGGGGAAGGGAGGGGCTCTTTTCTGTGGGGTGACTCAGCCGGTTGTCACTGCAGTGGGCGTTGCGGCTGGTGATGCATAAGCTGTAGTTTCCCCTTCTTGGGTTCCGGGGACACGGTGGTCAGAGGCACGTGGCTAGGGTTAGCGCATTAACCATGTTCTCTCCCTACTCAGATTTGGCCACTTCCTACCTCTTGTTTCTCTTCTTTTCCTAGCTAGGTCCACATCTTGTTTATTAATTCACCTGCCCTGTAGCAACAGCAATGCAGAAAAAGTCTTTTCTTTCCTACTTGTTAGCAATGGTCATGCTCCCATTTTACTCTCCCATCCTTCTTTCCCACGCCAGGAACTGAACTCAGGACCTTGTGTATATTAGACAAACACTGCCACTGGGGTGCACCCCCAGCCCTAGATTCAGTAAAGTTCTAGTGTCTGTACATATATGGTACATAGACAAGACAGACCCAGGGCCAGGGTTCTGTGAGAAATGGCTCTTTAGCTTCTGATAGAAAGGTCCTTGAGGGACTGGTGTGTGGCTCAGTGGTAAAGTACTTGCCTGACATACTCAGGGCCCTGGGTCCCATCTCCAGGACCTCAAAAAACCAAAACCACACAAAGTGTCATTCAAAGGGCCCTGGTGTCATGCTTCTGGACTTCTTGTGACTGTGTGTGCATTGCAGCTCAGAGAGGCTCCTAGAGCATGTTGGGGCCAGGATAGGACCATTGTTCCCATAAGAGGAAACTGAGGCTCTTTTGGGGTTCAGTGATACAAAGCAAGGCCCAGAAAGCAGTGCATGGATCAGGGTCAGCCCCTGGCCTACTTCTGCAGCAAGGTATATATTGACAAAGAACAGCTCTGGTGTTTACAAGCGGGATTCTAACATTGGGACGAGGTTGTCTGGCCTGTGCAGCTAGAAATATTTGCTGTCACGACGCAGGAGGGTTACAGGACACTAATGCAGCTATATATGGGGAGCAGGGCTAGAATGTGGATCTCAGGTGTCCTAGAGTCATGGCGTGCAGTCTCTAGGGCCGGATGACTTTTCCCAGTCCTAGCTTGGCCGGTCATTACTCTTGGCTGTTTTCCTGTGGGATGGGTTAATGGCTGTGCTGGGTCTGGGTAGTGGTATCTTGGAGGACATAGGTGATTTGGAGGAGTAGCAGGTTACCATGGTGCTACAGGGTAAACCACAGCCTTTTCCTGCTGTGTGTGCCCTGGCTGGATGGTCTTGGTGGATGGCCCTTTGTTGACCTTTCTCTCCTCCCTCTCTCCCTCCTTCTATCCTGGGCAGGGATCCCAGAGAACTCAAAGGTGGAGGGCCCTGCATTCACAGATGCCATCCGCATGTACCGCCAGTCGAAGGAGCAGTACGGCACCTGGGAAATGCTGTGTGGGAACGAGGTGCAGGTGAGGTCAGGGGACTGCTTGAGGGGTCCTCAGGGGTCACCCTGGGGCCTAGTGGGTAAGGCTGCATCAGGCGTGGGATTATAGGGCACAACAGGTTTTGGGAAGAGATGGCAAGAGCAGATTTGGGTAAATGGAAACCCCTATTAATCTGTCCACTCATGTCCCTGGAGCCTGGAGGGCTGGGCAGCTTTGAACAAGATGGCCACAGCCACCGTCCTCAGGAGCTTTGCCTCACAGGAGACACTGACACCACAGGCAGATTACCTGTGGGGAGAGCTTGGAAGCTAGCTCCACAGAGGAGGGTCCTAGAGTGGCTGGAGAGATTCAGAGAAACAAGCCAAATGGATAGGCACTAATCCTGCCCCTTCTCCTGTCTCTCCGTCTTAGATCCTAAGCAACCTGGTGATGGAGGAGCTGGGCCCAGCACTGAAGGCAGAGCTTGGTCCACGGCTGAAGGGAAAGCCTCAGGAGCGGCAACGACAGTGGATCCAGGTGCGTGGGCCTGGGACCCCTTGGCAGGGAAACGGGTGTTGACAGGGACCAGCTGGTACTCAGTCCTCAGCCCAGGCACCTACACCTCCATTGTACCATAGATCTCGGATGCTGTATACCGCCTGGTATTTGAGCAGGCCAAGGTGCACTTTGAGGAGGTGCTGTGTAAGCTACAGTTGGCCCGGCCAGCCATGGAGGCAGTTATTCGCACCGACATGGACCAGATCATCACTTCCAAGGAGCATCTGGCCAGCAAGATCCGAGGTAGGTGGGTCAGAAGCCACTGACAGATGCTTGCACACAGCCCTCCAGGGCCAGGCCAGCTTCTCCATAGTGTGATCCATCACTTGCCTGTTATTCTGGTGGTGCTGGGGATGGAACCTAGGGCTTCACCCATGCTCATCCACACTTGATGAGCACTGTCAGTGAGCTACAGCTCCAGTCTCTTACTGTTCCAGACAGAGTCTTACACATTACCTAGGCTAGACTTGAATTTGTGATCCTCCTGCCTCAGCCTCCCGAGTTCCTAGGATGACAAGCTTTTGACACTAGCTCAGATTTTGAATGTGGAGATTTTTGTCTTTGAGGTTCAAACCTCTGTCCATCCTTGGCCAACTCAGGTCTGATGATATGTCAACCTGGTGGACTGTCGTGTCGCCTTGGGAATACCTAACTTCTCCAGGTGGCATACGCACCTTTTATCATCCACGTTGTGTTTCTTTGACACCTGTGCTGGCAGGTGGTGGCTTCCTGATGGTGATTGTGGGTCAGCCACATTCACTGGGAGTTTAGTGGGATACTCAGAGTTGACATTTATTGTGTGTATAAGTATTATTTGGGAAGAAGCAGGGTAGACTTCAGAACACTCTCTGATAAAAAACGCTGGGGTTGGGATGTTCTGAAGAACTGGCTGGAAAGAGCCAGGCCACCCTGCTCCAGGGCAGGCTCAGCTTCCACAAAGCTGACGGGATCCGCTGGGGCACCTCTGTTACAAATTCTTTTCCTTTCTTCCTTTCCTCTCTTCCTCTCTCACCAGGCCAGCCTTAAACTTGTAGCTCTAAATACGTGGCAGAGGATGGCCTCAAACTTCTAATTCTCCTGCCTCCACCTCTGGAGTGCTAGGATGGCAGATGTATTTCTCCTGCTTTGATTTGTTGTCTTTCTTGATTCCTCTCTGAGGTCAGTTCATGTCACCAGCACCTGTAACCGGCAGCTTCTCTGGCATCCAGGATGGGATTTCATGGGTTGGAATGATGGGATAGGGTGGATTATGTCCCAGGCACTGCCCATCAGCCAGCAAAGCCCACTCCCTTCCCATACAGCCTTCATCCTCCCCAAGGCGGAGGTGTGCGTGAGGAACCACGTCCAGCCCTACATCCCGTCCATCCTGGAGGCTCTGATGGTGCCAACCAGCCAGGGCTTCACCGAGGTGCGGGATGTCTTCTTCAAAGAGGTCACAGACATGAACCTGAATGTGATCAACGAGGGTGGCATTGACAAGCTGGGCGAGGTGAGACCTGGTGGGGGATGGTATCCCCCAGAGCATCGGCCATGTGTCTCAGGGTGAGCTGCCCTTTCTCGGCATCAACAGAGACCAGAGGCAGAAGCCACAGGGCAAAGTTCTCCAGTCTAACAGGGACCTGGGGCCTAGAGGAAAGAGTGGATCTTTTTACTCTGTACCATTCGTCTTTATGGAGGCGGGAAGGCAAGCTTCAGGTGTGGTCTGCATCATTTAGAAGCCACACACCCCACAGAGTGTGTCTGTTCTACGGTTCTGTTGACCTAGCTCTTGGAGTGAATGTCTGTCTATAGTCCCTCATTGGCTGCCTGTGTCTAGAGTCTGTCCAGAACTTTAGCCTCCTCCTTCAGGCTTCAAGTTTGGGAGTCGCAGGCAATAATAACCAGAATTTCAGAACACAGAAGGACCTTAAAAATCTTAAAGAGATGTCTATTGATTTGGAGCCTAAAGACAGTAATGCTCAGAGAGAGTGGGTATCTTCCCAAGGTCACGAGCACCTAGTGGGGATGAGAACTGTTCTAGTGCCTGGCCTCTCTCCTCAACGCCGTGTTAGTCTGCCTTCAGGTTCCGTCTCCCTTCTCTCCTGGGCCCTCCGAGGCTTGCATTAGGGCACAGTTTCCAGGCCATCCCTGGGTAGCTGGTGCCAGGCCCAGGCAGGATGTAGGTATGTGGGGGCTGTGTGCTCACCCATGTGGCCCTGCTCCCTGCAGTACATGGAGAAGCTGTCCCAACTGGCATACCACCCCCTGAAGATGCAGAGCTGCTATGAGAAGATGGATCCCCTGCGGCTAGATGGGCTGCAACAGCGCTTCGACGTGTCTAGCACTTCTGTGTTCAAGCAGCGAGCCCAGATACTCATGCGAGAGGTGTGTCCCGAGCCCACACCCTGCTAGCTGCATCCGTGGCCCCCTCTCCATGCTTCTCGGAATGCCTGTGTCTCTTACTCACCTGGCTGCCCATCAGGTCTCCTTAAGACCCGCCCCTTCCCCCCAGGAAGTTGTCCTTGCCACCTAGTCTCTTCCTGGGATTTCCACACTGAGGCAGACACCTGCATCTTAGATATCCAGAAAGCATACAAGCTATAGACTGCCCCTGATTCCTCTGGAACAGGCCTAGGATGGGGGCACTGGCCACTCTGGAAGGGTCTCATAAACTCTGCCATATGCCTTGTAGCAAATGGACAATGCTGTGTACACCTTTGAAACCCTCCTGCACCAAGAGCTGGGGAAAGGACCCACCAAGGAGGAGCTGTGCAAGTCCATCCAGCGGATTCTGGAGCGGGTGCTGAAGGTAAGCCTGACTCCATTGGGTTGGATACTGCATGGACGGCTGAGCCTAGAGCTGACTGGCCAGCCACCGTCCTCAGGAAGCACCTGGTACTTAGGATGCACATGAGAGCTCCTGGCTTGGGTCCGACCCTCCTGCCAGCTGAGCCCCTGACCCAGGGTCCCTCTTGCACCCCTCCCTGCAGAAATACGACTATGACAGCAGTTCTGTGCGCAAGCGATTCTTCCGAGAGGCACTGTTGCAGATCACCATTCCCTTCCTGCTCAAGAAGCTGGCCCCCACCTGCAAGTCGGTGAGTCCCCGCCTTCCCTAGCCCTTCAGGGAGCGGCCATCGGTATAGCTTCTGACTCTTCTCTACCTGCTTCCCTGGCAGGAGCTGCCACGATTCCAGGAGCTGATCTTTGAAGACTTTGCCAGGTTCATCCTGGTGGAGAACACATATGAGGAGGTGGTGCTACAGACGGTCATGAAGGACATCCTGCAGGGTGAGCAGGGAGGGCGGCCCATGGGCAGCATCAGCGAAAGCTGCATAGAGAGGCCAAGACTCCAGGAGGAGGCAGCGTCCAGACACTGGCTTCTCTGTGCCTTAACTTTCCTCTTTGGTTCCCAGCTTTGCTGAGAGTGGTCAGTGTGGGACATAGTGGCTGCCAGCTCTGGCTATGGGCTTGAGTTACAGTTTTGCAGCAGGGAGGCCTGGAGTGAGGCAGGGCCCAGGAGGACACCGGGTTTGCTGTGATGGTCCATGCTGAGTGCGCTGTCTCTGTGGTCTTGCAGCTGTGAAGGAGGCCGCAGTGCAGCGCAAACACAACCTTTACCGGGACAGCATGGTTCTGCATAACAGTGACCCCAATCTACACCTGCTGGCTGAGGGCGCACCCATTGACTGGGGCGAACAGTACAGTGACAGCGGTGATGGCAGTGATGGTGGTGGCAGCCCCTGCCCCTCTGAAGCAGCCACCCTCACAGAAAAGCGTAGGCGTGCCAAGCAGGTGGTGTCCGTGGTCCAGGACGAGGAGTCAGGGCTACCCTTTGAGGCTGGCTCTGAACCGCCATCACCTGCATCCCCGGACAATGTCACCGAGCTCCGAGGCCTGTTGGCCCAGGACCTGCAGGCTGAAAGCTCCCCACCAGCCAGCCCCCTTCTCAATGGGGCTCCCGTCCAAGAGAGCCCCCAGCCCGTGGCAGTCCTGGAGGCCTCACCGCCAGCCTCACCCCTCCGGAACCTCCCACCTGGAAAAGTTGTGGACCTTGAGCCCCCTAAACCCAGTGATCAAGAGACCGGGGAGCAAGTGTCCAGCCCTGGTAGCCGTCCCCCCATCCATACCACCACTGAGGACAGCGCCGGAGTGCAGACGGAGTTCTAGGCATAGCCTCCAGCTTCTGTTGGACTCTGCACCAGGGCGCTTTTCCTTGGGCACCGCAGCCTCATCTCTAGGGAGGGGTACTCCAGCCTGTGCCTTGTGGGGAAGGTAGCTGGGGGTGCCCTCCAGGGGTCTGGTCTACCCAAGTCACTTTATGGGGTTCAGTACACCTGTTACTGCCCATTTTCTAAGGGCTGGTCTCTGATGCTGGGTCTGGTTTTGAGGGTTTCCTCTTTGTGCAAGGGGCAGGGGAGCCCCTCCATCCTGCCCTTGTGCTGTTACCTGTTTCCCTCACGGTGGTTCTTGACGGAGGTAGATGAAAGCATTGGTGCTGTGGCTCATGTCTAGGAACCTGGGAAGCTGTCATCTCACTCTGGGGCTCCTTGGTACCAACCTGGCAAGGAAGAGGCGGAGGCCCGGCCTCTTGTCCCGCCTACTCTCTGCAGGTCCCAAGGTTAAACACTAGAGCGGTCACTGGCCTCAATTTGCTGGCTATTGCTATGGGAGGGTGGGGCTTGGGGGGTCTTAAGCGGAGTCATGCAAGGCTGTGATGGAATGAGAAAGGCCCAGAATGTGTTAGTCTGTGCAGGGGAAGTGTCCTGAGAGAGCCTGGGAGTATCTAAGGCCTGGATGGCAAAGTGAAGGTAGCGGAAGTTAGAGTGTCCTGGGTGCCCACTGCTCCTGCTCATCTGTCTGTCTGTCCACCCCTACTTTGGGCTGACAACTGCTCACTGGCAGGGCTTAAATGTGGGCTGTCTCACTACCTGCCAGGAAGCTGGGGGGGCCCTTGAGGAACACTGAGGCCTTGGCTCTGAGACACCGCTGATCACCCTTGGCCTCTGCACCCCACCTCATGTAATCCTGACAATTCCAGACCCCTCTTCCAATGTCCTTGTGAGCCATTTGGGCTTGTCTTTCCCTCCTAGTCACAAGGATCAAACCAAGGGTCAGTCAACTAAATGACTCTCCCCAGACTGTGCTGCCAGAATTGGGAGAGCAAAGCAGAAACTGCAGCAACAAGGCCCCCAAGATGAGGTCCCCTCCCAGTCCTGTGTCCCTTGTTCTGAGGACCTGCTCCCCAGATAGAGGCCTCAGACCCACAGGACATGGCCGGTGCTCAGGGACATCCAGTCCCCGGCCCTCACTCCATTGAGTACTGACTTCTGTGTTCTCTAGTGCCTTGGGGGTTTCCATCATCCTTCCAGATATGGTATGAAGAATCTATGCAAACTGTGTAAGCTTCTGCTCATCAATAAATGCTTTATTTAAAGCTCATTCCCCGTGTGTGCTGGGGTAGGGAAGAGCTGGGTCTAGGGTTTCTAGGGATCCATTCATCTCTGCTTTCTTGGGCTCATCATATGAGCTACCAGGTTCCCCGATCTGAGTATGTACCTGCACATGTGTGTACAGGTACAAACTTACATGTGCATGTGGACGCCAAAGGATCTCGTATCATTTCACCTTGTGTCACTAATTCGAACAGCCTGTCTGACTGGTGAGTCCCAGGGTCTGCGAGCTTCAGCATCCTCAGTACTGTGACTGCCTGCACTGGCATGGCCCTGTGAGTTCTGGGGATCCAGACTTTCAAATGCCAACCACTTTACTGAGGTTTCTTTTTCTAACCCGTTCTTACAATGAATGCCCTATTTTAGAGGGGGAAACTGAGGCTGAGAGAGAAGGTGGGAGGCCATAGAGCTTTTGGGTGGCTAGCCTCCTGATAACCTGATCTATCCCATGTGTCCACCATGAGGGTGGGCTCCGGACTTGAGCGAGGTGCCAATGGCTAGTTTCCCCTCAGAGCCTGTCAAGTAGTAGTATTACTGAGCACATGCTGTAGGCCATATGCACTATATTGGGGAGGGCAGAGGGTATCATGTCACATGGAACCCCCTTCACTTCAGCTGGGGAGGGTGGGCTGCCCATCTGAGAGTTAACATGCGTTCCAGTTACCTTGGCAGCCCCATCACCTAGGATAATCACTGCAGGGAACACAACCTGTCCCATGAGCACAGGCTGCTTATAAATACTGAGGCCCCATCCCCTTGCCCTCTGTTTAAGAAGGCATTGCCTAACTCTCCACTGGGCAATGCCTCTGCTGCTGTCCCTCTGACCCAGGTGCAGCAGCTCTGGCCCTTTCCCCAGAAGAACTGCCTTTCCCCTGGACTCTGCCTACTCCTACCCCTCCCAAGTTCCCATGGACCTAGGAGCGACTCCGGGAGGGAGTCAGATTTATTGGTGCTCCTGTTTTGAATCAACCTGCCTGTGTGGGCTAAGGGTGCAGATATGGGAGGGCAGGTGTTCAGAAAGAAGCAAAAGGGGACCGGGGAGTCTTGCACAGTCCACCCCTTCCCAGAGACACTGCCCCACCTTAGGACAGGATGGCTGATGCATTCCACAGATATGGACACCTCCAGGAGGGGCAGACAGCTGGGTATAGCACTGAAGCCTGGCTAGTATCATGGACTCCTGAGTCCTGCAGGGCCACCTCTGTACCCTGGACCTCGGCCCTATGCCATAAGGCTCCATAACCAGCAGATGGGTCCTGTCTTTTGTTCACTGTTCAGAATAGCTATGTCACAGGCCAGGAACATCCCACCTGGCTGCCTAGTGCTCAGAGCAGTGGGGGTTGGGGTGGCAGGTGGTGGCAAAGGCCTACGGCAGTCTTGCCCTAGTCAGGGGAATGTGGGTGGGTGGGAGTCCAGCAGTAGTGGAGATGTGCCAGGGAAGGGCCAGGCTGGCAGGTGCTGTGCGTTCAGCTGCTGTGGTAGATCCGGAGGCGCTGGGATATCTCCTGGCGGCACAGCGGGCAGGTGCGCAGTGGCTGGCAGCACTGCTGGCAGCAGCAGACATGGCCACAGGTGAGGAAGACCATCTGGGCCTGTGGAGAGAACAGCATCAATGTCCTGGCTGCTCAGCTCTGGAGCCACGACCACATCACAGCTCCAAAAGATGCCAGCGGGTGTGAAAACCTACACAGGCCTGTTGGCAGTTTTGTACCTGTTTCTCTATGGATTGCAATAACATTCAAATATCTACATTCCAAAAGTTCTTTCCTCCAGTCCGTGTTAGGCTAAGTGCCCTGCTACTGAGCTGCCTCCACTCCCCAGTGCTGGGATGCCCGGTGTATACTGCTACTTGGCTCTTCACCTATTTGTAATTATTTTGTGTTCACACTGGCCAAGTCTGATGCCTTATCTAAAATGACTTCAACCTTATAGGTCACTAGCCTCATATATGTTCCCTGACTCCGCCTAAGCACAACCCTTCGGTATGCATATGTCCTGAGAAGTCTCCAACTACTTCAAAGTCATATATCATATCAAGAAACTGGGAGGGTTGGAGAGATGGCTCAGCAGCTAAGAGCACTGGCTGCTCTTCCAGAGGTCCTGAGTTCAACTCCCAGCAACCGCATGGTGGTTCACAACCATCTGTAATGGGGTCTGATGCCCTCTTCTGGTATGTCTGAAGTCAGCAGTAGTGTACTCACATAAAATGAATAAATAAATCTTAATTAAAAAAAAAAAAAAAAAAAAAGGAAAGGAAGTTGGGAATCACTTTCAGAGCCTGAGGACAGGGCCTGGGTTAGAATTCTAACCACTGTATCCCGTGTCCCCCCCCCCCCCCCCCAGGCCACATAGCAACTCCTAAGTCTCCTGAAGGCCAGAGAGCTGCTATGGCAGCCACCTTATTTACTTGTGTATTCTACTCAGGAAGTGCAGAAGAGAGTGTCGGATCCCCTGAAGTTGTGAGCCATCATGTCAGGAACATGGTGCAGGGAACCAAACTTGGCTTCTCTGGAAGAGCAGCGAGCCATCTCTCCAGCCCCTTCTGGGTTTCTTGAGACAGTGTCTTGCTACACAGCCTCAGACTCACAGGCCTCCTGCCCTTTTCACCTCTCATGAACTACGATGCAGGCATGTGCCACCATGCCGGTGCCACCATGCCAGTGCCCAGCCCCTGGCTACTTTTCTAAGTCTGATCCCTCAGTGGATGTGAAGGAGGACCTGTGCTTTAAGCACTGGTATGTTTACTTTTTGCAATAAGTGTTAATTTTGCAACAATGTTAAAAAAGGCCTGGCCTGAAAACCATGTTCTTGATGAGTCATGATGGGGGAAATTTTCCCTAATATAGTTAATAAGCTGAGGGAAAAATCCTTCCTCTGGGGGAAAACAGATTCTAGACAATGTCAGCATTGCGAATATCTGGGTCATGAGACATGGGTCATTTTGGTGTCCTGTGTTCGGGGGTGGTAGTGTCTCCCCACACTTACCTCACGTTCCAGGCACACAACACACTCTGAGGTTGGCATGTCTAGTTCAGCTGGAGGGGCAGATGGTCTCACTGGCTCAGGAAGCTCCTGAGGGGCTGTTGGGGGCTCGAGGACACCAAGGACCTCATTCTTGGGTGGTTTCAACTCTGAGGAAATCAAAGGGACGGGCTAAGCCAGGAGTCATCCCCAGATGATCCCAATACTGGCTTGTGTGAGTGATCTGGGGGGCAAAGGAAGGGGTGCTCCAGTCCAAGAGCAGGGGAAGGCTCTTCCTCTCGGCCTCATTCCGTCCTCTGTGTGCATGTGTGAGATGGGGTGAATTCTCTACCCAACGACTGCACACTCGGCTTGTGGAGCTCAGAGGTGAGAGAAAGCTCAGAAGCCTGAGGCTGAGAGGACACTGCATGCCTGGGGCCATAGCGCCACCCAGTGGTGGTGCTGCAGGACAGGGGCCCTTGGCTAGTAGCCAGAGACTGAGCTTCTCAGGCTCCCCAGGAAACAGAATGAGTCCAGCAGGTGATGGCAGAATGGGACCACCCCAGGCTGCCTCCTTAGTGCCCAGTCCTCCCACAGCGTAGCCCGCTCTGTGTCTACAGCTCTGCCCTGCAGCCAGTAGCCTGGAGCTCGGCTGCCAATCACAGCCTCTGAACAGCCCCGGAAAGAGCCTAGAGTCGGTACCTGGCTGGACCCTGCCCACATCCAGCAGGTCCTGGGCTCTCCGCAGGATCTCATGTTGCAGGCCTGCTTCTGAGACACCCACCTGTGGCCAAACAGGGAAAACCAGACCAAGGGCTGAGGGCAGGGAGCCAGCTCTCCTGTACTGAGCTGCCATATGGTGCCCGAGCCCATAGGCCTGCCTCAGCCTCACCTCTGGCAACTTCAACTGGGAAGCCTGGGCCTTGGGGTCAGTATAAGGCAAGGCAGAAGGACAGCCGTAGGTGGCTCACTCAGGCCTGGTGCAACAATCATTGTGGCAGAGGGAAGAACTGAGCCCCCAAAGGAAACCTGTGACATGTGTTTACTGAGTGCTTCAGAGGGCAGAGACTGCCTAGACGGTGTCACCTGCACTGATGCTCCTCTGCAGTGACATCAAGGTCACTGTGCTTGGTGAACTTAGGACAGAGAGACAACTACTGAAGCTAGGCTGCTGAGAAGCAGCAGTGTCTGAGCCTTACAGCCCCACACCCCAGAACCCTACATCTGAAGATCATGAGGTGCTTCAGCGCATGGGCCCTCTCTCTGTGCTGGGTGAGGCAGGACAGCAGAACGGATGAGAACAGGGACTCTGGGACCAGAGTCAAGTTCCAGGCTCACGGGCTGGAGTGAGAAACTTAGAATGATGCCAGGCATGTGCACGTCCCAGGGAGGTGTGGGTGGATTAATTCCATGAAAGGAGCTCATATTGTGATCAGGATGTAACTGGAGTTCAGGCAGGGCTCCAACTGTGTCACACCATTGCACAAGCTGAGGCTGGCCCAGAACCCCGCATTCAGGACCCACAGCCCTCAGTTTGCTAGCTAGATGACGGCTGAGCTCGCAGATGAGTGGAGGACAAAGGAGCAGCGATTCTGGCCATGAGATGCATGGAACCCTAGAGTCACCTGGTCTGGATGGACCTTGACTCACTACAAACTGAACAAGCAAACCCCTTTGTGACATTGAGTCCACCCACGAGGTTCCACTCCCCCCAAGACAATGGCTGCCCACCTTAGCCAGATCCCCAGGGCTCATCCGGCTCAGCATGTCCAGTGAGATGCGGTGATGGGCGAAGAGGGGCAGGTAGTGCTCAGCAGACAGCTCCACCAGCAGGGCCACCAGCTGCCGCTCCATGCCTTCTTCCTGCAGGATGACCCCATGGGGAAGGCCAAGCGTGTCAGAGTGGAGAGAACCGAAGACCCACTGGTTTCAAGATGGGACAGTCTGAGTGTGTGATACACAAGCATGTCCTTGGGCTCTTCCCCACCGGAAGGTGGTGTTAAGTGCACAGAGATCCATCTACAAGGGAGCTCACACTGTTCTAACTTGAAATAGCCATTTAAATTCCATGGGGGGTGCGGTGGGTGGGGGTGGGAGGTGGGGAGCTGGCTAAGAAGTCAGGTCACACACTGGGCACAATGGGGAGAGATGTGCACATGGGCTGGAAGCTCTCCATCAGTATTTATGAGAGAAAAACAAGCTACCAGAATAGTATAAAGAGGCTCAATGGCAGAGCGCTTACCCTTCTTGCAGAAGACCCGGGTTTGATTCCCAGCACCCATACCATGTAGCTCACAACTCTCTGTAACTCCAGTTGCAGGAGGCCTGAGGCCCTCTGGCTACAGACTACCTGTATACATATGGTGTACATAAACGTACACATAAGTAAAATAAATCTAGGCTGGGCTTGGTGGCTCATGCCTTTAGTCCTAGCACTCAGGAGGCAGAGGCAGGTGAATCTCTGCGAGTTTGAGGCTGACCTGGTCTAAAGAGCGAATTCTAGGACAGCCAGGGTTATGTAGAGGGACCTTTTGAAATTGTTTTTGTTGTTGTTTTGAGGCAGATCTCACAGTGAACCTGAGGCTCATCAAAAAGTAAAACAAAACAAAACTCTTTTTTTTTTTTTTAAAAAGGGTATTTATAGAATGACTCAGTTTTTTACTAAAAATATAAGCCACAAAGCCAGATATAGTAGTCCATGCCTGTCCCCCAGGACTGGAGACAGGTTTATCCCTGGCGCTCACTGGCCAGCCGGTCACCTGAACTGATGAACCTTAGGCTCACTGAGAGATCTGCCTCAAAATAACAACGAAAACAGTAAATGAAAGCCGACAGAGGGAGGAGCCGGAGCGGCGGCTCGCTGGTTAAGAGCACTAACACTCTTCCAGAGGACCTGGCTTGATTTCCAGCGCCAACATAGCAGCTGCTAACTGTGTAACTCCAGTCCCATGAGCTAATCCCTCTTCTCATCTTCATGGGTACCAGGCATGCAAGTTGTTCAAGGACACACAAGCAGGCGAAACATTCACACATGTAAAATAATAAAAGCGACTGTGAAAACACTTGTCACCTTCCAATCAGTGCATGCACACTTGCACACATGTGCATGTGAACACACCTGCACACACCCACTGCAACAAGCACACACATACCAGGCACACACACAAAACACAAAAACATAAGCCAGGCATGGTGCACTCTTGTCACTCTACCCCTCAGAAGGCTGAGACGAGAGGATGGCACGTTAGCAAACAGCCTGGGCTGTAAAGTGAGACTATCTCAAAACAACAACAACAACAACAACAACAAAAAACCCCAAAACCCACAAAAACAAAATCCCACAAATTAAACTGTCCAGGTGCACACTTTAGTCACAGCACTTAGAAGTCAGAGTCTTGTGGACCTCTGTTAGTTCCAGTCCAGCCTGATCTACATGGTGAGTTCTAGGACAGCCAGTGAGACACAGTGAGACCCTGCCTCAAAAACAAAAAGTAAACAAAAAAATTGTGTGTATTAGGCCAGGTGTGTTGGCACACACCTTTAATGCCAGCAGGCAGAGGTAGGGAGATCTCTGTGAGTTTCAGGCCAGCCAGAGCTACACAGAGAGATCTTGTTCTCAAAAACAAAATAAAAACTGAGCACGTGTGGGCATGTACTCAAAGGGAGTGTAGCTGCATCTGCCCTGCCCACTTTCTCAGCAGTGGCCAGTGTCTCACCTCCTCTCATCAGAGTGGATACTCACTCACTTTCCCTGCAGAGAGCTGGCACACTGGAGTCCCCGGTGCAGTTGTCCCCAGTGGGGCTGGGCTGAGGTGCCTGTGGAAAGCGCCCATCTAAGCTCCTGGGCCAAGGGAATACCACCATCCTTACCTGCAGCTTCAAGGACAAAGGCTTCTGGTTCAAAAGCCTTTGGTACTGGATGAGCCAGTAATTTTCCTGCTTCGTTTCACTCTTGGCCTCTAATTCTGCCTGCCAAGAACAGAAGCCACTGGTTAGCTTCTGGTCAGGAAACAGAGACTACCAGACCACAATGTTGCCTACTATGCTCCTGAGTGTGCCTGACGTTTTTGCTGTCCTTGATTTAAGCCACAGGGCAAAGGCAGGAATCCCAGCTGCGCCCAACAGCAGGGAGTGTGAATGGGAAAGGGTAGGGAACTGCCCAAGGCCACACATGTGGCACCAGGAGCCTGTTCCTGGCCTCCTGCACTAGGTCCCACATTCTACTACTACCTCTGAGAGGACCCTTTTGGTCCATTTGTGGGGCAGCAAAGTCCTGGGCAGCCATCTCTGTCCCCAATAAGGGCATGCCTACTTCTGGATGCCAGGCAGGTGGCTACAGGACCTTCAGGACTTCTCAGAGAGGTTGTTTTGCTGGACGGGGCTGACACACCTATGGCAGAGAGGTCTCCATTCTGCCATGTGGGGAGTGTACATAAGGGCTGTTCTGGGTGGGCGCTATCTCGGGTGCCAGGATGAGGCAATGAGGTAGTGATTTTGAGTGATGATCACCATAGCAACCATCACTGTGGGCCACGCTGAGTCTTGTGTCTGACTCCTTTAATGGTTCCTCCTACGAGAGCCAAGAACTCCACTTTTCTTCCTTAAGTTTGTGTATTACATTAACATATTGCACTTGCACTCCACACCCAATAACACATGCGTGGAGGTCAGGGGACAACTCGGGAAGTTGGTCCTCTCCTTCTACCATGTGTGTCCCCAGTAGGAATTCAGCTCTTCAGGCTTGGCAACAAGTGCTCTTATTGCCGAGCTGTCATGTCTCTGCACCCTTTATTCTTCTGAAACAGGGTCTTGCTATGTCCCTGTGCTGATCTGGAAATCGCCATCCTCCCCCATTAGCCTCTGAGGGCTGGCCTGGGATTCTAGTGCAGCACTATGCTGGCAAGATTTTCCTTCTGTATCCATGGGCCTGACTGCGCTAACCTGGGGCTTCCTCCCTTAGTCTGCTGAGGGCAGGGGCAGCACGCACACACTAGTGAGGCGCCATGGGGACTGGGTCACTTTGGATGGGCTGTGTGTGCTCTGTAGGAGCCGGCCTCACTCGCTCTTCCCAATTGGCCTAGGATGGAGCTGGAGGGACATCTGAGACAGTCACAGATAGGAGTGATTTCATCTTTCCAGCCCTGGCCCTCAGTGTGTAGGCACCCAAAAGTCTGGAGTAATGTTTGTAAGTGGGGCTCAGCCCACCTGATATATACTGGAGTAAAAGGCAACTAGTCACAGAGAAGGGTTAGTTAGGCAATTCCTGCTAAAAGCAGTGGTCTGCTTGCAGCATGTTATGTCCTGTTCTGGAGAGAACAGTCAGGGCTGCCCCCTTCCCCCTCAAATCCTGAGGCCTGGGGAGCACTGGCTCATGGAGCACTGGCCTGAGGAGCACCAGCACGAGGAGCACCATAGACAGAGGCTAACATTGGCTGTGCATTCATTTCACTCTACTCTTGATTCTCAAGCTCTGCCACCGTGACTTCCCCACAGGATGGACTGTAATCTGGACTGTGAGTGAAAGTAAACTCTCCCTGATAACAAGGGTGCACAAGAAACTAAAACAGCTGCTGAGTGACGCCATCACTTGCCCCTTAAGCTCCCCTTTGATGAGCATCTACAATGGAGTAACAAGTGTTTCAAAAGCACAGTGACCATGTACAGGGCATGCACACCACAGTGATGCACACAGGCCCAGGGGATGTGCAGCAGAAGTCCAAGAACATACCAGGATGCCATGGAGTTCTTCTTCCCGCTGCTTCTTCTCTTTGAGGAGCTGCTGGAGCAGGTTGCTGAGTGCCCAGCGCTGCTCTGAGACCATCTCCTATAACACAGGATCCAACCCGAGGTCACTGTGAGCTTTCAGTGCTCCCCACCACGCAGCCCAGCATGGCCTGGAAGTCCCACTAACTGAATTCAGGGCTCTGACTAATGCCTCAAGGCTGAGTTGAGGGACAGAGCCCAGAGGCACCCCTACTCTGCACTTCCTCCCAAGCCCTCAACGGTTTTCTCTGTGGGCTTCAGGCCAGGATGGGACCCTGGGGATGATGACCACAGAGGGTGAGAAATGGCAAACAAAAGAAACAAGCCATGGGTCTTGACGGACAACAGCACACAGTGGAAGCAAATGGTGAGGAGGCTGATGTGGGACCTGCACGGTGAAGAGGGCGCCACATACAAATGATGGGGCTGCCACACAAGGAGACACATGCACACTGCCCTGTGTGTGGTCACACATTTATCCTCTTGTCTCTGGAATCCATGGTGGTCCTAACAGGGAGGGACCTATGCCTTGAATGGGCTTGGACAAACACGGTGGCAGCTTCCCTGAGGAAGCCAGTTCTTCATCTGTGGAAACCATCAGAGGCCACCAAGAATACTCTGATGGCACAGGCTAGCCATGAGCAGCGGCCTCCACCTTACAGAGGGGTCAAAGAGAGGCCCAGTAGGAACAATGACTTGTCTAAGACCACCTAGAAAACTGAGTAGGCCTAGGGGCAGTGGCATTCTCAGTACTGGAAGGTCATGGGTCAACTTAGACTTGCCCTGGGCATAAACAGTGACAGGGACAGATGAGAACTCTCAGAAGCCTATCACGGGCATGCATCGACATGCCATCCTACCTCGTCCCTGTGTGCGTCTGGGCAAACTGAGGGTCAGGGAAAGGAGAAGGTACCCTTTTCTCCAAGTGCCAATCTGTGCTGCCCTCTGGGTCTGTGAGCAGGACATCCAGGCCAGCTTCTGCTCACATGTCCTTGGGACACTAGAACTCCCTCCACAGGGAATGTCAGCCCAGAGAGTGGAACCCCAAGCCCACCTGACCACACAGCCACCAGCCCAGTCAGGGGAATGCAAAGATGGAGATGGCCCAGCAGGCCTGGCAATGAAACCCTCCTTCCTCTGACCCTCTCACCCAGCACAAAGCTACCTTTGCCCATGGACCACATCTACTGGGGCTGGACCTGCTCTCTGTCTGCTGGAGAAGCCTGGAGCTGAGGAGCAGCTGCCCTGGGGTTGGGGGTGGAATGAGGGTGTTGTCTGGCTGGGAGCCTCACATACCTGAAGCGTTTCTGTGTCCAGGGACTTCCTCTTTAACTCCAGCTGTGTCAGCTGCAGTAACTCAGTTTCTATTAGCCTAATCTAAACAGAAGATGAAACAGGGGCGTTGATTCACAATCACCACAGTTCCCTTATGTGCTTGCTGCTCCCTGGCCAAGCAGAGACTCAGAAATCTTTGTTAGGAGGCTGTGCAGCCCTGGACAGAGGGGAACACTGTGGGCCTTGGGGCCTCACTGAAGAAAGTGAAAACGAGCTGGCACTTCATGGCTCTGGGCGGCTCGGAACATAGATGTACGTGTCTCAGTCAACACCACTGACCAAGAGCCCAGCACAGGGCATTTCAGTGGGCACCGGGTAAAGGTCTGTAAGATGGAGAGGGGCTTCCTTTCCAGTCATGTCTGAGCCCTTTACCTGTGGACTGTGGGATTACATGCTTCTTCCATGTAGCTGTCAGGGGGCCAGAGGGTAACAAAAATGATCCAGTAATGAGCCTCAGTTATGTACTGATCACCTATGTGCTAGGCCTGGGCTGCAGCAGAATCATCTGGCTCTTGGGGTGTGTCACTGCCTTCCTTACAAGGACAAAGAAACTGATGCACACTGTAGTTAGTTATTTGCCCAAGACAAAGAGCAGGTAATTGAGAGATAGTTTGCCTGGGATATCCTAACTTAGGGTGTGAAGTGGAACAAGGTCACTGAGAATGTCTGGGGTCACCACATGCTCTCTCAGAGCCCACAGCCAGTGACGTCTCTACCCCACACCAGCCTCTTCCAACCCTGAGTATCTGATGCCACCAACACCTGGTCAGAGGAATGAGCTTCATGTCTGGCAATGTGGGATTGAAATTAAAGAGGGAGGTTTAAAAACTTAAGTTGGTTAAAGTCAAACAAGAAAAGAAGAGAAAGAAAAAGAAAAGAGAGCATGCAAAAATGTGGGATTCAGTGTGTGAATACGAAGCGACTCGAGGCGTGTGTTCCCATAGCCTGACAGCTTGCAGTGCCTCTGGCCCCAGCCCAGCTCCGCCCAGCAGGGGCCCTGCCCAAGGCTACTCCATGCGTTGATAGTAAAGTCTGGACAGGAGGGTGGCCTCCTCCTCCCAGGCCAGGGTCCATCCGCAGAAGGTCTTAGGACCTGGCTTCCCACTCAATTGGGAAATCCAACCCACCCCAGGAAGCCACGGTCCAGCAGTCATTTTGAGCTGATGCAGGTACTGGAGTCTAGCAAGTTTTCCCAGGAGTCATGTCAGCGCTGCCCTTTCTCCAGCCGGGTATTATGGAAGCACACACTGCACTTGCCCAACAGGCCTCCGGCTAGGCTCTGGGATGAAGCCACCACCCTTAGCGCAGTTCAAGGCACAGACCATCAGCTCCATTGTTGATTGTTGAGGAAAAGTGGTAAGCCATGGGCTCCAGTTCTAATGACTGCTGCCCCATGAGCCAGGTCTGCAAGTAGCAGCAAGATGAGGTGGCCTGGCCAGCACTCACCTGGTTTCTGATCTGCCGATGCATCAGGTCTTTCTTCACCTGGAGAGCCTCAAAAGCAGCCTTCTGCATCACACTCTGCAAGAGACAATGCATACAACTCAGTTGAGGCCACGCTCCCGGGCTCTTCCAAGTGTGCACACACCAGCCACAGGGGAGCCACATCTGCCTAAAAAACACCTTAGAGTATGATCTTATAGTTCTTGGGTGGGCAGAAAAAAAACCTGTTTTCTTTTCCTTTCAATGTAGGGTCTAGGTAGCTTCAGTTGGTTTTGAATTCAAAGCAATCCTCTTGCCTCAACTTCCTGGGCACTGGAATTACAGGCATATGCCACCACCACAGCTGGAGAAGCAACTTTTTATCTTATACATTTAAAATAAAAAAAAAAAAAAATGAGGCTAAGCAATGGAGGTTCTGAGGTTTCAAATAGCTGATCAGGGTCTGCATCTATATGATGCTGACTGAGAAAAGTCAGGATGACTGCACTCTGAAGGAGAAGAGCATCAGAAACCAGTGGGAAAAGGACAGTCCCAAACACCAGAGACAGAAGGACACCGCTGGGCCTCCAGTCCTGGGTCCTCTGTGGGGGTGGGGGAAGGTAAGCCACAGCCTGTCCTGCTGTGCTGCTCTCTCTCTCTCTCTCTCTCTCTCTCTCTTCTCTCTCTCTCTCTCTCTATACTAGAGACTGAGTCCCTGAGAGATGTCTGCTCACTAAGAAGGTGCTCATATTGAACCAGACCTGATACCCATTCTGAGAGATGTGCACGTTACCAGGCACACACACAAGACACGTGAAACTCAAGGCAGCAGGACAGCTCCAAAGGCTCATCGCTCCCTAGTGACACAAGTCAGAGGCACTGAAGTGGTTGAAATGCCAAACAAAGAACTTGAAGTCTAACTGTAAAAAAGATCAATGTCCTTTTTAACCAAATAGAAAATATAAACAAGTGAACGGATGAAGGACAGAAGACATGCCTAGGTCTGGATGGAAGTTCACTGACTCAATGAGAAATTCAGCATGGAAAGAGAGATTCTGAAAAAACAAAAATCACTTGGAAATTTCAATAAATCGACACACATCCAGTCACCTGGATGCACATGTATTCAAATACACCATATATATATTTCCCAAATTAATTAATTAAATATATATTTCCTAAATTAATTAATTTAAACATTAAAACAGAACCAAATATGACCACAAAGTCAAAAATTCTGGGGCATGATCGAGAGACCAAACTTAAGATTCCATGGGACAGAAGGCCTCGAGATAAGAACTCAGGGCACACAAGACTCATTCACAGTAAAATTATAGCTGGATTTCAAAGCTGAAATTTAGTAACTGCCACCTGACATCTTAGATGGGGAGATGGCTAAGAGCACTGACTGCTCTTTCTAGAGGACCCAGTTTGGTTCCCAGCATCCTCATGGTAGTTTACAACAGTCTGTAATGCCAGTTGCAGAGGATCTGATGCCCCCTTCTGGGCTGCATGGGCAGTGCATTAATATGCCACACAGACACACATGCCGGCAAAATACCCATACACATTAAAAAGAAAAAAGCTGAAAAATCCCCAAAGCTAGGGAAATATTCAAGAACAAGAGGCACCTTGGGAACCCCAAACATAACCTTCCTATTTCATTCTGCTAAACTGCCAAGACTACAAAACCAAAACAAAATTAAGATCTTAATAAAGGCAGGCAGGATGGCTCAGGAGGTTAAAGGTGCTTGCTATGACCTGGGACCACATGGTGGAAGGAGAGAACCATACCCACAAGTTGTCCTCTGATCCCTACAAAGGTACTTGTGTGCTCCTCCCAATAAATAAACAAAATAATTCTTTTAAAAAGTATTGAAGGCATGAGCTCACTTAACAGAAGCAAAATGAGATCACACCAGACTCCTCAGCAGAACCTCAAAGCCAGGGAAGCACGGATTCTCAAGATACAGAGAGACTAAATGCAATTCAGGACCATGAAGCCAGCACGACATATGGTTCTTAAGTAAATCCTACTTGTAGTGGAGAGAGAGCACAGAGGTTAAGAGCACTGGCTGTTCATGCAGAGGACCTGGGTTCAGTTCCCAGTACCCACATGCCAGCCAGTGACATCTGTAACTCCAGTTCCAAAAGATCCAATATATTCTTGTCTCTAAGGGCACAGCCTGCACATGGTACATAGGCAGGCAGAACATTCATACACAGAAAATAAAATAAACAGATCTTTAAAAAGCAAGAAAAATGACATAGTTTGAGAGCTTAGGAAAGTAAACTCCAAGAGAGGAACAGATGAAGGAGGGGAAAAGAGAAGAACAAAACCCACCAGGAAAGAATCAGCAAGCCTCGCCAACTCCACTTCTAAATGTATATGGATCTGAGGTCCAGCAGTAAAGACAGGAGCGAACAGATGGAAACCCATGTACTAAGCAAGCAGCAGTCAGCTGCAAGCACCAGCAGTGACATTCATGCCTGACAAAGTAGATGCCAAGCCAAAAATGAGTCAAAACCAATAAAACACAGTCAATATGCTAATAAGGGGATACTATCAAGAACATATCACAATTACAAGTGTTCACTCAATTTTGTAAAGTAAACAGACAGGTCCTGATAAAAAAGTAGTGGGTGACTTCAATAGTCTGTCTTGCCAACAGAGAGACCATTGAAACCACCACCACCAAACTCCACAAAGAAACTCCAGAGTTACACTGAACGTACACCAACAGGTCACTGGGTAAAAAAGTGTGGTGTTCACACAGTGGTAGCTTACAAAGCCATAAAAAAAGAACAAAACTGTATTGTTTGCAGGAAGATGGGTGGAACTGGAGATCACTGTGTTAAGTGAAAGATAAATATCATAGTTTTCTCTCATATGTAGACGCTACACTTAAAATATATATTTATATATAATACATCATATACATGTATATTATACTTATGCCTATGTATATTAAACACACATTATATGTGAAAAAACATACACTATATATTAATACATTGGCATATATATTTCACGTATGTGTATTTATGACAGAAAGCCCTGAGAGCAGAGGGGAACAGGAAGGTCACGGTGAACGAGAGTGAATCCCGGCACACCTGTGTTAAACGGCCATGGTAAGTTAGATCCACCATTTCCCAAGGGCTAGCCACCATGCTCTCTGCTTCTCATACTATGCCCCCAATTTCTTTTTTCTTCCTTGCTTTACTTATTTATTCATTTTATTTTTTTAGGACAGGGTCTCTCTGTCTCCCTGGCTGTCCTGGAACTTGCTTTATAGACCAAGCTGGCCCTATCCTCAAGAGATCTGCCTGTCCCTGCCTCCTCAGTGCTGGGACTAAAGGGGTGCACCACCACATGCAGACTTTTCTTATTTATTGTTTGAGGTGAGGTGGTCTCCTGTAGCCCAGGGTAGTCTCCCTATGTAGCTCAAATTTAAGGATGACTTTGATTTCTGGTCCTCCAGAATCCACCGTCCACACAGTAAGATTAGTGCCGTGTTACCACACCCTTTTATGTGGTACTGCAGATGGAACTGGGTCTTTGGGAATGCTAGGGAATCCCTTTACTCACCAAGTTACCTCTCTGGCCTTCAACAATGGATCTCTAGAACAGATGGCATGCCTGCTTTTGCTGCCTATTTCACAGATGAGGAACTGGTGACAAGTGCCAAATCTACTCAGATCCCCAGCCAGACCATAACCATAGACAGTTGCCCTCTCTGAGAAACAGGGTCCTCAGTAGACAAGTCCCACACAGTAAATCATATTAGTTTGGGAGTTAGAAAGGGAAGTGGAAAAGCCGGCTGAGCAGGGCTGGGATGACTCCAAAGGCGAAAGATCATGGCAAGCACAGGAAGAACCAAGGGCTGGCTTCAGGGAAAGACCAAGGGAGCACAGTGGGGCCCTTGCCTGGTCCAATTCAGGCTCCACATGGCTCCGGCTAAGCCTCATCAAAGGAGAAAGCTGTGGAGAGCAGCAGTGTGTGTGGAAAACCAGAGACAGAGGCCCACCCATGCTATCTGAGCAGGACGCCTGTCACTTCTAGGCACCAAGTCCTTTGGCTGAGGTCCCTACTCAGGATAGGATGTTGTCCCCAGGGAGAGGAGAGGGTGCCTATCTAGAGTCAGGGACCAGCAGGCTACCCCTGGAGTCCTACAGGAGGTTGCAGTCAGGCCCAGGCGAGGGCTCACCTCCTGAAGGATCTGGCTGATGGCTTTGTTCTGATCCATCTGCTGCCATGACAGAATCTGCTGGAACCGCTTGTCCATTTCAGCCATGCTGCCAGAAAAACAGCATAGTTACTCACTGCATATTTCCTGAA
This sequence comes from Mastomys natalensis, assembly GCA_021653895.1. Lineage (NCBI taxonomy): Eukaryota > Metazoa > Chordata > Mammalia > Rodentia > Muridae > Mastomys > Mastomys natalensis. Next base: position 609,924 of record JAJTUV010000842.1, on the reverse strand, counting down.
CACCTACTGTGTGCTGGGCACCTTGGAGGAGACAGAGATAAACAACCACTCAATACTCCTGACAGGGCAGTGTGCAGAGTCTCGAGGACATCAAGGAGGGCGGCAGAGCTTCCACTTGGCAGAGAGCCACTGGGCCTTGGGTCCAACCCCCTACTGGACCTCCTTCACAGCACCCCTGAGGTAGATGCCAGGCTCCTGCCTAACCACCTCTCGATATCCTGGTGAGTCACTCAGCTTCTGGAATGTTCTTCCCAGCATTTCCTCACTGGCTGTACTCTGTGTATAGTCCTACAACAAGGCTGGTAACCATGGCACAGAACCTGCAACCTCACTCAGTCTCAGCTTTGAGCTACTGTCACATTAATTAATTAATTAATTAATTAATTAATTTTTATTTTTTGGCTGGGTGGTAGTGGTGTACACTTTTAATCCCAGCACTCAGATCTTTAAGTTTGAGGCCAGCCTGGTCTACAGAGTGAGTTCCAAGGACAGCCAGGGCTTCACAGAGAGAAACCCTGTTTTGGAAAATCAAAACAAAAAAAAATTTTTTTAAAAAGACTTTTAAAATTTTTATTTTATACGCACAAGTATTTCGTCTACATATATGTTGTGCATTACGTGTGCAGTGCCCATGGAGACCAGAAGGGGGCACCAAACCACTTGGCACTGGAGTTCATGTGGGTGTTACCAAATGAACCCATCTACAGGAGCAGCCAGTGCTTTTAACAGCTGAGCGGCTCTCCAGTGAGAAAGTGGGGGAGAGGCAGCAGGAGGGTGAGCGAGCGCACTTGCTCAAGAGTTCTGAACCCCGGTCTCAGGTGGCTCAAGGGTGCTGACTCCACTCTGGTTTGCTCTGGAGCCGGATTTTCCTGCCTCTCCTTACCCAGTGCTACAATCACCAGCAAGAGCGCCAAGCCTGGCAAAGATCTGAGTTTCTTGTTGGTTTTGTTTTGTTGTGGCCATGCCCCGACTTCAGCTTTGATGTAAAGCAGGATAGATAACACTTCATCCCATACACAGGCCAGCATCTGAGGTAGGCTCAGAGGTAGAGGCTGCCCTCCCTTTATCACTGACTAACCCTGACTCATGAGTCTGGATGGGAGAATCCAGAGGCTGTCTGTCTGTCACCTGTTCCTGATAACCTGGCAAACCTGGGATAGCCAAGGGAGTTCAGTGTCCATCTCTTGCTCCAGCCTTGAACCCCCAGCTGACTCCCTCAGAGCCCTCACCTGGGGACACACGCTCCTTAGCTTACCTGGAACAGGCCTGCTGCACCAGGCTCTGCCTCTGGGACTCGTAGGCCATCTGGACGAACCGGCTCTTACAGCTCTCGGTCAACATTTGCTGCATGGCGGCTGCGGAGGGAAGGCTGTGAGCTGCTGAGAAGAGGCTAGGGTTCCCAGGGTAAGGCCCAAGGGTCACCTGCTTACTGATGGACAGCCATTCTTAAACAAAGCCCCCCCCACCCCCCGGCCTTTCCTTCCCTCCTTGACAGTCTTGCTAGATAGCCCAGACTGGCCTTGAACTCTCAATCCTCCTGTCCCAGCACCCGGAGTTCTGTGATTACAGATGAGTACCAGCACCCAGCCTTAAACAATATCTACACGGTTGGGCTGTGCTGGCGCACGCCTTTAATCCCAGTACTCAGGGGGCAGAGGCAGGAGGATTTTTGTGAGTTTGAGGCCTGTGCACCATGTACACAGGTCAGAAGATGGCACTGGGTCCCCTGGGACTGGAGTTAGACAGTCGTGAGCCACCATAAGTTCGGGATTAGAACCCAGGTCCTCTGGAAGAGCAGTAACACTGAGCCAGCTTTCTAGTTCCTTTGTTGACTTTTTTTTTTTTTTTTTACCTTATTAGAGTAGTAAGGGGGTGCGGCTGGAGGGATGGCTCAGCAGTTAAGAGCACTGGCTGCTCTTCCAGAGGTCCAGAGTTCAATTCCCAGTAACCACATGGTGGCTCACAACCATCTGTAATGGGATCTGATGCCCTCTTCCAGTGTGTCTGAAGACAGCTACAGTGTACTCACATACATAAAATAATTAAATCTTAAAAAAAAAAAAAAAGGGCAGGCTGGGGCTGGGTGTGGCTCAGCAGCAGTGCGCTTGCCTAACCTGTGGCTTGCCTAGCATGTGCAAGGCCTGGGTTCAATCAAAGCAACAGCAACCAGGAAGTTCGAAAGGCTTGAAAACACAACCCCTGGATGGTGGTCCCGTCTCTGTGGAATTAACAGTTGTTCTTTAACAAATGACAGGGTGACCACAGGTCCGTGGGGCCCTCTGTAGGTGTGGTGAGCACCTGTCTGCCAAGTGTCTGGTTCTGAGTCGGGCATACAGAAAGCCCTTCCATGACAAAGGCCCCAAGATAAGGACAGCCCATCTCCACTTTAAGGGCAGGCACCGCTCTAGAGGTCTTCCTCAGCTCCTGGCTGCGGGCTCTCAGACCTGTCTAGAGCACATGTCACTGGTGGGTACACGTGGTGCTCAGGACCACACTGGCCACATCAGGAAGGGGAAGTCTGCCCAGGAACCCAAGTGAGGCTGACACCAGCTCTCGGTGGCAGGAGCCAGAGCAGACAGGTTTATGACATGCCCAGGCCTGGCCCCTGGGACCCTCCTGAAAGTCCTGTATTTTCCTTTCGTATTTCCCCATTCTATAGACAGAAAACTTGAGACTCAGAATCCAATCTTGTCTGACTCCCGGGCCTGAGCTCCATGACAGACTTGGCTGCCCCTCTTCAGAGCGGACACTCAGTGCCCTGCACAGGTGACAGGAACCTGAAAGCTCTGTCCACCAAACTTGCACAGCTCACCGGCGATCTCACGCTGCCTGAGGTTCTCTGTCTCCTCTTGGGTAATGGACATCAACTGCTCCATTCTTATTCTAGAAAAAAAAAGTAAAAGCAAAATACATCCATTTATTCCTCAAATACATTACAACAAGAATCTTACCAGAGCCAGGCAGTGATGGTGCACACCTTCAATCCCAGTACTTGGAGACAGAGGCAGGTGGATGTCTGTGAGTTTCAGGCCAGTTCCAAGACAGCCAGGCTAAACAGAGAAGCTCTGCCTTGAAAAATAAAAAAATAAAAATAAAGTCCAGTTATGGTGCATAAACAGACATTTAGCCTAGAAGCCGCTCAAACGAGGTTTTGATTCTTTCTGTTTGCTGTGAGCAGGGTCTATTATGTAGCCCTGACTGCTGCCTTTGCCTTCTGTGTGCAAATAAGGTTTTTAAAATGACTATGTGTATGGGTCTTCTGCCTACATGAATATCTGTCCTCCACATTCGTGGCTGGGGTGCACAGATCCCTTGGAACTGGAGTTACAGATGGCTGTGAACTGCCTTACGGGTGCTGGGAATTGAACCCAGTTCCTCTGGAAGAACAGCCAGTGCTCTCATCTATTGAGCCATCTCTCCAGCCTCTATAAACAAGGTTTCTGACATAAAACTCCATCTGCAACATAAGAAGTGAAAACATTTAAAGGGAACTTTGCATATGCACACGTACACTCTAGCTATGCATACACACGAGCATGCTACATGTGCTGTTTTGCATTCACCAGGAATGGCCTGATGGATTAGTGTCCTGCATGATCCTGGGTGTGACTTAGTTCAAGGCCTGTATCCTATGAGAGGCTCCACTCGCTGCCACTGATACAGGGCTGTCCTCTAGGCCGGTCTAGCCCAGCACCAGATATGGTCTGTCAATAAGGCTTGACTGGATGGTGGCACCAGTTACTGCTCAGCTGTGCCTCAACAGCCACACAACTGGATTGGACAACGCAGACCTAGGGAGAACTCTGAAGATCTTCCTAGGTGGTGAGGGCTAAGATGACTGGGGGAGAGGAGGTTCCCAGGATAGCTCAGAAATACCATTATGGTGAGGCCCAGGAGACTCAGCAGAGTCACAGCGGACACCTTGAACAGGCCAGGGTGCCAGCCCTTCCTACTGTCGTTTATTTGTTTCTTTCTTCTCTCTTCCTTCCTCTCCTTTAAAAATTTATTTTTCATTTCTTTTTTTGGACAGGCCTCACTATGTAGCCTAGGCTAGGCTGGAACCTCCCATGTAGACCAGTCTGGTCTTGAGTTTGTGATCCCCTTGAGTGCTAGGCTTACAGACATGCATCACCATGCTCAGTCTCACTTTGTGTGCATGTGTACATGTATGTGCGTGCGTGCGTGCGCACACCGTGGGTCAATGCTGCACGTCTCCCTCTATCCCTCTCCATCCTATTTTTGAGACAGGATTTCTCATTAAACCTGAAGCTGATTAGTTTCAGTAGCCCGGCTGACCAGTGAGTCTTTCAGATTCCTGTTTCTACTCTCATCCTGCAATTACAGGCATGCACTGCCATGCCTGGGTTTTATGCAGATGCTAAGGCTGGGTCTGAACTCCGGTCCTCATGCCTGGGTGGCAAGCTCTTTACGGAGCCTTCTCTCAGCCCTTTCTGGAACAGTATGGAGAGGCACTCACTGTGCAGTAGAAGCTGGCCTTGAATTCCCGATCCCTCCAAAGTCCCGCTTCCACTTCCCTGATGCTAGAATGACAGCTGTGCCAGGCCTGACCTACACTCCCTGAGGACAAATGTGCTATGTCTCAAAGTAGCCAACTTGGTAAATACCCATGACAAAGAGAAAAGGCAAGGGCCACAACTGCACTTCCTGCCTGTCACAGCCACCCAGTGGCAACCCTGGGCACAGGTGCCTCTGCTTTCCACATGTAAAATGCCCAGTGGCAACCCTGGGGACAGGTCCCCCTGCTTTCCACATGCAAAAATAGGAAGAGTGGGCGAGGAGGCTGTGTCTGTTCTGGTTTAATCCTCTCATGTCTAGCAATGGAGGGATATCCTGGTTCTGTGTATCTGTGGGTTCCCTGTCTGTGGCTTCAACCAACTGTTGATTAACAATACTTGGAAAAATCCTGTGTCTGTACTGGTATAAGCATATTTCCAACCTAATGGAGCAGAGTTGTTATTTGTATTTGTATTGTATTGTACTGTATTGGGCTTTACAAGGCTCTGGAGAGAGTTTAGAGCAGACGGGGATGTGTGAGGTTCTAGGCAAATACTTCACTTACTTGAGGGACTGAGCAGCTGTTGCTTGGGGGACAAAAGTATTACATTCTTTTTTTTATAAATGTGCATCTTAAAAAATTTCATTCATTTTTGGTTTGCAACAAAGTTTCTCTATGGAGCTCTGGCTGTTCTAGAATTCACTATGTAGACCACGTTGGCCTTGAACTCACAGATATCCAATTGCCTCTGTCTCCTTTGTGCTAGGACTAAAGGCATGCACAACCACACCTGGACTAATTTTTAAAAATGTTTTTATACCTGAAGTACAGATTATTATTATTACAGATTATTAGTAAGTTATTACAGATCTAGCTTTCTGTGGGACTGCATAAGGGTATCCTGGTTCTTGGCTGGGCATGGGCCTAGAACCCCGAGACTCCAAGGGAGAAACGGCAGGAGTTCGGCCACGCCCCCAGAACTCAGGGTCCTGAAAAGCAGTCCAATCTCCATAGACCTACATTGTTCAGTCACGAAGGCCATTACAGCCCCTCCCAAAGTGCACAGGTAGAGGGTGTAACTACAGGCCTCAGGCTCTAGAGATTTACATACTAATGAAGGTCAGAGGGCGGAGCCAATTAACCATTTCTCCCCAGAACCTCCCCCTTTCTCCCTCCCTACTTAACTCAGGTCTGCCCTGAGTTTGGGGGGTTACATCCAGATCCATCTACCATCCGCCATGACAATAAACCCTTTTGGAACCAAGGACTTCCTCGTATCATTGGGGCCTGCCGCCGTGCGGGCCCCGGGCTGCTGCCGTGTGGGCCTGGGGCCTGCCACTGCGCTGCCCGCCAGTTTTTTCCCACAGCTTTCTTCCTTCATATTTTTGAGTTTTTTCACAAGTGTACATATATTTTAAGAAACTCACAGAGAGTCATTATTAATTAGATGCCAAGAGGTGCCTATCCTAGAGCATCAGGGGGATTGCCCAGCACAAGCTGGAGGGGCCTATGGCTGCCCTTCCCAGAGCTGTGAGCACCCCAGGGTGTCCGTCCCCCAGATCTGCGAGCACTCCAGGATATCTGTCCCCCAGGGCTGTGAGAACCCAGGAACTTTCTCTAGACATGTGGCCCCAGAAGCCCACTCACCTCTCATTCTCCAGCGATTTCAGAATCTCAGAACTCTTCTTTTGCCTGTGGGAAAAACCGGAGATGGGTCCTGTGGGCACCAACGATGGATGCTGCTTCCAACCAGGCTGCCCACTTCGCCACTTCGGCTGAGCCCATCACCCAGGAGCTCTGCTAGGGCTGGGAGGCCCCTCTAGCTCTCCTGTGATGGGGGAAGCATGTGGCGCAGAAGCTCTCCTGCCGCACTGACAGATGACGGACGAGCAAGGCACAGAAGAAGGAAGCCTGGAGCTAGTGGGGCATGTAGCCACAGCTGGTTTCTAGAACCTTCTGTCTTGTACTCCAAGCTAGATGTTTTCAGGCTTCTTGAGATCTATCTCTACTTAGCTCCTCCCTCTCAAAGCCCATCATGAAATTCTTATACTAGACAGTCTGTTCTCTAAAAGACAGTTTGTGCCTACAGGGTGAGTGGCTGACCTCAGGCAATGGGCTACTTGGAAGCCAATTGCAGGAAGGCTGTGATTATGGCCTGCTGATACACAGGAGGGAAATGAGCTGCGGGGTCAGCAGTCTTGTGACAGAACTCCATTCTATAATTCCCAGGGCAGGTTTTCTGCAAACCAGACTTGGGATGGATGAAGACTGAGGAGAGACCCTCTGTCCCCGGCCCTCAGGGAGCATTCTGGGGGCTGGCCAGGACTGACCTCTGATTGTCCTGTAGGAGTCTTTGGATGCGGCTGGCGATACTCTGCTCTGTCTGCTTGAGCTGCTCCTGTAGCTGCTGCCGTTCTGCATCCAGGCAGCGTTGGCGCTCGCTCAGGCCCTGCTCTAGCCGTGTCTGCTCCTGCAGTGGGGGGAGGCACAGGGACCCCACATGCAGGCACAGTAGGGATTTTGACTGAGGAAAGGAGAGTGGAGTCCCTATCTCACTTTGCAGGATCCTTTGTGACCTTGGACGGGTCCCTCCTGCGTCCACTGTGCTCAAGGCCAGGGTATCTAGTCAGGGCTTCCATTCCCGCTTCCAGGGGATGGCGGGACAGGGTAATCTGTGCGTTGCCACCTCCTAGGCACCACGGCCTGTGCCAGGAGACCATTGACTTGGGACACGGGCAGGCTGGTGAGCCCCACACCTGCTTGACCGTCTGCAGGATCTCGTCCTTGTGGCTGTGGCTCTGCTGCAGCAGCTCAGCGTGCTCCCGCTGCCCGAGCTCCAGGCGCCGCTCGAACTCCAGCTTCTCCAGCATCTTCTGCTCCTGTGGGGACAAGATGCCTGCCCTTCACGCCTCAGTCAGAGGCAGAAGGAAGCCATCCCTCAACGCTGAGGTGCTGCAATCCTCAGGGAGAAGAAAAGGAGCAGGGAAAGGCCCTTACCTTTCGCTTCTCGTAGTCGGAGAACCGATTCTGGGGGAGAAGAGCAGAGGTGAGGACAGGTTGGAGCTGTGGTTTCCACAGCATACCCAACCTGCCCCACCGGATGAGGAGGAAGGAGGAGAGCTGATAAAGGTCCTGGGCTCCAGAGCAAGAACCACCATGTGCTGACACAAGGGGAGGAAGGAGTCTTTCAAGACAGCTCTGGAAGGCAGTGCTGGGCCTAGGGCTCCAGAAAGATCAAAACAGGGGCCATCCGCCTCCCCGCTATCTGTGTAACATACCACAGTACCTAACTCTGGCTATCCAAACCTCTGCAAACACAAAGGTACTGTACAGGTTCCTGGAGAATTAGTCTACAGAGAAAGTGGAGATAATTCAGAAAGGCCCAACAGGCACTAACAGATACGTTCGTGTATGAATAGCACTTAGTCAGCTCTTCCATTAACTGCTTAAAGGGACAGTCACGGGTACATTCCCATCAGCAATGGCAAAGCCGTGAAAGGCTCTCTGGAAGACTGCAGGCAGCTGGAGTTCCCACCCATGGCCATGAGAGAGCCATGAGCTGAGCTGAGAGCAGAGGTGGCATTGGCAGGTCCTATCTGCTCTAGCAGCAGGTGTGTCCAGACGACTGTGGTAATCTTTGTCAAGTCCTTCCCCCGCCCCCTTCTCCCCACTCCCGCCTCCTGTGTCATGCTGGCCTGCAGCTGGGGATATCAAAAGCCTTCCTGACACTGGTGCTGACCTGTGTCCCCTTCACTAGACAGGAGTCATGGGGCTGCCCTGACCAGTGAGTGGCACGTGGTCAGGAAGCACTGGGGAGACAAGGAACAATCCGGACATGCTCTTGGCTTCCCTGAAGCTCCTCCGTCAAGCAGTGGGGATGGATTGTAACCCGACTATTTAGCACACAATCTTTACTGAGTTCAGCACTATGGAGTGCAGCCACGGCAATGTGAAGGCCATAGAGAGCCCAGAGCAGGTCTGACGTAGGCTGGTGATGCTCACAGGACAGGACACACTCTCTATACTGAGAATCAGAGCCACCAAGCCTGCTGACCTGAGCCTGATCCCTAGGACCCACAGTGTGGCAAGAGAGGACGACTCCTGAGGACTGTCCCCTGGTATTCAAGTGCATTCCTTCTTCTCCACAAAATAAATAAATACATAAATAAAAATTAAAATAAACTGAGAGGCTGGAGAGCTGGCTCGGCAGCAGCAAAGTACTTTTACACAAGCCCGATGGCCCATGGTCAACCTGAACCAAGTACAGAGGAGAACCCTACAAAGTCATTCTTGGGCCCCAACATGTGTGCCAGAGTGGGTGCGTGTGCGTGTGCGCACACACACGCACACAGAATAATAATAAATGATTTTTTTAAAGTTTAAGGTCATACTTGGCTAAATATAAAAAATAAAAAATTACTAAGATAAACTGAAAATTAAAGCATGAGCAGGAAGAGTTCCAGGTGGGAGTGGCTTGACCCAAGATGCTGTGGGGAGAGGGATATTGTTTGTTCAGGGAACAGAGAGGAAACCCGGACAGCTGATGCGTGGTGAGCTGGTGGCCTGGGGCAGCTGTGGTCATTGAGCCTGTGGGTCTGAGGGGGACTCTGTGGGCACAGCTCTGCACAGTCCTTATGCTGGCAGCCCTTAATGCCCACGCAGCCACCCACCACAGGCAGCTCATCTTACCTGCCATTCAGCTTCCTCCCTGGAGAATCTGCTCGAGGGTCCATCAGGGCTGTCCTGGGAGTTCTCAGTGCCATCTTGTTCCAGGACTGGCAGCAGGTACTGAGAAGGTGGGTAATAGTCCAGTCCTGACTCTGTGGGGGAGAGGCACCAGCTGGCCAGGAGCACCCCAGCTGCTGGCTCCTGCCATCCTCGCTTCCCCACCACAGCTGCCTTGCTGGCTCAGTCAGCCCACTCTCATCTCCCTGTGCTGGGCTGCCCTGCTGTCTAACGATTAGTTAGTTTACTAATTAGATTAGATTACTGGCTGTTTAGTGTCGGGCCTAGTGACACAGGCTTGTAATCTGAGCTACTCAGAAACCAGAATGACTGCAAGTTCTAAGCCTGCAAGGGCTACAGAGTAAGGCCAGCCTGGGTAATGGCAAGACCTTGTCTCGAAAACCAGACAAGAGGCTGGGATGGACTGAATGGTAGAGCCTTTGTCTACCATGTGTGAGTGAAATACATGATGTCATGTATATTTGAGGTCTGTAGCCAGGATATGCATATTTACTCCTTTATTTTTATGTCTACTGCTTATATAAACATTAGAGGCTCTTAAAACATGACTTTGGTATTGACTTTCAGTAGTTGCCCAGGCTGGCCTCAAATGCACAACCTTCCTGCATCTGTTTCCCCAGGTGTGTAAACATTATAGGTGTATACTACTCTACCCAGAAATATATTTTTTTTTTTCCTTTATTTTAGCAGCTAGGAACTGAAGCCAGAGCTTCACGTACCCCAGACAACTGCTCTGCTACTGCCGGAAGAACATTTAAAGGCGAACACACCCTTACAAGCCAGGGGTGGTACTGACTTGGATGCAGGGGCTGCTGCCTGGCACAAACATACTTTCCAGAGCCTGTCTCTCCCTCTACTGTCCTGCAGAGACTCTTCCAGCGTGCTGTAAGCAGTTTGCTCTTTTCAATGCAGTGTTGTGTTCACACGTGAGTATGAAACAGTTCATTTATTCTCCTACTGCTAGCCACTGCTATTGGGAACAGTGTGGCTGTGAACGGCTGTGGACAACATGGCTTCTCTTTCTGTGGTCAGGGAACTGAGGTGAAGACCCAAATGTTCAGCTAGAACAGACAAGGACAACATACAGAGACGGAGAGGGAGACAGGGTTTTGCTACATAGCTCAGGCTAACCTTGAACTCACCACATAACCCAGGCTGGCCCAGGTCTGAGTGTGATTTCCCTCTCATCTTTCCAAGTACTCATTATCATACCCAGCAATAGTTAATTAGCTATTTATTTGGAAACAGGGTGTCAAATGTCTCAGGCTGGCCTGTACTATATATGCTGCTACCTCTGGAGTGCTAGGATTCTAGGTTTGGCTGCTACATACACATATGTGGTACTGGGGCTCGAACTTAGGGCTTCATGTACAGCACCCAACACACAGCAGCTGAGCAAGTGCCACAGCCTGACCTCAAACTGCAGATCATTTTGTCTTGTCTTTTTGAGACAGGGTTTTCTCTGTGCAGCCCTGGAGGTTCTAGAACTCACTCTGTAGACCAGGCTGGCCTCAAACTCAGAGATCCACCTGCCTCTGCCTCTGAGTGCTGGGATTAAAGGCGGGCCACACCGCCCGGCTCTCCATGGACTCTTAATGTAATTACTGAATTGAGTAGACACTGGAACCTGGCTGGAGGAAGTAGGCAGTGTGGGCCTGTTTGTTTACATTTTAATTTTATTATTATTGTTTAAACAACTAATTTTACATGTCTGAATGTTTTCTGTGTCTGTGTATATGGCTGGTGCCTTTAGAGGCCACAAGGGCATTGGATCTCCTAGAACTTGAGCTGCCATGTTGGTGCTGGGAGTTGAACCGAGGTCATCTAGAAAAGGCCTTGCTCTTGGCACTGTCTGTCTCCTATTTAGGAAGATAGCAGGTCTGGGTCTTTCCTCAGGGGATGGCCTTATATACCAGGTGAGTGCTCTGCACTCTGTGTTCTGCCTACAGCTCCAGGCCAGTAGGTCTGGCATCTTTTGCTCATTGAAAAGATCATCCTCCCCTGCGCTTTGCACCATGAATAATTCACATGACCAGAGGCTGTGCCCTGAGAATGTCCCAGGTGACAGGAGCCATAGCTGACAACAGCTGAGGCTGTTCCCTCCTGGTCCTCGACCAATGGGGACCCTAGATTTTAGTTCCTAGTGATGCTTAACCTGGCTCTTCCTCCAAGCTCAGGCTATTGGGGGAGTGGGTGTCTCCCCTAGGTGGCCCCAGGGGCCGGCCTGTCTAGCTTGCTGCCCTCCATTCTCTCGCCTCCTCTTTTACATGTGTTACTTCTTACTTTACTATGTGATCTTTGTGAAACCAGCTCTCCTGCTGGACGCTGCCCTCCCCCCCCCCTTTAGTTTTGCTCCTCGGCCTCCAGCACTGCAGCTACACTGGTCCTCTCCATCATACCTCAGGCTCTTCTACTTCCTCTAGGCCCCTAACACTGGCCTCTGGCGCTAGAAACACAGTCTCTTTTCCTGGCCCTCAGCATGCTTTCCCACACAGGCCTTCCCCAGCCCTAACCTAAGCCAATGCCCGACTGTTCTCCTAAGCTCAGCCTGGGTGCTCATGTCCCTGTGATTGTTCATTGTACCCGTTTCCCTCACAGGACCCTGACTTCTGGCCAGGCAGTTTGTACCAGCTAGTTTCTACTGTCCCCAGCCTGATGACAGGGGATGGCCACTGGGGTGGCCTGCCTTTACCTTTGCAGAGGAACTGCTGCACAGCCTCAGTGCCAGCGCCACACACCTCTGTGGGGGGTAGACCATTGCCAAGGCGTCGAGGCTCAGCGTCTGTGAACACAGGGAACCCCTTCTTTACAGTGTATAGTTGAAAGTCACCTGGTTTTGTTAACTTGGGTGCTTCTGTCTCCCCTGCCTACTAGGAGCATCCAGGGAGCAGAGAAGACCAGGTTTAAAGAGCATTAACCCACCTGGGTGACACTTGTTATCATTAGTAAAGTGTGGTCACTGCAATGTGGACTCTGAGCCACACTGCCCAGTATGGTGGCTGTAAGTCACACGTGGCCATTTACACTTCTTGAGTTGTTGTGCATGCATACATGTGTGCATGTGTGGAGGGCTCGGGAGAACCCTGAGCAGGATCATTAGGAACTTTGCTTTGAGATGGTCTCTCACTAGCCTGGAACTTGGTTAGCTGGCTAATGAGGCCCAGGGACCCACCTGTCTCTCTCTCTCCCGGGGCTGGGATCGCAGGCGCCGGGCTTTTACAGCACCGGCTCTAGGGACCCAGTCCAGGTCCTTTGCAAGCCCTCTCCCTACTGAGTCACTGCCCCAGACCCACTTGTTTTCCTTGAGACAAGATCTTCTTCCGTGGTCCAGGCTGCATTGAACTTGTGGTCTTCCTGCCTCTGCCTCTCAAGTGTCATGATTACAGGTGTGCACTGTCACAAGCAGCCCTCATTTCAGTTTTAACTAGTTAGGGTCACCTTGGCTATATGAGCCACATGTTGGCTTGGTAGCCACTAGTTCTTGGGCACCAGCACAGATGACAGCATTTCTATTACCTGCAGGGAGGAGTAGCCATGGATTCTGTCTCTTGAGAGACACCCAGCCTGTCTTTAAACCCCAGCATAGTCCGTTGTGTATCCTAAACAGGTTACTTGGGTGTGCTGGGCTGTAACTTTCCGAGTGTCACACACAGCATCCCTTATTTGACACAACATATGGTAGGTAACAAGGGATAGCACTGGATGGAGTTGGCATACAATGTGGCCATTAACAATGCCCGTGTTCTCACCCTGAGAAAAGGTCTGCCCAAGGGGCCAAGAAGCTCCCAAGAGGCTTTTAAAGGAGTGGCTGGAAAATGAGGCCCACCCAAGCTTCTGTTGTGGCATTGCCTGGGGTTCAAGAATGCTAGCCAAGTGCTGCCCCACTGAGCCACATCCCCAGTCCCCTAGTATCTCAGAACAGTTTCAGAACCAGGGACATGTCTGAACAATGCAAACACATACGGTAACTGCAAAGCACCTGTGACTATTTACCTACGATGTAATAAAGATTCAGTACCACCATTTACTTCTTTGGTCAAACCAGGCACATTTCAAATGCTCAAGAGTTTACATGGCTAATGGTTATTGAATTGGGCTACACAGTCAGGAGAAACTCCAATCAGCATAGAACAGAGGCAGAGGAAGACACTCACTGAACACCTTATGCATGCTTCACCACCTTGTGATGGGTACCAGACACAGATGTGCTGTCTGCTCACCTGCCACTTCCCCAGACACTGCTACTCTGCAGGCTGGCTTGACAGAGGTGATTCACCAAAAGAAGGGGGTGGGGGATGCTCAGCCAGGTTGTTAGCACTATGAAAGATAAGTCCTACTCCAGATACTAAGCTTTACAGTACTGACAACCATAGGGTTGTTCAGTACTATCTATGATCAGCTTGTGTGGCCTCTGAGAAGTCCAATAAACCATTTGTGCTCTAGTTTCTTCATTGGCGAAGTCTGACAGGACATGCCTCACAGGGGTTCTGTGAGGGTCCAAGGAGCTAACACAGGCCCAGGCTCACACAGTGTCGATGAGGGACCCGGGAAATGGCTCGGTTGGCAGAGCACTTGCCTAGCATACATGAAGCCCTGGGTTTGATCCCTAGCACCACACAAAGTGGGTGTGTTGGTGCACATCTGTATTGATGCACATCTGTAATCACAGCACTCTGGAGGTGGAGGCAGGAGGATCAAAAGTTCAAGACTATCCTCAGCTACACAGTAAATTCAAGGCCAGCCTGGGCTACATGAGACTTTCTCAACAAACACACAAAAGTACCAGAAGAGCAGCAAACCTCCGTGTCATGACTGAGAGCTGTCCCTGAGTGGGCCACCTAGTGTGCCCTATGGTGGGTTGAGCTGTGTGCCTGCTTTATACACTGAAGTCCTAAGCCCTCCAGAATGTCACCTCGTTTAGAGTCAGGCTGCACCCTAACCCAAGCAGACTGGTGTCCTTTAAGAGATTTGACTCAGACATGCAGAATCAGAGGATGGACGCAGCCCACCTGCAGAGGGCCTCCAGAGGAGTCAACCCTGTTGACACTGAGATCTGATACCTCATCCGGGTTGTGAGGACACAGAGTTCTCTTCTATGAGCCGCCTGCTGTGGGAGGCTTAGTTGTGTCACCCTGAGATGACTCAGATGGAGTCCCAGGATACACTCACCCTACCCGGTGCTCCAAGGAGATGAGCTTTCTACTCTGCCACACTGGAGCCCACATCCCCACATCTCCCCTGCCCGACCCCATCCCATTCTTCAGCTCTCTGGGCTCTGGGCATAGTAATTTCTAGCCTTATCGCTTCCTGCTGCAGCTCAGTCTATGCTTACTTCCTGCCTCTCTTTGTCCTGCTCTCTCCACAGGATGCACCCATTTCCATGGCTGTGTCCCAAATCACATTCCTCTTTAAAGTCTGGCTTAAAGGCCAGAGAGTGGGACACTCTGGATTCATCTGCTCTCCTTCACTTTGGATTTAAGCCCTCCCACCTCCATGACTGAAACAAAGTCACAACATGATAAGCATTCACATGTCAGTCTCTCTAATAACTCCACATGAGTCTCTGAGACCTGGTGGCCTGGGACCAGGCACTCAGGAAGAGAGGGCTGCTCCAGTCAGCAGCACCAGAGAGAATTCCCCTGCCTCACCTCCAGGGTCCGCACATGCGCCAGTATCTGGGGCAGTCTCTGAATCTCATTTTCACTGATGTCGAGGGTACGCAGGCTCCGCAGCTCCCCCAGGGTGTCAGGAAGCTCCCTCAGCTTGTTGTCTGCAGAGACCCAGATGCAAACTCAGTGCCCCAGAGCCTCCTGCCTCCCAGAGGACATGGAGGCTGTGTCACTGCTTATTAGCTGAGCAACTCCTTGGGACACCTGGTTCTCCCTCCCTCCCCTCCTCCCTCTCTCCATCCCTCCCTCCTTCCAGAGGCCCCTTCTCTGTAATACAGCACTACTACCCCCATCAGTCACAGGACAGAGCTGTTACTGTGCAGAGGCCAGGGGAGCAGGAGAACGATGAAGTGCTTGGCCCCAGTGAGGCAAGTCCTCTTTGGAGGATGAGAACACTACCCTGGCACCTCAGCTAGTCACTACCTCACTGTGGGTTGTGGGGGCTTCCTGAGGAAGCCACTGCTCTGAGCTTCACTTCCCTCATGTTAGCTGGGAGACCCCATCCTCTGCCTGCCGCGTGGACTTGTCAGGCCAGCCATAGTCATGGGACCAGCATTAGTCAGATGTCCCGAGCCACAAGGAGCCACTGCAGCAGCACCTTCTGTCTTGCTCATCACTACATCCCGTTCCATCACTCAGCTTACCTGCCACTACAATGGCCTGTCCTCTGCCCCACAAGTCTCTGATTCTGAGGGTCATGGAACTCTTTACAGACATACTGTCTCTGGTTGCCATGGAGACAGGCTGATCTAGCAGGAGTCAGTCTGGCCTGCAGCATCACCCTCACTCAGTGGCCTGACTCTGGAGCTGCCTGAGGATGGCGTGGACAGGGCTTTGCGTCCCCACCTTTTACATTGAGGGTCTGGAGCTGTAGCAGGTTCCCGATAGAGCGAGGGAGATGCGTCAGTTGATTCCTTTCCACGTTCAGTACCTAAGAAAGACAACAGTGACATGAGCCCCAAGGGACAACAGTGGCGTCTGCATGTGCAGCTCCATCAGGCACTGAATGCGCCTGCCCTTATTTCTCCCAACAGCCCGAGAGGGAGGCAGAGGTTGCCATGGTCCCACTTAAGACATGAGAAAACTGGGGTAGTCACATGTCCAAGCCCCTGGACACACTCCTATGTGAGAGCGTAACATCGATACTAATGCAGGCTGCCTAGGGATTGCATGAACCAATGTGGAGGGAGAGGTGTGAGGGTTGTGGTATGGTTTCCTGCTGACCAATGGGGACGTGTCGCTCAGGGCTAGCCCCAAATCAAGCACTCAGTGCAAAGCAGCTACAGAGAAAGCATTCGGGGGGGCCTGGAGTGTACAGAATTTGTCCTTTTAAAAAATATTTAAAATTTTATTTTTATTTTATGAGTATGTGTTGTCTGCATGTAAGTGCACTGCCTGTGTGCAGTACCTGTAGAGGCCAGAACAGGGTATTAGGTCTTCTGAAACTGGAGTTACAGATGGTTGTGAGCTGCTGGGAACCCAACCAGGGTCCTGTGAAAGAGCAGCCAGTGTTCTTAACCACTGAGCTATCTCTGCAGACCCTGGAATCTGTCTTTAAGATGGAGGCCCACTGAGTTCAGGCTAGCCTGGTCTACAGAGTGAGTTCCAGGACAGCCAGGGCTACACAGAGAAAACCTGTCTCCAAAAACCAAAAAAAAAAAAAAAAAAAAGATGGAAGCCCACTGGGTATTTGTGCTTTTGGGGAGAGGCTAAAGCTATGAAGCCATGAAATACTGTGGACATGGCAAGTCCTGGAAGGCTCTCACAGCCAAGCTGCAACGCTGAAAGGTGGCAACAACGCCAAGCTGACAGCGCATCAGAACCTCCTTTCATTACAGAAGTCTTTGCCCTGCAGCCTTACCTGCAGGGCTGTCAGCTGTCCCATGTCATCAGGAAGAGCTGTCAGCTGGTTGTCATGGAGATCCAGAACCTACAGAACAAACATGTCAGGCCCCAAAATCCCAGGCTCCAGATCAGCTGACAGATGACAAGGTCACCTCATACCCTGGCAGTTTCACAGTGCCCCTTCCTCCTGCCCACTGGTCAGCATCCAATCTGGTAATCTTTTATATGTTATTGTTTGTTTTTTCGTGTTTTGGGATGAGCTCTCTACATAGCTCTGGCTGTCCTAGATGGCCTCAAACTCTGAGATCCACTTGCCTCTGAGTGCTGGGATTTAAGGTGTGTGCACCACCTTGGCCAACTCGCTCGCTCGCTAGCTTGTTTATTGTATGTGAGTACACTGTAGCTGTCTTCAGACACACCAGAAGATGGCACTGGATTCCAATACAGATGGTTGTGAGCCACCATGCGGTTGCTGGGAATTAAACTCAAGACCTCTAGAAGAGCAGCCAGTACTCTTACCACTGAGCCATCTCTCAGCCCCTGGCCCCTCCCCCTTTTTTGAGACAAGGTCTCAGTATGTAGTCCTGGCTGGCCTTGGACTCAGAGATCTGCCCACCTCTGCTGGGACTAAAGGGATGTGCCAGCACACCCAGCTCCAGCAGCTCACCAGTCTTCTTTTTCTTTTAGGGTTTAGAGAGAGGTTCTTATAATGTAGCCTGGGCTAGATCAATTCTCTTGCCTCAGACTCTTCGCCAGTGCTCAGGATTGCAGACATGTGCTACCACGTCTGGCTCTTTTTACTGAATATAAAAATTATACATGGCCTGGGGTGTGACTCAGAGGCACAGCAGGTAACCAGCATGGTAAAGGCCTGAATATATTCACACACATGCACGCACGGACATGTGCCCACACACTAAACATAAAGAAAAGAACAAAAAGCATGGAGTGGGGTAGAGAGATGGCTCAACTGTTAAGAGCTACTCTTGAGGAGGACCCAAGTTTGGTTCCCAGCACCCACACAATAGCCTATAACTCCAGGAGAAGTGATGTCCTCTTGTGGCCTCCTTAGGCATTGCATGCATGTGATGCATAACAGCAAACAATCATACATATAAAATAAAAATAAGTAGGTTTCTTAAAAGCACTGAGTGTGCTGGCTGGTGGTGGTACACACCTTTATTCCAGTACTTGGGAGGCAGAGGTAGATCTCTGTGAGTTGAGTACTGAGCAGATGCAGGGCCCAAAGTTGCGCATGGCGCACCCTTAACAGCACTGGGAGCAAGGCTTCTAGTTCAGCCAGCGGCTCACAAGGAGTCAACTACAAAGAACTGTCTCGAAAAAAAAAAAAAAAAAAAAAAAAAAAAGGATGGGGGGGGGGGGGGGAAGCACTGAGTGCTAGGTGTGGTGGCGCACACTTTCAATTCCAGGATTCAGGAGCTAGATCTCTGTGAGTCTGAGGTAAGACTGGACTACATAGTGAGACCACCTCAAAAAAAACCAAAGAATCACCATGAAGCAAAGCTCTCCCAACCCCACCTGTCGGAGCTAGTGCTGGAGGAGAGTGTGTGTTTAGTCTTTACTCTCAGGGCAGGGCCCCCCTTACCAGCTTCCCCTTCATATAGAACAACCCAAGGCCAACCCTGTAACTATACTATGATTCTACCTTGTCCAGGAGGGGACCGCAGGCAGGAGGGAGCCCTCGCAGGTGTCACTGAGGAGTCAGGCTGCCCTCTCTGGATGCCCCTCTCATTCCTTCTTGTTTGGGCCATCATGCCCATCCCTTCTGCTGACCTGGCTTGCATTTAGGATTGCCCATATGGACACCTCAGAGGGCAGCCAATGGACTGGCTTCTTTACCAACCACACACGGTAGTCTGCTCAAACACCACACTGACCACTCTGTGGGGACCATCAGGGGTAAACTTTAACAGAAAGCGCTCAGGGAGGGTGTGGAGGCTCAGCTGCCATCTGGACCACAGCCCCTGATGTCTGGAGGACGCCTGGTACCTTGATGGTGGCAAGGCTCAAGAGGCTGCAGGACTTGGGAAGCAGGCAGGTGAGGAGGTTTGTATGGACAATCAACACCTGGGAGGAGAGACAAGAGAGGTCAGGCTGCAGAGGGGCAGCAGGCAAGGTAAGTGGTTTGGCACAGGGCACAGGGTGGCCATGCTGTGTTCCCTGAACCTTTGCTCAACAAGACCCACAATGGGGGAGACTGTTTGAACCAGACACTTCTGAACTTGACTCAGAAGGCTAAGATTCCTAGAGTGAAAAGGAGTCTGGGAGTCTAACTATCCTTTGATTCTGAGAAGTGGTTAGCCATCAGCTTAGCCTTTCCTGGTTAATGGAAATTGGAGTAGTTAAGTACCCTTCGTCAAGGGCAGCCATGACAGTCAATAAGCTACATGGCTGAACAGTGTTTAGCCCAGGCTATCACGTGGTCCACTACTAAGCCTGTGTCAACCATGGCTATTTTTGTTATACATTAACTCCTGCTCTGATGTTTCAGCAGTAAGAATTTCACTACACTGTTGGCAGGGAGCATGCTTCCAGATCTGGTGGTGTGCATGTATCCACCGGTATGCAAAGCCTAGAATGATCTTCTGAAAACACTTTCATCTCCTTCTAAGGGAGTGCCAGAAAGCACTGAGTGTCCTTGCTGTTAATGGCACTGGCGTGGGAGGGGGTCGATGGAGGGGCTCTTCTTTCTATCTTTCATTTAACGCACACAATACCAAGACACAGCTGTAAATGTCTTCTTCATTCCACAGATGAAGGAATTAGGGTGTGGGCTGGAGATGAAGCACTAACTGGTTTGTTTCAGAGCACTCAGGTTTGATTCCCAGGATCAACATGGTGGCTCACAATCATCTCTAACTCTAGTTTTAGAGATCTGATGAGCTCTTGGCTCCCCAGGCACCACACATGCATGTGATACAGATAAACATGCAAGCAAAATACCCATACATATAAAATACTAAAAGCTAATAAAAAAGGCTGGAGAGATGGCTCCGAGGTTAGGAGCACTGACTGCTCTTTCAGAGGTCCTAAGTTCAATACCCAGCAACCACATGGTAGCTCACAACCATCTGTAATGGGATCTGATGCCCTCTGCTGGTGGGTCTGAGGACAGCGACAGTGTATTCACATGCACAAAATAAATAAATCTTTAAAAGAAGTTAATAAAAGAAACAGAGGTGTGACCCTGTAAGGAAACTAAGTCATAAAGCTCGTGAAAGGCAGAGCCAGAGCTTGCTCTCCTAACTGTGACAACCTCTCCTGCAGGTTGGAAGGGTCAGGGTCAGAGAGAAGGACGGTGACTGTGGGGACAATGGTTCCTTTAAATGCCTCGTGGTTTCCCCCAAGCAGACATTCAGCAAGTGTGTTTCTGAACAATGATTCTGCTTACCTTTTTCTGTAGAACTTTGCACGTTGCAAAAGCCCCAAATGGAATCTAAGATAAGACAAAGAAGGGTCAGTAGCTCGTCACCTACCAGTGTCTCACCTCTCTCTCTGTGGCGCTGGTGTTGGGAGGTGACTGATGACAGTAAGTTACTGTCCCGGAGAACAGTGCTGAGCCAGGAGAGGGCTATGGAAGAAGGGAGCTGGGGGTGTTGTCAGCCCTCTTCTAGTCAGCTGGCAGGACACTGCCCAGCCTGCTCTGGCCTACCTACTCTGTGGTATCAGGAACCATCAACAGGTGGAGAATCTGCTCTTCCAGCTCCTCAGGGATCTGTAGATGTATTTCCCTTTGCCCTACAGTACTGGGGACTGAACACAGTCATCTTACATGCTTGAGTTTTGTCTACAGCTTTCTTCTTGCCTTTCTCCAAGGTTTTACTATGTAGCCCAGGTTGACCTCAAACTCCTCCCTTCCTCTGCCTTTCGAATGGAATGCTGGGAATTAAGGCATGCTCCACTCCACCTGGCTCACTTTCTAAGCAGGCCCTGACTTTTGGAAGTTATGTTGAGGCCAAAAGATCATCTCAATTCTTTTGGAAAAGGACACGACATAAGGGACATCTCTTAATTAGTGCTTCTGGATGTGTGTATATGCGTACACTTGCACACAGGCGAGGCAGACATTGACTGTCTTACTCTCTACCTTATGTTTCGAGACATTCTCTCACTGAAGATAGAGTTCACTAACTCAGCTAGGACGGTTGGCTAGCAAGCCCCAGAGAAGTCCTCAAGCTTAGAGGGCCAGCATTTCATTGGTGGAGCTACCTGCCTGTCTTTACTTCTGCTGCTTTGAAAGTCTCATTCCACAACTGTTTTTCCCCAAGGACCCAAGAAAACAGGACAGATTAAATTCACAGCCTGCATCATCCTTGGTTTACCTCAGAGAGCTCACACTTAGAGATGTCAAGAATGTCATCCGCCCCAGCTTCTTTTGCCTGAGGAGAAAAAGATGTTTTTAAGTGAAATGTTTTTGAGAAGGGGTCTCATGTCACTTCAGACTCATCATGTAGACAAAACTGGCCTCCCAAGAATTAGCTCTCTGCACAGCTTCAGGAGAAAGGCTTTTGAAAAAGTCAAATCTCCTGGGCAGCGGTGGTGCACATACCTTTAATCCCAGCTCTTGGAAGGCAGAGGCAGGAGGATCTGAGTTTGAGGCCAGCCTGGTCTACAGAGTGAGTTCCAGGATAACCAGGATTCCATCTGAGAGAAATCCAGTTCTACCTCCTATGCCCCAAAAGTCTTCCACTCCTTCTGTGTGTTTACAAAAGTTATGTTCATCCCGTGAGCATTCACAGTGTTTTGCTACCACACCCAGTTCCCAAGACTTAAAAAACAAAAAAAAAAGGCAGTGGTGGTGCACGCCTTTAATCCCAGCATTTGGGAGGCGGAGGCAGGGGGATTTCTGAGTTTGAGGCCAGCCTGGTCTACAGAGTGAGTTCCAGGACAGGGCTACACAGAGAAACTCTGTCTCGAAAAACCAAAAACAACAACAACAACAAAAACCAAAAACAACAAAAAGCATTCAGGTGAAACATTACTTGTAGAATGGAGAAAATAAGGAAAACCCTGTAGATGTAAGGAGCTGAAAGGGGCCACAGCCACAGCCTCCCTCTGTGGCCCAGTAACTTGAAGTCCAGCAGGGAAAGAAACCAATAGATAGTGCCACACACTCATCCTATGAGGAAGGGCACTCTTAGCAGCGGGAAGGCAGAACAAGCACCCGTGGAGACATTTCCAGGTGCAGAGGAGTGGCCTAGGAGCCAGAGACAATACACTGCCTTACCAGACACATCTGGTACTCCAGGCGTTTTCGAGCCTCCTCACTGGGTTTCCGTTTCCGAAAGAAGAGAGGCATCCTCCGGTGTGAGTTCTTCTGGACCCTGGAGGACAGGAGAGAGGTCACTGCATCCGACCTGGTCTGTGAGACTGTATGTTCCATGTGGGCAGGGCTGTCTGCCTCATCCAGCTGGGCCCTGAGCCCACACAGCAGCGCTCAACATTTTGTTTACTGACAAAGCAATAAACAGACTGGGTGGAAAGAGCAGAAACTCGCCGAGCACCCCAGGTCTGGCTTAATTTGCCACTGCCCCTCTGCAGTGCCAGCATCACCCTCCCAGTGCTAAGCCCAACTTCCCACCTTAGGGAAGAGTCCCTCAGGTGCCTTCCAAGGATGTTCTCTGAAGACTCTTGACAGATTCAGCTGATGAGTCACTTCTAGCTCTGGAAACTGTCAGAATGGAACCATCAAGACCAAACTGAAGGTAGCCATGACTTGGGGAAACTCAACTATATCAATACTAAAGAGGTCTATGAGTTTAAAAATTAAAATGCACTATTCAGGCACCTTACCACCCTTACAGCTATTACTCGTTTGATTCTCATTCTGTCCCTGTGGGGATCTGATGCTCAGTCATCTGGATTATATGACCTAGAAGCAGCAGCCTGGGACACCTGCCTTTCAAGTCCTGATCCTGTGCAGCTTGCACCGCTTCCTGGACCTCCCAGTTTAGCCAAGTTAATCATTCTGTCCTGAATTCAGAAGCTGGCTGCCCATAGCTGGGCCAGAATCTGCACCTTTCACAGTGCTATATTTCATAAATATAGGGCCAGCAACAGGAAGGACGCAATCATCTGGAGGAAGTGTGTAGCTAACAGCATGGGCTTTCATAAGGGCCAGCAACAGAAAGGACGCAATCATCTGGAGGAAGTGTGTAGCTAACAGCATGGGCTTAGACACCTAAGACATTAGCTGTATCACTTTGGGTCACCGGTTGGAGCCAGTTTCCTCATCTGTAATATGGAACAATGTTGCCAATGCTGGGTTCTGTGTGGCGCAGTGATTTCTTGTATGTCAGGTCTAGGCCATAGAATCTGCCACAGGGTACCATACACATGACAAATGGATTCAGGGACTATTACAGTTGCTAAGGAGAAGAGGGCTACAGGAGTCTTGCAGCTGAGGACACATTTGGTCCTTAGAGATTTCAGATTCGTGGGTGTGGGCTGTCAAGAGGAGGTTGCTGGGCCTGCAGGGCCAGCTCAGGGCTCTTTCCTCACTCACTTGCAGGCACTCCTGAGGAATGGTGCAGAAACAGCTCTCCTCCATTCCTTACCGATGGCCATGACTTATCCTTCTGCTCACTAATGACCAGCCCTTCCTCTCCCCTATCCTCCAGGTCTACATTTCCAAATACTTTCTTCAGTGACTATCTTTTCCCCAATCCCCTCTCCGTTCTCAACAGGGCTTGAACTTTCCCGATGGTCCAGCTTGGCTGGGAAGAACCACACCCATCCTTCCCTGGAAGGGCTGGCCAGTGGCTAACCTGGTTTCGTGGATGGGGAGGTCGTCCACTGATGTTCCGATTCTCGGGTGGACCTCAAGGTAGGCCAGTCACTCTGAAGGCTTGGCCACAGATACAAACCATAGGCCCCAAAAAGCTGAGCTGGAAGTCAGGTCTCCTTCAAACATGGGAAGTGAGGACCGAAACTCTAAATTTCAGAAAGACATGCAACTCAGGATGACAAAGTCTCGAGATTCTAGAAACCAAGGAATTGCAGAATTAAGTCGTGATTTAGACCCGAACAGTTTGCTCCAGTAACTAACATGCAGATACCGAAAATGGGTTAGAAGGGTACTAGGGTCCCGCGAGCCAAGTGCAGGACCCTTAGGGGAGGGGCGGGGCCCTGGGCTGACTACCAGGGACTCCAGAGTCACCCTCAAGAGAAGGGAACGTGGAGTACATCAGGAACCAGGACCTCTGGTGCAGCCCTTCTACTCTGACGGTCCCAGGCAAGGTGCTCCGAACATTTACCCTTTTCCAATCCCGAGCTCACCATAAACCAGCTCTGCAGTCCTCAGCCGCAGACGCCTGCCCATAAAAAACAGGGCGTCAAGGGTGTCGCCAGAGACTGGGTGGAGCCAGCGGTTCTCGCGAGAGCTGAGCGTTCCTGCCTATATCCGGCGTGGGCGGAACAGCGTCCGTCTTTTCGGCTTTCGGCTCGGAGGAGGCTACGGTGCAACTTTCTTCGGTCGTCCCGAATCGGGTTCATCCGACACCAGCCGCCTCCACCATGCCGCCCAAGTTCGACCCCAATGAGATCAAAGTCGGTGCGTGCCCTCGCCGCGCCCGGGCTGGTGGTGGAGCCTTTTCCGCCGCGTGCTGCCCCGGGGCCTGGCGGGTCTCCTTGGGCCTTGCCTTCCTCGTGTGTAAGAGGGGAGGGAGTACCGACGCTCTGGCAGCCTGTGCTCCTTAGGGTAAGGCCTGGCCCGGGAGGTCTGCGGCCGACGGCAGCGCGGCTTCGGCGCACTCCGCAGAGGTTCTAATTTTGCGTTTCCTTAGTGTACTTGAGGTGCACCGGAGGCGAGGTCGGCGCCACGTCCGCGTTGGCTCCTAAGATCGGTCCTCTGGGTCTGGTAAGTCGTTGCTACTGAGAGCTGTGACCTCTAACGTGCATGCTGTTTGGCCTTCATGTGTTGTGTTCCTGGGGAGCTTAGAGGAGGCCACCATGTGCTTGTTGCAGGCTAGATGTGTGCTGGGACTCCTAAAGGAACACTGAGATAACGTGCTTGTAGGCTCGTGCCGTGGGCCAGGTGAGGCAGTCATCGGGCCTGCTTAAATCCCAGCCACTAACTTACGCGCCTTAAAAGTCGCACACTCCATAGGTAGCACATGGGAACCTAGTATTTGAAGCTCCTAGGGTGCCCCATTGCAACAGAAAGTGTTTTCGCTTCATTAGCCCTTGGTGCAGAGTTGGCTTAGTAAAGATGTGGAGCCACTGTGGGCAGGATCGTGTGGAACCGTGAGGAAGGCTAGAGTCCTGGCTTCAGTTTTGGACACATTCTAACTTATGCCATTATTTCTACAGTCTCCAAAAAAAGTTGGTGATGACATTGCCAAGGCTACCGGTGACTGGAAAGGTCTCAGGATTACAGTGAAACTGACCATCCAGAACAGACAGGCCCAGGTATTTACATTGCTTGATGGCGGGGAAGGGTTGAGGTAGCAGCCATCGGGAATCATGGGTCTTATAAAGATACTGTTGCGTGCTAATGAGTCCATTTTTATCTTTGTGGGAAGGCTATACGACAATGTTCATTGTGCAGGCCAGTGGTGGGTGCTAGTCCACAGATTCAACTCTGGTGGTCAGGCCCAGCAGGAAGTACCTTAATCTGCCGAGCTATTGTGCTGGCCTCTTTTGATATGTGGTGGTATTGTTATTGGAGGTTTCCTGGGCTGTGTTCATACCAAGTCTCTTTGCAGATTGAGGTGGTGCCCTCTGCCTCTGCCCTGATCATCAAAGCCCTCAAGGAGCCACCAAGAGACAGGAAGAAGCAGAAGAACAGTAAGTTGATTCCAGTCCCTTGGTTTCCGCTCCAGTCTGCTACTCAGCTGTGTCAATCCATTTCATGAGACCTAGGGTAACATTAGTCAAGTGTGCATGTCTCCTCCACTGGGTGCAGAAATGAATACTGCCTCATGGTTGACATTCTGGGGATGTAAGCTTACCTGTCCCCTCCCTGAGATAGTGTGTTAGGGCTACCGGTGAGGACTTGATTCCGCCCTAGCCACCCGCCACTGCACCTGATCAGTATTGTTGGCTGGTGCAATCCAGTGGTGAGCTGACAGTAAGCCCCAGCTTTAGGAAACAGGGTTGTCCTACATGTGGATGATTCTGTGCCGAAAGCATGGGGACAGCGTAGAAATGGTAAAACGGAACCATAATCTTGTCTCAGAAGGTAGGGCGGGAGCTTTAAAAAATCCTTGTTTTCTTCTTTCTGCAGTTAAACACAGTGGAAACATCACTTTTGATGAGATAGTCAACATTGCCCGGCAGATGAGACACCGCTCTTTGGCCAGAGAACTTTCTGGTAAGAGCAAGTTATTTCCTCTTACTGGCTGCCATTTTGCTGTTGGAGGTCTAAGATTGGGATGCAGTATTTTCACCACCCACGGAGCCATTTTTCTCCCCTGTTCTGGCAATGGCACCATCTCCCCCAACCCCTTCCCCTGGGACTGAGGCCACCATTCTTAATATAGGAACTATCAAGGAGATCCTGGGTACTGCACAGTCTGTGGGCTGCAATGTGGATGGGCGCCACCCTCATGACATCATAGATGACATCAACAGCGGTGCAGTGGAGTGCCCAGCTGTAAGTGACTTTGCATGTTATATTAGGGGAAAGCAGTTAGGGTGGGGGAATGCTGGGCTTTTGTTGCCCTGGTGTCTTACAGGGGGATTGTGTAACTTTGTATTTATATTCCCATGGTGATAGACAGTTTTTTTTTACCTTTCCCACAGAGTTAAGAAGCAACAAGAAAATTTCAATAAAAGACCATCTGATAACCAGTGGGCTCTGCTGCTGTTTTTTTTGGGGCAGGGGAGGGTTGTTCCTTTTGGGATATTCAGTATGGCTGTGGTAGCAGGATCTAGGAAGACTGGTTCAGAGTCCAGGTGCAGTGCAGGCTCAGAACAGCCTGGAAGGAATCTGGGTGTGATTAGGGAAGTCCAGAGTTGTGTGCTGAAGAGTCTTAGAAATAGACTCTTATCTATGGTCTTATTGAGGCAGTCTTCTATTTTAGTCAGAGATCAACAGTACAATAAAGCTTGCTCTGGATCTGTCTCCATCCTGGAGGTGGATAGATGGGGTCTAGGGATCTTTGCACAGCAAGCACTTTATGCTCAGCATTTTCCACTAGTCTAGGAAAAGTGCCTTTTTTTTTTTTTTTTTTTTTTTTTTTTGGTTTTTCAAGACAGGGTTTCTCTGTGTAGTCCAGGCTGTCTGGAACTCGCTCGGTAGACCAGGCTGGCCTCGAACTCAGAAATCCGCCTGCCTCTGCCTCCCAAGTGCTGGGATTAAAGGCGTGCGCCACCACCGCCCGGCGGAAAAGTGCTTTTTTAAAAACCTTTTAAATTAATCAATTTTAATTAATCAAAGGCCATTACAGCAGGGCTGTGGAAAAAGCGGCTTGAACCTGGACCAAATGCATTTAACAGTGGCTGTATAGAAGGGAAAACAATGCTATCTGGGATTAAGGGGTGACGCTTGTGTTTGTATTTAGAGGAAAAAACCCAATGTAATTGTTAGGGCTACAGCAGTGACTTAGTGGGACATCAAGTGGACCTGAATTTGATTCCCAACACATAATGCAATACAAACTGGTTGACTCAGTTCCAGCTTACCAAGGATGGGTGCTGTGACACCAGCACCCATCTATTCTGCTCTGGAGGATAGGAAGGAGGTGCCAATGAGGCCTGTGCTGCTTGTGGAGTCCTGTTAACCACAAAGCCGCTCCGGTCATAGTCCCTGGGTCCTTGTGCTGTGGGTCAGTGTTAGCTAGATCCAAAGTAGGCACCATTGTCAATCAGGACCCACAACTGAGCCCAGACCGCGTGGAAAGCGTGGTCGGGGGCTACTACGCACATCTGGGCAACAACTGCACAGCTCTCCACCACTTCTCACCCGTCCCCACACAGCACACCCGGTACCGCCACCAGAAGCTTCCGGGACGTGTGGGTCCCATGTCAGACGGGCGTGCCAACGCGTCACTTCCGGTCATGCGCAGTCCGCACACCGCAGCCTACTTCCAACGAGACTCCGTAGTCTGACTGCAGTCAGTTCCCAGTCGCTAGGAACGTGACCCTCGTTGCCTCGTGGGGTGTGTTTTAGACAGAAGCTTCCCCAGCCACCAACCCACGCATGCCTGTCCTTGTTCCCAGAGTCCACTACTCTGAGAGCCCATCATCTTTCAGGCGCACCAGGATCCGGATGTAGAACCGCGGACAGGAAGGGACCAGGCCGCCAGGGATGTCGGGAAGGGTGCTTATGCTGGCTGTGGCGCGCGGATATAGAAGGACGTTTCAATGGCCTGTCCCAGAGAACACATGACGTTTCTTCTCGCTCACGTTGGAAATAAGATTCGCAAGCAAGTTTGTTTTGGAGCATGGTAGGGGAAGGTCAGGAAGAAAGAACTACCATTTAGAGGGAAAACAGCTTAGACCTCACCCCATTTGCTGACTGACCTTGTTCAGCTATCAGGATGAGTTCTGGAGCCCGGGTGATCTTGTTCGTGGCTCCAAGGCCTAGTAGGAGCTAACTAACCCCTGTAAGAGCCGCGGGTCTTTAGTATGTTTCCTGCTTTAGTCCTGTGTTTTCACTTTTGGCCGACAGGAGGTAGTAGAGTTCTTCAGGAGTCAGGTGATGTCATTCTATATATAGCTACTTAGGGGTGTTAGGCCACTTGTGCGCTTTGCAGAAATCAGAATTTGCCCACGCTGTTCAGGAGGTGGTAGTATGGATGTGGTAAGGGGTAGCTGACATTTATGGGTAGTGCAGATTTCTAGCCTGGGCTGAATAAAGCTGTGTCTGCTGCACCTCTGAGGGCGACCATCTGCCCTTCTCCAAGTCTTCTTCTTATGGTGCTGACCTGGGCTTCTGGGAGCAGATACAGGACTGGCTCCTGGCTCTTGGCTGTCAAAATTAATACTCTGTTGGGAAGGTTCCAGAGACTAAAGAGACCTGAAGGAATATAAGCACTGGCATCTAGAAGGGGGTGGTGATAGAAGGTAGTATACTGAGCAGCAGGGTGGAGGATAAGACAGGAGAAAAGGTTTTAGATATTTCAAACCTCAGGCCAGGAAGTATATATCTGGAACCCCAGCACTGGGAGACAAAGGACTGAGAGTCAAGGCCAGCCTGGTTTCTAGTGAAGCCCCATCTTGAAAACTCCCTTTCAAACATCCATTTATGATGGATCCTTGAGTTTCACACTGACTTTGCAGCTTCCTATCACCCCTCACCAACAGCTGCCATGGACCCAGCCCTTACTCTGCCATCCTCAGTTCCAAGCACTTTGCATACCTCAGCACCATGCGTTTAAAGATGAATAACTGGCCCAGAGAGGTTAAGTGATGTCACACTGGCTGTGAGCAGTAAGTATACTCGAATTTGAACCTAGCAGTGCTTACTCCTTTTCCTATGCTGCCTAGCTCCTGCCCCCAGATGACAGGGCATACGGCTTGAAGCCACAGTGACATATTGCCTACATGTTTAGTTACCTCTCTGATGGCCTATGGGCCTGACTTCTCCTGCCTGCCTCCTGGCCCACTGACAAGGTTGGACAGTAGACAGTCTTCCTTTTCAAGGACCATTATTCTGTGGCAGAGAATGGGTGGCTTGAGGGGACAGTGATGTGGACAGACCACTTGCTTCAGCCCATGTGGCCTGATGTGTCAAGCCCAATGGCTCCCTAGTCATAGTCACATCTGTACCTGTCTGAGGCCCTTTCCATGGTCCTTGCTGCTGACCCCTAACAACTGCCTTGGTCACAGAGGGAGGCCCTTTTTCAGATGCAGCCTGCTGTAGCTTATCAGGAAGGATGGGTTGTTCAGTGTGCACCTTATGGACCAGCAACCACACCTGTAAGGGTTCACCCTGCAAAGGTTTGCTCAGATATCTGTTCTATCGCTACCTCCTTCCTGTCCACGATTCCCTCTGCCACACACTCCCCGCCCCCCGCCACATACACCACAGTCCCTGTCAGTGTCTCTGCTTCTCCATCCATCTCTACCAATGCTGTCTCCACCTTTATCTCCATCATGATACCTGAATTCTCAATAAGCAGGAGACTGAAAGCACCCTAATGTGGGATACTGAGTTGATTTAAGTTCTGTGTTTAATATAGTGTTGACCTAAGTACTGATAGAGCTGTAGACTGGACTAATTCTACATCCAGCACATATCCGAGCGGCTGTGCTGCCAGGTACCATGTCAGCACTGTAATTACAGTACTAATGGTGGACTGAACTTACACACTCAGCTACATTTCTTCCCTGCCAAATCCCACTGAAGTGACATCGGAAGTGTGCAAGTAGAAACAAAACTGTAGTGCCTGGCGGGGTTGCTGAGTTGGGAGACGTATGCCAGGAACTATCATATAGCCTGTGGTTCTTCAGCCTTAAGCATAAGCATGGACAAAGCATGGCAGATGTGTGAGATAAATCAACTCATCAGAGGAAAAATCAGAAAATAGATGACAGCTTTCAAAGAAGTAAAAAGCTAAAGCTTGCTTTATTTATAACAGGAAGTAAACATGAAGTACAGGGGCCTCCAGAGCTCTGCTGGTGGAATAGGAAACAGGATAACTTCAGAAGTTGAAGCAGCTTCTAAAGTAAACTTAGCATGTGGCCTAGCAGCCCCATTCCACACAGAAGGTTTGTCTGCAGAAGTGTAGCAATGGGGCTCCACCCCCACCCCAATAATATCCCCAAACTGGAACTAGCTCAATGTCCAGTGACAATCTACTCAGAAATATAGGAAATGAATTGTTGATGCGCCCAACCACATGAACGAGTCTAAAAGGTGCCTTCATTAGCAAGCCAGGCACAGAGGCCTCACACCATGTGATTACATCTTTATAAAATTCTTTTTTTTTTTTTTTTTCGAGACAGGGTTTCTCTGTGTAGCCCGGGCTGTCCTGGAACTCACTCTGTGGACCAGGCTGGCCTCGAACTCAGAAATCTGCCTGCCTGAACTCAGAAATCCGCCTGCCTCTGCCTCCCAAGTGCTAGGATTAAAGGCGTGTGCCACCACCGCCCGGGTCTTTATAAAATTCTATAGGAAGCTGAACAGAGAGCACAGGCCACTGGTTTCCAGAGTCACAGATATAGGATGTACACAGGAGATGCACAGAGATGTGAACAGCAATGATGAAAGCGTCCTGCACTTTGAGTGTGGTAGCGGCTCATAACTGCAGCTTGCCATTATTTATTGTTGGATTCTGCTTATGTAAATAATGCCTCAATCAACCTGATTTTCAAATGGTGGAAAAGACAGAAAAGGCACCCATCCCTTAAACAGCATAGGATGCTATAAAGGCAGAGAGTAAGAAAAAAATAAGGCCAGCATCCACATAAAAAAAGCTGGCTATGGTCACTGGTTGGCAGCAGCACTGCCATTTCCTGCGTCTTGTGCTTGCCTTTGGACTGCTCTCACATTGCCAGCATTCCCAGGACACTACCTTGCTGACTCACTCTCAAGATCTTAGGCCTTCTCAGCCCCTTGCAACAACTCTGCACATCCTTTATCTCTCTATGGGTTTTGTTTCTCTGGAGAACCCTGCCTCATACGGATGACCTGGGCCACCCAACAGCCCACAGAAGACTATGTCACCCCACAAAAGCCAACTCTGATTCTGTTCAAGGATCTTCACTAGGAGTGTTCTCATAATCCTTAAGTGTATTAATTGCTTTAAAGCATGACTGGCAAAGCAAAATATTTGCAGAAGATAGAGTGAAAAAACAAATGCAGAGCAAAGACATAGAAAAGGGTCACTGAGAGGGTGTGAGGTTGCACACCTGGGGCTGCAGCACTCAGAGTGGTAGGATCACTACAGTTTGGTTTTTTTTTTTTTTTTTGGTTTTTCGAGACAGGGTTTCTCTGTGTAGCCCGGGCTGTCCTGGAACTCACTCGGTAGACCAGCTGGCCTCGAACTCAGAAATCCACCTGCCTCTGCCTCCCAAGTGCTGGGATTAAAGGCGTGTGCCACCACTGCCTGGCTCCTCCAGAAGAATCTTAAGTGAAAAGCTGAGAGGAAAAGCATCAAACCTGGGAGAACAAGTGTCCATTAAACAGATAGTCTGGACTGTAGGGAGAATGGTGACCTCACAGTACAAGAGGGAACAGGGGAAATCAAGAGGTTAAGAGAGACACTAGAGAGTGAGAGTGCCTCCCCCCAAACTCACAAAAATAGATTTACAAGTGTATATTCTTCCTTGCAGAGGACCAGAGTTCTTTTCCCAGCCCTTAAACCAGGCAGCTCACAACTGCCTTACTGCTAGAGGATCAACTGCTTCCGGCCTCTGCGTATCACACTCACACAATTAAATCCTAAAAAAAGGTGGAGACCAATTGAGGAAGACACTATATCAATATCTGGTGTCCACACACATACACCAACACACACATACAAATGTACATGTATACATTATACCCCCACACAAAAGTAAAAAGCAGAAAATAAAAATGGCAGCCGATGGCTGGGGGACACAGCACGGTGTCAGGGTGTTTGGTTAGCTAGCGTGCACCTGGCTGGCTCTGAGCTCAATTGCCAGTGATGGAAAGAAAAATGGAGAAGGAGCACCTGGGAGTGTTATTTGCATACAGACATCTCCCTCACACCTCGATTGTGAGAAACCTCTGTAATCCTGAAAGGTGACTGCTCTGTGAAGGTTTCAGCAAATTAGATGGGCTCCCAGGAGTAAGAGTTAGATTAACCGAACAGTTTGATGATTGAAAACCTGGGACCTCAGCTTCTCAAGTTGGTCAGCAAGAACAGAATGACACTTAGGAACCTGAGGCAGGGGGATTGCAGTTGGTCCCAGGCCAGCCTAGGCTACATAATACATTTTGGGCTAGCCTGGGTTACATTGTGAATCACTATTTACAAAAAAAAAAATGAGCCAACCATGGTGGTACACACCTTTAATCTCAGCAGGTGGATCTCTGAGTTCCAGACCAGCTCAGTCTATACAGTGAATTCCAGGACAGCCAGGGCTATACAGTGAGACCCTGTCTCAAAACAAAAAACAGCCCTCCTCCCCAAACCTCAAGTGGATTCCACTAACAGTGTGGGAGGACTATTTAGTAGGATGGTGAGGATCACAAAGTTGCTTAAGGGAAAAACAGCCTAATCTTATGTATCTTAAGTAGGGCAGAGCCAAGCCTGCGGCTTTCAATAACTGACAGTGGGTGTCAGGGCAGCCTTGTGACAGGGCCACAGTGTAACTTGGGTAACGTACCTCTGGAAAGGGGCAGCCTTTTCATGCTGTAAAGTGCCCAGCCGATGATGCCTGCTGAACAAATCATGTTAATGTATCTGTGCTCTAATTTACTCTGGTGAGTATGTACTGATCCACGAAACAAGTGACCTGCAAAAGACTCCTGGCTCCATTAAAGTTGAACAGTAAGAGGCTTTTTATTTCCTGATACGCAACAAGATATGGTGGCTAATCACCCTGGACACTGAGCCCAGGAAAGCTGGAAAGTGATGGGTAAGCTGGCTGACCCCAAGGTGAATCCAGAGAACCCCTGGATAGCTCTGAGGAGGACTTGGTTGACAAGAACATTCTCTTTTCTACCTGGGCTCACCTGACCTTGCTTCTTATGTGACTAAGTCCCTTTCCGATCCCCCAGTCAAGTGAGGTATAGGCAGCTGCTCAGGAGTAGCACCCCAAAGATCTCCAGCCAGAAAACAGGAGCCACGAGCACAGCTCCTCAGATGTCCTGTGTGTGCAGCAGGCTGCAGAGACTGGACTCAGAATCTGGTGAACCTCACGGTGTGGATCTGGGTTGAGATCTGGACAAAGCAGGCCCTGAGGCCTGAGGAGTCAGGGGCTCTAGGCTCAAATTGAGGTGTGGCTCAGGTACAGGCCATTCCACTCCTTCTGAAACCCAAAGCCAGTTCAGCTCAGGGCTGCCAGTCACAGAAAGGGTCCGTCATCGTCCCTCGAAATGGGCTGTGACTTGTTCCAGAGTCCTGCCTTTAGTCTCAGGGACAAAGGTCAGCGTGAAAAGGACACTGAGGATACAGAAGGCAGCTGTAAGCCAGAAGGCACCATAGGGTCTGAGGATCTCCTGTAGAGAGAGGAAAGGCACATGTGGATGTAGCCAGAGGGCAGAGGACAGCACAACCCAGGGGCACCCTGACTGCAGTCTGCCCTGCCAGGCCTGTCACGGCTCTGGACACCCTGGTATGTAGAGAATAGCTCCCACAACCCAAGGTGACATGTGCCTGGGAAACTGAGGCTCATGGGACTCGTGACTGCCCTGAGATCAGCAATGTCAAGGGACAGCTAGGTCCCTGTTCCTGGCCGGCTCAGGCTTGCTGCCATTACTCCTCTCCCTTAGCCCTGCACCTTCGGCCCTGCCTTCCAGTGTCCCATGCTCTAAGTTCTCTGTGTGATGACTGAAAGGGGAACTGTTGCTCTTGAGACACAGCGGGGTAATGGGGTGGGGGTGAATCTGTGACCTTGCAAAGTCCCCATTTCTCAGTTCCCTGTGAGGAGACACCAGGTGACCCTTCCCTTCCCAGTCTCTTTGACAGATTACTGCCCTGGGTCACGTGGGTTGTGGTCTTTTGTCTCGTTGCCCTCTTGATGCCCGCCTGAGCATGTTCGGGCTAGCGGGAAATATACTGGATATACATGCCACCCACTGCCTTCTTGGCACCTGTCATGGGATGGACTCTGTTCAACTCAGTCACTGCCATCTCTGAAGCCTTGAATAGACCTGGCATGGCACATGCCAGATCTGTAGGGCACCTGTGATGGAGCAGATGGCATGCTCATCTGCCCTGACCCTCTTTAGTGGCTGGGAAGCCAGCAGGCTTGAGCCTCAGCTAAACAAGAGGGTTATGAGAGGGAAATAAAGTATTGAATGGAACAGACACCCCCTCAGCCTATGAGGAAGGTATTCACCTCAACACAGACTTAAGACTTAGGGCATCACAGGGCAGGTTCATTGTTTTGTCTAACCTCTGGCTCCATGTTCCCCAAGATGGCAGTGTTCCAGGCATGAGGGAACCTCAGCCTATATTCAAGGTCATGGACATGGAATCTCTGGCAGTGAAAATTGAAGTAGAGGCATGCCTTTGCTGACAACGTGGGGGAAGGCATGGGCCTGCACTTACCATGATGCTGCTAAACTCTTTGGTCACCAAAAAGGCCATGAACCAGTTGGTGAGGACGCAGATGCCGGTAGCTACCCCCTTGACATGCAGAGGGAAGATCTCTGACATGAGGAGCCAGGGGATGGGTCCCCAGCCTACTGCAAAGCCTGTGGGAACAAGGCAGTGTTACAGCACACAAGCTGGACTAGGTCTTAGAGATCCTATCAGCTCTCAACCCTGCTAGGAGGCCTGGGCTAGCCCCTTCCCTTTTAGGAATCAGGACAAAGATGGGACCTGCTTGCAAGCGTCATGGAGATTATGTGAAAGAATTTTAGCTCAGCGCCCAGCACATGGCCAGAGCTATTAGCACAGAAGTCATGCTCCTAGGGGTAGATGGGTAAAACCAAGTAAAACTAGATTTGAAGCTTAGTGCTACAGAACTTGGCATGGTGGGTTAGAGGGACAACAACCTTCACCCAGGCTCCGTGGGTCCCTTTTTACCAGCAATGAAGAGGCACATGCTGCCTACAGCCAGCCAGGCCAGCCCCACATGGACATCAACAGGCTCCGCAGAGATGGGCACCAGGAGGCTTACATCGGAGGAGTTGCTGGGGATACTCTGGGTCAGTTTGAAGTAGGTACCAAAGGCACTCATGCTGAATACCATGACCACACCTGCAGGCAAAGGCTCAGGCTAGACAGGATGCCGGGGACCCGGCAGCACCCAGGACTTAGAAGGCAGTGTGGCTCTCTGGGAGAGTCTTGCATGGAAGTTCCTGATTGGCCAGCACTCCTACCCTGCTTTGGACCTCAGACTTCAGCAAATGCTGGGAAGTTCCTGAGGAGTCTCTCCGCTGCAGGAGCAGCAATAGCAGTATTAAACCCCACACCCACATGGCTCTTCACAGCTGCCAGGGGCACCATGGATGTGTAGGCCCAGGACCTGATGTTGCCATAAGCCCATCCCCCATTACAGAATAGGAAAAGAGGACAGAAAGTCACTTGGTCAAAAGAATGAGTCATGATATATCGCCTCCCTGGCCCTGTCTCCCCATGTGAGCTGGGGAGGCTGAGCCCTCCCCGTCAGGCCTCACCCGACAAGGCCAGAAGTAGCCTTCGCCCTGCTCTGTCCATGATGAGAGCCGCCACAGCAGTGAACAGGACCTGGATGATGCCCACAGTGACCGAGGCCAGGCTGCTGTCCTGGGGAAGGGGAGAAGCTAGTCTGCTAGAGAGAGACAAGTCCTTCCCTCTCTCTGGCTAAGCTGGGTCAAAAAGCCCTAGGCTCCAGGAGGCTGACACACGTGGTGTGAGGCAAGCTGGGGAGAAGCCTCTTACCTTGAACTTGGCCTCCTCAAAGATGCTGTTGGCATAGAACATGACAGCATTGACCCCTGACAGCTGCTGGAACACCATGAGGGAAATGCCGATGAGGAGAGGCTTGTAGACGCCAGGGCGTCTCAGCAGAGCCAGCTGGAAGCCCTGTCACAAAGACAGCCTGTCAGTGTTCTCTCTCCTGTCCCAAGGACCCCTTCAGTGGAGAGGACTGAGCCTCCTTGCTGTCCCCACCCCACCTGTGGCCCTGGGTGTGCAGACAGGCCCCTGCAGCCTCCTCATGTGGGAAGGGAGTTGTGAGGGGCTGCAGGGGCACTCTAGCACCTGGGTGAAGAATCCTGCTCTCCCAGTGCCAAGCACATTTGTGTTCTCAGGGCTGGCCTCCTACAGCCATGTACACAGATCTCAGCACTACCGGGTGATGGTGAGGCCTAGCTAGAGATGAAGGCACCAAGACTCAGCGATGACCACCAGGCCACACAGCTGCAGTGTCTGCAGTCTCCTGCCTCTGAGGTCTCCTCTGCCTATGGTCCCCATTAAATCTAAGTCTTCACCCATTTCCCCTCGCAGGCCTGGCCTTTCACTTGTTGGGGGGCAGTACAAACTAAAGTGGGGCTCCAGCTGGCCCCCACCTTCTCAGACAGCACTGGTCCTCACTGAGGGTGGAGGGGGCAGCTGCCACTCAGGTGTGTTTGTGGCCTTGGGAACAGGCTCTGCATTCTGGCCTGCTCTCAGCCTCTCACCTGGTGCTCAGCCCCAACAGGGGGCTCTTCCCAGCCCTCCTCAGAGCCCCACAGGAAGCGCAGGGCAGCCATGGCCTCCTGGTACTGGTGTTGTGTCAGGAGGAAGCGTGGGGTCTCGGGCATGTAGCACATGAGCAGCAGCATGAGGGTGGGGGCACACAGCCCAGCACGGCCAGCCAGCGCCACTCTAGGACCCAGCCTGCAAAGGCAGATGTCAGAGCCAGGGTGAGCCAGCCTAGCCCCCTTGCAAGCCCGGGGACTCACTCCAATGGTGGGCATCTCGCTGCCTCTGCCTACATTTGGTTAAAGAAACAGTTGCTACTAGGATTGTTCCATCAGGACATTAGGTGACTCTCTTAAGGGAAATACAGATGGACTGCACAGAAGACATAAGATTCTAACAGCTGAAAGATGCTCACTGCCAAGCCATGTCTTGTAGCCATGGTAACATATCAAAGTGCATTGTAGTAGACATGCTGTACTCTGTCTCA
Organism: Mastomys natalensis; assembly: GCA_021653895.1. NCBI lineage: Eukaryota > Metazoa > Chordata > Mammalia > Rodentia > Muridae > Mastomys > Mastomys natalensis. Next base: position 572,448 of record JAJTUV010000842.1, on the reverse strand, counting down.
TGTCCAATGCTGCAAAATACTTGACAACAATTAGAAATGACTGCTATTAGCCGGGCGGTGGTGGTGCACGCCTTTAATCTCAGCACTTGGGAGGCAGAGGCAGGCGGATTTCTGAGTTCGAGGCCAGCCTGGTCTACAGAGTGAGTTCCAGGACAGCCAGGGCTACACAGAGAAACCCTGTCTCGGAAAAAACCAAAAAAAAAAAAAAAAAAAAAAAAAAAAAAAAAAAAAAGAAAGAAATGACTGCTATTGCTTTGATGTACTTGCTACATTATACTTTTAAAGTAATTTTTAATTTATGTGTGTGCGTGAGTGTGTGTGTCTGTGTGTATGCCACACATGCACCAGTGCATGAGTGTGGAAGCCAGAGGAGGGTATCCGTTGGGTGTACTATCGCTGTCTGCCTTATTCCCTAGACTTGGGTGTTCCATTGAATCTGGAGCTAGGCTAGCGAACAGCAGGCCCCAACATCATCTTGTCTCTACATGACCACAGTGCTGGAGTTACGGGAACTCATGACCACACTTAGCCTTTTATGTAGGTGCTGGGATTTGAACTCAGGTCCGCATGCTTGGGCAGCAAGCTCTTCTACTTGCTCAACTATTTCCCAAACCATATGTTATACTTGTATCATAATTTTTGTCTTTTAAATTTCATTACATTATTCAACTATTTTGTGCATGGTGGTTTGAATGAGAAGGCCCCAACATGCTCTTGTTTGAGCACCCGGTCCCCAGTTGGTGGAATGGTTTTGGAAGGACTTGGTATGACCTTATTGGAGGAGGTGTGTCACTGGGGAAAAAAAAAAGTCCTTGCCAATCCCAGTTAGATTTCAGCCTACAGTCTGTGGACTGAGACGTGACACACCTACCTGCCTCCTGCTGTGCTCCCACCATGGGGATCCAGAGGTCATGGACCCTCTGGAGCGACAAGCCCCAAATTAAATGATTACGTTTATAAATGGGCTTTAGTCATGGTGTTTTGCCACAGCAACAGAAAAGTAACTAGGACAGAGTCCGTGGGTGTTCATGCATTCGGGGTACAGCACTCATGTAGAAGTCAGCCTGCATGAGTCTGTTCACTTCAGCAATAAGGTAGCTTATAGCTATTCCACAAACTCTAGAGACTGAGGGACTACTGTTCCCACCATGCCATTGTTTTGCTTTCACAGTTAACTCATATCAGTGGGTCAAAAGGACACCGTAGGATCAAAGCAAGGCAGTATGAAGCCATACAGGAGGTGACACTGTTGATCTGTGCCTAGTAGGGGCTTTGGTTCGCTAAGCCAGGCTGCTGGGAACACACTGAAGAGCCAGGACAATAAGGGAGTTAAGAATGAAAGACCAGAACCTGTGTAAGGTCCCCTGTGAAGAGCCAGTATGTACGCCGCAGACTAGGTGAAGCTGGTCAGCGCTCCAGCCCCGCCCGAGGCTTTCGAGCCGTCTTTTAACAGTTCTCACTGGGGATGTGCTATCAGCACTTTTCATACGCTACTACATCTCCTGGCCCTAACGGCTCTGGAGATGTGGAGATGGGGAATGAAGCTGGGGGGGGGGTAGTGAAACCCAGCAGTGTGTCGTCTGAAGGCTCCCCTCTTTCTACCCACACCTAATGAGATGTTACAAGATATTAGTTTATCGTACACAGAAAACCCAATTGTTAGCAAAATATAAAAAGCTGAGTTTGTCAGAAGCAGCTGGAGGTGTCCTGAAGAGATGCAGTTTGGGTGTGTCTCTGAAGACCTCCATAGTTGAGAATGCTAAAGAATGGAAAGTTCCTGCCTGTTTTAAGGCAAGCTGCTTGCGAGAAGTCTTGTGGTCTTTGCTCTATAAGGCAGGGTCAGCTAGATAGCCTTGGGCTACCTACCCCACCTTAAAGGTGAAATAGTACTGCCCCTACTGGCTTGGCTTAGCCATGAAGGTGACATGGCTCAGCCTGCCAAGGGTGTTGAGGAGGTACTAGAGACTTCTTGTACAGCACTTGGACCTTTGAGAAAGATCTCTCTCGATGGTCTTGCTTTCTTTTGGCTTGGAAGAGCTCATGGAAAGAGATCTGGATAAGAGACAGAGATTTTCTCTTTGGGCTTGCAAGAGCCACAGAGAAGCAGCTAGCAGGACACAGTATATCAGTGTTCTAGGAAGGAAGCTAAGGGGCCCTTTTGGGCCTGGAGAAGCTCAAGAGGAAGGTAGACTAGCTCCGTAGAATGACACGGATGGAAAGAGATTTCTAAAGAGCAAGCGGTTTAGTTGTAGGGTCAGGCTTATAAATAGACATTTTGTATATAGTTCAGAAAATAAAATTACCTCACTGAGCTAGCAGATTTTTATCTTAGTTTATACCTCTCCGTGTCTTTATTGGTATAAATATTTGTCAAATTTAAAGAGTAAATATGACAAGGAGACAATTCTGAAATCTCCCCAGGTCACTATCGTTGGGAAGCAGCCTCCTTCATGTGACATTCTGCTGAGAACCCAGTGACAGCATGCTGAAACTCCCGTTACCAAGTTGAGCTAAAGTGTTCCCCTATACCCTACCCCTGCTTCCACTGAAACCCTCTACTGAGTTCCTCCACAGTGCGGTGGGATTCTGGGACAAGAAATCACCTGCTCTAGTTCTTCCTGGCACCTGGTTACCAGGATCCCCTTCCCCCAAGCTCCCAGGAGTGTGACTGAGAACCTGGCACCTTGGCCAGCAGCACCAGGCAAACTCTTGTCCTCTATGAACCTCAGTTTCCAGAGGGGCCACGTAGCCACTAATAGGATCAAAAGGGAGGTACAAATCTACCTGCCACGTAGGCCAAGAGGATGCCAGTGACAACCATCAGCTGCACACAGGAGCCGAGCAGTCCCCGGACGGCTGGGTAGGCGATTTCCGAGATATAGACCTGTTGGTGGTTAAGGTTTAATTGTATCGCTGTAGGTCAGCAGAGTGCCCCTCCCCATTTCCTGAGATTTTTAAAGAGGATTGTGGGTAATGGGTTGCCGCTATGAGCATGAGCACTGAGGAGTGCAGAGCTTCCCTACGCTCATTTGTTTTTATTTATTTATTTGAGCTAGAGTTTCATGAAGCCTAGGCTAGCCTCCTGAGCTGAGGATAACCCTGAATTCTTGATCTTCATGTATTTACCACTCAAGTTTTGGGATTACAGGCTTGTGCCACCAGGCCCAGCCCAGTACACGTTTAATATGCACAAATGGGAGTTAGAACGAAAGACTTCTCCCTTGCTGGCTGACTCCAGGTGCTTCTCAGGACACTGAAAGTGTCCTTTTCAGCCTAATCCTACCAGGGGTGCCATCAGTTCTAATCTCAGGAGTCACTAGGTATTATCCATACATCCTTCTAGACTATTCCATACTTTATGCCCTAGTTTAAAAAAAAACCTTGCAGATCTCCAGTCTCCCTTTCCTCTAGCTCCTTCACACCTCCAACAGATGAGGAGAGGATACGAAGGAGGCCCTGGGGGCGAGGGAGGGATGCGTGGTCATCCAAGTGTGTGGCCACAGGTTGCTGGTGATCCTTTAGTTACCTAGGGTCTAAATCTTTTCAGACACCATTCCTGGACCAGTAGTTTCCTGTGCAAAGGCCGAAACCACCTTAGGACTAGGCCTTAGTCCTTACAGCGGAGCAAACTGAGGTTGGGAGAGAAGCCTGTGTTCAGGTAAGTGATCCAGGTGTGTGGGCTGCAAAGTATATGTAGCTTTGGCTGCAAGCAGTGAAGGGAGCCAGCAGCCTATCCCAGGGACAAACCAGAGTAAGACTTCCCAGTTAACACTAAAACAGGGGCATTCCAGTTATCACTGCCTAGCATACAGGGACATCACCATTGGTAGAGTAAAAGAGCAACGAGGAATGGCTTCACTGCTGACCAGCTGCCCCCTGCCTGGCAAAGGTCATCTAGGAGGCCCAAACCACTCACCGGTGCCACTAGTGAGGCGACTCCGCAGGCTAGGCCGGTGAGGAGGCGGCCTCCGAGAAGCATCCATACGTCCCGGGCCGCGGTAATAACCGCAAAGCCGGTCACGAAGGGCACGGTGCAGAGCAGCAGGCTCAGCTTGCGCCCTGCACGGTCCAGGAGCCAGCCGCCTAGTACGCCCCCTGCCGCAGCGCCCAGGGTCACGATGGCCTGGGGACCCGGACGGGCTGAAGAGGAGGCCACCAGGGACCATAGCCCATGGTCCATGATCCCTCTACCCCATGCCCCGCAGCCTCAGAGGAAAGGGAATGAGGGACCCTGGGGTGCGGCAGAGAGTGGGGGACCCGGGGCTCCCCAGAGGTCTTACCCCGAACCAGGAGGCTGCACTGTCTCCGAGGCGCAGGGCCTGGGGTGCGGTGCGCCGCAGGCTGGGGATGGCGGGGGAGCTGTAACCGAGCGCAAAGCCGAAGCTGAGGGGGCCCAGAGCGGCGGCGAAGGTGGCGAGGAAGACTCGGCGGCCGCGGGGAGCCCTGCGGGTACAAGGTGGGATGTGAGCGGCGTCGCCGGGCGTGAGAGAGTGGCCGCGGCCCCCGGGAGTCCGCACCTGGCTTCTGGTGGCCGCAATAGCGGCTGCGTTTCCTGGGGGTCCTCAGACGACATGTCGGCAGGGTCTGACCCGCGAACTGTCGCGGCTCGGGCGAGCGCGGCCTCCGCCGCAGGAGTGACCAATGGGACGCTAGAACCCGGCCCCCAATCAGAGCTGACCAATGGAAGCACAGAGCCGGTTGCAAAGCTCAATGGAGCTGAACTACGCCGGGCGACCCAAGTATAGGTTTGCATTGAGTTTGTGTCCTGACTCAGGCACTATTGTCCAATTGGAGCATGGTGTGAGTCTGAAGGCGTGACCCATCATGTCTGAGCTTGCCAATGAGAATGAAGAAGGTTGTTTGGGTGTGTGTGTGTGTTTGTTTTTTTCTCTTAACATTATTGGAGGACGAGGTGACAGGGTGCCTGTGCAGGTCCATAGTAAGCTTTCTCGAGTTTGTTTTTTCCTTCTACCAAGCGGATCCTCCAGATGGAACGGAGGTCGTCAAGCTTGGGGGCAAACATCAACCTTTACAAGCAGAGTCATCTCGATGCCCCTGTTTTGGTGGTTTCTTTTGTTTTTATTTTAAACTTTATTTGTATGAGTGCTGTTTACATGTTTACACACATATTTGTAAGTGTTTACACGTTTACGTGTGTGTGTGTGTGTGTGTGTGTGTGTGCACTCGTGCCCCATGCATGCTTGGTGCTTGTGGAGTTCAGAAAGTGTCATCATATCCTGTGGAACTGTAGTTAGAGATAACTATCATGTGAGCCGTCATGTGTGTGCGTGTTTGAGACCTGGACCTGAGTCCTCTGCAGGAGCAAGTGTTCCTAAGCGTTCAGCCATCCTTTATATTTTTACTTTTATTTTTAATTTTGTATGGAGTTGTCTCTAAATCTAGTGTCCACTAATGAGGGTAGTAGTGGGTCAGCGATAGAGCATACTGGCTGGGGCCAGACTTCCCATCCTTACTACCCACAGTTCCCTGGAATATGGTCCTCCTCAACCTTGACTTCTGCTTCAGAGAGCCTCAGGTGAAAAGACTCCAAGAACATTGTCTTGGGCCACCAGTTCCAGTCCTTGGACTTTCTGCCATTGACGTGGTGCTTCTGGTAGCAGCTCACTTTCAACATGAGTGCCACAAAGTCTAGGATCCCGAGATGGCGAGGACCCTGTCAAGCAAGGTCCCCCATTCCAGAAGTGGGACAGAGTGAAACTTAGTGATTTCTTTGTTTCCTGGTTGCCCTGCAATAATACCAAGCCTTGGGATTATCTTGATTACATCTTTATCTTTCTCCTGCCAAGAGTGTCCCTGTGGCTGCGTGCCTCCACTGCCCTGCTTAATCATTATCTAACGTTCTGTGACAGCTTCAATGGTACGGATGTAATTCTAGAAAGAACTAGGGAGAGCCACCTAGTCCCTGCTTGTGCCTGGGTGTCCTCATCTCTAGAGAGTTGTGAGCAGGCTAGGCATTCAAATGCCCATCAGTACAGTGGTTTTACATTACTGCAGCTACCCAATTGTAGCAACTAGCATTTTGAAACTTTGATCACGAGACTATCCGTAAAGCAGGCAATTGCCTGTTTGTGCTTCTACAAAGTCTCCTGCTTGGGTGATAGACCCTCATCACTGCTTTGTAATCACCTGCTCTTTTTTCTTTTTTCCCAATGGGCGTCCGCTCCTTTGGACGGTGGGTTTCTGGTGTCTGCGGAGTCAAGGCCATGGATGAATTGCACCTAGACCAGGTACTTTGAACCCGAGCAACTGGCTCAGCAACGTGGCTTAGGTAGAATGGATGCTCCTGTGAGCCCAGCTAGCACGACATCTGAGTCATGGACACCTTGGAACCGCTGGCTAGTGGTATCCTTTCCCAAATTGGACCAGATTGTTTCTAGAAAAACTTAACCCTCCCCCCTTTTATGAACAAGGCAATACTAGCTTGGTGAGTCAGGTCCCTCTCTGGCCTCCTCTGTATCTCTCATACCCTTGTCTCTTATTCGGTTATAAGTGGCTTTATTACTGTCCTTCTGGAAGAATAAATAAAGGCTTGGATTTTTTTTCTATTTCATCAAGATGTAACAACAAAAGGACAGAAAAAATACAGACATAAGCTCATTAATTGGTATCACAGAAAAAACAGCAGCCAGGAACCATGCGTGTGACACAAGCCTGCCTCCCATTGAGCACTCAGAAGGTCCAGTGGGAGAATCAAGAGTTCAAGGCCAGCCCCTGGTTCCATGAAAGTGAACATCTCCTCTCTAATCCTAAAACAATCCCAGCTGACCGGAAGCACTTAGCTGCCTCTGAGAGACGCACAGGGTAAAGAGAGGCAGAATTTTCTGGGAATAAGAAAACACAAGGTTCAAATCATTGACTCTTTTGGAGTCTGTTTTCTTACTTTAAAAGCAGACACTATGGTCTGGAAGATGGCTCAGTTGGTGCAATGCTTGCTTTGCAAGCATGAGAACCTGAGCTTTATCCTCTAGCACTCTTACGAAAGCAGGTGTGGCAGGGCATGTCTGTAATGTCATCCCTGGGGCTCACTGGTCAGCCAGCATAGCTTCACTGGTGAGTCCTGGCAGATCCTAGTGAAAGACTCTATCTCAAAATCTAAAGTGCATGGTTCTTGAGAACCTCTATTCTCCATATATATCCCCACAAGCCTCAGCTTGAGAAAGGTCAGAATAGACCTAATAACATTTCTGGTGGGGTGGCGATGCAGCGTGAAGTTGCCTCTAAAGCTAAAGAGGGTCCAGGCATCTTCAGTCCCGTGTCTCATGCTCAACTGTGGTAAGGAAGGGGCACGGGGAGGGAGTCCTCCCTATGGCCTGAAAGGAGGAAGGGGCTAAAGCTCTAACCTCTGACACACACCATGACATCAGAACTCCTCAGAGCTGCTTCCTTGTGAGCATGAAGGGGAATCAGCTGCTAAACTGAAGGTGACCTGTGACCTCTGGGCCAGGGCTCTGTTTCTTATTTCATTTATGTCTGTCTCAGTCCACATTATTTACTGCTTACTTTTCAGGAGGGGGCTGGGGTAGGTAGGGATTTTAAAAATCAGATTTTGCAGAGGACCTGGGTTGGGTTCCTAGTATCCACTTTGGGCAGCTCGCAAATGCCAGTAACTCCATCTCCAGGGACTCTGATGTCCTCTTTTGGCCTCTGTAGGCAACTATATTCATATGTACATACACACAGTGACACACTGCATACACATAATTAAAAAAAAAACTGTTTAAAAAGATTTATTATGTATACAGCATCCTGTCTGCATGCATGCCTACAGGCCAGAAGAAGGCACTAGATCTCATTATAGATGGTTGTGAGCCACCATGTGCTTTTTGAGGATTGAACTCAGGACTTCTGAGCAGATAATACTCATAACCTCTGAGCCATCTCTCCAGCCCATTAAAAAAGTCTTTATAAAAAATCTAACACTTGGGCTGGAGAGATGGCTCAGTGGTTAAGAGCACTAACTGCTCTTCTAGAGGTCCTGAGTTCAATTCCCAGCAAACACATGGTGGTTCATGACCATCTGTAATGGGATCCAATGCCCTCTTCTGTACCCAACACTGCAAAACAAAACAAAAAAGGTGGACCCACTCAAGGAAGGGGATCTGGAAACTCTCAAGGACAAGGATGCAGGACTTCCCAGCAACACACCTCCCAGTTGTAAGATGTAAGACTCTGGCAGCTGCCCTTGCCTTATTGTTTGGAAGCAGAGGAAGCAGGTGGCTTCATTCATCTTTCCCAGGGCTCTAGGAAGGAGTGCAGGGGGCCCACCCCAGTGATCAGGCAGTAACAGGGCCCGCCCCAGTGATCAGGCAGTAACAGGGCCAAGAAAGAAAACTTATTTATAGGAAAATCAAAAAGCAGCATCTTTTTTTCCATAAGAGAAACATAGTATATGACATAAGTCAAAATTTATGAAAAAAATAATTTCCATCTAAATCTATAAAATATAAGAGAAGGGTTGCAGAGAATAAGAATGAACGTTTTTGATTTATTCAAAGTTTTGATCTAAAACCTTAATGAAATCTACCACCTTTATTACAAGGGGACTGACGGTTCTTGAATGGAAAGAAACAGGGTCAAGAAAGATGGCACTGGACACTGGAGAGTGACCCAAACTGGTTGAGGGAGCAGAAGGTTTGGTCCGACAGATCGCTGCCTGTTCGAAGGCGCGCTTTGTTGAGACTGGACGTTGGAACTGCATGAACAGTATAAATCTGCGTAAGAAAACTAAGGATGACCAACGGGACAAGGACTCTATTTCAAATCAATGATGTCTTCCTCTGAGGAGGCCATGAGCTGGAAGGGGCTGCTGCCTGAGCCCGGGCTGCCCTCTTTGTCCACCACTGGGTCCTGCTCAGAGATTGTCGAGTGGTTATGGTCCTCGGGATTAGCTTCCGATGCTGGACTTTCCAAAATTCCTGATGGGATCCTGGAAGAGAGAAGCTGCTGTCACAGGGTGGGAGGACCAAGGTGAAGAAGTGCAGGGTTTCACTTCTCAGGAAGTCTGTGATCCCATGCCCAGGGCCCTGGACGCTGCCTCTCCCCCTCTGTCCATGTGACTTCCTGCTGCCTTCCTAGCAGTCTGTGAAGCCCATCCCTTCCCCTGTGTCCCTGGCCATGCAGCCTGCTCAGAGCACTGGCTCAGAGTCCTGTTATCTGTCTCCATTCTCACCATCCAGTCCAAGTCAGCTCTGTGCTGCTTCCTCTCTTCCTGACCCCTAGCAAAGTGGACCTTCTACCTGTCTTTCTACCGTTATTTATTATTGTTGTTTATCATTATTTTTATTTTATGCAAATGGATGCTTTGTCTGCATCTTTACACCATGTGCATCTCTGTGCCCTCAGAGGCTGAAAGAGAGTATTGAATCCTCTAGAACTGGAATTGTAGATAATTATGAGCCACCAGGTGGGTACTGGGGATTGAACCTGGGTCCTCTAAGATCAAACAATAAATACTGTTAACTGCTGAGATATCTTTCCTGCCCCTTCATATTATTATTGTGAGACAGTGTCAGGCTGGCCTTGAACTTACAATGATTCTTCTGTCTCTACCTCCTAGGTGCTGATATTCCAGGCCTGAGCCATCATGCCCAACTACTTACAGTGGGTTTGCTGTTATTGTTGTTTGTTTAAGACTCTCTATTTGTTAGGTGGTGATACTGCACACATTTAATGCCAGCATTCAGGAGGCAGGAGGCAGGAGGCAGGAGGCAGGAGGCAGGAGGCAGGAGGCAGGAGGCAGGAGGCAGGAGGCAGGAGGCAGGAGGCAGGAGGCAGGAGGCAGGCAGGAGGCAGGAGGCAGGAGGCAGGAGGCAGGAGGCAAGGGGCAGCAGATCTATGAGTTTGAGGGCAGCCTGGTCTACAGAGTAAGTTCCAGGACATTTAAGGTACATAGAGAAACCCTGTCTCAAAAAGAAAAAAAAAATTCTTTGTTTTAATTTTTCATATTTTGAAACAGGGTCTTATTTTGTAGCTCTGGCTGGCCTAGAACTCATTATGTAGACCAGACTGGCCTTGAACTCAATTCTGCCTTTGTGGCAGAATGCTGGGATTTAAAGCATATGCCACCATTCCCAGCCTGGCCTAATATGTGTGTGTGTGTGTGTTTATTTTTCATACATAATTGTTTATCTGCATGTATGTCTGTACCATTTGAGTGTCTGCTGCCAGAAGAAGGCATCGGATGCCCTGAAGTTCCAGGCGGCTGTGAAGAGCCATGTGGGTGCTGGGAACTTCTGTCCTCTGTAAGAGCAGCCAGTGCTCTCAGCCACAGTCACCTCCAGCCTCCTTACTGTCTTTTAAGTTCCATGGCAACTGTGGCTGGCTGAGACAATGTTTTTATGGTTACATCTGTTTCCCCACATGAGGCTGAAGCAGGAGCGAGGCTCGTGCTTCTGTAATTGGGGTCTCAGAGCCCCTCTGTCCTTACTGCATACCTTACTGCATCATCTGCCACTCTGCCATGGGTGACGGTAAATAACCCATGGTGTGTGCACGCACGCGTGCACGCGTGCGTACACACACACACACACACACACACACACACACACACGGGTGATGGTCTGCAGGTGGACAGTGCTTGGTCCTCCCCGTCTCCCCCAGCTTAGTGCTGAGTAAAGAGTACTGCTCGGACAGGTGCTCCACTCGGCTCCAGGAGAACAGGTGCTGTTTCTGAAGACATGCTGCCAGGCCACAAGTGTCTATTCATGTGTCCTGCACTGCTTTCAGAAGGGCTCCCCTGCTCACAGGACCACCAGTTCTGGAAAGAGCCTGACCCTACACTCTTACTAAGTGTGATGGTTTGTATATGCTCAGCCCAGGGAGTGGCCCTGTTAGAGTAGGTGTGTCACTGTGGGTGTGGGCTTTAAGACCCTCATCCTAGCTGCCTGGAAGTCAGTATTCTGCTAGCAGCCTTTGGATGAAGATGTAGAACTCTCAACTCCTCCTGCACCATGCTTGCCTGGGTGCTGCCATGTTCCCGCCTTGATGATAATGGACTAACTTCTGAACCTGTAAGCCAATCCCAATTAAATGTTGTTGGCCTATATAAGAGTTGCCTTGGTCATGGTGTCTGTTCACTACAGTAAAACTCTAACTAAGACACTAAGCAATCTCATTTTTGTGTATCTTCATTAAACTAGTGGACCAAAAATAGTCCCTTAGGAGTCACCAGTGGGAGGGGGACGAGCAAGAGTAATAGGCATGTGCGTGTGTATCTGTGTGACTATGTCAGAATACATTATATATGTATTAAACATTTCTCTCTAGGGCTGGATGTCATGGTATATGTCTTTAATCCCAGCATTAGGGAAATAGGCAGGCAGATCTCTGTGAATCTGAGGCCAGCCTGGTCTATATAGTGGGTTGTAGGTTAGCCAGCGCCAAATAGTGAGACCTTGTGTTGAGACAGTGCTGAATCTTGTGTTGAGACAGGCTCTGCATTTGTATTGACAGGAAAGGAGAAGAGTCTCTGGACCCCTTCCAGCGTGACGTAGATCAGATATGACGGGGAGATCCCCTGAAGAACTAGAAAGATTCAAGAGACTCAAACAGGACAGGTAAAGATTCATTGCACCATCCTTCACATGGCATGAATGAATACTTATTATAATAGGTTATTAATAAAAGTAACTCACGGCCGGGCGGTGGTGGCACATGCCTTTAATCCCAGCACTTGGGAGGCAGAGGCAGGCGGATTTCTGAGTTCGAGGCCAGCCTGGTCTACAGAGTGAGCTCCAGGACAGCCCGGGCTACACAGAGAAACTCTGTCTCGAAAAAACCAAAAAAAAAAAAAAAAAGTAACTCATAAAAAAGACAGCTGTCTCTCACATGCTCAAACAAGGAGCAGAATGTCACCTTTAATCTGTGCACCCTGCACAATCCATACAAATATCTCAGTGATGGAACATTTTGGTTGTGAGATTTCTATGTGAGAGTCCTCCTCAGACATGATGAACTGACCTGCCTGGACTCCCTGTGTCATGGCTTCCAGGTCAGCTCGCCTCCTGCAGCTTTTCAGACGGATATAGTCAGGACTTCAGTCAAGCCCTGAGCCTTCTAAGCATATAGAGACTGGATAACAGATGCTAAAGCTAGTTTTCTTAAAGTCTAACCAAAATTTCCAATTTTCCTACTCCTTCCCTTTAAAGAATTTTCATCACACCTGTTCAGCAGAAAGAAGTTATAAAGAGCCCAATCCCTGGGTTTGGGGGTCTGGTAATGGTTATTTTACAAATTATAAAAAAGTTGTCATTTTAAGGGGTAAATTAGGAATGGTTGTAATTTTGAACAGGGAGGAAATAGGTGGAATTGATTGTGTAGCCATTAATCTTAATTGGTAAAAATTTTATAATTGATACAAAGTTAAATTTATAATTTCTTACACTGGTACAAGATTTGTTTTGATACAGATTTAAGGTTTCCATTGGTATGAATTTGTTATATTGATACAAAATTTGAGATTAATATTGTTACTCTTAGACATTGTCCCTGTATAACTCATTTAAGAATGTAAAGCTTAGGGCTGGAGAGATGGCTCAGTGGTTAAGAGCACGGTCTGCTCTTCCAGAGGTCCTGAGTTCAGTTCCCAGCAACCACATGGTGGCTCACAACCATCTGTAATGGGATCCGATGCCCTCTTCTGGTGTGTCTGAAGACAGCTATAATGTACTGACATACATAAAAATTAATAAATCTTAAAAAAAGAATATAAAGCTTAGACCCAACCCTTTTATAACTGCTGTTACAAACTGTTTTTTGGTGATTAAGCAATGCAAGTTAAGGGCCAGATAGCAAACTCATGGCCGTGTTAGATTCTAATTTAATTATAAAAGGATGTTTTTGATATATTTCAATTAGAAATCGCTGAGAGTAGTCAAGGTTTAACAGTTTAGATTACCGTGTGTGTGTGTGTGTGTGTGTGTGTGTGTGTGTGTATGTACACACACACACACACACACATATATACATAGTCTTAAAAAAACATCAGAAATCCACAAAGAAGAATTGAACATCATCACCTCCAAACAATGTTGCTTATCTTGGCGAGGTAGCCACTTGGCAGAAAGTGCCTATTTCATCTGCAGACTAAATACTGTCCAGGAAAAAGATACAAAGGATTATGCAAAATAGTCAACTGTTGGCTCTGCCAAGACAGGGTAAGCAGTCCTTAATAATTCTGTTTTAAAGGGGTCTGTCAGATGATCCTGGGCCAGAAGGCTGAAGACTGATGCTCCAAGGTTTTGAGGAATTAGGGGCTGTCCAGGTAGTCAGCTGTCTCTACAGTTGTTTGAGAAGCTATGTTTGGTGCTTACTATAAACCCAGGTAATGTTTAAGTTGTTCTCAGATTTCAGTTTTAGTCTCATAAGCAAACTCAAGTTGTTTACCATTGGAAGGGAGGTTTTAGAGTAGAAGACATGGTTTTCAGATGGTATTACAGGCTAAAATCTAAATATAATCCAGGGATAGAATCATAATTCTTTCAGTTAGAAATCATGGTAGAATACTTTATCTAACTGACAAGTATGATGAATTGGATGTCATTTGTATATCATACTATATAATTTACATGATATGGTTTTGTTCAATTTATATCTGAGAGAAGAGGTTTTTTTTTTTTTTTTTTTTTTTTTTTTTTTTAAGATTTTATTTGTTTTACTTATATGGGTACACTGGAGCTGTTTTCAGACACACCAGAAGAGGACATCAGATCCCATTACAGATGGTTGTGAGCCACCATATGGGTGCTGGGAATTGAACTCAGGACCTTTAGAAGAGCAGTCAGTGCTCTCAACCACTGAGCCATCTCTCCAGCCTGCCTTTCTTTCTTTCTTTCCTTCTTTCTTTCTTTCTTTTCTTTTCTTTCTTTCTTTCTTTCTTTCTTTCTTTCTTTCTTTCTTTTCTTTCTTTCTTTCTTTTTGTTCTTTCTTTTTTTCTCTCTTTCTTTCTTTCTTGGACAGAAAAGGTGATGTTTAGGGGTGGGTCTGATGCTAAGCTCCTGTTCCCCAATTGGTTTTTGATCTGTCAGTAAAGAAAGCCTTGGGCCAATTGCTGGGTGGAAGGTACAAGTGGGACTTCTGGGTCCCTGCAGGTGGAGAGGGAGATGAGAGGAGAATCAGGCAACCATGTAAGGAGCTGGGGCCTGTGGCTGCTCCTACAGGTGGTGGTCAGGGATGATTGGCAGGGACTAGGTAGGACTAGCCACTGAAGTTTAGGGCAGGTGGGAGGAGCGGAGCTGAGTACAGATAAAGGTCAGTTATCCAGGTGGGAGATAGCAGTGCCCAGCAATTGTGCCAAGAAGGCAAGTAGAAAAGGAACAAATTGTGTATTTTTTGTTCAAGGATCCAAGGGAAGCTGGGTGGGGGCTGGTCTCGAGGTCACCTCCTGGAGTAAAGGAGGTTAAAAACTACACATTACAACCTTGTCTAAAAAAAGTCTCTTTCTGTAATGTTTGTTTCTCATACACATATGCGTACATGTGTGTGTGTACATGTGTACAGTTTTCTGTGTGTCAGGCAAGGCTATAACTGAGCTGCCTCTAGCCTGCCAATATATTTTAGCCAACATTTGCTTGATTGCTGGTGACAGTGTCCTCTTGTCTCAGCCCTGTGGTGTCAGCTGTCCTCTCTGGGACCTTCATAGTGGGGTGGGTAGACTCCTGGTGTTAGCATTCCTTCTAGACTCTGCCCCACAGTTACCTGGCAACAGCCAGGTATGCCTGACTCACTATAAAAGAGGCTGTTTGGACCCTCCTCACTCTCTAATCTATCCTCTTTTTTTTTTTTTTAAATAAAGATTTCATTTCTTAAACATAAATATATAAAATTCAGACATCAGAGCTGCCCCCCTAAACATTACCTTATAAGATTTTATTTCTCTATTTTATATATATGTATACATACATACATATATATATATATATATATATATATATATATATATAAAATAAAGAAATAATATATAATAAAGAATATATATATATGATGAATACACTGTAGCTATCTTCAGAGACACCAGAAGAGGGCATCAGATCCCATTACAGATGGTTGTGAACCACCATGTGGTTGTGGGAATTGAACTCAGGACCTCTGGAAGAACAGTCAATGCTCTTAACCATTGAGCCATCTCTCTAGCCCTTATCTATTCTCTTACTCCCTGCCCCTTCTCCCTCTCTCCTCCACCCCATCTCTCCATGTGTTCCTAGCTGGTCTCTCTCTCTCTTTCTCTCTCTTTCTCCTACCCCCCCTCTGTTTCTACTCCCTTCTCAACTCTCCTTCCCATGACCTAAATAAACTCTATTCCATACTATATCCATCTTATGGCTGGAACTTCAGGGGGAAGGGATGGCTCAGCAGGGGCCCGTGGAGGCACCCCTCCCACCTTACCATACCTGGTTCTATCAAACATATCCTGGCCCTTTCTTTCTTTTTTTTTATAAAACACAACACCAGGGCATGCTGGTGTCTGCTGGCCATGCAGCAGAACAGGGCCTTTTTCTTCTTACCTGTCACTACTAGCTGACCTCACAGTCTCTGGCTTGGGGCCTCCTTGGTTTTCTTCCAACCGCTTCCGGGTTTTTGATTTGGCTCTTGGTGCTCCTTCTGACCTGGGTCCACCATCATCAGAGAGGCCTGCATTACAGAGGAGAATCACAGGCCAGTGGGTCATTACCACAGGGGACAGAAAGTTCTTTGCAAATTTCACACAGGCATATGATATGTTTTGATCAACTCTGCCCCACTTCCCTCCAGTTTTCCTGCCAACTTTATTTTATTTTTGGTTTTTTGAGGCAGGGTTTCTCTGTGTAGCTCTGGCTGTCCTGAATTTGTTTTGTAGACCAGGTTGGCCCCAAACCTGCCTCTGCCTCTGCCTCTGCCTCTGGACTGCTAGGATTAAAGGTGTGCACTGCCTTTTGTTCTCATTGGTATACTGTTAGACCCAGAACAGTAGCAAAGATGACAGAGATTGTTTTTCGAATAGTTTTCTTGTTGGTGAAGTTTTTTCTCTCTGATCTTAGTATTAATACACACACACACACACACACACACACTGCAATACACCACAGTCCCGGAAAGCCTAGCACAAGCAGCGAAGTCCCTAAAGTCCTATAGTGTTCTTATTAACTGCCTGTCCCGTCCCGACCCACCCCCCAACATGGCTTGGTAAGCTTTCTGTCCTAGAGTAAAGAGAGATCAGCAGCAGCACTGGTAGGAGATGATCTAGTATTCTCTGGTGTAGATGTAATTATGATTGACGGATTTATAAATATCCTTTGAAAGAGAGTTTCTTTATGTTATTTTATCATACTATTTGTGTGTGGATGAGAGGACAGCTTGAGTGAGCTCTCCTTCGTATGTCCTGGGGCTCCAACTCAGGTGTCAAGCTTGAAGGAGCACTTGAACCTCTGAGCCCCCTCACCGGCCCCATGGTTCCCTTTTAACCTCAGGGTTTTGAAAATGATAGACAGCCGAAGTTGAAAGCGCTGGTCTAGTTACAAGCCCTGGGAACAGCCTGACAGCTGTGATTACCTAGCAGTTCCCTTCGGGTCCTGCTTGCTATCTCTTTAATTTCCATTCGGGAGAGGACAAGGAATGTGTGACAGGAATGGCAGCAACTCCAAGGCCGATGGAGGTGGGCGGGGTGATGACCTTGGAGACTAAGGGCGATTTCAGAGGTCGCTCGATGCTTCTGCCCACAAGGTTTCTAAGTGGAATCTTGTACAGATTTTTAGACTGAATTTCACCTGAAACACAATTTGGAAAAGACCAGAACTTTAGGCTCATATATTATTATTATTATTATTATTATTATTTATTTATTTATTTTTGGTTTTTTTGAGACAGGGTTTCCCTGTATAGCTCTGGCTGTCCTGGAACTCACTCTGTAGACCAGGCGTGCCTCGAACTCAGAAATCCGCCTGTCTCTGCCTCCAAAGTGCTGGGATTAAAGGCGTACACCACCACTGCCCGGCTAGGCTCATATTATTTATAACAAAACAACTTCTTTCTTTAAAAGTTTTAAAGTACAAGCTGGGCAGTGGTGGTGCATGCCTTGAATCCCAGTACTATGGAGGCAGAGGCAGGTGGGTTTCTGACTTTGAGGCCAGCCTGGTCTATAGAGAGAATTCCAGGACAGCCGGGGCCACACAGAGAAACCCTGTCTTTAAAAAAATCCAAATAAAAACAACAACAACAAAACCAACAAACCAAACAAAACTCCCCCAAAAGTTTTAAATTCCATTTATTGAGTGTGTGTGCTCGTGTCCATGTATGAAGGCCAGGAGTCACAGGACTCAGTTCTCTTCTTCCATTTGTGACACAGGGATTCAACTCAGTTTGTTAGGCCTGATGGCTGGTGCCTTTACCTGCAGAACCATCTTGCTGGCCTGAAAGCAATTTCTTGTTCCTTAATATAATTAGCATGAAGAAGCTTCCTTTCTTTTTTTCCTATTAACTTATTTTTTAATCACTTTATATCCCCATTTTGCAAAGCTTCCCTTTTTTTGAGTAACTTTGATAAAATACACTTGCTGCCAGTTGTGCTTGCACAGAAAAATAGGCAAGCAAGGAGTGCAAGGACCTGGGACACTCATCCTAACAATAAATGATAGGGATGACTGATGGGCAAGAACTCACAGAAACCCCTTTGCTGATATTCCTGGCCCCACAGGAGTCTGACAAAGGCCTCTGGGAATATCAGCAAAGCTAGAGTGACACACTGAGGCCTGAGGGCTGCAGATTTAGCCTTGAAACCCACTAGCACGCCCCCACCACTCCCTCAAACCCACTAGTACCGCCCTCTCCCACGAGAAACGGTGAAGCTTGCAGCTGGATGCCCTCTGGCCTATTTCCCTTTTCCACACTGAAGCAATGTTTTGCATAATGGGATTTCTTCTGCACATGGGAGTCTCTGTCTCACTCAACCTCACAAGTGTTGGGAGAGCAGCCAAGCAGGCTCTTCCTTTTTTACTGGCTTTAGTGACAGTCAGCAACTACTTCTTCTACAATTTTGTTTTGTTTTTGTTTTCCAAGACAAGATTTTTCTGTGTAGCCCCAGCTGTCCTGGAACTCACTCTGTAGACCAGATTGGCCTGGAACTCAGAAATCCCCTGCCTCTGCCTCTGGAATGCTGAGATTAAAGGCGTGTGGCACTAAGCCTGACCTTAATAGTACTTTTTTTTTTGTTTTTTGTTTGTTTTTTTCAAGACAGGGTTTCTCTGTATACCCTGGTTGTCCTGGAACTCACTCTGTAGACCAGGCTGGGCTCGAACTCAGAAATCCGCCTGCCTCTGCCTCCTAAGTGCTGGGATTAAAGGCGTGCACCACCACTGCCCGGCTCTGAATAGTAATTCTTTAGCAGTGATTATGTCTAGCTCTGACAATAAGCCTAAGACATCAGGCTCTAAGGCATCTATCAAGAAGACAAGAAAAGCTAGACTTTACCTTCCCCCAGGGAAGAAGGAAACAGCGGAGTGTCCCGGGCCGGTGGCGTCTGTGGAGACGTGTGGGCACTGGCCCCCTTTGAACTGCCTCCAGATGAGCCCTCATGCACAGTCGTGGCTGCTGTGAAGTATATATCTGACTGGAAAGAAAGAGGAAGCATTACCAGCTGCCCTGTATGCCAGGCTCTGCACACACTGGCCTTCCTGCACCGCTGCCAAGCCCTGACTGGTTCCCAGGCCAGGGCATGACTTCCTGACTGTCAGAGCATGCTGTGCAGGCCTGGGTCTGATCCAGCTAGAATTTCCCCAAGTACTTGCTTTCCTCATCTCTGCACTTGCCTCACATTTGCAAATACACCACAACACACACACACACACACACACACACACACACCA
The DNA here is from genome assembly GCA_021653895.1 of Mastomys natalensis. Classification (NCBI taxonomy): domain Eukaryota; kingdom Metazoa; phylum Chordata; class Mammalia; order Rodentia; family Muridae; genus Mastomys; species Mastomys natalensis. The sequence continues at coordinate 553,594 of JAJTUV010000842.1, read as the reverse complement.
CTTCCCTTAGGAGTCTAAGAATTGGGACAGACCTCAAAGATTCCATCAGGCCCATTCTGCAGTGGGAAAATGGATGTCTGCTTCATTCAGTCAGCAGACACTCCAGCATGTCTGTATGTGCTGATTTTGGTGACCACAGCAATGAGACATTACATGTGTCTCTGAGAGCCAACTCTTGGGAATTTCACGAGTCAGATCTTAAACATGGCTATCAATAAAAAATTAAAGCTATAAAGTTAGCTTTGTGTTGTAGTTTTTGTCCACATGTGTGTGCAATATGCATGACTGTGTACTGCATGGGAGGAGAGGAGGAAGGAGGAAGGAGGAAGGAGGAAGGAGGAAGGAGGAAGGAGGAAGGAGGAAGGAGGAAGAAGGCAGATATCCTGCTCCATCTCTCTGCACCTTCCTTCCTTAGGACTGGGTCTCTTGCTCAACCTGGAGCTAGGCTAGTGACCAGTAGACCCCAGTAACCCTCCTGTCTCTGTCCCTTATTGCACCAGGGTTATAAGCGTGTTTGTGACCACACTCAGAATTTTACATGAGTGCTTGGGACTTGAACTCAGGTCCTCATGCTTACTCTGCAGACACTTTTACCTGTTGAACCCTCCTCTCAGACCAAATGGTATCAACTTAAATATGTCAGAGATAACGATCCTCAACATCAGAATTTAAGCATTCTTAACCATGTGGCTATATTTACTGTTACTGGGGAACTCCTATGTGTCTCTTCCTGACTCTGGTGTAATCATATCTAGTAGATGGACTCTCAGCACCACAGACACCAGTATGAGCTTAGATAAAACTGTGTTGAGTTTAGGGCTGCAGCTGGAGTAAGTTCTGGTTTAAGAGGTGTGATTTGTTTTTGGTGAGAAATATTTTTAAAAACTTGTTCAATTTTATGTATATGTGTGTGTCCCCAAGTATATGTCTTAGGCAGCATGAACATGCAGGAGCCCAAGGAAGTCAGAAGGACTGGATCCCTGGAACAGACATTGTGAGCCACCACATGGATACTGGGAACTGAACCTGGGTCCTTTGCAAGATCTTAACCACTGAGCTATCTCTCCAGCCCAGAAAAATAGTTCAGCAGTGGATTACATATTAGACATTTTTTTATTTCTGAGTTAAAGTTTTACTTGTATCTCAGGCTAGCTTGGACATCACTAGGTAGTTCAGACTGGCCTCAAACTCAACAGCAATCCTCCAAATAGCTTATAAGTGCTAGGCTTGTATATGTGAACTGCATATCTGGCTCAGATCTGGCTACAGGACAGATCTCTTGACATAAACCCACTGGGTCAATAATGAGTAGATCGAGGTAGGACGCCAACTGTAAACTTAGGGTGAACTTGCATCTCTGGCTTGGTTACAGATGCAAGGGCTCAGAAAAATAAAAAAATGTATTTTCTGAGAACTATGTGGTTCTAGGTTTTATGAAGATGAGCATATTTTACTGTTATCTGTAAACTAAGACTATTACATCAGTAAACTCACAGTCCACAAGCACACAAGCACATATGTTTTAAACATGTACATATTATGGAAGCATGGTCTACACACTGGGGACACAATCACAGCCGCCAGTGCAGCAGGGAGGTAAGGGGGCAGCTGCCTCCAACCAGCATGATTAAGACCAGGATTGGGAAGAAGCTGTAAGGAATGAGGCAGGGGCATGGTCTTGCAGGAGAAGGGCCTTTGTGGGGTTCAATCACTGTGAGTGCACCAGACAAAGACACCCTGGGAGTCATCTTTCCAGTGTCCCTCAGGTTTGCACATCCTCTGAGTTACTGGTGTGGGTTAGTTGATGAGCCATGTTTCATATGGCTGAAAAACTTGAAGCTGAAGCTTGGCAGTGAGCAGGGAGGACCGTGTCAGGCTCAGGGTAAAGGCGCTTGCCACCAAGCCTGGCAACCGGCATTTCAGATCTGGGAGCCACACGGGGAAAGGAAGGAGCTGACTAAGGCAGGCTTTCCTCTGATTTTGATGTGTGTTTTGTGGTGTATGCATACCCATACAGTCACAGACAGACAGACGAGACAACACACACACACACACACACGTTAAAGATTAAGAGAAGAAGGTGCTATTACACAGTTGAGTGTTCCTGAGCTGCCCCTGGGACCAGTGGGTCTCCCAAAGCAGAGAGCACTTTGTGGAGTCGGTCCTCTCCTCCCACTCCCACATGGGTTCCAGGGATTAGACAGAGGTTGTCAGGTGTACACAGCAAATGAACCAGCCCTACAAGGAGGGCACACGGTAACCCCGCTGACCAATCCTCACAGCATTTTCACCACCTTTCTGGCATTTTGACACAGAACAGCTGGCCTGATGTGATGAACTGTTTTTGCTCACTTGACCCCTCAGGATGCTAAGACCATACAATTGCATCCCACTCACCCTGGAGGCCACGAGCTGCAGCTGTGGAACAACAGCCGTGTGGACCAAGTTCCCATTCACCACCAGGCGGATCTCCATGGAGTCAGTGGTGAAGGCCAGGAGGTATGGGAAGGCGCAGACTGCAAGGGAACAGAGGGGCTTGTGGAATAGGTGGCCACACTTGCTCAGCCATCTTCAACACTCTAGAAACTTCCATCACACGGGTGGTCCTGCCTCCCAGGGGTGCACTCTAACCAGTTGCCATGGCTGCATCCCTGTCTGATGCCCCAGTACTTGGTCTTCTGGTGGGTCAGCTGCCCAGTTCTGTGGGACTTACTCTGCACTCACCAGAGTGCATCTTGACAGTCTTTTGACAGGTGATGGCTGCCTGGCTCTGCCCGTGTCTCCAGCACTGTCACTCTTCTCTGTGCACCTCTGGCGTGTGTCCTTCAGAGCATCCCTGCCCTGAGATGCTTCTGTCATAGGAGGAGCTCCTCCTTGCAGTACTGCTATGACACACTGACCTCCACTTCAAGCTACTCATTGTCCCTGTGCTCTCCGACTGGTCCTTCAGCTCGCTGTCCCCCTGACCTCCCTGTGTACTCTGCATAGGTGACCTGTCTTTTCTGGGGGTATTCTTGGTGACTCATTCTGCTATGCTCTGCCTCTGTTCTGTTCTCTCCAGTGCTTGGTTCAAGGCCCAGAGGTCAGTTTCCATTCCTCCTTTCAGCCTACCTCATCTGTCGTCAGAGCCTGACCAGGCGTGTCTCTCAGGTCTGCTCTCTCAAAACTCTCTGCTGTGGGTCTTTTAGCAGATAGGTTTTTTGTTGTTGTTGTTTAGACAAAATTTACCGGAGGTCCCTGAACATCATATGAGGCTCCTACGTCCATTACCTCCATGCTGGGGTTAGAGGTCTGTGCTACCACAGCCTGTATCACAGGAGGCTGACTCTCTGATACCTACTGTGCTCCATAAACATAACCTTCACTGCTCGTTCCTGGTATTTAGTTTTAAAGTTTTTATTCCTATTATTTGTAGTGCTAATTAGAATCCAGGACCTTGTGGCTCCCAGGCAAGCTTTGCACCTCAGAGCCATATCTCAGCACCTGGGAACTTGACTTGACTTTTCTCTTTCTTTCTCTCTTTCTTTCCTCTCTCTCTCTCTCTCTCTCTCTCTCTCTCTCTCTCTCTCTCTCTCTTTTTCTGTGTATGTTTGGTTTCTTGAGACAGGGTTTCGCTGTGTAGCCCTGGCTGATTTTACTTTTTAAAATTAATTTAAAAATTAATTTAAATTTTAATGTGTGTGTGGTGGGTGGTAGTGGTTAGAGGACAACTTGTAAGTGTCTGTTCTCTCCTTTAACCATATGGGTTTGGGTCATCAGAACTCATCCAGCTTCCAGCAAGCGTCTCTGCTGGCTGAGGCATCTTGTCAGTCCCACGCTGGCATTTCAGTAGCAGGTATTTTGCCAGCCCCTAGGGTTTTGAAAGCCCAGGTTTCAAGGCAGGTAAGAACAAAACTGAGATACATGTGCTTCTCCCCAGCCAGTACATTGACTGGCTGGAGACCTGGCTTGTGGATTTTAGAAAAGGTCTGCCAGGTACTGCTAAATTATATTTAATTGCTTTCAAATTTTATGTGCCTAGGAATGGAGAAGAGCCAGGGGGACATAAGAATCTAAAAGGGGAGCATAAGAACTATCTGACAGCAGACGTCAGTATTTGTAGAAACAAGATCTCCTTTCATTATAGAAGTTGTCTATGCCTACCCACATACTTTCTTTTAAAAAAAGAAAATACATTTAAATACATTTGAAGGATGTCCAAGTCCCCAGAATGTTTAGTAGTTTGGAAGGAAGTTCCAGTTGTTTCACAAGGGACCAAGCCCTGCAGGTGGGATCAGCCAGGGGCACAGAACCACAATAAAGGTTTTTCTTACCAATTGCATATGGAGCCTGGTTCCAACAGAACTGGAAATCCGATGCCGAGGGTTGAAGCAAAAAAGAGCCACCGTTAAAGGGGCAAACCTTTTTATAGATGCAACTGTCTGCAATGAAAACAAGAGCAACTGGTTTTGTTAGAGATGGCGCCTAGATCCCTGCAGCTAGACACAGCAGCTAGGGCAGCTAGGGCAGCTAGGGCAGCTAGGGCAGCTAGGGCAGCTAGGGTAGCTAGGGCAGCAGGGCAGCATCTTCCCATTAGTTCTCTGTACTCAGGCTGGACTTGACTTTGCAGCAATGTTCCTGTCCCAGCTTCTCATGTGCTGGGATTACAAGTGTTAGTCACCATACCCAGCTCTCCCTGCCAGTAGTTCAAGGCAATGGTCAGAGACCTTGGGTTCTGGGGACAGCCTTGGTTCATAGCCAACATCTACTTCCTGCCTATGTTCATTATAAATAGCCATAGCCAACCCTTGGGACAAATTCTGAGGGTTGTGAGGCAGTTACTGTGTATGCTAACAGCTGCCATCTAGAGAAAATTTTCTGTGTGCCAAGCATGGAGCTTTAAGAAGACTGTCTGACTTCAGAAAGTAGATGCTGTTATCCTGTAAGCTCACTTTGCAGATAAACTTGAGGTTGGGAGAGGTAAGGTGGTCTGTCCTGAGTCTCATGGCTCTACCAGGGGCAGAGTGTTTGAATGAGGCTAGGCCAGGCTGCAGAGCCCAAGTGCTTTCTACCTATGCATATCATCATGCTAGACAAAGATACAGAATGGACAGCCCATGGTTGAAGAAGCCCTTCTACAAGGCAGGTCACTTTTGAGACTCACTTGTTACAAGCATGATGGGACTTGCATATGCTCCCTTGTCAGGAGCTGACATAGGACAAACTAATAACTCTCAGGTGATCTCCCTGAGATGAGTCTGCCTCAGATTAAAATAATCCATGACAGATTTTCTCCCATAGGCAAGGCCCAGGAGAAAATCATTTTAGGAAAGATTCCTGCTATTAATATGCATTTTCTGTTATTATTAAACATATATAACATATATAATAGGTCTTAGTTCACCCTTTTGAGCAGATCTCTACAGATCTACAAAGATGTACTGTCTTGTAGTGATACTATATAGACAAATAGATGACTTCTTAATTCTTAATGATAATCCTAAATGATAAGATAATGATAAGAACTCCTAAAATCATATCTGTATTTATTAAGCTCTTTCATAGTGGGACTGCTATTAGGTCCTTTCTGATAGTCAAAACTGCAGTGAGAACTCTGTCAGTCTCTCACCAGTTAATTGCTTCTACTACTCAGAGCACATTCCAAAGCGTTGTAAAACCATTAACCAAAGGTCATAAAAAGGGAACTAATGATTTATTATAGGTGCTAGGGCAGAAGATAAAACATTGACTGGGTTTATCTATACAAAACTTCACTAATAACTTAGTTATGGTTTTTAACTTTCAATGAACCTGTGGAGCTGTGACAGGTGTGAATGTTTATCCTAATGGATATACATAGAAACATTCTCTGTTGCAAACTTCTTATTTGATTTATGATTTGAATTTACGTGTAAATTGTGATGAACTTTTAGCCATTTGATCATGTATTCTGAAAGATGTATAAGTGCTGAGGACAAAGAGAAGAGCTTGAATTCCCCGTGCCCCACTTAGGATCTTTCCACTTTCCCCCCTTTTCTTAGAGAGCTTTCATAGGAAACTTTTTACAACTTAGAAATAAATGCTAAATTCACTTTTCAAAGTGTCTGTCCCCTTTTCTTCCTGTGACTTCAACTAGCAGGCTGAAAGGTAGAGCCAAGAAAGTTCCTGCTGAGATAGAACAAAGGCTATTTACTTAATCCTTTGCTGCTTTAGGATGAGGTGCTAGGTGCCAGGAACTTGTTTCTGGCCTCAAAGGAACACAGAAGGCAGGCAGGTCAGCTACAGCAGCAGAGTAACTTAGACTTAGATAAGTAAACTTTTTATTAGTATGCAGCAACCCCTATATCTCGTAAGACAAAAGTCTTACCCTCCACCGAAGCTTCTTCCCTCTCCACTGCCTCAAGAGAAACCCATAACAAAAAAGAAGACCACGCTGGGGCCGGCTCCCGGCACCCCCGTGATAGCTGATGGTGATTCTTGGCTATGGGTGGGCAAACCTGTGAGGGACTTTTACTCAGATCCACTTGTATTCCAGATCTCTGAGGTAGGAAGATCCACCTCTAGTCTGAGCCACACAATCTGCTAACAGCCTATATAATGACATGGAAGAAAGAAGTTCGCTCTCATGCCTGCTTGCTTTCCCTCAATAGCAAGTTCAATCCTTCACTGGCTTTAGAGCCTAGTTCTTTGAAATTCCAGTGTATACTGAAGACCAGCTGAGAGACATCCAGCATCATAGACTGAACAAATACTAGATTCTTGGACCTTCTGTTCGTAGGCAGCCATTGGATGAGCTGGACTACAGTCTGCAAGTCATTGTAAAAAAAAAATCTCTTAATATATAATATATGATACATATCTATATTTATGATAGATTAATTCTCTAAGTTCTGTTACTCTATAGAACCCTGACTGATATACTGTCCTAACATATTACTAGAGAACTTGGACCTTGTGGGTATCCCCCTTGCTGAACTTCAGCTACATTAAGGTCAGTTTAATTCAGCTACTTGATCCTGGTCTATTCTGACCTCTGAGTATTAGTGTATGTGGCTCAAACCTTCAAAAAGTAAGAAAGTATTTTGTAGAAACAAGATCTCCTTTCATTATAGAAGCTGTCTATGCCTACCCACATACTTTTCTTTTAAAATAATAATAGCATTATTATTTTAAATTGTTGTATATATGATTTGAGATATTGTTTTGCTACGTTGCCTGGGACTTGCAACTCTCTTGATAGACTCTGTTGAGTGTAGGTAGGTATTACAAGGCTGTACCATCATATCTATCTTTTTTTTTTTTTTTTTGGTTTTTCAAGACAGGGTTTCTCTGTGTAACCCTGGCTATCCTGGAACTCACTCTGTAGACCAGGCTGGCCTCAAACTCAGAAATCCGCCTGCCTCTGCCTCCCAAGTGCTGGGATTAAAGGCGTGCGCCACCACTGCCCGGCCCCATCATATCTATCTTAAAATTAGTTTACTTAAACTTTTATTAGTTTTTATTTTATGTGTATGAGTGTCTTGTGTGCATTGATGTCTATGTACCACATGAATACCTGGTGCCCATAGCGGCCAGAAGAGGACATACATCAAATCCTCTAAAACTGCAATTATAGATGGTTGTGAGCTACCATATGGGTGCTGGGAGTGAACCTAGGTCTTCTACAAGAGAAAGGAGTCAGTGCTCTTAACCACTGAGGCATCTCTCAGTCTATCTTTAGGTTTTTTTTTTTTTTTTTTTTTTTTTTTTTTTTTTTATGGGGTGAGAGGAGAGGGTCAGTTCTTTCCCTATACAGATTTTTTTTTTTCTTATTAAACTTGTTTTAATGGGTCTCAAAATTCTGTGACAGATTTTTGGTCAAGTTGTTTCCATTAAAAAGTACCAATTTTGAAAACTCCTAACTTAAAACTGCCACCACACAACACAACAACACACACACACACACACACACACAATGGTCCATAAAACAATTCTTTCCTTCTTGAAGGTTTAACTTTGCATTGTTACCATGAACTAGTCTTATTAACCATTAAATTCAAATGGCCAATTGAGACAAACAGTTCTGAGACTTTTCTTCCATCACTGATGATGACTGAGGTGGCAGTTATTAGGGATAATATTTATTTAGCCTTCTGAGCTTTCTGGATAGACTTGTGACTTTAGGCTTCAGCAGCCTTCTTGTCCACAGATTGATGACACCCACACAGCTGTCTTGCCTATGTCACAAACAGCAAAACAACCAAGTGGAGGATAGTCAGAGAAGCCTCAACACAATGGGCTTGCCAGGGACCATATCAACATCATCAGACTTCAAGAATTTGGGGCCATCTTCCAGCTTTTTCTAGAATGACAACTGATCTTTTCTTTAAGCTCAGCAAACTTGCATGCTATGTGGGCTGTGTGACAATCCAGAAAGGAGCATAGCCAGCACTAAATTTGCCTGGATGGTTCAGGATAATCACGACAAGTAAAGCCAGCTGCCCATTGATGGTCTTTTTGCTGTCACAGCAATAATTGCCATGTCTTTACAAGAACAGACATGTTCTTTACATTGAAGCCCACATTGTCCCAGGAAGAGCTTCACTCAAAGCTTCATGGTGCACTTCAACAGACTTGACTTCAGTTGTTACACTGACTAGAGCAAAGGTAATCACCATGCCAGGTTTAGAACACCAGTCTCCACTTGGCTCACGGGGACAGTGCCAATGCCCCCAATTTTACAGACATCCTGGAGGGGCAGTCGCAGAGGCTTGTCAGTTGGATGAGTTGGTGGCAGGATACAGTCCAAAGCTTCCAGCAGCGTGGTGCCACTGTCACTGCCATCTTTGTAGGTGACTTTCCATCCCTTGAACCAAGGCATATTAGCACTTGGCTCCAACATGTTGTCACCATTCCAACCAGAAATTGGCACAAATGCTACTGTGTCAGGGTTGTAGTCAATTTTCTTAATGTAGGTGCTGACTTCCTTAACGATTTCCTCGTATCTCTTCTGACTGTATGGTGGCTCGGTGGAATCTATTTTGTTGACACCAACAATTAGCTGTTTCACACCCAGGGTATAATTCAGAAGAGCATGCTAACTAGTCTGTCCATTCTTGGAGATACCAGCTTCAAATTCACCAACACAATCAGCCTGAGATGTGCCTGTAATCATGTTTTTGATGAAGTCTCTGTGTCCTGGGACACCAATGATAGTCATATAGTATTTGCTGGTCTCAAATTTCCCAGGGAGATGTCAATAGTGATACCATGCTCACGCACAGCTTTCAGTTTGTCTAAGACCCAGGCATACTTGAAGGAGCCTTTCCCCATCTTAGCAGCCTCCTTCTCAAACTTTTCGATGGTTCCTTGTCGATTCCACCACATTTGTAAATAGGTGGCTGGTTGTGGTGGACTTGCCGGAATCTACATGTCCAATTACAATGATGTTGATATAGTCTTCTCCTTTCCCATTTTTGCTTTGAATTAGCAGTGGCTTTCACAACACCTGAGTTCTGACGGCAAGCCCGGTGCGAAAAAGCTCTATATAGATTTTTGGATATAGTCACAAGACTCCATTCTAAAGATTCATTATTTTGAGGAATGCTTACGCTAAAACCTGTGAGTGGATGTCCCTGTGGGTGATTTAGAGCAGAAAGCTGCTGTCCTACCTTCTCTGGGCTATTCCCAGTTAAGTCTTGAATTTTGAAGATGATACCTACCAGACAAATTTCTGTGTTGATAACTGGGTTTTCCATTTAGTTATAAATTATTTATCAAGTATCTTATCTATGACTATAACTAGAATTGCTACTCTAGAAATTGATGATTCTAGGCCGAAAAACTGTGTTTTTAAAAATTTTAGTTAAAGGTTTGCAAAGAGCTCAGTATTGAAAGAAAATTATTTAATAAATTACAGTTTGGCGATACTTTACACCTGTCTACTTAAAACCTCACATTTTAAGTAAAATGGGTGGCACAGTTTGAATATACTAATGGTATCCAATGAACCAATCAGTAAAAGTACATACACAATTTTAAGTATGTAATAAAAGTCAACATATATATTAAAATTTTTTTTAGTTAAACTGTATCCAGGAAATAATCTTCTTTCCATTTGCTTAAAAAAATAATTAAAAAATTCACTCATTTTATGTATGTGAGTGTTCGCCTGTCTGTCTATATGAGCGCTACATGCACACCTGTTGCCAACAAGGCCAGAAGAGGGCATCGGCTCCCCTGGGATTGGGAGTCACTGATGGGTGTGAGTTGCCAGGTGGTGCTGGAAACTGAATCTGGGTTCTCTACAAGAAGGATCAGTGCTCTTGGCCCCTGAGCCATCTCTTCAGCCCTCCGTTAGCCCATTAGCACATGGAATGCTGGAGGTCAGTGTCAGCCAAAGCCTACCCTATTACCTGACTCAGACTAACATGACCGAGCCACACAGACCTGATTTAGGCTGATTTTACTGGCAGCAGAGAAATGCAAAAATTACAGGTTACAAGCTTGGCATGCCGGCTCACATCTTTAATCCCAGCATTTTTGAGGCAGAGGCAGAGGCAGAAAGATATCTATGAGTTCAAGGCCAACCCAGTTGACAGAGAATTCCATGTCAGCCAGGGGTATTGTTAAGACTCTGTTAAAAGAAAAGGTATAGGTTGTACACCCTTAATCTAAAAGAATCTAAAATCTAGATTGACCTAGTATCTGAAACTTTCTGAGTGCTGGTGGGTGGACAATTCCAAACTTGACCTCATCTGATGGATTATAGCCAAAATTTAGTCACTCTTGTTAGTGTTTGGCATGAGCCTTTAATTCTAGCACCTGGGAGGCAGAGGCAGGCAGGTTTCTGTGAGTTCGAGGCTGTTCTAGTCTACATGGTGAGTTCCAGGATAGACAGAACTATGTGAGACCTCGTATCAAAAAAAAAAAAAAAATTTCAGGCACTCTAAAAATAAAACAACAGAAACTCATGAAATTACTTTTCTGATCTTTTTTTTTTTTTTTTTTTTGGTTTTGCGAGACAGGGTTTCTCTGTGTAGCCCTGGCTGTCCTGGAACTCGATCTGTAGACCAGGCTGGCCTCAACTCAGAAATCTGCCTGCCTCTGCCTCCCAAGTGCTGGGACTAAGGGCGTGCACCACCACCGCCCAGCATTACTTTTCTGGTCTTAAGAAGGCATATATAAAATATAAATAAATGTTGTATTTAGACTTGGGTTCCATTTTCAGGATAACTAGATATGGATGTGGAACTATCCCAGAGTCTAAAAAAAATACAAAATCTGAAACTCTCTGGGCCTCAGCCCTTCAGATGAGGGCACTCACCCTTCAGTAACAGAAGATAAAATCTGGCATTAAGGCCAGGAGGGTCAGAGGCAAAGCTGGCCCACGCTGTGGAGCTACACAACCCTGAGGAAGGCAGCTCACCTCTCCAAGCCTCCTTCGCCTTTGCCTGCTGGGAACCACTGTAAATGAAACTCTGGATGACACAGGGTGACCTGGCAGTCAATAAGGGCTCACTGGCCAGAAGCCACTGTCGTCACCCACACCCTGCAAGCAGGTGCATGGTAGTAGCTCTGGTAAGTGGACCACCGAGAGGCGTGGGCTGCGGAAGGGTTGCAGGTAAGGCTGCAGACTGTAGATGCTCCTGCTGTGATGATACACCCATCAGGTCAGTGTGAGGGAGTAGGGAGACCCTGTCCTACCAGCCCCCAAAATAGGCTGCTTTTGTGCATGAAGAGCAGACGGCTCCCTGACTTACAGTTGTAGCACAGGAGCAGGCCGGCTTCTCCATCTTCATACACATCAATAGCTGCAACAAAATTAACCTGCAATGACAATGGGCAGCGAGTGGTAGAGGCACATGGGATTGGGCAGCTTGGAGAAACTTCTTAAGCTGAGTGTCTAGTGGTGGCCTCAGCCCTCAGAAACCAGGGTGTTGCAGAGCCATGTTTGCCTTTCACCTGTACCTACAGCGCCACCTGGGCCTAGGGTTACAAGGAGCCACAGGTGTAAGAGAAACATCTTCGCTTTCTCTCCACTCTGGGTGGAAGTTTCTCAACCCATTTTCCTGCTCTTCCAGAAGGTGTGAATCCAGCATCCTGCTTGTTGTGTTCCTAAATGCTGTTTACCCAGAATGCTCAGTGTCACAGGGGCTGCTGTGTGTGCTCACTCCATGCTCACACCAATGCTTAAGCAGACAGCACTGTGCCTGTCTCACATGAGGTGAAAGGAAGTCTATGAGGAGAGCAAGTCCCTTGGCTGTGGGACCCACAGACCGACCTGATGCAGCCTTTTTCTTGACTTGTCGCCTGGACCTTCAGTGAGGGTTCTGTGCCTCTAACACCCAGTGTGTCTCCATTTCTGTCTCCGTCTTCCCATAAAGACAGCATAAAACAGTGGAGTAGGTCTGGGACACACTTGACCCTGAGCTGTCACTGTCCAGAGTTGAGACAAGGGTGTTCAGTCTGGGCTGCAGCCATCCCTTGTCCTTCTGGAGTCCAGAAACCCTGCCCTTTGAAGGCAGTTTCATGTGACCCAGCCTAGGGAACACATCATGTGATACAGATGCACAGCATGTACTTTTATTATTATTATTTTGAGGCAGAGTCTTATGTAGCCCAGGTTGGCCTCAAAGTACTATGTAGCCCAGGTTAACTTTGACCTCAAAATCCTCCTTCCTCAGCTTCATGAATTCAAGAACTAAAGGTCTGAGCCTCCATACCTGACTAGAGGATGCAAGTTTAAGAAGCACATGACATTATCTAAAATTAGAAGACACAATCCCTTGCTTTCTCTTATTACCAATCCGTTCCCACCACAGTCAACTCACCTTGTTGGCTTCCACATGGTGCAGCCTAAAGGCTTCTCCTGTGCTCTCGTTTACCACATCAAACTGATGGCGATATGCCACACAGATGAGGTTGTCACTCTCTTCTGTTGGCCCATCCACTAAGGCCATCACTGCTGGGGAGTCACACAGGCAGATTTCCTGTATGGGCGAGGATGAGTAGGACACAGGTTAGGACACAGTGGCTGACTTCAGGCAGCCTCTACTGCCTGTCCCTCCTTTTGGAAGAGTCCAGCCTGCCTGGCTACAGCTGAGTTGTACTTCAAAGATGGCAGGGGTCTCACTGGACTCCTTCCTGTAGCCTCTCCTCAGGTCTCTGACCTCTGTTGCAGGAGGGGATGTGGGCCAGAAAAGAACTTCACAATCTGACTCTACTTTCCGGTTGGAGACTAACTGTCTTGTGACTTAGTAATTAATAATTGCTGACCACCTGGCTGAAAGCCTGGCATGTACCAGGTAGCGTTTTCACTAAATCCTTGTCCCAGCCCCTGGAAGTGGGTGTGGTATTCCTCTATGGAGGAAGAAATGCTGGCTCCCAGGTCAGGTTGCTTGCTTACGGTCACCAAGTTTATATGTGGTAAAACCATGATTTGAACTCTGTGAATCTGATTTCAGAGCTCATACTACCTAACTGTGCCACATAAATATTCATTTCAGTGGTAATCTTGAGAAGGCAGACACCTAATTAGAACAAGATCTTAACCTGTTTTAGTGTAACTGTCAGTGTTCTGTCGTCTTCAGAACAGCTGTAGCGATCTATGGGCATAATTCAGGAGGCCTTATCTTGAGGGAAAACACTTTCTCAGTTTGCCTGCTGCAACACTTGGCTCTCGTGGTCAATGTTGGGCATGCGTCATAGCTTGATGAGCTGTAGCTGGTTTTTGTTTTTATGAAACATGGCTGCCCTGGAATTTGCTCTGTAGACCAGGCTGGTCTCTCATTCACAGAGATCTGCCTGCCTCTGTCTTTGGAACGCTGAGATCAAAGGTGTGCACCACCAGACCAACAACTGGAGGGTTTTGTTTGTTTGTTTTAAAGGAGGTGTGGTGATGGGAAGGGACAGATTTCAGAAGGCTTCAGTTCTAAGGCTCACCCCTCAACCCGCTGACACATCCTGCAGACAAAGGTGGTGAACAGTTCGCTGTATACCTCTTCCAGCTTCTCCAGCTACCAAGACCACTGTAGCCTTCCTGGACCCAATTCTGACCTTTGAGCAGGTCCCCTGACCGACGCTCTTGGTCCCTGTGTGCTTTTCTACTGCAAACCACGTTTTAAATATTCTACTTCTTTGCACGGAACTTTCCAAAAGTTCCTACCTTCTTCCGAGCCAAAGTCAAAGTCTTTGTCAAGGCTTCTAGGGCATCAGACAGTCTGCTTTCAGACCTCTTCAACTGGCCACTTTGTCTCCTCAGCGCCAGCCATTCACACCTGACTGTGCCTTCACCAGGGTTCAGGGTCCTTGGCTCTCTTCATGTGCCTGCTTTCTGGCATCCCCTGTCCTTAGCCCTCCTTCCTCTCAGGCTTCACTGAGCATCTGCTCAGGTAGAAGCCTGTTCCTCCTCAGTCTGCCCATTACCCATGCCCTTGCACCTACAGCCCATCTGCCGAGTCTCAGTGCTCTTGTTCTTTTTCTTTTTCAGTTGGGGAGATTGGGTTTGCGACAGGGTTCTCTGTATAATAACCCTGGCTGTCCTGGAACTTGCTTTGTAGACCAGACTGGCTTTGAACTCAAGAGATCTGACTACCTCTGCTTCTAAATGCTGGGATCGAAGCCATGTGCCACAACACCCAGCCTCAGTGTTTATATCAGGTATTTGCTTGCTCAACTAGAAGGCAGGCTCTGTGGGAAGAGATACTTTGCACCTGCTTTATGCCCATGCCCAGAACTTGTAGCGGCTATTGTGAATGAGCACACAGCACAGCTTAGATGTCTGGGCAAGTTAGGGTACAGGAGGCTGGGATCTCAGAGGGGTTACTGAGAAGTGGGACAAGTTTGGGACTAGAGAGGGAGTCAGTTAATACTGGGTCAGGAGAGCAGAAAGCTGGACAGCAAACCTACCCTGATGTACTGGAATTCCTCAACAGGAGACTCCGACAGGGGAGACAGGAGCGAGGCACCTGGCACCCCACTTGGCTTGTTGTGTGGTTTCCTTGTGATGAGAAGCAGTTTATTACGAATTGCAACCACAATTCTCAGTTCTCTGCTGTGGTGAGTATTAATAGCATACAGGTGGCATCCTGGGAATAGGAAGATGACATTCAACATGAGCAGGGAGGGTGAGAAGCCCCCAGGCTGGGGACCTTGGGAATGGTTCCTAAGAATCCTGGACTGAAGCATAACTCAGAGGCAGACAATTTTTGTATGCCCGGTGTTGTGGTGCTCAATTTGAAACACTTCTCCCCTGTTGATGTGTTTGAACACTTGGTCCCCAGCTGGTCTCACTGTTTTGGAAGGCTGTGGACCCTTAAGAAGGCAGAGCCTCATTGGAGGACATGAGTCACTGGGGGTGGGTCTTACAGCGTATCTAACTAACTCTTCCTATTTGGGTTCTGCTTCTGATGCAGATGAAACCTGGGCAGCCACTGCACCATGATGGACCATATCCCTTCTTAAATCATAAGCAAGAATAAGTCCTCCTTCTCTTAAATTGCTTCTTGAGAAAAATAACCAACATATTAGGAAAGATGACATAAAAACACGGTTAGGAAAGGCACGCTTCTTCTATTCTACAGCTTGTGCACCTGGTTCCATTTATTAATATTCTTTTAGGTTTACTTATGTGTGTGGTGGTTTGAATGAGAATGGCCCAGATAGGCTCATATATTTGAGTGCACGGTCTCCAGTTGGTGAACTGTTTGGGAAGCTTTAGGAAATGCGGCCTTGTTGGAGGAGCTGTGTCAATTGGCCTTGAGGTTTCAAAAGCCCACACTGTTCCGGTTAGTGCTCCCTCTCTCTCTCTGCCTCATGGTTGCTGTCTCAGTTATGAACTCTGAGCCCCTGCTCTAACGTCATGCCTGCCTGCCTGCTGTTGTCCCATGCATCACTAACTCGCCTCTGAAACTGTAAGCCCACAGTCAATTGTTCCTTCTGTAGTTGCCTTGGTCATGATATCTTAGCCTAGCAATACAAAGACAATGTATGTGAGTGTTTGGCCTGCGTGTGTGCACATGCACCATGTGTGCATCCAATGCCTGAGGAGGTCAGAAGAGGCGATACAGGTAGTTGTGATCTGCCATGTAGATGCTGGGAACTGAACCTGGGTCCTTTGCAAGAGCAACAACTACTCATGGCCTCTGCATCAAATCTCCAGGCCCAGGGCTTGGCTTTGTATCTGCTACATAATAGAAATGGAAGTAGAGGTTGATCAGGACTCTAAGAACCGAAACCCCAAAGTGTTTTTTGTTACAGGTTAGCTAAGACAACCGTGGCCCAAAGGCTGGAACTCCTTATCCTCAACCTGCTTTACTATTTTTGTAGCTTCTTGGGGAAGCCGAGATTCCATGTCGGCAGTTCTGGGACTCAAACCCAGGGCTCTGCATGTGTTTGGTGAGTGGGCCTCCCTGTCCTACACCGGTACTTCTTATTCCCCTAAGGAGGAACTATATTTCTTTAGATCCCTACTATTCATTTTAATTTTCAGTAGCCTGAATATTTGAGTTTCTTTCTTCTTTTGTGACAATGTCTCAAACTCGCTATGTGGCCAGGGGTATCTTACGCAGCCCGGGGATAGAATGCAGGGCCTCATCTGGTCCAGGCAAGCACTGCCCTGGCCGAGTTCCTCCCCAGCTCTCACCTTTGGTTTTCTCCAATTTGTTTTCTCGGCAGTCAGATCTGCTCCTTCCTGTTTGCCTGCCGTCAAGGCCTTTCTGCACCGAACTCAGCCGGAAGACAAAGAGGCGGGCATCTTTCCCTGGTGACAGTGAGAAGGCAGAGGAATCAGATAGAGAAGTGAGATGACCTGCTAGGACTCCCAGTCAGACACACAAACCAGGGTTGGGAGGTGTTCTGGGATGTAAGCAACTGTATCTACCCCATAGCATGCTTGTTCCACACAATCACGGGAGAAGGAAACTCTCCTTCCCTCCAACAAGTGGGCTGCCAAAGGACCACAGTGCTGACACCAGAGGAACATTGACATGACCTACGCCCCCAGACCCAGCGACCCTGTGGTTGGCTGCAGTGGGCCACCCGCCATCTTGCTCTTCTTGGAGCAGTCATCTGAGGGGCAGCACCTTTGTCTGCTCTGAGAACCAGAAGGTCCAGGGTCTCGAGCACGTGGATCTGCTTCACGGGTAGAGTTCTGTCAAACACGGGCACAGATGGGAGGTCATCTGGAAAACAAGTCTGGTTACCCTGCTGCACCACCTGTGATGCATGCCTGGGGCTGACCTGAGCCTCTCTGGTCAAGGACGGAGTTGGCTTCTAGAGCTTAGAAGGAGTTCAAACACTGTTCCCTCTGCTCGGGAGAAGTCCTGATATGCCCCATTCAGTGGAATCGAGAACCCTCTCTGGGGGTGGGCAGAGCAGTGGGGACATGAAAGGAAGCTATGTTTTTCTTGTTGGTGCCACCAAAGAAATAACAGAGTATCTCAACTCCAGATTTACTGGGGTTGTAGTAAAGGACTGAATAACACAGAGGGGAGAGGCAGCAATTTTTTTTTTTTTTTTTTTTGGTTTTTTCGAGACAGGATTTCTCTGTGTAGCCCTGGCTGTCCTGGAACTCACTCTGTAGACCAGACTGGCCTCGAACTCAGAAATCCGCCTGCCTCTGCCTCCCAAGTGCTGGGATTAAAGGCGTGTGCCACCCCCGCGCGGCAAGAGAGGCAGCAATTTAAAAAAATTTTTTTTAATGTTAAAATAGAAAGTATCATATCTTATATTATTTCATGCATTTCTCAAGGAGGTAAATTGAATACTTCTTTTTACACTTAAAGTGAATATAAACACATCCCTAGCATGCCCTCTGTCTTATCAATAGTAGTCTGCTTATATGTTTTTTGTTTTGTTTTATTTTGTTTTTCAAGACAAGGTTTCTCTGTGTAGCTCTGGCTGTCCTTGAACTCACAGGATCTACCTGCCTCTGCTTCCCCAGTGTTGGGTTTAAAGGTATATGTCACCATTGCCTAGTTTGCTAATATGATTTTTAAAAAATGTTTTTATTATTTTTAATTATATGTAAGTCTGCATGTGGATATGTGCATGAGCGTACAGGTGCCCTTGGAGGCCAGAGGCTTGAGATACCCTGGAGTTGGAGCTCTAGGTGGTTGTGAGCTACCCACATGAGTGCTGAGAGCTGAACTCAGGACCTCTGGAAGAGCAGCAAGTGCTCCTAACCTCTGAACCATCTCTCTAGTCCCCTGCTTATACATTTTAAATACTTTTTACAGATAGGAATTTGAAATACCCTTATTTTAGAGACAAAAAAATGGGAGAAGTGTCAGTTAAACTGTCTAAATAGCAGGAACAGGGATGCTACATGGAAACTCCCAGATTGAGAAGTTTCAAATGGGAATAAGTACATTGTTGCCTCTAGAGGCCCCAGGCTGTATCAGCCTAGAGAATCCATATTCTGCTGCAGAAGGACACGGCTGAGAGCAGCAGGGATGGTGTGGACATCTCAAGCAGAAGTGGCTGGCTTCTTTTCATCTGCACTTACTCTTCAGGGCTTTGTTGTGGGCCTGGACTGCCCTGTTTCTTTATAATTTAGGTGCAAGGGAGCGTGGGGCTCAGGCCTCTTCCAGAAATAGAAATGGCTCTGGGAGTTGATCCCTTTCTGGATGATTCCCTGCAGGGACAGGATCTCTGTCATCAGGATCAATAGCATTCTCAGTGGAGTGGGGGCTCCAGCTACAGTCAGTTGGCCTGGAAAGTCCTGGATCTGTCTATAACAGGTCCCATGAGTTCAACAGCCTATCCATGTCCCCTTAGTCACACAGAGCTTGCTTCTAGTCCTTTCATGGAACTCTTACGACAGTCTGTCAGCCACAGTCCTTCCTTCTCTTCTGATACTAGGGGCTCTGTAATGCTGCAGGAGGATTTGCCTGTTCAGAACATAGGATGATAATTCCAGTATTGTTGTTTTGGGTGAATAACTGCAATTATTTTTTGGGTCCACAGTATCGTCAAGAGTGGCATGTCACATTCTCTAAGGGCTTAGTGGGTGCCAGACCTTGAAGCATCCGACATTCTTTAATTTAGATGCCTCATTACCAGAATTGGTTGGCACTTGTAACATTCCTAGTTAACTAAGAACGAACCAGACGTTCAAATGTGTTCACAAAACTTGTTCAGTCCTTAAATATGTGGAGCCAAAAAGGATGGAGCACCTCCTTTTATGTTGGAAACGGAGGTGCACTGTGTACTGCTGAGCCCAGCATGGACCAGCACACACCCTTCCCACCCCTCAGCCAGCTAAAGGGTCTGTATGTGGATAGGAAGGAGAGAAGGCAAGGACAGGAGAAAGGACAAATTTAGTGGCTGCTTGATTAATTATTCCTTTTGTAATCTTGGTATGAAGACAAAGTCTTTAGAGAGAGCTTTTCTATTACCAAAAAACCAAAAGACGGCAGCCTACTTACTCAGGGACTAGTCCCTTAAAGTGGGATTTGCTGCACTTACAGTGCAGAGGGTTCTGAGTTTTTAAAAATTGTGGCCATAAGGGCTGGAGAGATGGCTCAGAGGTTAGGAGCACTGGTTGCTCTTCCAGAGATCCTGAGTTCAATTCCCAGCAACCACATGGTGGCTCACAACCATCTGTAATGGGATCTGGTGCCCTCTCTTGACCTATAGGCATACATGTAGGTAGAACACTGTATATATAAGAAAAACATATATCTTAAAAAAAAAAAAAAAACCAAAACCCTTATGACCTTAAAAGAAGTAGATTCTCTAGGGCAAGTCTAATGAAATTAAGCAAAAGCTAATGGGCTAGGACAGGAATCAGCCTGAAATGGAAGGGATGGAGCGACTCACAAAAATCATCTGTGCTACCATCATGTGTCGAGGAGAAGGCCAGCTAAGGAGTAATGAAAAGATGACACACAGTGAGATACAAAGAAAGCTCAGGTCTTCTCCTTCCCAGCAAAAGCCAAGGGTGGGTGTCACTGGTCAGTTAGGACAGGAGAGGAATAGCCTGCATGCCTCTCTAAGGCTGACAGAAAAGAATTTCCTGGAGAACCACAACAGCCTTTACACCAAGGCCACCATTATACTCTGATCCAAAAGGCACAATTGCAGAAAAGACTTGATAATATTGGTTTGGTTCTTAACCTTTTTTTAAAGAAATTATCTCATATAGTAATCCTGACCTTGGCCTTCCCTCCCCACAATCGTCTCAGTCTTTCCCACCCCACACTTTCCTTAGGTTATATTCAGTCTTGACACAGGATACTTTTCTTTGATCTCAATGGAAAACTAGAGAATATTAAACATTTTCTTAGTGGTAAAATCCTGTAGACCTATTTACCCAGGACTACATTTTTGGAAATTGGTGTCAAGGTCAAAACAGAAATGCTGGCAGAGTTCACTGTGTGTAAGTGGAGTGGTTGGTATTGTACCAAGCTCTCGTCAGACCCACTAGACAGCAATGTGGCTCCACACAGGCCATGGTGTTGCTCTCTTTCTTCATCTATAAAATTTAAAGGCTAAATATCTAAGGTCTGTTTTGAGTTTTGAAAATAAAAAGAAACTTTTGGCTGCACTGTTGGCAAAAATCCTAGAATTTTGGGAGCTTTTACAAATCACTGGTCAAGATGACAATCGCTTTTTAGCAACTTGCTGCTATACACTAGAGCTGGTCGCAGGCATTTAGCACAAGATGCCCTCAGCCCTGCTGTCCCTCATTGCAGTTACATGTGTTGTCCCAGTGTGTCTCACTTTCTGTTATTTTAAATGATTTTTCAGCCTTTTGAGGCCAGAGGCTCAGAGAAGATAGATTTTCTTTTTGGAGAAGGGGAACCCAGACCTTATGATCCTAGACAAGTGCTTTACTACTGGACTATGTAACCCCTCCCCTTTGATTTTCTTCCAATCACAGAGTTTCTTGAATTAAGAATTTAAATTCTGAACTGACGAATATTAGGTTATTGATATTTTATTAAATTCAGTATAGATATAATTAGGTTATGTGAAACATGATGGATCTTAAGTTATCTACAGTTTATTAAATTAGTCAGAGATACAATTAGGTTATGGAAAACATGATTAAGACCTATATGGAAAATCCCAGGTAAAGGTCAGTTTGCTCTCTGCCACTTTGCACAAAGCAGCTGGCACAGAGCTGGGACCTAGTGAGTGTGCTTAGGCAGAGGTCTGAGGGACAAGCAAGGCTTACTATAGAGAGGGAAGGTGACACAGTTTTAGGCTACCAAGCCACTCTCACCAGAGGATATGCCTCTAGAGCTGCTGCCTCTCTAGTGCCTGTGGTCCCTCACAAATCCTAGGAGGCCTGATGCCACTGCTTACCTCCTCTATTGCTCATTAAGAGTCTAGAATAATCTAAAGGCACTTCCTGCTGTTCTGGAGTCTACTTCCCATCAGTGCCAATGCCGAGGACTTGCCTGTGGTGGTTGCTGTGTGATTGTCTCCCCAGGCAGGCTGGTCTAGCTCACTGTCAGAAAGCATCATTTAATACTGAGTAGCAATCTGTCTTCCTGCCAAAGCATTTCTGCTTCTGTAGCCATCAAAACAGCTTATCTAAGATTCATATAATTTATTTTATACATCAAGGTTTTTCTAGTCAGGATTTTTTAAAGGCTTCAAGAGAGCTCGTGTCCCCTAAGAAAATGATGTGAATATGTCCCTTTTCATTTAAGGTTAAGTGCTGGGACCATGCTGAGTGTTTGCTGAAGAAGAACCTTTTAGTAAGTGACTTAAAACCCAGGAACTGATTGGAGACTGGGGGGATGGGATAAGCTTCCCAGAACGCTGAGCACAACATATACCCCTTGGAGCACCTGTCTGAAATGAGGGGATCTATTGATTAGAAAACCAAACCTGGCTAACTCCCCTAAGGAGCAGGCATTTATGGTCTAAAGGAGCTGACTGGCAGTCACCCACCTCAGAAATACCACAAGTCACACAAAAGAAGACATTCAGGAGTGCTACTCACTAACCATCCACTAGCAAGACGCCGGCATCAGTGGAAACCAGCAAGGCCTGGCCCCAGGGATCTGCACACACGGCTTCGTGAGGGAAATTACAGCAGAAACACTGGGGCTCCCAAGGCTGTGAGGCAATACAAGCATCGGAGAGTAAGTGTACCAGAAAACCCACACTGTGTCCCACAGATGGAAACAGTAACACAGATCCGCCATGGTAATGAGCTGCACCAGACTTTGGGGGCCACTGGGTCTGGACTCAGTTATCCTTCTCAAGGAGAAAACCCTCCTTTTAAATACAGATGCCATAAGAAGACTTCCTGCACTTCTGGCACCACTGCCTGTCTCTACATGACCATAATGTTGTTCTTTGGGCAATAGAAACATTGGTAATGTTTTTAAAGCAGTTTTCTTTAACACCTAGAAGTTGGGCCAATTGGTGTCTTTTACTTTTTTTTAAAGAGGGTTGGTGTTAGTTTAGCATAAAGTAAAATCCCAATAGCTATTTTTAAAAAGGTAAGATTTCTGTGTTGCTGGTTCAGCAAAATCATTAAACCATACACAATGTGAGAGGCTGATATTGTCTTACTATATAGGTGTTTGTAGACCCACATAAAGCTACAAAGTCTTACAGAGAAAGTAGCACACATTTTTCAGAAAAACAGCAAAGCTGCTAATGAAGTAACCCCAGGTCCCCATGGCATGATCATATACCATGTACACTTTTTCTAGTCCCTGTGTGAAATGTCACACTGCATGAACACTTCCTGGGACCTTAGCTTCATTTCCATTTCAGGGATAAGGTAGCTCTCCCTCACAATGGCCCCTGAGGTGGGTGTGAAGGCCAGGAGTTGGCAGGCATTGCTTACTAGGATCTTAGTCATACAGCAGTGTGGACAGCTTTTTGTTTGTGGCACCTGGAATCGAACCCAAGGCCTCTAGCATGCTAGGCCAAGTGCCCTCCCACAGAGCTATAGCCCCAGTGCTGAGAATTGCAAACATTTTAACAGAGTTCTACTCCCTTTTAGACACCTTTTCTTTCTTTCTTTTTTAAATTTTATTTATTTATTTATTTATTTTTATTTTTGACACCTTTTTTTTTTTTTTTTTTTTCTTAGCCCCTTGCCTTGGAGCCTTTGTAGGTTTCTGGGGACAAGGTGAAGGCTTATATCTTTACTTCTATTATTTTATTTCTTCTTTTATTTCTCAAGTAGAAATAAGGATCTGACATGACCCAGCTGGGCAGCAGGACCTAGCAGAACCCGTCTTTGCTCTTGTATGTGTATGGATGCCTAGTAGAGACATGTTCATATCCTCTAAGTTCAAAAAGGCTGAGGCCCACCTTCAAGAGCATCATCAGTGCTGAGGCTAACACTGTGGGTTATCACTGCTGAACAAAGAGTGGGCTTCCGCTTTAGGACACCCATAGCCTCAGGCTTGCAAAGATGGGAGCTGCACTGTTCTGAAGAGGAGCCTAGAGGATATGGAAACATTTTCTAAGCTGAAAAAGGAAAACACAGACAGGTCACTTATTGAAATATTTCCCCAAGAAGAGGTCTGGCAGTTCTGAGTCATTAATGAAGAATTGAAAATGCATTGAAACCAGCACTTTAGGTAATACTAATATAGAACAATGGAGTCATTGTATGTGTGCCTGTGTGCATGTCTCTCTGTGTGTATATGTGTCTCTGTGTGTGTCTCTGTGTGTGTGTGTCTGTGTGTGTGTCTGTGTCTCTCTCTGTGTGTATATGAGAGATGAGAGAGAGAAAGAGAAAGAGAGACAGACAGACAGACGGAATGTATGTGTGTGTGAGAGAGATAGAGTATGGGGGGGCTGCCTATGCAAGTACATGTGACTGCCCAATGACTTTTCTCAGTTGCCTTTCTTTCTTTCTTTCTTTCTTTCTTTCTTTCTTTCTTTCTTTTCTTTCTTTCTTTCTTTCTTTCTTTCTTCTCTCTTTCTCTCTTCTCTTTCTTTCTAAGATTTTATTTATTTATTTTATGTATTTGACAAGTACATTGTAGCTGTCTTCAGACACACCAGAAGAGGGCATCAGATTCCATTACAGATGGTTGTGAGCCACCATGTGGTTGCTGGGAATTGAACTCAGGACTTTTGGAAGAGTACTCAGTGCTCTTAACTGCTGAGCCAGCTCTCCAGCCCCCTCAGTTGTTTTTCTACTTGTTTTTTGAGACAGGGTTTCTCACTGAACATTAAGTTCACCAGTTCTGCTAGACTAGCTGGCCAGCAAGGATTGAGAGACCCCATCGAGTATTAGGGTTTTAGGCATGAACCCCCACACTGGGCTGGGGTGCTGGGGATCTGAATTCAGGTCCTATCTTTCCTCACATCACCCCAGCCCTGAACTGAGTCTTCTACTAATATCATTATTTTTGTTCATATGGGTACTTTGCCTGCATGTATGCCTATGCACTCCGTGGGTGCAGGGTATTTAGAGGCCGGAAGAGGGCATCAGATGCTCTGGGACTTTTGTGCAAACAGTTGTTAGCTATCATGTCAGTGCTGGGAATGGACTCCAGGTCTTCTGGATGAGCAGGAACCAACTGAGTCTTAACAGCAAAGTGTCCCTGGCAGGAGGTAGATGGGTTCTTCACCTGGAAGACCTAATGTCCTCTGGAACGGAGCTCACACAAGGGTGAGACATGGGGTCCTCTGCTTATAAACTGATCCCAACAATGGAAGCAGCTTTTTTTTTTTTCTTGTGCACTGTGAACAAGTTTTTGTGAACAGATTTTATTTGGAATATGTGTCTAAGAACTTTTTTTTTTTTTTTTTTTTTTTTTTTGGTTTTTCGAGACAGGTTTCTCTGTATAGCCCTGGCTGTCCTGGAACTCACTTGGTAGACCAGGCTGGCCTCGAACTCAGAATCCGCCTGCCTCTGCTCCCAAGTGCTGGGATTAAAGGCGTGCGCACCACCGCCCGGCGCTAAGAACTTAAAAAATGTAGGATTAGCACCATTTATAAGTGCTTAGGAACCCACAAATTCCTACCATGCACACAAGGTAGAATGCAGACCTTCTTGCACTTTTGGGAAGGGTGTCTGTCTCATTTGGTCAGAAGAACTTTTATGTTTTCAGGGTCAATTGTATTAAATTTTAAAACCTGTATTAATTAATTAATTAATTAATTAACTAAGTTTGTGTGTGTGTGTGTGTGTGTGTGTGTGTGTGTGTGTCTGTGTGTGTATACTGAACTGTGTGCCTGTGGAGGTCAGAGGACAACTTATCAGTTTTCTTCTTCCATTATGTGGGTCACAGGATTGAACTCAGGTGGTCAGGTACAGTGGCAAGTGCCTTTAGCCACTGAACCATCTCCCTGGCTCTCAATTGCATTAAAAAGCATACATGTGGGTGCTGGGAGAAGCCAGAAGAGGATTCCTTGGAGTGAAGTTGCAGGTGGATGTGAGCTGCCTGGTGTGGTGCTGACACCTGAACTCAGGCACTCTGCAAGAGCTGTAAGTGCTCTTCCAGTCCCTGGACCATTCTTGGTGACTGTCTATCCTACCCTACCCTGCTTTCAAAAGTAAAAATAGGAAGTAGATAGGCTGTAGGACTTCCTGTTTGGCTATGTGTTACGTAATAGTTCCTCACCTGAGCACCTCCGAGCAGCAAGCTCTGAGCAACTTGATGGTTAACTTTATCAAGTAGATATAACCCAGTGTCACTTGGGAATGAGAGTCACAATGAGGAGCTGTCTGCACTGGGCTGACCTGTGGGTATATCTATCAGGGACTGTCTTAATTGATGTGGAAAGACTTGGTTCACTGAGGCAGCATCATTCCTAGGCAGGTGTCCTGGACTATCCAACAATGGAGAAATCAAGCAAGCAAGGAAGCGAGCAAGGAGCCTGCATGCATTTACTTCTTTCTGTTCTTTATTGTGGGTGTGACGGCAGCTCTTGTCGCTGTGACTTCTCTAAGGTGATGCACTAACCTAGAACCATGAGCTAAAATAAACCCTCCCCCTCCATTGCTTCTTGCCAGGATCGTTTATTTCAGCTACAGAAACGAAACCAGAACAGCGGCCTTGCAAGCTGACTCCCAGCCTATTGGATTAGAGCAGTGGCTCTCAATATTCCCAGTGCTGTGACCCTTTAAACACGTGCCTCGTGTCATGGTGACACCAACCATAAAATTACTTTGTTGCTACTTTATAACTGTAATGTTGCTACTGTTATGATCGTAATATAAGTATCTGATATGGAACCCCCAAGGGGTTGGGCCCTACAGGTTGAGAGCTGCTGGGTTAGAGGCTGCCATTGACTTGGACATACCCTGAGAATCACTGCTCTGGAATCTTGCTGTTTGTATTGGGCTGAGGTCAGGTGACATGAGTGTACATGAAGTTTGAGGAGCACAATGGAAGCATCCTGGCTGAGCAGGCCTGGCCCTACTGCTTGCCATCTGTGCATACACATGCTATGTGGTCTGGGCTCCTGAGGCCTCTAAAGGAGACATCCACCCACCCCAACTGTTTCCGTAACTTCACTGAGCACAGAGGACACTCACAGCTCTCAGACGTGCCAAGCACTTACCTCTTTTTTACACATCCCTGATGACTGCCAAGCTTGATGGGGCGTCCCCTCTCACAATGGACTTGAGCTTCAGGGCCTGATGGACAGAGATGTCCCTTAAGGTTTGGGGTCAGGCAGTGAAAGATCAGCAGGGTAAACAATTAAGGTTTGAGAAAAAGCAATGAGTCAAGAGTACTTTGGGTTAAAGGTGAGAATCCTCTAAGGAGATGGTACTCCCCAGTCACAGGGTTATGGCCAAAATACACCTACTGTTTCTGGCGTGTGAATCAGTTCTATTAGCCCTGTGATTTCTAAACTAAGACTATTGAAAATACAGACTCCTAGGTCCTTTCCATCTTGACGGCTCAAGAGTCCCTGAAAGGAGGGGCCATAGAGCTTTAAGAGTTTTAAAAAACTATGCTTACTTACTTCTATGTGTGCATGTATCTATGTGGGCATGTGTATGCCATGGTGCAAGCATGAAGATCAGAGGACAACTTGTACAGTTATATGCAGACAGAGGACAACTTGTGTCAGTTATACACAGGACAGAGGACAACTAACAGGATTCAGTTCTTGCTATCTACCATGTGAGTCCTGGAGATTGGATTTAGGTTGTCAGGCTTGGTGGCAGGCTCTCTTATCTGCTAATCCATCTTGCCAGCCCTAGGTATCTTCAAAGGATCTATGCATATTTTGAAGACTGTTTCCTGTCTTCAAGTCATCCTTGATCACAGAACTCTCCTTTCTACTTGCCTTGCTGCCTGTGCTCTGCTCCTGGACAACCTTACCTGCTGCTGGAGGCTCTGCCCCTCTTTGTGCTAGGTCATGGGAGGTTTTAGTGTTAAATTTGGTGATTCTCAAAATAGCTTCCACCTCTTCAGAGAATTTCTACTGGGCAGGCAAGAGGTCTTAGCTCCTTTGCAGGAGCCGTTCCCCCTGAAGTAGAGCACTATTCTTTTGTAAAGGGAACCAAATCTACACAGCTGTCCAAAGCCCATTTGTCTCTCTACCACAGCTTTGAGAGAAATCATGGAGCCTGCGGGTGGGAAGTCTTTTTGTCAGCTTGACACTAGCCAGGGTCATGTGGGAAGAAGAACCTTAACTGAAAAAAACACCACCATCAGACTGGCTTGTGGGGGCATTTTCTTGATTAACAATTGACACGGGAGCCCACTCTGAGAGAGGCCTGTGGCCCTGGGCTGTGCAAGAAAGCAGAGTGAGCAAGCCAGGAGAGTGAAGCAGTAAGACTGTTCCCTCATGGCCTCTGCTTCAGCTCCTGGCTCCAGGCTCCTGCCTTGAGCTCCTGCCCTGACTTCCTTCTGTGATGGACTGTGAGCTATAAGAAGAAGGAAAGCATTTCTCTCCAAGTCACCTTTGGTCATGGTGTTTATCCACAGCAGAAGAATGTCCACTAGGAGAGCAAGGAAAACAAAGCCTCACCCAGGCATTAGTGGCTCACACCTTTAATCCCAGCACTTGGAGTCAGAGGCCAGCCTGGTCTACAGAGTGAGTTTCAGGACAGCCAGGGCTACTCAGAGAAACCCTGTCTTGAAAAATACTAAAAAAGAGAAAAAAAGGTATGGTTGTGGAGTGTCTGGTTTGGAGGGATTTAGGACCAACCATAACTTCTCAGGAGCTCTGGAGTCAACTTACCTGCCCTATTCTCACAAACTCGGCCTGCCGGGCCTCCTCTTTCTTCCGTGCTGACTTGGGTGACTCTGGTAAAACATCACTAAAAGATCGACGATTGAGCATATTCTGAAAAAGAAAACAAGGTTGGAATTCCTCAGATCATTGCCAAGTCTCATCTTTCGGAGTCTACACACACACACACACACTCATGCGTGTGTGTGCACGTGCGCATACACACACACCACCCCCTCTGCTTGTCTAAACAGTACTATTTCTACTCCCAGCATTCACTCAGCACTATGGCCGACACAGGACTAGAGTCCAGACAAGTACAGCCAGCACTGTGTAAAGGCTGAGAACTGTGTAAAGGCCTTCAGACTGAGAAAACACAGCTTCATTTACTAGCCTCCTGACCCAGGCCACACATTGCACAGTTCCAGGATTCCAGTTCCATGGAGTGGCTCCCCAGGAACCTAGCACATTCCATGGGAATGGTACCGGTGGGACTGTGTGGTCCTGGGGCCCTATAGTTAACTTCTGAGTCTCTATGTGGCTGATCCCTGCCCCTTAGGTGTGTGGTGGTGATCAGTGAGGTAGTGTACAGAGGGTACTTGGCACTGTGCTTGGTCTTCCCTCTAGAGTATTCATCAAGCCCTGGCTGAGTGCCCACTACTCCACCAGACTTGGCAGACCCAGCCTCTGTCTTTGTAGGCCACAAAGCCTGACAGGATCAGAACATTTGGTGTGGTCACTGACAGAAAAGGAAGTATAGAAGGTAGGCTAGATGACTCAGTAGGGGACTTGCTTCAACTAGGGGTAACAATACCTTAGCTCAGGCCTGAGGACATGAGGATTCATTATGGTGGCCTCACTGAAGTGTACCCTGATCTGCTAAAACTTGCTGTGGGGTCCTGGGCTAGCCTGGTCATTCCCTGGGAATTTTTAGAGTTCATCAACCAGATCAAGAGTCAAGTGACGCTATGTGCAGAGAGAAGGGATCAGTATGTTCTAGTTCATTTTCATAGCCTGTTTCCCTTGGTGAGTGACAGACACCTCTCATTTACATACATCATCAGAAGTTAATCACTTTTACTGGATTTTATGAATGAATGATCAAATTTTAAGAGAATTATTTATTTGTTAAATAGGAAAACTTAAAAAAATAAATTACATTTATATATATATATATATGTGTGTGTGTGTGTGTGTGTGTGTGTGTGTGTGTATGTGGGGTTGGCTCTTTCCTTTTGTCATGTAGGTCCTAGAAGCAAACTCAGGTTGGAGACCTCCTAAGACAGCACACATGTGCTGGAGGTGACAAGAGAGGGGAGTCTCATCGGTGTACGATGCTCTGGGCCTACAAAGTATGCAGCACGAGGTGGCTTTCCACAGTGGAGACAACTGTTTCAGTGCCCAATTATAGGCCCAGAGAGAAAACCACTAGAAAACCCAAGAAGGCACCTGGTCTCTCTTCTCCCTTCAAAATCAGTTCTTTCTGCCAGGTCATCAGCTCTATGGCACTAGCACCAAGGACAGCACCACCAGCATGTGGCTTTGGCTTCCAGAATGCTGGTTTATACTCTGCCTGTCTCTATCCCACTTTCACAGGCTATTGCTTGTAAGGACACAGACATTCAACAACCCTCCCTTTATGGAGAATGCCAGCTGTGGTCGCTTTGGGGCAGTCTAGGCAGCAAGGACCATAGCTTTCCCCCAGGGCTCATGGCTAGAACAGTGCTCTCCAGAACCCCCAAGGGAGAAAGGAAACCCAGGTACCTTATGCAAATCCGGCATCAAATCCTGGTATAAGGAGCGGATCAACATGTCCAGAGTACGGCGGCGTTTCTGGGCAAAGGTTGGGGTTTCCAAAGTGGCTTTTTCACCGTTAATTACTAAAACAAGTGAAAAGGGTCACATTACTGTCATTAATAGCTATTGAAGAGTGTTCTTTTTGAGCAGAGTCAATGCCACATGCCATTATAATACTAGCATTATGGTTGGATAGAGAGTGTCTCCCAACATGTCAAGGGCATGGACCCAGCTGGTTGATCCAATCATTGGGAGTTATCATAGACCATGAAGGCTCTGATCTCATCAGTGGCTAGTCTCCTGGTGGGCTAATACTTCGATTATTGACGAGTGGTGGAGACACATGGAAGTGGGGTCTAGTTGAAGGAGCAGGTCACAGGGTAGTGCCTCTGAAAAGCATGAGTTAAAACCAGCCTTTTCTTCCTTTCCAGGTTTTTCTCAGATATTCCGCCACAGTGATGAAAACTGACTAAGGGAA
This sequence comes from Mastomys natalensis, assembly GCA_021653895.1. Taxonomy (NCBI): domain Eukaryota; kingdom Metazoa; phylum Chordata; class Mammalia; order Rodentia; family Muridae; genus Mastomys; species Mastomys natalensis. The sequence goes on along the minus strand of JAJTUV010000842.1, from coordinate 523,230 downwards.
CTGACATTGTCATTGATCTAACCTCCTTGATCTCCTCATGGAGAGTGCTTCCAGCTTAAATTCCGAAGTATAGATTTATGGATTTATATGACTGTAGGCATGTTTACCTTCCTGATCTTGTGGGACAGTAAGCTTCCAGAGCAGAGAACACATCTGATCTTTTCTTTCCCTCTAGACAGGGTTTCTCTGTGTAGCCCTGGCTGTCCTGGAACTCACTCTGTAGACCAGGCTGGCCTCGAGCTCAGAAATCCGCCTGCCTCTGCCTCCCAAATGCTGGGATCCAAGATGTGCATCACCACTGCCTGGTAGCTGTGGAGCAGTCTTGAGCAGTTTTGTTCTACCTTTCTGGGGCTTCAGTTTTTCTACCCTACCACAATGGATATGATCCTATTTTTATAGAGGGCTGCTGTCATTTAAGTGAGATAATGCATACACACAGTACAGTGTTAGGCACATTGAACTGGGTAAGTTTTCGCATACAGAGGTCCATGGGAAGGTCTCTTAACAGACTGAAAAATAGAACTTGTTGGGAACAGACACATTTATTCTGTGTGCTGGGGCCAAGTTGGGCTTGTGTATTTCATGGCATCTCTTAAGAGTTTTTGAAGTGTACATACCAAGTTGTTTTCTTTTTCTTTCTTAAAGATTTTCCCCATTAGTATCTCAGAAAACTACATTTGCCCCTGTTCTTCTTTCTTTCTTTTCTCTCTCTCTCTCTCTCTCTCTCTCTCTCTCCCCTCCTCCCTCCCTCCCTTCCTTCCTTCCTTTCTCTCTTTCTTTCTTTTTTGAGACAGGTTCTCTCTCCATTGCCCTTGCTGTCCTGGAATTCACAAATTTCCACTTGCTTCTGCCTTGCCTGGCCACAAAACTATATTTTAAGTAACTAATTTTGACAGAAGGAAAAGACCTGAGTTTTTATTGAACCATTTAGATCTATTTTGGATTTTTTGACTTGGCTGGCTTCCTCCATTCTGCTAAACCCACTGTGGAATTCAAACAGCCTTCTAGTCTCAGGCTTCTATTGTGTTGTTGGCTGTGCAGCCTGTTGGTTCTACAGACCCGTGCTCCAGCACTGCAGAGCCTCCTCTATAACCTGGGCTCCTTGCACCCATAATTCTCAACTTAGATATATTTTTTTTAAGACAGCATTTCACAATGTAGCCTGGCTGACTTCAAACTCAGGAGATCCTTCTGCTTCTGCCTTCAGTTTACTAGGGATAAAAGCACTGCTTCTATACCCAGCCCCTAAAAGCTTTCCATCAGGTCAATTGAACCCCACTTTCATTTCTCCCTAAGATGCCAAGGGTGCTGACGTGCCACTCCTAGGCCTACTTTTGCTATTCCATCTTAATGTATGGATCCCACTCACAAGTGGGCCCCCACCGTTGTCCTCTAAATACTCTGGGTTAAAGCACTACAGGCCTTGGGACTCCAGCTGTGCCATCACTATCCCATAGCACATTCATCATCTACTGTGCCTGGCTCTTTTGTTCTCTTTGGCTGATAGCTGCAACAACTGCTCCCTGTTTGTTTCTTGCTTCCTATTTGATGCCCTGGGCTTGAACCACATGAAAATGTCCAAGTCTGGATGTTTTGAAAATGCAGAAAGGAGCAGAATCACCTTTGCCAAATGATGTGCAGTCTGCTGCTTCTCGTGCTGGGGACAGAGTTTTTCCCCTAGACCCTGCTGGGGCCCAAAGCTGGGAGCTAACAGTGTGGAGGCCACACAGCTGCACGCCCTTAATGGCTTCATCCACCAGGAGAAGGTTGTGAAGCATGTGGAGACCTCTGCAGGGGTTCCCAGAGGGATGAGCACTGTCAGTCAGCTTGGCTGAGAGTGGGATGTATGTGGTGACTGGAATTAAGTGACATTTATCCCTTCAAGTGCCACTGAGATGTGTAGATAAGACATGGAGGCTGGAGAGTTGGCTCAGGAGCTAAGAAGTACTTGCTGCAAGTGGCCCACACCTTTAATTCCAGCACAAAGGTGGCAGAAGCAGGCAGATCGGTGAGTTCAAGGCCAGGCTGGTTTATATAGTGAATTCAAGCTAGCCAGGGCTACATAATGAGACTTTGACTCAAAAAACAAAACAAACGAACAAACAAATGAACAAACAAACAAACAAACAAACACCCACTTCCTGCTCTAGTAGAGGATCTGGGCTTCGTCATCAGTACCCACAATGGGCAGCTCATAACTTCAGTTCCAGGGAAATAATCCAATGCCTTCTCTTCTGGCCTCCATGGGCACCTGCATACATGTGCACATACATCCTCTCAAGCATACACACATACACATAAAATTAATCTTTAAAAGAGAATACAAAGGAAAGACAATATGTCATCAGCACCTGACTGGCCTGCAGCATTAGTTTTGGCCAATTTTGAAGGAGATTGAAAACTAGAAGCTGAGTAGTGTGAATTGTTGTGGGATTCTGTCAGGTTCTGGGCTCAAGTGATGCCACCTTGGGGCCGGGTGACCAAGACAGGCTCAATGAAAGGACAGGAGCATTTCTAAATTCTGTCAAACTACATGGCAACAGTGACAGAATTAGGCACTGTGTGTGTGGGTGTGAGGGGCAGGTGGATGCCAGCAAAGCAGCTGCAGCCCCTTCTGTCTGGCAGGAGACTGGAGCTGGCTGCAGAGGGCAGAGACTGGGTGGCACTGCCAGAACTCCAGGGCTGACAGACTAGGCTTCTATGAAGAGACTGCAGTGGATGAAGCCGAGTGACTTGATTCTGATCAATAGGTCCTGATGGGCCCAAGCATGCTCTGAGGAGGGTGTGGCCCATGTCTGTCATACAGAAGATGAAAGCCCAGAGTCAGGCCCTGAGAGTCATCCGTGAGCTGAGGTGCATGTGCTCTGGCTCGCTGGCTCCTGTGGCCTGGGATGGTTCTACTCACTCCATGCACAACCCACCTTCCTGCTCATTCATACAACCCAGCAGCTCTCTGTCCCTGAGTATGAACCATGACCATAGATAGTTCTCTAGCTCTTCTCAAAGACAGATATACAATGACAGAGACTCAGAATAATAGCATCAGAACCCAGGGCACACAGGTAGATTAGGGGCCTCTGGCACTGGGTGTGGTGAAGGGATAAGCTGCAAAGCCGTGGGCAGGATGGTAATGGGTGACCCGAATGCGAATGGCCTAACGGCACTTCCCCATGCAGTGGCCTGGAGAGTATGGAGAACACATTCTTATATGGAACAACCGACAGAAGCATTTCAAAATGACAACTTACATTTCACAAGCAAAAAGTCCCTGAATTCCTGGTGGTCAGTAAACACCGGAGGGGATGGCAAGGGTGGGCCAAAAAGTGGCACACTTTCTTCTGAAAATATTTTCAGCCTATGTAGAGAACATTCCAGAGTTAGTTGGTGCTCTTCTTCAAAGATCAGTAACATTTTGCAAGTCAATATGTTCAAAGACATATGTAATAAGTGAGAAAGAGTCCTCCCAGAGGAGCCTGTGTCACCTCTGAGCACTCTCTCCTAGGAGAGAGGCCAAGTCTTTAGGGTCTAATCCACCAGCCCGTGGACAGGCTGAACAACAGCAACGGTGCCCTGAATAGCTGCTGCATAGCAGGCAGGGTGCTCTGGATTTCAAGGCTTGCTGAACATGCCAGAGGTAACTGTGCCCTTATTCTACACCAGGCTCAAGGTGCCTGGGGGATAGCCATATTCACAAACCCTCAAAGTCACTTCCCCTAAACGGTGGGAATTGACATTACTTTCACAACATCCTTCTAATAGATTCATTCTGAGAAACAGAAGGACAAGTGGGCAAGCGGCACTCTGACCAAGGTCAAATGTAGACAATTTCCCCTCTAAAGTACAAATACCAAACTAACCCTGACCCCTGGGCCTACTGTACATAGCAATACTACATGGAGCAAAAACTTTCGCTGAAGAGAAAGACAGAATATTCTAGAAGGTGAGACTGTGTCTAATGAACCCCATAAGAAAGCACATCAGGGTCATCTGAGGGCCAATACCAACTGGTGACACAAATTTTAGAATTAGAGCAAGAACAGAGACGAGGTCATCACCTACCTGTAATTGTCATTTTGCTGCTCATACCTCACTAAGGCAAAAATATCTGTGGGGACAGTCAAGGCAACTCATCAATATCCTTGATGCTCACACATGACAGCTGTGCCTGACAACCCTTCCTGCAAGAGTGTTCTTGGGCAGGCCTCCCTGTGGCTAGGCACCTACTGCTCTCAAGTTGGGACAAAACTCTGCCTCTTTACAAGGGACAGACACACAGGGGAGCCCTGCACCTAGTGTTAGCATCTGTGTGGTCTTATACTGGGAAAAGGTTAGGTGAATCCTCCACAGCTGTCAGAGAAGTGTATAAGGAAATCCATGGAACAGCCAAGCAGCCAGCAGAACCAGAGGAGCAGTTCTTGACACGGGTTACTCATCGATTTCATCACACGTTCTAAAAGGGGGAGACAATCGAAATGTTTCTGCTGTACATCTTCCTTGTTCCTCCTGCCTCTGGCAGACAAAACAGACCAAGCCAATGTGGCTGCTGGCAGCCTCTGAGCAGAGACACCTGTGCTTCGGATGAAGCCGGAAGTGTCCAGAATAGCTCAACTGCTCGGGGTGTGGGTCAGTGGCAGAGCACTTGCCGAACACATCAGAGGCCTGGCTTCCACCAGCGTTTAAGACAAAAGGATAAATGACACATCATGGGGATTCAATCTCAATAAAACTCTTTAAAAAAATAAAATCAAATAGCACAATTGCCTGTACCCAGTAGTGCTCCTCTGGCCTGCCCTCACGTCTCACTGCCAACCCTGCTGCTGACTGGGGCTGAAGGCAGCAACTGTCAGGTGCATCCTACTCCTGTACTCTGTGGGATTAATTTACACTGACCACCTTTAGGTTCTCTTCAGAAACCCACGTGCTCAGGCCGATGTGGAGAATGTTTAATAGGGAGCACCCTACAGTGTCTCTAGTCATCCAGCCACCTTGTCTTCTGGGGATCCACTCAGAGAAGTCTTCTGTCACCATGAAAAGGTGACAGAATATTAGTGCCACAGCCCAATGAACAGGGGACATTTTGCTCTAAGTAGGATGAGCAAAGAAGATGTTTTCACCTTAATTATGATCCCCCTCCCCTTGTGGAAGGAATTTGGCCATTTCAACTTTTAAACACTTCCTTTCGAGTTCTGTTGTCTGGCTTCAGGAGACAAGTCAGTTTTACTGGCAGGCACCTGATGCGCAGTGATCTGTCTCCCAGTATTTTACTGGGGTCTCTGGGAACCAGAGCAGTGAGTCTTCATTCTGACAATGCCCACTAGATGTGCTTTACTCACTGTGGCCAACCTTCAGGGCCGCTGCCTTGAGTTTGGCTCTCAGGGCCTGTAACCACGACAAGTGAGCCATGGCTGAGGTCTGGCAGGCAGGATGAACACATGCCCTGGGGCTAGCCTTCTCAACAGTGCTGAGCCAGATAGCCCCACCCCCAGCATGGACAGACAGTGAGCTGAGCAGGGTTGGGGTACGTGAATAACACTGTTAATGTTACCATGCCGGATACTTCAATTTAGCTATATTATCAGGCTTAGAACAATTTCTCACGGTGACCTCCTGCCTCAGCCTCTCCAGTGCTGCCATTACAGGTATCAGTCTACATGCCCAGATATTTTTTTTTCCATATTTGAGACAAGCTATGTAGCCCCAGCTGGCCTCCAATCTGTGATCCTCCTGCCCAGGCCTTCATGTGTTAGAACTATAGGCACGCAGCAACAGATTTTATATTTGATGTCAGCTTCCCACTCATTCACATTCATTACCAGTACATAACAGGAAGCTCCCCTCATTTTACAGGCTTCCTGAGGAAAGAGAAGGCATTCTGAAAATCAAAGCTGGGTGTGGTGGCATGCACTTGTAATCTTAGCACCCAGGAGTCTGAGGCAGCAGGGCTTTAGTTAGCTGTGAAATACTGTCTTCTGACCTGTAAACTCACAGCCACAGTGCCCACCTGTACTCTCTTAGGCCATCAACATCCCACTGTGGATGGGGAGGGGTTCCAGAGGCCCCGCCCCTCCCTGAAGAGCTACAGGTAGTTAATGGCTGCTGGGGTACAAAGAGTCATTTTCAGGCTGGAGAGATGGCTCAGCAGTTAAGAGCACTGACAGCTCTTTCAGAGGCCCTGAGTTCAATTCCCAGCATCCACATGGTGGCTCACAACCATCTGTGATGGGATCTGATGCACTTTTCCAGTGTGTCTGAAGACAGCTACAGTGTACTCATATACATAAAATAAATAATTCTTTTAAAAAAAAATGTTTTCTCAGTGGTGTATCCACTGGTAAGTTCCCTTTACTCAAATAAATGACCATTTGCCCCAGTTTTAAAAGTATCCCTGGTTAGATACAGTGGGACACACCCAGGTGAGAAAGCAAAGGGGCCTTGTTGAGAAGAAGGGGTGATCAGGAGAGGGAGAATGCTGGGAGGGTAATGGAGGGTGTGGTGAAGGAATCCTGTATGTGTATAAAGTGAGAAACACAATGAAACAGTCCCCAAGAATTCCTACCCGCTGCCTCAGAGGCAGGGAAGAAGGGAAAACACAGTGCTTGGGCAAAACTGCCCAATAATGGGTGCCAGACTAGCCGCTCAGGACCTGCCTATTACACGTCCTGTGAGGCCCTGTGAGACTGTTGAGCTGGAGCATTTATGAAGACCCAGGATACGTGTAAAATGGGAGCGGATCATGGAAGGCTTAAAGGCGGGAGAGGACTCCTCTCCTTCCTGGAACACAATGGTGACAATATCGTTTCCAATGTGGCGCTTCCTTTCCACCTGTGAGGACGAGAAATGCCATGGTAAGAAGAGCTATCTGACAAGGAACACTCAGTTAAGACACTGTAGCAAACCACCACAGCCACTGCACAGCCCGACCCCTATGTGGCCTTAACCAGCCACTGGGCTCCTTTCCTAGTGCAGGTTTCATTTCCTCTCATCAACCCTTAACTAAAACCCCCTTGCCAGCAGAAGACTGTAAGTGGATACTTCTCCAGAGACAACATGTCAACTGTAAAAACCACAGGAGAAGACACTCAGCCTCACTAGTTACTGGAGACATGGTGTGACCCTCTGTGTATTACTGACAGGAATGTGACATGGTGTGGCCCTCTGTGTATTACTGATGGGAATGTGACATGGTGTGATCCCTCTGGAAATGATGTAGTGGTTCCTCAAAGAATTAGATGTAGATTTACCAGCCTAGAGAAATGGCTCAGTGTCTAAGAGGACTTACTACAATGCAAACCCTTGAAAATAAGCAAACCACTAGATGTCAGTCTCTAAGGACCACTGGGGCTAGAGAGATGGCTCAGTGGTTAAAAGCACTGACTGCTCTAGCAGTTTAATTCCTAGCACCTACATGGTGGCTTACAGCCATCTGTCATGTCAGTTCAGTGGATCTGTTGCCTCTTCTGACCTTTGTGGACTCCCTAGTGCACACAGAACACTTACATACACACAGGCACACATACGAATACACATAAAATTAAATATTGAAAGGATCATGTATTACAGTACATAATTAATCCATGTGCACCTACTGCTCCATCTGTCATGTGATGTGGGCAGTGTTGGAGACTGCTGAGAGTTGGGAGAGGATTGTAAGGCGTTCCATTAGAGACTGTGTGTCTGCTGTGTGTAAGGTGCTGGCACTGATGCTTGAATCCCAGCACTCACATGTTAGACAAGCACTCCGCACTTGAACCCTAACCCCAGTGTAATGCCACTGTTGACATGTAAGAGATCAAGAGCATTGAGGATGGAAGAGAAGATGGTGTGGTCTATCCTCTGCAATGAAGAGGCCTAGCAGCAGAGACATGGGTCTTCCCAACCAAACAGAGAAGACATCTTGCACACAGCAAGTATCTCAGCTACATGTGCTTCCCTGTTTCAATATACCTGACCAGAGTTCTCCTAAAACAAGGACAAGTTCAATGCTTTCATGGTCCCTAGAGCCCATGAGACCCTCATCAGCTATTTTTTCCAGTCAGACCATAGAACAGCACGTACTACTTCATCCTTCCCTGCACATTCTCTCCAGAGTGCTCTACCTCTCAGTACTGCAGTATCACCTCAGGGCACTGATCTGCTGTGCGCTTTTACCCTTTTATTAGAATCATTATTTTACATGTTCAGTGTAAAACCTTTCTGGCTCTGTTTAAGTTTGTAGTTCTTTGCTGAACAATTGTTCATTTACGTCAGTGACATTTATCCATGGAGATGCCTTCTCTCAATGCATAAAAGGGTGGTAAGAGTCTTATACAAGTTAAGCATAACTCTCCAAATCTGTCAAAACCCAGTAGCTGGGCCTGGGGAGATGCTTGGCAGTTAAAAGCACCTGTTGCTCTTACAGAGGATCTGGGTTCAATTCCCAGTACAACACATGGTGGCTCACGACCATCCCTTACTTCAGCCCCAAAAGGGGCTCAGACTCCCTGTTCTGATCTCTGTGTATACATTGCAGTGCAATATAGACACAGGCAAAACACTTATATACATTAAAACTAAACCAAATCCCAGCACCCATATATTTGTTGTACCTAAATTCTAACAGGTTGGAATTTTTTCTCCTAAAAATGGCCAACCTTAGGGTTGGGAAAGGAGAACTCTGGGGGGGCATTCCCAGCATGGCCAGACCATGTAGACAGTCATGGTTAACTTTCAACATCAATCTGAAAACTGCTTCTAACACTACACAACCAATCTGTCTTAGGATTTCTCTTGGTGTGATAAAACAAAATCAACCAAAATCAACGTGTGGGAGGGAAAAGCTTTATTTCAGCCCTCAACTATCGCACTCTGTCATCTAAGAAAGTCACAGCAGGAGCTGATGCAGAGGCCACAGAGGGGTGCTGACTCACTGGCTTGCTCCCCATGGCTTGCTCAGCCTGTGTTTCTTATAGCACTCAGGACCACCAGCCCGGGGGGCAGCACCCCAGTGAGCTGCCAGCCCCCACATCAATTATCAATAAAGAAAATGCACCACAGGCCAATTGGTGAAGCTCCCTCCTCTCAAATGGCTCTTAGTTTTGTCAAGTTGATAATAAAACTATCTAGCATACTAACAAAATCTCATGTTCCAGACTCCTATTCTGACAAGGCCAAAGACACACTGAGAGAAGTTACGGGAGAAGACTTGTTAAATACAGAACAGTCTGCAAGGGTCTCCTTCTGCTTTGAGCAGGCCTCTCAGTGCTGGAAGCTTGACTCAACCAAGCGTGGAGTTGCTAAGGGATGGGGGACCTTTAAGTGAGGAGCCTGGTGTGAGGTGGTGAGGTCTGGGGGCGGTTGCAAGCTTTCTAATGGGAGTTCATTCTTGCTTAGTTAGGTCGGTCTGTAACCTAACCTGGATTTCTCATGCTTCCTCTATGCCATGTGATTTCTTCTATGTCTGTACCACTGCTAACCACATGAGGGCCTCACTAGAGCTCAAAATACCAGCTCTTGAAACAAATGACTTTGAGCTACATAAACTTCTCTATAATGTTCCCAGGCTCCAGATATTTTGTTATGACAACACAGCATAGATGTGTAGTCTTAAAATCATAGTTACACAGTACAAGTACATACTGTGTACCCCGGGGCTTTTACTATCCTGACCTGTCTTGCTCAGCCGATGGGAATTTAATAGGGAGCACCTACAGTGTCTTAGTCATCCAGCCACCTTGTCTTCTGGGCTCCATCAGAGAGGTTCGTCACATGAAAAGGTGACAGAATATTATGCCACAGCCAATGAACAGGGGACATTTTGCTCTAAGTGGTGAGCAAAGAGATGTTTTCACCTTAATTATGATCCCCCTCCCCTTGTGGAAGGAATTTGGCCATTTCAACTTTTAAACACTTCCTTTCGAGCTCTGTTGTCTGGCTTCAGGAGACAAGTCAGTTTTACTGGCAGGCACCTGATGCGCAGTGATCTGTCTCCCAGTTTTTACTGGGGTCTCTGGGAACCAGAGCAGTGAGTCTTCATTCTGACAATGCCCACTAGATGTGCTTTACTCACTGTGGCCAACCTTCAGGGCGCTGCCTTGAGTTTGGCTCTCAGGGCCTGTAACCACGACAAGTGAGCCATGGCTGAGGTCTGGCAGGCAGGATGAACACATGCCCTGGGGCTAGCCTTCTCAACAGTGCTGAGCCAGATAGCCCCACCCCCAGCATGGACAGACAGTGAGCTGAGCAGGGTTGGGGTACGTGAATAACACTGTTAATGTTACCATGCCGGATACTTCAATTTAGCTATATTATCAGGCTTAGAACAATTTCTCACGGTGACCTCCTGCCTCAGCCTCTCCAGTGCTGCCATTACAGGTATCAGTCTACATGCCCAGATAATTTTTTTCCATATTTGAGACAAGCTATGTAGCCCCAGCTGGCCTCCAATCTGTGATCCTCCTGCCCAGGCCTTCAGTGTGTTAGAACTATAGGCACGCAGCAACAGATTTTATATTTGATGTCAGCTTCCCACTCATTCACATTCATTACCAGTACATAACAGGAAGCTCCCTCATTTTACAGGCTTCCTGAGGAAAGAGAAGGCATTCTGAAAATCAAAGCTGGGTGTGGTGGCATGCACTTGTAATCTTAGCACCCAGGAGTCTGAGGCAGCAGGGCTTTAGTTAGCTGTGAAATACTGTCTTCTGACCTGTAAACTCACAGCCACAGTGCCCACCTGTACTCTCTTAGGCCATCAACATCCCACTGTGGATGGGGAGGGTTCCAGAGGCCCCGCCCCTCCCTGAAGAGCTACAGGTAGTTAATGGCTGCTGGGGTACAAAGAGTCATTTTCAGGCTGGAGAGATGGCTCAGCAGTTAAGAGCACTGACAGCTCTTTCAGAGGCCCTGAGTTCAATTCCCAGCATCCACATGGTGGCTCACAACCATCTGTGATGGGATCTGATGCACTTTTCCAGTGTGTCTGAAGACAGCTACAGTGTACTCATATACATAAAATAAATAATTCTTTTAAAAAAAAATGTTTTCTCAGTGGTGTATCCACTGGTAAGTTCCCTTTACTCAAATAAATGACCATTTGCCCCAGTTTTAAAAGTATCCCTGGTTAGATACAGTGGGACACACCCAGGTGAGAAAGCAAAGGGGCCTTGTTGAGAAGAAGGGGTGATCAGGAGAGGGAGAATGCTGGGAGGGTAATGGAGGGTGTGGTGAAGGAATCCTGTATGTGTATAAAGTGAGAAACACAATGAAACAGTCCCCAAGAATTCCTACCCGCTGCCTCAGAGGCAGGGAAGAAGGGAAAACACAGTGCTTGGGCAAAACTGCCCAATAGTGGGTGCCAGACTAGCCGCTCAGGACCTGCCTATTACACGTCCTGTGAGGCCCTGTGAGACTGTTGAGCTGGAGCATTTATGAAGACCCAGGATACGTGTAAAATGGGAGCGGATCATGGAAGGCTTAAAGGCGGGAGAGGACTCCTCTCCTTCCTGGAACACAATGGTGACAATATCGTTTCCAATGTGGCGCTTCCTTTCCACCTGTGAGGACGAGAAATGCCATGGTAAGAAGAGCTATCTGACAAGGAACACTCAGTTAAGACACTGTAGCAAACCACCACAGCCACTGCACAGCCCGACCCCTATGTGGCCTTAACCAGCCACTGGGCTCCTTTCCTAGTGCAGGTTTCATTTCCTCTCATCAACCCTTAACTAAAACCCCCTTGCCAGCAGAAGACTGTAAGTGGATACTTCTCCAGAGACAACATGTCAACTGTAATAACCACAGGAGAAGACACTCAGCCTCACTAGTTACTGGAGACATGGTGTGACCCTCTGTGTATTACTGACAGGAATGTGACATGGTGTGGCCCTCTGTGTATTACTGATGGGAATGTGACATGGTGTGATCCCTCTGGAAATGATGTAGTGGTTCCTCAAAGAATTAGATGTAGATTTACCAGCCTAGAGAAATGGCTCAGTGTCTAAGAGGACTTACTACAATGCAAACCCTTGAAAATAAGCAAACCACTAGATGTCAGTCTCTAAGGACCACTGGGGCTAGAGAGATGGCTCAGTGGTTAAAAGCACTGACTGCTCTAGCAGTTTAATTCCTAGCACCTACATGGTGGCTTACAGCCATCTGTCATGTCAGTTCAGTGGATCTGTTGCCTCTTCTGACCTTTGTGGACTCCCTAGTGCACACAGAACACTTACATACACACAGGCACACATACGAATACACATAAAATTAAATATTGAAAGGATCATGTATTACAGTACATAATTAATCCATGTGCACCTACTGCTCCATCTGTCATGTGATGTGGGCAGTGTTGGAGACTGCTGAGAGTTGGAGAGAGGATTGTAAGGCGTTCCATTGGAGACTGTGTGTCTGCTGTGTGTAAGGTGCTGGCACTGATGCTTGAACCAGCACCTCACATGTTAGACAAGCACTCCGCACTTGAACCCTAACCCCAGTGTAATGCCACTGTTGACATGTAAGAGATCAAGAGCATTGAGGATGGAAGAGAAGATGGTGTGGTCTATCCTCTGCAATGAAGAGGCCTAGCAGCAGAGACATGGGTCTTCCCAACCAAACAGAGAAGACATCTTGCACACAGCAAGTCTCAGCTACATGTGCTTCCCTGTTTCAATATACCTGACCAGAGTTCTCCTAAAACAAGGACAAGTTCAATGCTTTCATGGTCCCTAGAGCCCATGAGACCCTCATCAGCTATTTTTTCCAGTCAGACCATAGAACAGCACGTACTACTTCATCCTTCCCTGCACATTCTCTCCAGAGTGCTCTACCTCTCAGTACTGCAGTATCACCCAGGGCACTGATCTGCTGTGCGCTTTACCCTTTTATTAGAATCATTATTTTACATGTTCAGTGTAAAACCTTTCTGGCTCTGTTTAAGTTTGTAGTTCTTTGCTGAACAATTGTTCATTTACGTCAGTGACATTTATCCATGGAGATGCCTTCTCTCAATGCATAAAAGGGTGGTAAGAGTCTTATACAAGTTAAGCATAACTCTCCAAATCTGTCAAAACCCAGTAGCTGGGCCTGGGAGATGGCTTGGCAGTTAAAAGCACCTGTTGCTCTTACAGAGGATCTGGGTTCAATTCCCAGTACACACATGGTGGCTCACGACCATCCCTTACTTCAGCCCCAAGGGGCTCAGACTCCCTGTTCTGATCTCTGTGTATACATTGCAGTGCACATATAGACACAGGCAAAACACTTATATACATTAAAACTAAACCAAATCCAGCAGCCCATATATTTGTTGTACCTAAATTCTAACAGGTTGGAATTTTTTCTCCTAAAAATGGCCAACCTTAGGGTTGGGAAAGGAGAACTCTGGGGGGCATTCCCAGCATGGCCAGACCATGTAGACAGTCATGGTTAACTTCAACATCAATCTGAAAACTGCTTCTAACACTACACAACCATCTGTCTTAGGATTTCTCTTGGTGTGATAAAACAAAATCAACCAAAATCAACGTGTGGAGGAAAAGCTTTATTTCAGCCCTCAACTATCGCACTCTGTCATCTAAGGAAAGTCACAGCAGGAGCTGATGCAGAGGCCACAGAGGGGTGCTGCTCACTGGCTTGCTCCCCATGGCTTGCTCAGCCTGTGTTCTTATAGCACTCAGGACCACCAGCCCGGGTGGCAGCACCCCAGTGAGCTGCCAGCCCCCACATCAATTATCAATAAAGAAAATGCACCACAGGCCAATCTGGTGAAGCTCCCTCCTCTCAAATGGCTCTAGTTTATGTCAAGTTGATATAAAACTATCTAGCATACTAACATATCTCATGTTCCAGACTCCTATTCTGACAAGGCCAAAGACACACTGAGAGAAGTTACAGGGAGAAGACTTGTTAAATACAGAACAGTCTGCAAGGTGTCTCCTTCTGCTTTGAGCAGGCCTCTCAGTGCTGGAAGCTTGACTCCAACCAAGCGTGGAGTTGCTAAGGGATGGGGGACCTTTAAGTGAGGAGCCTGGTGTGAGGTGGTGAGGTCTGGGGGCGGTTAGCAAGCTTCTAATGGGAGTTCATTCTTGCTTAGTTAGGTCGGTCTGTAACCTAACCTGGATTTCTCATGCTTCCTCTATGCCATGTGATTTCTTCTATGTCTGTACCACATGCTAACCACCATGAGGGCCTCACTAGAGCTCAAAATACCAGCTCTTGAAACAACATGACTTTGAGCTACATAAACTTCTCTATAATGTTCCCAGGCTCCAGATATTTTGTTATGACAACACAGCATAGATGTGTAGTCTTTAAAATCATAGTTACACATGTACAAGTACATACATGTGTATACCCACAGGCTTGCTACTATCTCTGATCCTGTCTTAAAGAGGCAGAGGCAGTAACAACAGGCTTACTACACCTTGTTTGCAGTTCACATAGACTATAAAAAAGTGCATTGAATTGGTAGCTGGTAACTGACATGGAGCTCACTGTAACACACCTCGTCTCTAATTATATAAAGCACACATTCAGTCACGTGATGGTCTGTGTTCTCAAAGAGCCGAGGTCACACATACCTGTTGTCTGTTCTCTTTGGAATAGGCAACATGGTGGAAACGTGAAACATGACCTCATGCCCTTGGTACACAGTATAGACTGAGTTGATCCCTGTGGTGTTATCTGTAAAACACAAGAACATAGTCAATGGGCACAGAGTTTTACATGGGAATGCAGATTGTTGTGGATCGATTGCTGTCTGTTTTTTCTGCCCTGTACCCTGTGCCTGTACTTAGGTGAGGTCAGGTGAAATCTTAATTAGTTAGATAAGGCTAGAGCCTGTGATTGGGCAGTGGAAGGGAAGGTGAAGCTGAAAGTTTTAGAGATGGGACAGAGAGAGAAAGAGAAGAGAGAGAGAGAAAGAGACAGAGAAAGACAGAGAGACAGAGACAGAAATGGGAGAGACAAGATGTTACCTGAAGGAGAGGATGAAGAACCAGAACCATGTGGTCCTAGGAGCCATAAGTAATTGGGGATTTCTTAGCTGATTAAATAATGTAGAGCCCATCTGTCCAAGCTAGGTGTGCAGCTTGTATATATATCAATTGAGTTTTGAGTTCTTTGTTTGGGCATTTTGGGGGTTGAAGATTTAAATTTGTTATAAATCTGGCTGTTAAATTACAAGCCTCTGGAGTTTTCATTTTACCTGGTAAGAGCTAGTGGCAGCCAGTTTCAGCAGGCTAGCCTCAGAGGGTGGATGGTTGGGAGGTGAAAGCCTTTGCTGGTGCCTAGCCAGCCATAGTGTGGATTTTTTTTTAAGCTACACACTACAGCAGATGAAGGCATACAGTTCCCAGTACTCTCTCAAAGACCTGGGCTTATCAGCTGTGGTGAGCAGGAGAGGATCACCTGAGGTGAACTCTTCGCTTGAGGCTCCTACTCATGCTACAGTCCCTCCGTTTCCTGTGACAATGGGGTAAGGATACAGTAAGCTGTAAGGCTCACAAAATCAAGGTGAGGTTTCTGAAGAACTGCGTGGTGATTAAAGGCACAGGCTCTGGAGGTAGATGGAGCAGCCTGAGTTCTCACTGGCTAGGTTACTCCTTTCCCTCCTCAAATGTAAGGGCTTTATTATTTTTTGTAATTTAATTTTTAAAGCTTTGTTACTTAGTGTTTGCATGTGTGCATATGTGTGTCGAGTCTTGTGTCTATATACAGTGATTTCTTCAGTTGCTCTCCACCTGATTTTTTTCTTCAAGCTTGGCTGTTGGATTTAAAGCAATATATTAGTTATATATTGTTGTGTAAGTTATTCCAAAGCTTGGTGGATTGAACCAAGGACTAATACATTTTTTAAAGATTTATTTATTTTTATTTATGTGTTTGAGTGTTTTGCCTGCATGTATGTTTATGCACCATGTGGATGCAATGCCCATGGAACTCAAAAGAGGGCATTAGATCCCCTAGAACTGGAGTTACAGACAGTTGTGAGCAGCCATGTGGGTGCTGGGACTTGAACCCAGGTCTTCTGGAAGAGCAGCCAATGCTGTTTATCACTGAGCCATTTCTCCAGCCCCCTCTATACTTGTTTGTTTGTCTGTTATTTATTTCCTTGAGACTGAG
This sequence comes from Mastomys natalensis, assembly GCA_021653895.1. Taxonomy (NCBI): domain Eukaryota; kingdom Metazoa; phylum Chordata; class Mammalia; order Rodentia; family Muridae; genus Mastomys; species Mastomys natalensis. The sequence goes on along the minus strand of JAJTUV010000842.1, from coordinate 507,132 downwards.
TCTGTCACTGAACCTGGAGTTCACTGATTTGGCTTGAGTGGCTGGTACGCCCCAGGATCCTCCTGTCTCCATCTCCCTAGTGTTGGGATTACAAGCATGTACCCCACACCTGGCCTTTAAAAAGGGGTGCTGGAATCACCTCAAGACCTCATGCTTACATGGCAAGCACTTTACCAATGGAGCCATCTCCCCAGATACCCATGCTGCTTTTGATAAGTCTCCCCACTTTTTCTTATCCTGTTTCTTAATTTGAAAATTAACACAGAGAAGACAGCAAGACGTTCCTTTTAAAGCACTTAACCTGGCGGAAGACCTGGTGATCAGGAAATGGTACTCAGGACCCCTACAGTGAGGTGAGAGCGATGGTGATGAGTTCACAGGTGCTCAGGAACACATCACACACATGACAAAGCGTGTCAGGGGGAAGCTGGTAACCAAGGCCTTTCCACAGCCACCCTCACACATGGCTGTCAAGCTCTGAATCTGTGTGCACTGCCAGGAAGAGAGGCTGTCAGGCAGTCCAGCTACCTGGACAGGAAGTCTGTCACATTTAGGCTACAGGAGCTTGGTACCACCTGCCTGACTTACTTTGCAGCTTGACTGAAGATCAAACAAAATGACAAACACAGAAACACAAGATACTGGAAATGCTCCTCAGCCGGAAGCTGAATCTAGGAGTTCAAGCCTGAGCTTGCTGCCTAGTCCCCCTCCATCCACCTCCTAGCTTCCCAGGCTTCCCCTTCCACACCCAGATCTCCACCAGCCACTTCAGGCCAGAGACCCAGAGACTCGGTAAGATCCTTCTTCCTCTTCATCCCCATTGTCTAATATCATGGAATCCTGTGCCTGCTATCTCAGAGCTGGGATTTATACACTTGTCTCCCTGGCAGCCTGCTGTTCCCTGGCCATGACAGCCGCCCCCAACCCCCATTTAGACTGTGGAATCTGGTTCTCTAGGGGCTCCCCTGGCTCCCCTGGTCTGCTTCCTCTAGATTATCTTCCCTACAGATTTACCCTAAGGGGACCTAGCTGCTTTCCTACTCAGTGACATGAAAGGGGACTTCAAACTCCCTGCAGGGCCACCCCTTCCCTTCTCTAGTCTATATTGCAACCTTCTTAGTCCCTCTGCTCTTTCCAGCCAGAAAGACATTCTCTTACTTTCTAGAACATGCTATGTTCTTTCAGCCTCAGGGACTCCACAGATGCTCCCTGTTTGAAATTCTTTTTCAAGACTATCCAACTGTTCCACTCATCACCCCCATGTTCCCCCAGAGAAGTCTTCTCTAATCCCCAGAGTCGGCAAAGCGCCTGTGGCACTCTCTGTGCCTCCTCAATCCTGTAAGCACCAACTGCCAAGCTATTTCATAACCATCACATGTGTGACGCCTGTGCTATCCAGGGGACTATAGGCTCCTTGCAAGGCAGGGATCATGTTGAGCCCAGCCCAGTCCTGGCATATAGATGGTGCTCGTTGGTAAATGCAGCTATGGAACAATGGAGACTTGTGTTGTAAGGCAACTTTACTGTGTGACTCTCACTAAGGCAAACTGCACTAGTGACGATGTTACCAGGTTCTATAACCTCATGCGATCCATTCCAGATGTGGTCCTTTGCTGATGGAAATGGCACTTATTTATATATTGGTTGGTATATATTTATATATATTGGTATCTCCTGGTGCTTCCTGTGGGTTCCAAGGGCTGATTAGTGGTATAAAGGCAATGAGAGGAGTTAATGACCATGCCCGGTGATTCATGTCATACTGGGGCTAATCCTCAGTCTCTCCAGTTTCTGGCTCACATGTTCACCTCTCCTGAGTATAAGTAACAGAATTTTACTAATTTTGACCAGGGACATGCTTACTTTTGGTGTCCAGACCGCCACGGTAGCCTGTCCAGCCCTTTAGAGTAATGGTGTCACCGAGGAGATTTAAAAATTTTTGAAAAGCTTCACTTCCAATTTCTGCAAGAAAAGGCACAGATGTCAACCTCTGGTCCTCATTTTCTAACCATAAAGAACTCCCCGATAACAAGGTGCTGTTGATATGCATAGTATCAAAGCATGGGGTCACATCGCCTTCTACCCAAGGGCTATAAGGAAGCCTTGTAGTTTTCAGGAACCCAAGGGAAGGCGAACAGAATCCGATGAACCAGACCTGGGCCATGCAGTATTGTGGGATGAAGGTGCTATTGTTGCTCTGCCCAGTGATAAACAGGGTTGTAACATGAAAGACACAAATACAGGAAGAGGATGCTGTCTTTATATTCACTCAATCAGAAGCAGCAAGGAAAGATCTTGTACTCTGTAGAACCAGATTTTTAATTTTCTAAATTTTCTCATGTGTGTTCCCCACACCCATGTGTATTCTCCAGTGCCCATTGCAGGGACTGGTAGGTGTTAGGTGATCAGTAAAATATTTAGTAAATGAATGAAGGTGGTCAAGAACCACCTTATAAAATTCTGTAAACTGGTTCCTGGTATTGGAGATTCCAACGCAAACAGACATTCGGTTTCAGTGGTGGGAAAGGCAGTCAGAAGCAGGGTTGCCCTTGGCAGGGGTGCAGAGGCAGGCTGCCCTTGGCAGGGGTGCAGAGGGGATGCTCACCATTGCTGAACATCTCGTCATCTGTGAGCTGCCCGTCTTTGGCAAAAAGAACCCCAAATTTGAAATTCACAGAGCCCTTACAACGAGACAGCAAAAGACATACCAGTTAGTTTCATCACTAAAGCACACCTAGTTCTAAGCTACAGTGTTTACCATTAAGGATCACTGTGGTGAGCAGAGTGGACACTTGGGGGATTCTTTCCTCACCCAGTGGCCCCAGTACTGACCAATGTTAACAAGAGTCACTCATTTGTTTTTTTGTAGGTTACAAATAGCATAGAAATGAGGTGATCCATGTTTGTATCAGTGAATCCATTTGTAATTTCATTACTGATGGGATCAGGAAGATGCTAGGTCCATGCAGGGCCATCGTGGTGCTTCTGACAAATGGCCACAGGCACCCATGGGTCTGGCACCATGTTCTGATCTACGCATCAGCAACAGTTCCCAGAAGAGCATGGGAGCTAATTGTAATCGAGAGCCAAACATAACAATCTTAGGCTGACGTCTGGTAGGCTCTTCTAGAAATAGATATGGAAATTGTGGGCAATTTATACAAAAAGCTCACTCCCCTATTCCTGAAGATATTTAATCTGAACAAGTCCAGATGTGCGAATGAAAGACAAAGCAAGCAAGCAAGCAGTGGCTATTCCCAGTCTGAGCTTATAATTCTCAACTATGCAGACAACTGATACAATCTGACCCTGTGGAAATGGCAAGTGCCAATGTTTGATGGTAGCTGCTTCAGGGAAGAGAGGAAGACAGAGGGATGGAGTCAGGGAGCAGGAAGTAGGGTCTCAAACTGTTACTTTTTGAAGACTTAGTTATTATTTATGTGTTTGTAGTGCCATAATTCATTATAATGCTGTATTATGTGGTGGTTATAGTCATCACGTAAGTGCAGGTACCCTTGGAGGCCAGAAGACAGTTCTAGATCCCTTGGAACTGGAGTTTCAGGTAGTTATGAGTTACTGGATGTGAGTGCTGGGATCCTAATCTGGGTTCTCAGCAAGAGCAGTACATGTTCTTAATTGCCTAGGCATCACTCTAGCCCCTTAACCCTTCTAGGTTTTTAATAATCTTGCCCTTAATCTGGGCAGGGGATTTGTATATTATTCCCTATACTTTGTGCATGCCTGAATTCCATTGTTGGAAGAATATCAATACCACAAGGCTGTCTGACCCACCACTAAATGTAGGGTTCTGGATGTTGGTAGTCAAGGTGTGGGTGGTCAGTGGGGACAGAGGTGAGAGGTCAAGGCAGGGTGCTGGAATTCAGAAGGTGGAATGGCAAAAGTAAGAGTCTGAAAGCCCAGGCTGAGCTGGTGGCTCTGTGACTAAAGTGCTCACCACACGTCCAGAGAACTAGAATTCAGATTCCCAGAACCCACAGAAATGCCCGCTAAGTTTGGAAAGGTGCCTGCCATTCTAGTTCAGGAAGGCAGGGGGTGGGAGGTATTCACAGAACAAGCTGGCTAACAAAAGTGGATGTATCAGGGAGTCCTGCATTTGATTAGGAGATCCTGCCTCAATGAATAAGGTAGAAGAGGGATAATGGAAGAGTCCTGACATCAACATAAGGCATCCATATATGTGTATACATGAACTCACACATGCACACATGGCATATGCACACACTTATGAAAAGAAGAATCTGAAAACCCAGGTCTGAGCTTTGTGTTATTCCTCTGTCCCAGTACACCTGGGAGACAGATGCATGCCCTTCTGTAACAGTGGCTTTCTAGATAGACACATAAATAGGGAGGGCATTTCCATCTGATCATATGCCTAGAACTCTTCCCAGTTCTTGGGGGTGGTACTCTTCTTTGCTAGGCAAGCCTCAGCTCCAATGGCAACTTTCAGAGAGGCTGCATCTCACTGCAGCCCTCCACCACAGCACTGTTCGCTCTTCACACCATCACCCCCACCGTAATTCTGATCTTAACATGTACAAGTATCTGTTTCCCACTAGGATCACATGCACTTTACTACTGAATCTGCAGGGCAGAGCAAAAGGGTTGGAGACAGTGGGGAAGATGGACAAGTGTGACTCTGGCTGTGCATAAGCAGCAAGAAAAACAGCCAAGCTGGACAGAAACACTTGCTTTTTATCAGTTTCTTTTTTGGTATGTTTTTCTTTTTTGGTAGACTTTTAAAGGATTATTTTTATCATTTTATAGTGTGTGTTGTATGTGTGTGTGTGTGTGGTGTGTGTATGTGTGTGTGTACATGTGCACATGAGCACAGGTGTACCTGTGGGGGCTGGAGGTGTTGTTGGATCCCCTGAAGCTAGAGTTATAGGGGGTTATGTGAACTGCTGGGAATGTAACGCCGATCCTGTGAGGACAGCATATTGCACTTAACCCCAAGCCATCACTCCAGCCCCAATCTCTGTAGTTTTGTCAGGACTTTGACCTCTTTTGAGTTTCTTTTTTTTTCTTTTTTTTTTTTTTTTGGTTTTTTGAGACAGGGTTTCTCTGTGTAGTCCTGGCTGTCCCTGGAACTCACTCTGTAAACCAGGCTGGCCTCGAACTCAGAAATCTGCCTGCCTCTGCCTCCCAAGTGCTGGGATTAAAGGCGTGTGCCATCACAGCCCGGCTCTCTTTTGAGTTTCTATGGCCATGATGTTTCTTCTTTTTTTGGAGTAATGACAGCAGTCACATATCTCTAAGATGCTGGCACCTCTTCTGTTCCTGAACCCTTATAAAAAGTAGTCATAGCAATATGTAGTCTAGTAGAAGACTGAAGCAGTAAAGCAGTGGCCCTCTCTACTTGGTTGTCCAGGTTGACAGCATCAAGAGTCCTGGAGGGGTTGCTAAGAGATGGTTGGCTCCCAGCCCAGTGTTCCAAGCTCAGTAGGTCTGGCATCTGGCTTGGAAGTTTGCATCAAAAAGATTTCCCTGAGATGTTTTCACTGCTGGTTCAGGAAACAGACTCTAAGAACCAGTGAACAAAAGGAACTAACTGGGAGGCTTCCAGGAAGCCTGGAATTGGGTCCAACAGACAGTAAGCATAGGGCAGAAGGATTAGGTATACTAGCAGCTCAGAACCAGAAAGGACCCACAGGCCACAGACAGGAAGTCAGGAACAAGAGATTTGGCCAAGGCTGGTCATAAGTGAACAGTAGGCAGACCTGGGATCTAGGTCTTTTGACTTTTGACTCTTTCCAATAGCATGACATAGTATTCCAGGACAGGTCTGCACTGAGCAAAGCTGAGAGCACAGGCAGAGATGTCAGTGGCCAAAACTTTATGAAACTTCACAGGGATATTCTGAGACTGGCAGCATGCTACCAATACCCCAGCTGAGGCCTTGGAGGGGATGGAGTTGTGAAACATGTTATCAGGTCAGGCTGAAGCACCACAAAGTCATTGGGCAAGGAGGATGCAGGATGGGCACTATCTAGGTACCCTGGAATGATAAGATTTTCATCCTTTAAGGTCACGTATAGGGAGAAGAGCACGATTCCAGGTTTGCCATGATGAACCTGGCCTGCATTTCTTTTTCCTGATGTCCAGCTGCTATTAATACTCTCCTAAAGAGCCCAGTTTAAATGAGAAATTATGTAGACCCTTCTGCTTCAGGTGGACACTTCAGGAATGTTGTTTTAGGGCTCAATGGTGGTTTAAATATGCTTGGTCCAGGGAGTGGCATTATTACGAGGTGTGGCCTTGTTGGAGTAAATGTGTCACTGTGGGGGTGGGCTTTGAGACCCTCCTCCTGGCTGCCTGAGGATCTAGTTTTCTCCTAGTTGTAGCTGAATCAAGGTGTAGAACTCTCAGCTCCTTCTCACCATGTCTGCCTGGATGCTGCCATGCTTCCATGTCTGGCATGATGATAATGGACTGAACCTCTGACACTGTAAGCCAGTCTCAATTAAATGTTGTCCCAATATGAGCTCGTCTCTTCACAGCATTGGAAACCCTAGCTAAGACAGGATCTATTGAAATAACCTGCTGTCTAAGGCTTCTCAGCTGATGCCCATGATGAATACAAAGTATTCATCTGTTTTCAGAAACCAAGGTGTCGTCAACACAAGGGGCTGTCTCATACTTTAGGAGAGGCAGTTTGATCTGGGACTACCTGATCATAACAGATCATTTTTTGAGTTGTTATCTTCTGGCACTGAGAACTGAACCCGGGCTCCACCATGCATGCTAGGCATATGCTCTACCACTGAGCTCTAACTCCCAATGGACCCCATTTTGGAATACGTCACTAAACACATCAGTGCTTCATGAGCACTGGATTTGGAGGGATGCAGGGAGCTTTCTAGGTCCCACGTTCAGTCTGCAGTACTGGAGGAAGCTGCCTATTGGAGAGTTAAGGTACTGATTTCCTCAGGACCCAGTCCTTGCTCAGACACACAAACTGGCCACATTTGTCATTTCTATTTGTTTAAAAGTTAAGATATTTATTTTTATATGTATATTTGTTTGCCTGCATGTATGTGTACTACATGTGTGTTTAGTGCCTGTGGAGGCCTGAAGAGGGCATTGGAGTCCCTGGAACTGGATTTACAGTAAGTCACTGTGTGGGTGCCAGGAATTGTGGACTCAAGTTTTCTGTAAGTGCAGCCAGTGTTCTTAACTGCTGACCCACCTCTCCAGCCCCTAGTTCTAATTTTATCTATGGAATGAATACTCCAAATTATATTCCTTATTAGAAAAGTGAGATCTGAGCAGAAAGTCCCAGTGAATCCAGAAGAATCACTGGGACTGAGGAAGGATGGCCTCATTTAAACAGCATGGCTGACCCCTTGGTACTGTTGCTTGGGCAGTGTCCTGGCTAGTATTATGTTAATTTGACACATCCAGAGTCACCTGAAAGGAGGGACTCTCAATTGAGAAAGTACATCCATAAGATTTGGCTGTAAGTCATTTTCTTCATTAGTGATTGTGGGAGGCGGTCCATCTCACTGTGAGTGGGGCCATCCCTGGGTGGGTGGTCCTGGGTTCTAGAAGAAAGCAGGCTGAGCAAGCCATGATGAACAAGCCAGTAAACAGCATCCCTTCATGGCTTCTGTATCAGCTCCTCCCTCTGGGTTCCTGCCCTCTCTGAGTGCCTGTCCTGACTTCCTTCAATGATGAGCATTGATGTGCAAGCATGAGCCAGATCAGCCCTTTCCTTCCCAACTCTTGGTCATTGCATTTATCACTAAGACAGACAGCCTTCTGTATTATAGGGTTCTGCTTGTTCACAGTTTACTGGCTCCCCCAGTGTGTACTACAGGACAGGACATTAATCCCTTGTGGGGACACCAGTCTGTGCAGTCATGAACATATAAAACATGGGTATCACATCCCCAACATCACTTTACTAAGTATCTAATCTTTCAGGAACATCACCTTATTCGGTCTTTTTTTCCCTGACCATCATTACAACTCATATTTATCACTAGGATCGATAGAGTCAAGGCAAATGTACCAATTGATTCTAGCTGTGGGATTAAATGGGAATGCTTGGGCCACTCATCTCTCAGAAAGCTCTCATGAATGATGACCTCTGCTCACCCCTTCCCAAGTTATCAACAAAGGATATTTTCCTCTTCAAGCAAACAGCCCCTTAGTAAAGAGACAAGATTGAGAAATAGAGATCTGGTCTGCACAGTGTAGGCCAGGAATGAAGCGGGCGCTGCCACCGTACTGGAGTGCTCGTAACAGATGCACTGAGACACATTGGAATTCAGGACATTTTATAAAGATGTGTCAGCTAGGTGAGGTGATGGACTAGGCTTGGGGTACCAGGGAAATGGAGGAGTTAGGATTTTACTGAGTTTGGCCCAAGCAACTAGATATATGACATTTCTATTTCTACTATATGTAATATGCACAGACCATCATCTCCCTACTCAGTTATCGGGATGATAACATGCTGTATATTTCCTTCTCTCTCTCTCTCTCTCTCTCTCTCTCTCTCTCTCTCTCACACACACACCAACACACACACACACACACCGGGCACAGAATGAAGACATCTTGGACATCTGGAAGAGTAAGAGAGTGCGGCTAATGCACAAACATCCTACTTGCATGGCAATGAGCAGCTCTTTACAATATATTCATAGACGTATGCAGATTTAAGTATACTTGTCTATTTATAGATAGCTGTATGGAAAATTCTGCAGGAGACCTTGGAAAGACCCTTTAGTTAAGCCTCTTTGTGAGAACGAGTTCACACTGCAAATGCACATAAGTCTGACTCAGGGACAAGGCTGTGCTCACAGTGAAGGGGACACTGAACAAATATACCACTTACCTCTTGCTCTTCCAGAACCAGCAAGTCCTGTCAAGCAAAGATTCAAGAAGTTATGTTTATATGTCATGGTAATAAAGTGGATTTTGGTTTTCTGTGAAAGCCAAGCATTACATATTCACACAGTTTGAAAATAATAGAAATTGGTTATGGGGTCTTTCTTTAAGGGAAATGAAAACAAAAGTAAACAACAACAGAAAACAACTCTGGCTGGACCACCCCATCATGTGAACTCTCTGACAGACAGTGGTGCTCATCCCTTCCTAAACCAAGCAAACTTCCTGCTTCAAGACAATACCCCTTTAGTAAGGAGATAAGATTGAGAAACAGAGAGCTCAACACTGGTGTCAAAGGCTAGAGCCAAGGTCAAGATGTCGGCTCACACATATCCCATTGCTTGACCAACACTAAGTCAGCTGCCTGAAGAGACCCTCTCCTGAGACCAGCATGGGGCAGTGGTGACCCTAAAGAAGCCTGGCTTTGAGTCCTTGCTCTGCTACCTGCAGCTGTTTTTGGGTACAAATTATTTGGCCTGTGTCTATTCCTTATTCGTGGTTCAAGGATAAGCACTATTTTGCCCTGTGCAGGTCACTATGGAGAATGACAGGGTGACAATTATGGGGAATGCCTTTCATACACCTCAGGCCCCTGTCCCTTCTCATGCCCAGTTACTTCACAGTAAACGTCTGAAGAAGCTGGGAAGCAGACACCAAAGGCTCTGATAGGGGTCACTGGGTGAGTGCAGGTGGGAAGGTGGATCCTGGAAAGCCATGGCTACTGGAGAGAACAGAGAGGAAGAGACCCAGGAGAGAGGTGGACAAGGCTAAGGGACCCTCATCCCCCATCTCAACTGGGGGGCTGACAACTCCTAAAGAAGTATGCAAGTCACACAAAATCCTCCATTTTTTGTAACAGAAGGACTCTTTTGTTAAAAATTCAGCCATCTGAATCCCAGAAAAAAACCAAGCCTGCTCTGTGTCTTATACTTTGGGACACACTTCATTGCAAGATACTCTCTTCCATAATTTCCTTTGATCGCAACCACCTGGCCATGAAGCCCATTCACTCCAGAATTACAGGTAAGGAATGGGAGATTCAGTGGGGCCTGGGTAAGGTCACATGGCCTGGTTCTTCTGACACCTTCAAGGGCACAGTCACAGTGAATAAGACACAGGGGACTTCCCGACTGCCTTTAGTTCAGCAAGTCTCAAAACTGGGGCATTTTGCTACGGCCCCTGGACCGGTGACAGGGCTTTTTCCTCAGTGGCCAGGCTGTGGGAGAAACCTTGCAACAGGAGTTCCCAGGGTCTCAACATTCAGCCCTGGTGGCAAGAGGGATGCCACAGGCTGCCAGGTCACACTTCCTTTTGCAGGAATCCTTGTTTCGGGTTCTATCTGTTTAGAAGTGGGTACTCTTGCCAGGCACTGTAGTCTGCCAATGTCCTACTTGACAGCATTCGGAATTAAAAAAAAACCTCTCATTTCTGGATTTGTGGGTACCAACTAGGTCTCTTCTTGTTGTTTTCCCATTTGTAATTTTAGCCTGGAAGGTCTATTTTATACCAGTAATGGTGTTTCTTAAAATAGTCCATTGATTATTTTTCTTTGTGTCTGTTTATACATGTCTGTGTACATATGTAGACATGTATGTGCCAGATTTTCCCCTCTCTGCCTTCATCTTGCTGCAGGAGTGCTGGGATGAAGGACGCCAGCTACTGCTCTAAGTGGGCTCTGGGGATCTGAAATCAGTCTTCAAACTTGTGACGCTCCTGGTATGTTTCTATGGAATTTTGATTTTGATCATTAGTTTTTGCTAATATTAAGTTTAAAAAACCAAAATATTAGATTTAAGAATGCATGATTTTCTAGGCATTGGTGGTGCACACCTTTAATCTCAGCACTCAAGAGGCAGAGGCTGGTGGATCTTTGAGTTCTAGGCCAGCCTGATCTACAGAGAGAGTTCCAGGATAGCCAGGGCTACACAGAAAACCCTGTTTCAAAAACAAAACAAAAACAAAACCAAACCAACATAAAAAAAGGGTGCATGATTTCACATGGACTTAAAAAACCAAGAAATGCTTTAAACATTGAGTTTCATTTTGTAGATTTTTATATATTCCATGATCATCAGGAAAGTTAGTACAACGATCTAGAAGCAAACGTGATGGTGAGGGGCAGGAAGGCAGCCAGCACACACATGCCCACTTCTCCAAAGCCAACTTAATCACACACATTGCTTCTGAAGGATTTGGGTCAAGAAAAATGTCACTGCATCCTAGCAAGGAGAGGCAGAGGGACGGCAGCTTCTTGCTCACACTGAGGCTGGTTCAGCTACTATTCACCCTGTGAGTCCTGTGACTGACAGGGCTTCTAACAGAAATGTGTAGACGCTGGGTGGCAGCTCTGAGAGCATGACTGTCATGAGAGAAAGCACCCCTGAGCAGCCCCTCCAGGACTCTGGGGCGGGGCCTTTGGGGTAGGCTAGTCATGATCAGAAGGAATGAACTAAGAATCTGGTCTCATAGCCTGGTGTGGGAGTACTTCCTGGTGCTCAGTCTTCCAGAAGCTAAGAAGGAAGGACATAAACCTGAGGTCACTCTGAGTTTGAGTGAATTCTAGGGTACCATGGGCCATATGGTAAGACCCTGTATTTAAATAATCCAAGTTGTATTATGAAGTACTAAAGGCACATTGCTACTGATATATTTATAATTCTAATTTGTTTTAAAGATTGCCATAGTTACTTTAAGCATAGCACAACTTAATTTGCTTAGACTAACACATTAAATTTTGCCTGAGTTTATTCTAGCAGGGTAAAAATACTATTTAATTGTGTTTTGTTTTGTTTGGGGTGCTGTGTGTGCGTGTGTGTGTGTGTGTGTGTGTGTATGTATGTATGTGTGCGTCTTGCAGCATAGAGGACAATCAGGACAACTTGCGGGAGTCAGTTCTCCCTTTCTACCCTGCCAGTCCCCAGGTTGAACAAATAGTATTTTACAATTTAAATGAAAGCAAAGGCATGAGGATATTCAACTCTGTATGTATGGGTTAAGCTAAGTTGAAAGGTAATGAGTGGCCTCAGTTTGAAAGCTCACCTTAAAGACATACAGACAGAAAAACTGTATCCATTCTGATTAGTCCTCCACAGCCCACTTGAGTTATTTCCCCACAAATGAACTCATTTTCCTTACTCAGCACAGGCCCTTGTAGCCTCCTGGACACAACTCCAGGCTGCCTCTCCGGGTTCTTCCTTGTCATCTAGCCTGGGGCAACCCACCTCCTTGAAGCTCAGCTTTGCATCCTAGTTGACAAGCATCCTAGTGAGGATGGCTACAGTTTTAAGATTTCAGAGTTAAATTGATTACAGCTGCATGATGAAGGTACAATTGATATGTATGTAAAACATTATTTAAACCTGACAACTTGACCCCAATTATGACAGCACACCTCCTTCTCCTTGGGCAGACTAGCCTGCCCTAATGTCCTGGCAAGGGGAGATGGAGTCTATGCAAGTTCTGAAGTCACAAAGCCCCAAGGCTTCCTTTACCTTTTGTATCTCGGGATGAAAAATTTCCCTAGGTCCTTTCTCAAACTTTTCCAGGTTCATGGCACTGAAACAGAACAGACAGAGTGAGGTAGTGAGACAAGGACTAAAACAATAGAGAGTAAGGCATAGTTCTCTGGATAGACGATATTATTGAGAAAAATCATGGTAGATTCTCTGAAGGGCCTGTCACGCTGGAAATGCAGATCAGCAAGTGAGGAGAGAATGAACGAATCCACAAACTTCACCAATTGCTTCATGTAACTGTCCCACTGGGCACACATCAGTTAGAAGCCGTCATCAGGGACTTCTCACTGTTCTCCCAGATTGCTATTGACTTACTTATTGTCCGTCATTGGCAATTTCATATAATATATGATGCTTTTTTACCTCTGAACCAAGAGCCATAGAGACCTATGGCTAAACCCTGTAGTTTCCTAGCTCTGCAGAATCCCTCCTGCTCCCTGAGGCCCTGACTCCTCATAGGAGAATGGAGACAACTTAGATCGACTTTGTGCAGCAGAGTTAGAGTCACTGAGAAAATGCTGGAAAAGCAGCAGCATCTGACAAAGAAGCTACTGTCACTAGGATGTAATATCTTAGCTGGGGACAGAGTGACAGACTCCATCTGGGTGGCAGCCACGCCTGGGAGAGAGATGAGAGGGAGGTGGGAAGCCAGGGGCAGCAGCCAGATGTGGCAATCCTTTCATTCGCTGTTCAGTGAAGAATAAAGCATATGCCCCAGGGAGCCAGTTGCTGACATCTGGGTTTCTATTGCAAAGTATAAAAATAAAATGGAAATGATTTCTTGTTTTTTTTCTAAACCCGAAGTATCCAAGTGAACACAAGAAAAAAAATAGCAGTGGGCAAAGAATGCAGCATAGAGAGATGCTCAGAAGCCATGACCAGATAGATATGCAAGATGTTGGCTGTGAGGTCCCTCTTTGAACCTCCATTTTATCACCTGTAACATTGACAGTCCTACTATCTGGGGAAGACTCTAGGAGGGAATGCCTGGCTTGACAAAGTGCCTGGCATGTCAATCAAAGAAAGCTAATACAGGCAATCCATACAGGCCTCTAGGTTGTGTGGCCTCTGTCCGTGAATACTCACCTTAAGATGGACTTCACAGACAGCGTTTTTGTGGGGCTGTAGGGGAGGCATAGTTTTTGTGTACCCTGGAAGAATCAAAGTACCAATGAATGATGAGTCCAGCACCCTTCACCTCCGAAGAGCCTTACCTGAGGCTCACACTGAAGTGTGACCATGCCTGTGTGCTCACATTCTTAAGTGGTGGGTGTGGAAATAAACATTCTACACAGGGAAAGGAAAATCTGCTCCAGCTGACCACACCCCTCTCTCTGGTTATACATTTCTGGATCTGAGTAGAACTCTTCAACATAGCAGGCCTCAGCATCTTGGTACCATGGAAGACAGCTAAACCATCTGCTACAGTTTTGATATAAAACACACAACTGCCCATGTGTTGAGGACTGTGTCACTAGTCTGTGGTACTATTAGAAGGTGCTAGAAGCTTTAAGAGCTGGATCTAGTGGGAAGTCTCAGGTCACTGGGTGATGTGCTCTCAAAGGTGAATGTAGAACCCTGGTCTCTTGGTTCCCAGCTACCATGAGGTGAACAGCATCCTCCATCTCTAAGGACCCTGCTGTGAAGTGTCACCTCACCACCTGCCCCAGAGCATGAACAGCTGGCCAAGGTCTGATGCCTCCATAGCTGTGAGCCAACACAGACCTTTCCTTTTTTCATGTCTGTCATCATCTTGGCTTAACAGAAACCCATGAACCACACCATCCAAATCTGCCGAAAGGGGATTTGTTTCGTCTTTGAGCTAAAAGTCAGTTATGGTCAAAGATTTAGAAAAACAAAACAAAACAAAACAAAACAAAGTCTTTTGTTCAATGAGACTCAAGTACCATGTCACTAGGTCAAAGACCTTTAACTAGAAATCACTCAAATCTTCCAGCAAGGTTTTAATAATGTGTCCATTGCAGAATTACTTAAATCATTTATTCATTTAATGAGAACGCACTGTGACTAACTCGTAGGAAGGGCTGGATAAATTCTTATCTATTGAACAGGACCAAGGAGCTGGCCGAGTAGTCCTGGATCCAGACCACCCAGACCAGATGAGCTGGTCCAGTCTTCTCTCCCCGCCACTCACACAGGAGTTCTGCAGAGAGCAGGTGAGGTCATCAAATGGAACCCACTCAAAGGTTTCTTTGTAATTCTGGCAAATCATAAAACTGGCATCATTAACAACCGGGAGGGTTGAGACGTCGTCTTTCCAGGAAATGAACAAAGAAGTAAATACTTGTCCTGTGGGTTGTGGGACACTTCTATCAGCTTCTCTGTCCAAGCCAGGATTCAAGGAGTAGAGTTCCTTTTCCTTTTTCCAGCCTATGATCTCTGTTAGTAAAGAAACCAATGTACAAGAGACCTGACTCTCGTCTCGCCACTGGCCATGAACAACTGTCCCCATGCAGGGCCCTCAGCCCTCTTCCTGGGTTCTTTACTGGACTAAACTTGCCTTTTTGGTACCAATTGGAAACGCTGTCAAACTTAAAACCATGATGATAGTAGCTTACTTTTTAACCTTCCCAGGTCCCAGTACTGGGAGCTGAGTCTTCCTGTGGCTTGCTGTGCACTGGCCCCAGCCTGAACTGTGTTCAGCTACATAAGAGGCTAACCTGCTCAAGATGGCCTCAGCTCTGTGTCTCTGCTTAGCCCCCTCCTTAACACCTTCTCTCTCAGCAAACATACCAGAGATGACTCTAAAGACAAGCCCAGAACACTTGTATTAGGTGACAGTGACACTTCATGAGTAACTAAGCAGCCTGGGCCTTGCAGACTCTGGACTTGTGGTTTTCCTCACTACACCCTGGCAAAAACTCTCCCTTCCCATCTCCTGTTTTCAGCTTTCTAGAGTCAGTACTCAAATAAAGCCACTCTATTTTCTGGTGCAAACATCAAAGCCGTAAGTAGAAGCCTGTGTCAGTACATATCAGGCAACCAGAGGTGAGCACTGTGCAGATTCAGAAGAACAAGTTGGACATTACCTGGTTCATGCCATAATGCATGTACACATGCATGCATGCCTTCATGTGTACATGTGAGTACACTGCCTTCACACACCTGTGTGCACTTGTAGAGACTCCCAGAAGTGTGCTATGATAGGCTGAGCAGACAGACTTTGATCCTCCTCGGTTCACCTGCTGTATTGTCTGGATGGAGTTTCTACAGTGAGTCTGAGTTGTTTCTATATACAAATCATCACCATGTGCTTAGATTGGACCCAGCACAGTGCTGGGCTTTACCCTGGTTCCTTTCCCAACACCTAAAATCCCAAGCATAGACACACGAAAGGACTGCTTACAGTAGGGTTATACATTCTGCTGTTCTAACTGCATTTAACCTGAGACAGCATGAACCTGTGTGCACAGGGGCTAGGCAGAACTCATATTTATACTTCCCACAACCCCTAGTGCTAGCTTCCAGTTCCTGGAATTTGGTAACTGGTTTCTGTCAACATTCTGACCTTCTTTTTCTCACCTCCCTTTGATATATCCATTTGTAGCTAGGAGCAAACACTTACCCTGCTTAACTAAACTTGTTAGCCCACAAGTTTAGCACCTACAGGAGAGGCTTTAGATGAAGGCATAGGCACTTCTCAGTGGAAGATACTAATATTCATTTCTGCGCTGCTTTCATGGTGGTCTGAGGACTTGAACCTCACCCTCACACTACTCTAAGAGTGGTCAAGAGTAGCCCCACAAAAGACTATTGTTTGTTAATTCTGCCTCCTTCTTCCTAGAATATTCCCCATCTCCCTTTCTCCTTTGCCAGTGCCCACAGCCTTTATCCTTCCGATGCCCATATGCAAGCCCTCCCTGACTTCATCTGCAGGGTCTCAGCATCTTCATCAGCCTTGTCCCCTACAAGGTGGTGACCACAGTTGGTATTAATACAGACAACTGCTTTAGAAATGGAAATAAGTCGGCTTTCCCCTGCACTTGTCCTGCCTGCCTCCCCTGAATACCCAGCAAATATCTAAGATAAGGACATAGGTGATGGCAAGAAGAAAGAAGATAGAGTGTCAAATGACTTCATTTTAGAAAGGCAGAAGAGGTGGGAAGGAAAGAAGGAAAAGAGGCAGGCTATGGGGTTAGATGCCAGGCCATGAGGGCATGCAAAACTGCATTTTTCCCTGTAGTGGCACCTAAGTGAGCCCTGTAGGAAACACGGCACTGGAGCAAGAGGCTTCTTCCTAGGCAGGACCTCCACAGGAGTATGCAGCTCATGTGGCCCCTGTGGAGACATGGTGAAGTAGCTGCCAGCATGGATGACTGGCAAGACACAGATATGGGCCTAAGGCCATGTTTTGCAGGGGTGAGCCTTGGGTGAGTTATAGATCTGAGGCCCAGAGGCGAGCAGAGACCCTAGACTGCCAAAGAGGAGCTTCACAAGGGTCAAACAGCAAGACCCACAAACTTCAGGAAAACAAGTTTTCTCAGAACCTAAGACACCAGAAGGGACCAACCAGTTCTATACCAGGGTTCATGGAGTGAGGCATGCATCTCACTGTACATAATTAATTCTATATGTAAACTTCTTACTCAAATGTGTTCTGCTGTTATGGGGTCTCAGCTCTCTCCTCATACACCTAAAGATCAATTGCTAGAGGAACAGCAAAAGGGAAAATCCAATTATCTGCCCAAAACTACAGTCTTCCTGAAGAGGACCCTGAAAGTAGAAGGGTCTTGAATTTTGTATGATGAATGAATGAATGAATGAATAAATAAAAATAAATAAATAACAGAAACCAGAAATCACCTGCCTGGTGTAGAAGATAAGGGGCTGGATGAAGGGACAGTAGTTCTTTACTAGGAAAACCATGGGCACCCACTTGCACGTGTACCCCACCCCTACTCACACGGGGCTCCTAGAGCATTGATGGCTCTGCTTGTCACATAGGTGTGCTGGAAGCAAGATTATGGCCCCATTTTTGGTGGTGCATAATAAATGTTAGTTTTTATTCTTCTTATTATTTTAGCTCAGTATTTTAGAAGTATCTAATCATAAATTTGTTGAATTAGTAGTGGTTTCTAGAAATTTTTCCTGTTTTTTTTTTTCTTTGTGAGATAGTCTCATATTTGGGGAAATGTCATCAAACTTGCTATGTAAGTGGCCTTGAAATCCTGATTCTCTTGTCTTCAATCCCCAAGTGTTGGAAGCACAGGCATGCTCCATCACAACTCATTTATGCAGTGCGTGGATCAAACACAGAATTTCATGCAAGCTAGGCAAATCCTATCAACAAAGCCCTATCCTCAGCCCTTCTTTTAGGTTACTTAAAGTTGTTACTTTATTGCTATACATTTATGTGTACATGTTGGTGTGTAAGGGTGTGAGTGTGTATGTTCTAGGACAGCCAAGGTTACACAGAGAAACCAGTCTCAAACAGTAACAACAAACCCAAAAGTTATAGCTAAGACTAATGAAGTAATATGTTCTATGAAACATACTGCTATTTCCCAGTGGCTCTGTCTAAGCATGGCTTAGAGAAGGGAGAAGCTGAGCTTGGAGGCCCCAGCTCAGAACAGGGGGATTCTTCCATCTACAGTGAGAGGAATCACCTGGCTGATAAGGCACTAACTGAACTGAGGTGGGGTGAACTGCAAGGCCCTCCCTGCACGGGTGCTGACCAGGCAACACCAGCGTACAAATGCAAGTCAGGTACTCACTGTTTTCCGCCATAGAATTGCACGATACTGAGGGACACGCTGATTATTCTGGTCAGACAAGGTGACAGACAAGAAGAAGGGCTCTTCTCTGCATCATTTCCAATGTAATTCTGATGGACTAGAGAAGAGACAGTCGGTGAGGACCCAGCTGGTTCCTCAAGCAGGAGTGACCAGCCCTCACATGCCATCCCAAGGCTGACCTGGGTAGGTCTGACCACCAATCGTGCACCCACTTCCCTCTACAGCAAGTGCTCAGAAATGAACATGTGATTCATGCTGGCTGAGGCAGGATAAGAAATCTGCCAAGAGCCTTATGGAAAGGCTTCCCACTCTGAAGATGGCCCCTCTTCTGGATGTTGTAGTGTCAGGTCATGTCTGGAGCTGCTGCAGCCATTGTATGGTCATAAGGAGGGCAAAGCCATCACACTGGATGCTGGTGGCATTCAAACTCACAGCAACCCTTTGCTGTGAAGCCAATGCTGTGGGCACTCCATGCACAGCCACAGGAAGATGCCTGGTATAGTTCTGTCTTGGTGAATGCTTTTATATCTCCCACCCACCTAAGTAACCCTGCCTGGCCACACTGAACTTTTTACAATAATACTGTAACAGTTTTCCTTGTGCAGCACATTGGTGTGTATGTGTGTGTGTGTGTTGCACAAACATGGATTCGTGGGTGTGCATGCCTGTCTGCACACTTAGGAAGCTAAGAGAGGCTACTGGGTGTCTTCCTTCACTGCTCTCAGCTTTACTGCCTTGCGACAGATCTCTCACTTAACTGGATAGTCTCCACTTTGGCCAGGTTACCTGGCCAGTGAGCTCCTAGTATCTATCTATGTTTGTCTTTACAGTGTTGTATTGCAGGCATGCTCAGCCATGCCCAGATTTTTTTACACAGGGCTGGGGATTTGAACTCAGGTTGTCATGTTGCAGTGCAATCACTCTTGCCATCTGAGCCCTGTAACTGGTTTTTAAAAAGACATCACTCTCATTTCCTGGCTTGAGCATCAAGTTCCACAATGGATGCCCCATGGCACATCTCTGACATTTCAAATTTCATCAGTTACTCTTCCTCCATTCCCAGTCCTGCTCTCTGTCTTTCCATGTGCTCTCTCTAAATGTAGTCTAAAACCTTTAAGCAACTGAGCGCTTGGAATGTGTTAGGCACCAAGTTTTGTGTTATTCTTGGACATCTCATTGAAAGCTTTGTTTAGACCTATAGGGAAGGACTAGAAACAACCACTTTACAGATAGAGACGCCAAGTCCCAGTCCCAAGGCTAATGAGAGCAGAACCAAGTTGCAAACCTGGTCCATAGGCTCCATGAGGGCAGGGGGCATGGTTCACTTTGCACTGCACCTCACACCTACATATACTGTCCACCAGATAAATACTTGTCATTGGTGACTGAATGTGACAGAGCCCGCAGTTTTATGGCCAAGAGGTTGCTCAGGAAACCATTGTTCTCCTTCATGGTCTCAAATGAAATGTTTAACACTTATGCAGATAGGGTACTGACCTTGCTAAGTTGAAGCCTTTTATCCATCCTGAAAATTCTTATCTATCAAAGGACTCATTCCTATGAGCTAATTCCCTCTTAACCAGGGATTAAAACAGCATCAAAACCCCAACCCCTACAGCACTCCTCACAAGAGACCAACCCACAATCAAGAAAGCTCTGAGTTGAAGCTTTTAGCCCACGCAAGTCACTCTTGACCTTACTGTGCAGTGCTCTGACGCTGTTGTCCTGAATTATTTCATTGCACTCATACACGGCGTTTGAAATTATTATGCAGGTTTTAACATCATTTCTTCCCCCAGTCACCACAAGGACATAATTACCTTGTCCTAAAAAGTACTTGAAATACCACCGGGTGTGGTACTCTGGGTTTTCTAAGTGCACGTCTGTCCTTCGCCAAGTGCCTGGCAGAGCAGCTGCATGCTGTACGGAACAAAGCAGAGCTGTGTCATTAAAACGTGCACTCAGAAAGAGAACATGAAGCTAGCAATAAACCAGAAACTCAGGAACCAGGGCAAAGAAAGTCAGCATTAAAAGCCCACACATAAGGGCTGTAACCACATGGTCTCACCAGCAATGGGCCCAGTGTAAAGTCATATCACAGAAACAGTCTAGAAATCTTCAGGGTGCAGGAGTAAAAATGAGGGAACTCAGTTCTAACAGGTGTAAAGTTTTCTCTTCTCTGGTGTATGGCATCTGGATACCTGGGAATTGGTGTCCCCTAGGCACCATTCTTGCTACCCTATTGCCAACACATTTCATCCAGAGGACATTTGTTAGCACCTTACTCAAGTTCATTTGCTTTCTAGAATGTGAAATGCACCTTAACAATTACCTAGTTGGTGTGTAAATATGGACAAACAGAATGAATAACCCTATTGAAACACAGTCATTATTAATGCTTTGCTTGTGTGATGATTAATCCTAGTTGCCAACCTGACTGGATCTGAAATCAACTAAGAGGAAAGCCACTGGGCACATCTGTAAGAGTTTACTTGACTAGGTTGTCTGAAGTGGGAAGAACCACCCACAAATGTGGGTCATACTTTCTGGTGGAGGCCTGAGGAAAAAGACTTTTTATACTTCGTATTGGATCCACTACCTTGCTGCTGCCCACACTGCTGCTGCCGCCTCTGTTATTCTTTGCTGATATCAGAACACTGAAGACCAGTGGATCTCCAGCAATCCTCCAGGCCTTCAGCATCAGAGGGGACGGCTTGAGGTATCCGTCCTTGTGGACCAGGTAGCTACTGATTGTCATCCTTTCCAGTAGGAAGACAGCCACCATTGGAGTATTAGACATACCGTGTAAGCTGAGCTAACAAATCTCCTTTTCATAGATATTCATCCCATCACTTCTCTTGCTTTAGAGAACCCAGTTAACAGCTGAGACTGCCTCCACCATCCACACACACAGCTATTTGTTCTTTCTTTATCTCCGCCCCACTTTTTCAAGACAGGGTTTCTCTGTGTAGCCCTGGCTGTCCTGCATTCATTCTGTAGACCAGGCTGGCCTTGAACTAGAAATCTGCCTGCCTCTGCCTCAGAGCGCTGGGATTAAAGATGTGCACAACCAACACCTGGCTTGTTTTTTTTTTTTAACAACATGGAATCATACCAAATCACGCAGTTTGAAGGATTTACTTTCCACTTAATATGTTTACACACACACACACACACACACACACACACACACACACAAGGAGAGAAGAGAGAGAGAGAGAGAAGAGAGAGAGAGAGAGAGAGAAGGGAGAGAGAAGGGAGAGAGAAGAAAGAAATATCAGGGTATTTCTTTGTTTTTGTTTTGTTTTTGAGACAGGGTCCTGGAACTGCTATGTAGACCAGGCTGGTGCCCTGGACTCACAGAACTCCTCCTACCTCTGCTTCCCAAGTACTGGGATTAAAGGTATATGCCACCACACCTGACTATCAGTTTTTAAAGGGAAATAATGTTTAGTCTACCTATTAGATAAAGGAACACAAATATAAACACATTAAGATTACATCTTTGCTATTAAATTGTTAAGAAGAAATGCCAAGTATAGGGACACCAGTGTGTGTGTGTGTGTGTGTGTGGGGAGACCAAGGGGCATCTTACGATGTTCTGTCCTATCACCCTCTAACTATTCTTCTGAGGAAGGATCTCTCCTTGAACATGCTTGCATTTCTCATCTAGGCTGCAAGTTATCACGCCCCAGTGACCTCCTGTCATCCATAGGTGCCTATCTGATTGGTGAGTGCTGAGATCCAAACCCTGGTCATCATGATTGTGCAGCAGATACTCTTAAACAACAACCTCCACCCAGCTGATGCCTGTTCTGAATGGTATCCGTACTCCCCCTGAACACCTATGCTCCGTGCCATTCCCTTCCCCACATCCTGCCTTTTTGTGTTTATAACCCCTGTGTGAATAAGTAAATTATGGTATGATTTAAATAATTAAATAAATTAATTAATTAAACACACATCTCTTCCTGAGCCACTGAAGACTCAATTGCACAAGTAAAATCTCTTTATCCCTAAAAACGTCCGTATATATTTCTCAGGAAAAGGGGTCTTTTCTTTTATACTAGAACATAGTCTTTTTACTGGTGCTGGAGTTTGAACCTTGATCCTTCTATATGCTAGGCAGACACTCAACCATTGAGCTACATCACCAGACCTGCAATTCAGGTTTATCAGTTTCCTAAAGTGAACATCTTATAATATATTATCATCTGTATTCCACACTTGTCAACTATACTCAATGCAGATGAAAGCTCCCGGCTTCAGCACATGATCATTTTGTTGCTGGGTCTCATTTAGATTCTCTTCATAACACTTTCAGATTTTTGTCTTCTGTGACACTGGCATTTTGAAGCACATCATGTCCTCCCTTCCTTGCTTTTTCAGTAAAGCACTCTCTATCTTATGGCTGTCTGATCCTTCTTCACAAACAGATCCAGGGTCTGCGAACCCAGCCAGAACAGCACGTGGGTAAGGCGTGTCCTCAGCTCATCTAGATAAACCTACTTAAGCTGCCTATGTGCTCCCTGTTGGAGAGGTTAAGTGTGAGCACCTTACGGTGTGACCTTTCGGGGGTGACTTGGCTTGTGTTCCTTGGAGGATTCCTGCGTGATTCATTAGCTGCAGTCACTTGTCTTTCACCATGAGGCCTGGCAGCACTCGTGCTCCACAAATCCTTCCATTATGCAACCAGGTACATGCAGCTAAGGCATGATCCTGGGGCACACTGGCCAGCCTTAGGTCTCAACCTACCCAACGAAGGGGCACCCAGGCCAGGGAGCTGGCTTCAGCCACTCAGACTCCAGAGAGGTTGGTGTCATGGTTTCAAGGCCCTAGACCCTAGAGAGCTCCAAGAGAGCTTTGAGAGAACTCTGGGACCGCAGCATAGGCTTTGGGAGCTCCCAGCCTCCAGGTGCAAAAAGCAGAGAGGCTCCTTTTGAGCAGAGCCTCAGCTCACTGCTCTCAAATGCCTTGCAATGTGTGCCTCTGGCTCTGAACAACATGCTTCCCCAGAGCTCTCTAGCTAGAGTCTGTGACTCTTCTCCATTTTTCCTTCCTTTTCTCTTTCCTCTCTCTCTTTCTCCTCTTCCCTTTTTTCTCCCCTCCCTCCCTTCAGCACTGAGGACCAAAGCCATGTCCTCCTGCATTTGAACAAGCATGCAAGTAATTCTGGTAACAATGACCCTTGGTCTATAGACAATGGTCTATACCAGAGATTTAACACTACAGAGTTTATGAAACCTGATGCTGGGTCAGCTCTCTAATGTAGTACAAATCCTATGTATCTGTACTATAAATTATGTTTAAAATGTTTTCCCTTTATCATAGTCTATGTTTTATACATTTAAAAACAAAACTCTGAGAGGGGCTTACAGGCTTAACTGCCAAAACCTTTGAAGTTCCTGCCTTGGACCACACATGCCCTTCCTGGGTATCCCAGGGCTGAGCATGGCAACTGCAGAACAGAAGAATCCAGGGAGAGGCAGGGCTGTGAGCAATGACTTATTGCATACCTCTACTGAGCCAGCTGGTAATGGTGAGGTTGTTTTTAAGGACTAAAAAGTTATTTCACATGTATCTTCACTGAATACCTACCTGAAATGGGGGAGGGGGGCTAGTATCCAAAAGTGTGTCTCACGGAACCAGACACCATCTCTCCCTTGTTAAATGCACACAATGAGGAGAGACAAGAGTGCACATAAGAATTGACAAAAGAAATGGAGAACAAAGCAGCCTTTGTCCTCTAATGCTGGAGCTACAGGCACATGCAGCCATGGCTTTGGTGTGGGTGTTTGGGATTAGGACTTGGGTTCATGTTTGCAGAGAAAGTGCTCTTACCCCCTGAGCACTTCTCTAGTCCAACTTCATTCTATCTAACAGAATACAATTCTGCAATTAAGCATTCCAGTGTGCAGCTGGACTGTAACTCGCAATCAGTCTCTAGGATAGAAATTAGGGTTGTTCTGGGTCTTCCCCTATTTTAAGTATTGATATAATACCCCAAGAAGAATTGCTAGGCAGATGACACATTTGTTATTATTAACTGCTCTTCCCCTAAATTGGGTTTTCACATCCCCAAAACAGTACACAACCTTCTTGTGCTGACAAAGGTAAGCATGTGAAGAGCTAGAAGGCTGTCCTCTCTGTTTTGCCATCAACTAACTGACATAAGTGGGAGCAGGGGGGGGAGTCTCCCGTGGTCCACCCGGGGCAATGCTCGTTTTAATTAATAATTGGAACGAGCATGCAGATGGCAGGACAAACTCATCTGAAGGAGCCGTAAAGCTGCTCAGTGGGGGAGCTAATAGGACAGGTGACAGAATCAAGATGTCACAAAACTCCTGACAATTAGTAATGTGGGATGTGTTAATGAGATTACACTCAATGTGGACTATGCAAAACCTTGTGCTTAAGTATAAAACGAGACCAGGTGCTGCAGAGCAGGGCCATCTCTACCCTACTCAGCAGAAAACTGACTCAGAGACAGGAAATCACATTAGTAATAGGCTGAGATTTAAATCCTAACACCATCTCAACCACACTCTGATGCTGCCTTGAGTCTCAGCAACAGTCTCCTGAGCTCGACTGTCAGACAGAGGCTTGCAGTTCTCAGAGGAACTCCTGTAAGGAACGGCTGGGCCCTTCTTCTACTGCTCTGTGGGGCATACCCAGTGTCCTGCATTAAGCTCCAAGGACTTAAGTTTAAAAGGCTCTTGGTCATGAGAACAGCGTAATGGTACAGCACTTTCCTAGAATGAATGAGGCCCTGGGATTGTTCTCAGCACTGAGAAGAGACTGTAATATTATAAAATGTCTATTTGGATGTGCTAATTGCCCTTATTTGATAACTCTATGAGATATGTATGTATTGAAAGTTTACATTGTGTGACTGGGGATGTAGCGCAGGCAAAGAGCTTACTTACTATTCATGAAACCCTGAGTCTGATACCCAGCACTGCATGAACTGTCATGGCGGTGCATGCATGCCTGTAATCCCAATGTTCTGAGGACATGGAGGCAGGAGGTCTCATCCTTAGAGAAACTGAGATTGATTAAAGAGGCTGTGGGTTCTTCTCCAGGCTGCTGGGGGCAGAGCAGTACCATGTGTCTACTTGATTTTATGATGATTTTTTGAAAAAAATATGTAAAAGTACCAGCACCTTCTATGACCCCATTGATGGTATTACCCCTTCATGTCTGCTTTGTGCAAAGCTCTGGAAAATTCTTATTTGTCCCTTCCAGGGCTCAGTTAGACAACTCATCTGCACTCATGGGGTTTCTGTCCACTGCCACAGCTGAGTGCTTGGTGGTGATACAGGAACTGGGCATCCTTACCTCATCTGTAGAGCCATTTTCCACCCGGAATCTTCCTGCTCTTTGGATGGCTCCATCAGCATCACTAGAGATGAGCTGGGGGAAAGAACATTCAGTTAGTAGCTGGCCTCCATTTGAGAAGTTCCCAAGTCTCCCTCCTCGAAGTGGCCCATCTACCAACACTAATGGTGATCAACCTAGAAACACTCTCTGGAACCTAAGGCCTTAGGAGTCTGAGAGCAAGTCCACCTAGAGGGAACATTTTCCTAAACTGAAAAACATTAAAGCTATGATCCATGGACAAACAGTCTTGATCCATATCACATGTGGACAAACAGCAGCTCGCAGATGGCAGACGCTGAAGCCAAGCCCCAAGCTCAGCCACCTTCCCAGGAAAGCCTAGAGAACAATTAGTGGCTGGCACAGACTCAAGGTGTAACCATCAGAGAAAGCTCTTGGGCTTCATTCAGTTCTAAACAGTTTCTGGAAGGCCAATGTGGCCCTTTTAAGGCCAGCTGTGTGCAGCTTGCCAGTAGACTGCCTTTAGGGAGCTCGGTGCTAGAGAGTGGTGAGCAGAAAGGAGGCTGGAGCTTGGCCTGGTGGTCCTTAAGCTACTCTCAAGACTCTTCCTTCCAGCCTTCTAGAAGCAACATGGAAAAACGGTGCATATATGGTTTTCAACTGTTAAAATCTCCCTTCAGTTTATAGCAAGGTCTGCCAACAATGTCCACATCCAAATGTATCAGAACACATTCCCCGCCCAGGGGGTCCTTCTCCCCTCTAACTCATGCTCGCTCTCACACCAGAGTATAACCTCTTATGATTGCTACTTATACTTTTACCTTTGTTTAAAAGACATGAAAGTGTGAAATAAAGGATAAATTTTCAGAACCACCCACACAAGCAAATTTTACCATATTAAAGGATCTGAAAGAAAGATTGGAATATTTTTCTCATGGTAAATTTGAAAATAGAAGGCAGGGGGATCTTTGAGTTCAAGATCAAATCCACGGGGAAGCCAGCCAATCACTCTGCCAGTGCTCTGTGTGTCAAGCCAGCCCAAGCCAGGGTTCCACTGGAGAGGACATTTGGAAGCTCTAAGTGGGGATTCACATGGATTCTTCTTATGCTGCCTGTTTCCTTTTGGCCATCACAAACCTAAGTGTGCTAACAGCTCTATCAATGAGTTCCATGAGTCCTTCTAGCAAACTATAAAAATGAAGGGCACTCAGGGCACAAACTGTGCGGATGGGATCAGAAGGAAGGGAGAGCTTGAGTACTGACTTTCTCTGAGGCCAGTTCTGAACTGTCAGTGAAAGGGCCTGAGAGATGGTTCAGTGAGGAGACCCATTTACTAAGCCAGCCTGGCAACCTGAGATTGGTTCCCAGAAGGTACATAAAGGGAGAAAAAGAGATTTTACAGAGTTGTTGTCTAGCCTCCTGTCCACACATATATACCAAGGCATGTGTCTCCACACACAAACACACAATGTAGTAATGAAGTACAAGTGAAAGACAAGGTTAGGTCTTCAGGGACAGTGGACACCCACTCACGGTTAAAAGTACAGGGAACATCAGAGAGGCCATGAGTATGGAGATGCTGCTGCAGGCTGTAGCAGGGGCTTGGGATGAAGTATCTGGGGGCCACATCAAAACACGGAAGGAGCAGAGTGCCACAGTCAGTTCACAATGTCACAGTCAAGTTCACAGTCAGTTCACAGGGTTAGAAGAAGGAAATCTAAGTTGGTAAAGTCCTGGCCACATGAACCTCATGGAAGACTTGGGAGAAGAGCCTTCATGATTCACCCATATGTCCAAGAATGAACATAAACAATATTTCCCACTACATCCCCAACACTGCCAAGCACGGGCAACTGTGTACTTTCCCTTTGCTGTGATTAGAACAAGAGGCATAAAGCTTGTCTCAGTTCGAGAAGTCTGAGAAGAAAGGAAGAACACACTTCACTATTTAATAGTTGGGAAAGAGTTAGTTCCCTCTGAACTCAGGGTCATGAAATCCAGAAAGAGACTTGACTCAGACTCTTGCGCCCTTACCGGCATGGCTGCAGCTGCCTCTTAACCGACCCAGTCTCATACAGCCTTGCTTCCTTCCAACCCTGCTTCCATGCAGTGGCTGGTAGATTGATAAATCCCAAGTGTTTGTGGCCCACAGTGCCACCTCTCTGTCATCTCTCCTCTTCTGTCATTTCTAAGCTACTGCTCTCGACCTAGATGGCTAGGCCCCTCCTTCCGATCCACCCAAATTCCAAGATGCCTTCCCTGACCTCTTGCCTGGGCAAAGAACCACTCAGCAAAGCTGTGCTTTCTACTATTTCCAGTGATTACTTGATTCACTGGGTCTCTCCTTGGGCACACCCTTTGTTTCTTAATAAGCTCCATGAGCTTATTCATCTGTGGTCACCACAGCATCTGCAGAGCTAAGCCCTCTGTGTGCTGTAGAGTAGGATTTATTGGGCATCTGTAAACAACAGATGAAGGCTGAGATCCTATGGAAAATGGGGCTGGTCCCTGGAAGGCATAGTAGGCTTGTTAATCATGTGAAAAATGTCAGTCTACTGGTTGATCACACAGGAAAAAACAAAGAGAAGGAAGAGCCAAGCAACCCTAATCAACAAGTGCAGGGTGAAGTCAGCCTGGAGAGTCCCTAATAGACTCTTGTTGGCTTAAACAAATGCCACTGAGCATGTTCTAAAGGGGCTTCCCAGACAGACCAAGGTGGAGCACTAGCTGGGAAGGAGGTTGTTCTAGTGACATGCAGGCTGGATGCACAGCGGCAGTCCCAGTGAGACCCACTCTGTCCCCATTCTATAGTTGTCTAGGACCTATAAAGACTGTCACACTGGATAATGAAGAGCAGAGTGCCCCAGATAACTAAAGGACCAAACCCCCAACATTACAGAAAAAAATCTTTTACCACAGAAGAAATGCTGTTGCCAGGTAGCCTTCCTTATCTAATTACTCCTCACAGACATCTGCTCTGGCCTATTAAAAGCACAGAAAAACCTGGCTGGCACAGAAAATCAACACTAAGTATTTTGTTAAAAGATTGGACTCGGTATTCCCCAGAACCCATTAGAATGTCCATAGCACAAACCCATAAGTCCTCTCTTCCAATCTATCCCAGGGGCACAGTGGTCTATGTGCTATAAGGTCCACTTCCTTCCAAAATGCCATAGTCATATTTGGACACAAGGCTGGACTTCGTTTCATGAGATAGCTCATCACTTGACTTGATTGTCTCCATCAGCAGGCATACAGAAGCCCTGTGTGGCATGTACAGAAACACCCTCAAGAGGTGTATGCCTTTCCCTGGCCCCTTTCCTTGACTCTAGCAATAACCCCAGAGATTGGAGAGGCCACAGAATCCCATACAAAGATGGGAGAATCATCCTGAGTCTGAGTGTGGGGAGAATGGCCACCAGTCACTCACAGTAGGCTAGCTGTGTGTGAGGGAGAATGAACTCATCAGATCTTGCTTCACTGTTCTTCTGTCTGTAAGGGGGAAATCACCCTGCAATAAGTTCACCATTCAAAACACAGAAACTGACCTGAAGCATCAGAACATGTGTATTTAAAGAATAAAGAGCATAATGGGCTTTGCTATGTAGCCCAAGCTATCTCTGAATTTATGAACCTCCTGCCTCAACCATGTGAGTGCCAGGACTACAAGTATGTACCTCCACAGCTGCTCATGAGTGTACAACTTCTCAATGTACTTATTCAGCTTTAAAATATGAAGCTAATATTGAACAATCCTATAAAGTACCATATAAGAATAAAATTCTGGAAACTCCTATAAAACTGTATAGATCCTATTTCAGTATAATGCAACTGAAGAAGAGATTCAGTTTAAAGAGTAAAGCAACTGGAAATTCAATACCTACATTGGAGGAATAGCAAACCTGCGTATTACTTAAATAGTGAGGACAATGAGGGCAGCCACAACATGCAGTGTCACAGATATCTTCATTATAAGAAAACTCACATTCTGAAGCCATTAAACAGGAAGGATGAGAGCAGGGACTTAGGCATTTGCTTCTAGAAGATATGACAACAAATTGCAGAGCACAGCCAGGGCAGGGAGGACAGGGGCCAGAAAAGGTTAGAGAACAAAATGCAGGGTGAGAAGGAAGAGAAGTGACAGCTTAAGGTGACCACTACAAAGCAAAGGACTGGTGGGTGTGGCAGGATACTCCTATCATCCCAGCTTGGAAACTGAGGCAGGACGATCAAGGCACCATCCTCAACTACAATAACTCCTGCTTACAAAGGAAGACAGATGTGCCCTGCCAAAGTGAAGAAAATACAATCACCAAAAAGAAAGGCTGATTTTAATGAGATGGACATTAAATCTAGGTGAACAGTGAGAATCAAGAGGAGAAAGAAATTCAAATATGTCAATAACTGTAAAAACTAAAGATGCCGGCTATCAGGACACTACCACAGAGGTGGCCTGGCTCTTCTGAGGAGGAGCCTAGTGCTCACACACTGCAATGTGCTGGGTCAGGGCATGTCAATGACACAGAAAGCAGGGTTGCTTTCTTAGGAAAGAGCTTGCCGATCAGGGTAAGTGAGTCAATGTATTTATTACATGTTTGTTTTCAGAAAGAGTCCATCTAAACAATATCCATTTGCAAAATTAAAAAAAAATAATTTAAAAGAAAATAAAACAGAAAAAATATTATTAAGTATCATTTAATAAAAATGTTATTAGTTTTATATTAAAGGCAATTAAATGACAATCTTCTTAAAAATTAATGCAAATATGTACTTCCTCAAAACCAAACTCATCTCCGTTCTGCTTAGCTGCTCTGACTCTCTGGGCTGGGCTTCTGTTCCTCAGCAGCTCATGGTTCCTGTGTGGCCTGCACTGTGCCCTTGGCATTCAAGTGTACAACCATAGGAACACATTACACTTAGAAAAAAACAAATTTCCAAAAGGTTATGTAAAGAACATCTTTAAAAATAGTGTTTCATCTTTCCCCTCCATTCTTTGCCCAGGCTGACCAGCTCAAATCCAAGTTTCATATTTGTTGGTTCTGTACCTGAGGGTGGGGTGGGGAAGTTCATCTGTGCTCCACATCTCTAACATGAAGACAACAAAAGCTAGAGGCAAGAGATTCAAGTTCAAGGTCAGCCTGGGCTACATGGAGAGTTTGGAACCAGCCTGGGCTACTTAGAGAGACTTAAAAAAAAGTACTGTGTATGAGTAAAACAGATGAAGATTCTATCTGCATCTATGTGTGCAGAGAGAATTCAATAGTGTAAAATGTGTAATGAGCCCAGAATGGTCCCTGGACATAATAGGTATGCAACAAATACTATACTACTATATTACATGTTATTATGATAACAGTTAATATAAGATCTTCTGATTGCTATTAAAGCACTAATTATTGTATTGCTGATGAAACTGTCTTAATGCTCCATTCAAAATCTTGGAAAATCTGTTTAAACATTGGTATATTTGGCAGAAAGAAATGGCAAGAGCACATTTTCAGGACCTGTACTGATGGCTACATTAACAAAGATAAATGCAGCCTGGTTCTTGCTCTAGAGGACCTTGATGCTATGGGGATGTGAGAGGGACAAAGGTGTATAAACAGATAAATCACACTCAACCTGGTTAAATGCCATAACAACAGAAGCCAGCATAGGGTGCTGTCTAGAGGAGGTCAGAGGAAATGGAGACTAGCTCTGCCTGAGGGAGCTTTGGAAGGTTCCAGTGATATAATGCAATTTATTCTTCAGCTCTAATGCAATTTATTCTAGTACAGGATCTCTGAGTAATGATTTTCAATATACCCAGGCTTATAAAACTGTAAATATTGGTCTAGAAAGCAGACTCCTTTGAAGTTATATATGCAAATCATACAAACTCTATACACATACCTTGCTTAGAAAGTATTCAGAAGGGAACAAAGCTTTAGTTCTGTATCAATAGAAGAGTAGAGTCTGCAATATAGCTCAGTCCTGGGGTCTATCTCCAGCAGTATCAATACACATAAATGAAAAGGGTGGGAACAGGCAGGAAGGTAGCCAGATGGAGCCATGCTGCAGCTGTGTGTGGTGCTGTGTGGCTCATCTCCTGATCTGTTGTGTCTCACTTCCAGTGTGTGTACACTGCATGCAGAAAGGGGTAAAGGACACGCTCTGGGGGGGAGTCTCCTCTGGCTGTCTCCTTGCTGTTGGACCTGTTCCGCTGGGACAGGAGACAACGCAGCAATGTGGGAAGCCTGGCAGCCAGGGAGCTCAACAGCCTGGTGTTTCACTAAGGCACCCTTGAGTCTATGGAGAGATTCCAGGGAGACAAAGGAATCACAGGGAAGCTCACAGGCCAGCTAGCCTGGAGCTCACAGTACAGTGGCAAAACCCAAGGAGATGGCTTCAACATGCTTGTTGTGTCCGTATACAAATACTTAAAAAGTTGGGGTGATCTTTTCATTACATTCTTACTTACTAGCACTTCTATTTTTCTTCAAGAAAACAGTAGGCAAGATGGAGAGAGAGCTCTTTTCTAACCACTTACAAAGAGAACTTGGAAGAATGGTAAAGGGATTCTGCAGAGCTGAGGGGTCAAGGGCCTGAGAAAGAAGTTTGCCCAGAGGATGATGTTTTGAGAAGCAAGTTGGAAGCTTCTCTGTGCAGAAGCTTCATTACCACCAAGAGTAGAGCAGGCAGGCCAAAGTGAGATTCAGCAGGCTGGTATGGAGGATACCCTGGTACCCACTATGTACTTGTAGAATTCAAATCACATCAGATATTGGGATCCAAGGTTGTGGAGGGAAGGTGTGAGCCCAAAGGTCTGACAGAAGTCACAGCTTCATGGCCTTGGTCATCTCCTCGATGGTGCTTTGTCAGGCTCAAAAGATCTTCAGTTAATATGCCTAAGGCCAACAGATCATTTATTGCTTAGGGAACTTGCCCCTGAAGTCACATTCACAGACAATCTATCTGTGTGATCACAAACTCTTTCAAGGGTCAGTTGCCTTGAGACACAAATGGCTTGATGATTTGATCACCTGGTAAACACAGCACAATCTGCCTGAGGGTCAGGTACTGGAGGCATCTGCTGCTTGAAAATGTTCCAAAGAAGCAAATAAGGAGCCAGGACTAAGAAAGGACCACTGTGTTACCAGAGATGGTGACAAGGATGAGCAGGTCAACAAGCTTATCAGGGGATGAACTAAGGAGTCATGAGGTCTCTCTAGTTAATGAACAGTGACTACTCACAAGCTGAAAAGAAAACAATAGAAAAGTGGCTTTCGATGGCTGGCATTTTCTCAAGCTTTTGTAGGGAGCTGAGCAAACACTCTATACTCCTTTTCCAACCAAAGTCCCTGTTCTATGTGACTTCTAGAGCCACTGGATGAGATCAGCACAGAAGAAGGCCCTGTCTGCCCCCACCCCACTGCAAACTGCTACAGGACAAATACCAACTAGATGGTGGAAGTTATGAGGAAGCTTTGTGTAAGCTGTTTGTGCAGCTGCTTGGATCAGAGAAGCTCTAGTCCAAGAGGCCAGTGATGTCTGAGGGCTAGGTAGATATTCTGAATGCAGAAGATACAAGGTCTGAAGAGCTGCTTTGTTTTGCTTGAGGGTTGTAGGAAGAAAAACAATACAACAACCCTGTAACAGAGCCATGAAGACACGTGACCTCCAATCCTAAAATAAAATGGAAGCATGTGTGCCTTAACTACTCTTTACTATAAAACTGTAGCGAAGCAGTCATTCCCTGAGGCAGACAGAGGACATGCTCTCTTTATAACAGCATGCTTTGTAGCACACAAAGCCCATGCTCATGGATAGGACAGGAGGCTTCCAGTAACCTCAAATGGACGATGAAAGGCTTTCTTGGGGGAAAGGAAACAAAACAGTTTTTTAAAACCTAAACATCAAACCTAGGAGCAATTGTGCTTGCTTGTATTTCCTGCCTCATGGGAGGACAGGGCTGGAGGATCAGGAGTTTGAGGTCAGCTTGGGCAATACAGTGAGACCCTGTTTCTTACAAAGTAAAAGAAAAGTGAAGCAGGAGTGAGCCTCAATTTAGATGCTGAGCAGAGCATGAAAAGGGACAGATTGAACCAGAAGCTGGGAGAAAGGAGAGCTGCATGAGCCCAGGAGCGGGGTGGGATAGGAAATGCCGCTCTCTTTTTTAACTCTGGGAGTGGAACTCAGGACCTTGTAATTATGCAGCAAGCACTTTATGAAGTTATTTCCATGGCACCTTGATTTTTATTGTAAAGGTCACAGCCAACAAATGAAATTAGACATAAATAAGAAATAAGAGATCTAGAGAGGAGATAATGCTGTTGGTGGAAGAGTATCCATTATTCAAAAGATGACACTTGTTTTTAAGTACAGAAGAAGAATAAAATAAAGAAGTCTATTTTGTATGTTAATGTAATTGCTAAAGAGACACACGCTAAGTCTTCACAGTGACTACCTGCAGGCTACCGTAGGATGTTAAAGATGGACTTCATTGTCTTCTCTGTGCTTTTCAGTTATTTCAAACTCTCCTATAGCCAGCATATATTCTTTTTCGAACCACAGAAGGATATTAAGAAGCAATCCACTTTTTATACCCATATGCATATACACAAAAGTAAAAAATACTATAAAATGTAACTGAAAGAAATGCCAGACACTGGATTTTTAGCAGAACTCTAGCCACTATATGGACATCTGGCAGCGAGCTTGGAGCTTGCTGTGGGTACAATGAAAAAGTGGTCCCCATGCTAGGCAAGTCAAAGAATATCTGCAAATAATTACAAGGTAAAATATGACTAGCATCCTGGAGAAATGCATAGACATATAAGGTTCTAGAGAGTAGAAGATGAGTGGTCCATTAAGGCAGACAGGGAAGGATGCACAAAAGAGCTGAGGCTTGGCAGAGGCACACGGAGAAGAACATTCTAGAAGGATGGGAGAGTATGAGGAGATCTGTGAGGCTGTGATAGTCACAGGTAGAGGACTGTTTGTTGGATCCTGGGCCCATGAGCTAAGGCTCAATGGTGAATAAGAGCAGGTTGTAGAATCCCTGGAACGTGAACTTTATGCCTAGGAGCATGACGTTAAGGGCCTGATGGTGGTCCCTGTTTGGCCAAAAGCATCAGGATATTGCTAGAACCATACGTGAGGGCAAGCACACTGTACAGCAATAAGGAAATCAAAGCCCTGCACTTCCTGTTAATGCCAGCTGAGGGTTCAGTCAAACGAGATCTCATCTTATCCAGAACCTTTGAATAGAATCTTTTAAGTCAGGGGAGCCAGAAAAAAATGCCAGGTCAAAGAAAGAGGAAATGAAACAGATGGCACCCAAAAAGCAGTGTGAGAAGCATGTTTCTGTCTGTTCTTACCCTACCTCTGCCGGAGAGCAGGCAAGGCATACTCAAGGAAGTAAATGTCACTTTCAAAATGGAATCCCCTAAAAATGCCAGTCTACTCCAGACACAGTAAATTGGGAAACAGAGTTGAAACACATTGTTGTTAGGTATTATAAAGTTTAAGGGGTACTAGGACAAGGTAAGATCATAGTATTTTGTCTTTTATTAAAGATCTACTTTTTATTTTATTTATTTGTTTATTTATTTATTTGTGTGTGTGTGTGTGTGTGTGTGTGTGTGTGTGTATTGGTATGCAGGTGCTCCCAAAGGCCAGAAGAGGGTATCAGATCTGGAGTCCCAGGTAGCTAGCTGTAATCCACCCAGCATCACTGCTGGGAACTTAACTTGGATCCTCTGGAAGAACAGTAAGCACTCTTAACCAGTAAACCATATATCTCCAGCTCCAAGATCATAGCATTTTAAAGCAAATACAATCCATTGCAGATAAAGTATGTGTATGGGGGAGTGGGCAGCCTATCATTTACTATGTGACCTTGGGCAAGTTAGCTAGCCTTTCAGAATTGCAATAATGTCTTCTGTAAAATGGGGAGATCACCTCTGTGGGTCCTGTGAAATTTTAATTAGTTTGCATATACATAGCACCCAAAAGACCAATGGCATTGACTGTGAACACTGATGTGAATAGCAAGAAAGCCTTTGGTGCTCTAGTTAGGACCAGTTTGGGTGGGAGCGAGAAGGGCCACATCAAAAGAAGTGAGGAGAGGAGTCACCTCCTCCCTGTGACAACTGGGGTGTGGCTCAGAATGAGAACTCAGAGAATGGCTGAAATGTATTTCCCGACTGAAACTCCAGCTAGCGAGTCTATGGAGCCAGCTCAGTTTGAGCTGTCTGAGAGACTGTGACACAGCGGTAACTGCAACTGAGCAACTAAAAAGTGGAGGCCAAGAAGCACATGATCCCCCAGGACCTGCTTTTATTACGAGGGCAAAGTAATTCATTATAAACTATTATCCCTTCTAACAGTAACTGGGGTGTGAAACTGTGGGCCTTATCTGGTCCACCAGTCACAGTAGGAGACATTGGTTTTTTGGGTTTTTTGTTTTGTTTTGGTCATGATTTTTGCTAAATTTACTTAGTAGGTAAAAGCAGCATGGAAGTCTGTAACAAAGAGGCATTGAAGTTCCTGGAGTTGTGGAATGGGTATGTGTGCCCTGTGAGGACGATGCTATGCCCTGAGTCAGGAGAAAGCTGAAAGAAGAGGGTCTTGGCTTAACGGCACTAAGTCCCAAGATGCCTGCTAGAGGCAAGTTAATGGATGTGTGCAGTTCTGAGAGCCCACAGCTCTATTTTCAGAGTCCATGTGAAGACAGGCTGACAGAAGACATCTTCTGTCACCCAATTTTAACAGCACCATATGAAGTAAGAGAACAGTCATCACTCTCATGTCCATGGCACATTGTCAAGTTCTATGGATTTGATGGCAGACACCACACATGAACTCATAAGAGAACATGGGGCTTTTCTGAAACTTTCAGAACCGAAAACACTTTTTTTCCCATCAGAGCAGTGCACAAGGCAATCATATACTTCTGCCAAGTCAAAGATCTGCGTTCAGGGGCTGCAGAGGCAGCTCAGTGACTAAGAGCACTTTCTGCACTTGCAGAGGACCAGGGTTTGAGTCCCAGCAGCCACATGGGGCAGCTCACAGCCACCTGTAACTCCAGTTTCAGGGCACTGGACACCCTCTCTGGCTTCTGGAGGCTACTACATGCATATAGTACAGACAAGTAGGCACGCACACGTACACAAAAATCATTTTTTAAAATTTGCTTATAGTCACAACTGATGGTCCACACTGCTAAGCCCTGGCCACAGATCTACAAGTGGACACGGGCACGAGGTGGGCGTGTGAAGGACAGAACACACCAGGGCACATGATGGGGGAGGCCAAGGCTGCAACCAAACAGGTACTAGGAGAGACACATGAGAACTATGCCACAATCCAAGTGGGAAGTTGTCCTAGTTCATTTCTTATACTGAAGAATTAAACAAATAATCAAAGTGTTTGCAGTCTCTTATCTCAGGTTATGAATTATAAACTTGGACACGCAGACCACGATTTGAAAGTGTCTCTCAGGTAGAGCAGAGCACCATGGCCTACCACTGGAAAGGCCACAAAGCCAAAGAACACCATGAAGCTGAACGAGCCAGAGCCAGGGCTGAGCCAAGGTGTTGGGGAGCAGACAACAATGCAGAGGCTCAGAGCAGAGAACATGACCCGAGGAGGCAATCAGAGCACATAGGAGAGATCTGTGGCCTGGGGCAGAGCATGAGTGACACTCGGCCCATAGGGGCAGGGAGCAGGGAGAGTGGCAATCATATTGCCTGGACCTGCTGGCGTGGAGTTGACAGTCTTGAGGTTGGCATCATCTGGTATTCTTACATGGTGTGTGTGCAGCTCTGGTAGTCTTGTGCCCCAGTGATCCATGTCACTAACCAGGCCTTGGTGCTCAAGATGGTCAGGTGAGATGCTAAGTCTCATGTTTTGTTGGCCCTGGAAAAATGAGTCATAGAATTGTACTGTAGAGAAAAGTAGGGTGGCAGCAAGAGTCAAAGCCATTTTACACACCAGACAGGTGTTCGTGGGGGACAGAAAGACTATGCTGTTCAGGGCTAGATAAAGAAAATGCAGTTTTGTTTACATCTCACTTCATGTTTTAAAGAGGGTTTGAGGAAGCTTATGGAAATACATCTTATACAAAGGATAAAATTAGACACACAGCACAAGAGGGTAAGATTAGCATGTGTGTAATAGGAGGCAAGCCACAAAAGATAGCTCCGAGCTTCCTGGAAGCCACTGCAAATAGAGTGCAAAGCCCTTTAATATGCACTGTATATATGCAGTGCCCAGAGAGGCCAGAAGAGGGCGTTAGAGCCTTGGGAACTGGAATAACAATTGCGTCAGAATGTGAGCTGTAGTCTAAGACACAGACCTGGGTTTAAATGTTACTTCTGCCATGTGTTAGCTGTGGGTCCTCAGATCATTAGTGCATGGGACCCATTCAGGACTCACACATGTTTTCTAGGCATCTATAGGATGAGGCACAGCCATGCAACACCTACCTCATCTGGTTGTCCGTGAACATTCATTGTGCAACTGCATCTCGATGTTCAGCATAGCACATGGTAAGCATGCAATAAATGTTAGAACTAATAATAACTAAGTAAAGTCATAGCCACAACAGAAGACATCTGAAGGCCCCTCCAGTACTACTCTCAGAATTGAGATCTCTCAGGGAGCTGACCTGCTGCATAAGGCTCAGACACAAGTCAGATACACTGGAGAACATCTGCCCAGATGGGGATTTTAGTTGTAGAATGTTTAATTCTTGATATTCCTGAGGGAAATATGCTGTTACCTTCTCTAATTTCTCAGTTTGGTCATGCTATGTGGAATATGATTTTGCTCATAAAATTCCCACAATTTCCTCATAAACAGAAGGCATCATCAGCTCCAAACGGGGAACAAAATTGCTCTGTTAGGGATGCTGAACCAGCAGCTAAGTTCCTCATTAGCAAAGGATCGTCTCCATAGAACAGTCCCCTGAGTTGTAGTTTATATTTGTGCCTGAGCAAAAATACAAATGACTCCTCACCAAAATTTGAGAGCGGGCTGTGTGATAGCTTGGCCAGAAAAGTGCTTTCTAAGCAAGCATGGGGATCTGAGTTTGCTCCCCAGAAGTCATGTTCAAAAAGCAAGGCACCCAACTAGATGTCTTATGTCACCAAGTATGTCTCCAGTACTGACAATGGGTTACATCTTGCTGAGTCATTGGATGAAGGGGTCCCACAGACACCTACACCCCAAACATCATAGGCTATTGTTGAGGGTATTAGTTTTTCTTCCCACAACCTGGTGGTAAAGTTCTATCGCTGAAGACATTACTTAGTTATGTCTTTGAATATGGAGAAACTGATCTGGTGCTCAACTAAAGGCTGAATTCCTGCTGATTGCATTCATGGGACTGGAAGGTACTTTACACACTACTGGAGGGAGGGGAAAGTAATCTCATAGGTCTCTCTGACCTATGAGAGCAAGCAGTCCGCAGGATATACCAATATAATAGTGGTATATGGTATGGGCCTGACCAGCCACTGTGTATGTTTAATTTTGGATGTAAGGCCCATTTTGTGAAATGCAACCCATACCTGAATCGAGAATCCAAGACTGGATAGATCATGGGCCTAGGGAAAACCTACTACTGTTACTGTACTCAAGGAGCAGTGATAAAATGAGAGATACAACTATACAATGTGCAGAGAGTGAGGGGCTTCTCAGCCTTAAATGTATGTCTATCAAACCTCTCCCCTCAAGGCCAAGAAATATATATGGGGAAGGATAGAGGATTGGGCGACTCCAAGGAGCCAGTGTCTTCCAGACATGACAAGGTTGGGTGAAGCATATGTGACCTTACAGAGGCTGTGACTGTGTGCAAAAGACCTGCACAGATTCAAACCAGACAAAAACCCCGCACTGAGAAAAGGATGTAGACACAAAGTCCCACCCTTAACCAAGAAGCTACTTGCAACTGATACCTGCTGCAAAGGGAAAATCAGTTCTCTCCAATGGAGTGTCATTGGTATATCAACCACATTCTAGGGGAAGCCCCATGCCCAGTAATTGGTCTATACATGTCTTAGTCAGGGCTTCGAATCCTGCACAAACACCATGACCAAGAGGCAAGTTGGGGAGGAAAGGGTTTATTCAGCTTACACTTCCACATTGCTATTCATCACCAAAGGAAGTCAGAACTAGAACTCACACAGGGCAGGAACCAGGAGGCAGGAGCTGATGTAGAGGCTAGGGAGGGGTGCTGCTTACTGGCTTGCTTCCCCTGGCTTGCTCAGCTTGCTTTTCTATAGAACCCAGGACCACCAGCCCAGGGAATGGCACCACCCACAATGGGCTGGGCCCTCCCCCTTGATCACTAATTGAGAAAATGCCTTACAGCTGGATCTCATGGAGGCATTTCCTTTCTCTGTGATAACTCCAGCTTGTGTCAAGTTGACACACAAACCAGACAGTACAACACAAGATGAACTCCTGTTGTATGTGTGTTGTGTTTTGTGTGTGTGTGTGTACATGTGCATGCATGCATGCTTTCTGTTTTGTTTTGGTATATTTTGTCTTATTGAGGTTTTCACTTTAATTTTCACTTTTTGTTTTTGCTTTCTGACAGAAAGAGAAAGAAAGAACATGATGTTGGTAGGCAAGGAAATGAGGGAGAATCTGGCAGGAATTGGGGCACAGGAAGCTGCTCAAAATTTGTTTTCTGAAATTTTTATAACAACAGCAACAGTAATAATAAAAGCCGAGCACAGTGGTGTGTGCTTGTGTTCATTCCCACTTCTGAAGACACGTAGGTTGGAGGAATACGGGCCTTCCTGGCCAGGCAGCCTAGCCTACTTGTTGAGTTCCAGGACAAGTGAGAATCCCTGTCTTAAAAAGCAGTGTGGAACCTGAGGAATGCCACCTGATGTTGACCTCTGGCCCTGAGGATCTTCCAATATGAAAGTCTGCAGAGATTTGGAAGGGTTCATTGTCAACTATTCAGACAGCACACATGCCAGACATCCTTTGAGGCCACTCATATAAAGCCCTGCCACCTTTGGAGGAAACATCTCTCTGCTTCTTTCTTGCACAGAAGAGCAGCATACAGAGTGTGAGGTCACTCACTAAGACATGACACCAAAAGGAATGGACAACATTCATATCTATGCTAATCTAAGCTCACTTGCAGATGGTGACTTCCCAGCAGCATCAAGAGGCAGGGGTGCATGACAGCCTGCAGCTAGACTGCAGTGGGCAGAGGTCTGTATTGTGCTCACACCATTTATCTCTTCTACTACATCAGTTTCCTATCTATCCAGTCAAAGGCCAAGAACAGATCAATAAAAGCTACAAACAATCTTTTGCCGCCCCTGACAGATTTCGATAGGAAGTGATGAGACATGGTTGATGCTGTACTAGCTGTGCCTTGCTTGGACTGTTGCCAGAAGAGACTGGACTTGCAATCCATCAGAAAGAAAAATAGCATCTGTTGAGGCAGGATGGCCAGCAAGCTAATGAGTCTAACTGTGCTGGTGCTGGTCAAAGGGGCTTAGTTTCTTTTTTCATGAGTTTGACTGCTCTCCAGTTTCTCTCAAGCTACAACTCTCATTCTTCAACCAGTATTATTGAGACTAATGCTGCTGCTGTGCTTAGTACAGGGTTATATGAGCAAACAAAAGGCTAGGGTTCCTACCTGGGAGAGGCTTTCTGATCTGCATCCTTACTTATGGGACCAATGAAAGTGGCAGGGCCTAAGAGTCTACTAGCAGGGAAGAAAGTTTCATGAGATGCTTTTAAACAATCTACTGCATGAAAGAATTCTGTGGATCTGTGTGTACCATGTGTGTGAGTGTGTGAATGTGTGAGTGTGTGTGTGGGGGGGGGGCAACCTGTATATGCATGCATGCATGGAGGCCAGAAGTGGGCACTGGTGTCTTCCTCAGCTCCTCACCACCTGATTCTTTGGGATGGGAGTCTCACTGAATCTGGACCATTGATTGGCTAGACTGGCTGGCTAGTGAACCCTCAGGTCCCACCTGTAGCTCTTCTCCAGGGCTAAGGTTAACAAGTGTGTGCTGCCATACCTGTTGTGAGGTGCAAAGGATCTGAATCCAGATCCTTAGTTGACAGCACTCTCCCTGCTAAGCTCCCTCCGCAGGCCACTACCACTCAAGTTTAAGCTATCTCCTCCTTGGAGATAGCCAGCCCTCACCACAAACTCTGTTGAGGGACCGATTCTAAAGGCTCACTTGTATCAAATGACCCTACTACCCTGATACATATCCAATCTAAGAGGGATTAATCTATAATTATCTTTTTGAAATTTGAAACTCAAATTCAAGAAATGAAGAGACTATGGTGGGAATTAAGAGTTGGAACCTGTGTGATCCAGGGAGGTTGGGAAACTGACTCCAGATTGAATAATAAAAAAAATTATGAAAATATAGTATATACCAGTCTAGTGTCAGGCTCTAGAAATGCAACAGTAAAGAAGACAGACATGGATCCGCCCTTACTTGCAATGGATGGGAGAGTAGTGGGTAAGTCAACTGCTGCCAAGGTAAGGAAAAGTGGGGGTTGGTGTGGATCGGGAGGGTGAGCTTGGGAAGATGGCATTAAGGTCAGGCATGAGACGCACTAGGGAAGTCCTTGCAGAAGGCAAGTGCACAGGCTTTGGAGCATGGAAAAACTGAGGCTGTTCTAGAGACCAGTGAGGTCAGAAGCCAAAGCATGGTGAGTAAGGGCAAGAGACTAGAAAGAGCAAGGTGGAGTAAAGGTCACAAGGGTCACAGGGTCATAAGGATGATAAGGGTCAATAGTCCAAAA
Organism: Mastomys natalensis; assembly: GCA_021653895.1. Lineage (NCBI taxonomy): Eukaryota > Metazoa > Chordata > Mammalia > Rodentia > Muridae > Mastomys > Mastomys natalensis. The sequence goes on along the minus strand of JAJTUV010000842.1, from coordinate 464,822 downwards.
TGAACCACAAGGGCAATCAAGAAGGAAAGGATTGCACAGTTGCAGCATTTTAGACTATCACTCTGCTGGAAGACAGGCTTATAGACCAGTGAGGTAGAAGAGAGAGCCCTCATATTAACCCACATATATGGCCAACCAATGCTTTTGAAGGGTGCTGCAACCTATCATGGGAGGAAAGGACAGTCTTTGTCAAATGGTTCTGGGAAAGCCCAGCACGCATTGTACGCATGTGTAAAAGAGTGTAAAAAAAGCTCTCCACTCATACATAGACAGAAGCTAACTCAAATGAATCAAGGATATGTAACTATAAAACTCTTTAAAACAAAGGGGGCCGGAGAGGTGATGGTTTGGAGAGAGAAGAGTGGAACAGACAAGGAGAGGAGAGGATGAGGCATCATGTGGCCTGAGGAGAAACAGCACTCCTGTCCCTGGAGGCCCAGCTGTGTATTCGGTGCTTTTTTCTAGTGAGATTTGCCCAGACACATCCAGCAAGTTACTCCATAGTGGAGCCAGACTGAATGCCTGCTGCTCAACCCACATGCTTCTTGAAAGGAAACAAGCTCTGAGTACCACAACGGGCACTGCTGAGATCCAGGTGGTTTGCAAGCTGGGGACAGGACACAGAGAGGCAGCTGCTTTCTGAAGCTAGAATACTGACAGCTGACAGACCGACTTATCTCTCCACTCTCCCTGAGAACCCAGCATGGTACCTGCCACATGGTAGGTCTTCAAAAACTGGAGAGAAGGCTAGAGAACCCTGTCCTGAGTCTACAGAGATCTGGGATTCTTATGAAATTCATGGCTAACCAACACCTGTGGAATGAAGCTCTAAGTCTACTCCCATTACTGAGGTGAATGGCCATGCTTAGCTCTGCTCAAAGATTTCTATAGCTATGTTTTTTAAAGACAACATTTATGCTAAATTTTTCCTGGCACCTTTCTCTGAAGTCTGAGTTCTGTGGTTCTCAACAGTCTTCCGCATACCAGGTTAAGAAAAACTAGACTCATTTCCCGATGAACAGAGAATATACATATCAGCTGGGCTTTTGTTTTGTTTTTACAGTAGGTCATCACACATGGACATTTCACAACAGGAGATCCAGCCAACTGCATGGAAAATATTAGGGGAAAACTGTCTTTTATGAACATGTGTGAACTGTTTTCTTGCTTTCCTCTAACATACAGTAACCACTGGTTCTATGGCATTTACATTGTATTAGGCAGTGTAAGTCCCCAGGGGTGACTTAGTATGTGGAGCGTATGTGTCAGCTATATGCAAAGATGCTACTTTATGTAAGGAGCTTTAGCAGCCGTGGATTTTAGTATCCAAGGGAGACCTGAGGCCAATTCATCCATAGATCCACCGTACTGTAGTACTCTGAGGCACAATTCTTAGGTCCTGAAGCTGGATTTCTGTTCATTCCAGGCATCAGTGTGGATGTCATTTCTGATATGGAAAAACTAGGCACAGTGTAACTTTACAAAAGGAAGGAAACTGCTACACAGAGAATGGTTCATCGTTAAGTTGGACTGCCACATCCAAAGCAAAATGGTGACTCTGCAGATAATATGCAAAGAAGATACTTGCAAAACAGTTAAATGGGTAAAAGGATAATGCAAAATTCAGTGGACGATTTTATTACAACCACGTAAAAGTCATGCTTTCATGTATAGCTTTAAAGAGCAGAGGGGCTGAAAAGAAATCAAAACACTTTTGCTACAAAGTAATGAGACTGTCCATTGAATTTTAAAATATATTTAAATTTAATTAAAATATTTATTTATTATTTATTTATTATGTATTTATTTTTATGTGTATGACTGTTTTGCCTGTGTGTATGGGTATGTCTGTGGGGGTCAGCAGAGGGAGTCAGATCCCCTGAAGCAAGAGTTACAGTCGACTGTGAGCCACCATATGGGTACTGGAATTTAAAACTGGATCCTAACAACAGCAAATACTCTTAATTGCTGAGCCATCTCTCAGTCCCATTTAAACGTTATTTTCTAATATTTGTAGCGGGCACATAGGCACACAGCTCCAGAGGGAAATCAGGAACAAATGGATGAGGAGCTTTCCGTCCACCGGCATCACGTTCCAGTCAGGGCTGGCTGGTGACTCCTCAGCTGTGAATCCTGGCTCTCCAGGTGTGGCCCTGGGGCCAACAGCACCAATGGCAGTCTGGGAACTTGTCAGAGACTCAGACTATGAGTTAACTCTAGACCTGCTGCGTTTGTAATTCAGCTTTCCCACTGACTCCCATGTCTGCTCAGCTCATCTGTGGCTCTCGGAACATTCCGGTATTCTGTGCTTTGCACATGTCTGCGGAGTTCATCTGTCACACCACGGTACTTCCCTAAGCACCACCCTCACTGTGCACAAGGGCTCCGGACCACTTCTTGGACCCAGTCTGGTCTTCATCTGACTATGGAAGTTCTACCTCTGCTACTGAATCTCAGTTTCACTACTGAGGCAGGTCAACATGGAAGGTGCTAAGGGCTGGGTGCCATTGTCTTATCTCATCCTCACGGCAAAGCTAAGAAGAAAATGTTAATATCCCTATTCTGTGGATGAGAAAACTGAGGACAAGAGATGCTCAAGATCATGTCCATAGCAAATGATGAAACAAGAAAGACTTTGGAGCACATACTAAGAAGTCACGCCATTTTACTGATGCCTGGTGACAGAGGTCTATGGAGGAGTGGAGACATGAACCGAAGCCTGTTTGCTGTGTCACCACTACTTCCTGTGGCCTCACCTCTGCCAGGCAGGGCCATTTGTTCACTGCTCTCATGAAACATCATTGCCACGAATGTCTGCTATCTATTCTTTGCCACCCTCCCATATCCTACTGTCTTTCGTCCTTCAGGAGGCCTTCCAAGTCACCTCCTTCAAGTTCCCTTGTAGGGTGGATGACTCCCTCCTTTCATGCTCCTGTCATGTCACCTCTGTATCTCTCTCTATTTGCCTTCCTACTCTGAATTATACTCTTGCCCAGGCTCCTTGAGGAGAGCAGTGGTCTGAGTCAGTGTGTAAGGGGTTAACAATGACTTACAGAATAGGCACTGAATCAACTGATGCATCTTTGATGTGGCTATACTCATTCTTTAGATGATACATTGAATCTGCTCAGCTGAGGGACAGGAAGCCCCTAAGAACAGGGAGCAAACCTTTCACTTATTTTATACTTGCAAGATGCTCAGCCCTGGGTCAGGCGCACAGTCCAGTCTGATATACACGCTTAGAATCAAGCAGAGGGCCACTAGTACTCGACTCAGTGTAAGCTGCTCTTCTGGTTAAAGCCTGTAAAGGTGCAGCTTGTATCAACAGTGGGAACCTGGCTACTAAGCTAGTAGACAGAAACAACTCATATTTCATCAGCAGAATAGTAGAGTTAATGACCAGTAATAACTAGTACAGTTTATAATCACATTTTCTGAAATTGGTTCAGATCCCATGCAATTGGAAAACTAAATCACTATCTATCTTAAAACCTGAGTCTATCAATGCTTTCATTTTATTTCCCCTCTTTCATGAGGAATATATACTCTAAAAATCATATCACAAACTCTAATGTCTCTTGTTATAAACAAGTAGATGTTTTCATTTCAGGCATTTATCATCTGTCACAGTTACTGATCTGGTCCAACTAATAGGCTTATAACAGGAAAATCCCTCACACATTCTAACTCCTGTCCCACACCCAGAAAGCAAAGATAGAATCAGAATGTCAATAGTCATTACACTTTTAAAACTAGATCTGTAAACTTTCAGGAACAAGATAATATAAAAATGAAATGCTACCTGTCTTCATTTACAAATTATTTAATTCTATGCACTACTTAATAGAGAAAAATACCAAGCCATAACATATTTTTAACAAACTGGAAGACACGAGATTAAAAGCAATGGCAATGTAAAGGAATAAGGGTGACCAGATGATCATAACCTTTCGGCATTACTGATTCAAATTACATCTTGACACAGCACAAAGTCTAATAGGAAATATACAACAAGGGGTTGATAAGCTTGGCAATCGCCTCTAAGTCTGAATCAGTGTACTACTACTGAACAGACAGCGTTAACTTACCAGCTCCACAGATCCATAATGTTTCCTACTGAAATCCCCACGTCTACAGCCTAGGTCTTCTGAGACAGAGCTGGAACAAAAATGCTTCATCAGTATTATACATAGCGATCTGGCTACACACCTTCTGAGAAAGAAAAAAAAAAGAAAAGAAAGAAAGAAAGAAAGAGAAGAAGGCTGCTATGGAACAGGTCTGCAGTGCCCCGGCGCCTCACTGCAGGGGAGCAGCCTTGCAACAGACACTGGCTCCAGCAGCCATTGCAGAGTCAGGCTTTCATGAAGCCCTCAGTCGAAAGAAAAATGTCCAAGTCATCCCTAGAAGTATAGGTAATGATTGAATTAAATTTTAGTTCATTTGGAATCAATTGAAATTCCCAAAGCTATTGGCGGCTTATGATTTCACTCGGTATTACCGAAGAGGATGGCAGCCCTGCAGGAACTTGAGGCAAGGGACAAAGCTGCTGAACCAGATCGTGCAATTATCTTTTACTTAAAAGAGTAGAGTCTCTTTGTCCCAAATATACAACATAAAAATAACCAGCATCATTTAAAGCTGTATTTTAAGGAGGAGACAAAAATTCCCAAATCCTCATAGGCTCCCCTCCCTTCCCCCAGCTTTTAATTTAAGATTTTTTTTTTTTTTTACGTGTTAACGAGAGGAGAGAGAGAGAGAGAGAGAGAGAGAGAGAGAGAGAGAGAGAGAGAGAGAGAGAGAGAGAGAGGGAGAGGGAGAGAACTAACAGAAAAATAAAAATCTAACATCTGAATATATTTATTTTTGACATGGCAGCAACTAATACTTCCCACCCTCCCCTCCCTCCCCACCCAAACAGGCTTAAATCAGATAAGCAAACTCACGTGCCATGGTCCAAGAGCAATTAAAACAAGGATGCAAATTGCTACTGCGTTTGCACTGCATGCATAGCTCCCCTCTCCAAAGGCACATATCTAATTGGCTACTCAGTCTACTTAGGACTACACACAGTAGCCATGAACCCACAGACAACCCCCCAGTCCCAACAGTTTTTGTAAGTTTGGCTTGACCATGTCATGCAAACAGCTCTAATACAACAAAAAATAATATTCTGCAAGAATCATGTTTCACCAATTCCAGCTGGTCGGACTGTCGCATGCAGAGACAGGTGCACTCGGTACCTTTTCATCCTTCCTTACAAGGTAGCTACATTTTCTAGATTAGAGCCCTCCCGGCACATTCGGCAAGAGACTGACTCTGATGTTCAGCATCCACAGAGCTGACTCTCTGCCAGGACACTGTTTGATAGGCTCCAAGAAAGACAGCATGAGAGAAATGAGATTAGAGTCTAATGGTATTCTGCCTCCACCATTTCACAGAGATGGCTGAATTAATCTTATATGAGAAATTTAACCTTTTCTTGCCCTTACTCCTTTAGCTTAAACTGTGTGGCATATCAGTGAAAGCAGTCTAGAGGGGGTGCCTAGGCTACCTTCCTGCTTGGATAGATATGCTTTATGCCCCTCACGCAAAACACACACACACACACACACAAATCTTTAAGAGTGACTAACACAACTTTCCTCTGTGATCTATTCCAGTCTGGCCTCCCTGGTCAGAAAACACTCTTGGAGGCACTGTCCTTGTTTTGCATTTTGGTTCCAAGATCCTTTCCTGTAAGGCTGGGTCACCATGGGACAGAAGATGTTCTTGAGAGCTGGGTCTCTGCACAGCAAAGATCAGGCAGAATGGATGCTCTGCCCAGACTGCAGCCCCGGCTACGGTTTCAGTCAGGACCACAGTGAAATCAATCTCAGTAGCAGGTCAGACTCAACAACTCCTAACATAAAGAAAGCAAAGATAGGGGTTCTGAGCCTCTCCCTGGGTGGTCTTCAGTACCAATGAAGGGGTTCTAGACATGATGCCAGCTCCTTTGTAAACAGCCATAGCAAAGATGGCAGCTCTCAGTTCCACAACTACATGCTGTTCTAGAGTCCCTAGATGTCTCTTAGAGGGGAAACAGCATCCCATGAAAACAACCAAGGAAGCCACAGCTATAGGACACCTGCTCTTGGCTACCCTTCCCTCCCTCTATCATATTCCATCTGACATGAGCTTGCTTATGGTAAGAAACAGGCCTAGGGCACATATCATGGATTGTAAGAGGCATTCAAAGTAGCTATGTCAGAAATCCCAGGGTGGATATGCAATAAGCATGCATTCATGCTGTATATACACACCAGACACATCTTCCTAGCTCGTGCCTGACAGCATGCTTTATACATATTAAGACAGGTTGCCTGGTACCCTTCTCCTGATGGGTCTTTTCAGTCTCTCCATTTAGGAAGGGCTGGCCTACAAGGTAGACACTGCTGTGTGTACTAGATTGACAAACCTACTTCCTTTTTTGGACTCACTGTTGGACTATATTTGCTTTTTCTTGTGATGAGACCATGTGATCTAGCTCTGGTCAAGACAGGATAGGACGAAAGTGGCATATACTGCTTAAAGACCCATGCCTTGGAAGGCACAGTGTGCAATAGCTTCTCTGGTATAGTGGGACAAGAGACTTAAGGTCTGCAGCAGGGCAGAGCTTCAAGATAAAGAATCTAAGACTCTGTGTGCCTGTGTGGATGGCATCAGAGGTAGAATGAAAGGCACATTTACAGAAGAGTCTTACATTGAGTGCTATGACCAGAATCATGCACTATGTGGCCCAGATTTAGTAGACAGACAGAAATAAAGACTCTAATCTTGGGGGCTAGAAAGGCAGTGATCTGCATTACACATTGCAAAATTTCTGGCAAAAGTGAGATCTACAGCAACTTTCAGAAGGTGGACCACATACCTTCTGAAGCAGCTACTCCTGGAAACAACCTGACAGCATTAAGAGTGAAGTCATGTGCTGACTCATGCTGACTTCTTCACAGGGAAGAGGGCAGGTTCTAGAAAGACCTACATGGCTATCCTGGTGTGTTTTCATTATTAGCTTAACACAACACAAGAGCTGCCTCAATCAGACTAGCCTGACTGTGGCCATGCCTGTGAGAGACTATCTTCATTGATGATTGATGTGAGGAGCACCGCCCGTAGGAAAGTAACCTGGGCTGTATAAGCCAGCTAGCTGAGAATCCTGTATTGACTTCCCTTAACCACAGACCACCACCTGGAATGGTATCTGAAATAAGCCCTTTCTTCCCTTAAGTTGCTTGTGGTTATAGTGGTTTTTCCATAGCTACAGAAAAGCAAGCTAGAATAATGGATTTAAGTAAAGATAGAAATACAGTGCTCTACCACTGAGCTACATACCGTGTGTGTGTGTGTGTAGTGTGTATTAATTTTCTATTTTGGAATAGAGTCTTTTTAAGTTACCGAGACTGGCTTTGAACTTGGATCCTCCTCCTCAGCCTCCAAAATAGCTGAATAACAAGCCTGTACCACTAGTCTTACCATAATAAGTAACGTTTTATGTGGAATGCCTGGAGAGGAGGGGCTTTCTGATATAGCTGCTTTGAATGACCCACTACAACCTAAGCAATAGGATTCATGCCCAGTTCCCACCACGAGCAAGTTCTGTAGCTAGCAAGAGGTGTACAGTAACTTCTGTAGAGGGGTATGGAGAAGACGCACAGACCAGGATGACTCTATGTCAGGATAGCAATCCACTGTCTGCTTTGAAAGTAGTTTTCTGGGAACACAGCCACACCCACGGGTTACTGACTATCCATCTGCTGTGGCATTACAGCAGTGGACTTAAGTAGTTCCAACAGAAACCCTGATGGCTTATAAAGCTCCAGCTTTACTAAGTGGCTCTTAAAAGAAAACAAACAAAAGCCACACTGTCATCCCTTGTAGTGGTCTCACGAATCCCTACAGTTGGTCTCAGGGCCTTAATATTCACAAAACACTCAACCTGACTCCCCTGGAAAGCTCTGCAGCAATGCAGATTCCTGGTCCTGGTCCCAGAAACCAGGTCCCTGAACACAGAGAATCATGTTCAGCCCATCTGCCAGCCAAGCAAGCAGCCTGGGGAATTCCACTGCAGGTGGTCACAGGTGACGCTTTGAAAACTGCTCTTCCAGATGCTTCTGGAATCCCTGGGAAACCTGGTAACCAGGCTATAGTATGTTCATAAGGAAGCACCAGGCCTAGGTTCCTGTTGATGGGAGGAGGTAGGTGTTCTCCTTCCAAGCACTGCTGCAGCCACAGATCTGGGCTCCTAGCCTTTCTGGACCTCAGTTCCCTCATTTTTGAATTGTGGGTGAAAATATCCTGATTAAGAGGATTCCATAAGGAAGAGCCGCCAATATGCTGTTACACTACATGAAAGCTCATCTGAGTGTTTGCTATTATTATTGCCTCAATTATTAATCTCAGTTTCTCTCAGGTTTTTTTTTTAGAGAGATCCAAGAAGAGGAACTTGGCATAAATAATTAATCTTTAAAAGACTTTTAAATAAACTCCTTCTTCCCTCACGCATCAGTAAGAGAGAGCCTGGTTCAAGAGGCAGGTTTCCTGGGACCAGACTGAGGGGAATGTACCCATGTTGGCACCTATCTTAAGGAGTTAAGAGTGTTGGCCTAGCAGGGTGACTTCAGTTAGAAAATACTCAAGACCTACTGTTGCCATGACAGGAGAAAAGACAAGTGAAGCCTGGTTAGAATGGGCCACCAGAACTAGGCAGGTGCAGACAGGAACCAGGAAGCTTCCAACTCCCTACGTGCCATGCTGTCCAGGCTCTAAATAGAAACCCTTCTGTTTCAGAAAATTGATGTGTAAGGATGCTGGATCACACTTTGGAAGCTTGAACAGTGTGGAGGACCTCCATGCTAAGTCTCTACATATGGCCTAGGATGGAAGCAAAGCCTTCTGCTCCACACACAGGCTAGAGCAGCTGCTATTATGTAAGTTAGATTCCTGGAAAGCAGGATCAGGTCCTCTGCAGAGTCAAGAGCTGCTAAGACTGAGTAAGAAGACAAGGGGAGACAGGTGGTTCCCAAGGGGAAGCTCCCCTCCGCTGGCCCTGAGATCAGTACCAACCCTCACAACTGGTCAGACCCATGCAGCCAGGTTCCCACAGGAACTGAGTCTCAGACCCAGTTAATGATTACAAACATCAGCATCAATAAATACTCTCTCTGGGTCAGTGATGGGACTTTGTGAGAAACATTAAGCAGTTTTCTGAAGTTTACCAGGAGGGGAGTTCAATGTCGAGAGCTTCAACGCAGGCCTTAGCCCCCTGACAAGCACATGCCAGGACACAGATGGAAAGGATCCCCCACTGAAGGCCAAATAAATTTTTTAATGGTGCCAGACTACAGACTGAGGCTTGGAACAAATCCAGGGTTTCCTAACAACAAGTACCAAAATAGCATGGTATACAAAAGACCAGTTGTCTTGCTTTCTGAAATATATCAAGAGACACAGAAAGGCAGAGATGTGATTGTACATTAATTTCTAATGATAACATACAAGACTTCTAGTGAAGGCCTGGGATATATCAGAAAGTAGGAAGCAGGAAGGAAGGTTTCTGGAGTGAATGCATCCCCCAATTAAGGGCCCTTTGATTATTTTATTTTTAATTTTTATTTTTTAATGTGCATGGGTGTTTTTACACATACATGTATGTGCATCACATGTGTGCATTCCCTAAGAGGCTAGAAGAGGGCATTGGGTTCTCTGGACTGGAGTTATAGATGATCATGAGTTGCCATGTGGGTACTGGGAATTGAACTCTGGTCCTCTAGAAGAACAGACTGTGCTCTTAACTGTTGAGCCATCTCTCCAGCTTGTTAATCCTTTTTTCTCCTTGAACACTTTGAAATACATTCTTCACATAATATTTATGTATCCACTAAGTTTTGAGAAAGGCATGTACCCAGAGTTCCTTTGAACTCTGGTTCCTTAGCATAAAGAGGCCTGTAATAAATCACTGCACAGATCTCGCTAACAATCCCTACCAGTCTTTAAAACTGTTCATCTGGAATGAAAAGCGGTGCCCACCACCAATTCTGCAGAAGGCTTACACACTCGCTCACTGCAGAAGAGGCCATTTTTGATTAAATGAGATACGCAGTTACCATATGATCTTCAATTATACTGTGAGGCATTTATTCAGAAGAATGAAAATATTACACCACAAAAACCTGTATGAAACACATTCAGTTTATGTTTATAATAATAACTTCAAACTAGAACAATCCAGATGTCTTCTAGAGGCAAAATAAAACAAGCTGCAACATATCTACACCTTGGAATACTACTTACCAATTCAAAGGACTAAAACACTGTGCACAACAGTGTGGGTGACTCTTTAGGGAACTATGGTGAGTAGATTTAGCCACTCCCAAAGGTTTCACTCACTACAATTATACTTACATTTTTCTTTGTTTGTTACCGTGCCTTATACAGCCCATGCTTGTTTTAAAGTCACTATGTAGCTAAGGATAGTATTGAACTCTTGATCCTTCTGTCTCCACTACTGAGTCCTGGGATTACACGTATGCACGCCTACTCCTAGTTTTATTTAGCATCCTTGAAATGACAGGGTTCTGGTTATCACAACCCCACTCTGGGGATGGAACTATCCTGCTTCTTATTTGTGGTGCTGGACACAGTTCTTTAACCATGAAATCAAGCTGCATGTAGAACTGGAGTGATTTAGGCAAGACCAGTGGGTTCCATCTTTGTTTCCTGCCTGAGACACTGTATAATGCTGTACTTTATAGTCATGCAAAATGTTTCCAACAGCATTCTCTGTGTTAGTTCTCACAACTGAATACAAATCTGATTATATGACAAAACAGTTTAACTAAAACTATTGGGTACAGTGAGACACACCCATAGCTCCAGCTTCCTGGTAGGCTGGGCAAGCAGAGTGCTGGAGTTCAGCAGTTCAAGGCCAGTGCAGTACCTAGCAAAACCCCACTTCAAAGAAAAAGAACAGTTTAATAAAACAAAACAAAAACCCTGTAGGGCTGGAGACATAGCTTAGTGGCTAAGAATGTTTGCTGTTCTTTCAGAGAACCCAAGTTTGGTTCCCAGCACCCCATAAGTGGCTCAATACCACCTGTAATCCCAGTTCCAAGGAATCTGACACTTTTTTCTAGCCTCAAAAGGCACCCATGGATATGCCTCTCTCTCTTTCTCTCTCTATCCCTCTCTTTCTCTCTTTCTTACACACACACACACACACACATACACACACACAAAATTAAGAAAACCTCTATCCAAGTCAGTGGTGGTTCATACCTTTAACCCAAGCACATAGGAGACAGAGGAACTCTATGAGTTTGAGGGTAGCCTGGTCTACATAGCAAGGTCCAGGCCAGACAAGGCTACACAAGGAGACTCTGTCTCAAAAAGAGATCATCATCACAAACAAAACAACAACAAAAACAAAACCCCTGTATCTGACACTGGAGGGCATGTGCTCAGTGGGTAAGTGCTTGCCACACAAATATGAGAACTTACATTCACCCATGTTAAAACCTAGCATAACTGCACACATCTGTAATCCAGCACATGAAAACCTAGCACAGCTGTATACATCTGTAACCCAGCACATGAAAACCTAGCACAGCTGTATACATCTGTAACCCAGCACATGAAAACCTAGCACAGCAGCACACATCTGTAACCCAGCACATGAAAACCTAGCACAGCAGCACACATCTGTAACCCAGCACATGAAAACCTAGCACAGCAGCACACATCTGTAACCCAGCACATGAAAACCTAGCATAGTAATACACATCTGTAACCCAGCACTGCAAGGGTAGAGACAGGTGGATCCTTAGAGCTCACTGGTCAGCCAGGTTTAGTGAGAGACCCTGCCTTAAAAAAAAAAAAAAAAAAAAAAAAAAAAGACAACCACCATCAGAGGAAGACAACTTATATTGACTTCTGGCATCCACACCCATGTGCACATATACAAGCATATATGTGTGCACACACACACAACCTCAGAGTCTACAGCCCATAGGACTTCCAAGGATGCTTGCCAAGTGCCTGTCACTAGCATATCCACTCTGTCACACACTCCTCAGCTCAAGACCCAACTTTTCAATGACATTGTTAACTTACGTGAGGTCAAGACCAGAGGGCTTCTTGGCTCAGAGTATAATATGTCTGGAAGAAACATTGTTCCGCTCTGGCATCTATAAACTCTATGACTAAGTGTTAATATAAAAACTATAATCAGCCAACATCTATGTTGCTAACTATGTCCCTTAACCGCCTGAATCTTTGAGAAAATACCTCTGTTCTGGATAGTTTTCACTGTCAACTTGACACAATTCAGAGTCACCTGGGAAGGGGAAACCTCAAGTAGAAATTGCCTCAGTGAGACCGGCCTGTAGCCATGCCTGTAAGAGTGTCTTCGTTGATGACTGATGTGGGAAGGGCTAGCCTGCCATGGGCAGCACATCGCCAGGGGCTGGGCTGTGTGAGAGAGATAGCTGAGCATTCAGTGAGCAAGTCAGCCAGCCGCACAGCAGTCCATGGTTTCTGCTTTGGCTCCTGCCTCCAGGTTCCTTCCCTAATGTCCCTCACTGACGGACCACGACTTGGATGTGTAAGCCAAATAAAATCATTCCATTTGTGCTTGGTATCTTCATTAATCAGGTTGAAAAAAGTCTCAAAAGTGAACCTAGATATTTTTAATCTCTTCCATTGTGGTCTTAATTTTTCTAACATATAAAATGCACCACCATGATGTGCAATCTCACTCTTTCCTTGCAAAAGTTTTAAAGTTTGCTCTAAGAGTATTTTTTGCTTAAATATAGAAATGCCCAGTTTGCACTGCCAACTCTTTGATATGCAGCTTCAGGAGTGGGATCTTACGCACCTGCAACTTTAACAAAAATATATTCCATCCACGATGCTATTACAGCCTGCGCAACACTGACAGCCGCCTTTTCCACCCACTGGATGCCAAGGCACTTCCTCTATAACCCCCACAAACCACCCCTCTCTGTCTCCTTTCCTTGGGTGGGATGGGGGGGTTGAATTCCAGAGATTCCCAGGTCCAGAGACTTAGGCACCATCTGGCGTCCAACCCAGTATTTGTTATTGAGTGTCCCTTACCAGCTACTTCAAAAAGCTCTCCTTACTCACACTCTGGCCCAAGGGGCTCCATTTTTCCTGTTAAAAAGGTTTTCTCTACATCAAGTGGAAACGCATTGCAGCTTAATTTCCGCCAGCTGGTCCTAAATCTACACCCTTTCATTTTTCCTAAACTTCCTCACCATCACTGACGCCCCCAGCCACCTGTCTAGTCTGGCTCTGCTCCCCACTCCCTCCAGCCCTCCAGCCACACAGCCTTCCTTCGTTTCTTCGAATTGCTGAGTTTCTTCTTGCCTTAAGGTACCTAGAGTGTCCTCTCCAAACTTTGCCTTCTCCATACCCCCTTTCCCTGGGCTAGAAATTACAAAAAGAGATTCGATTGACATCTGTCTCTCCACCAGAATTTTATCTTGCTTCTGTTCAAGGCTGAATCCTTAGCATTTGACATAAACCTGGCAGAGTTGTCCCTTAGTAGGGTTTTGTTTTGTTTATTTGTTTGTTTGTTTTAATAATGGTTGAGTGGGTCAATGAATGAGTGTGTGCATGCAGGACAGCCAGTCCTTTGGGGTCGCACAAAACAAATTAAGGTCACTTTTATGGCAGTCTTTCTCATACATGAGAGCTGCCATGCCCTGGAGGTTTCTCTTGCATGGGAGGTTGGGAGTAATACTGGAGACAGGACAGCCACACTGCAGAAATGACTAAGGATGGGACAGGACAGACCCACAGACCATTTCAGAGCCCTGTCTAGAGTCAGAGCCCACCCCTGTGCTCATGACTCCACAGATTGCTGAAGGGAGCTGAGTTACACTGTGTAGACATGAAATTTTATTTTGAATCAGACATAAAAATATTATAAGTGCCTCAGATTAATCAAAACAAAACAAAAACATTTCAGATGTTCACAATGGCCAAATGTCACTTCACCAAACAAAGCTGGTGTTGGGACTGGTGGCTTTCCTAAGAGGCAATGCACCTGATAACAACACTAGGAATTCAATAACCTGCAACATCAAAATGAACCCAGTGATCTGCTTCAGAATCTTGTGTTTTTCCTGGGCAGTGGTGGTACATACCTTTAGTCCCAGCACTCAGGAGGCAGAAGTAGGTGGATATCTGAGTTTGAGGGCCAGCCTGTTCTACAGAGCAAGTTCCAGGACAGCCAGGGCTATACAGAGAAACCCTGACTGGGGGCGGGGCCAGTTCTTAGGTTTCATACATATAAATTATAGCCTAATGAAAAATCTAAAGTCATGCAAACAAAACAGAACTAGGAAACAAGACTTAAATGAACTAATATCTATACATTTAGAGACATTATATACTCATAAAGGTTGCCTGATAATTATTTATCCCTGTCTAGTTCACAAGTAATGCCATGACCTTTGGCAAGAAACAGCCACTTCATGGGCACCAGTAATGACAACAGGATTTGATCAATGAACCAATTCAACAAGTGCTAATCACAGTATTTTCTGTTGAATTTAATGAGAAGATGCATATGGAAGGACTTATGATGGTGTCACAGTTTGTGGAAAATGTAGGAGAAAGCTAAAATTTATATATAGATGGTCACTTTGGGAAAGTATCTAGATGTCAGGGAGGAAAATTTCCTCTCTCATTCTGTATGTTCTCTACCTGATGCCAAAGATAGAGAAACGGGATTAGAAGAGGCAAACACAGCCACTTTTAATTTTATACAAATGAAGGCTTGAAAGAAAGGAAAGGAAGAAAGCCCAAAGAAACAATTAGATCTGGGAACCTATTATCACTTTTAGTGTGGTGAGGAGATAAAATAAGAGAGGTTTGAAACTTCCATGTGGACACCAGTGAGCATGTAGGAAACAGACAGTGGGCTGGGCTCTTGCTGAGGCTTGTTTATGCAGACTCATCTTCACTCTCCATTTTGAGAACAGCCGTCCTCTTGGTTCAGGAGAGAGGAGGGGCAATTTCACATGGGGAGATGAAGGCCCTGCTTTCCGTAGAGACAGGGAGAGAGCTTCCTACATTTGTTTTTTTCTCAGTTACTTTCAGCTCAAATCATTCCTTATGCCAAAGTGACATATTGTGATCCCTTTGTAGTCAATCCCAATATGTTAAAATATAGTCTCAAACAAAACACAGTTTGTTGAACTGACATGAATCTTACCTTGAGTAACCGAGGAGAGAGATGGCCCTGGACTACCTTTCAAAATGGTTTCGGTGTTGTATTTTGAGTGTGTGGACTGGATTAGATCTACTCCATGCTGATCTATGCTCAGTTTCCCTCCAGGCACACCCAGACCACACTGTGGGGAAAATCAGCTCTTTCTTGGTGCTTTTACAGATCACATATGAGCCTAAAATGCTTTCCATAATTTGCTCCCTAAGCTGTTCTGTCTCAGGGACTCTCCGAAGAAAACAAAACTATAAAACTCACAACACAGGGTGTTTGAGAGAAGAGAAGATGTTCTTCAGAGTAAACAGATAAATTGATCACACAGAAAGACAGGAGACAGAAGTAAATATTAGGACTAAGAACATGCATTGCTCTAAGAGACAACAAGAAAAAGCCAGCCATTCCCTAAGGTCAAAGCAAGATTTACAAAAATAAACGCTGTAAGGTGAATTTTGGGTGGGGCTGCTGACATAAAAAGGCACACTACTGTGTGATCAGTATTCACACTATGTCCCTATGATGTTCTGGTTCTATACTGACGAGCACCCCAAGTGGGTTTCTGGTCCTTATGGAGTATAAAACTGAAAAGGGTGTGACTTGAATAGTCAAAGGAGTGCCATTCTTAGCAGTGGTCTAACCTCCTTAGGGAGAAATGGTAGCTTTTGGAGGTTATTCCTGCAGGGGCTGCAGAGCTCAGTCCTGAGCTCTGGGTATTCAGAAACGGGCCAGGTTGTCCTCACAGAGAGCAAGGTCTTCTTGCCTGTTTTTAGGTCACACAAAGCAGTACCGAGTGAGTCCTTTCTGTGGGTTTCAGCCAGCAGCATCTTTAACTCCATGTCAGTGACTTGCCTTCCCCCTTCAACTCAGGCCACCTCCCTTCTTCCCTTCCTCCTTCCCCCTCCTCTCCCTCCCTGTGCACTTCATCACCTCTGGGCCTACAAATGTGATCTCAGTGCTAATATAACTCCTCACAGCAAAACTGAGCTCAGATCTTTCCATCTGCAAACTATAACTTTCAACTGCTAAACAGAGTTCAACACATACTATAGCAGCCCCCCTGAACATAGCATACCCTAAATCGGACTCTGTCCTGCCATCTGGGATCTCTTCTTTCCTATCAACATGTAGCTAGTTCCCTCTGCAGCATCAACTTTTCAAAACCATGTAATAGTATCTGTGTATATGGATTTTGTTCTTCAAAGAGGCAGTATGTGCACCTTCTTCAAATCTCAGCAATAAACAGATGCAAGCAGAAAAGTCTCCCTTCCCCTGCCCTGCCCACAGCAACATGGATGGCTGCTCATCTTATTGCCAGACATACTGCTGTCTGCACTCACAAAGAAGAGAAATACAAATCTACCTTCTTCTACTTCCTTCTAATTTATCATGGCTGTGTGTTTTGGTATGCTTGAGGGGGTAATGTGTGGAAGCCAGATGAAACTTTGTGGACTTGGCTTTCCCCTTCCATTTTTACGTGGGTCCTGAGGATGGAATCCATGTGCTGCCAGGCTTGCACAGCAAAAGCTTTACTCATTGAACAATTCCACCTCTCCTCCCACCTCTTGTTCTGCATGTGTGGTGCATGTACAAGTTCACATGTGTGTGTGGGGACACCGCCTGTGGAGGTCAGAGGTTTACATCAGGTATCTTCTTCAACCACTCTCCATATTATATATCAAGGCAAGGCCTCTCAGTTGAACCCAGAGCTCGCTGATTTGGCCATTTTAGCCAGTTTGCTCCTGAATCTTCTGTCTCCACTTTATGAGTACGGGGTTATAGGCAAGCCACCATGCTCACCTCTGAAGTATACTTGTATGGCAAATGCTTTTCCCACTAAACCATCTGCTAGCCCACTCTTTCCTCCTCTTGGCACAAATGGCAGCACACTCCAACCAGCTTCTGCACATACAGGTTCACATCTATTCAACCAAATGTGGGTTGAAAATATCTATGATCCCTATCCCAAATTGTCTCAGCATCAGTACTGAACATGGACAGACCCCTTTCTTATTTTCTACATAATACAGCACACATTTACACAGCATTTATATAGGATTTATGAGTGGTGTCGGGAAGACATGATGAACAAGGAAGGAGATACATATGTTATAAGCAAACTATGCCCATACATGTAAGGATTTTGCTGTCTGTAGGAGCCCAAGTTTCCTACAAGCATCTCCCATGGAAAACATGTCATAAGTGCGTACATCACACTCCTTATAACCTTGTTGAAGTTTGGCTTGGTGTATCTTGGTGGTTTTTCCTAATCCAGTAAGGCTCCTGCATTATTATGACTGTGTAGTACTCCATTGAATCAAAGTGTCCAATTTTATCCAATCATTCCTCTGGTTACTTGGCTTCTGGTATTTTAGGACTATGGATGATGCATCAGCATACCCCTGTGGACCCCTGTGGTCCCTCCCAGTGTCTTGCCTTCCCTCTGTTATTTCCATTGTGTCTCTTATTTCCTTCAGCACAGACCTGCATTGGTTTTTGTTTGTTTGTTTGTTTGTTTGTTTGTTTTGTTTTTTTTCGAGACAGGGTTTCTCTGTGTAGCCATGGCTGTCCTGGAACTCACTCTGTAGACCAGGCTGGCCTGGAACTCAGAAATCCACCTGCTTCTACCTCCCAAGTGCTGGGATTAAAGGCATGTGCCACCACCGCCCGGCCACAGACTTGCATTGTTACGAAGCCCCTCAACTGGCCTCTTTGCTTCCTCTTAACTGTCACCTCACAAA
This sequence comes from Mastomys natalensis, assembly GCA_021653895.1. Taxonomy (NCBI): domain Eukaryota; kingdom Metazoa; phylum Chordata; class Mammalia; order Rodentia; family Muridae; genus Mastomys; species Mastomys natalensis. Next base: position 446,801 of record JAJTUV010000842.1, on the reverse strand, counting down.
TGTTAGTGGTTACTTGCATGTTTAGGGACTCAATGCAGACAAGTCAATTGAATAAGACACAGGAGAAAGCTGGCTGGAAATCACCCTGGCCTTTCTCTTCTCCATGACTGCAGTCAGAAAGGGAGTGACGGCAGTCAGGCAGATAGAAAAATGCACATTTCCTTCTTGTCAGTATTTTGCTGGCAAAAAATAGGCCAAGTTCTACAGCCAAACAGGTTCCTTCTGCTTCCCCTCAAGATCAGACTCTGATCAACCCTAGGGGAGAGATGCACGAGTAGAGGGACAGATGGTTGCTCGGGTGGTGGCCAAGAGAGCTGTTGTCTCATGACTGTCAAGCTCCCGCAGGGGACAGATAGACAGGCTTCTATACCAACCTCTAGAAGACTCAGGTGGGTTTTCCTGAATGGAAACAGAAGGCAAAGTACAAGTCTCACCAGCAGCAGCAGCAGATCCAAGAGACAGTGAGCAACTCGAGGGGTCTTGTGAGCAGCCCAGTCCCTTCCTGTAGTAGGAAGGATTTAAAAGGTGATACACTTTCCACTCAGAACTTCCTCAGTGACCTGTTCAATGGGCACCCTTGCAGCCCCAGACATAACACACTGCAAGGCAGACTCCTCCCTGCCTCTACTACAGGGTTCCTAGACTCCGTCTAGTCACTCAGTTTAGGGCCATCTCCTATATCTCTTTCCCATAAAAACACAAAAAGAAAGGGAATAGACTGTACCTAACCATAAACCAAAGCTTATCACCCAGCACAGTGTTCTAAGATAAAGTGGCTTTTCATTAGGAACGTGTGTGGTCTTTCAAAGCTTTTGAAAGCTATTTTTTTAATGCCTGCATTAAAAAAACAAACAAACAAACAGTGCTCAGTAGTATGTATTGGTGACAAACTTTCAAATATATGGTACTTTTCTTCAAAAGACCAAAGGTAATTATCACTGAGTCCTGGGAGAGAACTGAGTCTGAATTACAGACTTCTCAGAACTTCGCCATTACCCCAATGGAGAAGACTACCTGACAAACAAGAGCTGGAAACAGAGGGGCATCCAAATCCCACCTCTTCCCTCATGACTGACATCCTTTTAGGAAGCACAGCCCAGAATGGCCATCCTGCTGACAACTTCCTTTGTTGTCTCCCCATAGATTGAGCTATAACACCTCTGTGAAGAAATTTACCTCATGATCTGATTAATCATAGATTGGAAAAGAGAAGAACCCCAGAAAGTTGCACCCCTGCATTCCCAGTATGCCTTGCTTCTCAGAAACGTGTCATGGCTTCCTGATCAACATAGTCAACTAGTTCTCACTGCTAAGACTTCTAATGCATTTGTCACCTTTGCCCAGATTCCCGGCTCCTACCTCTAGGAATTCTCAGTAAACAGATACCACCATCTATGTTTTTGACCAAACCTCCCCAGTTATGTTTGTGGTGAGCCGGCTTTCATGACCTAGCTGCATCCTGTTGTCTTGCCTCCTGGCCTCTCCTTTTGTTCTTCAAGGCTGCTCTGCTTACCAAGGCTATCACATTGACCCTTGATGAGGGACACTCCCTAGGAGACCAGGAAGAACCTGTGATCCAGGCTGGATAACTAGAGCCCTTCCCCAGAGTCTTCTAACCAGAGAGAAATGTTCTCTGAGTCACAAAGCTATAAGATAATCTGGGCTGCCTGGGGTCACATGGCAGGTGTCAGGTGAGAACACATGGGTAAAGGAGTTAGAGTTGGGATGAAGGGTGGAGGCAGGGGCAGGAGAGTAAAGGAAAGCCATCCTGACAACAGCACTGCAGTCCCTGGATCTCCTTATGCCAGAAGCCACACACCAGATCTGCTGCTGTCATCAGCCTGGCTATATGAAGCTTTCTGCCCCCTTTCCTGCTTAAGCTAATCCCAGTCAGGTTTCTGTGACTTAAACTAGCTGACAGCCCCCTCAAGTCCATCTTTTTACCAGCCTTCTGCCTTTCTCTTTGAACACCCTTGGGATGTGACTAGTTTTTCCCCCCTTTTCTCTCTCTCTCTCTCTCTCTCTCTCTCTCTCTCTCTGACACACACACACACACACACACACACACACACACACACACACACACACACACAATTACTTGCTCTCCTCAAGACCCGCTCAGAGCCTCACAGTGCTCCTAAAATTCAGTCACCATCTCCCAGTGAGTCCCCCCTCTGACTTGCAGACTTCCCATTACTATTTGACAACTGAGCTAGCCAGAACACTGGCTTGAGCCTTGCCAGTGTTGACATTGCCTCCTAGAACACCCCTATACACCTCTACCTATTTAAATCTACCGAAGAGAGACAATGGGGACCCTGCTTTTCAAGGTCCATGTCACATTCCCCAAGTCTTTCCTAAGTAGGCTCAATGTCTATATATGCATGTAACCTTCAGCTTGACAGCACTTGCCTCATGCTCTCGGTCTGGCTCTATCTTAGGCTTTGTGTTGTCACATCTTAGGGCCCAGAGTCAGAACTCTGAGGCTCACCTCCCTGCTACCCATGCATATTCAGGTCCATCCTAACCTTCCTCTAAAACACTTCTGAGCTCAAACACTTCTTCCTCAAAACACTTGCTTTCCAGCAGAATTCAGCAACCCCACTAGCAATGTAGTCCACTGGGTAGCAGCTAACATCCCACCTCCAAATAGGCCCTGTTCCTTACCATATTAGCCAGGCCCCATCCCTACCCCTGAGCTGCCAGCTTGGGTGGCTACTTCATTTAGTTTTCTGACTGTCCAACCACTTCGACCCACCCCTTCATATGTTACTGCATGGTGCATTGTGGAACTTGTAGTCTATAAAGGAGACCTCTCAGGCCCTGCTTGCTAACTAACTCACCTGAGCTCTGTTGCTGGATGGTCTTGGATGACCTATAACCTGCATGCCAAATTCCCTGCCCTTATAGAAAAATGGGGGTAGGAGGCCCAACCCTATTTCTTTGGACACTGTTGGAAGCTGAGGCCCTGGGTGAATTGTGTATTAAAGTACAACTTAAAGTTCTATTTCAATCGAGGTGACAATAAATTTTCAATCGCCAAAGAGGTAAATTATGGGTGCTATGGGAGTGGCTTTGAATGGCAGTGACTCAACCCAGTTTCCCTTTGGATTCACTAGGAACTGGCAATCAGGAAGTTCTCTCTGCATATTGTCTTTCAAATTTCCTCTGAAGATTCTGAAAGCTATCAATGGCTCCTACTGTCTAATAGTGGGTTTAGATTCCTCAAGGGGGCACACAGGGGCTTCAGGATTGATCTATGCCTATTTCATTACGGTGGTTACAATTGTCTCAATGTTAGTCACAGATGAGAGTCATCTGGAGCTTGGGAGCAATTCTAGACATCAGAACTTTGGAGGGAGAGTGGAGACTTGTGTAGATTCTCCATAGGTGATTGTCATGCACAGGCCAGGCTAACAACGGCTGATTTATCACCTATGGGCAATGCTGGGATGCACTTTCCTAGATGCTAGCCTTTTCTGTGCACTTGCCAATGTTCAAAGTAGCCTTGGTGCCCATCTTCTGACCCAGCTGCTCCCACAGCACTGAGCTCATCCTTCCCCATCCCCAAGAACACTCACTTCCTGTTAACATTTTCCGATGTCTCCCCCATAGCTTGCTCCTCTAGCTCCATCGATATGTTGTGAGTTCCTTGGAGGCAGGTACCTGAAAGTGTCCCCTTTCATCCTCTCCAGGTCCACAGAATCCCTAGGAGTAGATCTCATACCCAAGTTGTTTCTTAGGCTTCCACTTGTTCCTGACTGCCCTGGCACCCTCGGTGCAGCAAACCTGACAATTACGTGTTGGATGGACCAAGCATGTCCTCTGTCTTGAAGTCAGTTGTCACATCACTGTAACTCAATGTCACTGATTCCCATGAAGAGCTAAGCTTCCCTTTCCTGTAACACCTTCATTCAACCTTCATCTAAAAAAAAAAAAAATCACATCCTATGGCAAAGGCCTTGGAGCATACAGGAAAGCATAGGACAACCCCAAAGCATTTAAAAGTCTCCTGATGTAGTAGGTATTTTTCAGTTAGTATTAATATTTCTTCTGTGTTGAAGTTATTTTTTCTTTCCACAGACAATCTGATATGGATGGGTAGAGAAGATAACTGCTCTTCTACACAAGGATACTGCAGACACACAGAAACATTTCCTAAATAGTTACTGAATCCAGACAATCTATTTCATGGCTCTTTCTCTAGCCTGTTAGGACTCTCCTTTGCAAAAACACATGTGAGTGACTATCTGCCTATGAGCATAAGACCTCCAAGGCAGGAACGGAGCCACTCTCCTCATTATGCCCCATACAAAGCTTGGCTAAAGGAGGTGCCCAGTGAATAATGCCGAATATGTAAGGAAGACATCTCAGAAACAGAATGTTCTCCCAAGTCCCCACCCCTACCCCATGTGCAGAGACGGCGAACAAGGGCCACAGCAAGACACTCCTCTTTTACTTACTTACAGGTTGACCTGGGACTCTAGTTCAGGATCTTTTGTTGGCCAAGTCTGAAGGGGTTGGATGCCGAAAGAGAGAGATGACTTCGCTTTCCAGAGGAGGGTTTGTGCCAGCTGACTCCCACAGGACCCCTTGGTCAGCGGATCCATCAGTGGGCCTGGAGGCTGAGGTGCTGTGCTGAGAGAAGGAGAGAGTTATGGTGCTGAGACTCAGAGAAGAGGGCAGCCCCACCATAGCCCAAGGATGACGGCCCTATTGGTTTAGGAGGACACCAAGGCACAGTAAACCCTTGGGTATCAAGCAAGGCTACATCATGATCTATTTGTGGTGTTTCTCAGCCACCTGTGTATGGAGGAACTGCCTATGATCAGTCAAATCCCAACACACCCCTCAACTATGATCATATCACCCATAAAGATAAGTCAAAATGCTCTTTCTATGATTTGGATATGATCTGAATGTCCTTAAAGGATTGGTACATTGAAATTTAATCCCCACTGTGAGTATTAAGAATTTAATCCCCACTGTGAGACATTCTGACTATAGCATGCAAAGACAGAACCTTTGGGAAGTGGTTAGGATTAGATGGGGTCACTGATGTTGGCTGGGCCCTCATAAGTGAATCTTGGTTGCCTTAGGAGAACAAGCTCAGAGGTATGTACACACACACACACACACACACACACACACACACCCTGCATAATCTCAGAATTCTTTCAGAAAAAAAAGTATCACCATGTGGCCCCTCCTACTTTAACTGTGTCTTAGTTAGGGTTTCCATTGCTGTGAAGAGACACCATGACCATGACAACTCTTACAAATCATTTAATTGGGCGTGGCTTATAGTTTCAGAGGTTTAGTCCATTATCATTATGGCAGGAAGCATAGCAATGTGCAGACAGACATGGTGCTGGAGAAAGAGCTGGAGAAGTTCCACATCTTCATTTGAAGGCAGCAGAAGGAGACTGTGTTGCACACTGGGTAGGGTTTGAGCATAGGAGATCTCAGAGCCTGCCTCCAGAGTAACACACTTCCTCCAACAAGGCCACACCCACTCCAATAAGGCCACACCTCCTAATAGTGTCATTCCCTATGGGCCAAGCTTTCAAACACATGAGTCTATGAAGGTCATACCTATTCAAACACACATTCAAACATCCACTCCTGGTCCCCATAGGCCAGCCATAGTATAATGCACAATGCATTTACTCCAACACCAAAGTCCCCATAGTCTATCACAGTCTTGACAATGTTTAAGAATCTAAAGTTCAAAGTCTCTTTTGAGATTCATGCAATCTCTAAACTGTAATCCCCTATAAAATCAAAATAAAAAAGTCGATCATATACTTCCAATATATCATGGCACAGGATATACATTACCATTATAAAATGTAATGGAAGCACAGTGAGGAAATACTGGACCAAAGCAAGACCAAAGACCAGCTGGGTAAATTCCAAACTCTGCATCTCAATATCTTTTGTCAAATCTCTTCAGATCTCTAGCTTCTTTTATCTTCATTGGCTGAAACACACTTCTCTCTCTTGAGCTGTTTCCTCTCCCTGTTAGCAACTTTTTTCAGCAGGTATCCCATGGCTCTGGTATCTCTAACCTCTTGGGGTCTCCAAGGCAATCCAGGCTTCACCTTTACAGCTTCATATGATGGCCTCTCTAGACCTCTATGCAGGGGCGCCCTGCCACATACCAGGCCCTAGTGGCTTTCTTTAGTTGTAGAGGGAGATTCCATAACCCTAAACTCTAAAGCCAGAACCTGGTGACCAAAGCTGCCAAGGTCTGCAGCTTGCTGGGGCTGGAACATGGCCCTTCATTCAATTACATCTTCACCAGCTTTCTGTTTTTGAAAGTTCCCTTCACTGCCTAAGCTTGGCTGTTTTGGAACTTGCTCTGCAGACCAGGCTGACCTTGAACTCTGAGATCTGCATGCCTCTGTCTCCTGAACACTAGGGTTAAAGGCTCCTTCTGCTGGGGAGTAAAGTCATGTACCACCACTCCTTGACCTAAACTTTTCTTTAATCCTTTTTCACAAGATCAAAGCTTAGGTGGGTGACATCTTGCCCTAAGGTCACCACTTTCTTAATTCCATTTAATACCTTTTATCTGTTTATCTCCTTGAACACAAAATTTGGCTCCTGATTCCCCTTTAATCCTTGAACCATATATTTTGTATTTTTCTTTGCTCAGTTTTCTAAAACATTAGTTACTATGGAAAGAGTATATTCTAAGCTATTTTGAAATTTCCTTTGCCAATACAATTAATCAAAAACTCTTCACTTTAGCCTCAGGAAAAACTTTTTGGACAAGGGCAAAAGCAGCCACATTCTTCACCAAAATATCATAAGAATTATCTCTAGGCAACATACTAAACATCTTTCCTCTGAAACCTATTAAGCCAGGCCTACACAGTTCACAGCACCACTGTCTTCCATGTTCCTACTAGTGGTCCATTAAGCCTCTCTTAAAACATTCCATTACTTTCCTAATCCAAAATTCGAAAATCCACATTCCTCCAAATTAAAGCATGGTCAGGCCTATCACAGCAATACCCCAGTCCCTGGTACCAACTTCTGTCTTAGGTTTTCCATTGCTGTGAAGAGACATCATGGCCATGACACCTTTTATAAAAGAAAACATTTAACTGAGGATGGCATATGGTTTCAGAAGTTTAGCCCATTATCATCATGGCAGGAAGCATGACAGTATGCAGGCAGACATGGTGCTGGAGAAAGAGTTGAGAGTTCTACATCTTAATCCACAGGCATCAGAAAGAGACTGTGTAATTCCACACTGGGAGTAGCTCAAGCATATGCTTCCTACAATAAGGCCTTACCTCCTAATAATGCTACTCCCTATGGTCCAAGCATTCAAATACAGGAATTTATGAGGATCACACTTATTCAAACCACCACAGATTGGAACTCAGAACCAAAATAAACCACATTTCTTTTATAAAGTTACCCAGCCATCAGTATTTTGTTATGGTAATGAATACTTTATATCTAAAGATCCAGCAGACATTTTTTTAAAAATCACCAGCTCACATATATAAAAGGCAATACAACTGAGCAAGGAAAGCTATGTCTACAATGCTTTGTGAGACTAGCAAGGGTGGGGTCTAATGCCACCACTCCCATTGTCCAGCAGTACTCCTGGTTCATCTAATGTCAAGTTTAAACAGCCATGAGGGATAGAGAAATGGGTCAGTGGTTAAGAGCACATGCTATCTTGCAGAGGACCTGGATTCTATTCCCAGCAACCACATGGTGGCTCACAACCACTTGTCACTTTAGGAAATCTAGTACCCTCTTCTGAATCAGGTACACAAATGGTGCATAGACACATTCAGGCAAAACACTCATATACATAAATTAAATGATTCTAAAAAAAATTTAAAGCCATGACTAGCCATAAAAGGGCTCAAGACACACGGAACTGAAGCCCTCTTCAGGGGTAACAGCATCTAGTATGTAAACAGCGCATGCCTGTTGATGTGACAAATGGATTGTGCATAGCAATATGCACTGAGAAGGTGCCTGTTCTTTTTCAGACAGCACACAGAGGGAGATGGTATAGGCAGTTCTGGGAGGAGCAGCTGGTCTGCTAGGAAGACAGCAGCCATGTTCTCTCTGATTGGAATGATTTAAATTAGCAGCATCTTTGCTCACCTCAACCTCACATGAAAGAGAACTGAATCCAATTATTGGGAAGTGGAAAAATAAAAAGAAGGAGTGAGAACATGTCACTCAGGTACTTTGAAGCCTTGTTCTGGGGCCATGGTCACTTGTGTTTGGTTCAAAATAAACCATTTTCTTAATCTCTTTGGAAAAAAAAAAAAAGAGCAATCTTTAAGAGCATTTGGTCAAGAAATGCTTTTTAAACTGAATTTTTCTGGAAAGACTGTGGCAAGGGAGCAGGCAGGAGGGCTAGAGGGCAAGGCAGTGTCACCTGTAAGGGGGTCTACACAGGGAGCAACATGCCTGGAGGCTCAGGGAAGCATCTCCTCTGAGTATTTGGAATCAGACAGGCATTGTCCACTCTGAGCTGCTCCAAAAAGTTCTAATAAGACTGAGACATGCTTTGTAAAAAAAAAAGTCATTCTAGACCTAGGCCTAATGCAGAAGGAGTCCACATCCACCTGTGCCCCTCATGTCCCTTTGACCATTCTCTTGCTAAGACCCTCTGGTGTTCCTTCTTTGTGAGGTATGATCCAGCTCTCCCTGTCACCTTTTGGGTTAGAGAAGCTACCTGCTGTACAACTGACTGTCACTAGCCTCCCCTGTTTACCTTACAGCAGCTAAGCAGATGCAAAGGATCAAGCCTCTCACATGTGGCAAAAGGTAAAGAGCTATTCTGGTATATGAACAGTTCTTGTGTGTGTGTGTGTGCATGCTTGCGTGGTGTGTGTATGTGTATGCATTTGCATGTATACAGGACTGTGTGGAGGCCAGAGGCTGACATAACCCTTTAAAGAGTTAGTTATGTGTATGACTGATTTGCCTGCATGTATGTATATGTGGGCACCATGTGTATGACTAGTGACTGCATTTGTGAGCCACCATCCATGTGTTGGATGCTGGGAACCAAACCCAGGTCTTCTGGAAATGGTAAACATTCTTAACTGCTAATCCATTTCTCCAGTTCCTACATTGTATGCTTCAAGCCAGAGTCTTTTACTGAGTCTGGAGCTCACTGAATGCCTATACTGGATGGCCAGGAAGATCCAAGATCCTCCCCTCTCTGCCTTCCCAGTACTGGGATTACAGGCACATACTATAAATGGCTGCTGCAAATGTGAACTTGGGTCCTCAAGCTTACACAACAAGAAGTTCTCTGAGCCAGCCCTGCCTCCGAGGAGGCTCAAGATCACCAGAGTTTGTTGTTGCTTTAGCACTAAAACAATAAATAAATAAATAAGGCAGAGCTTCAAAACAAGAGGCACATTTTCTTCTCAACACTTGAGATTTCTTTCCATTACAAAGATCAAACTTGCATGCAAAAGGCTGACAATGTGCTCTCCAAGCTGAGCAAGGGGTAGAGGAGCAGCAGGAAACTGAATGAGGCTTCAGGTTCAAGCAAAGTCCTATAAAGGGACAGCTGGCTGAAGCTGTGCTGCTCATCTTGCTGGCCACTTTGACCATATATGCTTACTAAACAGCTGAAATGAGGACAGTCCAAAGGGGGCTGGATAGGTGTAATGTTTGCATACAGTGCTTCTGGAAGTCTTAGTACAATTGACACACACAAACATCTCACTGGTAATTTCTTACACTGACTACATGTTGAATTCTTTGTGTTACATATATACATGTACAGCCCAGAGGTTAACATTGGATGTCTTCCTCTGTTGTTCTCTACCTTATGTTTTGAGATAGAATCTCTCACTTAACCTGGACCTCAGTGATTTGGCAAGACTAGATAGCCAAAAAGCCCTGGAATCATCCTGTCTCTACCTCTCAGAGCTAGGATTACAGGCACACCCTGCCATGCTCACCTGGCTTCTTATTTGGGTACTGGAAATTTGACCTCAGGTGCTCATTTTTGCATATCAAATACATTATTGACTGAGCCATTTCCCCAGTCCTAGGATTCTTTTTAATGTGGCTAGTAGAAAATGTAAAATTCCATATGTGACTCATTTTCTGTTTGAGACAGTGCTGCTCAAGGAGAAATGGTGCCTTACAGATCTCTCTATCAGAGATAAGGAGCTGGGTGATCATTATCCTGCAGCATCAGTCCTTGGCTGAGGACCACTTTCTTATTAGGGTTTCTGTAGCTGTGACAGAACACTCTTACCAAAAGTAACTTGGGGAATAAAGAGTTTACTTCTTCTTACAGGTTGCAGCTCATTGTCTAGGGAAGTCAGGGTAGAATTGCAGGCAGGAGGTGATGCAGAGGCCATGAAAGGATTCTGCTTACTGGCTTACTCATCATGGCTTGCCCAGCCTGCTTTCTTATAGCACCCAGGACCACCAGCCCAGGGATGGCTCTACCCACAATGGCTGGACCTTCCCATATCAATCACTAATTATGAACATGCACTATAGACTTGCCTCCAGGCAAATCTTACAGAGGTATTTTCTCAATGGACTCTACCCAAATGATTCTAGCTTGTGTCGAGTTGGCATAAAACTTCAGAGGATAAGAGACCCCTGCTAACCTGACACACCAATGCATTATTAAACAATAACCTTTACTTTTATGTTAATCCCCAAGATCACATAATAATATCACAATATAAACAAAGTATAACTTTAAAAGTCCCACAGTCGTTTTTTTTTTTTTTTTTCAAGACAAGGTTTCTCTATAGCCCTGGCTGTCCTGGAACTCACTCTGTAGACCAGGCTAGCCTCAAACTCAGAAATCCACCTGCCTCTGCCTCTGCCTCCCAAGTGCTGGGATTAAAGGCATGAGCCACCATTGCCTGGCTCTCACAATTTTTAAATTCTTAATACTTTAACCAGGCACATGCCTTTAATCCTAGCACTTTGGAAGCAGAGGCAGGTGGGATCTCTGTGAGTGTGAGGCTAGCCTGGTCTACATAGTATGTTTCAGGACAGCCAGAACTACATAGTGAGGTCATGCCAAAACTAAAACAGAACAAAACAAACAAATACTTCAAAGTTCAGTCTCTTAAAATATCCAGTCTTTCAAAGTTTAAGCATCTCTAAAATATCCGTAGTCTTTTAAAAATATCTAAAATCTCTTGAAACTCCAAAGTCTCTCCAAAACTCCAAAATCTCTAAAATTTCAGTCTCTTAATTGTGGAATCCAGTATGATAAAAAAGTAAGTTAAATACTTTCTTATTCCAAGAGTGAAGAAACAGGGCAGTTACAAACTTCAACAGCGTGAATCGTGTGAATATCAGTGTTTGTGGTCTGGGACTCACTCAGGATCCTCTGGGCTACCAACATCTTTGGTATAATTCCGTTTCTCTAGCTCTACCATCCACAGTACATTCAGGCAAGCTCCACTCCAGGGCTGCTGTCATCTTTGTACCATGGTACTGCTATCCCCAAAATATTGGGGTCTCTGCTGCAATTAGACTGTATTTTCACCAAGCCCCTCATGGGCTCTTGTAAGGGACTATAAGCCTGTTACATGATATCAAGGTTCAACTTCTTTCCCTGACTGTCAATTCTGGAGCTTCAACTGTAACTGAGGCTGTACATTCACCAATGGCCTCTCTCAGCACCAAGTGCCAACTGCTCTCCATGGCCCTTTCATGCCTTAAAAAACTGACACATAACCAAGTTTGGCTGCCAGCATGATGATGATGCAGCCCTGCCCTGTCTGGACCACAAATATTCCCAAATTTACAATCCTAGATGGCACTGGTCTCTTCATAATCACTGCTGATTTCTCAGCTCCAGCTAACCACTATCAATTGTGCCCATAAATTGGGCACTTCAATCCTGCTTGTCTCGTGTTAATTACTGCTGACTCTTAAGCTCCAGCTAATTGGACACCAAAGTTTCTAACACAAAATATCAAATGGTCCCTATAGTCTTTAAGCAACTCTTCAACTTCCCTCTGAAATTTCACAACAAGGTCTTCATCATCTGTATTCCTAAGCATTATCTTTTGTGTTTCTACAGAGGTTCATTTAGCTCTGAACACTCAATTGCTTCCCCAGCCCAAACTTCTAGTCTTTCACAATCCTCCCTGAAACATGGTCATTCTGTTATATTATTGCCCCACTTCTGGTACCAATTTCTGTATCTGTTGGTGCTCCTAATTCTGTGACAAGTACAATGACTAAAAACAACTTAGGGAGTATAGGGTTTATTTCATCTTATAGCTTATAATCCATCACCCAAGACAGGAATCAAGGTAAGAACTGATACAGATGCCTTGGAGGAGTGCTGCTTATTGGCTTGCTTAGCCTGCTTCATTATACACTCCAAGATCACCTGCCCTGGACCTTCCCACATGAATCATTAATTTAAAAAACTCACTGTAAACTTGCCTACAGGCAATCTTATGCAGGCATTTTCTCAATTGAAAATCTCTTTTCCCTAATGACTCTAGCTTGTGTCAAGTTGACATAAAACTAGCCAGGACAGCTACAGCTAGCAGTGATGTAACACTCCAGTGCTTAGAGCTCTCTGGTAAGTAGGCAAGGCAGTTGCAGGTGTGAGAAGGTGCTCTGTGGATGGTGGAGCTGTGTTGAGAAGGTAGAGGCCGGTGTGGAGAACACAGAAATGGTTCTAAGTCCACTTGAAAGACTGAGAACATTGATGGCATTCTCTTTAGCTGACAGTTTGCTTTCCTTAGTGGAATCTCTGATCTTTACCTGACGATCTCTGATAGTATGGGACTATTGTTTTTATTTACTCTATTTGTTTTGCTATTCACACCCAACATCTTAGACATCAATGCAGATATGGATCCGACATGGAATGATATAGAAAGAGATAAAATACTACCTGAATATTTTCTTAGTTTTTAAATTTTATAATATTGGGAACATTCCAATACACTACTTCCTACTCCTTAAATATTTTAAAGACCTAACAACAATATCTTTTTGAAAGCCACCATTTCCATTTTGACCTAGCTTTACGCACATGGGTTCCACCATTTCCATTTGACCTAGCTTTACCCACATGGGTTCCCTTTTGTGCTGTGATTCTCTTCCATACTGTTTGGATTCTGTCTTGTCACTGTTCATTTTCATCTGCTCATTCATTTCTTTTCATAACTTTTTAATTTTAAAAAGTAGGTTTCCTTATCCCTGGAGTATAATTTGTCTTTATTGTCTATGTAAAATAGTCACTCAAAGAACTTCTAAGGAAATGGGATGAACTCACAGAAACAGGCAAAATTGTTCAATAAAAGAAAATTTATCAAAAGCAAGAGAATGGCCAAAGTCCACAATGCATCTCGGGTTTGCTGGTGGTATGTGTGGACACAGGGAAAGAGACAAGGAAATTCCCCACCTTATGTAATGTGAGGGAAATAAGCAAGAGTGGTTTGTGAGCCTAAGCTGCTCACAGTTGACTTAAAGGGACAAAGACTAGCAGGTGGCTCAGGCAAGACTGTCTAGGAGGCATCTTCTTTATACTGCCCACCTGACTAATGAGAAGTAACTTCATCTGAGAAAAGGCTGAGTGAAGGATAAGCACAGCTTAGATCTGAACTTCTTGAAAGGTTGTAAAAGTTCACCCACCCAAAAAAAGGACCTACCAAGTCATGGAAAATCTTCAGAGACCTCTGTAATGGGGCTGGCTGCCTTATGTATATAGAGAGGAGGATATCAATAAAGTTGGGCAGAGGGTCAGATGTGCTATTTTCAAACCTACCCACCATTTATTCAGTGATAGTCTGGACTGTTCTCTTCATCCAGATGGTATTCACAGCTAGACAGGCATGGCCAGGCCTGGTGAGATCTCATGATGTAGACAGTTTGACATCACAGAAAAACCAGAACGGCAGCACAGGAGGCATCTCCACTGGCAGGAAGCAGGCATGACAGCATATACCAGGAAGTTCTCAACCTTAGCTCTGTCCTCCAGCCTGGCACATGCCTCGCCAAGCTCATCACTGGTTGTCAGCCATGTTTCACCCGTGATGGCGACTGCTAGTTTGTCAACTTGATTATATTTGGAATGAACTACAATCCAGAAATGGAGGGCACACTTGTGATCCAGATCTTGAGGCTGCAAGACAGGTTTCTGACCTGGATCTTGACAGAGAGATCTTGAGGAATAGTGGCCATTAAAATCTTAGGCCCAGGCAAGGTAATACACACCTTTAATTCCAGGAGACTGAGGCAAGCAGATTTCTGAGTTTAAGGTCAGTCTGGGATAAAGCAAGTTTTAGATCCAGGCGTGGTGGTACACACCTCTAATCTGGGCTACACCTTCTGACTGGAAGAAGGAAGATCTTTCTTTGACTGTTTGCACTTGCCAGCATGTCTGTTGGGACCTACTTCCACAGACGACCAGCTTAAACAACTAGCCTCATGGAACTGAGCAACTACTAGATTCTCGGACTTCCCATTCACAGCTGCCCATTGTTGGGTTAGTTGGACTACAGACTGTAAGTCATCACAATAAATTCCCTTAATATATACATTCCATAAGTTCTGTGACTCTAGAGAACCCTGACTAAGACAGAGCCTGAGGAACTACAGGGAGGCACATCCACCCATAAGCATCTGTGATCTCCCACACTGCTTGTGCTGACCATTCACTGAGGAAAACCTTACCACATGTCAATCAGGATTTGTGTCCATCTTCAAACCAAGCTTTGATGTCTGGGCTGACAGCCATCAGGTGAGAAGTATTCCCTCAAGAGCTGGCTGCAGCAGCTGTGAATGAAACATCCGTGGACCTCAGTCAAATCCCTCCATTCCCACTACAGTTACTCATCTCAGAGCCTTTTATACTTCATGATGATGAACTACTCTGGTCATGCATTGGCTTACCAGCATGTGGGCTATCTCATGGTATTAGGATGTCACTCCATAAAGGAAGGAACCCTATCTGCCTGTTCACAACATTTCTACACACCTAGCACACAGAGGGACTGTGTGAACAATTTGTCTAATGAATCAATGCCTCAGCAGACGCCAAGAGTACAGAAAAATTCCATTTGGAGGAGAAAAAACATGCCAGGAAGCTTGGGCCTTTCAAATCTCTTTGAAAGAGATTAGCCATGCCTTTGGTCAGGCGGCTCCACTGTCTCAGTAGTCTCTTAACAGGGAGCTGCTTTGCTATGACTGAGCTGGATGCACAGGGCAAAGGCAGTCCACTAGTGGCACATCGATCCAGGCTTGATGAGTGGAAGAGACATGAGGATATGCTTATTGCCTGGCAGTGCCTCTCTCTGGTCAGAAAATCAACAGACGATTTAACACAATGTCAGGCAAGTTATCAACATCAAGAATGAAGTGTCCTCCCTCATGGTGACCTGGGAAGTCTGTGCTCATGTGCTCAGTTCCATCTGTGCTATGCCATCACTTTTTATGCCTAGAGAGCCCAAGTCAGCTGCCCATCTGAATCTGGGGTACAACTGGCTTTCCAAGCTGTTGTTGCAATAGCCGAAGAGAAATGCTGCCTCCAACTCGCTGTGGTATGACTCGCTCCATGCCCTCTTCCTTACATTGCAGAAGTTCGAACTGCAACGTCCTCTTTTTCTGTGGTGAGAGGTCAGGCATGATTCAGATTCTACAGACCAGAGGGGTTTCAGAGAGGCTCTGGAATGAAGCCAGACAAGATGAGATTGACAGGCATCATTTTGCTCTGCAGAGGGCAAAAGGGGCTCTGTGGATAAGGATTCAGCTGCTTTTTGATTCCAGAGTTTTCTGAAACTGCAGTAACAATGGTGGAGATAAAGGCAGAGTGGGCGGTGAGGCTCTGTAGTTAGTGACGGCAGTAGCAGAAGTTTCCAACCTCTTGACTTAGCTTTCTATGTCACTCAGTATTTCTGGTGTCAGAAAGCAAATCCAGAAGCTTGTATATTCTTGGAGAACTTTCTATCCTGCCCTCTAGCCCCAGTTCCTTCCCTACTGATTTCTTGTCATGAAGTGGAATCTTTCTTTCCCGATGACTGCAAAGCATCGAGAGTACAAACTAATCAGCCCTCTGCTTCTTCCGGGACATTATAAACAGTTCATTCTTTGTGTCCTTATTAACCCCCTCTGCTTATACTGAGAAGGGTGGATTCTGTTATCTGCAACAGATTACTGTTCCTTTGGCCTTTAGGGTGTTTGTCTGATTGGATTGTTACAATTTGTCAAATTGGCTTAATAACAGACAGAACTCTATGTGGGGTAGGACAGGGTTCAGATTCTTCTAATTGGAACAATGTTCAAATTCCATGAGCAGCAGAAAGAGATGGTGTACTTTTATTGAAACACATAAGAGTGCAGTCCTGAAGTAGAAGAGAAACTTTGCTTCAAGCACTAAGTACTTCCCTAGCAGGAAGAAGTGCTATAGGACAACCAGAACACAGTATACGACAGACTTTCCAGGTCACTGTGAGGGAGCACACTTTGTTCTCGCTTTTGACAACTTCCCTGACATTGTGTTAAGTCATCTGTTGAAAACTGTGTGATCCTAAAGTGTGCTGAAAAGGTAAAATGGCTGAAAAATCTGCATCTAGCTGGCAATATGCTAACATGTCCAACGACAGAAACTATACCACATCTTAAAGCCACTCTAGGCACTGGGTATTAGGGAGCCCTTCATACACTGAGTTCTCTCTGCTTTATTAACCTCATGTCCACTGTGATGGTAGATGGAGCTCAGGGCCACACACCCAGTCAGCCCCATTCCTTTATCATATGACACCCTTTCAATGTGGAAAGGCCACCATTATCTCCTTTGTGAATTTTTGTTTTATCTTGTTTCTTTCCCTTCCTTCCTTCCTTCCTTCCTTCCTTCTTCCTTCCTTCCTTCCTTCCTTCCTTCCTTCCTTCCTTCCTTTCTTTCTTTCTAACAGATGAAACACTTTCCCATCCCAAAAGCTTTTCCCTTTACTGGATAATCTATCCAGTATAATCATCTTTACAAAAACCCAACATAAACAAAACATGAGTTTTTCCAACACATCCTGCCACTCCTGCAGAGGTGACTAGTGGTTGTTTCCAATCATCTCCTGTCATTATCTCCTCCCTATTCCAAAAACAGTCTTGCCAAAGGCCAGCAATGACCCACAGGAGGTCACACATAGTGGTTACTTCTTACATGATTTGGTTTTATTTAAAAAAACCCAACACTCCTCTTTGCATAAACTATGACCTTTTACTTATATGTGTATATTAATTACATAAACATGGTGCATATGGATATACTGTCTGCATCTGTGGGGTGCACATATGTGTATTGGTGTGTGCACACGTGTGTATGTGGTGGTAAAGACTGATGTTAGGTGTCTTTGATTGCTCTCCACCTTATATATGAGGTGGGGTCTCTCCACAGGACCCAGACATTGACAATCTGGCTAGTGGGCTAGCCAGCCTCCTCTGGTGGAGGTGGGCCACCATACCACCTGGAGGGCTGGAGATCTAAATGCGGGTCCTTATAGTTGCACAGCAAGTACCTTTTCTACTGAATGATCTTCAGCCATATATATTGTTTTCCTTAAGATCTTCTGAAAACTTTTCAATCATATTACATATTTCTTATATAAAAATGTCCTAAAGTCTCTGTTATCCCTTAGTTCCACATTTTTTAACCTTTATTCCAGTAATTTTTCATCAAATGAAAGGTCAAACTAAAACCAAAACGTTGCTACATTCTTTCAAACATTTATTACCCAAAGATCCATCTCTACATCATCTTATCAGCCAAGCTCCTGGGACTGGTGAGCTAGTGGGCAGGGCAGGTCAGGGAGATGGAGGTGGGGTAGGGGTTGTAAAGAGATCAGCTGTCAAGCTCAACGACCTGAGTTCAAGCCCTAGATGTACTTGACAGAAGGGGAGAACTAACTCCTTACCAGTCATCCTCTGATCTGTACAAGTGCACTGTGCTGTGCACATGCACACATACGAGTACAAGTGTGCACACAACTCCACACTAAATAAACAAAATGTTAAAGAAAGTGCACTAAATTTTAACTGGTCCAAACTGAGATGTGCTCTAGTTAAAATAGACATTAGGTTTTGAATGGGAAAAAAAAAGTAAACTATCTTGGTACTTTAAAATATTTGTTACATGTTAAAATGATAAATTTTGACATACTGGATCAAATAAAAGAGTCAAATCAATTTCATTTATTTTTGTTTTCAACAGTATGGCTACTAGAAAAGGAATAACTTCATATGTAACTTTACACAGTGGTTGTTCCTCAAAGAAGCAATCTGCAACTTTTCACTGAAAGAAATACATATTCTAGATAGCTTTCCAAACCAGAAGCACAGGTTGACAGTGGTTCCCTCTACTGATTCACGGTGTTCTGATACAGTTCTGGTAGACAGTTTTTGCTCTCAACTTTTGTCAGTCTGAATGTTTGTGCACCTCTCCTGAGTCTTTCCAATTCACATGCTGAAATTTAACCCTGGTCTGATTAGTATGGAGAGAGGACCCTTGGGGGCTTAGTCAGGCATGAGAGCTCTCCTTGTGCAACTCCTAAAACAGGCAAAGCTTGTTGGCTTCAGTTAAGTCTCTGCCACGTGACCAGAATTCTAGGAGGCTCAGTCTCTGAGAAACAAGCACTCATCAGTTACAAAATCAAGTGGTGACCTAAGTTTGGATTTTACAGCCTTGGGAACTGTGAGAGCATATATCTGTGGGCTACAAATGACTAATAATGTACTCTAAATGATCTCTGCCAGCAAGCAGCCCACACACGGACAGCCTTCTACTTAAGTCTCTTTGGAGTCCGGCTCCTATCTGCTCTGTCCTCTCAGTCCCTAAGGTTTAGGAACAACCCGATGTGTTCCCCCACCCCACCCACTCCTACTGCTGCCCCCATATGTATGAACACTGCTTTAGTGTTTCCCAGCAAGTCTTGCTTCAGAGGACTCAGTTCTCCCATCTGCCTATAATACTGCTTGTCAGACTTCATCTCTCTTCAGATCTTCAGTTCTGGAAACCAGACGACTAAACCTAATTTTTCATATTAACCTTCTACAGCAAAACTAATTTAACTATTGTCTTCCTCCAAGAAAGGAAGCTGGTCTGCATTAATTTAAAATCTTAGTGAATAATGAAGGTTGGTTTTGCTTCCCCTGCTCTTAGGAAAACAGATATGATATGAAAATTAATTTTCTTCTGTTGGCCATTGGAGCCCATTATGTTGGCCCAATGCAAGATGGCTTTTCATAGTCTTTCCTAAGAAGACTGCTGTTTATCCAAAAGAAAACTGTCAGTAGCAGATTTATTTATGATTAAATACTTAAGGCCTAGACACAAACAAAAGAATGATGATGTAATATAAGAGGAACTAAAGACTACAAAGGCAGTGCCATTTAAGTGTTCATTACCAAAACCACCCCAAACCCAGAAGGCCCCTACAAAAATGACAACAAGACCCAAAAGTCAGAAGAAATATATGGAAGAAGAGAAGGCGGATGCATGCATAATGGATAACTGCTTGTTTCAGAACCCAGCTTGGCCTGGAAAGCAACAGGAACAAGAAAGCATTTGTCTTGGCATCAGATTTGCTCTTGAAGATGTGGGCTTTCTACATGACTAATGAGGAGGCCGTCATGTACGGAGCAATATTTGGAAAAGGACAAAATATGTTTTCCACTCATAATTCAAACTCTTCTGTCTAGTGGGGGCTCTGCAGCCATTGTGGCTACACTTAGCAACTGTAATGTAATCACAGAGTTAAGATAGTCTTTTAGAACAAGAACTAAGTCATAGCACCAACCTGATTGTGGCTATGGACAGCACCATGACACCTGGATTTTAAGAAGGCTTCCTATATCTAACAGCACTCTGGTCAACTCCTTCTGAATGCCCACTTCCTTCTGAAAAGAGCACTGTGCTTTTCCCCTAGGAAGTCATTACCTCCTGCTCTCTATGAACGGAAATGATTTACCCATCAGTTCTGAGTTGAGTACACGATCCAGGTCTGACCATTTGATTCAAGGATATTCTGTAGCCAGTAAAGGTCACTTCATACATGTACTGAGAATAAAGCAGTATCTTTCTAGACTAGAAAAGGAAAACTATAGCAATTAACTTTCTTTGCTTATCTTGAGAATAAAGTTGAGCTGGTTAGCTTTTGTCAACTTGACACAAGTTATCTTCAAAGAAACCTCAGTTGAGAAAATTCTTCCATCAGAGTTGCCTTTACAAATGGGATGTTTTCTTGATTGAGGGCTGAAGTGTGAGGGCTGGCCCACTATGGGTGGTGTCAAACTCTAAGAAGGTGGTCCTGTCTGTATTAAAAAGAAGGCTGAGCAAGCCGTTAGAAGCGGGCCAGTAAGCAGCATTCCTCCATGGTCTCTACTTTAGTTCCTGCTTCCAGGTTCCTATCCTGATTTCTTTCTTTTTTTTTTTTTTTTTTTTTTTTGGTTTTTCGAGACAGGGTTTCTCTGTATAGCCCGGGCTGTCCTGAACTCACTCTGTAGACCAGGCTGGCCTTGAACTCAGAAATCCGCCTGCCTCTGCCTCCCAAGTGCTGGGATTAAAGGCGTGCGCCACCAACGCCCGGCTTCCTGATTTCTTTCAATGATGGACTATGACGCAGAAACATAAGATAAACCATTTCTATCCCATGGTGCTTTGGGTCATGGTATTTATCACAGCAATAGAAAGTAAACTAGGACAAAAGTCAATGCAGAAAACAAAGACTCGATGACATTATTGAAACATCTGGACCACTTACTCCCAAAGTTTGATCCTACCCAGCATTATGCAACTGCATGAACCAAAGCTGCTCTTTTGCTTGCCATTCATATAGCCTTTGATGATATTTTAAAATGTACTCATAAGGCACGGATGCAAGCCAATCAGAAATGATGATGGTGTGTTATTAGTCTTGAGTAGATTTCAATGTAGATTACAGTTGAATAGCCAGGAATGAGAAGCACCTAATCTAAACCATTATCTTTCATCTTGAATTCAGACCATGGAAATGATACTGGCACTATAAGACACATAAGACAGAAATATGAGTGATAGGCAGCAAGGATGAGGAAGGCTTCAACAAAGTTGCTCACTAATAATGTGCTTTAAATTAGGCCTAGAGAAATGAATTGGTAAAGTGCTTGTTGTGTTAGCATGAGATCCACAGTTCAATGCCCAGAATCCATGTAAGAAAGCTGGATGAGATAGCATGTGCTTGTAAGTGCTGGGAAGATGGAGACAGGTGGAAAGTTCCTAGGCCTCACTGGTCAGCTAACAAAGCCTAACTGGTGACCTCCTGACCTCCTGGTAAATGAGAGACCCTGACTTAAAAGAGTAATGTGGATGGCTGCTGCTGCTGCTGCTGCTGCTGCTGCTGCTGCTACTACTACACTAAACACACGCACACGCACGTGAACACATGCACACACACACACATGCATGTACGTATGCATTAACCTGGGACCATGGCCAAAGATTATGCATGGGGTAGGCCTAGGCCCCCTACACAAAAGTAGCAGATGTGCAGTTTTGTCTTCATGTGGATCCCCTAACAAGTGGAGCGGGAGGGGGCTGTCTCTGACTCTAACTCTGTTCCCTGCCGTTGGATCCCTTTCTCCTAACTAGGCTGCCTTGTCTGGCCTCAGTGGGAGAAGATGAGCCTAGTTCTGCTGCAACTCGATGTGCCAGGGCAGGGGGTTACCATTCTCTGAGGAGAAGGGGAAGAGAAAAGGGAGGGAGGGGTTGTGAGGGTGGGACTGGGAGGAGAGGAGGGAGGGGCTGCAATTGGGATGTAAAGTGAATAAACTAATTAATTAAAATAAATAAATAAATAAATAAATAAATAAATAAAAGAATTAAAGACTCCCTGACCTTATACAAAACATGAAGAATCTAGGTGACCAGCTACAGAGGTTGCTGGGGAAAAGTTTCTTGCATTACCATGGAGGACTGGCTTTCAAAGAGGGAGGGGCTAGGGAGGGGGCGTTGAGAGGAGCTGGAGGAGACTATGATCAAACTACATTATATGAAGTTATCAAAGAATAAAAAACAAATTAATGAAAAAAATTCCCTTGGTAAACTCAACCCTGACAGGTAGCCTGCTGACGCTGCAGGTCACCTGAAGCTCAGCCTCTGTGAACTGTTGCGGCCCAAGTGACACAGCTCAGCAAGCGAAGAATATCTAACATAATACAACTTCATTACTGGTCTTTCTTGATGGTTAGAAGTAGGGGCAAAAAAAGCAACAGAATCTTAAAATACCATGTACCTGCCTAGTAGTGTCTTACACAAAACAGATGTAGCTAAGAGCTTTCATGAGAAAGTTAATCGTTCTGTCCGCAACTGTCAGTCCCAATGCTTCCCACACTCCTGGAAGGAGCACTTGACAGGTTAGGTCATTTAAAGCTCACATCAATACAGGTTGCTTAAAAAATGTATTAATCAAGATTCATAGAGGGCTAAGTAACTTTCCTAGTTCACATGCTTGATTGAAAAGGCAGAGACTTGAGGTCAAGTCCTTGGGCATGAACACCATCTGATATGCCTCTCTATAAAATCATGGTAAACACATTCAGGGCAGGTTGTTTAACAGAGTGGTGTCTTCTCGGATGCCTCCAAGTATACAAAGCTAGTCTTTCTCATTACTAGCAGCCCAATGCCCAGTGTCTGGGCCATTTCTTGCTCCTTCACTTTCCTTAGCATGCTGTGTTTGCACACCAGTTATCGGAACGGACACAGGATATTTAGTAAAGAGAACTGCCAAACTGTTAATGCTGCACAAGTGCACACTCATGTACACACACAAAGATAAGAAGATGAGTAGGTAAATATGGTGAAAACTCATTCTCAAAGGGCCCAACCAGGAGGCAGAGGTGTTTAAACTTGATACAGTTGGCCATGAGAAGTAAGAAGCACACAGATGTGGCAGGGCTTTCCCTCCTGGTTGTGTTTCAAAAGCAGCCGACAAGCTCTCAGACAGCTGCAGGCCTCTGGATCAATGGGCTTGGTATAAGGAGCTATGCACCCATTCAGTTAAGATGTAGACAAGAGGTTCTGACACCTGGCCAGAATTGTGAGGTCATTTGGATTACTACTGAATTAAGAAAGTTGTTTTTAGAACAACAAAGATAATGGAGAATTACTTTATATGCTAACTTTAAATTTTAATTAAACATGGAGAAATTGTAGATGAATATTTATCTCTTTTAAATTAAAGGATTCTTTTACATGAGCATAAACAAGAGGATGAAATCAGTGGATCTAAAGTTCAAGACAATAGTCTACACACACACACTGGAAAACCACTACACGGAAAGTGAAAAGGCAAATAATTATCTGGAAAAAAACATCTGCTACATATTTACCCCAAAATTCCCCTTAATAAATAAAAAGAACTTCAATTCTATAAGGAAAGGATAAATATTCCAAAGGAAAATTATGATCATGTATACAAATATCTTAAAACAAGTAAAAAATATGATTTATGAGGAAAACCTTTATTACTACATAAAGAAATTCAAATTAAAACAAGGTATCTCTTTGGCAACTATAATGACAACACTTGGGGTGCACTCTAGAATCCTGCTTCAAAAGACGTTAAAAGGCTTCTTTGTTCTGACCCATAGTTCCCGTCACTTTCATGATCTTATCTTATGGCCAAGTGATGTCTTCACACAGAAATGACTACACATAGATTAACTACATTTCTAGGAAGAGTAAAAATAGTAAAAGATGGGCTAAAAATGGTTATACATCCATACAATAGGAGATCACACAGCAACTGAAATT
This sequence comes from Mastomys natalensis, assembly GCA_021653895.1. Taxonomy (NCBI): domain Eukaryota; kingdom Metazoa; phylum Chordata; class Mammalia; order Rodentia; family Muridae; genus Mastomys; species Mastomys natalensis. The sequence goes on along the minus strand of JAJTUV010000842.1, from coordinate 423,007 downwards.
TTTTCTTAAGGAATATGTAAGGATTTCTTCCAGTGTTTATGATATGCTGAGTGAAAAGTCAATTAAATTGATAAATATTTATGGAGAAAAGGCCAATTATATCTATAGTAGGATTATGAATCAATAAACTATCTACTGGGTGTGGTGGCCTTTAATCCCAGCACTTGAGGGGCAGAGGCAGGCAGGTCTCAGTGAGTTCGAGGCCAGCCTGGTTTACATAGTGAATCTTAGCCCAACCAGAGCTATATGCAACCTGTCTCAAAAACAAATCAAGTAATCAAGCAAACAACAATAAAACACTACCACCAACACCACCATCAAAATATTTTAATTATCCTGTTTATATTTTTCATGCATTTTCAAATTTCATTCAATAAATTATTTTTAGAAGACAAAAAGAAGCTAATCCTAATTATCTTACTACATAATGTCACAGTGTATCAGAGAACAAAAACACCTGGAGGCTTAGAAATCATTTAGTCCTTGAAGAATCTGGTCATGAAGACAAAGGGGAAGGAAATCTAATTTCTATGCCAGCACTGTCCACTGTAGTTCGCATTTCTCAGTCCTCCTCACGCTCTTATCAGAACTACTGGGTCAGGTGTGTCAAGGATTGAGCCTGAGGAAGCCAATTAATGCTGATGCACATCTGGCCGAGGTGGTAGTGCTGGGATCAAGGTGGTTTCTTACATTGAAGGCTAAGCACAACTCAATACTCAGGTGTCTTATCGAAGTATTCCACAGCCACAGGTGTGTGGCTCCCGTACTGCATGGGCTGCGTTACAGCCGTGATTGGGTTAAAATTCACTATGTAAACCAGGCTGGCCTCGAACTCAGTGAGACCTGCCTGCCTTTGACCCTCAAGTGCTGGGATTATTATTTCATCTCCAAAAGTTCTGTACCAGCACTGTCCTAAGCACTCTGCCTCAGACCTGAGAGATTCTCTTTGCTCCAATTTCTTCCTATTCTTCATGCTCAAGCCAAAGAGATTGTTAGCCGCCTGGGTCTCCTATCTAAGGGAAATGTTACACTCAGGTCACCACACAAATATTTAGGACGTTCTTGTCAGATGCGTAGGTGCTGATCACACAAAGCTAAGCCTAGAGTTCAAGAAAGACTTTCAAGAAGAATTGATGAGCAGTTCTACAGCCTGAGGGAGGAGTGACCAAGCCCTTCAGATTTGAGGTGGACCAGGCCTGAGTCAGCTGTGGTGATGGAACAGCGGCTAGGACAGCCTTGGTATCTGTCCTCACCACACAGCATCAGGACTGCTGGAGCAGTGTGTTAAGGGACTGAGTCTGAGAAAGGCCAATTAAGGGCATCACACCTTCCTTTAAGGATCTTGGCTAGTTTGTTTTGTGCCTTAGCAAATGAATTCTCTTTTCCACCTCAGTGGAGGTTAGAGTCCCACATCTTTTTCTTCTCCTTGTCCCTACCCATGCTATGGCAATGAAAAACTCCTCAGGGGTGCAAGCAGCGGTAGGCTAGGGGGAAAGGGGTTGGCCTCAGGATACCCTTCCTAAGGCCATTATAGAATACTGACGAAAATCTGGCCAGGATGGTGGTGTTGGAGTCATCCTGAAAGGAAGGAGTCCGCGCGGAAGCAGGACCCATTTCAAGTTACAAGGAATGCCTTGGAGGTGGGAGTAAGCAGGGCATAGGCATTGGCATCAGCCGCAAAGGGAAGGGCGTGTCCGGCAGCAGCCAAGCTTCACCTAAGGCCAGGCTGACTCCTCAGGAGGGCGCCAGTTAAGGAAGGTAAGTCCGGGAGGGGCACGGACAGCCTGGGAAAGAGAAAGGACCTAGGAAGTATGCAGGGTGCCCCCCACCCCAACCACAGATGGGCGGGGCCATAGGCAGCAGGTGTCCAGGCACCCGGGGTGCGAGGATGGATTATAGAGAGCAAGAGGAGCCTAAAGGGTGTCCTTTTGGGGGTTGAGGGGTTCCGACCTTGTCCTTGAGCATTTAGAAGCAGGCAGGTCGCGTTCTCCACAGCCCAAGACCTCCCTGAGCTGTGGTGTGCAGGGCCTGTCACAGGGCCGAGGCTTCGGACGTCCACAGCAGCTGCTGGCCGGACACAGGTCCCCAGCCTCCCGCTGGGCACTCCCTCAGCGTGGCCCGGCCGCTCTATCGGGCTCTGTGCCGACTCCCTCCCACGCCGCGGCCTCGCCACGCTCTGTCCCCTCACACCGCTACCCCCCACGTGGCCTACTCCCCTCTCCCGCCCCTAGAGGCTGCACCCCTCCGGGGCAACGGTACCTGGGACTCTCAAAGCTGCACCCCTGCGCCGCAGCGCCGCCCTCTTCTGCCGCAGGAGCGCAGCGGCGGCCCCGCCGGGTTCCTGCTCCATCGCCCCGGGCGGGGGCCGACGGCTCGGGCACACTCGGGTGGGCTCGGGCCTCGGCGGTGTTCGGCCGGACGCTCAGCTAGCGCGCCGCAGCCCACGCCCCGCCCCGCACCCCTCACTGGACCCAAGCCCCGCCTCTGTCCCGCCCCAAACTCCAGCCCAGCCCGGACTTCAGGCCCCGCCCCGAACTCTAGTTTAACCACTCCCTCATACTCTCTGCAAGGTCTAGGCCTCGCCCCTACCCTATCAGATCCCCTAAACACTCCTCAGGCTTCAGGCCCCGCCCCTACTCTAGCAGCCTAACCACGCCTCAGGCTTTATGCCCCGCCCCTACTCCACCACCACTACCATGCCTCTGGTTTTAGGCTTCACCTCTGCCCCGCCCTCATTCCAGCAGGCACGCCTCTACCGAACCGCCAGCTTTAAGCCCTGCCCTAGCCTAGCCAAGTCCGCCTCATCTCTCTGGATCTAGTCTCAGGCACCGCCCTGATCTCCTACCGTATCCACACCCTTAGGCCCTTTTCGAGGCCTTGACCCTTCCCCTGCATCGCCCCTAATCTAGCAGATCCTCCCTCACTACTCAGTTGGGCTTAGGCCCCGCCCCCTCCCGCCCCCAGCCTATCTGAATTAGGTTCAGGTCCCGCCCCTGTCCGCCTTTGCCCCGCCCCAATCAGGCAGGTCCCCTCGCAGCTCTGCTCAGGCTCCACCCATGCCCCGCCCCAAGTACCAATCCCTTACCTTTTAGTGGACTCAGGCCCCACCCCAAACCCTTATCCGGTCGGTCCCTTTGCCCTTCAGTTTTGCCAAGGCCCCGCCCCATCTCCTAGCCAAACCCACCTCACGCCCTAGTCTGGGCGCAGGCCACGCCCTGAGTTTCTGATCTGTTTCCCTGGCCCTCCTCAGACCAGTGCAGGCCCCACCCTGCCTCTACCCCGAGCTCCAGCCACGCCCCTCCCTAGCCAGCCTCACCAAGATCTTCTACCCGCTCTCTCTCCGCGCTTCTGTGTAGCGCACGCAGGCCCCCAACGCCCACCCGGTCCCCAACTTCGTCGGGTCCACGGCCCATCACTCCTGTTCCTCACCGTGATTCCCAAAGATCTAGGCCCTGCCCACCTACCCCTCCACCACAGAGCGCTCTATCGGCCCTCCACACCACAGTTCTGCTTTCTGGCTTCGCTGCTGACCCACCTCACCTCAGCACCTCTGGTCCTTTCTATCGTAGCACCGCCTTCTTTTGGGGACCGCCTTTCTCCACGTCCCGCCCACAGGCATGGCCCCGACTCCGGAGCTCCGCCTCTTCTCCCTTGAAGCTGAGGTTTGTACTTGGAGTAATTCTGCGTCTCTCTCGTCCCTTGGCTATTCTGCCCCAAGAACCCTCTAGCTTCCCCCGCCTACACTACAAGCCCCGCCTATCTAGCCCCGCCCATGTCGCCTCTTCCTCACTTCAGGAGTGCCTGGATGATGCAGGGTCTTCCTGGCTGAACTAGGGTCTACTATGAGATTTGCGCTACCTCAGGATATAACCAGTCAGCAAAAGGAGGTACTGCTGTCTCCTGGTGGCTGTTTGTGGTGCCTGACACAGTGAGGCTGAGGGGAGTTTTGGCTGGCTACCAGTTGTGGGTTCAGGTTTTCATTCATAACCTTCCAATTTTGTGACAGACCCACCCTCCAGCCCTCATTTTCTCCCGAGTCAAATGCATCATCTCAGGGTCCTTTAACATTGCAGTATGGTTGGGTGTGTAAACTCATCTGAGTGAAAGTAAGGATGGCTTTGCCATCTATTGCTCGTTCGGTTTCTGTTGCTGTGATCAAAACAGTGACCAAAAGCAACTTAGGGAAGAAAGGCTTTATTTGGCTTACAGGTTATAGTTCCATCATCTGGGAAGTTAGAGCAGGAACTCAAGGTCCAAAGCAGAAACTGAGGTCTGTACTTGGAGCAATTCTGCGACTCTTGTCCCTTGGCTATTCCTCCCCAAGAGCCCTCTAGCTTCCCTTCCTACACAAATCCCGCCCACGCCCATCTAGCCCCACCCATGTCGCTTCTTCCTCACTTCTGGGGTGACTGGATGATGCGGGTCTTCCTGGCTGAACTGGGGTCCACCACGAGGTACTCAAGTTTGGAGCTGGAAGGATGAGGAACTCAAGAACTGAGTCAGGACTTACAGATCTTCCTCTGGCTTGCTCATCTACTTCTCTTATTCAGCCAAGTCCCATTGCCCGGGATACCACCACCTACAGTGGGCTGGACCCTTCACAGCACCCCCCTCCCACCCCCACTACCAAAAGCCCTCACAAACTTGTCTACAGGCTAATCTGACGGAGGAAACTGCTTAATTGAGAGTTCCTCTTCCAGGGTAAAGTGTAGGTGTGTGTTAATTTGTGCAGCAGGGCTCTTTCACTGTGGTCATGAGGTTCTGGTCTCCCTTGATGTTGCACATTCAAGCAGAGACTGGAGCAAGAATGAGTGTGTATGCCTGGGAGCTGCCACTGGAATCCCCAATCCATGCACTCCCCACTCGATGGTGCTTGCTTCCCCCATCCCACTACCTCCAGCGTTATTTCATACCCTTCCCTTTACCTCTAATCAAACATGATTCTTTTCGCATCATGACTTCCTCCCGACATATCTTTTCAGATATCACATTGACTGGAATTCTCACTCAGTAATTTCTGGTTGCCTGCTTTTCCCCATGTGCATCCTGTCCTCTCTGTCTCCCTGACGGCCCCCTGTGCCTGCTCCTACTGCCAGCCTCCTTAATGCTCTGCAACTTCTGATCTGAAAACTCCCAAGGGCCCCTGTCTTCTTAGGCACCCCAGACCCTCTGCCTTCCTCTCCAAGAGACCTGCAATATTGTCCTGTCCTCTCCATCCTATGTATTTACATGCTAGTTACTCTCAGCTGAGCCCTGGGCAGTCCATACCTCCTCCATGTCTACATGTACCACAGCAGCTGCCTGCCAAAATGACTGCATGTGACGCTAATAAATGGAACGATATTCATTGGAAAACACATTTAATTTCAAAGTAAACAAAGATGTATATACATTAAAGTATTTAATTAGTGAAACAATTATTATCAGTGTAACAAGCTGAAAAATACAGCAACTTGATACAAGACTGAGGTAACAAAATACTTCACCAAAAATCTAAAGAATCCCAAGGAGGGATGATGTTCAGTGGCTACTGCAGATGAGACAATTTACAAATGTTAGAGAAAAGTCCTCACACAACTGCATGCAGGGTCTGTTGGGAAAAAAAAAAGACAGCTTGGGGAGGTGCAGCAGATTTAACAAGAAACCAAGTAAAGATGTGAGAACTCATTTTCAGTTTACTTGGAAGAACACGTAAGAAATTGCAAACTACTCTCTATACAACATATTGAATGCTAAGTGGGAAACCATGCATTTTGGCACGAAATTTATTAAAGAGTATACCTCACTAATAAATGAATCACTATTATTTCATTTCTGAATGGTTACAGTCCTTCCAAAATGGCAGATGATCTTGAGTGGCAATTTGGGACTGTCCACGGGACACACACTTGTGCAGCAGCAGGTTACAAGGTGGACCAAAGTTCAAGTCCTCGGCTCCCAGGGACACCCCAGCTCCCACACATACTGTATTTGAATGTAACACTGAAGTTACAGAGTAAAGGGGGAGGGGGGAGGGGCTGTGCATATGGCAAGCACTCAGACTCTACTCTCTCATTCTGCCTTTGGCATCCTCCCTGTAACCCCTGGTTATTCTTGAACACAGATCTCTATCTGGCTGCTCAGAGCCAGCCAGTCTTCAGTGTTGGGACTCCAGATAGTTCTCAATGCAACTTACTCTCCCAACATTCCCATTCAGTCTGAAGTCTTCCTGGAAGAACCAATGCACAAGATTTGTATTTAGGCAGGGTCTTGTGAAAGTTGGTGTATGAGGTGGTGATTATTTGATCACTGACTGGGAAGTTCTACAAAGGCCAAAATTGGATTTGTCTTGTTTCTAGCCATTTTCTGTCTGGGTAGAGCCTGGTGTATAAGAAGTATTCACTTGAGATATGAATGAATGGCTATTCAATAAATACACTTTCAAAAGGGCTTTGTGCAGGTGGGGGGGTTGTTTGTTTTATAACTTGAAATCACCCAACATATCAATGTGACATATGGCTACTTTAAGGGTCACACAAAGAAGAGAAGCTGTGCTTTTGGCAATATTCAATAGAGGTTGCAAAGCTCTGGACTCCACGTGCAGATTAAAGCAACCTGGCTTATAAATGGCTTCCCAGCTTTACAGATCATTTTCCATCTGAAAATTGATATTAAAAAATAAACAACAACAACAACAAAAACCCCAGCACACCTTTCTTAGGCTCGAGAGGCAAGAGTAAACTGAAGGACGAAACACTGGCCATCTTGGTAAGAAGGAGAAATACAGAGAGCCTGCTGGCAAGACACAAATGTGTCTACCTGCTTAGCATCTTGGTCCAGCAAGTGCGCAAAGCATCTGGTTAGGTGAGGGGAAGGACTGAACTCTCCTGCTGGCTTGTGTAGGAGAGTGTTTCTGGTGCTTCCCACCAAGTCCAGTATCTACAAGGTATCTTGCTTGCCAGCATACACTTGGCTGACTTTGAGTTACAAAACTTGTTTGTACACTGGAGAGGGACAGAGTTACTCCTATTGTGAGTGGGCTTTTCTTGGGACTTCATAATACTCCCAGCTGCCCATCCCAGTTTCTAGATGGCGTTCTACAGCTCTCAGTTTGGGGTTCCATGGTCTGTCTGCAAGGCAGTAACTGGTACCACCACCAACAGTTTCCCAGTATTTGTGTACTATGGACAGTGGAACAAAAGTGCAGAACAGCTTCCTTCCAGGCTAAGAATCTACCAAAGGATTTCTGCCTCTGTCGCCATGACCTGGCCACCTCCCCTGCAGCCTTGTGTGACAAGCCCGCACTGGGGATGTCAGCACTGAGCTTGTAGGCTTGGCCTAAGGCCCTTCTTGGAGAGCCAAGTATCTTTTAACTCTATCTACAGGGCTCTCCTGCCACCTTCAAGGCTCACAAGAGTCCTACAAGGCTTTTCACTAAATCAAGTCCAAGTAGTTGTCTTCAAGAGTCATGGTAAGGATGCTTGTGGGAGGGGAGTTTGGTTGTAATTAGGGAGAAGATTAAACACTTTGAAAATAATTGTGATTGTGCTCTTTCAGATTAGGCCTGGAAGAAAACACTTGTGTCTCATAAGACAAATCTGTAAAGGGCAAAAAGTTACCTTAGTGGGACGGAAGTTCTGGGCTTTTGATGTCTGACATTGCACATGTGAGAACCCAAAAATGAGCTCAAGAGGAGACGCCTAGAGGAAACAGGCAGCTGATGGTCTGGCTTTCTAGGAGTTAACAGGCAGGCTCGGGGTTGGTACAGGTTAAAGTGTGGCCACGCATGGTTCTACTTGGAGGTGCCTGGAGTGTCTGACCCCGGCATTCATTTTCTGGATTCTAACTGGAGCAGATGTTGGTGGAATCCAGTGCACACACCTGGACCCCTGGTGAGGGTGGACGTGCAAGGCAGCTGTGGTCAAGGTTTGATGCCATTGACTTTACCACATGGAGTTTCTCTCAGCATAAAAATATTCAGGCTCTGTCCACAGGAAGGTTAGCTTCAGAGTACAGCAAGGCTTACCAAAACGTACCACCATGGCGACAACTACTTGCCTCACCAAGTCATCCATGTTTTTAGAGATGTGTCACCATTTGTTTGTAATACAGAGCTTTCTGGTGTTAAAGTTCATGGTTATGGTGTTGTCTGCAGCTTCTCCATTGTTGTTGGGACGGTTTCATGATTGGTTACTGTGTAAAACTATGATACCCACAGGGACTCAGAAATTCAGCCTTTTCCAAAACACTGAGATTTTCTTCTCAGGGTTAGGGTACCCAGATTCAAGGAGGAAGAGGGATAGGGCGAGTCAGTGATGACAAAGGGCAATATACTTGAGTTAAAATGTGCAAAGTGAAAATCACCTTATTTATGACAACAGGTGACAGATAAAGGTCCTTGTTCATGAATGCAGAGGCTGGGCATCTCACTCCCTAGGGTTTGGCTCTCTTGTCACCTGGTCATCAACACCTGGGCCCTTGAACTTGGATGAGAACTTGCTGGTGACTACATTTAGGGGCAAGACTGAGGGGGCTTAAGGCCTCCGTGTCACTCAGCTCCCTGTGTGATCAGGAATCAGTGTGGCTGGCCCTGGCAGTGGTGGCAAGGGTGAGAAGACAGGAGCACAATTCTGCCTGTGGGAAAATGCAGGGTGGCGTAGCTTCTGACCACCGAACACTGTAGGGGCCTCCAAGCTGCTGGGAGAAAAGGCCCCAGCTTCCCACACCAGCATGGCAGGAGTGGTGAGATAAAAAGGGCCCTTAGGCCCATCAGGAAAGCTCATGGTAGGGAGCAAGCAGGCCAGTGCCCAGGACACGGTCCTGAAATGGATTCTGCCTCAGGCGGGCTGACAACAAGACCCAGGAGGGCCTGGGGCCCAGGGAACAGGCCATCCAGATGAATAGCACCCATAGGAACAGAAAACAAGACACGATTTAAGGCATTGTTTGTTTACAGTAAAAGAACTCAAGGGACCCTTAACACGGAGCTTCTGGACTCCCTTCAGACTTTTCTTAGAGGACAAGGCTGTAACTAAAGCTTTAAGCAGGGCCTCAAAGCCAATAAGTGTGTGATGTCACAAGTCTTGTGCCAAAATGTATGTTTCTCAGAGAATTCACACTCACTCACTCACTCACTCGCACCACACACACACACACACACACACACACACACACAGAGTACACACACGCAGAGGATGCTTTGAGGGTATACAAAATCTGAGGCGGCCCTGTGGGCAAGTGGCCTGTGCACTTGGGGTGTAACAAGCCTGTCCAGCAGCCTATCTCTGCTCTCCAGACCTCTCGAAGATTAACGTCATCCACTCTGTGTGCAGCAGAAAGCATGGAGAACCCAACATGGGTCAAATGCTCCCCTGATGCAGAAGCAGCTGGTGGACAGACGATGGCCCAGAGAGGGGGCACAGGGGTGCAGTCTGGGGTCTGACAACCACCTGGTAGGGTGTTGCTGCAGGATGATTCATGAGAGTTGCTGTGGGTTGACAGGTGGATCTCGCACTGGGAAGCCATCCAGGACTGTAAGGCCACGGCCATATTCCTCGAGTCCAGCTATGAGACTCCAGTGCCTTGGCCCATAGCTTATGCCCAGAGCTGCTCTCTTCCACCAGACCTAGTCTAGACTCTCAGAAGCCTTTGCAGTCACACCAAGTCCTGCAGATACTCATTCGAATGACATAAGGTTTGCAGGTACCTAGAAGAGAAAGCTCACCCTTTTGTCAAAGTTTCAATCCACAGAAATGGACAGGGGTAGGGTAGTTCCTACAGTTAGGGCCATGCAAGTATGGGGAGGAAAGGATATGGTAATAATAGCTGCCACTGGGGAGTGACTGCATGTGCCAGGCATTACCCTGACTACTTCATATGCACTGTTTCTGGAGTCCTCACATGAACTCTATCAGGCAGATGCTAGAAAGGTCGCCATATTGAAGACGAGGAAACTGAGGCTTATACAGTCCAAACATAGAGTTAGAACCAGGGCTGAGATACTCTTCACCACTATCCTCTGAGCCAAAGACAACTAACTGGGTTTGGAGTGTGGAGGATAGGCCCTGCTTAAGTAGGGTGAATATATCTGGAGGGGAAACTAGCCTAGAAGGTGGGGGATGTCTTAAGGGATGGCAGGGAGTGGCACAGGAGGAGGAAGTTTGGGGAGATCATGAACTCCAATACCTTCCCAGAGTCAACCAGCCCCATTGTCAGTACTTCCCTGCCCTCATAGTTGCCTCCAGACCCCCAGCTCTGAACTTCCTCCCTTGCCATTACTTTGGTGTTCTAGTTGGTATGATTAGACATTATTTCATAAAACAAACAAACAAACAACAAACAAACAAAATAAACCCATCTTGGTGTCAGTTTTACCAAATGAGAAATCAAAACAAGATGCAGTTCCAAGAATGTTCACAGCCTCAAAACTCATGGGAGCAAGGAACAGGGACCCAGTTCTGAGCTGACAGGTGGAGCTGACAGAGAAGTGCAGCAGTGACCTACAGCCACATGTACCAGCATTGTGGTGCAGAGGAGCAGGGAGCAGGAGGGAGCACACAGGCACGGCACTGTTAGTAAATGAAGTTTTTAAAATTGTAAATGAGGGCTGGGGCAGAGCTTAGTGGTAGCACTTGCCTAGCAGCTGAGCCCTGGGTTTCCTCCTCAGGACTGCAGTAAAATAAAACAAGGAAGTAACACACATCAGGAGAAGAGGGAAGTTCTGGGAGGGGAAGGTCTGACTTAAGGGGGAGGGGTTTCTAGGCTTTGGCTGAGGTGAGTACACGGTGTTTCTCGACTGCTGGTTTTGGCTGCTGTCTTCTCTGGTTGTTTGTACCCCAGCCTGGCCTCATGATCTTCCTGCCTCAGCCTCCTGAGTGTTGCCACAGCTAGCTCGACTGCTGTTGTTTGTTTCTTAAACATACATTATAAATAAGCTTAAATAGATTCAGTGCCAGAAAAGAACAATTTTAAGAAGTGCAAATAGAAACAGTCTTCATTGCAGACTCCATGTAGAAGGCAGGCCGAACTTTCGCAATACCGTTTCCATGCGTTTCCTGAGCTGTCTCAGGTGCACAATGACTGATTTCAGTAAGCCTCTATTCTACCACTGAGTATTGAGATTGTCCCCATGTTTTATACATTACAGTATAAAAGCAAATTAGTAAAGAGCAAATTGGAAATGTAAAAGAAACAAAGTATAAAAAGAAAATCCTTCTTTCCCTAGGTCTGAAAACTGGAGACAAACACATGGCAGGACTTTGCCATGGCATGATGTATTGGCATACCGTACTGGCATACCATATTGGCCAGTGCATGAAATCCCACTTAGGAGTCTTCTGGACAACATGAAAGTCTGCCGCATGAGTCTGCTGCATTTTCTGGCTGCTGTTATTCCTCTGAGTGTGAACTCACTCAGGGCTCCCCTTTCTGCTCCTGGCCGAGACTGTCTTGTTCCCCAGCCAGGTGCCTATCTCAGTGCTGTCAGGCAGCCCTAGAACCACATGGCCTCTTGCATACAGGTCCTGGGGCTGCTCATGTATAGTTGAAGAGCTTCAGTTTGCTTCGATAGCTCAGGGAAAGTAAGGGAGCCCAGAGCTGATGAGACTGGAATAGAAGATGCAGGTTTTCCTCTTAATGCATCTTACTTCAGCAGCAACCTTGTTCAAGCTTGTTGCCCTGAGATGGCAGTGGGCCCAAATCACAGGTATTCCTGTCACAGAGATGGGCAGTGACACTGATGTGCAGATATAAGTAAGCTGGACTGGGAGTGCACCTCTGTGGCAGACCAACTACCTAGCATGCTTGAGGCCCAGGGTTCAACTTCAGCACCATCGAAAAAGACTTTGTCTGTCTATCTGCTCATCTATCTCATAGGTGAGCACTCTAAAATTATAGAATTATAGCTTCTTGTATATCACTGTAGATATTACATGTATATGCTCACATACATATCATAAATATTCACATACATTTAAAAGCAAATGAGATCATCCTCCAACACCGTTTGGGTCTCCTTAGACCTGCCATCATCTTGCTGATAGCTATCTGGTGTTGCTCAGGGATCTCAGGCAGGCTGGAGGTTTCTGGTGTTCTTCTACCATGGACAGTGCCACAATGAGCATGTTTTGCTATTTGGTCTTGAGGACAGAGTGAGCACGCACACCTGCAGTCCCACAGCTCAGTGTGCTCCAGGGTAGTTTACTTTGGGCTTTCTTGTGGCATCAATGTTGCCCAAGTGGCATGCAGGGAGCAGGACGACGGAGGCTGCCATTCCTGTCACAGGCCTGTCCAGCAGGGGCTGTACTCCTGGCTCTCTCTGTCTAGTACAATGACAGGGACTTTCAGTCAGGAGGGATCAGGTGGGCTGAGTTGGGTCCCAGCTCCACTCTCTCACTAAGGGACCCTGCACAGTTGTCCTTCACTTCTGAGCTTCAGCCTCCTCAGTGTACAATGGAGAGAGTAGGAGAACTCACATCGTAGGGACATGGGAACACTCTGCCAATGGGTGCATGTGAAGCCATGGGTGTCATGGAGAGGGGTGGGAACAGCAGAGGAAGAGGCTAGACCAGGACCTAGGTCCAGTAGCCTTGCCTGGCACATGGCTGTCCCTAAATATTTTAGATGTTACTAGGTCACTCCCCAGTAGTGGGCAGAGAAACAGACCTATTGTTCAGTTTTCTGTTTTCTAATGAAATCAGCTCTCGGGGACAAACTAAATGGATGCTAGAGCTGGAACACTGGAGAATATCACACTTGCTACCTCACTGTTCCCTAATGGGTATGTAGAAAAGATACAGCATTCTGGTTTAAGCCAGGCTTTGTTCATGCAAAGGCTGCCTTGACTCATGAGAAAAATCTTAAAGAGGGAGCAGCCCTAGTGGGCTCTGAAGGGAAAAGGGAGACCTTCTGTCTAAAGGTTTCTGGTGACACATAAGGTCTGAGGGATGTTACCTGAGGCCTGTTGCTTTTACACGCATCATCCAAATGCTTGTGCCACAGTATCGCGTGAAAACGGGAGCCCGTCTGGAACTTGTAAACATTGCCTGATGGGAAAGGAACCCCTGGTTAAGAAGGACGCACAAGAGGGCTGGCCTGAGTGTGCTGGAGGAGCATGAGGCTGTATGGGTAAGAAAAGCTGCCATAGGCCAGGGTGAGCCAGCACTGGCAGGCCAGGGATCTTTGGACTAAGAGCCTTAACAACCAGGTTCCCAGCAGTTCTCAAACCAATGTTTTCAAACATATGAAATAAAATACAAAGAAAATCACCGTTATTGAGACTCACTACTAAACTACCTACACAGTGTGATGAGATGTGAGTCTGTCTGTGTGTCTGTATGTATATCCTAGAGCTGGCAGCTGGTCTAACACCATGCTGGGATTTTCAAGAGGAGCGCCAATGAGGTCCTGAGATGTCGGCAGCTATGCTTGCTGTGGAAATGCCTATAATTTCTCTTGGGGACAAACCCCACAATATTTCTGAAATTCTTGCCACATGATGCTTGTATCATAATGAAAGGAAGACATTACTTGTCACTGAAGACCAACATATGATTTTTCATATCTAGTTTACAGACCCTTTGATTCTATCAGTGGCATTGCTCACTGACCTCATGTCACACTCCCCCTGCTTGGGGACACTGCTTTCCTCTAGGCCTGCAGTTCTCAACCTGTGGGTTGTGAATCCTTTGGGGGTTGCACATCAGATATTTATATTATGATTCATAACAGTAGAAAAATTATAGTTATGAAGTAGCAACAAAATAATTTTATGGCTAGGGATCACTCAAACATTCAAAACTGTATTAAGGGTCACAGCATTAGCAAGGTTGAGAACCACTGGCTATAACAGGAGTGGCCTGTGGTCCCCACTGCCACAAGGGCTCACAGAGCTTCTGTGGGCATAGTTTTCTTTCTAATGGGGAAGGAACTCTAGTGGCATGAGAGTAAGAACACCTGTGTGTGTAGCCGACACACACTCAGTCACCCCGATACAGAGCAGAGGCCCTGGCTGTCTACTGCCTCGCTACCTGCAGGGCTCCTTGAGGTGGTTGGGCACCCATATTTCTCAGCTGCAACCATGAGAACATGTCATTTATAGTCCCCTGGACTGTACCCGCATCATCCTTCCCAGGGAACTTGCTAGAAATGCGTATGTCTTGGGTCTCTAGTCAGATCTGCAGACCCCAAAGACGAACTTTATTTAGCATGACTCCCCAGATGACCTGTCTGTGCTTGAACTCTGTACTCGAACGTTCCGATTACTGTATGAGCATGTGTAAGCTTCTAACTGTTTGGCTGCTGCTGTTTGATTTTTGTTCTGTAACTTGGGATACCAAGGAAGCGGGCTATGGACTGCTGGGCTGTCAGTGAAGACACGGTTCCTGGGCAGGATGGAACCTTTCCCTCCTTTTAGCAGGGACTGAGAGGGAAGCAGGGAAGATCAGCTTGGAGCTTTTGGAAGTTACATGGGTTCTGAGTTGTCGTTGGACCTGGACACTGTGCAGTCTTATAATAAAGCTATGTGGGGAGTCCCTGAAAACCAGGACCCAAGACCCTTCTGGTCCCAAGGTTTTGCCTCGTCTCACATTGGTTGCTATTTACTCCAAGAGCCTTGGGCTACAGATTGAGGGAGGACAGACCCACTAAGTCAGAGGCAAGGCTGCTTTCACTGCTCAATGGAAGCACTAGCCAGAGTCTAAGCAGCAAGAAGGACTAGACTGGGTGCCATGCAAACCTAGGGTAAAGGGAAAATAATGATCTCAGAGCTTCAGGGTGCACATCTGGCCAGAGGGGGAACAGAGGCTCCAGCCCAGTTTGCCACCCACCTTTGTCAGGGTTGTTCAGCTGGAAGATATCCGGGTGCTCAGGGTCATCAGGCAGCTGCACCATCCAGCCTATGATGGAGACCTTCTTGCCAGGTGTAGATTTATACTAAAGAAGAGCAACAATCAGCTGGGGGGGGGGCTGGGCCCACACCCTGCCCTCAGCAAGGGAGACTAGCATGGGCCAGACATGGGCTAGCAAGCAGCCACAGGGGTCACTCCCACTAGAGGAATTCCAGCACGGGCAGTCTTTTCAGGGGACTTACATGTTTTCTGTCCGTGCCCCGCAAGGACTTGGCTCCATAGTAAAGGAGGGTGGATCCTGAGAGTACAACCCAGTACCTGGTCCACGAGGACAGCTGCAGAAGAAGGACAGGCAGAGTGGTGATACTGGGGAGGGGAGTGGCCTCAGACTGACAGATTGTGGACATGGCCATCCCGACTCATGTCAGCCCAGGCCTCCTCTTCTCTGGCCCTCTGTCATCCTTGACAGTGCCAGCTCTACCCAGGTCCAGGAGATCTTCTCTCCTCTCTCACTCCTTCCTTTCTTCCCCTTGTGGAAGGTGCCTCAGGGCATAAATCCTGTGTTTGGGGAGCTGGACCCAATGGTATACCAGGAAAAGAGACGTGCCGAAGTGCCGCCTAGAAATGGAATGCTTGTCATGGGCTGCGCTGACAGACTCAGGCTTTCAGTGGTGCTTGCAGATCTGTAATGTCAATGCAAGCACCCCAGTCTGGAAGGAAAGGACCACGCCTCCCAGGAGCAGGTTAGTCGGAATCATGACTCTATGGGGACTCTTCCTAGTGGGAACAGCTGTGTCACAACTAGGGAAAAGCTGTCTTCCAATCTTTCTCTGATATCACAGGATGCACACAGACACATGCTAAACTGAAAAAGGCTCACAGAACACTTATCTTTACTGTTTGTGAAGAATGCAGACATTTTCCATTCTCTTCCATTTTTACTTAAAAATGCTAGTCCCTGGCTGTTGAGATGGCTTAGTGGGCAAAGGTACTTGTCCCCTACTCCAAAAGTGTTATTTATCCCTGGGACTCAACTGCAAAACCAGCCCTTGTGGTTTGTCCTATGACCACTATGTACGTGTGGTGTGGTATGGAGAGGGAGTAAGTCCTTCCCACAGGTTTGACATGGGGCCCCATGCTGTAGGAAGTTTTTTAACACTCCGGCCTTTAGAGACCGAGTCCAGCCAGTGCTGGGGTTAAGCTCTCCACCTTATCTGTCGTCCAACTGGCAACTAGACACAAGGACTCTCAGAAGACCTGCAGAGGGCAGGTGACCCGGCCCTGGCATCCTCACAGCAGCTGGTGTCTCTAGACAGCTCTGTAGACAGG
Source organism: Mastomys natalensis (assembly GCA_021653895.1). Lineage (NCBI taxonomy): Eukaryota > Metazoa > Chordata > Mammalia > Rodentia > Muridae > Mastomys > Mastomys natalensis. Next base: position 406,853 of record JAJTUV010000842.1, on the reverse strand, counting down.
AGTCGGACAGAGCAGGACAGGAGGGCAGAAGAGACACTGTGAGGACAGGTAGCTTGAGAATGAGACTGTCACCCAAGGGGCTGAAGCTGTCATGTGGGGGGTCACAGTGGCTGTGACATCCCAGTCTGAGATGAATACTGGTGGCAGGCATGACGATCCTCCTGATGCCTTGTCTCTGCGCTTTCCCCGCTGCAGCTCACATGCCAGGGAGTCTACATGGGAGAGCCACACAGTGGGCCACACTGCCTCCGGGGCTGAGTGTCCAGGCATTGTCTACCCTCTAGACTATCACCATGGCTCTAACTTGCCCCTGCACCCAGAGGCTGGCTCTCTGCCACAGATGGCCCCCAGGAGGAAATGTAGTATCACCCTAAGTCACAGAGAAACAGAGGCCTTTCCCGCCCAATGGTTACAGTCAGAGGTAGGAGCCTGGTTGGCAGGTGTGGTGGTTTGAATAGGAATGGCCCCCATACTCATGTGTTTGAATGCTTTCCCATAGGGAGTGGCACTATTAGGAGGTGTGGCCTTATTGGAGGAACTGTGTCATTGTGGACTCGAGCTTTGAAGTCTTATATGCTCAAGCTAGACTTAGTGGGGCAGTTTCCTGCTGCCTGTGGATCAAGGTGTAGAACTCTCAGCTCCTTCTCCAGCACCATGTCTGCTTGAATGTTGCCATTTCTCTCACTATGACAATAATGGACTACACTCCTGAAACTATAAGCCAGCCCCAATTAAATGTCTTCCTTTATAAGAGTTGTCATGGTGTTTCTTCACAGCAATAGAAACCCAAACTAAGACCACAGGTCTCTAGACCACCTGAGCCAACACTGCCTATGATGAATGCATGTGTGACTTACTGCAGGTTTCCGGCCTTCCTTGAGCAGGGTTTTCCGTCTCAGAGGCCCCTCCATAGTGGGCACAGTGGTTGAGCTTCCCACAGTACAGGTGCAAGGGCTCGTGGGGCTAAAGGGAGACTCTCAGTTAGATACAGCCCCAGAGCAGCTGAAACCTGGTACCTTCCCACTCACTGTGCCTCCCGGGAGAGTCTATGATGTTCCCATAGTCAGAGGACTCTTGGGGTTGGGCCAAAGCCACCATAGAAAGAATACGGTAAGCTCCCTCAGAAAGCTCTCACCAAGCCCTCCGCTTCCTTCTGCCTGCTCCCCGTGCTCATGCCTCTGGTTTATACCTCGCAGCCCAGCTCTGGCAGGCCCTCCTCATGTTAGCTGGAGGGTGCAAAGGTGTGTGGTACAGTGGGAAGGAGGAACGGAAGCCCCGCATCACCAGCCTGCTCTCCTTGCCTCCTGGCTTTTCTTTCACCCACTCCATTGAGATCAGGCACTGTCTTGGTGACAATGTCCAAGTCCCATGCTTTAGAGTTTTGTGCTCCTGCTTATTGGATGTCCAGAGGCACCTGGCTTAACCAAGCTGGTCACCAAGCCAGTAGTGAGGTCAGACTTGGGGAAGTCTCTTCCCTTACTCATGACCTGCAACTTAGTTCCAAGGATGTTGTGGTCCTAGGTGCTGTGTCTAGTTGTCCATCCCACCTCTCCACAAAGCCACTGTATTTCCTTTTGGATGACAGCCCAATGCTGTGTCCAGTTTCTGCTTCCATTCCTGCTGCCCCTCCCCCATATCCTCTCCACCTACAGTTCTCATTCTCCACTAAGCCTCCCGTGTCCCACGGTGGTTAAGGGCGGGCAATATCCTTGCTCCTGCAGATGTGGCTCTGCCCACCTTCCCAGCCCCAGAGAGGAAACCCATCTCTGGTTTCCTACACTCAGTGATCTTCCCCTCACTGAGCTCCCTAGTCCTACTGCCTCACAGCCCTGTGAGGTCTGTCCTGCTGGGAGCTCTGGCCCTAGGAATCCCTCTCCAGTCATCTGGCTAATTCCCATCATTCTTCCAGCACTGTTTCCTCTGATGGCCCCCTCGTCTCTCCCAGAGAGCCCCATACCTCTCTGGAGCGCCTGGAGCACCAGAGATAGTGTTATGATACATCCGGCACAGAGCCTTTCCCTCAGTGAACATCCCCAAACCATCTGTCAAATGAGAAAATGAACAATCTATACCTGTAGACACAGCTCCGAGTTCTGGGAGAATTCCGAACTGGAACCCGCCAGTTAGGCCCCAGCGTGGCATAAAGACGTCCCCTGCTTCAGAGGAAAGGGGGTAAATTTTAGTCAGTCTGGAAAACCCAGCAGATCCTTAAGGAGGCAAGAACATCCCCAGGCAGTGTAGGTCAGCCCAGACCCTCCCCTTTTCCTTCTTAGGCTCCTTGCTTCCACTACAGCACATCTGGGACACATCTGGAAGCACCTGGCCAGAGAAAACTCATCCCACCAAATCTCCATCCAGGAAAGCACAAGGGTCTCAATGGACAATTTCATGAACATTTTGACTGTTCACCCTTCTCCCGGATTCTCCAATGATAATCTGAGGTGAGCTGTTTAACAGAAATGCCATGTTGTCCACAGGTTCCAAGACAAAAGCACGCACAGCACAGAATGATGAGCAGTCTTGCACATCTGGCCAGGTCTTGTGCAGTGACATTCACTAGGATGCTTCTGGATCCCACTGCTACACTTCACCTTTGTGAATCTTTGCTGGCTCCAGTGTCCTTGAAATTGCCTCTGGAATTTGATGGCCTCCAAGGGCTCTGGCTCCAGGGGCCCCCTGTGGGCTTGGCCTAGCTTCTCTGTCTCCCCTGCTCCTCAATCAGGGAGTGTACCACTTCGGTTCCGCTCCTTTGGGGTGTGAGGCAGGCACTGCCTTGCCCTGTCTTTCCTGGTTCTGAGGGATACTCTAGCCCAACCTACAGCTTCTCTGCCTGATGGCCAGCGGATGACAGAATTGTCTGTATAAAGCCAGATAAAGTCTCTCTTGTCCAAATGTTCTCGTTGCCCAAAGTTAGCCTGGGCTGCTGGTTATTGCCAGTGACTTTAGTGTGTGTATGTGTGTGTGGCCTGAGGACAGCCTGTCTTTGCAGCATGAATATCACACATGACTTGGTGTCCGTCCTCCAACTAAGAAGACATTTCTGATGGCCATCTTGGGTCTACTGTTCAGGAGCCCAAGTTCAGGGCTGGTCATCTGTGTTGGTGGCTCCAGGATCCTCTTCTTCTGTCCTTCAGCTCCTCCTTTTTAAGTGCTGGTTAACCCAAGGCCTTGAGATAGTGGGTCTCTGGGCAGTCACAGGCTGACCCTGCTCTGCTCCCTTTTCCTCCATCCACAGAAGGCTGGGAACATGCTGATACACTCTTCCTTGAGACCCATCCATCTGCTGTAATTGCCAGTGGGTGGAACACGTAGATATCACCACTTCTTGTCCCTGACATACGTCCAGCCCCGAACCACAGCAGCTCTCAGTCCTTGCTGAACAGCTGCTCTCCTAGGTGGCTGTCCTCCCCAGCCACTGGCTGGAATTTCAGAGCCAGCTCTGGCATCAGAGCTTTCTGAAGTACTGTCTCTCTGTGCTGAAGATCTCTACTCCTCCCTCCGCTCATCAGCACTCGCACTTGGAGCCCTAGCTTCCTCTCTACCATCCTCTTGAAGGTCTTCTCCCTATTGCTCTAAGGTGGCTTAGGAAGCTAAGACTGAAGTTGCCAAGGTGGCGAGCAGGAGGCACTGCCTGTTCTGTGAGACCTGGGTCTGCATCCTTGACAGTTGTTGTCAGAATGGACATCTGTCAGAGAGCAGCCTGAAATCCACTTCTTCCAAGCAGTCTAGGCTGGTAGGCAGGCCCTTTCCAGGGGAGTCCAGTGTGAGGGACTACACATGAACAGAGACACAGAGCTGCCTCACTCACTGAGGTCACACAGACAGACCAGAGGCTAAAGCGGTGGTGTGCTCACGTACAGCAGGCCTCTGTGTTCACTCTCACTGTGCTAGTCCAAACAGCATTATATTATCCTTCCTGTGCTGGTCCAAGCACCGCTATATTATCCTTCCCAAAGGGAGAAACTGAGGCTCAGCAAGCAATGAGGATCTACTTGTCCAAGGTGTAAGCCTCATAAACAAAGATTTGAATAAAGGTCTGCCTGACTACAGCCCAAACCCCTCATTATGCCAGGAGACATGACCTTTCACAGCTGAGAGGCAGGGGCTGAGACACAGGGCCTGCTCTGGGCACTGGGTCCACCCTAAGTCTGTGTCGGGCCTTGCTAGCATTCCACTCTCCATGTGCTGCCACTGAGTGTCACAGCTCCCACAGGTCTGTGTCCATGTCCACAAGGCTAAACAGCCAGGAAATTCTTAAGTCTGAGGATCTTCTCAGATTGGGTGGGGCACTTCTCAGGTCTCTGTTCTGCATGGGGCTGCCCAGCACTGCGGCGTTGCTGTCTTGTCAGATCCCTACAATGTACCATCCCATACACCCAGTCCACCCTACAGAAGGGGTGCTGCTCTCACGTCTACTTAAGATGAAGACACTGAGGCTAGAGGAGATGCTGGCCTGCTGTTGAGATGGAGGTGCAAGCATCCACAGGTAAGGCCTGCTTCCAACATGGGATGAAGGGCCTCACTGTCCCACAGGGAGAGTGGACACCACAGCTTGCTCTTGGAACCATGTGGCAATCCCAGGTGTGAAAGGTCAGCATAATGGTGGCCAACTTGGAGCAACCAGGATCTTCTAACCCAGGAACCGGACAGCCTGTCCTGTCCTCACTGTACTAAAATACCACAAAATGCAGAACAAATGGGCAATAATATTTAGTAAGGCCCATAATCATGGGCTCTCTCATTGAGCCCCAACTCCAGAGCCATAGGAATCTTTCTAGGATCATTCTGAGAACACACATTCTCAGACTCCCTCTACTTCAGGATGGATTTGCGGTATACCAGACCAGAGGCTCATGGGACGTTTGCTCTAGGGATGATTTAGGCAAGCAACCAAACAGAACAGCTTATCCCACAGGGTTCATAAGACAATGACAATGATGATGATGGTAATTAGATGAGATGATGGCTGCTGCTGGGCTAGAGAGGAGGTGGGGAGGATGGTGGGAATGAGGAGGAGATGGGGCAGGCAGCGCGCTCAGCAGTACTCACTGCCTCACTTAACCACAGAGTGCTACTAGGCAGGCACTGCTCCTGGCCCTGCCTCGGAGGTAACTCTGAGGCCTGCAGGTGGGGAGTCACTTTGCCCAAGGCCACAACACTGGAAGAGCAAGCCCAGGTGGAAGCAGCCTGTACCGCCAGCCTCGTGAGCACCTGGACTCAACAAGGCATTGGTTCCTAGGTTTACACCAGGCTGTGGGGGTCTCGAAGTTGAAATTCATAAGGCTCATATAGGAGGTGGAGGAACAGGAGACGTCTTAGATGACAACCAAGCCCTTGGAATCTTGGTCCTAGCAAAAAGTCACCCTCCTACACCACTCTCTTGTCTCAAATTCCCAAAACCACTCTGGAGAGTGATGTGTGGAAAGGCCCACGTGGTTCTGTGCACTAGCCGTGCTGACTTCCCTGGCGGCCCCGCAGAAGCTGCCAGTCCCACCATGTCACTTACAGGTGAGTCTCTCTCATTCATGGGCAGGAAATGCCAGCCTGACTCCTGAGGAGCCCCATCTGAAGGACCTTGCTCTCCTTGTGCACATGCCCTGGTGCACATGGGTAATGTCCTGGAGTCACTAAATAGTGCCTAGAAACCATACTGGTAAATGCTGCATGTTTCCCTGAGTGGCTGAGGGTAAATTGAAGCCAGATTTCTCTCCTGGCCACCAGGACTTAGTCAGGCTGGAAATCTGGCTCAGTGGCTGGGTAAAAGCACCACATGTGCCTAGGTATTGTGAGGCATCTAATACCCTCTGGAGAGGTTCAGAAACGTGGGGTACAGTGAGAATAGCAAACACCCGAGAGATGCAGCAGGAAGGACAGGCAGACAGAAGGATGGCCTATCCATTTCCAGACAGTGGCTCTGAAGAAATCAGAAGGAGAAGGAGTGGGCTCCCCATGAAGCAGCTGCTGACTGACAGGACCCAGCCTTGATTACCATGGCTGAGGTCAAGCTCCAGGCCTAGACCCCTATGCCTAGTCTTCTCCAGAGGAGTCTGCCAGGAGCCCCACTCACCTCTAAGGAAGTAAAGCAAGATATGCTGTCTTCAGGGAACCATAATTAGCCCAACTGGGCTGCCAACCTGTAAACCTGGGCAGGGAAGCTCAATCCATGCATATGGGCAAACCCACAGATGCCAGGAGCCAGGGAGCCCTGGTGAGGGCTGAGATCCTGGGCTCTGTTACTCATACAGATGAGCTACAGCGGAGGGAACTGCCTGCTCCAGAACTGGGCCTAATTCTCTCCAAATACTGCAAAACTTGGGGTTTGGCAGACTTGACACATCCTGGAGTCCTCTGACTATAAGAAAGGATGCATGTCTGAAACCATGCTGGGCGGCAGACCTGACATTCTGTTGCTACCATGATTCCTCTTGTTGGCTGCTCTTGTAAGAATAGTGGGTGATTCCACTCACCAAGACCAACAAACAGGAAACCTCACCCAGGGCAGAGACTGCGTCAATCACCTTCCAAGGACCCTTCCCAGACTAGTGCTACCATAGAAGCCAGCAGTGGTTGGTGGAAACCGCCTTCATTCCAGTTCATACAGAGTCTATGAATGACAACCTGTGTGCTCCCAACTCTGGCCCTTGTCTCTGGAAGCTTTCTTATTGGGCAGAAGCACCCACTACGGCACACTGCTAAGAGCCTACACCAATTCCTCCTACAGCAGCTCTACACTTGGGCTAAGTGTTGATCATGCATATCTCTATTGTACAACCAAGGAACTTAGACTCAGATAAACCAAGGGCTCTGACATTACACTTCCTGGTCTCAAGATAGCAGAACATATTATGAAGAACCCTCTCCTGTAGAAGGACCCCAGAAACCCTGAGCATTCACAGGCCACTCTCTATCCCCCCTCCCCCACAGGTCCTGACCTAGAACCCACTTTGTATCCTCATGCCCCAGGACCATCACAAAGGCTCACCTGGGTTCTCCACAGCAAACTCCTTCAAGCCTGTTATCTACCAATTCCTCAAGAAGCTGCTTGAACCTGCAGCTGGTGCGGGTCACCCCACTGGACAACCACTGTGCATGGGGTGATGAACTCTGTGTCCCCACCCCCTGTAGGGAGGGAAGACAACCCTCTACTGTAGAGAGAGCTGTACTGCCCCTCCCTCTCTTCTACTAAAGGGGCTCACCCCGGAAGGCCCTCCTCTCCTAGCCTGCTACTGCTCACCACTGCCAACCTCTATGCCCACTTCTGCCCACCTGACAATGTCTGTCTGGGAAGAGGGTTGGGGACGATTTGTGATGGACTCTGACACACTTGATATGTCACTTCTTCAGAAACAATCAGTGATCATTTCTGATGACATCTTTAGGAATGCCAAAAGCCGATTACTTTTCTGAGTAGAAAAGATAGACTGACATATTGTCACACGAGGGTGGCAATCTTGTGAAGCAGAGATAACCAAGGCCAAGGACGCTGTGTGTTTCCATATTTCTGTCTCTATTCACCTCATAACCCACTTCATTCCTCCTTTAAAAATATCTTTTTGAAAGACTTTGGCCCTAAGGGTAATGTTTCTCTTTTCATCTTTGAGCCCAAACTTGCCTTTCAAACTGAGTATAAAAGTGGCTGTTGGCCAAGCCCTGAGGCTGCCTGGTCTCTAGGGCCTGACGCTGGCTAGAACCCAGCCTGGTGCTCACCCCCGACCCTACTCTCCAATCCACAGTGCTGCTCTGCTATATATACATAGAGCACAACATACTATAGGCTGGCAGGGCCGTCTCCTCAGGAAAGTGGTGTATAGTGAGGCTGTCCTTCTACCTCTGCCCCTGCACGTCAGGGCTGTCAGATAAAATCACAGAAGACTGGGCACACCCTCACTCTACTCCCTGTTCTGACATCTCTCTGCCATTTACATTGGTGTCTGGCTCTGTTCCACCCTGGTTTGGATAGAGCTCACGACCAGGAATTGGGGGGGGGCGGCTATGGGTCAGGGGCTAGCCAGTTAAAGACTATAGGTTCTGGACTCCATAGCACACTAGCTACGCCCCCAGCCCTCTTCATACCTTCATTCCTTTGAGGGGGCCCAGCTCCCTTCTGCACCCTCATCCTACATCTTCTGCCTTTGCTCTTGCACGCAATACACCTTACAGTATCAGTGAGGACCTGGTAGGGAGGCTCTTTCTGGCAGGTGCTGCTGGCCTCTGGGACCAGTCAGGGGAGACCTAGCGTCCATTCCTCTATGAAGAGAAGGAACACATGGTCTGGAGGAGACCTGGGAGTGCAGAGGACCCAGTGGGGCTGAGCATTGGCTGCCTGAAGGTTAGGATGAAAGGGGCTCAGGAAGTGACAAGATAGTGACTGAGCTGTGAAGAGACAGAGTGGTGCTCTTTTGTATGCCCAGTTTATAGAAAGGCCCAGACTGCTCATAATCCTGTGGGGAGCAGATTTTTGAAGCAGGCACAAGAGCAGATACATGGTGGGAGCAGATTTCTAGTTGGACCCCTGGGTAAGGGTCAGCTAGCTTCTAGCTCCTCTGGCCTGCCTGGGACTGGGTTCTGACGAGACATAATCATAGCCCCACTGGTATCTCCTCAGCCAAGAAACAGTAGGCCAAGATCCCCTCTGTGCAAAGTAGATGAAAGGCTGCTGGGGGCAGGGCTGTTCAAGGGCTGGACATATGCAAAGAAGAGCCAGAAGGAGGTCGGTGCTCAGAGGACAGTTTACTCGAGAGCATCTGCTACGGACATTCAGTGACCTAGATCATACAAAACACTGCTGCCTGCAGTGGTCATGACAGCATGACATCATCCCCACTGTGTGACAAGTGCTCCCTTGCCACCCTCTCTTCTGCTGGACCCACTCACAGTCTGCACTAATAGGGCCCACAGAGCCTGCCTGCATGGCTCCCGTGCAGAGAGCAGTGCTAACTAAGCAGCTCCTGAGTGACTGATGAGTGAGGAGGGATGGATGAGTGAAAGGACGAACAACGGAGGGAACACACAGGTGAGCTGCTGTGGGTCTCAGCACCGTGCCTGAGCGTGCTGCTGGAGTCGCCAGTGGACGTGCTGAGCTGCCTGTGCCCTTCTTTTACAGGGTGGCCCCAGGAATCCCCACTTGGACCAAGAGTTTTGGAGTCTGTCCCGTGGGGCCTGTGGGTTCTTCTTTCACAGCTATGGGGGAGCGCCAAGGCTGCAGGCAGTCTATGCACGGCAGTGCCCAGACCCTATGCACCGGGAACGCTCAGCCTGGGCCACCAACGAGCTTCTCTGCCTTGTGGGAAGTGTGCAGATAGGATGATTTCTTCTGGACACTTTTCAATTACAAGGACTGAAGCTTTAACTTCAGAAAAGGAGCATGCACACGCACAGCTGCATGTGTGCATGCTCTGTGTGGTGTAATGCATACCGCATGCATGTGATTGCAGACACTGGGATAATCAGGAGTATATGAATGAATTAAGGATGTGTCTGCCTGTGTGCATGCATAAGTGTGAGATTTGTGTTTAGTGTATGCACACAGAGGTTGTGACAGTGAAATTGTAAATATGTAACTGGGTAGAAGCATAGTGTATATGCATGTAAATGTGTAATATGTGTGAGAAATTGTGCATATGTGTGAGAATCTGTAACTGTATGCATATGTACACATGAGACTGTGTAATGATGGCCACATCTATAGGTAGATTGTATAATTGTGCACATGTACACATAAGGCTATGTTACTTTATGCATGTGTACTTGTAAGAGTACACAGATGCACAGGAAGAGGAACCATCCTGAAGGACAATGGAAACCTGCAACTTTGGAACCTTTTTCATCACTAGATTTCCCTGTGTGTCCTCAGACCTCTAGTCACCACCTGCAGTGCCAAGTCTTCCTGGATTCCTGATAGTGGCCCAAGAAGAATTGGGACATGGAGTACACGCTGCAGGAGAATTCCTGATGAGAGCCTGATGGGATCATGGCTACGTGGGACAGACGGGCTGATGGGAGTCACAACCACACATGGTAGTAGGGTTCAAACTATCCAAGGCCTGAGGCTGCACTGGTGCAATACTCTCAGATATCACTAGATGGAGCCATATGCCCATCTCAAGACTTCCAACAGGACTCAGGCTTAGAGGTCCAGGACTCACTGCAGGCCTAGCAGGCTCCCAGGTCTCCTCTAGCTGGCTTGAACTGGAGTGTCAGCTGACAAAAGAAGGGAGGGAGCAGGCAGAGAGCACTTTGTAAGCCTGTGTATACATCCACAAATGCATGAGTGTGTAAGTGAATTATAAATGTGTCCACCTGTGTAATTATATGTATGTAATGTATGGGTAGGGCAGGGGCCCCTGACTCCAGCTCCCTGGGCCCTGAGAGGCCTTGCTGAGGCCACACTCACCTTTCCAGCCCTGCAGACATTTCTTCACTAAACTCTGAGCTCTCACTACTGCCTGGAAAAGGAACACAGATCAGTGAGCATGGCAGCCTCCAAGAGAGGGGCCTGTTCTCCTGGGCTCCCAGTCACTGGGCCCCAGTCCCCAAGCTCACAGCACTCTGACCCTGTGGGTCACAAAAGGACTTGAGTTTGTGTTGTTATGTCTGTCTCTTCTCTGGGGAGGTTCAAAGACCATTCAAGCCCACCATTCTCAAGAGCACCCTCCACTCCCTTCCCACTACCTACCCTCTGGCTTGTAAGGCCAGGGTCTTCACATTTGTCTGCATTGCAGTCTGCCTGCTGCCCCAGGGCCTCTCCTGAGGGCATAGGCAGGGTGAGCACTTCCGAGATAGAGACAGGTAGATGGATTTGCCTGCACAGAAGATGCAGGGAAACTGCAAGGAAGGGTCAGCGCAGTCCCCTGCCCACAGAGTCACTGCTAAGGCCTAAGTTGGGCTCCTCTGCCTTCCTATTCTCTTCCAGGCCCACATTCTGGAGCTGAGCATGGTCTACTGGGCCTGAGTGGGACACCCTAGCTCACCAGGCCTGGTGTTAAATGATCAGCACACTGCTTCCCTCCTGGCATGTGCATCTGTGGGCCTGGCCTCTGTATTGTCTTAGACTTTGTAGGCTCTAAAGTTCAGGACCCTCCCAGAAAGATCTCAGGACTGGGTAGTGGAAAAGGGTAAAGGAAGTGCCTGGTCTGAGGGGAAGCCCTATTCCTGCTGTATGGGGGGGGGTGGGAGGAAGGGGGCAGCCTAGCACGACCTCCACCAGGGCACATGCTCTGCCACTCTCTCAGAGCTCTCAGTTCAAGCAGAAAATGTCTTGAGTTCTCTGACTTGATGAGCCAGAGCCAAACAATCTTGTGATCTCCCCTGGATGCTGGACAGCACAGCACCTGACTCACTCTTGAGAGCAGCAGCCCAGACTCAGGCACAGCTCAGAGTTTCCTGGATGTCAAACAGCTGCTCTGAGCTCAACTGTGCACTTCATGGAGCCTCCTAAGAACCCAGGTCCCATCCTAAACTCTAAGATGAGGTCCATGAGTGGAGCCTACAAGGCTGAGGGATCCGTGCCCAGGAGCACAGCGAAGGCTCCGGAAGAAGCCTGATTACCACTCCTAGCTCAGGAGCCCGGACCACTTCCCTCAGGCCACAACTTTGAGCCTAAGATGCAATGTCCACACTTCCTACACTTTGCTGGGTCCAAACAGGGTGACCTCTTCTGAAGACATGAGGCAGATGTTACACTTGTCACAAAATTTCTAAGAGGCAGCTGCCTTGTGCTAAAATTGTTCCTGACTCCCAGGACTGGCCTGACTTCACAAGGACATGTGGTATGAGATGCCTACCTGGTGTTCTTGCTGCCTAGTTCTCCAAGCTCCTGGCCCTCTGTCCCGCTGTCTTCACCAGATCAAATACCAGCCCACCATCACTGCTAAGAGGACTCTGCTATTTAAAGCAGACAAACACACTGGAAGGCAAAGGCCATCAAGAGAGCACTGGGCTGGTGACAGCAATCACAGGATAGTGTCACCTGTCACAGATGACCCGAGATCTCTGAATGCAGTTTCGTGCTAGCCTCAGCCCTAATATCAACATTTCTCTGCTGGCAACAGCAGCCCTGTCTCTGTAACTCCATGGAACAGGCTCTCTTCCTGCTGCTGTCCAGTAGGGTAATGCCATCCCTGAAGCTCACATCTTTGTCTTCCCGTCTGCCTCCTCTGGGTAAAGATAAGCACTCAGCAGGAAGCAACGGACCACCCATCTACTGCTCCAAGCAAGCCCTGGACTCCCTCTGGGACATAAATGCCACCAAGGTAGCATCTGGCCTCAGGGGGTTGAGGTAGACTCAGGTCTAGCGTCCTTCTTCAACCTGACTATCCATTTGGGGACCACCAGAAGGAGAAGGCCAACCCAGGGCTCTTCCTGAGCAGAAGACTCTTGTAGGGAACCATTCTTTAAGGGTGAGGGGCCACTGGGCACAGTACAGTGACACAGAGACAGACACGGAGCACAAACTGGGCCTGCTGCCCCTGCCTGTGTGCACAGGCCAGCGACGCTTACCTAGGGAGAGTCCGTTGGTGATGGCGGTGGAGGAGGTGTGGGTGAGGCCCCTGCGGGGGCTGCGGGACTCTAGGACACTGTCGTCCAGCAGGTGCCTCGCCTTCTCCGATGGGAATGTTGCACTCTTACTTTCAACTACACTCAACTGACACATCAGACTGGAAAACGGAGAGGAAGAGAGAAGCAGAGCTCCTTATCCTGGGAGCACAGTGGCGCGCTGGCCCCGGAAGCCAGAGCCAGGGACTTACTGCTGGAGATGCCTCTGCCCAGAGCCCATTGGTGGACCAGGCTCAGCCCCTTCTTATGGTGTGACCTTGGGCAAGTCACATCCTTTTTCTGAGACTCAACTTCTCCCTCTGTTAGTGGAGACTAATGCTGCTTGCCCTGCCTGTGTCTCAGGATGATGGTGAGGTTTGTGAGATGAGGCCAAGGCGACAGGCCAGTAGGCCATCTGAGGAGTGTCAGAGCTTTGTGACCCCTGCTAGACCTACAGTGAGCATGGCAGCAGCTGCTCAGAGGTTTGCATGGTTCAGTTGAGATGGTGACCATGGGTGTGTGGCAATGTCTAGAGAAGAAGAGGCACCGGGGACCCAAAGCACTTGGTCCTGCTCTTGCCTCTGAGTTCCACAAGGACCAGCCAAGAGGGATGGCATTTGTGCCTTAGTGCTAGAATGCAGGTGGAAGGAAGGATGGAAGGAAGGAAGGACGGGAGGGAGGAGGGGAAGGACAAAGGGTGCCCCTTATTTGGGAACCAATGCCCAAGGGATACAGGCATGGCTTTCCCCAGCCATGGGGACATGGCTGGGGACCTAGATGTGCCCCAGCTGTGGACCCCAAAGGGCTAGTGAGCCAGCAGGTACTGAGACACCCCTGTTGCCCTGAGGATAGTCTCTGGTGTCTGCTGGACTCAGTTCTCCCTAAATAAGCTGTCGACCAGGTTCGGGCACATTTCTTCACTAGCTACTGAGCCCAGGTCCCTGCTGGTGGCACACAGACTGCAGCCTGTCACCCCTCTGCATTCCCAGGCTCATACCAGCCTTAGGAGAGTGTGTATACCAAGAACATCAAGAGCTTCCAAATGAGGATGGGGAAGGACCCAGCCTTCCTTCACCCAAGAAGAGAGTTTCTCAGTCACCCACTTGTTGCCCAGGCTGTGGCTCTTCCTGTGTCTGGGGACTGGCGGTGTGGGGAGGCTGCTGGCCACAGATGCATCTGGACAGGTGGGTCTCCGACGGAACCTGGCTGAGCTGGAACCGGCAGAGGGGCCTATGAAAGAAGCAGAGAAAGAGAGAGTTAGCAGGAGGCATGGGGGTGAGAGTAGGGCAGAGGCTCAGGGGAAGTGGGCCCCAAGTTTGTAGCATGGACCTTTCTCCAGTTGTTCTGTGTAAGACAAGGCTCACGTGAAGCCTACAGCAGCCTCCCACCCATCAGGTACTATACTAACCCTTCCCTCCTGGACTTCCCAGATCCAGTTCCTGGGCAGCTCTGCCAGGTGGCCAGTTGGTAACCCGTTCATAAGAACAGAACCAGAAGCAAAACCTTAAGGCAAAGTTCCTTCCTGGACTTTGCAAGCCCAGAGAGGTATATGGGAGGCCTTAAGCTGGGCCAGCTGGAACTGCACCTATGCCTCTGTCCATGCTCTTGTCCCTGGCCAGGACTTGCATGTTGGCACTGGCTGTTCTGAGGTTCTGCCTCTCCATCACAGGTCTGCCCTGAAGAGTGGGCCATCCTTCGAGGCTGTGTCTGTGTGGTCACCAATGCCCAGCCTCTCAGTTGGCCCTGCAGTGCCCTGAGGAGGATCCTCTAGCCTACATTCTGGGACACAAGATGCCTCTGCTCCTGAGGAAACAGCTGCTGTACAGAGCAAGAGAGGAATGAGCAGCACGCGGCTTTGTTTTGCTTCTGCCCTAAGAGAAAATTCCAGAGGGTGGAGCCCTTGTTTATCAGCAAGCATAGGAGGGTGACCGGCCCCACTGCCTGAGTCACTGTGCTCCCCCTGCCCCTGCTCTCTAAAGGTCAAATCACAAGGATCCTCTGCAGGAGGCCTGGAGTAGAAGCCCAGAGGCCCTGGTGTTGAAGCAGAAATGACCATGGTGAGTCAGGGCTGGCCACTGCACCACTGGCTCGGTGCTTTGGGGCTGTGCTACGAATCTTGAGGTGTCGGGATGTAGGGAGCCTAGGAGCTGTAGCCCAAGGTCACACCGTAAGAAGGGGCTGACCCTGCCTGTAAGGGAGTCACAGGGCCACAGTAGGCTGCTGCCTCCCTTGGCCACTCTGAGGACGCTCACTCTCACTTGGCTCCATGTAGCTCTTGCCTTCCAGCTCTGCTCATGCTTTGAGTTATCACAGCCTTTCAGAGTTGCTTTGGCTGCTTCCACTCAACTCCGGATTCTCTCTCCAAGGCTAGGCCCGGATACACACCCTCTCCTTTCTGCTTTGCAGCCCTGGGAGGCATGCCTGGCCTCAAATGCCCCTGAGCCGGCTGGAGAAGAGTGGGTGGGGGGCCCAGCGGAAGAGCCTTGGCCTCTGGGGCCTATGTCAGGGCTGCTGCTGCTCTCTGGGCTCAAGGCCTCAGCCCCCTCCTCCCCCACATTCTCCTAGCATTGTTGACCAACAGCCTAGGTCTGACGTGGAAACAGAAGAATTTCCATTCGGCTGGGACCCAGATGAGGGGCCTCTGCCAGTAAGTGACACCCTCTGCTACCCAAAAGGTCTCATGTTCCTGCCCCTCCAAGCCTGGGGTGTCGCCCAAGTGACAGTGCCAGGACACGTGCCTTCTGAGCTGGGTGGCTAGCACGCTTGTTGGTCATGTCTTCAGGCAGGGTAGGGGTGGTGGTACAGCAGAGTAGATATGGCATAGACAGCTGGAAAAACTGACCATGTGGCTTGACTATCTCAAAGGATTGCTCTATTTTTCCTCAACATAAGTTTTCCATGAATAATCTTTAAAGCTCTTTAAGTGGCTGTTTCTTCAGCCGTTTTATGGGACCATATGAGAATTGACAGTTTCTGTAGGCAGCCAGATATGCTGAAAAAAAAAAATCTGGTTTTCATTACAAGAAACCAACATACTGCCCAACAGACCACTCATTGATTGGAATAGGAAACAAAACAAAACAAAACAAATGCCCTTCTACTAACTGCCTTGGAGCGGCCAGGATCCCAGATAGTGTAGGTAACAGAAGGAGACTCTGGTCCTGGAGACAGGGAAACCTGGGTTCTCATCTTACAGTGTCTGTGCTTACAGGCTCAATGGCCTTGGGAGGTCACCTCTAAGCCCTGGATCTACATGAGGGACAAACCCTACAAAGAGTTAAACATACAGTCTCTCTCTTTTTGCCACAAATGTTTAGGAAACCCAGACCTTGGGGCTGCCCCAGGTCTAATCCTAGAGCTATGTCACAGACAGGAAAATTCACGATGCTCTACTTGCATGGGAGTAACAGTCAGCAGTCAAGAGGGAAGAGAGGGGCAACCAGGGAGCTTCACCCAGCAGGAGCACACACTCTGATGGGAGGACAGTCATGATCAATACTGCAAAGACACCACTTCCACGAACAGCAAGACAGGACCAGAAGTGCAGAAAACGACACTGTCTAGTGTTGACTTAGCATCTGCTCCCTGCCAGAACTAAAGGCACACACTTTGTCCACTTGACGTGTAAGTCTCACAATACCACAGAGCTTCTGGGAACATAGGGGAGGGATTGGACAAGACTTCTGGAAGGTTCAACATCCTGCCTGCTAAGAGCCTGGCATGGGCAATGGCACAGGTAGAAAGAACTGTGTGTGCAAAGGCTCAGAGGGAAGACAGCAGGGCCCCAGCAGAGACTCAGTCCCACAAAGTAAGGTCTGGTGATGTGCTCAGACTCACATGTTAGGAGGAGTAACTGGATGTAGTCATGACTGGAAGCTGTAGGTTTTGAGGGAGAGATATGTACAAGAGTGTCAGGGGGTTGGCCAGGCAGGGAGGGAACTGAGAGTAACCCTCCGTGTAGAGTAGTGTGCACGTGGGGCACAGATCTGGGGGTACATGGAGAAGTCCAGTGTGGGGCCAACATCTGGAGGCAACTGGGCAGATGGGAAAGGCTGAGAGGAGAGCCCACACCTTGGGCAAAGGAACCTCTTCTCAAGGATTTCTGGCCAGGCTCTGCTCTGGGCCAGCACTGACCCATTCCAGCTGGCCTTTCCAAATCTCACACATTGGAAAGTATGGGAGGCAGCTGTGGCAGAGGGGAAAGTAGCAACTTGAAGTCACAAAACTTGGGTTCCAGTCCCACTCCTAGCCCCAGCTGGACAGGGGCTCCTGCCATCTCTTCCTTGGTGTGCTTTCCCTAGGCACTGCCACTGTGCCATCTGGATCTCTAGCCAGTGTGACTCTCAGCCTCCAGAGGCCAGGCTGGGCTGTCACCCAACTCAAGGGTTCCATGTTCTCTGCTTTCCACCTGCTTCTGTGGAGAGCCCTCCTTTGAGAGCCAGAACTCAGCCCTTTAAATCTGCAGAGCCCTGCAGTTCTTGGGCCACCCGGCCTCTAGAGTCTTTGTGTGGAAACTTTGCTACAGCCATGTCTCTGGCGGAGCCTGGGAGCCACTCATTTCTGTGCTCACACGCGTTCTGCTTCTCACACGCAGCTCCCGTGGGTTTCACTGGGAGCCAGGATCTGTCTCTATGCACACAGTCCAGCTCATTTCCTTTGAGAAACACTGCTCTCATCTCTGGGCTGAAGTGGCACAGTGCTCTCCTCGCAGCCTTACAGGCCACAGAGTGGGAACTTGGAATGATCGGAAGCTCTTGGCACTCAAGGTGCTCGGGCCTCTGCAGAGCTATGGAACTGGACGGATCAGGCTGGAGTCTTGTGCTGCTGGCCCTTGAGCTCTCCCAGCGCACCCCATTCTGAGCATGAGAAAGATTTGCAGAGGAAGGGTGTCAGAGGGAGGGAGGCCTCACCTCTTGCCCAGGCTCTCTTTTCATCAAGCATTTCAATGGTACGACCACACAGACCACAAGAGCCTACACTAGGGCCAGGGCACTGTGAGTTAGTGTCTCACTCAGCCCTGAGGATGTGAGGGTGACAGCAAGCTAGGGCAGCAGTGGCCACAGGATGGTAAGCTGCACTCTCAGGTATACTAGAATGGGGGGTTACACTGGCCTCCTGTGGACGAGATGCTCTAGAAGAAGACTTGTACAGCATGGAGGATTTGAGTGGATCTTAGCAGGAAGCTGCTGGTGGGAAGGTGGCTCTGAGGGGGAGGGGGGCCTTCAGAGGTCCAGGAGTATATTTGTATCTGCCAAGGTTGAGGACATTCATGGACGTGTCCTGGAGAAAGGGACAGCTTTATAACTGCCCACTGTTACAAGTGGGGCTGTGATTAGCAAGTTGAGGGATCTAGAGACCTGCTCAGTGAGGGAGAAGGCCATGTTGCTGCTCTGTTGCCACAGACGGCCAGGCCTGAAGCAGCCCAGTTGGATGTGGCAAGGGGACCAGACACAAGGTAAAGTTTGAGGTTCTGATTCCTACAAACACCTATGTGACAAGGTCTCTTTAGGAAACTGGGTATGGTGACCTATCTATAGACCCAGCACTCAGGGGAGGGAGGAGGAAGAACAGGAGTGCAAGGCCATTCCAGGCTACACGGGTGCAAGAACGTACGTGGGTGTGTGCGTGCATGTACACACACACACACACACACACACACACACACACACACACACACACAGAACCCTACTTATAGGAAAGGCAGAGACATTCAGGTCTATCCCCCATGGCAGGTCTTAATGCCCTGAACAAGTAGACAGGAAAACAGGAACAGAGTCAGCCCTTATTGTACCCTTCATGCTCCATGTGTTAGACAGAGGTGACAGATCTGTCCTGACCCCCAACCCATCAGCTGGCTCTGCCACTTTGGTGATGTGTGAACCTGAGTGAGCACTCCAGTATCTTTGCCTACAGTATGGGAGTGGGATGAGAGTAGCAAAGGGCACCTGTCTGCTGGGAGGCCCGGGGACTCGCCAGGCAGGCCCTGGGTACACTCCAGTGAGCACATGGGCAGATTTGGAAAGGTGCTCCATCCAGGTCAGCTACGGTGAAGCTGACAGGCAGAGGGCTTTCCTTATGCCAACTGCCTATCATGCTCCACAAAAGTCCTTGGCTGCTCCAGGGAATGGCAGGGCCTCTGACCATCTCTCCTTGGACATAGACCAGCCTCAGAGGAAGGCTGAGGTGAGACCACCTGGCTTTGGTGGCTGGTTCATGGAGAAGTTACTTCAGTTTTCTAGCTGCCCTCCCATTGTCTACTCCGGGGACAATCAGCTGCCAAGCAGGAGCCTGCTGTCCTCTGGGGACGCCTAAGCCACTTTAAGAGGCTGCAGCTGTGTCCTGCTGCTGTTGTAGTTCCACAACAGGTACCAGGCATGTGAGTAACAACCCCTCCAAGTGACTCCAGCCCCAGCCCTGCCTACCCTGATGCTGACACACTAAGTTCTAAGGTGGCACTGGAGCTTGGACCAGATGTGGGTCTTTGGGTCCTGGAGCTCAGGTGGCAGACTCACACTGTCTCTCATTTAGATGGCACCAGAGCCTGCCTGAGAGGGCCAGGAACTAACATTCCCAAGAGGCATTGTGCTGGTAGCAGCATTTCTGGCATAGCAGTTTCTGGAGCTCTTGCCAAAGCCCTATGATATAAGCTGGCCTGAAGACTTCCTGTGCCAACAGCTCAGAGATGCTGCAGCCAGGCTCTGCGTGTACGTCTGCTGGCCCTGGCAGCGGAGTCCTTGCCACCAGGTAGTAAACATGGAGACAGAAAAGTGTGCAGGAGATCAACCTTTAGGTTGAGAGGGCAGAGACAGAGGCCAGGGTCAGGATTTTCCTGGGCTTAAAGCATGGCTCTGGAACCTTCAGAGGAAACCTGTCCCCAGGGGAAGATGTGTGGGGGAAGCCTGCAAGGTCTGGAACTGTCTTCACTAGCTCCAAGACATACACAAACATCACTTGCCCTCTGGGGGCTGGGGTGGGCAACATTATGAACATTACATGTGATTTTTTTCTCTCCAGGAAAATATTAGTTCATTTATATAAACATCATCCCACGGAGAGGGAAACTGGAAACGTGGCATCCCTGGCCATTTTTTTTTCTCCACAGATCAAAAACAGAGTTAGTTTCCTCCGTTTCCTTTCTCACTGCCTTCTTGTGGGGACAGACTGCCCACATGGCCATTTCCCCAGAGCAAGATGGGGGCAGCTCTTGGCAGGGTTCTGGGGCCTTCAGAGGCCAAGAGAACAGCTGTAGCTCAGGCTGCTACTGATGTTAATCAAGGCTCCTGAGCAGATCATGGCTGCTGCTTCCAGTGTAAGGCTAAGATCCCCCAGTCCCTAGAAGGAGCTGGTTAGAGACGAGTCATAAATTGGCCCCCCAAACACACACCAACTTGGTCTGTTCACACTGGCTTCTTTTTGGCTCCAAACGTGCCTGTCCTTGCCTACTTGGCTTTTGCAGCCTGTCTCCCCAACTAAGACACAAGCTCCAGGAGGCTGAGGCCCCTGCCAGGTACCCAGTTCATAGCAAGTGCTTGTTACGCACAGACCTGCAGCCTAAGAGCCCTGCGTAAATGAAGGTGCACATCTGAAGGCTTTTCCTTGGCAAGTGTGGAGGTATCTAACTGCTGGGCACAGCTTTGAGCTGGAGCCTAGCCCCTCCTGAGGAGCAGAGGGAGGCCACGTTCCTCCCATTCTTGGGACTGCAAGAGGCACATTCCTGTCCCTCAGTCCTGTGGAGTTCCTGCCACGCAGCTCAGTCTAAGTGCCAGAGTCCAGAAGGCTCCCTTGGAGCTGAGCCTCCGACCACCCTCTGTGGGAACCCCGATATGCCATGACCCAGGCTGCAGCAAGGCTTCTTATCTTTCCTCTGACACTTCAAGGGGGAAACCTGAGTCACTGAATGGCTATGAGCTTTCTAGAAAGTCACTGGCTCTCTGGTGATCAACATAAACCCTGACATCCTGCTCTGGGGCTGAAGCCAGGGATTTGGAAAGTTAGTGGAAAACACTCCTGTGAGCAGAGCTCCCTCTGCAGTGCAGGAACTGCTGGGCTCAGCACTTTTCTGGAAGGTTGTGCAGAGTCAGCAGGCAGCCCACACTGGAGCTGCCCTCGAGGACAGGTGCCCACAGGGCCCAACAAGGAACGCTGAGGCTAGGGCTGAATGGGTGGCATCGGAGTCACCTAGAAGTCCGTATGCCAGGCTCTAGGAATTCCACACCTAGCTCTGTCTCTCAGGGAGAAGACAGTGAGTTCACAGATGACTGAGGGTTAGACCATGCCGGCTACTGCCACACAAGGCTATGATGTAGGCCTACATCCCAAGGAACTAACTCCACAGCTGCACACACAGGCAGATACAGGAGCATGTGGCCATATGTCATCCTACACAGAAACTGGGGGGTCTGTTTGGGGTCCAGAGCTTGCTGGCCCAGTGAAATCAGACCCAGCTGGGGTCTTGGGCAGTATTACTTAGCTAAAGCATGGAGGCTAGTTCAGTGATGGAATCACATTGACAACCACAGCATCATCACAGCTCCCCAGTGAGAGGGGTCTGGGCTAGACTCGGCACAAGTTTCAGCAGCAGTCCTGTGAGTAACGTATATACTGCATCCATTTTACAGGTGAGAGTGTGCAGTGCTGAGCGTCTCAGAGAGCAGTTTGCTTGGGCAAGAGTTCTAGAACAGTGACAGATCAGGAAGAAGAAACTTGGCCAGAACCATAGCTCTCTGAACCACCACTGTCGATGGCCATTTGCCAGGGAAAGACAGTAGGCTTTTGAGGAGATAGTAGGAGATACTTAATACAGGGGTCTAAAAGATGCCATGAAAAATACAACTGTAGATAGCACTAACTCAGCAGCCCTGGTGGTTCCAAGGGCTGCACCTTCTCAAGGGCTCTTGAGAAGGGGAGCCCAGAGGTACAAAGAACTCTAGCTTACCACCCAGAGATAGCAGAGGCTGGCACAGACAGAAAGCCAAGGGCATATCCCAGAGACAGGACAGAGGCTATGCAGCAGGAAAGGGGGGCTGGAAGGAAGCTGCCACAGAGCTTCCTGAGAGTTAAGTGGGCCTAGTCCTACCAACACACACCCCAGCCTGAAGTATGTAGAGGCTGACCTGAGTAGCCCAAGGCAGAGGGATGGCGTGACACCGGGCAGTAGTTCCCACCTACTTCTTACGCTGAGCACTTGAACAGCATTTCAGTGCCGTCTTGTTGGGATGAAGATTTCCATTTTACATACAAGGAAAATATGACCCAGAGGGACAAAGCTGCTTGGCTAAGGTATAGTGGCTCAGAAGCCAAGTTAGAGTGACGGAGAGCTACAACCAGGAGAACATGCTGCTAGAGGTTCCTCCAGTCTCTCCCCAGACAGCGATGCTGATCAGCCCCCAGCCCTAAGAGCTGGGTACACAATGACTGGAGGACCACTGTTATGACAGTAACAACCAAGCATATTCTGACAGTGGACAGGTGTGGACAGAGCACAAGACGGGCCTATGCTCACCCCGCATCATGACAATAAGGCCACAGAAAACAGACAAAGCTAGAGCAGATTCCTAGGATCCCACTGTTGGTGACACAGTGCATTTCCCTCAGAGATGATAAATCTAATGTATCTGGTACATCCTGGCTACCCCCCTTTGGGGCATATAATCCCAAGGGTTGGGGCAGGCTGAAGGACAAGGGTTAAGGTGGTCTAGGGAAAGATCACCTTGTACATGCTTCTAAGTTGGGGAGCTAATCTCTTGGGGTCCCACATTATCAGGAGTCCGGCAGGGTGGTGGAAGGTGCTGTAAACAGGGACATTTGAGCCTGCCATGCAGTGAACCCAACTGTGTTCTTGGGCTCCATGTAGGGCCTATCTTGGCACCTGTCTAGGCTGTGAGCAGTTCTGTACCATTTGAGGAGTTATGATACCTGCAAGATCTTCCTTGGAAGAGACTAGTCTTGGAGAGCTGCTTCCTGGTTCGATTCTGAGTGACAACCTGAAACCAAAGATTTTCACAAAGTCAGAGAGGCCCGTTCTACCATGGGATAGGGGAGGGATGTTCAAGAGTATATCGGTCACAGAACTCAGGAATACTGTGAGATCTGCTTCAGGTCACAATTCTTCCTCCTACCGATGCCTCCCAAGGCCCTTGCTTGTTTACCCACAACTCTGTGACTGAAGCATGTTTTAAAGCCTAGGAAAGCAAGGAGAAAGGCCATGCAGCTTCCTCAGCCAAATTCACCCACTCACTGGTGGGTGGCAGGCAGGGATGCTAAGATAGAAAACAGGCTCCATAGGATCAGACTGGTAATGTGAGAGTATCCTTTTGTGGCATGGAGATGGCCCAGGGAGATGAAGGGAACCTCCTACCTCCTTGTGGGAAAGGGAATGCTAGGTGATCCTGGACCTTCTAGCCAGCAGGAGAGGAACCAATCTCCTCAGCTCCTCCGCATATGTGGAGAGAGCTAGTGAAGAGTCTCTCAAATGGTATCAAGACAGTGGTCCAGCAACACCTCAGACCTTGTCTCATCGGAGGGAAGAGAAAAGGAGTGACCCCCCCCCCAGGTCACCTCAGGACGTGGCGTCTGAGCAGAGGAGGAGCCTAGAAGAACATGAGCTGAGTTCAACAGAGTCTCAACATTAAGGTGATGAGACAGAGGAAGCAGACGAAATGGGAAACTGTGACATGGAACCAAATCAGAAATGGAAACCAGAGCAGGCTGGCTGAACAGTGATCTCACAGGAAACAAACCACTTGGGGGCTGCTGAAGGCTGAGGAGCCAATCACGACTGCTGGGAAGCAGCTCAAGGAGCAGGAGGAGGAAGGCAGAGAGCACCGAGTACAGGGGCCCTGGAAGGTGGAATCCAAGAATGGGTGTGGGAGAACTTGAAGGTTTAACCAGTTGGGTTGGTCTGCATTGGGGAAGGCACATTGTGGGGTCTGGGAGAGCTGGGGAAAGCCCTCCTCTTGGAGGCTTTCTTGCTGAGCTTCTGAATTTCATGGACTTCAGCACCCACCTGGCAAAACAAGACGGAAAAACCCAGGCAGGCATAGAATTCTTTAGTAGCAGCACCCAGTGTCGGGCAGCCACCAAATCTACAGACCTGGGAGAAAGCAGCTCAGCTCTCCAGGAGGAGGGAGGGCCCAGCTAAGCAAGGGATAGATTTCAAACAATGGCTTGAGGGAACAACAGGTGGTAAGAATGGAATTACAAACAGAATTGCAGGGATTATGGATCCTGACCTGGTTTCCACGTTATGCACGCAGAGGGTAGGGTCTAAACATAACACAACTAAAACCTGGAGGCTGGTGAAGCCCAGGTGGGGGAAGGGCCAGCTGCATTCTCTTTATAATCTGAGGCAGCTGGCAGTCACAGTAACGACCTGGTCATAGGAAACACCTAGACTCAGGCCTCTTCATGGTTTTCCTGGCTCATTTTATGAGTCTTAAAAAAGTTGTTTTAGGAAATATATTTTTTTTTTATTTTAACTTTTAATTATGTGCATGTGTGTGTAGGTGGCTGAGGAGGCCAGAAGAGGTTGTTGGACTCTCTGGAACTGGAGTTACAGGGAGATGTGAGCTGGCTGATGTGGGTGCTGGGAACTGTACCCTGTGTCTTATGTCAACTTGACACAAGCTAGAGTTATCTGAAAGGGAACCTCAATTCAGAAAATGCCTCCATAAGATCCAGATGTAAGAAATTTCCTTAACTAGTGATTGATGGGGGAGGGTCTAGCCCATTGTGGGTGAGGCCTTCTTTGGGCTGGTAGAACTAGGTTCTATAAGAAGGCATGCCGAGCAAGCCATGGGAAGCAATCCAGTAAGCAGCATCCCTCCATGGCCTCTGCATCAGCTCCTGCCTCCTGGTTCTGTGTGAGTTCCTGCCCTGACTTCCTTTGGTGATGAACAGCAATGTGGAAGTTGAGCTGAATAAACCCTCTTCTCTCCAGCTTGCTTCTCAGTCATGGTGTTTCATTTCACTGCAGCTATAGAAACCCTGACTAAGGCAGATGCCCTGAAAGAGGAGTAGGCCTCCTAACCACTAAGCTCTCTCTGCAGCCCCAGGAAGTAGGAATTCTTGCAGTAAATAAATATTAACGTAAAGAGTGATCATTCCTTCCCTTTTATTTTAGTTTCCTTTTGTCTGGCTGAATTAAATGTAAGATGTTTAATTACAAATAGCAAGGAGAGTAGTATGATCCAACCAAGTAAATTCTGTCCTTGCATTCCTCCATTTACCCACCCTTTTCTATGTATAAAGCTCCCATGCAGTCAAGTGTTCAAATCCCTTCACGCTGGCCGTGCATTATAAGTGGTGGGATTGGGTCATTTTCCTAAAACTGATGCCAGACTAACATGGAGAAAGAGACGACACTGGCTGGGTCTCTTGGTAGAGAATCGACAAGACAGATGCTGGACAGGTATCAGAAGAGCAAGGTCACCGATGTCCTCAGGTCTTCCATCCTTGGCATCTCACCTCTAGGTGAGAGCTGGCCACAGTGCTCAGTACTCTGGCAGAATTGCACACCCCGCCCTTGTCCTGCCACTTAGAAACAGGACCTCCTTAGAAAGAAGGCCTTCCATGCTGGGGGCAGGAAAGCAGCCCTCCTCCCTAGGTTTGCCCAGTTTGGTCCAACAAAGAGCCTTTATGAGCACCAGGCTGGCTGTTGTTTAGCACAGAGGGGTGGGGGTGGGGGGCGGTGCTCCACTTCTTCAGAATGGAAGGAGTAATTACTCATAATCCGCAGCTTGTCCAAGGATTGTCTCATGTTCACAAGTATTTATAGGCCATTTTTCTCCTTAAAGTGTATTAGTGTTAATGAAAAACTACTGTCTCTTTAATGGCAAGATTGGAACATGAATGGAAAACATTATACTAGAACCTAAGTGGGAATAATTTCGCACTCCAGGCCACTCTTCAGGAACAGCAAACGCTTTGTAAATAAAATGAGCTCTGTCTGTGACAGACGCCTGCATCTGTGCTCCCATCACCATGAACTAGCGTACACCTCTACACTGGTCTTCATTTTGATGGATGCTGGGACAGTAACAGCGAGGGCAGGATGTCTGTTTCCAAAGACCTGGAGCCTCAAGTGAAGTTCTAAGAGGCCGGTCTCCAGCCCCCACCCGACAACCTGGATCCCAGCTAGAGCTCAGAGCCATTGCTGTTGCACTGGCCAGGTGGGGATGCCTGAACAACTGTTCCCAAATCTGTTAAGCGACTGGTGGCCATGGTTCTGGGTCACTTTCACATACTGAGATGACACACAATCAGGCTTTCAACTCAAAGCTGCAAGAGATTAAGCAGTACTAGCTAAGAGGGGTCAGGGGAGCACAGCGTACAGAAGCAGCCAGTAAGATGGCATGTGAAAGAGATTCTGTGACAGTGACACTCAGGTGGCCAATGATCAATCACAAGATGGCTGAGATTTGTCTTGATGTAGGTCAGAGAAAGCACTGAGAAGAGAGTATGTCCAGCTAAGATGGACAGCCAAAGTTGACTTAAACCCTGCTCCTCCCTCAGATCCTGAGCCATGCAGGGTGCACACTCAAGTGCCACCAATGAAGGGAGAACTGCAGGCCAGAGCAGGGTAGACAGAGATGTGTTGGGCCTTGGGGTTTTTCTGAGAAGTACATCTATTCATAGAAGCGTGGAGACTGTGCCTGGGGCCCTTGGCTAGCCAGATGGAGAGTCCTGCAGAGAGCTGAGAGGCCCAAGGATCGCCTGTGTCAGCCAGCTGTGAAACAGGACCTCGGAGAACACTGGCCTAAAGATATGACCAGCTGACCTTCTATCTAGTGCCAAGGGTTCTCTTGAGAGCCTGCATCATGCATGGCTATGGAGCCCACACGGGTTTCCCAGGCTACATGGGAAGGTGAACATACTACCTTCCTCAGTTGTGAGGCGTGAGGGCTGTACAGACAACACTGTTCTGGGGCCTGTGGTGGTGGGGCATGGAAACTCTCAGGTCACTTCCCAGTCGCAGTAAGGACCAGGTCACCTGCAGGCACCTGGGTGCTAAGGACAACAATGGACAGGTAGGCTACTCAGGATGGATGAGGACTTACTTGTAATTATCATCTTCTACAAACTTCTGGAGCTCCTCGATGTAGCGCACAGACTTCAGGTACTTTTGTACATGTGGCAGGGTAGTGAGGTGATCTGCAAAAGTTGGAACAGGACTCAGAGGCCTGACTGCCCCAGCCCAGGGAACACTGATACAGACACACGGGGGATCTTGAGGCTGGTTCACTGTCCTTGGGGCCAGGCCCTAAAGGGAGGTCAGGTTTGAATAGTGCCCTTGTGGAGAGTGACCTCAGCATTTGGCTTCGAGAAAGAGAGAGACACTAAGGCTGGGAAAAGATAAAGCCCTGGCCTTCAGAATACACCAGAATCATGTGTCTGTGCCCAAATAGATTTCCAGTGATAGCGCTGGGTTGTTTCTGTGTGCCATGAATGCATGGCCACTCAGCCAGTACGCAAGTCCATCCCAGAAGGGAGGCTCTGCGCTAGGTGACAGACATCTGTTCCAGCCTTCACTTTGGCTTGTGTTGGACAAAGGCTGCTCCCACCCATACAAGGAGTGATGGCAACAGTGGGCGAAGGTCCTGTCACTGACAGGAGGCAAGGCAAGGTTCTGCTCAAGCTTGTGAGGCTATGACACTGGCTTCCTGGAGCGACTGGGCCTAGCCACTTTACTCTCCTTAGCCACTTCCCTGTCACTGCACTCCTGAGAATAGGGGCAGCCATGAAAGGAGGGAGAATGTGAGGAGGGAGAAGTCCTGGTGAGCAGCTGGGGCCTCAATCTTCACGCTCCTCTAAGTCCTTCTTGCTGTCATCATCTCTGACATGAGGACAATGACACCTGTGTCTGAACTGGTGACAGCTCACACAAGTCCAGAGCACTGTGACACAAGTGCACTTCTAGGTATGGCTTTGTTTTCATTTGAGAGCAATCTGTGGGGAAGAGGAAGTGACCTTTCAAGACAAGACGGGCACTGAGACTTGCTCCCTGGTGTGACTCCCGAGGCTGAGTCTGCGGCTGCTCTGCTGGTCTACAGACAACAGTGAGGGTGTTTGAAGGGAGAGGAGCTGCCTTACGTTGAGGACCTATCTTGCCCTGAGATGTGGTGACCCATAGCTTTCCTGTGCTCCTCCCAAGCAGAAGTGGCCAGCTGTCTCATACCCTGTGTGACAGAGAGGACTCTCTTTTCTCACCCCCCGTCTGGTGCACTCAGACTTTTATTCCTTTACCCTGCTGTGAGAGCCAGCTTATAGCTCTGCTCCTCACTTTCCCTGTCACTGCAAACTCCTGCCCGGATCAAGTCGCTGTTCCTTCTCACAAAGTACTAGGGCACCTGACTTATAGTCTTGTGTAAAATCGGTGCTGTGGACGGCATTCTGACTTCCAACTATAGGAAGTCTCCAGTGAGCCTCTCTATGCATTCCAGGCACCTACTGTCCAGCTCCCCCTCTGCCATCTGGCCATATGCAGCAAAGCCTGGCCATTTGCTTACCAAATCATTACCCCATTCCATTTAGGCCCACAGGTAGATTACATGGCCCAACCTCCTGCGGCAGAAGTGATGTGTGCCCTTTGCAAGTCTGGCAGACAAACCACCCTTGTCTGCTTCTTTCTTCTCGTCTCTGCCAGCCTAGTGCAGAGCTTATGGGGGACTCAAATGGAAGAGCCACAAGTAGAAGGAATCTGGACCCAAATCCACTTGAAGAAGAGCTGTCTGAAAACTTCCCACCAGGCTCCTTGTGGATAAATGACTCAGCGCCAGCCAGACCTGGGACATGCCACTCACTGGACAGTCAAACTGTGTTCCCCATGTGTAATTAAGGAACAGAGTATCTGGTTTGCAGTCTTTGGAAATGCATAAAAGGCCTAGCCCAGGTCTAAAGCTCAAGACATCCCAATGGGGCTTTGTGGGGCTAACCTGATTCTTGAAACTTTCTGGCCAATATGCTGGATCCAGACTGCAACAGTGCAAGCTTTTACAGTTAAAGCAGTAAGGTACTAACCATAGCTGCAGGAAACTTGTAAATCGGCAATGATTCGGAGGATGTTGTTCATCTGGTTGGATCTTTGTTCGTTTTCCATGATGCTGCCAGAGGCAGGGTATGCAGAATCAATGTAGATCAAGTCCAGAAGGTAGATTCCTAGGATTAAAGAAGACACTGAGTTATGGTAGGGTACATTACAAACCCTAGAGTTAATAGTCTCCTCAGCAAGAAGGTATAAAGGGCAACATGTAGAAATGGAACGTACTATTTGGACTTGAATTCTAACTAACTCATTCCTTGTGCTCAACTATACATCAAACATTTGAGCAACAACCGAAATGGATAAGATTCTGGCAGACTCTAGCCTGTCTAATTTGCATAATCTTCAACAAGGTTTTGTACCTATAATCCAAATGGAAAATAACAGCTTATTTTTTAATGACTGGTGAAATTTAATAACCAAGTCTAAGCTGCCATGCCCAGGAGAACAGCTTTTGTGGATTTTAATTATTTACTTAGCTATGTGTCTATCTGCCCCTGCACATGTGTATACATTCATACAATTGTGAATTAAATAAGGAACAGAAGAAGTTAAGAATGAGATATTTCTCTATACAAACAAAACAAAACAAAAAAACAAAAAAACAGTGGTAGGCAGATTTCTTCTGAGATGCTTACCAAGAAATAAGATGTGATGTAAAATGGGAACTCTGATGGCCAGTGATGAGCAGGGAGGGGTTGGGAATGGGAGTTCCCAGACAATTCAGTTAGGGGAGAAGGTAGAAGGGCAGGGCCTGGCTCTCTGGGCTGAGCCTCTACATAAGTATCCGCTGGCTGACTGCAAAGCTGCACTATAGACTATCTGGAGATAGTAAAGAGAAGTGAATGGCGTGCCCTTCAGGGAGCCCTCCACGAGCAACTCTAATGTATAATGCACGAGGGCCTGGGCAGGAGAAGCCCTGCACAGTACAACTGAAGACAGAAGATGATCAACACAAGGAGAAATGGTTGTAGTGGATGAAGACATACCAATGGAGAAGATGCAATGACTCCAAAGCTCTACGCATGAAACACCACCACATTAAACACATAAAATAAGAAACTACCAGGGATAAAAAGAGAATTTATAAAATGCTACAACTCCCCTGGCAGTGGCGCATGCCTTTAATCCCAGCACTCTAGAGGCAGGGGCAGGCGGATCTCTGAATTCAAGGCCAGCCTGGTCTACAGAGTGAGTTCCAGGACAGTCGGAGCTGCACAGGGAAATTCTGTCTCAAAAACAAATGAAAACCAAACCAAACAAAAACAAACAAACAAAACCGGCTATGTCTTGTGGCATGCTACAACCATACAGAAAGCCCAGTAAGTTCAAAAACTCAGTACCACGCGATCCACATCCTCTAACCTTACAATGTCCATTTAGGGATGAAGTATAGAAACCCTACCATTGGAGAGTGTGCACACATAAGAAACTTCTAGGTTAAAAATAGATCTAAAGTTTAAAAAATCTGTCTGCACAGCTTTAACAACTTAAACAAAAACAATACTTCTCCGAACTGCAGTGCTGCCAGGCTCTGTGCTTGAGTCAGCAGCCTGCAGATGGGCATCTGATGTCCTCCATGTCCACAGCCCAGGATTCCCAGGTTCTCCCTTACTCTCAGATTCTCTGGGGCTGCAGAGATGACAGGCAGGTTGTAATTGCCTGTAACACTGGCTCCAAGGGGTCTGGTGCCTCTGGCTTCTGCAGGCACATGTCCCAACATGTACACACACATCTAATTCAATATGACAAAAAGAAATCTTTGAAAAATGGAAGATTCCTACATTTAATGACTTTAAATGTAGTAAATCCTAAAGAGACCTTCATTATCAGAAAATGATGTTAGCTTTAGAATATCTAATTTTATCAAAATGATTGTATACTAAATCCTGACAAATATTACAAATGGCAAATGTAATACCGTAAAGTTATAGTTTACATTCACTGTATATATTTTTATATATTACATTAATTGTGATGTAAGACAATCAGTTTGAAGAAACAATAAAATATTCTTCTTCTTCTTCTTCTTTTTTTTTTTTTTTGTTTTTTTGTTTTTTTGAGACAGGGTTTTACTATGTAGACCAGGCTGTCCTGGAACTAGCCTATAGACTAGGTTGGCCTCGAACTCACAAAGATTCATGTGCCTCTACCTCCCAAGTGCTGAGATCAAAGGTGTGACCACCATGCCAGGCACATGGTTACTTTTTTATTTATCCTTCCACACTCCTGCTCTGTAAAGGAGGAGAACGAAGCTCAGAGAGGATGTGAAATTGGCGTAAGGTCACACAGCTGCTAAGTGACAGAGATGGGAATGGAACCTCGGCTTCCTCCTCCATCTCAGGCTTCCTGCCACCCGGGAGGACCTTGGTTGCTGGGTACAATGAGTCACTCGTCTGCTTTTAAAATAGCTACAATTGTTCCAGGAAACCATTAAATCACAGAAGCATCTGCTGGCTCCTCACAGGCCCCTGGCCATTTCCTTTCCTTCTGATGGCACTGTTTTCCAAATTTTAATAATTAATAATAATTTCCCTTGAATAAACATTCTAAGTGTGGTGGGTTTGAATTCACAGATTTATTCTTTCTCTTGAACTTAGTTTTTCCTGCTCTTTTTAAAAAAAAAAAAAAAAAAAAAAGAGTAACTCAGTTGCTTCCCTGAGGAACTATCCTCATGGATTCATGGCTATCCTGAAAATCCCATTATGGCTGAGACCACCAAAACAAAAAGCATCCCTCAGTGCTGTGTGGGGGTGGAGGGATGTGGGCCATGGGGTGGGGGTGGTTCCAGATGCAGTGTGCAGACTCCAGCTCGGCTGACTCAGAGGCCAGCCAGCAGCTCAGCCCAGGAGCAGGGCAGGAGGTGGGAACTGAGGTTTCCTAGGGTCTGCTGGGAAGCCCTGTCCCGTCCTAGACCAGCACCTCTGTGAGAAGGAGACTGAAGAGATGAAGAGACTGCACACAGTCTCACTACTACTGTGTACGAAGATCTACAAGAGCTCTGCAGGGATGTGGCTCCCACATTCATCCTCCCGGCCTTCAAAGCAGAGTGGCCCTTGCTCAGACACAGCTCTACTTGGAGACTCCCTTGTGTTGCACCAAAGGGACAGTGTGGCCCGAGCTCATTCCTGAGCAGTGCTCTACAAACCAAGGCCAGAGGAGTTCAGCATACCCTGGAGAGGGGCAGGGCTTCATTACTGTATGACAATCAGTTCCTGAATCCCTTTTGTAAAACACCCAGACTCTAGCACCTGCCTGCACCTCAGACTCTGAGTAGTTAGACTCATGTCATAGTGGTGAGTGACTGGGGACTGAGGCCTGTAAAGCTAGGCAGGGAGACATCCACAACTTTGTACTCCCTCAACAAACACTGCTACAGAAATGGTACACTGTTTTGAACAGTGCACAAATCCAGGGAAGCCTTTTCTGTGTTGTACTAGTCAACCACAGGAGATATTTCTATGCCCACAACATAAACCAGATGCTTGTTTGTGTCCTCTGAACCCTGATGGCTGACCCCTCCCTGACAGGGATCTGGCTTGAGTCCCCAGAGCAAAGCACACAGAGCTCCCTGGTGAACATGAGGCGAAAAGGAGACTTGAGAATGAGGGAGTGTGTCTGTGTTAACCCAGAAAACAACCTGATGAGATGCTTCCCATCACTCTTGTTCTGTAGTTGAGGAAAGGTATCAACCCAAGAGATGACCAGAATGGGGGCTGAGGCAGAATGGGGCAGCTCAGTGGGTAGAGAGCTTGCCTAGCCTGCACAAAGCTCTAACTTTGTTCACCCACGTTTCATAGTGAGACCCTGTCAAAAAAAAAGATGGTACTGACTCAAGATTACTAAGCACTTACTATATCCTGGTCCTAAACTGAAGATGCCATAAATATGGCCACCAGGAAACCATGGTCTCACTTCTACGAAGGAGCAGAGGCTACAAGAGGCTACATTACTTTCTTGAGGCCACACAGTAGGAAAGTGGACAAGGCAGGATCCACATACAGCTCTGTCCGGCTGCCATATTGTTAGTCTCCGTTACACTGCACCAGGTCGCCTGGAGTACCTGGAAGCAGGATGGGGACATGTAACAGCTGAACCAGGACATGGGTACCCAGGCTCTGGCTCTTTCTCCTCATTTCTACTTGGGATTAACATTCTCCAGAGGGTCTTAAAGGGAGGCTGCGGCTTCGGCTCCTTCCTCCTGTTATACATCCCAGGCCTGCCTGAGCACATGGGTCTCAGGTCTTACATCAGCAGCCCACCCAGACCTGGGGGCCCTGCCAGCTCTGCCACACAGACCCGCCAGGAGTAGCAGAGGGATGGCCATGGGAGTGATGGTCTGGCTACAGCTGCCATAACCATAGAAGGTACGTACCCAGACACCAGCCACATGGGACCACCCAGTAGCTGGACCAGTGCTGGGAGCCATCTGGCCTGGGATAGTACAGCTCCTGTTCCTATTTAGACAGTGACTGCAGCAGATGACACTTTGCTATTGGCCTACTACCACAGACAGTTATTGGACCAGCCATTGGCTTTGGCTGCAGTGGGAATGGGTGATGCCAAGGGACTGGGCTAGACTGTGAGGTACCGACACAGTGAGGGAGGCTTAGGTGATGGGAACAGTCTCTGTCTGTCATGCAGGCAGTTGAGGGGGAATGTGTTGCAGGTCTCAGGATTCCTTTACTCTCATTGTCCACAAGCTATATGTTAAGAAACTGAGGCTCAGGAGGAAAAAGGAGTAGGCCAAATTCCCAGCTTCCAAGAAGATGGGGTGGAAACTCAGGCCTATCTTGACAGAAGTGCTAGGGGGTAGAGACTGGGAGGCATGGGCTAGCCCAAGGAAGAGGGTCACAGCTTGAGCAGGGGGTGGGGTGGGAGGAATGCAGCTGTGGCCTCTCACCTGGGGGCACTATCATACAACCATGCCCACTTGCAGAACAGCCCTCCTTTGAGGCAAATGGTTCCCCCAACCTTGCCTCTGTCCTGTGCCACCCTTGTGCCCGCTGACAAAGGAGATGCCATCAAAGAAGACCCCTGCTTGGTGGTGTGCAGAGGCTTCTGCAAGCCGGGAACGGGCAGTCCAGCTGGGCCAAGGCCCACGGCTGGCCCAGAGCCTCACAAGCCCAGGGAAGACTCACTGCACCCTTGTTCTTCCTGGACGCCCTGTCTCACTTCCAGTCCCAGTCTGGTTTTGGTTTTTCTCACACTGCTATCTTTTCAATATGGAAAATTCTGCTGTGTGATGGGAAAAGAAACCTGCCCAGCAGGAGAACACGCCACTTTTCCATTTTACCGCTTTCTATTTTCTCTTTCAAAATCTGAGATGAAAGACTTTTTTCCACGATCTTTTTGCTCTGCCTGAAAAGATGACTTTCGGAATTCAGAAATGAGGAGCTGGCACCCAGAGCTACACTTGTGTGGTTCCACCCCATAAACCATCCTGGTAAATACCAAATGAAATAACAGAGTGCCTGCTCATTAGAGCTTGTGTGGTTTGCTTTGGTCTTTAAGACAGCACCAAGCAGACCCGCTGTCTGCGGGCAGCCCCTGGCTCCCTGAGAGGACGGATATGATTGTATTAATTAATGCCTGCCAATTAACATCTGTCATGCAATCTGGAAACTTCAGAATGAATCCTTACTTAAAGTCTAGGCCTTATGGAAAGTTTATGGCCTCTGACTGCCAGAGAGACAAATGTTTCCCAGGCCTTCAGCACGAGGCAGTCACGTGTCAGGTGGGGAGAAGCCATGGTTTCCGGTTTGAGCACATGGCCTCGTTAGTGATTGCAAATGCACATGGGCAAAGTCCTGTCACCAGGACAGAACCCTGGGGTACAGGAGAGTCTCATCCCCTCCAGACTTCCTAGGTGAAATGAGGGCATAGACTCAGGTTTCCTCAGGAGAGCTGCAGGTGTGAGCAGGCAATGGCTGAGTCAGACGCCCCGCAGCGCGCTGAGGCAGAGCGCATCAGAAGTGTGAGTTCAGGAGGCATCCATGTGTTTACTGTTACTGGGCATGTTTTGTGCTGAACACTGTGCTGTGCAAAAACCTCTCACTTGATCCTTCAATAACTTTATTGGCAAAAGTAAAGAAGCTAACGCATTGGTCTGCTCAACACCCTACTTCCCACTCTTGGAAACAGCCCGGTTTTCCTTTGGGAGAAATGATACCTCCCACGCTCAGAACCCATGTGCTTGGTGGGTCTGGAGCAGTTCCATCCCCTCCTCTGCCCTGGGAGTGAAAACAAATTTTATAAAATAACCATACTGAAGAGAGGGGAAAAAAAATCAACAAATTGTTCAGAGAAGAAAAAAATAAAACTGTAAACTATCCACATATGATATAAAGTTGTGTAACTGAGGGGAAAGAAATGTGGGTACAAATACTTACATTAACACTTTAGATAAAAAGGAAACTATTTTATAGAAATAGAAAAACAAAAGGAGCACAAATAAAAACACAAAAGCAGGAATAGCTTTAAAATTTTGAATTACATTTATGTATTACTGTCTGCGTGTGCACATGCACACTCTGATGCACTGTGGAAGTCAGACGATCGCTCACAGAAGCAGGCTCTCCCCCCTCCCCTTCCACCTCACGGGCTTGGAGATGGAACTCAGGTGGTCAGCCTTAGCAGCAAGTGCCTTTCCTCACTGAGTCATCTTGTTGGCCCTTAACATTTCTTAACTCAGAAGTGACAAATAAGGTGACATTTAATTCCTAAAAAAAAAAAAAAAAAAAAAAAGTGGTGATGGCCTATACTCTTAGTCCCAGCACCCGGAAGCAGAGGCAGGCAGGTCTCCGAGTTTGAGGCCACATTCCAGGACAACCAGGACTACACAGAGAAACCCTGTCTTAGAAAGCTAAAAAATAGAAAAATAAACAAATAAAAAATAAAGCAGTCAAGTCTTTAATATGTGTGATTAAGGGGGAGAATAAACTTTTAAAAAGACTGGCATATAAATAGGGATGAGAGGGGAAATGATTCCAAGTATGCAGAGAAGTTAAGATAGTCACAGTTCTTTTTAAAATGCTTGCTAAATACCTACGTTTCTACCTATAGACCTGGGCTACTCTCAGCCTGAGTCCAAAAAGCTTCTTTTTGAGGAGGACAGGCATCCCTGGAAAATGAGACCAGCCAAGTGCTGAGAATAAGACATTACGCACTTGCACTAAGTATGTGATGTAAGAGGCCTGCACTGCCTCTGAGGCCATGCTGATGTCTGTGGTCCATGCTGCCACTGGGGCCATGTCTGGGTCCACAGTCTTGCTGCAGCTGGCTGTGCTGATGTCCATGACCTGTATTACCACTGAAGGCTATAAAGATGTCTGTGCTGCCCCTGAAGCCATGTTCATGTCCCTGGGCTGTGCTACTGCTGGGGACTCTGTTGGTGTCCATGACCCATCCTACCACAGGAGATCATGCTGAGGTCTGTGGCACGTGCTGACACTGGGGGCCAGGTGGATATCCGTGGTCAGTGCTATGACCAGAAACCATGTACAAGTCCAGGAACCATGCTCCTGTTGACTGTAAAAGACAAAGAAGCTTCTTTTGCAGTGGTGTTGATGACTGAGGACTCACATTTGAGAGAAACATAGAAGGCTTCTGTGACAACCCCCCCATCCACGCACACACACACACAACCTAGAAGGAAACCATGGAGGAGAACTCGTACAAACAGTGGTGAGGAGGCTGAAGTGTGGCTCTCCACGGTAGATGGCTCTGGCAGGGATGCAGGTGGTGGGAAGGGCTCACTTTTAAGGGCTGATCACCGGGGCTGTGACTGTGCTCCAGTTACTGTACAGACAGCACAAACTGGACTTTGTTTAATTCTTTTGAGCCACAGTGTTGAGGGGCAGACTTAGAAGGACTGGGAAGTAAGGGTGATCAGGGTGCATTGTGTAAAATTCCCAAATAATCAACACAAATAAATTTAAAAAGAGAGAGAGAGAGAGAGAGAGAGAGAGAGAGAGAGAGAGAGAGAGACTGAGTACTCAGCCCTCAGCAAGATATCTGTATCTGTTCCCTCCCCCATCTCCTCTCTGGTTCAGGGCACACTGTGCAAGAGAGGTGGAGAGAATGGTAGGCCTGAGAGGACAGAGAGGAGCACTATGCCACACTGTCTTCTGACATACATGGCTATACCATGCTGTCTTCTGACATACCCAGCTATGGCACATGTACTCACAGCAGCTGAAGGTATCTACAACACAAGATCAAGCCAGCCAAAATCCTGGCACAGACAGGAGATGACCTGTAGGCTCCACACCACACTGGGGAGGGAAGAGTTATCTACTGAGGATGTAGTCTCTGCAGCTCCCATGCTCCAGTGGATGGCCCACCCACTCACCCCTGGGCAGCACCACATGGCCTTGGTGGGTTACTTTTAAAAACTTGCATGAAATTGGAAGGGGCTGTGGAGGGGAACAAAATGAGGAGATGAAGGCAGGAGATGGGGTAGCTGTGATCATATTTCATTGTATATATGCTAAGGAAAAAATTAACAAGATAGATGAAATGAATGTTTGATAGAAACAGCTGTCTTCTTGAAGTTGTGTCAAGAAGACACAGGAAACTTTTTAATAACCAAAAAAACCTTTTCAATAACTAAAAAAAAAGAAAACATTGAGAAAGTTGCTAAAATTGAGAAGCATGACATCGATTTGATTCATAAAACTCATCCACAAAGCCTCATGAGGAACTCGGACACCCTTTCAACAGTTTCAGAGCACAAAGAAAGCCAGAACTATCTGCAGTTCTTTTGAGGACTGGTATGTCTGTTGTAGTAAAACCTGGCAGATCTGGCACAACAAGGGGCCAGTGAGACCACCTGAAGAATGAAGAGACCACATAACGTCCTTCACAGAGCCATAGACCATCTAACAGAAACCCCAACACCAGCTATGAGAAGCCCTCTTTTGAGCTGCTGGATAGGGATGTCCAAGAGACTCCCAAAATATTATAGACTACTGCTGTTACATATGGTTGCCCCTCAGAGGTGAAAGGAAAGTCCCTATTGTTGAAAACACTATACACTCTAGACACAGGACCCAGAGGACTCAAGCTAGATCTTACTAAAAGCCTCCTCCCTGAGGACTAGCTTTCCTGGTACCAGAAGGTACACGCAAGCTTCCAAAGAAGTGAAGCAACCAATGATCCTGCCCAGCCGTGACTTATGAACCACGACAATGAGCATCATGGCATGATAAGCCAAGGGGTGCAGCAGACTCACACCTTGGCGTTAACCAACAGCTCTCTAGCTGCTCTTCAGACAGGCTCCACAAGAGGGAAATCACATCTGGTACTAGAAACTTCCCCAGGGCTAAGTCATGGTTCTTAGAGGAGAATATACCACAACCACCACTTTACGAAAACAACCTTTCTGCCCTGTCCTTTGAGATGATCCCTGAGCTTCGGAAGGAGGGGTCTAATACAGGTGTGCCATTTAGGGCTGAGCACTCTGTAGTGTCTTACTCTCTTCATGGTGACATATTGTGGGTCTCTGTTAGTTTTGATTTTAATCATGAAAGTTTTGTGTTCTTACCTAGCAAGTCAGACAGAGACAGACAGAAAAGACAAAGGGAACACACACTTATCACTTAGCATGTGCACACCCATCACATGGAGCTCAGAGGACAGCTGTCAGCCATTGTTATTTCTCCTCTACTGTCTGGTCCCAGAGATGGAACTCAGGTACTCAGGCTTGGCAACAAGCATCTTTCGTACTGAGCTATTTCACCACACCTCTACCTTTATTTCAATAAAATGGATTACTCAAAAGAGCAGTAATAAGCCTGAAAATTTTCACATTTAATTTTAATAATGTAGTATAATTTTTCTATCTACTGTTTATACGTATGGATCTACTGGTTTCTTTTTGAGTTTACTTCCAGGTGTTTGATAGTTTTTGCTGATCTGTTTCTCCATTACATTCTCCACATAATGACTGTTGGCACGTCTTAGTTTGAAGTCAGCTCTATTATTAGGACTAATGGTTCTTCAGTTGGTTATCCTAAGTTGTGTCATTGCATAACTGTTATAGTAGCTAATCATGTTATCTGTAAACAGTAACTGTGCTGTGTGTGCCTTCATTACTTCACATGTGCTTGTTTTATCTCAGCCCATTGACTTGTTCATCTGACACGTGCAGACATGCTACACTTGCTCCATCTACTCAGACTTCAATATCAGCGAGACATTTAGTTTTCCTCTTTCTTTCTTCTTTCTTTCTTTCTTTCTTTCTTTCTTTCTTTCTTTCTTTCTTTCTTTCTTTCTCTTCTCTCTCTTTCTTACCTTTTTTACTGTCCCTTCTTTTGTTACAGCATGGATACCATGCTCACAGGTCAAGGCTACGTGCAGCCTGGCTCTACAATCCTCAGATCCACCACTGAGGTGCACAGAATAGGGCTCAGAGAATCGGATCCAACTGGAGCCAAAGTTGAGGCTTTACTTTCATGCATGGCTCTTCTTCTGACCCTTAACTTCTGCTGTGGGGTGGAAGAAACTAGTTGCCCCTGGCAGCACCCTACTCCACAGCCACCCTGTGGGGGCGGCACTGGCCTGTCATCTCCAAGCTAACCCGCTCCTTTCTCTGAGTTCCATAAAGAGTATCCAGAGGTGCAAACGTCATCAAAGGAAATGGAAGATGACTCCCAAAGTGAAAGGCTCGGAAACCTGCGCCTACATTGGGTAGAACGGCGGCTGCCACGTGCCAAGCAAAACACTCCCAAGCTAGTCTTTCCAGTGCTGGCTCTGAGATCTGCTACTGTGCACAGAAAGGCTCCCTGAACGTCCCAGGCCATCAGGATCCCAGCCAGAGAGTGAGCTCACAGACGGCTGCTTTAATCGCCAAAGTATTTTCCATTTCCCCTAATACACTCACAGATCTGTGGCCACTTGGTACCTAGTCTTTAAGTACACCAAAATAACAAAGCTGCCGGCTTTATTCATGACTCAATGGAGACTGTAACTGACCCCATGTTCTGGGCCTCCGTCATCAATTTCCCTGCATTCTCTGTGGAATGAGTGACAGTTTTTTGCAGGTCTAGGTAGATCAACACTCATCTCTACTTTCTCAGAGTGGATCTTGTGTTCCCTCAGCAGTGAAGTCCCGAAGGTCTCCTCTACCTACACTCACTTACTTGTGGTTGTCAGGCTTAGAGGGTTGGAGTCCTCCATTTTTGTTCACAGTGAACAGATACATGGAAATCCTCCCCAGGAAGTTTTAGGAAAGCCATTTTTAGTGGTTGTGGGTACAGTACAGCACGGACATCTCCATGAGTCCCACCATTCTCCCACTATGGACTGAGCCTGCTGCTCAGCCGGGTCTAGATTGCCCAGGCCTGACCTCACTTCCCAGGCCACTCCTATGGGCAG
Source organism: Mastomys natalensis (assembly GCA_021653895.1). Classification (NCBI taxonomy): domain Eukaryota; kingdom Metazoa; phylum Chordata; class Mammalia; order Rodentia; family Muridae; genus Mastomys; species Mastomys natalensis. The sequence goes on along the minus strand of JAJTUV010000842.1, from coordinate 366,901 downwards.
GACTGCAACCCAACCAGCAGAGGGAGCCCGAAGAAACTAGTGTTGTGGCTGTTCTGCCAGTGGGCCAGCACTGTCTAGGTCCGGCTGCAGACTGGAAGGCCTAACCACATTGTACCCCTTGTGTACCAGAAATCAATTTTCTTAGACAGTGACCCAAGACACTTGAACCCTGGGCTCTGGCCTCCTAGGTACCTCTTTGAAATCCATACTGTTTCTTTGTCCATCTATCCAGCAGCACTTTTATCCCATTCTACCTCCCTTCCTAACAGCACACTGCAGTCCCAGTAGGATTTGCTGTTCACACTGATCACCGGGACACCCTTGCTACACAATCAGAGGATGCTCTGGGGTGAGGTAAACAGCCACAGTAGCAGGGAAGTATGGCTGCTCACCACCTGAAAAAGCCAAGAGCCTAAGGGTAAGGGACAGGCCTCTGTGGAGAGGGGAAGCTGCAAGGACACAGCTCAGTTGGTGATGTCCACTGTCACGGGCAAGGGTATTAATACGACAGATACTCACAGAGTGCCTCCCATATCCTAGTCTAGGGGTGGAGCACCAGACAGGGCATGGCCCCTGATCCCAATAGCCTGATGAAGAAAGGCATTTGAAAGAGGCACAAAACATATGAAACATTAATATCCTTAGATGAGACAAAAATGGGTTAATTGTGTTCTTGACATCTGTGGTATTTGCTAAGGTGTTCTTCCTTGCCTCCACCTCTCTTTTAACTCCAGAGGGTGGCCTACTCCAGGTCACTGGTCGCATAGGATTCCAATGAAGGAACCTGATGGCTGCAGTTATGTCTGATGCTCAGAATTCCACATGCACACTGGAGGGAAGCTATGGGGGCGCCAGACATCTGTGTTCAAGATCCAGCATCCTAATTTATGACTGATTTGGTTGCTGCCCATAGCTCTCACAGACCTTCATGGAGACTAAGAGGCTGCCAGAGTATCTGAACAGAGTGGACATTCAGTAAAGCTACTTGAAAAACAACAGCAAAAAGAACTTAGGAGAGGATGGAGATGTGTAACTAACCCTCACAGATCCTCCCTCAGTTTAGTTGTCACTAAAATTCCTGAGGATAAGAGACAGAAGGCCTCTCATTCACTGAGACTAGGGTGAAGGTGGGGGTGTGTTTTTGCTACAATCTATAAATAAGCTCAACACACTTTAGGGTAGATGTACAGGATGGAGACTGAGCAACGCTGCGCCTTGTCTCTCTAAAGGGAGATCATTTGGGCTTGTCCTTACTCTCAGAGATTCAGGGCTAAGGGTAGTGCCTGTGGGCTGCCGGGCAGGAGCTGACCTGGGCCTCTGGCATTGTTTGTGCTCCCTCTGCTCACATGCACTTGTGGTTGCTACTGGCAGAAGAGGATGGGAGTGTGCCCAGAGGGAAACCCAAATGCCTGTCTGCTGATAAACCTCAAAGCCCCATAGATTTCACCACATCCAAGGATACAGTCCATGGAAAGAAAACCCAACAAAGGGACATGGAAAATCATCACTAAGTCATGGGCTGCAGAGAGTACAAGGCCACAGAAGTAGAGTGCTTTGTTCCCTCAACAGCTTGGTCCAAGCTCTGGGACATAGTATTAGAAATACAGTTCAAGGGCTGGGCAGTGGTGGCTCACGCCTTTAATCCCAGCACTTGGGAGGCAGAGGCAGGAGGATTTCTGAGTTCGAGGCCAGCCTGGTCTACAGAGTGAGTTCCAAGACAACCAGGACTACACAGAGAAACTGTCTCGAAAACCAAAAAAAAAAAAAAGAAAAAAGAAAGAAAGAAAAGAAAAGAAAAAAGAAATACAGCTCAAGAAGACAAGGCTTCTGGAATAGGGAGCTGGCAGAGATGAGACTGTAAGATGGGGCCTGGGGGCTAAAAAAGTTAAAGCACACTTAAGAAGTAAGGCAGGGGACCAGCTTGGGGCTTGCCTAACACACATGAAACTTGGGCTTAGATCCCTAGCATTACAAAAACAAACAAAAAAGCTTCAAAAAACTGAAACAACCTTGGAGCCGAAACAACATCAAAGGCAACAAGGAGCCAAATGGGTATCATGGGAAGTTGCATGGTGGATGTGGAAGGCCAGCCTGGCAAATCACACCAGTGCCATGGAAAGGGACAAGGGAAGAAACCTGTATGAGGAAACGGGGGGCCTGGAAACAGCCAGGGCACAGCCTGTCCCCCAGAAGAACTCAAGTTTGTTCCAGGAAAGAGCCCTGTTCCTAGACACATCCTAGCTAAGCATCTAAACTAAAATAAAACCAAAAGTGAACAAACCCAGAGAAAGGGAAAACCCCAAACCTATGGAGGTGAGCCCTGGCCCTCGATCTGGGCTCTCTTTGGTCTGCTGCCACTGAACCTCGTCTTCCACCAGACTGGCTGAGGAATTAAAAAGTTCATGCTGGTCCTTCCAGCTGCTTCCTGTGTAAGGAGAATGCAGGAAGAATAGTTTATCTACAAAATGTTAGTACATATTGGGTGATTCGCCAATTGCTTTAATTCTTTGGTTTATGTCTATGTTTGTTTGTTTGTTTTGAGATAGGGTCTCATATAGCCCAAGCTGTGTTACAGATAGTGACCTTGAACGTCTTACATTCCTGCTTCCATATCCCATGTCCTGGGATTATAAGCCTGTGCTACCATTACTGGCTTGGTTTTTTCTTTTAAAAGAAGAAAAATATTTTCCCTTACTAATTATGGTACTTAGGTATAAAGACCCAAAGAAGTACTGTATGATTTCTGATAGCATAAAATGTGGTCAATGCTCATTTTTCCATATAAATTCATGTAAGTGCATAACTGCAAGACCAAGGCAGCTGACATCAGTTTCTGAATTTGCCATTAGTTGGTCACATCTGAGGTGTACAGCCTTGTCGGAGGTCGGGGAAGGCTGGCAGGATGCCCACACCACTAGGTCATAAAGCAAGCACTCAGGAAGCTTTAAGGGTTGCATGTGACCTGGGTGATAATGCTAGGCTCTGAGGATAGATGTTGCTGACATACAAGGTAGGCCATTTCTGTGAAGACCAGTTCTGGTGGGGCAACGGTGCTTTGTGCCTACTTGAGCAAGGGAGGGAAGCAAGAGCAGCCACTGCTGCCCACTCCCTACAGGAAGCATCTATGGAGGTTGACAACAGTGTGGGATCAGTGCATGGCCTAGGGCCGCCTATGAGGAGATTCTCACGGTAAGGGACACTGAGTTGGGAAGACCACAGTCCACATGCAGCGACCTCAGGAGAGCCAGGGCTCAGGGAAGCTCCCATACCAAGAGCCCAGCCTCGGTACAGGGAGGAAGCATGGCTACGGGATAGCAGAAGCCGGGGCTGGTGACAGCCACCACTGAGCTTGGAGATGAGGCCTGCATCTGCACTACCTCACGGAGTCCTGATTCTTACAGAATGAAAACTGAAGCTCTGAGGGGCTAAGCGGCTAGTCTAAGGGCACACAGTGAGTGGCGCGCAACCAGACTGTACCTTAGGTCTGATTCTGGAGTGTAAGAGCTGATCCACTGGTACCCTGTTTTATTCTGCTTTGTTATGGCTCTCTGTGACAAGTGGCCCTGTGCCATTGGAAGACTGACCCTGAACCAGATCCTGGGCCTCAGAGAATTGTTTCTTTAGCTGACCTACCTACAGTTTGCAAGGGAAACATCATTTCCCTCCCTGACCCTGTGAAGGACAAAGACTTGGAAAGGCAGGAGAGCTTTCCAAAGTCTCCATAGCTCAGCAGTCAGAGGAGCCACACTTTGGCCCAGGCTGGCTGCAGTCCTGCCTTCAGCCAGCAAACCCGGCTAGTAGCTTCAGGACTGCTTTTCAGTCCTGAACTTTCAGTTTCACATCGATGCCAGGTACAGGGTCCTGTGGTCCCTGACCTGCGTGACTGTGAGTTTAGTTCTGGAGAGTGGAGCCACAGAAGACTGATGTCCTTCTGGGGACTAGAAATGTCTCTGGCCAGCACAGGTTCTACGACTCAGTTCCAAGTATGTATGTCTGTAACCAAAAGCTCAGAAGCCAAAGCAGAATTATAGCTGCTGTTGGCTTCTGGGGCCTGGCCCCTCCGGTTGCTGGACACAGGTATCCAGAACCAAAGGCTTCCTTTAAGAAGAACATCCACTTGGGGACCAGCACTGCCTTGCATGCACCTCACAGTCCCAGCCCTAGGAGCTTTCTATCTCAGGCTCTGGAAGTTGACAATAAGACACTAGTAGGGACCAGTGAACAGGCTAGGCTTGGGAGTGGAAGGCCAGCCAGGCTCATGAAGGAGAGCAGCTGCTCCAGGATCAAGTGTCCTGTAGGAAGCCAACCTAGAATGGGTGGGGCCCTGGAGCCAAGAGGTCTATGGGGAGAGCCAGCTCCCTTGGCTTGTTTCCAGTGACATTAGGACACTTCACCAGCCCTCTGACCATGTTTTGGCCTCAGAAGCAAGGAACCAGAGATGAGGGTTTCTCTCCTTTAAGGCAAGGATGAAGTGAAGAAAGGCGTGGATCTCCCCAGCACTGCACAGCTCAGTAATGCCCGAGCACTGCTGGTGACATCAGTAGAAGCAGGCCTGAGTTGCAAGGAATGGATACGTGCATGCCTTAGCTTCTGTTCCCACACCATAACCCCCTTTCTGTGGCCCCACATCTTGCTGTGTCCATAAGAAGGTCCAACTTGACATGCCTGCCTAGATAGCAGCTTGTTCCTCCCTGCCCCGCCTCGAGATGCACCAAAACCAGGCTGTGACAAACCCAATAGTCCCAGGAAGGGGAGGGCCCTGTGGCTAGGAGCTCTGTATTCTTCAGGGCAGCACTAGGAGCAGGGAGACCTGAGGTTGACCAGGATGACCAGAGGTAACCTCACCCCTCTGTGCATCAAGTCATCTGTGTATGTGCTCTGCTCCTAGTATATTCTGAACATAAAATGGAACAGTCTCAGTAAACTGTCAGGGTATCTGGCATATGGCATTTTATTCATTCAGTAATACATTAATTTTTTCATTCACGAAGCAGTTGGTTGAACCAAGCAGACTCCATTCACCAAGTCTCTGCCTAGTTCTAGCCCAGCTTATACTTAATACTGAGGGCCACTGGGCGCACCACCACTTCTGTCTGTCACTGGCTGAGTGCTGATGACATTGCCTGTATGTATCATTTCTCCCTCCCATAGAAGCCCCACAGCCAGCAGGGAGTTGGCCTCTGGGGATGTGCACAAAGTGTCCCTGGTGGGTCACAGCTAGGGCTTCCTATTTCATCAGAACTGAAAATTCTAGTCTTATGAGCAAGAGAAACTCTGCATACACCAAACCTAAGTAAGAACTGTTCCGCCTCCCACAAACTCGCTTGTTTCTAAGACGCAGACTCTCAGAAAGTATCCTGTCATTAGTGGCCCGGTTCCTGGTGGACTTGTTCCTCCGAGGTGGCTTGGGCAGTGATGAGCTGGTGACCAGTGTTTAAATGCACCGTAACAAACCGGAGTCTCTGTGCTCAGCACTTCCAAGACATCCCAACTTTGGAAGGCTATTCTGAGAGTCAGGGCTGCCTTATGTAACAACAGCGGCTACTGCAGCTGCTGCAGCATCAGAGAGCATCCCTTAGCATTTCCTGTTTCCCAAACACTGTGCTAAAAGCCTTTCTATTCTTTAGTCAACAAGTATGTCTTGAGGAGCCCACTATGTCCTTCAGGCCAGCATAGCCCCTGCAGGGCCACAGAGGTGTCAGCTAGTAAATAATGGCATGGCAGGGATAACCAAACTATCATGGTAACAAGGGGAAGCCCATGCTTTGCTCCAATCACTGCCATTACATATATTTTCCAATTGAGGAAACAAGGGTTGGGAGGTTATATAACATGCCTGAAAGCCAGAAACTGGCAAGTGGCAGAGCCAGGTCCCAGATCTCATTCTGAGCCACTATGCCAATGGCTGCATCAGAGATCAAGAGCACCTACAGAGGGCCTACAGACCAGAGTCACTGAACAAGGCAAATATGGGCCTAGACGCTGATGTCTGAGCGGGGATGGGGTGTAGCTCAGCTAATAGAATGCCTTCCTAGCATGCAAATGACTCTGGATTCAATCCCCAGCACCCCAGATACCAGGCGTGGTGACAAAAGTTCATAATTCTGCAATTCTAGAAGATAAGAGATCAAAAGTTCAAGGTTACCCTTTGGCTCCACAAGGAAAGTAAGACCAGCCTGTCATAATCAGAGTCTGCCTGAGAGCAGCAAGAATGCTACCACTCCATGCTGCCCTCCTAGCTGAATCAGAAAGCTGGAGAGCTTGCTTACTTATGGTCACCTCGCCCTGGAAGCAGGCATCAAGAGGCCGGAGGTCTCTGCAGCCTTTAAAAGCAGGCAAATGAATTTAGGAAACTTACTGCCCATTTATGGGAAGACACTCCCAACAGGGTGTCTTGGAGGAAACCTGGGTGCCAGATGCAGGGTATCACAGGGCTTAGAGGACGAGTGTTGTCCAGGCTCTCAGGTCAGCTTTGTGGTCTGTGAAATAGTGAGAGCAAAGTCTGCTGGGAGGCTGCCAGGAGACCATACAGACAACGAACTTTAAGTAGTTAGTGCTGGGCATGAAGCAGGTGTTCCGAAGGTCACAGTGGTCCTCTCCAGAACAATCAGATTTATAGGCACAAACTGAAGCATCTGGAGCATAAGGTGGATTTTGCATTCAATATGTGTTATTATTTCTGCTTCCATCATGTATAGATTTTTTCGTGGCTTTTACCAACATAGTATCCTGCATAACTGTATTCTTTAAAAACATTTTTAGATTACTATATATGTATGAGTGTTTTGCTCTCATGTACGTCTGTGCATCAGATGTGTGCCTAGTGCCCGTGGAGGTCAGAAGGAAAGTTGGATTCCCTGAAACTAGTTATAGAAGACTGTGAGTCACTATGTGGGTCCTGGGAATCAAACCCTGGTCCTCTGCAAGAACAGGAAGTGTTCATAACCTTTGAGCTGTCTATCCAGCCCCCAATTATTGTATTCTTAATAGAGGCAACACACAGACACACACACACACACACACACACACACACACACTGCGTAAAATTCACCATTAGTGGTGGCATTTGATCTGTCCTAAGTGCTGGGCATTTCCATGCTTCATATACTATGAATGGTGCTGCCATGAGCAAATTCTTTGTGTTTTTGTTCAAATACCTGTGTTTTTGATTCTTTGGGGAATATACTAGGGTTGAATTGTTGGCTCAAGCTATTACTGCCTTAGTTTTCCTCTATGACATTGTGGATTTGCCATGATAATCACATTAAGAGAAACAGGTATCAAAGTAAGAGAGCCTGCAATGTCACCTAAGATCATCAGGACAAGAATCACGTAGGTGTACACCCTGGGAAGCTCAGTATGCGTGCCCCTGTACAGCACATCCATGTGGGCTCTTGCTGGGCTGAGGCTACCTGAAGATCAAAAGCTCTTTTGACAGGGAGGGACCAACCTCTAGTCACAAGGGGACAAAGGTGGCATGAAAGAAGTAAGGCTCCTGTCCCAGGACTTGGGAATGGAGAGCCCTGGAAGTGACCAGGGTGAGACCAGAGCCAGCTCCCTGGGAGGACTAATAAGCAAGAGACTTTGTCCATCAGGGGCCCAGTGTGGAGCGGCTCCATCTTGATAATTAAGGAGTGCCTAGGAAGAAAAAAGCTGGGTTTGGTGTGGACTCTTCTATCTCTGCCTTGAATCATACATCATGTGTTAACTTTGATGTGCTCTAGAATTCAAATGAGATGTAAACACTCTCCTGGAGTCTGCATCCACGCTGGAACCACCTTGACCAAATAAGAGATGTCTCCAAATCTATTTATAGTTTAAACATCTTTCAACTGTCTTTCTTTTTAAATGTGTGTTGTAGCTTCCACCCAAACAACGAAGAATGTCCATTGATGCTAAGGGCTCCACAATGGGGGTGCCAAGGGCACCTTGGTGTGTGGCTGGGGTGGGATAGGGTGGGGGAGACAGCAACTCAGAGCAGAGTGAGAGACAGAGAGAGGCAAATGGAAAACTATAACCCGCCATGTAAAAGCCATTACATCATTAATTGAAAACCAGCCCAAGCTGAAGAGCTAAGGCAGCTGTGGAGAAACTGGGACACAGATCCAGCAGCATGAGAGGGGAGAGCTTTGGGGAAAGTTCTAGGGATTCCAAAGCCAGAAAGAAACACTATCTTTTGACTAAGTAATCCCACCCCTTTGAATTTATTCTGAGGAAGTAATTCTGAAAAGCGTTGGGAGGGGGGAGAGGAGAAGAAAGCATCTTAGACACAAAGTAATTTAGTGTATGAGAATTTACCAATGGCAAAAACAAAAACAAAAATAGAAACTTAAGATGTTTTGGTGTCAAACAGCAAGAAAATAGCTAAGAAAATTAAAGCATATGACAGAATGTAGGAACACCAGATTCTAGGGGGAGTGGAATTTTAAGTGCTTTAAAATTTCTACAACACTGGTACACAGCTGTGTGTGAATTTACAAACTGGATTCATTTTTAAGATGAACCTGTTTGTAGTCACTGATATTTACTGTCCAGGCATAAGCATAATTCTCATCAGGCTGACAACACACTCGCTCTCTTTCTCTCTCTGTCTCTCTGTCTCTCTGTCTCTCTCTCATAGCCATATTCACTCACACACACTCGTACACACACACACTTGCATAGTCACATAATACTTATGCATACTCATACTCATACATGCACACACACACACTCACTCACACACTCACATGCACCATGCTAACAAAGAGTCTAAAAGCTGTAAAGAACAGTGGTTTCCTCCCAGAATACCGGGGACTGCCACGCCTTCTGATCTGTTACTGACCTGGCTGGCCATCACGTCCCTAAAACGCCTGTGGCTGATGGAACTCCTGGGTGTGTAGATGGACCCCACCCCACCCTCCAGAACACTGTGTGCAACGGTGCACCAAATGACAAATTGGATGAACAGGTTTTACTCCAAGGTAAACATGGAGAAAATTTATGTTGGATTTTCTATATTTAAAATATTTTTAGGGCTGCAAAGATGGCTCAGAGGGTAAAGAGCTTGACATATAAGCCTAGCTACCTAAACTCAATCCCCAGCGCCTGGGGAGGTTTGGAAGGAGACCTGATACTGAAAATCTGTCCTGACGCCATGTGCTTCTGTCAGCACTCCTTTCCTCTCATAACAAAGAAAGTAAAACAGACATATTTTTTAAATACATTAAGAAAACAACTTTAAAATGTGGTAATAACTGGCTGTCAATTATCCTCACAGCAGTTTGGGGGTTAAGGGAACATAATTTTTCATATTATGCCCTGTTTACATTCTGGTATCTCTTTCTCCAGGAAATGATGCTGAGAGTTGGCAAAAGCAAAAAACAAAACAAACAGACAGATAGACAACCAACCAACCAAACAACAAACAACAACAAAACAAAAAACCAAACCAAAACAATAATAAAAATAAAAAAAACCAAAAAACCTGGCAGCTTCTTGAGAGTCCCCAAAGTTTCTTGGTAAAGTTTCTCTCACCGGCCCATGAAACTCTGGGGCCCTGGCCTGTGGTCACACAGGGCTCTCTGGGCAGCAGGCAGGGTGATGGATGGCACAAGGCAAGCAAGAGCTGGAAACCCTTAAGGGGTTGTTGAGCAAAGAGACAAGACAGCAAGGGAGGGAGGCAGTTTTGCATGGCTATTGGCTGGACAATCTTGTAAAACTGAAAACGTTTCTCCAGCTAAGTTAGTGATTCCAGTCTGGATGGAGTCTCAGGCTTGTCATCATTTCCTCATTTTTCCAGTAGTGCTTAGGAATTATGGCAGGCTCGTCACCCGAATCCTAATCCAATTGTCACCTTTAAACCTGGGCACTTCTCCTGTGCTGGTACCAGCCAGGAAAGCCCCATTGTGTGTCCATCACAGGGGGCATCTTCCAGCTGCTACACAGAGTGCCAGGACAGCAGGAAGAAACAGCCAGTGTAGAACCTAGTTCTCTTCAGTGGGGCCACGGTCCACAGTACAATCTGCCCTTCTGCCTCCTCACTGCCTCTGATAGAGCTGCTTGTTGCTGTACCTGCGTCCACCCATGACAGCTGTTGTCTCCAGAGGTGCCTGCCTTCCTCACACATTGTCTGGGCTCTGGGCCCTACTGTCTGTACCCTACTCTCCACGCCACTGCCTGCCTCTGCCCCTCACACCACACTACTCCTGCTTGTCTATCTCAATGTCTAGATCACAGATTTCTTTTCTTTTTTTTTTTGGGTTTTTTTTTTCGAGACAGGGTTTCTCTGTGTAGTCCTGGCTGTCCTGGAACTCACTCTGTAGACCAGGCTGGCCTTAACTCAGATATCTGCCTGCCTCTGCCTCCCAAGTGTAGATCACAGATTTCTAAAGAACATTTTTTGATGAAATGGGAAAATTATGATCATTCCAGAAAATAGAGTATAGTGAGGCCACCTGTCATTGTATCTCTGAGGACTATTCGATCTCAGGATTTGGGCAGTCCCACACATGGCTACATAAATGCTCTTTGTGGTCCCTGGGGAAGTGAGCGGGTCCCAGCCTGGGTGGGCAGAGCAGCACAGGGAAGGCCCAGGAAGTGGACCTGGACTATGGGGTCTGGACAGGACCAGAGGTGTCACTTTACACAAATGTGCCACAGGTCCAGAGCCTGGTGACAGATAATCGCTGCTGAGCACCTGACTCTGTCCATCAGGGACTCACCTGCCTCTCTGTCTTCCAGATGCTCCAAAGCCAACTCTTGAAGCAGGAAGAAAAGAGAAAGAACTGGGTTGGCCAGCTCTGTGAGAAGGAAGGAGAGCTGGAGAAGGCCGTCCTCTGCCCCTGTGGACCCTGTGCCATGGCAGTAATGACAGTGATAATAACTGTGGTGACCAGTGTGTGGAGTCACTGTGCCAGCACGGGGCCAGGCCTTCAACGTGTGGAAGGGAAACGTGGACTCCTGTCTGTTTTAATATGCACTTTAAACCCCAATAGTTCATCAGTTCCTGAACAGATATCAGTAACACAGACTTCAGGAGAAGGTTAACCAGAAATCACAAGGATGGTTATGAATGTGGACGGTCTAGAATGCTCTTACTGACCCAACTCACGAGCTGCTCAGCCTATGAGGAGGCCAGACAGAGGTCAAGGCTTAGGGCGGCAAGCCTGGTGCCAAGTCTGCAAATGGAAATGGTGAGCAGGGCCTGCAGGGTGCCAGCATTTGGGTCTCCACTCTACAGGTCCCTGTGGAGGCAGGGCCGTCTTTCCTTCTCTTTTGCCTGTGCTCTGCTAATCCACACATCTTAGCCCATCTACCAGTCACAGGTGGTCCACAAAAGATGCCCTGACACTGAGCCAGGCCACTTGCCATTACACTTTCTCCTGGCTTGTCTGTTAGCCCTGTTGCTCTCAGCACCTGCAGGTCGTGCAGCACAGTTGCTTGTGGAGAGGTTAGGCTCGGGGGTGTTTGTGCAACTGCTGGTAGCGTTCTTGCCTGAGAAGGGGCCTGGGTAGGCCTTGGCCCTGGCCCTGAAAACAACAGCCTAGAAATGGCAGCTTGGTCACCTCTTATGGCCATAGGCCATGTCAACAGCTGCCTGAGCACAGGAGCAAGGACTGACTTGTTAATTCTTGCCTGCCCAGTCTGCCTCATGTCATCAGAGGACAGTGTGACCCACCTCCTGGCCAAACTTTCCTGAGAGTCAGGGCAAGCCCAGACTGGCCTCAGTCCTCAGGGAAGGATCTTCTCCCATCTTTCTGGGAACACAATCCTGAGATGCAGGGCAAGATTTAGTAGGAAATTATAGGAAGGACAGAGGGGCCTGGGAGCCTACGAATCCACAACTGGGAGGATCTCACATAAGCCCAGGACCAGGCCAAAGACGAAAACATTGACTCGAGATCGCATCAAGCTTGCAGTGCTCACTGAGAATCTCAGCAATGGGCTCCTCGGGGACCTACAGTGGCAGAGCTCCTGCTAGGTTCTATACTGGGCACGCCCTGCATCAGTGAGTGCCACTAGTTCTCATGTGGCCCTCTGAGGAAAGTGTGGAGACGCAGACCCAGATTCTCTGTTCTTGGCTGGCTAACGGCTATGGGACAGTATAGCTCTAAGAGCTGGCACAAAGGACTTTCTTCCCAGGTTTATCTACCATCAGAGGATGACCATTCCCTGGGGTGATCTGTGTTTTTTACACTAGCACTGTGGTTACTAGCGGTGTCTTGATGGCTGATGGCATTTTTGTTTTAGATATATTTACTTATTTTATATACGTGAATACACTATAGCTATCTTCAGACCACCAGAAGAGGGCACTGGATCCCATTACAGATGGTTATGAACCGCCATGTGGTTGCTGAGAATTGAACTCAGGACCTCTGGAAGAGCAGTCAGTGCTCTTAACTGCTGAGCTATCTTTCCACCCCCCCCCCCCCCCAACTGATGGCATTCTTAATCATATACAGAGCTATACAGGATTTGGTTCTGGCTTCTTGCTTCAACTCTGCCCTGACAGACAATGCAACCAGGTATATATCCTTACCTTGATTCATGGCTTGTGTGATGGTTTTTTATATTCTTGGTCCAGGGAGTGACACTATTTAGAAGGTGTGGCCCTGTTGGAGTAGGTGTGGCCTTGTTAGAGTAGGTGTGCCACTGTAGGTGTGGTCTTTAAGACCCTCATCCTAGCTGCCTGGAGGCCAGTATTCTGCTGGCAGCCTTCAGATGAAGATATAGAACTCTCAGCTCCTCCTGCACCATGCCTGCCTGGATGCTTCCATGTCCCCGCCTTGATGATAATGGACTGAACCTCTGAACCTGTAAGCCAGCCCCAATTAAATGTTGCCTTGGTCATGGTGTCTGTTCAGAGCAGTAAAATCCCTAACTAAGACAGCTGGGTTTGCTTATCAGTAAAGGGCACCTTCTACTTGGTCTAACATTCAAGAATGTTCTAGAGACTAGTGTGTTACACCACAGAGAGTTTCTATTCGTGAAAGAAGCACACTCACCATGTCAGTGGTCCCTCTGCCTGGGCCAGGCCTCCTCGCTCTTCAGGTCAAGGCCCTGAGCATCCCTGCAGAACTCTCACACCCTGACACTGGGTTAGCATGATCATTGGAAGCTCCTGGCATCTTCCCTCTCCTTTGTGCTACTCAACCACTGTATGACTATGAAATCTGTTCTTAACGCACTAGTGGCTATTGTCCTCTGGGAGCCATGTGTGAGCTGACATCATTATCCCATGATTCTTGCCCCTATTTGTGGAAAGATCTGCGGTCCAGAAATGAAACTACTTGCTTAAGGTCAAAGGCCTGATTGTGGCAAAGGGGACTGAAGGCCACATCTATTCAATCCCTTTACCTCTCTCTACTGCTTATTCAACACCTGCTCTAACTGGGCATCAAGCACAACAGAGTCCAGCCCTCCCCTGATCACAGCATCTCCTCAGTACCCAGCCCAGACAGAGTTCGCTAAAAGGTCTCAGGAAATGTTTCTTCAATGACAGAAGACACACAGGGTAGAATCCTTTTCTGCAACTGATGGACATCATCTGGAAGCTGCCAACTAGGGAGAAGGTCTGTCTGAACCCTGGGTGACCCACAAGACCAAAGACAGCACCACAGAAATCAGGAGCCTAACAGCTCTGGTGGTGAGCAGCATGAAAGCTGATGGCTGGCTGCCCGCACTCTCCATGCCGCTGTGCCTCACACGACGGGCTTCTGCCTCATCCACACACATTCCATGTCACCGAGGCCATACACGTGACATCTGTAATGTTATGTCCTCAGAGCTCTATAGTGAAGGACAGGCAGCCTCTCTCCCTTGGCTTTGGGGTAGTCAAAAATTCATACACATCCTAAAACTGAAGTAAAAATGTCCTAGTAACCAGGCATAAGAGCGTGTACCTACATCCCAGAACACAGGAAACTGAAGTATCTGGCCTAGGAATTCAGGACCAGCCTGGGTAACATACAGATGCCCTGACTATATGCTACTCCTGTGACTATCGATTCCCATAGCCAACCACTGAGGTTGTCCTCAACTGTGGAGTCTACTGGTTTCTACTTCAAAAGTTACCACTTCTTCCCCGCATGGAGGATGATCAGAAGATAGAACACAGTATATGAACATAGGACTAATAGTTTATGATGTACCTTGTCTGCCAGGGGCAGGGAAGGGCAAGACAGACTTGCCTATGATAAAAGATCCCTCACTTGGGAAACCGGCTTCTCTAGACAAATCAGGAGATGGTGAAGGGGAACACTCAAACATATGAAGTCTCCTGGGGACCAGGCAAGCTCAGCATTCCCCATACTCTCTTGCTTGCATCTGATGATCACTTCCTATCTCCTGGGGACTGTCTCATCACTACTCCACAAGCAGGCAGTGAGGTTGGGAAGGCTGGAGTACTTCCTACCATAACACTTGCAGTGAGCCAGAAATGAGTGAGGAGGAGGTCTGAGAAGGGTCCCAGCAGCAGGCCAGAAAGCGGGTAGGCTGAACTGCCGGGCACTCAGGCTCCAGTCAGGGTTGTCTACACTGCCATCCTTCCTACATCAAGTCATTGCACTGCTTAGGACCTCCCCGATGGCAAGGCTGGGGGTGGGGGGGTGTGGCGTTCTAATTCATTTGGGTGTTACTGTTGGATAGGAGTTCTTTTTTGGCACCTAGCTGGCAGAGGCTCCCTTGGACAACTGCAGGCCTCTAGACAGCTGTGAGAAGTTCAGGAGGCCAGACCAGGTATTCCCAACTCGCGCGTCAGGGAGAATGGTCTAGACCATCACAAGTTCAGTTTGTATCCACTGAGAGTATGGACAGGAAATAATCAGTTCTTTCTAAGCACACGCCTCAGCTGTGCTGTGTAGTCAGTCTCCTGTCTTCAATTTTGGGCAGCAGATCCCTAAATGAAATGTAGGCTGCATTCTGTAACTTTGCAGTCACTTGCTGGTATCTTAAGAGTCTCATGGCAAAACTTTAAAATGTAAGACTTGACCCTGTTTATTTGAAAACTTGACCCAAATTCAGCCCAAAGTTCATCTCCCTTCATCTTTTGTCCCCTCCCCCCACCTGCCATCTATTTATAGCCTAGGAACCAGGAGGGCTGGGATGGGGGAGGAGCTGAGGAAAAAAGCTTCTGTCCTTCACCAAGTCTCCTGCCCTGGTTTTTTGGACCTTCCTAGTCCCTTCAGACTGATGCCCTTGCTGCAGGTGGCGCCGCCCCATCAGGGATCCACACAGGAAGTGATCCAGGTCTCCTAAGGCTGCGTTGGAGTTTGTCCTGGCTCCTCTATCACCAAAGGCTAGCCCAGTGTCCTTGCCTTTCCACTCATGGTGCAGGTTACAATCCCTTCTCTGGACTGGGGTGGGCTCCCTCAGCCCTGCCCCTCTGCCGTCTCTGTGCCCCTCATATAGAGCTATAGTACCTTTTGGGATGGATCTTGGTCTCCTGGCAAGACCACAGAGAATTAGATAGTGCATATGGAGCCCAGCTCTTCCCAGCTGCCCAAGTCCTTCCACGTCCACTTTCCTACAGGCTTCCAAAATATTTACAGCAGCGACAGAATAGTGTCTCTGCTCAGTGAGACCCAAGGTGCAGCTGCCTGCCTCTTCATCCTTCCCACCACGAAGGAAGACTGGAGAAAGGACATGGACACACAATGCCCTGCTTCCCAGAAGCTCTCTATAATGGTCCATTATAAGAGTCACCTTGACAGAATCCAGACCACCTGGGAGACACGACTCTGGGCATGTTGGGGGTGTGTGTGGTTACATTAAATGAGATGGGAGAATCTCCTACTGTAGGTGGCACAATTCTTTAGCTGGACCCTGGGATGTATGAGGAAGAGAGTGAACTGAGCATGCATCCTGAACTCTGCTTCAGGAGTGTGGATGTCATGTGACCAGATGCTTCACGCTTTTGACGGACTTGAACTGAGGCCAGAGTAACTCCTTCTGGTCAGCTGGGGTCTGTGTAGGACACAATACTATGACTTTGTTGTGACAAACATTGTATAGTCTCAGCTGTTCAGAAGCTCTGGTTAGCTTCTTCACTGACACAAGCAGCACAGGCTTTTAGAGGGAGGGTGTATTACAAGGATACAGCAGTGAGGGTCTGAGTTGGTTCTGAGCCGGATGACGCCTATGACCCCAGCAGACTTCCGAGGTTCCTAGGCTCATTTTCTTCACAGTGGGGATTAGAATCAGCACACTCACACCAGGAAAGGACAGAGCTTCCCCTTCCAGCTGGTGCAGGCTATCACCAACTCATGGTTGCGTGGCTGTTACTGTAACTCACAGGCAAGCTGAGGAAAGGTGAGGGTTCACTCTAATTGTCAACTTGACTGGGATGGAATCTAGGAGTGGGAGCTCTTAGAGTGTCTGAGGGAAGGAGTTTCCAGAGAGAAAACTGAGGAGGGATGAACATGGTGACTGTGTATAGCATCACCGCATTGGCTGCTGTCCCAGTCTCAGCAGAAAGGAGAGAGCAGGAAGAGCTGAGCACCAGAGTCAGCCACCTAACAGTCCTACTACCACATGCCCTCCTGGCACGAGGTGCTGTCTCAGCTCCGGTGTCTACTGTGATGACCCATGGCCAAAGCAACTTGGGGAGGGAAGGATTTATCTGGCTTAGCTTCCAGATCACTGTTCATCATCAAAATAGTCAGGACAGGAACTTAAACAGGGAGCTAACTGATGCAGGAGGCAGGAGTTGATGCAGAGGCCATAGAAGGTGCTGTTTACTTGGCTTGCTCAGTCCACATGGCTGTGTGTCTCCATTAGTCTTCCATTGCACTGAAATCGGAAGAAGTAGATCCTATGCCAGTGAAGGAATGGACTTTCTTGCAAGGTGAAGGCCAGCAGGCAGACAGCAAAAACTTCCTAATTCCACATCCTTACGTACAGGGTTCCAGCAGTGCAACAGTGTGGCACAGATTAGAGCTATGTCTTTCTGATATGTCTTTACCCAGCTCAAAAATTCCAGACTAAAGGCATGTCTTCCTATCCAGAATACAAGTAGATATTCCTACTTCAAATTCAACAAAACTCCCTCACAGGTGTGCTTTCCACCTTTAGATTTTAGTTAATTCCATGTTTCAAGTTGCAATCATGTTGACAACCCAGAATAGCCATCAAAGACTATAATCTCTCAAACAGTGAGCGAAAATAAACACCTCCTTCCTCAGTCTGCATTTGCCAGGTGTTTTATTAGAGCATGAAAAAAAGAAGAATAAGAGTCTTGGGAAGGATGAGGATCAAAACCCCTGCGGCTGGCCCCACTCCGATACATCAACATACATTCTGCTGAATGGATATTCTTTTTGGTTTGGTGTAGTCCTGGGTGTCCTGGAACTCACTCTGTAGACCAGGCTGGCCTCGAACTCAGAAATCCGCCTGCTTCTGCCTCCCAAGTGTTGGGATTAAAGGTGTGCGCCACTACTGCCCGGCCAGTCTTAATTCCAGGATTTAGCTGATTATTATTATTAAGGAGGTGTTCTGAACACAGATTTAAGTTGCATTTAATCTGGCAACCAAAAGAGAGCATGGAACTTGAGAGGCGGGGTGGGGAAGGAGGGAGGGAGGGAGGGAGGGAGGGAGGGGGAGGGAGATAGAGAGAGACCCCCATGTATGGAGGTAGGGGCAGGGGCAGGGTGTAGCCACCATCCGTGAGGGGCAGCCGGCTAGCAGGAAGCTGTTGCTTCAGACACCTGGCAGAACTGAATAAGCTGCATGGCAGTGTGAATGCTTTCTTTCTTGGTGAAGTTCCTCTGCGTGTGCTGAATCACAGTATTCACAGGGGCACAGGACAAGAACACTAAGTGGATCCTAGGCCTAAGACATGGGCAGGGTAGGGGTGAAAGCAAGGAGGCCTAGCTAGGCCAACACTCAGCTAGGAAAGGAACCTGAAACCAGCTTTGTCAGTCCTTAAAGTCTGTACTGGAGTGTGGGGGGGTGGTGGGGATGATGAGTACTCTGACCACAGACCTCAGCCAGAGAGAAACCAGGCCAAAATAGGCTGGAGCCTCTGGGCGTCAGCTGGGATTCACCCCTTCCAGCAAGTCACAGCTCAAACATTCTGTTTACCAAATGCTTCTGCACACACAGAAACGAGGGAAGGTCTGGACTCTGTGTGAAAGTGGGTGGAGAGGGTCTCAAAGGTCGGATTTCAAGGTGTTGGACTCTTGTCTGAAACTCTGTGCCAGAGCAGGCAGCTCAGGGCCAAACTAGCAGAGGGGGAAGGACAGGGCGCTGTGGAGCCTGCTCCTAAGTGGTCTATCATGCTGGGATGCTTCCAGCCTGGCAGGTAGCAAAACAGGGGAACGCCTGCAGGGGAGACACCTCGGCAGGCCTCTGAGCCGTGAGTGTGCGGACTCCCTGCTCTTGCCAGGGCTTTGTGGAGAAGGTGGCAGATCCTGGGGATCATGGCCCCCAGGGCCACACCCAGCTACACTGCTCTTCTTCCTGCAAGGAAAGGGTTGAGGGTAAGGCAGGGAGAAAGGAGGCTTTCCTGGGGTACACGGGTCCTCCTCTGCCCTCTCCCTGCAGCTGTCTCCCATGGGCTCCTTCCTGCCTTCTCTGTAGATCTATGGAGGGGATGGAGTCAACGTCACTGAAGCCCAGCCACAGTGAAGCATCTGGCAGGCACAAGTCCCCAGGGGCCAGGCACTTTGTAAGCTGGTGCCCCTCATCCCGTCCCACCTTACAGAGGGCATGGAAAGATGAAGAGGTGACAGGAAGAAGGATGGGCAGCCTGTCAATGGTAGAGCTAAGGTCCGAGAAGTTATACTTTATACAGCATGCTAGCCTGCCTGGCAGGACAATATCGGCTATGAGGACAAGAAAGAGGGAAAACTCACTGCGCAGGCACTTCAGCTACCCATCTTTTGTCATGTCGGTCACACGCCAGCCCCATACAAAACAGGTGCCATTTCCACCCTCTGGTTTGGAAAGCAAGAGAAATGGAGACCCATGCGCTAAGCTACTTGCTTTGGGCCATTCAGCTGGCCATTCAGTTGGTAAGAATGAACCCAGGGTTCAAACCTGGCTCCCTATGACACTAGTGCCCAACACTGTGCCACCAAACCCTTTATTTCTTTGCCCATCAATGTATGTTATGCTTTGGGCTGGACACTGTTCCCTTCTAGAGGGAACTAGGTGGCCCATCTGACCCTCCCAGTGCAGGTGCTGGGAAAGGAAGTACACATGCTTACTGTCACAATCAAATATTCTCCCCCTGAAGCTGACATGCACCTAGCTGAGCTGTGCTTCAGAAGGTATTATTTGGTTAATTGGCAAGTGATTCCTGTGCACAGTCATTTTTTCCAGCTCCTTTTCTTTCCTAGTGTGTACCAGGAAGATCACTGGAAATCAGGAACAAATGACACATGAATCAAATCAGTCACATGAATTCTGGTTCATAGGCCAGTTATCACCATGTGTCTTAAATGCTAGGTTTTGTCTTAGAGTCAATGACATCAGAAGAGGGAAAGCCAGCTCCTAAGAACTACTGCGAGAAACCAAGCGGTACCCTTCCTGTTTGGTGCTGGACCAGTTCTGCATAGGAAACAACCTTCAGCAGCAGGGCAAGGGCACTGCCTGGCCAGCCCTAGCTCATGGGTGCTCCTGTGAACTTGCTGGAACTAAATGTGAATTTTGGGTCACATCCCAGATCTACTGAGTCACAGTGTCTGGGGTAGGCCCATCAAACTGTGTCTTTGGCTCTCAGTGAAGTCTGAACCATTTGAGGAACACTGATCTTAAGCTCACTACAGTCATAAGCACAAAAGATCTAACATCAGTCGAGCCGCTGTGTGTGTCAGTCACACATTTCAACCTTGGCACCAACTCTGGGCATTACAAGTATTACTCTACTTGGGTATGGTGGCACATTCCTATAATCCCAGCACTCAGAGGGATGAAACAGAAAGCATAAATTATAGGCCAACCTGGCTACACAGCAAGTTCCAAAGCAACCTGAACTACACAGGGCCCTGTCTCAAACAAGAGCAACAATAAAAACAAACAGCTATTCTACAGAAAGACAAATCAGGGGAGTCAGAAGCAGCCTTAGGTTGCCCCACATTACCTTGATGGAAACATCTGTCCAGAGTGTGGACTCTGGGTCTCTAGGGTCCCAGATCTAAGCTCTGGCTTGGTCACTACTGACTGTATGATTTCACCTCTCAAACCTCACTGAGCTAAGCCACCTCAGCAGGGACAATGGGAGACAATGGGGAGACTCTTTCCTGAAAGAGCTCGTTCTAAGGATGCAGTGAGCCCATCCATGTGGAAGGCCTCCCAGCAGGCCAGGCCCGCATGAGCATGACACAGAATGCAGCCTTCACGTACGAACAGAGATGCTCTAGGCACTGTATCCCTGAACTCCCAGAACTCGAGCTCTGGGGTCTCCCACAGGATAGTCTTTCAGACTAAGCTAGTGCCACTTAGCAAAAGCACTACCATGTGGCTGGTACCTGGTGAGAAGCAGCAAATGAGAAGTTGGCTGGGGGCTGGGAAGAGAAGACATTGCTAACTAAGGAGACTGAGCATAGCAACAATAAACACAGCTGTCTGGGTTTATGGGGCTCCTGGAAGCAGAGGCCTCCCCGAAGAGAGTCACACTAATGCTAGTCTGCTGAACATGACTGAGTCACCCAGTTAGATCAGTAGGGTTGGCCAGAGAGCACGTGCATCTGTTTGTCCTTGCAGCTCTGTGCAGAAGGCCTTATAAGAAGGGATGAAAACTGTAAAACACTGGATGTTTAAAGAGACAACCTTTTCATATCCAATTGATCAATTATCCACAACAGCTTGCTCCTTTGGGCCCAGGAGCCAAGGCTTCCCTGGAAAAAGCAGATCATCTAGAAGCTGTGGTGCAGGCTCTGTGACAATCACTCATGCGCGGCACTGGCCACCATGTGACCACTCTCACTCCAGGGAAGCCTACATTATCAGGCTTTTTCTAGAACCCTCATTTGTCTGCCCATCTGCCTCTGATGTCCCAGGAAGGTTAAAAGGTTAGTAGGAGCTGACTGTTCTCCATAACAAGGATTTTAGCAGTACCAGTAGGAGGGTTGTAGTGGCTCCCCTACACCACCCATCACACCTTCCCCTGGAGGTCCTGTCTGTTCCAGACTAGACTCCAGAAGTTTATACTGAATGGGAACAACTTTAATCAGATTTAGAAAATGTTGGTGAGGTTGTGGCTGTAAGGAAACAAAACTGTAAGAGTCTTTACTTCCACTGGACCTCAGTTTCCCTGTAGGGATAGGCTGCTGCTCTGTCACACAGTAGGACAGAGGTTGGGTTCCAGAGGTAAGCATTCCTGAACAATATTGTTCTGAGATAAAATGAAAGCCAGTCTTGGCAAACTGCCTCGAGGTTGACAGGTCATCAATCTCTGGCACTCGGAGGACACTTAATCAGCATTTGTTGATTAAATAACAAACATGCTTGATATCTGGGTGTGTCCTCCTCAAGAAAACTTGCTGCTTTGACTCTGTCCCCAGACAAGAGGATGGAGAAGTCAGGAATGAGTTGGGTTGCATGTGAGCAGCTTCCCACCAAGTGCAGCCTGTTCTGGTGGCTGGATACACGTGTCTGGTCAGTGTTTAACAGAGACACTGGACAAAGCTCTGCCATGGACCTTTCCTGCAGACCAAGTCTTCAGACTGTGCTCACCGGAGCCAGAGAACATGGAGCTCCCTGTTGGACTCGGGGCAGCAAGTCACAGGACTGACACAGGCCTCCAGGAGGGGAGGGAGCAGCTGGCTTGTGTCAGCTATTTTATTAGATCTGAGTGGACGGAGGCTGCAGCATTCCACCAGCTTCCTGAGGCTTGGACACTCTCTGAGTCTGCCTAAGCCCAGCTGACCAGCAGAGGAGGGGCAATGCCTTTTCATCCCCAATCAGTGACGCCTCAGCTCCTAAAACTGCCACACTTTCTTCCGCCTGCCAAGTCTTCAGTGTTAAAAATGTGCCATGCTCTAGTAAGAAACAAATGGTTTAAAAGAAAGAAAGAATGAAAGGATGAAAGGGAAAAAGAACCAAAGGAAGGAAAGAAGGGAGGAAGGAAAGAAGGAAGGGAAGGAGGGAGGGAGGGAAAAAGGAAGAAGGAGAGAGGGAGGAAGGGTAGCCAGATAAATACTTTGGGGAAACAAAGAGAGGCATGGTATCACACATCTTTAGCCCTAGCACTTGGGAGGCAGAGGCAGGCGGATTTCTGAGTTCGAGGCCAGCCTGGTCTACAGAGTGAGTTCCAGGACAGCCAGGGCTACACAGAGAAACCCTGTCTCGAAAAAACAAAAATAAATAAATAAATAAAAATTTTCAAGTGAAAATTATAGAATAAAAAGTACAATACTTAACAAAATGTTTCACTTGAAATTAATAGATTGATACATAGAAGAAAGGAAAGGTCAGCAAAGTGGGAACCAGAGAAAAGATCCAAACTGCATGGGGTGGGGTGGGGGGGATACAGACGCTCAGTGAGGAGGAGGGGAGAAAGGCTGCATGACAACAGTTAAGAAATAAAGCCTCTCTCCTACATACAGTGAGAGGGAAAGCAGCCACTGGCCCAAGAGCCTCAGTGAACACCACGAGGAATCAGTGCTAAGAACACCAATCACATCACAGTCACACTACGAGAAGAAAAAACTTCAGAGAACACAGAGTTTAAATAAGGCCAGCTGTAGCCAAATGTGATGGTCTCTGCCTGCCATCTCAACACTCAGGCCGGGGCAAAGGGGTCTTATGATCCAAGCCAGCCTAGCTACACCGGGAGACCCTGTCTGAAACAACAGATAAGGCTGGAGGGGTGGCTTGGCAGAGCGCTTATCTTGCATGCAAAAAGCAATGGGTTTGATCCCTAGCACCACATGAACCAGAGGTAGCAAGGCACACCTGTGAATTCCAGCACTCAGGAGGGGAGACGGTAAGACCGGAAGTTCAAGGCCATCCTCGGCTACACGGCTAGGTCAGTCACTTTAGGATACAAGAGACTCTGTATTAAAACCAAAAGCAGATGAGGAAACATCTGTCTACACAGGTACTGACCTCCCAGTTAAGGAGGCACCAGTAATTATCACAGTCAGCATTTACAGGTTGTACACAGCTAGAGTGTCTTAAACTAATGTGTTACAGCTCGTTTAATATTTTTAAAATGCTTTTATTTTATGTGTATGAGTGTTTTGCCTCTATGTGTGTCTGTGCTCCAGTGAGTGCCTGGTCCCCAGGGAGACCAGAGGAAGGTGCTGGATCTCTGGACCCAGAGTTACAGATGGTTGTGAGCCCGTTACTTGGGTGCTGAGAATCACACTCAGATCCTCTAGAAGATAGCGAGTACTCCTACAGCCAAGCCATCTCTTCTGCCCCTTATTTAATTTTTATAATAGCTCTCTGAGGTAGATCCTCATTTTACACTATCCCCATTTTACAGATGAGGGAACGCGAAGTTCAGAGGTACTCAGTAGGAAAAGTAGAAACTGGCTCTGCAGCTTGAGCCAATCCCCAGCAGGTACCTGATTGTCTTGGGCCACCAAAGGGGCAAGGGTTGTGCAAAGATGGGTGGGACAAGGCCATTCTGGTGCTTTTGAAACTGTAGGAGCTTTGAATTATGCAAACAGCAATGCCACCATAACCCACATGTGTGAGCTGCACCTGTCGCCAGAGGATGTGGCAGTTCCTGGAGACTTCTTTTGCCATCACATTAAGTCCTATGGCCTACAACCTGTCTTTCTCACCAAATAGCTATAACCACAGCCTCCAGCTTCAGATGCCCGGCCTGTGGTTCCAGCAGCAGACCCCTCAACATTGGCCTTTTACAGAGACAATTCCAGCCATGTACTGCTAAAAGCCTGTTACTAGATCCTTGGGGTTTGATCCCACCTGTCTAACCTGATTCATCTCTCCTCAACCAAAATGCTCTTCTCATGGCTCCACTGAAAGAACACCTCATGGCTGGGCATGGTGGTGTACGTCCATAATTCCAGCACTAAGGAGGCTTTTGAGTTGGAGGCCAGTCTACGTAATAGTATCCAGACTCAAACAAAACAAAATACAAGAGCTCCATATAACTGTTCTTGCCCAGGGTCTTCTCCAGTTACTTCTGTGGTCTAACAAATGACACCAAATGCAGTAGTCTATAACTATTCCATTAAGCTGCAAGCCAGGAATTCAGATGTGGCTGAAAACAGTGGAACAGTTTTCTCTTTCTCCTTTACAACCAGGACACCAACAGGGAGACTGTATGGTTGAGGGTAAAGTACAGGTGAGATAATTCGGTAGCTAGGGGCCGGAATCATCTGGAGGCAACATTCCACACGTGCCAGTAGGGGTAGTACTATCTGCCATGTGCTGTGAACCCTGAATTTCTCAGGCTCTGGCTTGCTCAAGGATCTGTGAGAAGGTGTCCCAGTGGACAGAGCAGATGTCACCTGGTCTTCAACCAAACACCTGTTCTCTGGCCTTGGACATCAGGTCCCTTCACTTCATGCTACTGGTGTTACCACTATAAATTGGTACCACATATAGACTTGTAAGGATGGAGAATGGATACCATCTCTCAATGGGAGGAGTGTCAGAATTGCCTGGTAATCTGGGGGATGCTGGGACTATCTTTGAAGAAGCAACCATAGCATCTTTACCCATTCCTCCTAGCCCTGACTGTCCCCCTTCTATCTAAATTGCCTATTGGGTCTGAGCCATCCTATGGGATTGGGCTTAGAGACTTCATCTGGCAGCTGGCCCTGGCCACTGCATCTCCCTGTAAGATGCACCCCCCGCACACAGGAGCTTTGGCTAACAGCAGCATCTTCATAAACACACCCTAGAAGTGAGAGGGGGCAGCCCCTCCATGTGCTGTGTGACTCACGCTGCGAAATATGACTCACCTGCCAAAGGTATGGTGTGCAGCCACAGGACCCTGACCAGGTTCCTAGGCAGAAAACGGAGCAGGTGACATCTTCACCCCGTGGTAGAAAAGGACTTCCTGCCCAGCCCAGCTCAGCTCTCTGGCTAATGGTGTCCTGTAAGGTCTGTAGTTTCTTCTAGGAAGGGAAGAAATTGATAGAAAAAGGGAGGGGCTAGGTAGGCTGAGAAGAAGCAGAAAACAGAATTTGTTTCCTGAACAAAAGGATGGCAGTCCAGGGAGAGGGAACCACAGTGGGTGTGTCTTTCTAGAGACTAGGAATATATCCCATGGTACCTTGCTGTAAGAGAGGGCCACTGAAGTTTCCTCCTAGTTTGTACCTAAATGTTACCACCACCACTAACACTTTTCAAAGAAGGGTCATCAGTGGGTGAGCCTGTGCATGGCACTTGG
Source organism: Mastomys natalensis (assembly GCA_021653895.1). NCBI lineage: Eukaryota > Metazoa > Chordata > Mammalia > Rodentia > Muridae > Mastomys > Mastomys natalensis. The sequence goes on along the minus strand of JAJTUV010000842.1, from coordinate 341,601 downwards.
CGTCTCCCCTTCTCTGTACCCCTGCAGGATGCCAGTGGCCTTCCGTTGACCAGATTGACAGATGTGATACAGCTGAAGGATGTTGGACTGGCATCAAAGGCACCTTCCTCCATCAGTCTGAGCGCGCCACTCACTTGGCCATTCACAGCTGACAGCTCCCAGGGACTCCACCTGTGTTCCCTGAACAGTCCCCCAAGTCACAGCTGAGAACTGAGGCTGGCAGGGTCACATAGGGGCTTAGGATTCAAGTCCAGCCCACCTGCCCACCCAGTACACAGAGTCCCCGACCCTGTAACTGGACTTTCCCAGGTGACCCTGGTGAACCCTGCTGTGTTGTTGGAATGTGTTGATTCACTTATGCTGCAGGGAAGGAAGCTCGTGATAGGTGACTCAGGGAGTGGGTAACAGCTTTCCTCTAGTTTGGTCCCCAACCCAGCATGGTACTTTCACTGTCCTAATCCACTGCCACATGCTAGCCTTCTGCAGGGATGAAGTGGTTAGGAAAGGAGAGTGTGAGAAGAAGGATGCTGAGAGCTTAGTAGGGCAACCTACAGAAAAAGAGTGAGCAGGGCTCCCTGGACTCCCAAGCACCACGTGCACATGCGAGTCCAGTGGAAGCGCTTTGCCTGCACAGGGCACCCAGTAACATCAGGCTTCAGGGAGTGGAGCAGGCAGATGAGCCAGGAACAGAGCTGGCCAGTCTTCCTAAGCCAAAGAAGGAGGGAGCCCGCCCAGGCCGCCAAAGCCGGCAGGAGGGGCTGGAGCCAGCTGGGGCTGGAGCTGGTGTGACATCACCAGGCGGCCCGCCCCTGTCTGGAGCTGAGGGGAGGCCCAGAGCTTTTCTGGGGCCTGGGGGATCCTCTTGCACTGGTGGGCGGAGAGAAGTGCCTGCAGCCAACCAGGGTCAGGCTGTGCTCACAGTTTCCTCTGGCGGCATGTAAAGACTCCACAAAGGACCTGGGAGTTCAACTGAGGCTGCTGCTGTCGGCTTGGGGATGGACCCTAAGCCCTGAGTGGTGCTGTTGGACCCAGGACCTACAAGGATCATGCACTAAGGCAGCTGCGGACCACACTGGGAGGGAGAGCAGATTGGGAGCAGCCCCAGTGACACCAGAGGCAGCCTCATCCCTAAGAGCTTCTGAGAGCAGAGACTGCTGCCAGCTGAGGCCAGTAAGGCAGGACTGCTCGGCAACCAGTCCAGCCTGAGACTCGGGACCTCTCGGGAGGCCACGGCCAGGCTGCCCCGCTAATGGCACCGTGAAGCATGTGAAGCACTGCTCCAAGGCCAAGCAGGAGAGAAGAGGTAAGGGGTCAGCTCTCAGCTGCCGCAGCCAGGGGAAGAGGGGCTTGAGATGGGCAACCCTGACTCCTCCGGCTTTGGTGTGCAGCTGGACCCCACGGGGGTCATACCTTGCTTTTGCTGGGAGTCCAGTCAAGCATCTGACCAGGCAGAGAACTGTGAATACTTGGGCAGGGTGGTGTACAGGCACAAGCACATTGGCCTGGGATGTTGAGGACTTCATTGGTAAGCCCCACTCACCTCTTTCAGACAAAGAACCTCTGGGGTGAGCCAGTGTGGCTGCTGGACACAGGGAGGTAGCTGGGTATGTGCATGTGTGTAGGTGAGTCTTTGAAAGGGCAGCAGGCTGAGAGCTGCAGGGGAGTGGAAGACTGGGCAAGTTGTGTTCAAGCTCGGGACTCCTGCCCACCCAGGCTAGAGAATGTGCTGCAGCAGAAGCAGATGTAATGCAGGCAGACCTGAGGCCATGGGAACCTCTGTTCAGAAAGTGCCCTGGGCCAGGCAACGCCGGCTGCCAGCATGCCAGGAGCAGAGGCGTCCTTTGCAGGACAGAACATGTCACCCACAAGTTTCTGTCAGTAGGACTGGGGCAAAGTGCTGCCCTGACTTTCCCTCAGTATACAGGAGACGGACCCCAGGTCTCCAACCAGCAGGATGTGGCTGAGAAACTGGAGGACATGCTTTCCCTAGCAGCCTAGTGAGGGGACACGGCAGGCGCCACATACTGAGTCCCTTGAAAGTGCTCGAAAGTGCTCGGCATGAGATAACATTTCCAAACAGAAATTCTCTGCTGATCCCTCCCCTCTCCCTGTGACATCTGTGTCACGGGTCAGCTATTGCCTCTGCTGTGGGATTAGGAGAGTTCCCAGACGCCAGTGTTGTTACTCAGAAAAAAGATCCCTTTTCATAGTGGTAGGGAAGACTGAGAATACAAGTTCCAAAGCTAGCTCAATGCTCTCCACATGGGTTCTTCTGAGTACAGGCCTAGTATGGCAGAGATTATGCGCTGGCTCCTCGTCTGAGCTCTGTTAAGTGGCAGATCACAGCTTTTCTAAACCTCAGTTTCCTGATCTGTGAAAAGGAGAGCTGAGAGCAACAGCTAAGCAGGCACCTGCAGCTACCCCACAACACACACCTAACTACCTCCGTCTCACAGGGCCACTTCAAGTCACACATCACTGCTCTCTAGGGGTGGCCCAGTGCCTGTGTACAGGGTCTCTAAAAATCTAGTTACCAGTTATTGAAAGCCCAACTGTCAAAACTGCCCAGAGGGGAGAACAAGTATCCCAGTTCCTTCCCTGGCCTGAATACAGTCTCTAAAGCAGTGGTTCTCAACCTGGGGGTTGCAACTACACCAGATATCCTACATATCAGATATCTGCATTACAACTCATAAATTATAGTTAAGAAGTAGCCATGAAATAAATAGCTTTATGGTTAGGGAGTCACCACAACATGAGAAACTGTATTAAAGGGTATTAAAATACTTTTATTTTATATTTTATTTATTACATATATTATTCATATATTTATATTTTAAATATAAAATAATAAAAGGGTGTTAAAATATATTAAAGATACTTTGCATCTAGGGCTGGGCTTTGGGGCCACCTGTAGCATTCCTGCATCCTAGAAGTACACAGTAAGAAAACATACAACTAGACCAAAACTTCTGACATCGCTCTCACAGGCAGGATGCTATCCTGCATCACCCTTGGGTGACACTGATCTGCCTACTGGCATCCCTGTCAGAGCCACAGGGATAGGAAAACGGAGCTTCCTTGGTCCCACAAGAGGACCACCGGCTGCACCTGTCTTGAAGTTGTAGCGGGACAAGCAGAGACCAGACTCCAGCAAGCCTGGCCATGGTGACTACTGCCACACAACACCAGTGTATCTGAGCCCAGGGACAGAGGGCTCCTGGGTCCTCAGAGGCATTTGGAAAGCAGCTGTGAAGTACATGCTTCTAGCTCAGGCTTCTGGCGTGGGTGACACTGAAGGTTTCCTACTGTAGTGTGGACTTGGTGGCTTTCTGGCCTCTGCAAAAGTTCTGACTGACTTTGTGAACTTGGCTGAGACAAGCAGATTACCACTGGGCAAGGGGAACCCAGTGGAAAGAGATAGGTGGACAGCATGTATGACTCTGGAGACTCTTGCCCAGCATGGCTGTGGACTCACAAGCAAGAACTCCACAAAAGTTGCCTTCTGGGCTTAGTGAGCAGGTACTCTTATCTTACTCCATCTTTACTCCCTTCCTAGAAAATGGGTTCCTGTTTTAGCACCTCCTTTTCAGATGAAAGAATAAAGAAAGGCTCAGGAAAGCTAACTTGCCCAAGCTAAGAGCCATGTGATCCCTGGGCTTTGGACCTAGCACTGTGGTTCCAAAGCCCACTCCTCTTCCATCCTACTCCACTACTCCACACAGTATCCTAACCTCTTCTGTCCTGATGCCGCCCTGTGACCCTGGCAGTCAAGTCTGCTTTTGCTGACCTTAATCCCTTCGAGAATAGTGTGCTTCCCTGGTTTCCATGCTGCCTTCTGTGTGGGGCCCACATCTGCAGCATTGGAAGCGTAGTTGCACGTCCACACTGTTCACAGACCTGACACCACCCTCTACGCCCTGCGTGTGGAGGGCAGGGCAGTGCCTTAGGTTCATCCACCTGACAAGACAGGCATTCTGGGAGGCATTCTCTCATCACTACTCAGGGGGATCCTTTGGGGCTGCTGTGTGGGAGCTCAGCATCAACCCTGGGCCACACCTAACAGCTCCTGAGGAAGCACCAGGCATCTGGAAACAAACAAAACAGACAGAAGGTCTCCCAGAAGGGCAGGTACATTCAGCCTCTGGCCTCTCACTGAATCATGGCCTACTTTATCTGGGATGTTCTCAACTTGGAGAGCACATGGTGGAACTACTGTGTAGAACCTAAGCGCGCTAGGATGAGGCAAGCCAACTCCCACAAATCCCCGCAGATGGCAGGAGTCATAAGAGGTGGCCCTGGGAGCTGAGAGGGTTCCCCAAGGGTACAGAAGTGGAGACTGAGGCTCAGGAACACAGTCCATCTTCCATGGTCTCTCCAACAGTGGCCCACAAGGGAAGAGTCCCAGCTCTAATCTGTCCCTCTAGCCCAGCTCACAATCTGGTACAACCATGCAGCAGATATCTCTGTGAAGAACTGACATATAGAGAAGCAAATCTTTCTTGTAAACTTACGGAAAACACCAAAGAGGTTACTCAAGCTCAGGCAGCCTGGAGTTTGTGGTGATAGACAGTACACATCAGAATCCTTATTTGGGGGAAGTTTCTGTGGCTAAGCTGTATCCTGCTCCTGACAAGAGCAGGGGGTGGGGGTAGGGCGGGGGTGTTACAGCATCCGGTTCCATGTACACATCACCGTGAGACACATTCTGATCACAGGAATGCTAAGATGCTGGGTGTGGAGCCAGGCCTCCGACAATTGAGCCATTGTGCAGGTCCACTCCCTGGTGAAACCGGCCTGTCTTGAGACCAGCAGCCCTAAAGACGTGGCCTCTGTCACTCAGTCCTCAAACAGGCAGATGGAGACCACCACAGAAACGCCCAGAAGGAACTCTTATCTTCATCTCACAAAGAGTCCCAGTTTCCAGAAGGCCCAAGCCTGCCAGGGTGGATCCTACTTCAACCTCTGCCGTGCAAGGTTGTATTGCCTTTGCCCTGCTGAATGGTTTTTCAGAATCCACCCTAAGCAGCAGAGGAGATCTGCAGAGTGGATGAGTCCATGAGCAGTGAGACGAACCTTAGGCACTTCCCCTCCCCCTTGATCCAGCACCTCTAGTCCCCATTCTGGCTGGGTCATGGGGCCCCTGGCTCTCCTGAGTGCTGCCGCCCGAGTTAGGAGTGCCTGCTGCTGTGGGCCCCTGGAGCACAGGGTGCTCACACTCTGGGGCAGCCAGCCAGTACAGTCTGAGCTCTGGGTGCTGGGTGGAGAGAATGGTTCTTGCAAGCTGGAATAGAGAGGAGACTTCTTCACACAGAGGTAGCCTTAAGAGGTCACCTTAAAAAGGAAGACAGATGCATACCAGGTAGGACTGTGGAAAAAGGTTCTCCAGGCAGAAAGCATGTAAAGGTGCTAAGATGTATGTAAGGGAGCTGACTTGATGCCATGTGAGCTTTATTTAGACCTGAAAGTGCATATGGAGTGAATTATAGGGTAGTGTATTGGCCTAGCACACCAAGTGACCTGGGCTTAATTGTCTAACACTCACTAACCTGGGCACTGGCACACAGAGCCTGAAAGAGGATCTGGAGTCTCGTGGCCATACCAGCCTTGGCCAGCCAGTCCACTCGGACTACATGAGTCTCTGTCTCATACCCACCCAGATGCAGGGAGTCACTTAGGAGCATGTGGGTAAGGAGGCTGGCTCGGAGTCCACCCCTACCATCTGGCAGCTCTGGCTCCACGTGTTCATCTCTGAGATGGGGATGGCCACAGTCCCTACTTACAGAGTGTCTGTGCTGGTGAAGGAGGCATCTCTGCTGGCCGAGGTGACCTTTTGTGTCAGCTACTCAGCTGGGCTCAGGGGAGAAGCTCTGGGCAATGAATGCCCAGGTTTTCCAGGAAGCTGCCTGGGGCAGTGGTGTGTAGCCAGCCTCAGACACCTCCCACCCTGCCCCCAATCCAGGGCTCCAGAGCACACTAGGCATTACAGGAAGTGCAGCAGCCAACTCAGAAGCTGGACTCTCAATGGCTTCTCCAGACACTCCCTGCTTCTGCTTTGCTCTCCGTGACTCCTGGCACAGAGGGTTCGGTGTGTGGACTCTGGGGGAAATCTCAAAATGGTTCCCAAATAACGCAGCAAGAAAAAGTAACAGCAGTGTCTTCGTCACCCTGGCATAGGCACCCAGCTCCCTGGGCCCAACCACATCCCCTATGATCTCACGGTGTGACCGCAGTCTGCCTCCACACAGGAGGCTTTCCCTGGAAGCCAACGGTTCACCCGTGGCATGTGCACGAGCCTGGACTTCAGGCTTGCCCCACCCCATCTCCATCACTCTTGCAAGCACAGCTGGAGGATGTGATCCTAGCCTCTCTGCTTCTCAGGTCTGTGCCTCTGCCCAAGTCGCCTACAAGAGGGCTGAGCCCAGGACGGAGCCAGACTGGAAGATGGGAAGGCTAAATCAGTGGGTGATGGAAGGCTCAATGGAGAGGGACGTCTATAAAGGTCTGACAGTTGCTAAGCTGAGGAAATGAGGAGCTGGCTACAGGCTCCCTGGGGCCCTCATGGTCTCTGGTGATGACTCACAGGGTCCTGGGTTAAGAAGGGTGGCAGCTGGAGACTGGTTATTCCCACCCTGGCCTCCAGGCTTGGGGTGAATCATGGAGGACAAATGATGCTCAGTTCCTTCTCCAGGTTGCCCAAGGTGAGTCTACCACTGTCCGTCTGTGATGCCCATTCTAGGGTCGTTCCACTCACAGGATGAAGAAGCTCTTTCTAACATCCAACAAGACTCACCCTTGTACTGAGTTGAAAGACAAGTCTGCTCAACAGTAAGAAGCAACTGCATCCTGGCCATTAGACAAACAAACAAACAGGAGTCTTTTATTCATCCTGGTGGAGAGGTGACCTTGGAGTGAGGGCATGGGGCTGGCACTGATCATCAAATAGAGTTCTGGTGTTTACTCCAGGCGACCTAACACCTTGGAGCCTGGGCTTTCCTTGCTGCTCAATGCATCCTAGGTCAGGAGCCAATACTGTGTTTCCTGAGTGCTAGTAATCACAGAGGACAGCCAGTACCTGAAGCCGTCTACACACAGAGCTGGGACAGACAACAAGACAGAGCGTGGGATACACACATGAGTGTGGGGTACACACATGTGCAACACAGCAGACAGCCAGTATCCACACTACTACTGCCACACTCCTACCGACAGCTCTGTTAGAAACTCACTCTGCAGCTGGTCCCTTTCCCACCCTGGGCCAACGGCAGGCACGCCAGGTCTTCAGCAGCTTTTATAGTAACAACCACTTGCTGCTGCTGAAGTTTTTGCTGGCTCTCTGCTGTCCTGATCTTGGACTTGCCATCTCCATTCATGCTCTGATTCTTCAGACTCAAGCACAGACGCTGGAGGAGAGGGCCAGCCAAACACACACCAGCCTTGTGGCCTTGGCGAAGGTCACTTCTTAGGTCTCCAGTGTGGCTGGGATGCCTCCTCAGGTTTGTGCTCACAGCTGGCAGTAAAGTGCTAAGCTGGGGTGGAGCAGTGTACTCTTCCAGAAGAACACAACCTGCACTGACTAGGATAGCTCCCAAGAGCCAGTCCTGCAGACTCCAAAGTACCCCTAGCTTCCTCCTACCTAGAGGACCAGAAGGCTTGGGGTTTCCTGTCATACTGGTGCTTTCCACAGAAGGCCTACTTTGGTGTTTCTGGTGTAGCTGCTGCCTGGTTCTGCTACTTCATAGTACCATGACTTAGGCTAACAAGTCATGGTCTTCAGTCTCAGCAGTGGACCCCCCACCCACACCCTTAGCCTTGAATGCACCTTTAAGGTAATTAGATAGATGTAATAGGGCTGGGGATATATATGGCTCAGCAGGCAGAGTGCTTGGCTAGTTCTCATTAATCCACAGCACTGCATAAATGGGGGCAATAACACATGCCTCCAGTCCCAGCACTTCACATGGAGCTGAGAGCCGGCCTGAGACACGTGTGACCCTATTTAAGAAACAAAGGAAAGAATACTAGAGATACACAAGCTCACAAAGACCATGAATGTGAGAGCTCACCAGCAAAGTTCCTGAGCATTTCAGCAGTCAAGTGGGGCAACTGCCCTGCTGTTACTTAGGATGCAGGTGTGTGCCGCCAGCACCTGGCCACATGGCTGTCCTGAAGCAATGGGCCTGTCCCAGTGGGCTGCTGGGAAGATTCAGTGACATGATATAGACAAAGTACCTGGTTCCCAGAACTAATTGGCTGGAGTTATTTTTATTATTTGAACTTTTCTCATTCCAAATCTTTGTGATAAGAACTCAGAAGGATATGCCAGGCCAGTAGCTTCTGCCACTGGGCAGGAGACAGCTCTGTATTACCAAAATGATGCTTCATCCCATGAACTAGCCCAATGCCCAGGCTACAGTGCTGTGACGGCCAGAGGGATGCAGACGCACAGTGTGCAGCCCCATCACACAGGGCGAATGGGGACACTCAGACAGACCACAGGAGGCTGGGTGAGACCCAAGCCCAGGGAGTCTTCCCCACGTGCAAAGGCTGTCCTGCCATGTGGTCACTGCAGCCCTGCTGCTAGGGAGAGGGAAGCCGGCACAATGGAAACTCCTCACCACACAATGTGGAAAAGCAATTCCGATTGGTGTTTTTATTTTAATTTCTAAGCCAAGGAAAACAGTCGGGTTTGCTTTTCTTTGTTGGTCATGGGGAGAAAGCAAGGAGGGGGCACTTTGCCTAGAGTTGAACTAGTCTCCAGCCTAAGATGGCTGGAATGCTGGGGGGGGGGGGGTTACTTCTCTTGGGATGCAATTAGCTGAATAAATATCAAGAAAGCAAAGTAAACAGACTCATTACTGCCCATTCAGAACTGCCAAACTAGCAAAAGATGGCCTTAGGGAAACAAATGCTTGCTATGGAGGCGGAGGGATGCACCAGAGCACAGCCCTGGTTAAGCCTCTTGGTGGTCCACCTTGGACCTGGGTGCCTAGGCAGGACACCCTGTCTGCCTGGATGCTAAGTGTCTCCCTCCATTGGTCACTAACACGCTGACTTACTTAGAGTAAGGATGTCAGCCCCCACAGGGGACTCAGTTTCTTGAATTCCTTTCTATAAGACACCAGACTCCAAATTACCCTACCAAGCAGAGGCTCATGCAGATGGAACCGGAAGCCCAGATTCTTCCAGGACACTTAGTGACTATCATGACTTTCTAAGCTTTCATTTCCTTATCTGTAAGTCAGGTGCAACACAAATATTGGACTCTGGCTTTGAAATGATCAGAACATGTGTGAGCAGCACTTGTCAAGTTTGGTTTGCTTTTTAGTCTAATGATGGCAAGCTATGTTCTTGCAGGAAAAGGGGTTCAGTGATCATGTCCCCAGCCATCTGCCAAGTGCCAGCACTGGCAGCTGCCCAGGGTCAGAACTTGGTCTGAGCAGCTTTGTGACTTGGACCTGGGATCTCTATGAAGTGGGTCATTAGTGGCTTTTCCTCCAAGATGGCAATGGCGTCCAACCCACTATCTGTGCTCCTCAGTGGTGCTTTGCTGTGCTTTCTATCATGTAGCCATCACAACATTCTACCCTCATGTTTCTCTATCCAGTGTGCAATGGGAGCTGAAGCACCCCATTCCACAAAGGAGGCCAAAGACAAGAGCAGTGAGGACCCACAGTTAAAAGACAGAACCCCACCATAAACAGGTCAGCACATCCTCCAGGTGTGGATGCCCAGGGATGTTTAGACATCAAGTTTTCTCTCTGGTGCCAAGTTGCCTCCATGGCATTCTGACAGCTTCTTGGCCACAGCACAGAGGTGTTTGTCATCAAGTAGGCAGGTGAGTTGCTCACAGAAGGTGTGGCAGGAGGGCCAACCCTAGCCTGGAGCCCAGCTTCTCCCCATTCTTCTACAATGGGGGCGTGACCATCAGCTCCCAAGGAACCAAAGCTTTGGAAACCAGGCAAGCATTATCAAACCATCCTGTTTCCACTGAAACCCACCTCTCCACAGGGCAGCTCTCCATTAAATACCATCCCTGCCTGGCCCAATAGGTCTTCTTGCACTGTTGGAACCAAACATGGGCTCTGGACTTCAGTAGAAAATAGCCCAGTAGAGCCCCATAGAGAACAGGTCTGATCTGCAGCTGCTCACTGGCTGGTCCATAGTGCAGCCTGTAGCCTGGGATTCCCAGAAGAAGCTTCCGTGGGTTCCTGTGGCACAGCCAGTATCCAGGAGATATGAATATGAAGTGCATACTTGATGATGCTGGTGGCTTTCAACTGCCACCAGCCATCAGCACAGGGCTGAGTTCTAGTTGTGCCACCTTCTAGCCTTGTGATCTAGAGAGTTGAAAACCAAGTCCCGGTCTCCTGCTCTGTGATATGGGGTTAAGAATATCTAGGTCTGGTGAGATGGGCCAGAGGGTAAGAGTTCTTGCCACCAAGCCTGATGATCTGAGGTTGATGCCCAAGACAGACATGATAGAAGGAGAAAACTGACTCCTCCAAGTTGTCCTCTGACCTCTGCAAGTGTATATGGTACTTGTGCCCCTATATGTATACATGCAAATAAATATATGTTGTAAAAATTAAGAAGCAGAGCAGCTGCCATCAAGGACACTGAGAGAACACAGAGAAGAAGCCCCGGGTCAGGCACGTGGCGACACTCAATCCATTAATGCTATGGATGTTACCAGTGAATCTGACCCATGACCTCCACTGCACAGGCTGTTCACCTCTGTCCCACATGGGCTTCCTGCTTGCTAGTTCGGTCCCCACAGCTCTCCATTGCACTGCAGCTCTTGCTGACTGTCTCTTCATGCACACGTCCCCCCCACCACCACATACTGACCAAGTGTCTCTAATCTGGGTCAGGCTGTAGACATTACAAATGGTACAGATACTAAAACTGACTCCTCAGAGGTGCTGACATTTGAGGGGAAGGACAGCACAAACCTGGTGACAAGGACTCTGAGGGGAAGTGGAGGTCACAATCTTAGGTTAGTTTTGGAGGTGGGAGAGAACATGTCACCGAGAAGGTGATCTTTGAGCAAAGGCATGAAGGAGAAAGGAAGTGAGCGACAAAGAAACAGGCAGAGGTGGATCAAGAGCAGAGTCCTTAGTGTACCTGAGAGACTGAGGGACAGCCAGCCGGCCAGAGTAGCTGCAGGAAGTGCCTAAGCAGGGAAAGGACTAGAAATGAAATCTAGGAGGGAACAAAAGCTGGGCCAGGGGGTAGGGGGTGGAGCGCAAGAGTCCTCACCTTTCTCTTTAAGGTGAGAAGCTGCTGGAGGCCTTGCATTGAAGAGACTCCAGACTCCATTGGACTTTTATGAAGAATCCCTCTGGCTGTCAGGAGGCAGGGACAGGGTTGCAAGTTAGGGGGCGGCTGCAATAATCCAGGTACACAGTGAAGGCAAGGAGAACAGGTGACAATGGGGAGTGCCTGAGGACAGCAGGGGCACTGGGGAGCCCTTCTAAGCTATGGCTACCACACCTCTGCGGTGCATTAGAGGCTGGGGTTAGAGACAGAAAGGAGCTAAGGAGCTGAGGCCTGAGTGACTAGAACAGTTGCTATTTGCTAACAAGAAAAAATCGGTGGGTGTGGAGTAGGGGTGGGGGAACAGCAGGCTGGGAGGGAGGTGTGGGGGGAAGAAGACCTCCCACACAGACCCCTGCAAAGTGGGCAGGGGTCAGGAAGGGGAGAACCTGTCTGAGAACTGAGTGTGGGCAAGTCTCTGAAGGGTTTTGCCAAAGAGAGAGGAAGACAAATAGAAGAGTAGCTAGAGAGAGGCAGAGAGACAGACAGACAGCGGCAGGGGTATAGGAAAACCAGACTGGGAAGACTGCTGGAGCGGTGCCCTTCAGGGACCTGGAGGAGGGGCTGCACACATCCTAGCATCCCTCTTGGCCTATCTAGCTCCTACTCATCCCTCAAGAGTCAGTACAAAGTTCACTTTCTCAGGGAAGTGCTTCTGACCCCTCTACTGGGTCAGGGCCCTGTCATAACCTTTCACAACACATGACTGCTCCTTCTTACAGTTCTTGGGAAGCCCTGTGAGGGCAGCCATATTCCCAGCATCCAGTAAGCAAACTGCCTGGCACACCTTTATGTCCGAGCATATGGGGAAGGGATATATTGTCCAAGAAACAAGCCAGAGACACATGCCTAACTTAATCACTCTGTGATGATCGGGACCCTGAAGACACTGGCTGTTATAAGAATTTGGGTTTAGAAGTGGTCAGATTATTCCTGTTTGGGGCTCTGTAGCTAAAACAGAGACACAGCTTTCTTCTGACACTGTCCACTACTAAGTGAGCACATCCCATTCTGTGTCTGGCAGCTCGTTCATTTAGCTGAAAAGCTTTCTCGATGCTACACTCTAGGGACAGGAGATTGAGAGAGATCCTGTATCTTCCCTTATAGAACTTAGATCCAGAAAAGCTGAGATCAGACAGTTGATGGGCAGAACATGGGGAAAGGTCAGAGGGTCCCAGGGCAGGGGAAGAAGACTGGACACTCCTCCAAGCCCCACCATGCCCAGTGCGGAATTCTTGGGCTCTGGGTATGGCAGATCCCTTTTCCTCTCTACCTCTGCAGGGCCCCACCATCTATGATATTTCCACAACAACTGTTCTCTCTGACTGCAGGAGAGTGGAATGTAGCCTCCCCAACAGGTATTTGGGGAATGTCCTACTCTGCACAAGCCACTGGCAAATGGGGCTGTCACTGACCTTATTTCTCCACTCTCAGGCTTTCAGAGACCTTGTTCATAAAGACCAACCAGCACACCGCAAAGACCATGAGGCCACTGTGTACAACCTACTGGTGGCTTGGACTGCTGGCCACTGTTGGAGCTGCTACAGGCCAGAGGCTGATGTTGAGGGCACAGAGGATGGTTCACAGAGAGAGTACATTTACCTCAACAGGTACAAGCGGGCAGGTGAGTCCCCGGACAAGTGCACCTACACTTTCATTGTGCCCCAGCAGCGGGTCACAGGTGCCATTTGTGTCAACTCCAAGGAGCCCGAGATACACCTGGAGAACCGTGTGCACAAGCAGGAGCTGGAGCTGCTCAACAGCGAGCTGCTCAAGCAGAAGCGGCAGATCGAGACGCTGCAGCAGCTGGTCGAGGTGGATGGCGGCATTGTGAGCGAGGTGAAGTTGCTGCGCAAGGAGAGCCGCAACATGAACTCTCGAGTCACACAGCTGTACATGCAACTTCTACATGAGATCATTCGCAAGCGAGACAATGCGCTGGAGCTCTCCCAGCTGGAGAACAGGATCCTGAACCAGACAGCTGACATGCTGCAGCTGGCTAGCAAGTACAAGGACCTGGAACACAAGTTCCAGCACCTAGCTATGCTGGCGCACAACCAATCAGAGGTCATTCCCCAGCTGGAAGAGCACTGTCAACGCGTACCTGCAGCCAGGCCTGTGCCCCAGCCACCCCCAGCCACTCCACCTCGGCTCTACCAACCACCCACCTACAACCGCATCATCAACCAGATTTCCACCAATGAGATCCAGAGTGACCAGAATCTCAAGGTGCTGCCGCCCTCCTTGCCTACCATGCCTGCCCTTACCAGTCTCCCATCTTCCACTGATAAGCCATCAGGTAAGTCCTTTGGGGAGCCCAGCTCACATGGGCCTCTGAGCCCCTCGGCCTGGGGGTACAAGTGGCCATGTGAGTCCCAAGACAGTTGTATAATCCTCTAGCAATCCCTGGGATGGCTGCTGGAGGCAGTGGAGTTGGGCTGATGGGAGCGAGGGACTGCACTGCTCCAATAAGGTGGTAGAAGGAAGAACCCAGAAGCTAGAAGCTATGGGGGTGGGAGGGGAGTGTCAGCTTTGGTCTCTGAGAAGAAAGAACCCAGTCCTGGATATTCTGAGGTTTTGCACTTGCCCTGTCTTAGTGGCTAGGTGTATCACCTATGAGCTCATATACCTGTGTTAGCCCAGAGCTAACTGTCTGGAATGTCACCTGATAAGCACCGGGCCAGTGGAAGAGTTCTATTAAGTTCAAAGTTAATGCTTCACAGGGACTAGGGAACCAGAAGGAAGTTTCCTTTGGTTAGTTGCTGCCTAGTTTTCAATAAGGCCTCCATACACTCTCAGCACACACGTCGTGGGATTCTCAGGACACTGTTATGAAACAATATGGTTCTTGGGAGCACACCCTGGAAGTGTAACCAAGATACTGCACTGGGATACTCATGAGGGTCACTTGACTGGGCCTGCAGCTCCTTAGGGACAGGATGACTAACCTGTTCATGGGCTGAAGATGCTCAGGTGGAGCTGGGACCTCTGCTCCAGACACATGGAAACAGAGTTACAGCTTCACAGGAGGATGTCATAAAAAACACAATGTGCTATGATGTCACTAGGGAGCTGCCAATATTGCCTGTGCCCTCCACTGACGGTGAAAACTCTGGTCCCTGGTCTCCAGAACCCAGTGTGGGGAGGCGGCAGGTGTGTGAAGACTCTGGCAAATCCTCAGTGTAGGGGAGAAGGCTGGAAGATTCCTCTCCAGGGGCCCAGCTCCTGGAGTTAGGCTTCTCCTTTATTTCGGCAGTGTTATTTTCCACATGTGTCAACTGAATTCATCTCTGAAAACATTAACCTAAGACTGTGCATGGGGTACGAACTTCTTTGTTGGCAGGGAGAGATTTTTACTGAAAAGATCCTTTGTGCCTATTTCACACTTTAAAAAATAAACCAGTACTGAACTGTATGAGGGTGGCCAGTGGGCAGATCAAAGATGAACAGGCCAGTGGGGTCAGGGGAAACTAGGCTCATGACACAGCATCTGCCATAGCACCTTGGAAGAAACACCTGGACTAGGTGTGAGTGGAGAGCAGGTGTGAGGAGTGGGCCATCCTGGATTGAAATCTTGCTTCTTTTATTGGTGAGGTCTGGGCAGGAGGCAAGTTACCCTGTCTCTGGGTTCCTCATCGAAGCCTATGGGTAGGCTTTATTTCAGTCGGTTCCCAGCTGACAGTTCTAGGACATGAAATACTGCAGAATGTGTGCATGGCACTGGGCCCATGGTAAACTGAGCCTCTTTTGATCACGGTCTTTGTATCTTAAAACAAGGAGACTGGAGTGAACAGTTTGTCTTCAGCTCTGTGTTCAGTGCCTGATGCACATGCCATCTGCACCCACACCTGGTTTACAGCACAGGTCAAAGGCAGGGGGAGTCCATTCTGGGTTCTGACAGAATACCCAGAATGGACACTGCCCTTGGGCACCACATGAAGGCTCAGATGTGCTTACAGCCAGGCTGGTATCACAGTCACCAAGACCTCCTTTCAACTTGGGATCTCTGGTTCCTAACTCAACCATCTCATGACATTCCTGAGCTGGAACAAAATGGGGATAAACACCTGGATCTGCCATGGCCGTCCCTCCTTCTTCCCTATTTGCTCAGAAGAAAGCTATTTAAATTGGCTGAAGTGCAGCTCAGTTGATAGTGTCTGCCCAGCACACACGAAGCACTGAGTTCAATCCCTGGTAATGCACCAAACCAGGCATGATGCCATGTGTAAGGAGGTGGAGGCAGGAGGAGCAGAAGTTCAAGGTCATCCTTGGACTTCTCTGTATATGGAATTCAAAACCAAATGTACAATAGTTGTTTGTTTTGTTTTAAACTCTTCTGAGCCTTAACTTTCTTCATGTGAGGAGACGGGAACAGAGTTACAGCTTCACAGGAGGATGTCATAAAAACACAATGTGCTATGATGTCACTAGGAGCTGCCAATATTGTCTGTGCCCTCCACTGACTTGGTGAAAACTCTGGTCCCTGGTCTCCAGGAACCCAGTGTGGGGAGGCGGCAGGTGTGTGAAGGTGTCTAGAATCTGCCCTTCCTCCAATCATGTCTATTCCTCAAATTCCACATAGCAGGTTCAACAAGATTTCTCTGGAAGGACCCAAATTTCTGGACACTGAGAATTTATGAAGCCAGCATACCAAAACACCAAGAACACAATGAGCACTGTCTGGCCACTGTGCAGAGCACTCCAGTGTACCCAGTGTCCAACAGAAAGGCAGATGAAGGCAGATGGAGTCACTGAGGTAGTGTGACCAAGTCCTGCTGAACAGCACAAATGACTCAGAGATGAAACTTCTCTTGCATCTTGAAGGCTTTGTGAGTTTACCAGGTGAACCTGGGAATAGGGACGCCAAGTTACTAGTTGGGCCCTGATGGAAGTGGATCTGTCCAACCTCCCAAGGGCATAGCCCTGTTCCTAGCCTCTCAAATGGTCCTGGCACAGCTGTTTATAACCCAGAACTGGCTGTGGCACCTAAGGCAGACCCCTGTGAGTACCCATGCTCACTCACAGAGCATGAGAGATGACCTGTGTGTACTCTAATGCCTCTCTCTTTCTCTTTGTGTCCACCTCAACACTGAGTGTCCACACAAGGGACACAGAGCGGGGAGGAGGGTGGCAATGGAAAGGCCCTACCTTTCCTGGGTTTGGACTAATCTGGAAGGAAAAAGAAGATGGTCTCCAGTACCGAGCCTTGGTCCAACCAATGGGCAGAGAGTGCTTATCAGCCCTCCTCCAGCTCAGGCAGGTCTGGTCCTGAAAGACAAAACTCCTCTGTGTTCTCCACACAGAGCCTTGGCTTACTGCCACCACTCAGCCAGAAAATCTTTCCAATCAAACACCTTGCACTCGCCTTTGGCTTCCCTCTAGGAAATTCACAGCCACCAGTCTTTTGTCCCATTGTTGTGGCTGCCCAGGAATCAGCACACCCTTCTCTAGAAGGCCAAGGCAACTGCAGCCCCTTATCTGAAGCTGAACTCATGATTTGTTCCCAGCCACTGTCAGATAGTGACAGGCTGGCCTGGGGCCAGGAGGTACCTGCTAAGAGCTAGGATGAGGGATGCAGATAGATCCTAGCCTAGCCTCCCTGGCTTGACACCTAGGTCCCACCTCACTCAGGGCTGGTCAGACTAGGAGTATTTTGGTTTGAATGGCGCTTACACTACTGCCTGAGCCAATGGCTACCCATAGCCCTCTGCTGTTAGAGGACAGCTTCAGAGGTCATTCTCTAAGAAGCGTAGTACTGCCAGCCACCAGTAGTACAGCATGGCTTTCCTAGAAAGATGTCTTTAAAAACCAACAGGCAGTCAAGGGGTGATAGATAGTTCACGCCTTTAATCCTAGCACTTGGGAGGCAGAGGCAGGCAGATTCTGTAAGGCCAGCCTCATTTACAGAACGAGTTCCAGAACAGCCAGGGGTACACAGAGAAACCCTGTCTCAAAAAAAAAAAAAAAAAAAAAAAAAACCCAAAAAAAACACCAAACCTAAAACAGAAAACAAAAAACCCACTACAACAACAAACAAAGACTCCAACAGGCTTAGGCACATCTAGGTATTGTCTCTTCTGCTTAGTGAGTTTCTCCAGGGATAAAGGAGGAACTCCAATGTCATGAAACAGAACTGCTAAGGCACCTTGGTCCCTGGCATGTCCTCCCTGTCACATGGCCTCTTGGTGCAGAGCAGACACGGGCCAGTGCACTTGTAATTCCCAGGATCCTCAGGCTCAAAGTTACTCGGCCACAATTACACAGCCTGAAATCCAGAGAACACCTTGGGCACTGTGTGAGAAAACTGCTCTAGGAATATGTGACTTAGCACTCACTGGCCACTATGGGTCTGGCTTCTGTCAGTTTCATGTGTGTATATCTGGGGGTTTGCTGGGACCTTACAGTGCCACACAGACACAGCAGCTACTACTATGCCAGGCAAGACGTGCTATGCCACTCCTCCTCAGTCCTCAAAAACCATTGATGACTAGGCAATGGGTCTTTGGGAAGCTTCAGACAGACCCAGCAGATAGTTCCTGTCAGGTCTGGACACACTCCTGGGGTTATCTGTTAAGCTTTCACAGACAGCTGGGCCTAAGGTCATGTTCTCCTTACATGTTAACTCTCCATGTTATGATCCCTTCTCAGGGCCATACTGCTTCAGGGACAACACGATGTGCATGTGCAAACCACCCTCTCATCCTAGGCTTCTAGAGCCATGGCTTGGAGAAGCTGACCAACAGTACTTCCTAGGTAGCTTTCCCCATGGTTTTATCTCACTTGTCCTGAGATAGGAACTATGAAGAGCAGACCACGGCTGCCCAGCACAACAGCGTGTCTTAGAACTAACTCGGTTTACATCACTGCAGAGAAAAAGGAACTGGTCCCAAGGCAACACAGCTGGGATGTGATGCTGCAGATGAGGGCTAACTGGCTAGCCCTGGTTTTGATTTAGCCTTTGGGGCTGTGGAGGCTGAGAGGAAGGCCACCTGGTCTCCGCCTCTGGATTGTGTGTTCTTTCCCCTGTATTGTACGTGCTTTTTCCTAAAATGTTTTCTTAAATGAGTTAAGATTTCCAAAATTCATGATGGCGGACATTTCGAAGAACATTCCTTGTTAGCTTCTGCCTAAACAAAAGCCACTAGATGCAGGCGGTTCCAGGGCCATCTTGCTTACACCCCCACCCCCACCTCCAGAGGTCTGCTGAATTGATCACAAAGACCCTTCGAGTGTGGCTCATAGCTATCACTCCACCCCTCAGGCCACATTCCAAGGATGACAGTGGCTGAGGCCCTGGCTATTTGTGGAGATAAACTATCAACTTTGTGACTGTAAGAAGTTGGGCATCTGGCATCTCAGGGCCTGGGAATCCCAACAGTTTGGCATTTGGCAAGCCAGAAGTAATCGAGAAAATCCTGGAGATTGGGCATCTGTGGCCAGCTTGCTAGCTACACAAATGGATCACTGTGGTGAATTTATTTGGTTGACTGTACAGTACAGTCACGGCAGGCCGCCAAATTCATTTTTGAAAAGAGAAAGCAGAACTGTGCTAGCAAGTACTGCCCCGCTGGTTGTCTAAACCATCATGTCCTCTGCCCCTGATGGCCAAGGGTTATGATGAAGGTAATGACAGATACTTGTTAAGGAGGGCTGCAGGGATCTGCTCATGGGACACTGGAGAGGGTCCCTTCCTGACTGCCCATCAACTTCAGTCTCCCTGGGGTGACTGATCCAGAGTGCCTTGGCAACACCTGAATCTCAGAGATGGAGTACTGAGCCCAAGCACGATGTCATCTGTGCTCTCTTTTTAGGCTATCCCTGCCTTCTTTAGATGCAAAATTTTTAAATTTTGTATACATAGAATAAATTGATAGGAAAGTCAAATATTATTTTAAATGACGACAGTAATTAATTTTCTCCTTTTATGTTGAGATTGAGTGGCCTATGTGATTTTCTTAAGGGTAGTTTCTTAAAGACCAGCAAAGGCAGCATGTGGCACTACTGTGTCACACAGGGCCTCCATTACATGTGGTCTGCTCCAGACATCCCCACAGAAATGATTTCATTTTTAAGATTTGGTTTGGGTACCGATGACCATCTGCCATGGAGGTCTCTGTTTTTTCAGGTTCTCAAGCTGAAAAGTGACAGAGATGTAGCTTACTACATTCCTGTGAAGATGGGACAGATGGTGGCAGGTGGACCAGGGAAGGCCTTTTACCTGTCTGCTTAACATACTCACTGTCCTGAGAAGTGCCTGCTCCCACAGGAGCCCACCGCCATCTACTGGGGGGACAGATCCCAAACAACCCTGACCCTGTCGTAAGGAGACATTGGAAGGAGGAGCCTGGTGCCAGAGTCAGCTCTTAGCACTAGTCCCAGACCTCTGATTCAGGGGCTCTGAGGAAAGGGAGAAATGGCATAAGAGGCGGATGTCTGGTTAGCTGGTGACAGGCTCTCTGAGATGTGGTAGCAGGCGCTCCTACTATACTCCAACAGATATATATACAAAGGTTTTTAGGAAGCCTAGGCAGGATGAAGAAGTCTTTGGAGGCTGAGAAAGGCTTTCTAGAGGTGACAAGGCCCTGCAGGACTGAGGCCCTGCAAATCTGCTCTCAGCCATGGTCAGCAACTGTCAGGAAACCATAAAGACCTGGCTCAGTGCTAGGCAAATGTCCTGTTTCAGACAGAGAAAAAGGCCAAAATGCCACAAATTACATACCCAAGTGGCTTGTGGTCCAGCCCCAGGGTAAAATGGCAGAACAGAGGATAAAGAGAACCTTGTGAGCATGTGAGAGATAAAAAGTGACAGGAAAAGCCAACATAGGATCCTTAAGAGGAGCCAATGAAGCACCCCCTTCCTCGGAAAGTGTCGTAGGCTGGCTGACCACAGGGCCATCGGCCACTTGTTCAGCATTTGTGGATTGAGAGCCCTGGGTCTGATCAATTCTTCCGTGGTATGTCTGCACTCAACTATGAGCCCTTCATCCAATGCCTACCTCACTCAGGCTATCAGCCGTGGAGGCTACCAAAACAACACCAGGGAAGGCAGCCTCGGCCCCAACTCCCGGAGCACAGAGGGCTGCTCACCTCTACACAGTACGGCTTCCAGGACCCTGCTAGCCTAAACATTGTTCTCTTTCTCTCTTCTGCCCCTCTATGGTGTGGGTGGTTGAACCCAGGGCCCAGAGAATGACAATCATGAGCTCTGTCACAGAGCTCCGCCCCCAGCCCCATCCCTTTCCTATGCTATTTTAAACTCCCATCTCTCAGACCCAGCTGCCTGCTGGAAACCTGAGTGGGCACATGCTGCTTCTCAGCCTGCAACTAACACTGAACACTTCAGTCGAGCAGTATTATTTATTTTGAGGTCAAACAGGCAGGCTGGGGCCCCTGCAAACCCTTCATGGGCCCTAAGAGCTCTTGGGAGACCTGGAGCTGTATCAGATGCACTCAAGTGCACTCACCTCACACAGCTAATATAATTTTTACTGTAACAATTCTGAAAGGGGTTGAATAATTCTGCCTTTGAAATTATTTGGCCAGCAGTAACTCAATTAATTTATGGTTGGCTCCAATTTCTCAGCAAACATCGGGCGTGCTCAGGAATTCTTGGGAAGTGAGAAAAATCTAACCTACAAATTGTTTCCCAAAGTAATAACATCTTTTATGGAGGTGAAAGTTACCAATCAGTGAATCTGACAGATGGCTGATACACTTTGTAGAAATTTAACCATAGGCTAATAAATTTTTATTTTGTAGTTTTCTTTTCATATCTGAGGACCAGTGAGATTTTTTTTTTTTTCAAACAGTTAATGAAGCCCTCCAAGCTCTCTGCCCGAGGCCCTCAATGCTAAGGACATAGTAAGCTCATGTGCATCCCCACTGCAAGGAAGAGACGACACACACACTGCCAGCACTCAACAACCTGTAAACTAATCCTGCAGCTAGGCCACTGCTTGCACTCTGCTTCACCAAAAGGTAGCCATTGACATGGACAATAATTTTGCCAAACTTCTTGAAAACTGAGACTCAAGAATTATTAGACAAAATTGTTCCTCATGTCCTTTACAGGATGTGACTTCAGGCCTACTTGTTCAGGACACCCAAGGGCCTGGGTGGGTCTCTCACCTATGAAGTACATTTGCCCTGGCATTAAATGGGTAAATTTGAGTAGGACATTCCAGATCCACTTTTAATATCTAGTCATTTCTGTCGGCAAAGAGACTTCATGGGCGCAGACCATCAATGAGAACTGATTGTCTCACAGGGTCCTCACACAAGGAAGGTGTCTTGGTGTCTAGGGAGACATGAGAACTAAAGCATTCTCAAGAATACTTCCAAGGACACTACCATAGGTCCCAGGGGCCTCTATTCAGCCTCAGGCCATCAGGTCCTTAGGAGAGGAGCCATCACCTGCTGGCCAGCTCTGGAAGGCTCTGCTCCTTAATTCACCCTTCAGGTGTGCTGCTGCTGCAGGTGCTACACTCTGCCTGATCAGGACCACTGCACCAGCTACAAGGCCTGGGTCAATCCAGCTGAGGCTGGTCATCCTCACATTACAGAGAGGACACAGAAGATAATAGTACATCCCAGTCTAGCCTGGCTGCCAGCCTCAACTTGCTTTTACCAGAAAGACAACCAATGAAGTACTCCCTGTTTCTCATGGTGGCTATGTGCCTGTGTCTGTGACGTCTCCATCAGGAACGCCAGAAGAGAGATCAGGAAGTGGACTACCACCCCAATCAACCCTAGGTGATTGCTGAGAAACCAGAGTCAACCATAAATTGATTGAGTTACTCCAGGGCAAATAATTTCAAAATTCCCAGGGCTGATCCCAGGGTACCAAGGCCAAAGGCCTGCATATCTTGTGCTCCAGGTGGCCAGCATCCCTCCCCCATCCTCAGCCTCAATCCTGTGCTTTTCCTGCACTGCTGCCTCTCTCTCTAGGGAACCAAATAGATCTGCTTGCCATGGTAGCCGCACTGCTCTTCATGTGGAACATTCTGACTATGGTGTAAATATGGTCTTTATAGAGGTGAGCCTGGGTGCCGCCGAGTTAGTGTTGGCCTGGTGCTGCGGGCAGAGCTACCTCTCAGAAGGCAAGCCAATGCAAACACCGCCGTGCACTCGCTCTGTGCCAGAAGATGCTTCGCCCACTGCACTTTGAACATTCATTCAGCTGTACTCAACAAAAAAGATTCTCATTTTCTACTGCAGCGCAGCTCTGTAGCCTCCACTGATTCTGACTTCTAAAGTGTGCCTAGTGGAAAATACTTATTAATAGACATAGACACACAGATACATAGAGACACACACACATGCATGCCTGCATGTATGAGCATGTGTGTGTGTGTGTGCGTGTGCGTGTGCGTGTGTGTGTGTGTGTGTACAATATATACTTAGTTTTGGAAATTCAAGAGCAAGCAGCATATATTTCTCAAGGAAGGGGTTGACCCACTTCCAACATGTCAAGCTTGTATCTAAGGGGAGAGACTATTGAGCCCCTGACCTGAGATCCACAGGATGGCTAGTTTTCTTTCCCTGTGTCACAGCAGTAAAACTGAGGCAGGAACCTGTCTGGAGTCACACTGTAAGAAGAGTCACCAGGATTTGACTCCAGTGTCTCCAACACAAGCATCATTAGTCTTTCTTCAGCCACATACTACTCCAGCCCCAGATTCTTTACCAAAACCTGAATGCTCTGCTTGGCCCTTTGTGGCATTATCCCAATGTAATACTAACAGGTTTGTCACCAAGTTATTTATGTGGTGCAGTGTTGAATTCTCACTGCATTATTATATGCCTCACAGATCAGTTGCTGCTCCATCCCTGTTATGCAAAGGCTTCTCATCACAGCAGGGTGTTGGTGCCACATTTTCTTTTTTCTTTTTTAAAGATTTATTTATATAAGTACATTGGAGCTGTCTTCAGACACACCAGAAGAGGGCATCAGATCCCATTACAGATGGTTGTGAGCCACCATGTGGTTGCTGGGAATTGAACTTAGGACCTCTGGAAAAGCAGTTGGTGCTCTTAACCACTGAGCCATCTCTCCAGCCCAGTGCCATGTTTTAATGCAGTCTATACTTTGAACTGATTTTCACTTGCTGTTTATGCTGATAATTTTCCCTCTCCCTTACGTGACCTAAGCAAAGGGGATGTGATTGAGTGTGGAGATCTGCCAGGCTTCCAAGAGAGCCTCAGCTATTTAAAGATGGTCTGAGTGTTGTTAGCATTCTGTCTAAACTCCACCCCCACAGTTACCTGGCAACAGCCAGGTAGGTCTGGCTGGCTATAAAAGGGGCTGCTTGCCCCCTCCTCTCTCTCTTGCTCCTCCACCTTTTGCTTCTCTCAGTTCCCTCTCCCCTTCCCCTCCCCTCTCTCCACATGCTCATGGACAGCCTCTACTTTTCTTCTCCCCCCCCTTCCTCTCTCTCTCTGCCTCTATTACCCTCTTAACTCTCCTCCCCATGCCCTGAATAAACTCTATTCTATACTATACCACTATACTGGTGTGTGGCTGGTCCCTCAGGGGGAAGAGATGCCTCGGCATGGGCCTGCTGAGACATCCCCTTCATCCATACCTCACCACACACCCACAGAACATATTCTATACCTCTTAATCTTGATGTATAACATCAAGTGTTATACAAACTGCAGGGTGGGTGCAAGGCAGAAAACATGAATGCTTCTACATAATTTCAAACTACTCCATGATTCTAGAAGGCCTTACATAATGACCAGATTGGCTACATACACACAAAGGAAACTTCAACGTCATAGGACACCAAATAGGCAAAAGACAAAGTAAGTAAATGTAGGGGAGAAAAAAATAAGACAAAACCCAAATTATCAACAAAGACAAAAATAAAGGGGTTTAATAACCTGACAGATATAGTCATCAGTATACCAAGATCAGAGCCAAGCCTCTATTCTCAAGCCCACTCTGGTTGGGGAGAAAGAATGGTGCATCAGAGTGAACACATTCCTAAACAGACCACCATGCCTCCAAGGGCCATGTAGCCTTGGGGTGTCCCCTAAGGTCTCTGGGCTCTGATTTCCTCACCTGTAAATGAGGCAATTACAACCACCTAATAGGAGCATGAAAGGAATCAGCAGTGTAAACACCTAGGCGAGTCCTGCAACAGACTGAGGCCACAGCAAAAGCCATGCGTAGGCTCCAATGCCAAACTGTTACTACTGCTTCTCCAGACAGGCCTTCCTTAGAGTGAGGTGTTCTTACCTGGGCATTAAGAGTCTACTTACCGGGCTGGAGGGATGGCTCGATGGTTAAGAGCACTATATGCTCTTCCAGAGAGCCCAAGTTCAATTCCTAGCACCCCCATGGCAGCTTAAAGCTGCCTCAACTCCTGTTCTAGGGGATCTGACTTCCTCACACACGTAGGCAAAACACAAATGTATATAAAATAAAAATAAATTATTGAAAAAAAAGTCTACTTACCTTCTGAAGCATGTCCAAAATCTATATAAGCCTGCATTTTTCTTTCAATAAATTATTTATTGTACATGTGTGTATGTATATGTGTGATATTTGTTGTCTTGTATATATGTATGTTTTTGTATTATGTGTGTGAATGTATTTACACATGTGGGTATGGGTGTATGAGTGTCATGGCATGCATGTGGTAGTCAGATGACATGCTAACACACTGCCAGAGACAGGTCTCTCTTGTCTATCACTGTGGATGCCAGGCTAGCTAGTCCCCAAGCTTAAGGGGCCTCTCCAGTCTTTATCTCTCATTTGTCATAGAGGACTGAGATGACAGGTGCATGCTATCACAATGTTCTGCAATAGTTCTGGGGACTGAATCAGGCCCTCGTGCTCCACAACAAGTTCTTTACCTTCTGAGCCATCTCCCAGGCCTTTCTACAAATTATTACTACTTAAAAGATTTTACTACTAGAGACCTCAAATCATTCTAAAATACTGATCTTAAAAAAAAAAAATTAAAATTAAAAAAAAAAAATTTAAAGTTCATTTTCAAGAATGCCAGAGGCAAAGCTAAACTGTGGAAGGCAGCACAGATTCGAAGCTGTGAGACCAACCTGTCACCTTCCCAGTGACCTCCAAGGCCTACCTATATTGTACCCCTTTCAAGAACAGCCTCTGCATCCAGCCACCATCAGGAGCTGGGTGGCTGTGCAGGAAGAGGCCTGGCTGCTGGCTTTGGTGGGGTTATTCTGTAGTCTCCCTTGCCTTCTGTCTTCTATCCCAGCGTGCTCACTAAGTGCCTCCCTGTCCTGCTGACCTGGTGGAAAGCTGGGAGGCCTCCCACGCCACCGGCGCTCTGCTCCAGCTGTCAGGGACAGACTCTCATTCTCTGTCTCAGTCCCTGGAGCTTGGGCCAAGAATAACGAAAACCTTTTTCTCCTTTTTGAATGTTCGTCCTAAAGATCTGGCTTCCCCTTCCCCAGGACAGACACTGGGGGCAAGCAAAAGCAGGATGTGGCATCAGGGAATAAAGGAGGGGAGGGAAAGAAGGAAAAGGGGAGAAAGGGAGGGAGGGAGGGAGGGAGGCAGGGAAGGAGGGAAGGAAAGAAAAAGAAAGAAAGAAAGAAGAAAGAAAGAAAGAAGAGAGAGAGAGAGAGAGAGAGAGAGAGAGAGAGGAAGGAAGGAAGGAAGGAAGGAAGGAAGGAAGGAAGGAAGGAAGGAAGGAAGGAAGGAAGAAAGAAAGAAAGAGGGAAGTGCTTGTGCACCATACATTCTGCACAGGCTGGGTACTTGGGGAACCTGCTCATCCTGTGTGTAGAGAAAAGGCAGAGGTATTAGAAGTCCCTAGAGAATGAAGAAAGAAGAGCATTGACTGTCAGCCCAGCTGAACTTGCACAGAGACTGACAAAGAAGCAGATGGTTCCTGTTCCCAACAGGTACTCCACACTGCTTGCATGGCCCAAGAAGGTTCCTAAATCTAAGCTTTAGCCAACACAATAGGCTAGCTCAACCCAAGTGCCAGCCTCCAGGAAGCTGCAAAGCTGGGCTTTGCGGGAAAAGCTGGGTGAACCTACCACCGGGGGCTACCTCCCCCCGCATGGAGAGAGGAGGAGAGGATCACCAGAAGTATAGCTAAGAATGCTGGTGAAGCCTGGCCACCAGACAGCCTACCCTGCCTACCCTGCCTACCCTGCCTGGGTTCTCCAGGCCCAGGGCATCCCTTAGGGAGTAGGAATGAAGAGCTGGCTTTATTGTTGTTTTTATCTTTGTTTCCTGAGACAGGACCTCATTACCAAGGCTGACTTAGAACTCACTTTGTGGCAGAGGTTGACCTTGAACTCCTGATCCTCCTGCCACACCAAGTGCTAGAATGACAGGTGTGCACCACTACAGCCATCAATTAAATAGTTATAGAACAAACACACAAAGTAGGAAGCAAGTCACATGTCCTAGCACATTTCATCTTAACCACTCTCAGTCTGAAAGATGTTCTGAAAAGCACACAGTAAAGTATAATGATTATTTTAAACTATGCAGTCTACTAGGTAGGTCTTGAAAACCTCAGAAGTTTTCTCCAATCACTCTGGAAGACCCTAGCTTAACTAGACTGGATGACTCAAGTGTGTACCTTCTTGTAGTGTGAATAATCTCAAAACATAGGACATCACTGGAGGGCAGAGTTGTGGTCAGGGGCTGAAAGACACATGGCATCTACAGGCTCCTAGAATGATTTTGGTGTCACCTGCTATAGAGAGCCACAGACTGGATTTGGCAAACGATAGCACTGAGCCCACATGACACTGAAGAGTGTGACCATGATCAGTAGGCACACATCTCAGTGCACCAATGGGAATGACTTCTTTAAAAATCACTCAAAGAGGAGCTGGAGAGATGGCTCAGAGGTTAAGAGCACTGACTGCTCTTCCAGAGATCCTGAGTTCAATTCTCAGGAACCACATGGTGGCTCACAGCCATCTGTAATGGGATCTCTTCTGGTGTGTCTGAAGACAGCGACACTGAACTCACATACATAAAATAAATAAATAATTCTTTAAAAGAAAAACAAACCACTCAAAGAATATCCACCCAAATGACCTGTAATTTAACTGCTCTGAATGAGAAAAACAATGACTCACCTACAAAGAAAGATACCAGAGGCGAGAAACCGGGAAGTGTTCCAAGAAGGAGCGAGAGCAGAAGAGGAGCTTGGATCCAGGCCTCCTGATGCTTGGCCCAGGCTCCTGTTTTTATAGTAGATGACTTCTCAAGCTTACAACATAAAGATCTGCCCTTTAATATGTGTTCCTTAGCTCTCTGTTAGAGTGTATGCCTATCTAGATTATAGCTAGGGTGTAGCCTGGAAGCAGATGGTTGTAACATATACATACTGTGTCTACAGGTCCATGGAGAGATTGCCTGCAGGCCCTGGAGGATGGTCACAGCACCAGCTCCATCTACCTGGTGAAGCCTGAGAATACCAACCGCCTTATGCAGGTGTGGTGTGACCAGAGACATGACCCTGGGGGTTGGACTGTCATCCAGAGACGCCTGGATGGCTCTGTCAACTTCTTCAGGAACTGGGAGACCTATAAGGTGAGACCACTAGGCCTGTATGCACTGCCTGCAAGGTGATTGCACAGGACAAGGACAGGACCATTTCTGCAAAGCCATCCGAGTGGTAAGGCCAGGCCTCTCCTTGTCTGCTGTTTAGGAGAGGATGGAGTAGAGACAGCATCTTACTCCCAGCCAGGCCCTCTATAAAGTGGATCTGCTCTTGAGATCCAGAAGGGGAAGGTCCCAAGGCTCCAGGGCCTGAGAAACTCTCTAAAAGCCATGTGTAGGGAACTCTGACAATGAGTGGGTCCATTCTCTGGACCTCCCAGTTCCCAGGATATTGAATGCTTCTCCTTGTAAGTCAAGTGCAGGGGATTCCCCACACCTCCCACCCTGCTCTGAACCAAGAGTAAGGATGGCATCAACAGCTTAGGCCAATGCACACATGTCCTGTGTCAAGTACTGTAACTATGCCCTGGAAGAAGGTATTGCTATAAAGTCACCTTACAGGTGAGAAGGGAGAGCACCCTGCGCATGGCTTACAGCCACAGTGTGGCAAAGCAGCAATGGCAGCCAAGGGCTCCCATCAGCCCCGATGCCTCCGTGTGGAGTCCTGCTACAGCTTCTCCAGTCTCCTCCATCCTGGCTAGGCCTGGGTAGCCTGTGGACTTCCTGCTTGTCCCTCCTCCACAGCCTAGCCCTGAGCTCCTCCTTGCACTCTTCCATTCTCTCAAGGAGATGGTGCAGCACAGCAAGTGCTCATGGATCCTATGGAGGCTGACAGTACCAGGCTCTGAAAACCACTTCAAAGACTTTGGGGGCCACTGCTCAGCTGGTGCCCCAAAGCACATATCAAATGAGTTTCAAACCTAGAAGGGCCAGGCGGATGCCACATGCCTATCGTAACTCTTAGCTCTGATAGTCTATGCTGGAGCTTCTGTATAGCCCACACACATAACCCACCTCCAGAGAAGGCAGCCAAGGCATGGGGGAGGCACTGGCTGTTGTCCAAGCAATGCTGACTGCATACCTTTTGGGTGCCAGGCTCTCAAGTGACCACATCTTTCTGCCTTTGAGAAGTTACAGAATCCTCAGGCAAGGACAAGAAACAGGCTCACATGATGGCAGGGAAAAGGTGTGCTCATCAGATGTGTGAATGGCACAGACTGACGGTTAGAAAGGTTCAGTAACTCACCCAGACACAGAACTCCATATGCAGGTAGCAGGGATTAGAGCCCGGGCCTGCCTTATGCTCTGACTATTCCTGTGACACAAACTCCTCACTCATGCTCTCCTGGGTCTTCCTCAGCAAGGGTTTGGGAACATCGATGGCGAATACTGGCTGGGCCTGGAGAACATCTACTGGCTGACGAACCAAGGCAACTACAAACTGCTTGTAACCATGGAGGACTGGTCCGGCCGCAAGGTCTTTGCAGAGTATGCTAGCTTCCGACTGGAGCCAGAAAGCGAGTACTACAAGCTGCGGCTGGGGCGTTATCATGGCAATGCAGGCGACTCCTTTACCTGGCACAATGGCAAACAGTTCACCACCCTGGACAGGGACCATGATGTCTACACAGGTAGGAAAAATAGAACCAAACCTAGGTGTTGAACAGGGATGAGAGATCCAGTAACACTAGAGGCCCGGACTCCAGGGCCTGGGGCAAAAAGATGCCATGGTGACAGGCAGCTTCAAAGTCCCTCTCTTCTTCCACTGCCCTCAGACAAGTGACACTTACAAAAATGGGAGCAGAGGTGCACAGATCTCACAGATGAGGGCTGCTCTGGGCCAAGGCACCCATGCTTCAGGCTTCTCAACTCTGTCTGAGAACACATGTTCACAGTCCACTGAGTCTATCATGTGTTCCACACTCAAAGGCTGGCTCCATCACCTCAGCCATGCATCTTTAGCATGCTGCATACTCCTGAATCCACAAGTAAGGACAATGCCTCCTAGGTCAGGGAATCGTACGAGAGCACTTGTCTCAGTGTCTAGTTAGGATGCAGCATACAGTAAGGAATCTGCATGGTGAGTCTCTTACTGGCTACCTGTAATGTGAATGCCGTACTGTAAGAAAGCCACTAAGAGGAAACCAGGTAGTAGAGAAGTCATTTGTCCATATTAGATCCTCAAAGCCAGGTCTTGATTAACCAAGAAACAAAGAAGAATACAGAAAAATCCAAGATGCCCAAGTAGGCTTAGTCCTAAGTATAAACACCCCACAACCATGTCCTCCATTCTAGCTTATGGCTTTGAAGCCTATCACCCAGGAACATTTTGTGAGGCGAAGAGGCCCTGTGGGTTGGCTAGTCAGCAAGGCCCAGGGCTCCAGGGGCCAACACTACCTCTGGACTGAGTCTTTGTCTGTTTCCTAGGCAGGTCTAGCCCATCCTGTCTAGCTACCCACTATGTTCTGGTCTGAAAGTGGACCTTGTCTCTTTGAGGAGTGAGGTCTGGAAGCTGTCTCAGAAACAGCTTGTGCTTCAAGCAATCCCTGATACTTGCATATTAAGTCAGAGAAAACTCATCCCAGGTCCCTAAGGCAGCCACACTGTAATGGACAGTTTGCACAAACTTCAAGGGCCAGGTGGAACAGGATCTGCCCGTCCTCATACCACAGACATCTAGCTGTCTCTTTTGTCACTGAACTAACTCTGCTGTAAGGGTCACAGAAGAGCAGCCATTGCTCTGTAGTATGTGTGTGGAGTGGGAGTAGGGTGGTGTCCTCTGAGCCAAAATTACAAAAACTTTCAGAAGAGGCAGAAGGATGGTCTTCATGTGCCTGATACTGGGCCATGACACTACAGCAGGTACTTGAAAGCTACCATAGGGAGTAAAGAAACTGTCAGATGGGGTTCAATGGTACACAGGGCTGAGGCCAGGGTGTGGATAGGGAGAATGCTGGGAGCTCTCCCTGTCTGCCCAATGTAGTACTGCCACTTGGTCCTAGTGGTGTTAGGACACGGCCTAGCAGAAGCCCCAAGAAAAACTCTGGGAAATATGCGATGGCTAGGGTTAAGGCCCACAGCTTCAGCTGAGAGCTGCCTGTGACCTCCTCACCCCTCCTCCCATGGGAGACAGCTCCTCCTTGAGGAAGGGGTGACTCTTAGGACCAGACCCCAACTATGTCCAAGTGATTGGGCTCTTCGTGTCCTCCCTCTGTGGGATACCATGCCCCGCATGCCTGCTTGCACCTTGCCTGTGCTTCTTATTATTGAACTGCTTGTCCTTGGCAGCAGAATGCAGCATGATGTGATAATGCCAAGGGGTTCATGGAAATATCCCTCTTTTACAAAACAACACAAAAAGTTATCTGGATGGAATTCAGGCTGGGGAGGCCAAGAAGGGCATTTCATCTTGAACACTTCCCTCATCATTCTGAAAGAGTCTTTTCCAGCCCTTTCAGCTCTTAGGAAACTGTCAGAGAGTACTGTGTCTCCCTTTCGTTGGCTCACAGCATGCCACTTCCATTTTCACCCGAGTGGAACCCAGGCCAAGGGCTAAGTATGGCCCTCATTTATTCTCACAGCAGTCCTGTGTGGTGGGCATTATTTTTGTCCCTTTTATTGTCGAGAACACAGAGACTGGGAGAGGCTAAGTCGCCTATCTGTAACCTACACCAGCTCATCATAAAGCTAAGCTGCAGAGGCAGGTCTCCTACTCCACCATGGATAGGGCAAACCCACTTCCTTGTAAACAATCCTGATACCATTCTCTCCTACAGGAAACTGTGCCCACTATCAGAAGGGAGGATGGTGGTATAATGCCTGTGCTCACTCCAACCTCAATGGGGTCTGGTACCGTGGGGGCCATTACCGAAGCCGATACCAGGATGGGGTCTACTGGGCTGAGTTCCGAGGAGGGTCTTACTCACTCAAGAAGGTGGTGATGATGATTCGGCCCAACCCCAACACCTTCCACTAAGCTCTCCCTGCCTGGCCACTAACACCATCGCCAGAAGCCATCCCAGCCGTGCGACCCAACTCAGCCTGGGAGGACAGAGTGCTGGACTCTGCTTTTCAATGTGGCTCTGTCAGATGATGGAAATGAACGGTGTTCTCTGTCCCTCCTGCCTTCTTTTACACCCAACTGCCCCTTGTATTCCAGGACAGGATAGAACTGCAGTCTTCCAATCAATTAAGTCCCTTTAATAAAAAACACAACTGCCAATACTGCCAGATATGACAAACATGCACACGAGCCACCACGTGTATGCTCTTAGACACATATCACACGTGGGATGTCTAGATACACGTATGGATTTCCACATATACTTAACTTTTCCATGCTCAGTTCTTTGGTGCTCACTCCAGCACCACAGCTTTGCGCTTAAGACAAAGTATGCCTCATTGTCTAAGGACAGAACAGGCCTCGTAGCCCTGACTTCAAAAACTAGTACTTGGTACTGCCTGGATTTTTTTCCAGAATGTCTGCAAGCTCATCTCTCACATAGGGGTTCCTGGCCTTCTCTCTATTGAACCCCCTTGGGCATGTGATCAACCACTTCCCCTTTCACTGTTGTACTCTCCCCTCTCAGGATGGCTCAGCATCGCTCCATCCAGTTACCCCTCAGCCTGCACCTCCTGTGCCTTAGTCTCTGGACGCTCACTGGAAGCCAAGGGTCCTCTTCTCCCTTCTCTCCTGGCCTCTCCTTTTCTGCCACACAGACCTTTATTTCTGGCACAATTCATTGGCCTCTGGGCAGGAAACAGTCTCGGCTCAGGTTCTGGCTGGGAAAGGGAAAGAAGGCCAGGCCAAAAACCACAGTGGCAGCCGTATAGACCTGTATTCAGTTTTGCACCTTCCATTCATACTTTAGCCTCCACAGAATTTTAACCTCTACACAAACAGTACCCTGCTTTGCCAGAGATACTCCATTGGAGAGAAGTCACTGCCAATAGGTTGGGACCCCCAGACAGCTGCAGATCTGAGGTCCTGTGCTCATAAGGAACAATCTTTACCCTGTCACTAAGCTACATCTCCCCAGAAGATGAGGCCACAGAAGGAAAAACTGACTACTTTCCATGAGTAGCAACGCTCTCAGGAGTTCCTGATACACTGCAGCAGGGTGGCTTCCTGAGGCCTGCTTAGAGTTACAAGGGGACCGCCATGCCAGGGGCAACAGATAAGTCAAGAAGGTGAGACCCTTCCAGTGAGTGCATGTGCCGGGTGTGAGGTGCGGGGCATTTGGTACTGTCCACATCTGGGTGCACTGCCCTATTACCTCAGCATTTCTCCCAGTGTACCATGTAGCATGTTCTGTGTATATATAAAAGGGAGGTTTTGTTTTGATTTTGTTTTTTAAAATATATTGCCAGACTATCCTTGTAATGACACAAATCTGCAATAAAAGCCATCAGTGTTGCTCGGATACACCTGCACTGTGTGTTGCTCTTCTAGAGTGCCTTCCTGGGGCTTCTGTTCGTAAAAGCAAGAGATGCAGTAGGTAGCACACATAAGGCCATCGAGACCACACCCTCCTACCTGCCCCATCAGGTCCCCACGCCATGGCACCTCTGGCCAGTATGGCTCTCTGCAGGAAAGCTTCGATTTCTGGCTAAGTCTCAAATGGCCAAGCAGATCCTTATAGGCCAAGCAGTTATTAACACCAGGGGCTTCTCAGAGTTGTTCCTGTATACCCAACTATGGCTCAGGCCTTCCCTTACCCAGCCTTTCCCTGGCCAAAGCTACTCTATCATCTAGGCCAAAACTTCTTAAAGACTAGTGCAGGCAACAGGCTCCCACACTGCCTGCCAGAACTGTCTCCTTGTAAAACAGACTAGGGAGGGAAACTCTAGGCATGATGGGAAGCTCTAAAACCATAAAGGAAGAAATCAAGGGCAAAAATGACCAAGACTGATATCAAACAAGAGAAGCCTCCGAGCTATACACTACTATGTATATTAACTCCAGATACAGAATTAACATTCATACCATAGCCAAATTCAGATTTAGAATGTATAAGCACTATGGCAGAAAACTTGGTAACATTTATGACTGACTTAGATATCACAAGTGGTTGATAGATAAGTAAAACACGACACCAGTAAGAACAAGGGCAGTACTCTAAATAAAGAATAAGACAACACATGCTGCCTCTTGGGTTTGCAAAGATGGAAAGAAATTCACGTTGATAAGACATGGAAAAGTATCTTCCTCTGGTTTATGGACAGAACTAAAAAGTGACTCAAGTACAATGGCTTACATGGCAATCCTTACCCGCCGTGGGAATGTTCCTCCAAGTTAGATTGGGGTAGTGGTCAAGTGTTTCCTGAAACCAGAGTCTTGAAGTAGACTTGCTGCTTTCTTATACAGTGGAGAGGGAGGTCAGCATTCCTACCTTACAAAAGAACAAGAAATGATCCTACAGAAACCACTCAGAAGGTACGAGGTGACAGGCACTCAACACAAATTCCTAACTTGTTCCCATCTCCTGTAGTTGTTGGGGTGACTATGGAAGCTGGACACTGCCTGAGGACAATGTCCCAACTTTGGTGCAGATGCCAGCCACACCTCCCACATATATGGAGGTGGGGTGAGGAAACAGGGCTGAGGAAAACAAGGCTCATTCTTCCAGATCCCTGGTCCTGGGGCCAAATCCCCAAAAAGAGTTTTGATCTGGAAAGCCAGGCTGAGCAGTGTGAAGCAGCCTCTCCCCAACCTCACCCCCAAAGCATCTGGAATTCAAATGAAACTGACACCAACTGTTTTTCCCAAACCTTACCCCAGCACTCACATCCCAGTTTGTATGTGTGCACATGTATGCACACATGATGTTGTGTGGTGTATGTATGCATGTATATTAAGTGTAAAGAGGTCAGGAAAGGGTGTTAAGTGCCTTCCTCTATCTGAAGCTCCCTGTTTTGTTTAACTAGCCATGAGCTTCTGGGATCTTCCTGTCTCCAACCCCCAGCACTGGGTTATAGGACTTATAGCCACACTTAGCTTTTATGAGGGTACTAGGGATTTGAACTCAGGTCCTCCTGCTTTCACAGCAACTCCTCTTACCCACTGAGTCACCTCCCTAGTATCCAAGCCAAGTCTTACTCAAATCTTATGGTAGGTTTGCAGAGATAGATGAACAGCCTGTTCTCCTAACGGGGAGGGGAGGTCAACTCAGTAGCAGGAGGTTGGAGCCTGGAGAAGGGGCTGTGCTCAAGATCCTGAATGTAAGTTCACATACACAGCCAGGCAGCCTCCTGGCTCTGCCTGCCAGAGAGTAATATTCTGGCCTTCTTCACCAGGAACGTTGCAGTCCCACAATCACACAAGTTCCAACAGCACTGAGTTCTCTCTCCCTGGTGGGCTCACCTGTCTGTAGATATGGATAAAAAGCAAGAGAATCTACTTTCCTCCTTCCTGTCCCTCAGTGTCAATCTCAGCCACTCTCTGGAATAGCAATGCTGAGTGGTACCAAGAAGCCCTTCCCCCATATGCTGCTGCTTTGAGCAATACTGAAAACAGCCTTCAGGCTTCTGGATGCAATGGTGGTGTGAGTGCACATGTCCTCAGTGTTTGGGTCCCCACCCCCATCTTCCATCTCTGTCCTTTCCCAGGCTTGCTAACATAAGGGATCTGAGAGGAGGCAAAGGGCACTGTTATATGTGCAAAAGGTGCCCAACTGTGGTGGTTTCACAGGAGAGTCCATAGACTACAGAGAATGTGATCCTACTGAGGATCACCCACTCCAGAGCAAGAGAGTACTCTGCAAGACAGTGCCTGGAAACAGCTTCTGCAGCTTTAGCCAATGCCCTCCTAGGACGCGTGCATCCAGTGACAGGAAAAGACCCTAGAGGAGCCAATGTCCTCTAGCACTTCAGGGAGGGTAGGTGGCCCCTCACCCTAAGCCAAGCAACAGGAAATAACAGGATGAATGGGCTCACCATTCTCAGAGTAGATCCCAGGTCTAAGGACCTAGGCACCGAAGCAAGGAGGGGAGTCCAGGCCCAGAGTGTAGCCTGGTGGGCAGGGGCAAGGCAGAAACCTTGGGCATAGTGGGGAAGTAGCGTTTCTCCTTCAAGGACAGGAGCTGAAGTAAACAGAAGGAAAGCCAAATACCACCGAGAGGGGAGAGGATGAGCAAGCTGAGTTTTTGAACCCAGCACAAACACTGGATGAAACCCAGGTCACTGCAGAAGACACCTCTGCACCCCCATCCCAAGCCCAGAGCACACTAGGCTGGTGGGAGAGGCAGTGGAACCAATAAAAACCCAGCAAAGAAGACCACCTCGTATCCTGCCAGGCTCCAGGTGTCTGGACCAGATCTCTACACAGAACTACCTGGAATAGGGTACAGTTAGAAGGGACTGGGTTTTGTCACTGAAGAGACTAAAGGGCCTGTGTAGTCTCAGCTTCATCTGGGGACAGGGTTGAGTGAGAAAAACAAAAAAATAAAATATCCACAGAGAAGGCTTGAAAGGTACACAGAGGAAAAATGAGGTTGGTTTCTTCTTACACCTGGCTGAGTCCAGCTCACTTAATAAGTGGGTCACATGAGGACATGAGGTATCTCAAAAGGGTCCGGAACCAGAAACTGCTTGGAACGGCTTCAACAAGGAACAGCCATCTCTGCTCCAATTCTCTCCCCTCCTCTGGGTTTTTCTCTGGGTTTCTCACTGGGGATTCATCTACAGTCCATCCTCACTACCTGCTGGAACCATAGGGCCCGGCAACATTCCTGAGCACAGGGCTTCTGGCTGAGTGTCAGCATCTCCATTCCAACGCAACTCCTGGACAAAGGAACCAACTGGCTAGCCCGATCCACAGCAAGCCTACCTCAGAGCACAGCTGGGTGGAATGAATACTGATGTTAGGGGATGAGAGGCAAGAGGCATGCTCAGGTTCTCAGGAGAGGAGGAAGAATCACAGGCAGAGTGTACATCAATAAAAATGTTTAGACACACTCCAGCTGCTACCCACTCCCTCCAGGCTACCAGCTCGATGAGCACCATGCTGCTGTTCATCAGATGGCGTCCGAGTCTTCAGGCCCTCCTCTGCTAACTCTTACCTCTCCTGAAATGAATACCCACCCTTCCAGGCCTGGTTGAGTCACTGAACACGACCTCTAGTAGTGTCCTTAGGGCCACAGCCTGTTCTTTATGGGTCTCTCTGGATACAAGAAACAATGTCCCCACTGCTGGGGTCTTCCTAGCCATATTTTGTTCTGGCTAAGGCTCATGCCATCTCCCATCTATTGCACACTTTCTATGTGTATGTCTCTCAATGTTTCCAACTAGAGGAAGTGGGCTATGTAAGTACCCTTTCTTCAACACAGAAATCTGAGGCTCACAGATGAAAGTGATATGTAGCCCAAGACACTCAGAATTTGAGTACACAAATCAGTCTGATTCCTGACTCAGCCCTACAGGCAGGGAGGAAGGAGAGCCATGTGGCTCCTACTGTCTCATCTCCAGTGTGCACGAGAACAGGAGTGGCAGCTGGCCAGGTATTGGGAAGCCAGGGCACAGACATCTGCGCAGTTTACCTTGGCATAATGGGCACAGAGTAACAGGGGACAGTGACGGAAGAAATTTTACTGTTCCTTGGGCACTCTGCCAGGGTGAAAGCCACTGGGCCCTGCCTTTCTCTTTTCTTCCATCAGAATCAGGAGCCAACTGTCCTACACCCTACAGACTCAGCAGTCCTGACCTTTGGCACTATTTACAGCTGGCCTCCATCAGCTAGTAACTGGATACTGGTTAAGCTAGTTGATCTGGCCACCACCACCAATGGGTCTGCTAACCAGTCTCTCAGATCCCAGAACCAAGCTAGAACCAACCCTTACCTAGGATGCTGCTTCTTATGGACACATACCTTGCTATAGAGCCAGTCAAGTCCCCTGTCTTCTGCAGCTGGAATATCCTGACATAATTTAGGCCAGATATGGAGCATTGTTCTAATCTGCACTGTCTCCAAAGCACTTCCATTGGGATCCTTCCCCCCATATCCCAGCTGGCTGAACTCCATGATAGTTCTGATGAAACTCGATTCACAAGCTGATTAGGATATGCTCCCTTCCCTCTGCTTCAGTGTGTGCTGAAGCTAAGGGACATCCCATGATAGGAGAGGGTACCTTGGTCACATCTGCCTGGAGACTTTGCAAAGCTGGCAGAGGCCAGAGCCTGGAAAGTGGCTCAGGTGGAGGAAGCTGTGTGATGACAGAGGCCTGCAATCTCATCTCAGTGACAGAAGGGTGACATCTCAGTGTCACCCTTTTAAAATCTGTAATGCTGAGCAGGCTCCAGGCAAACATTTAGGCCAGCCTACTCTCCATGGGCAGTGCATACAGGGAGAGGGGGCTGGGATAGACAGCCAGAAAGCAAACATGCGGTTAGTAACACCTGTTGGAGAATTCAGAAACACCTACACTCTAGGCTGGAGACTAAACATCTTCTGAGAATACCGCCGTGCATAGGAGACTGAGAGAGAAGGCTCTGAGAAGGACAGCGTATAAAGAGTGAGAAAGAAGGCTGTGGGCTGCAGACTATGGAGCCTTCTCAGAGGGTGTCTGGACAGCAGCTACCATGAAGCCTGTCTCCATCCTAGAGTTTCCCGTGCTTATGAATACTCCACTGGGCAAAGAAGGGCACAGATGACCAGGTGCCCCATTGTGTTACCTGTAAACAGGGAAGCAGAAACATCACAGCTTCTCAAATGAACTATCACCCAAGTATCTGAACAAGAATGATAGTGTGCACATCTGCAGCCATTAAAAACGATCCATGACACTGGGTGGGGAGAACATGTAAGGACAAACAAGATGCAAGAGAAGCTCCCATCTGGTTAAAAATTAGCTCAGGATTGGTTTAGCTACACTGGTAGCTGTGGGCCGTGTGGACGGGCGCACACTCCAGCTTCCAACAATGGTGCCTTTGGGAGGAGCAGAGCAGCTTTCAGAGTTTACTTTATAGACTTCTTTGTAATGTGGATGATCTTCACAGCAAGCAGTAATTTTTAACAACTTTTAAGAGTGGGTACCTGCCAAGCAGTGGTGGCGCACGCCTTTAATCCCAGCACTTGGGAGGCAGAGGCAGGCGGATTTCTGAGTTCGAGGCCAGCCTGGTCTACAGAGTGGGTTCCAGGACAGCCAAAACTACACAGAGAAACTCTGTTTCGACCCCCCCCCCCAACAAAAAAGAGTGGGTACCCAGTGCCATCCCAGGGCACAGCCTTTCTGGGTGGTCACATAGGAAGGAATGGAGTCTCCCTCATATGCCCAGAGCCCAGGGCACACTTGTCTGCAGACACAACTCTCCTCAAAGGCAAGCTTCTAGGCCTTTCCAGACCCTAGTGATCATCCCCGACACCTTCCTTCGTATAGAGCTGCAAGTGGCAACCACTGTAGAACACCCTCCTGAACGTCAGCTTTGGGGAAGACTGAGCTTTGTCACTGCATAGTCTCCCACAAGCACACAGCGACAGTTCGTTCTTCATTCCCATAAAGATGGAGCAACAAAGAACACCATCAGAGTGAGGTGTACAGACCAGCTACTTAATCTTCTCAATGTTGCCTCAAAACACCCCAAAACTATCCTGTCATCTTATAGTTTCTATGCAGTGGGAATGTACACACGTCTGAGGCAGATGCCTCTGCCTTCGGATGTAAGACATCAGTCAAGCTGCAGGCTGGGGCTGAAGACTCATGTGAAGGCTCAACTCTTGGGCAGAATCTGCTTCTCTGCCTCGGGGTTTCTCCATAGGCCTGCAGAGCACAGGCTGGAGTCCTGTAGGATGGGTAACCCCTGAGTAAGAAGGAATGGGCTTAGTCTTTTCTCTAATCTCTAAGGGTCACTCCATCATTGACCTTATTCATACCCTACAGCTGCAAAATACGCTAAGAAGAGTGCCTCAGAGCAAGGGGTTGGGGCTGGGTGATCTCAGCACCTGTCGAATGAGTTATGTGACTACTATTAATGTTACTTTCTCACTAGAGAGCCAAAGGCTAATGAAGTCAGAGGAATAGGTTCACCATGATGCTGGGTGACATGAAGCACCTGTCACATGAATTCCGTGACTACTATTAAAGTTACTTTCCCACTAGAGAGCCAAAGGCTAAAGGAAGTCAGGGGGATGGGTTCCCCAGTGAGAACCCAAGTCCCTGCTATGAGAATGCTCTCTAGTGCACAGCAGCATGCTTAAGCCCTTACCTCATTTTGTAGGCCTAGACAAAACCTGACCCAGAGGAAAGCTGATGGTAGTTCTATCTCCCGTCCCTGGGAGTCAACATGCCCTGAGGGTTCCTCTCCTGGCCACTGTTTTCCTCCCTCTGTTTATCTCCATGGAAACAGAGGTGGTGAACTAAGGATCTTTAGGCTAAGCAGAACCCTAGCCCCAGCATGAGCTCAGTTAAACTTGGTATTCATCTGGCCTATGGTTGTGTAAACAAGTGGTCAAATTGTGGGGTAGTCTCATTTACAAATTGGGGTATTTGATAATACCTGTTGCAATGTCTCGGAGAAATTTAATTTTTAAGGTAACAAATCTAGAGGCTGTACAACTAAAAGTAATTTTCTCCCTTCTGGAAGGGAGTGATTTAAAGCAATATGCAGCTTACCATAAAATCATGGAAAAGTATCTTTGAAATCACTTGTCTGGTTGAGCCAGGGCTGAGAGGAAGTACCTTCCTGCTTGCTGGATCCCAGGCAGGCTTGCATGGCTGCCTTGAGGAAGAAGAAACATGTCTAAACAGTCTCTCAGCTAGAGAAGGACCACAGTCAGCCCCCAACAGGACTGTGGGCACAGTGGCAGAGACAAGAGCGCAAGGCACACCCATCTACCATCCTGGGATCCAGCTTAGACTTTTCTCTGTGGCACTGAATCCCCTTTCCACTCTTAAGCCCCAGACAAGCAAGAAGATTCCCAGCTAGAAAGCCGGGCTGGGAAAGTAGGAGGCAATTAGACAGAAGAATGGGAGGAGTCAGAGAACTGGGACCAGGATTGCAAGGAGAACAGCAACTGTTGGCCAGGAGCTATGGAACAAGTGAGTGTTTCTGGGGGATCCTCCGAACACATAGGGTGGGAACTAAAAAAAGGCATGGCTCCTTCGTGTGGGTGGGTTCTTCTCTTCTGTACATTAAAGGAAGAGATTTCCAGTGCTGGTCAATTTGGGGTCATCTTCATTACTCCACAGTATGGATGTGGTGCTGTTGGATTTAGTCTGGGGCAAGGTGGCCCCCACTGGGGTAACAGCTATTCAGATGAAAGTCTCTAAGGACAGTGTGCCTCAGCCCTGCTGGCACTGGCTGCATCCCCTGCATATACAAATTCCGCTCAGTCCCACGCTCACTCTTTCAACTCCATGATAAGAGGAACCACAGTCAAAAGCACACTTGAATTCTCAAAGCCCAAGACCAGGCTGTGAGTGGGTCTCCATCGGGGGCAAGGGCTACGTGCATTTGGTCGTGGGTCTTTCTAAGGCTTTGCTCTGGGATGAGTCATCTCTGAAGGCCTTTCCCTCCCCCTGGTACTCTGAACTGCAGTGACTCATCAGACACTCACACAAGACCCCTGGCAGGTCTTCTCTCTTCCATCCAGAATCCCTGGAACCCACTCAGTGTGTTACAGTCACAAAGATGTATGGAAAATGCAAACCCAGCAGTGGCTTTGCTTAAAGCTTTCATGTCCCCACTGGCTCTAGCCAGCCAGGTGACAGCCTGGGCTTCCCACTCTTAAGTGTCTAGCCCCTCAGAGATCTGTTGCCTTTGTCCCATCCAGGTGCATCCTCTGACACACTCCCTCTCCATCATTCTTGACACTCTAGCCAGTTTTTTCTGCCAACCATGTTTTCTCAACTCACTGGAACCCAGACAAGGTGTGCCCTCAGCTTCTCCCTTCCCAGTGTTCAGCTTACTCCTCATTCCTTGCACACAACCAGTGCTCAGGGCCAGTCTGTGAGATGTGACTGACCCCACACAGTATCCACTGAGGTATTCATTTGCTGTTCTAGGCGATCCTGAGCATCCAAGTGCACAGGTTGGTTGGTTGGTTGTGGTTGTTGGTGGCTGGCTGGCTGGATGGCTGGTTTTTTAAGGTTCTTTATTTTCTGGCAGTTTGACCCAGCTGCTGGCAAAGAAACTCACCTTTGTTCTAAACTTCAAATTAAGAATAAATGCTTTAATTTCCAAATGGGTTTTTTTGGTCTGACTTTCACACACTCAAGGTCTGGGTAAGTTTCTCAGGAACTTGTTTGTATCCTCCTGCTATTTAGGGCTGTCAGGAGGCCTGGTTCTTTGCTCCTTGAGACGTTACAATTTTCCACACTGCTGTGGTACTTTGAGATTGGCACAAAAGCATTTTGAATCCATCACATTCCTAATTTTATTTAGCTATTTCCTGTAAGAAATAGTGAGTAATGAAAAACCAAATACCTCTAGATCAAAACAGTAGCTCAGAAGTGAGAAGTGAAGCCCATCTTCCCTCCCGTTTCCATCAGAGGCGGGTGCTCAGGGGAGGCGCTGTCACACCGACTCAGGGACAAATGAACAGTCTAGTTCCCTGTACTATTTCACATTCTGGAAAGAACTAATGTGAAGTCTGGTTTTGCTTTTAATATGTTTTTTTCTCTCAATGTCTTATTTTAATTTATTTTATGTGTACAGGTGTTTTGCCTGCCTTTGCACTATGTGTGTGTGTGTGTGTGTGTGTGGTGTGTGTGTGTGTGTGTGTATGAAACCTCAGAAGCCAGAAGAGGAAGCTGGGTCCCTGGAACTGGAGTTATAGATATTTGTGAGCTACCATATAGGTGCTGGGAGTCAAACCTTTATTCTCTGCAAGAGCTATCAATCCAGTCCTGCAGTGTTTTTTAGATCATGCTTTACAGGATCCTCGGGATACTAAAGTGCGGCCAGCTGTCTCTGAAGTCTGGAGGAGTGAAGGAGCAGGGTTGGGCTAGGGACAGCTGTGAGGACCTGTAAAGCCATCTTGGTACATGCACACTCCCAGGGACAGGTTAGCAGAAGCCTACCCTTGTGGATAGAGGTGGACCCCTGCTGTAGCAGAGAGCAGACATTATCAGTGGGACCTGGAGCATCAGGGACTGGCCAGGCCTTTCTCCTCCCACCCTGGAAGACATCTGTAATGAGTTTTCCGGGGGGGCGGGGACATTTTGTTCCTGTATCCTCCTTTCCAGGAATTACATAACTGCTCCCATTTAGATAAACACATCCACCCCAGAAAGGTTGTGTTTTCAAAAGTATCCAAGGGGCAGGACTTGAGCACAGCAGTCAGACAGCAGATGGAGACCCAGCCCCATCAGGGCAGATAGAGGATCTTCCTTCATGTTCTCTTATGCACAGGTGACGATGTGCCTGTCATCCTGAGAATGGGAAGCATGGCACAGGCACACCCTACTCCTCCCCTGTGACTCTTCTGAGCTAGGGTTGCTCTGCTTCAAGACAAGAAGTATAATTTAACTGTGTCAGGGGGAATGGAGCCACCTGAAGGCTGAAGGGTCAGGAACATGGCCACTTGAAGGGCTCACACAGAGCCAAAGCAGGCAATCAGAGGACTCGGGGATCTTCTGTGAAGTACCTGCTAGAGAAAAGCGATTCAGGGCAAGGAGGGCTATTTCTGTCCAGATATGCTAAGTGACAAAGGTCCCAGAGGCCAGAGCAGACTACCTGATGACCTAGGAAACCCCAAGACTTATCACAGGAACAGCCACAATCCACAGAGACTCAACAGGTAACTTGTTAAGGGACAGGTAGGAAAATGATTACCTGAACTGCAGAGCTGGGGAAGGGCAGTGTCACCTTTTAGAGCTGTGGCCTGTCCATGTGCACCACCCTTGGCTCTGCCACTTCCCACTTACATGACCACTGGCAACCTCAGTGTCTTACTATTGAGATCATATAAAGAGACAATGC
Organism: Mastomys natalensis; assembly: GCA_021653895.1. Taxonomy (NCBI): domain Eukaryota; kingdom Metazoa; phylum Chordata; class Mammalia; order Rodentia; family Muridae; genus Mastomys; species Mastomys natalensis. Next base: position 297,911 of record JAJTUV010000842.1, on the reverse strand, counting down.
AGCTAAAGGGCTCAGTAAAGGGCTAGGCATGGAAGGTAAGAGACACAACAGCTCTCACAGTCATTCCTAGAGAAAAATGACCCTTGGGGATAGAGGTAGGAAGATGGAGGTAGGCAGTAGGTTCATGACCAGCCTTGGCCACATAATGACTTGAAGACCAGCCTAAAATATATGAAACCATGTCTCAGAAAAAATAGAGAACTGGGGGAAAAACATACCATTCTTGATGACATTAGAGCACCTGCTCTGCCTGAACACACTGCACCCATCGTCCCTCCCCTCCCTGGCACTTTTGTACCAATCCCTGTCCTAGATGACAATCTTGTCATCTACAGGAGCTGTGCACATGAGCATGCACTCTCTCTTGGGACAGCCACCAAACACACACACATGGCAGCTTACAGCAAGGCAGAAGAAGAGAATGTGAAAGGAGATGATTACACTGAGGGATAGGAAGAGAAAGGAAAAGGGAGAGAATAAAAGCAGGCCTCTCACACTGGGTAAAGCCAAGGAAGCAACTGAAAATACTAAATTCAAACCATGGTCAAAGAGTTATGGTTATACATCCATATATACAATATATAAGTGTGTATTTATATATATATCCTTATATATATCTATGTATCCTTACACCATCAAATTAGAGTGTCACTGATTATAGATAGGTATATCTATATATCACCAAGAATATTACTGCCAATTGAAAACATTACAATTGCTTTATCATCAATTTCAGAGGAATTAAAATGTAGAAAAAAACCCACAATGTATATTAATAAAATGTAGTAAATTCAAAAGCAGAAAGATAATATGACCAATTCTGAAAATCCAAAATGTAAACTTTAATTATTTGGGAAGATCAACAGACAAACTCTAACAGGGCATATGAAGAGAGGAGAAAAGAGAGAGGGAGGGAGAGGGAGGGAGGGAGGGAGGGAGGGAGGGAGGGAGGGAGAGGGAGGAGGGGAGGAGGAGGAGAGGAGGAAGGGAGAGGAGGGGGAGGAGAGAGGAGAGGAGGCGAAGGCAGGGGAACAGAGAAGTGGGGAGGGGCAGCAATATAAACTAATAAGGACAAATATACTGTGATCCCAGCATCAGGAAGGCAGAGTCAGGCAGATCTCTGTGAGTTTGAGGCCAGCCTGATCTACACAGTTAGTTTCTGGGCAGCCAGAGCTACACAGTGACTGATACACACACACACACACACACACACACAACACACACACACGACTCCCTCCTCTGGTGTGTGTGAAAATAGAGTTCTTATATACATAAAATAAATAAATTAAAAAAAATCATAAAATAGACAGTTTCCTATTTAAGAATAAAAAAAAAAAAATCCATGCAAAGAATGCAGATGATGCTTCAGAAGCTGCTGAAGTCTTGTAAACTGTACTAACCTGCAGCATCAGGGGTCTCTTCTAGAAAAGCCTTTCCTTCCCTGGTTATTAAAACTGTTTCGGATCAGAACAAGATTGGTTTTCTCCTGAAGACCAAACTACATACAGCATTTTCAAGTATCAAAACTGGCAATATGAAAAGGAAAGAAAAATAGATTTGAAATGAAAATGTCTGCCAGGTAGTGTTGGCGCACGCATTTATTCCAGCACTCGGGAGGCAGAGGCATCTCTGAGTTTGATCTGAGTGGATCTCTGAGGACAACCTGGTCTACAGTGTGAGTTCCAGGATAGCCAGGGCTACATAGAGAAACCCTGTCTTAGAAAAGAAGAAAGGAAGCAGCAGCAGCAGCACCCAAAGCAGCAGCAGTGGCAGCAGCAGCAGCAATAGCACGACCTTGTCTTGCTTCAAAACAACAATCTTTAAGGTGTACTCTGAACACATATGCTGAACTAGTTACCCGGGCTTCCAGGAAGCCATGACAAAGCAATAGTTATACGCACTCAGGCAAGTTTTTACAGCACAAGGGCGTTCGTTCACCACAGAGAACAGTGTGAACAGCAGCAGAGGAGAGCAGGACTGAGCCTGACAAATCCAACTGACGGCACAGAGCCACGGCACAGACACAGACAGCAGGAGGTGTCTTATGTGAGTAAACACATCTTTACACATGCCAAGAGGAGTGAGATACAAAGCAAAATATCTTTTAGTGGATAACTAAAGAAACTTTCTACCTCTCCCAATTCCTATGATAAACACAGTATTTTATAACTGGAAATTTTAGCAATTGTTACTAGAATTTCTTTTGCTGAATTTTATGAGACATACAAATAATGACCAGAAAACTAGAACAGAAGGCTTATGCCTAGGTTCCCCAGTTTGGAAGGATCTGAATGAACCTGCAAGATGTCATGACCTGCTGACCTCATGACCCGTCTGGGCTACAGCCTGGAAGCCTGGGGCTCTCACAGTGTGGGAGGCAAGGCCGTCGGAGTCCAGGTACATAAGACAGAGTCACCTTGTTCCCACCTCACTAGTGTTCCTATCCTGGGAAGCATCAATAGCCTGCTCCAACCAAGGAGCCAACCAAATCACCTCTTTATCCATGATCCCTGCCGCTTCCTGGAAACATCTCAACTAGAAACTGTAAAAACATCTTATTTGGCACTGAGCATGTTATGTTGCCTGGAAAGTTAATAATATAATAAGCCAACTGAGACTCATACCTAGATAGGGAATGCTGGGCACCATCTTCAGACTTCGGATGTAGTCCCGAGTCGCTTGTAGTTGTCTTCTTTGGACATCAGGTAGTCCAGTTTCTCAAAAGTGGTCTTGTCTTTGCGATTCAAAAGCTGAAATAAAAGAAATTATCTGAGAGGGGGGAAAAATCAGAAAAACTGATAGGACAGGGCTGTGACAAATGGCAAAAGGAAACACCTGAATGTGTGTCTACAATATATCAAACCCTGGACGGAAGTGAAGATGCTAAAAGGCATGTGTCTCCCAGGAGTCAGCCTTGGAGCTGTCCACTGGCCACAGGATGCTCACCGACCCTTTACTACATATCCCACACTGATCTCTGTGGGGCAAGCACTGTACAACAGCACAGGGCTCACAGAGTGTCCCCAGGAGCCATTCCAAAGCTCTAGCCTGTCTCTTCCCACAAACGCCTCATGCTCAAAGATGCCATCAACTGCCACATGAATCAAGTGGCTGTGCCATGAGGACATGGTAAGTGTTGCAACTCGGGGCTCTCCTCCAGACTCCCCACATCCTGTGTCATATTTCTCTGGGCATGAGGTTTCACATAAAGACCTTCTTTTCTTTAAGCAGCCATCTGCAGAGCCACTGGTTAAGAGACTCAATGTGAGCAAGCATATCAGGAATGAGACACAAGCTCTGTGATGACAGAGTGCTTGGCATGTGAAGCTGCTGACCTGGGAGAGAAAGGATGGCTCAGTGTATGCACTGAACCCTCCAGAAGGGGTAGAGCCATGGACTCCTGGAGTCTAAACCTGATGCTGAGGGCTTACAGTACAGCTATTTGTCACATGCCAAGTCAAAGAGATGCATCTTCAAAAGCAATTGGCTGTGAGGAAAGGAGTTTAGAAGCCAAGCTTGAAAAGAGGGGCTGGGGTAGGGCTACCAGAACGTGTGGTTTGGGCATAACATGAAACCAAGTGGGAAGTTCTCCCAATTCCAGCTCCTAGAAATTGATGGACAATGGTTAATGGCTAAGGGCAGGAGTGTAAATGAAGAAGACTTTAGACCTGGTATGTCCTTGCCAAACTTAGTCTTAAGATTCCAATGGTCTATGTAAGGACATCAACCAATAGAACTGCCATGTCCATCAGACTGAAGCAGGCCACTGTCCAGCAGCCCATGCAGCAGAGAAAAGTGGAACAGGGGCTGTCAGCACCAGGAAAGCAAAGACAGCAGTGCAGCTCCTGGGACCTCAGCCTGCAGGACCCAACCTTGGGTGCAGGTGCCTGCTGCCTGAGAGAGCCCCAGCCTGCTTTGGTAAGGCTCTGTCAGATCCCTCCATCCTCAGTCTCTGGAGCCAACAATGATTTAGCCATGGGAGAGCCCACTGAGTTGGGCAGTGACAGCCCAGGTACAGCACAGGGGAGGCAGATATATTTTAGAGGGAAGCCTCCAGGGCTGAAGCAGCAAGAGACTAAGGAACAAGCTTTTACTTTTCCACGAAGACGTTTCAGACACACAAGGACAGGGACACTATACAGATGCTAGGAGCAACTTTGCTTAACTGGCTTGTTTCAAGCTATTCATCACAGTAACAAGTGGGCAGGAAATCATGCCGTCCTCTACTGGCTGTGTGGAAGCACCTGTAGTATACAACTCAGCTGACCTCTGTGAACTCAAAGGCAAAAAGAAGCTGGGACTGTTGCCTGTACTTCAGGTTCACCATCACTAGAACTGGGTGGCTTGTCCATATATCTCTGGGACCCATGGTTCAGCAGAGAGCTGGACAGACACATGGTCTAGCAGCACAGCAGGTGAGTGAGTAGAAGATGAGAGAGCAGTGAGTAGTCACCTATCAAACAGAGACTTCCCATCAAGAAGAGCTACACAGGGCCTGGAGAGACGCTCAGTGGATAAGAGCACTTGCAGAGGACCCAGGTTTGATTGCCAGCACCCACATGGCAGCTCACAACCATCTGTAAGTAACTCCAGCCACAGGGGACTCCAATGCCCTCTTCTGGGCTCTCAGAACACAAAACATGCAAGTGGTGTACAGACATATATGCAGATAAAACACCCATACACATAAATTAAATAATACCTTTAATGCTGAAAAAAAGGCATATATAGAGACATCATTTGATTTTGTTTTGTTTTGTTTATTTCAAGACAGGGTTTCTCTATGCATCCAGAACCCTAGAACTCGCTCTTTAGACCAGGCTGGCCTCAAATTCACAGAGATCCACCTTCCTCTGTCTCCTGAATGCTGGGTTTAAAGGTGTGCACCATTGTTACTTGTAACTTTACGCTACCGCTTTTACTATGGGAGGTAACTGCAATACCAGCCCCCTCCCAGCTTCCTTTGAATCTGTGGATAAAAGACACACACACAGTTTGTTCTTTCTCAACGTGCTTTAGAACACAATTGCTGGGTGTTAGTATCTCTCGCCTGGAAAAGCATGCCCTTAATATTTTTATCTCCACTTCTCCCATTGGCCCCAAACTTCAGTGGCTAGTCCCACCTAGCCCCTGCCACACATCCATAACCACCTGACTGTAGCAGTGGCCACAGGCCCCAGCTCCTCCTGAGACCTCACATGACTGCTGGCTTCTTCTCCCTCCAAACCATGACAAAAAACTCCTCCTTTCCTTCCTTGAATCTGCGTTTTCCTCCTGGGACCCACAAGTCCCACCTGTACCCTCTGCCCAGCAATTAGCCCTCAGCTTTCTTTACTGACAGATCAAGAACCAATTGGGGAACAGGGCCTTAGCATCAGACCCGCTCTCTTTCACAGCACCACACCTGGCTTTTTTTTTTTTTTTTTAACTGAACTAAACTAAACATCACTGACTTCTTTGAATTATCTACATTCATCCAGTTGTCACACAAAATCCTGCTCAAACTAAGGCTGAGCCATTTGGACACCCACACAGCTAGCTCTCCGGTCCCAGCTGGGTCACTGCCTATGTTCTCCACCACATTCAGTTCACCTATCAGGAGTTCGACCCCTGTATGAGCAGCACCTCAAATTGCTGGTGCTTAGACTATAGGTCTGTCGCCTCTGTCCTCCCTGGACACACACACCTCTGGGTTCTGTGAGCCTCCTAAATGGCTCCATTCTGTACCTACAGAGGAAATCGGTCATGATCAGATTTCTCAAGAATAATTTATAAGTTGCTTCAAGAAGAAACTTAGCAGATTTTCCCATGATGTGTTTGACAACCAACTGAGAATTTCCTTTATTAAACTGAAGGAATTAATCAGATAAAAGAGGACATAGGACACAAGAGTTGGAGAGGGGAGGTCCTACTCAATAACAGTAAAAGGGATTCTGGGATACTCGATGAGATGCAGGTCTTAAAACAACTGGCCCACATGGAACAGCGCAGAAGAACACCTGCCTGGTAACACATCTGTGGCACAAGGGATGGTTTATACAATAAAAATAAACAACTTTAAGATTATATATAAGTCAGGGAATGGTGGCTAATATGGGAAGGGAACTTTTACAGTTATCTATCTGTGTGAAGACAATGCGTGTATCTACGACATGAGCTTCTGGGACTGAACTCAGATCACCAGGCTCAGGTGAAAGTGTCCTTTCCTGCTGAGCCAACTCACTGTCCTGAACTTTTTTAAAAAGAGAATCGGAATGAGCCAGGTAAACTACTCAAGAAAGCACAGAGCACTCCTGTTTCATCTTCTGACTGTACAGTGAAGCCTGCTCACACACTGTCACCCTGAGTACTCACTGAACAAAGATGGCTGAACTACTGTGATGGAGAAACGTGAAGGCTGGACCTAGAAAACTAAGCTACTATGTCTATATGTTGCTAAAGTAGGTGGATCAAGAAACCGTAGTAAATGCTCATGGGTGGAGCTGTGGCACAGACTCCAAGAAGAAACCACCAAGCTGGAAGGCTTCCCTCTAATGAGGGAAGGAGTGGGAGGGGCGGGGTGGAGATGCAGAGAGGATCAGGGACCAGTGAGCCTTTCAGCACTTGGCAATCTTTCTAAATTAATGTGCATGTACTATGCTGATAAAAATTCTTTTCAGATTTAGGTTTTTAAAAATAGGGTTTTTTGCTTATTCAGAAAATAGCAGCACTTCCACATTTTAAACTTTTACTACAGGTATAGAGTCAGCAACTGTGACCCTCACATGAACTGAGGGTCTCTCAGATGTCAGCATTTATAAAAAAAAAAAAAAAAACAACTCAGACAACTCAGGAAAAAGCCATCAGAGACTAAATGTGAGGAAATCCAGCCCTTGCTCAACCGAGTCAGACATATGCTCAGGGAACAAGGTAAGGAAATGAGATGATGAAAATCCTCAGCCTGGGACAGCCAGAGGACTCAGGAGCTCAGTGTGGAATAAGTAAGGAAGAAAATGGGGGCATTTTGAGTATTTTTCATCTCTTTGGCTATATAATATCAGTTGAAAAAACTCTCATCCCAACTTACTACAAGGCTGCTTTCAAAAGTGTCTCACTTGGCAAATGACGCCTGTGAGGGCGCAGTGGTGCTGGTCTAGCTTACTCTCCCCTCCCTCCCCACAAAGGAATGCAGCTGGAAGGCAGTCGCAGGACAGAGCAACAGAGGGATGAGACATCACAACGACTGGGAACCAGGTGTGTTAGAAACTTCTGAGTCTCAATAATCCTTAGGAATAAAGGAAAGAAAAGCCAAGGCTGTGGATTGTTGACAAGACTACTTGAGCTCATAGCAGGCTGAACCATTATTAGCAGAAATCTATATTGAAAGGAAAATCTATGGTGACAAAAATACTTATAATTAAACAAAGACATACAAATTAAATGAGCTGAACATTCCAATCAAGAAGCTAGAAAAGTGAGGAGTAGGAACACCTTAAAAGGCAAACTGAGAAATTGGTGAGTTAAAAAAAAAAAAAAAAAAAAAAAAGCTGACCCCTACACTTCCAGCAAGGACCAGACCCCAGAGCCATTTTATAAAATGTCAACAAAACAGAGTAAAATCAGAAACCTCTACTGCAAAGGCAGGAAGCAGTTACCTACTATTAGCACTGAGACAAGTCTAGACACACTGTCAATGTGAACTCCAATTACAAGGTAAAAAATGGAGTCCCAAGTTGTTCATTTTCATAGTGCCTGGTGACTCCTCCAAAAGGACAACTGAGACTGAGAAGCACAAAGGCCCCAGGAGGATCCAGGCCAGAGAGACGCCCCAGATGTGAGCTGTTCTCCTCTTGCTCCCAGGGCCACAAGTGTGCACCTGCAATTTGACACCCATGAGCTCCTCCCAGGTCTGAGAAAGCAGCTTAAATGTAGAGGTTACACAGAAAAAAAGTCCCTTCAGCCTGGCAGTGGTGGCGCACGCCTTTAATCCCAGCACTCTGGAGGCAGAGGGAGGAGGATCTGTGAGTTCGAGGCCAGCCTGGTCTACAGAGTGAGTTCCAGGACAGCCGGGCTACACAGAGAAACCCTGTCTCGAAAAAAACAAAAACAAAACAAACAAAACAAAAAAAAAAAAAAAAAAAAAGAAAGAAAAGTCCCTTTAATTCCAACTTATGAGGACACTGGCTTTGTGTTCCTTTGCCTTGAGGGTCTATTTCCTCATATGTGGGTCTATTTTCAACAAAGGGCCTGTTGCTCCAGATATATTTTTAAAAACTGGCTCCAAATCTACTTCAATTCCAGCGTCTGCTGCTGGCTGGGCGGAAAGAATGCTCTGTGCTGGTGGACGCAGGAGCAGTGTGGAATCGGCATGGAACTAAACTGGGCTACTTTTTTAAAGTAATTTTTTTTAACCTCTGGCTATTTAGTGTCTGTTTCTGAAAGACAAAAAGGCTGCCAAGTCCCATCCCAGTGCCACAGATCAACTCAATGAACAGCATTTATGGCAAAGCTGGTACTTTGAATTTTAGTGGTATTTGGGCTGTTTGCCTTTGTCTAGGGCTATTTTAAATTTATACAGGTAGAAAATTAACTTATAGAAAATAGTCATATAAACAAATTTCTGCCCATAAGCAAAAGGTTTTGTCTCATGGATACGTATCATGACAATCATCTTGGGAATCCTGATCCTGATTAATTTGATATCCATGTTAGAGAGGACTGTGGCACTTCCGACTTGGGGGGGTGTGGGCTGTGACAGTGTGGGTGAAACTGTTTAGTGTTTGGTGTTTAGTGTTTAAAAAGCCTCTATTAGGTTCTTGGTGCTCAGTAAAACACTTAGTGCCCATGAGTGTGGCACACCTCAGGTGTACCACCCATGAGCACGTACCAACCTCTAATTCAAGTTCAGAATCTTCCCTTTATTCAAAAGCATCACTGAAAAAGAGGGCTGGGTGTGTAAATGGTTAGACTGGCTGGTGATCTTTCCCATAATGCTGTATGAGAGCATCAGCACGCACCTGGAGCTGCTTTGCAGGAGCAGTGGGATGTGGGGCCTCTGACCAAGCAAGGTCAGGCAGGGGGCAGGGCAGGACAAGGAAAACAAACTCAAGCTCTCTTTAACCAGGTGTCCAAACCCCAGAACTGTGTATAGAGGGGAGACTGATAAAACCAGAAGCAAAGAGATTGATAGAAGTCAATGATAGTCCAAGTCATACATACAGGGTCTGCTTTCAGGGATGGCGGCTTCTGCAACCCATTTAAGAACAGCCAAGGAAAGCTGAAAATAAAGCTATATGCTGGGCACAGTGCTGAACACTTTTCACTTATCTACTTTAATCCTCACCATCAGTGGAGGCTGAGTGCAGCTCCTTGTTAGCTTCCAGGCTTCTCATTTCTTCTCTGTAGCCTTGACCTCTCACACCTATAAAGCTACATGCATTCAGACCCCAAAGCACAGCCAAATGAGGCTGGATAAAGATTATCATAGTTGTCTTCCCTCCCTTTGGATCCTCTTGACTGTATAGTTTCTGTTGAGGTAGCTTGACAACAGATGGCTGTACACAGCATATTTGTAGCACCCCTGTGGTGAGGCCTAAAGCTGGGCCTCTCCCCTCCAAGTCTGGGCCCCAGCTCCAAAGGCCTAGCCACACTGGATCATCTTAACAGCTCAAGGCCCAGACTCTGGGACACAGCTCACATTTTATTTTTAGCCTATGGTGACTTCTCTTTCTTGGCTTACAGTGTGACTCTGTTTGTTGTATTACTGTGGCCATATTTTATGCAGCATGTTCACATGGTGTAGCAGAAGATAGGGAAGGAAGGCCTTATTCCTCATCATCTCAGCCTGCCACTTGCCCAAAGGTCCAAAACACAATTTGTGAAGATAGTGTCCTGGCTTCTGTCTCTCTCCTGGAGTCATGGTCAGATTTCAGACATGCAGCATAGATGAGGTTAAAGGAACACACATGGAGGGCTGGGACTGGATGGAGCAGGCACCACAGGAGCTGTGGGGCTCATGAGAGAGGTCTGGCATTAGAGGACACAGTAATAGTTGAAGCCCTCCAAGCAAGTGTGCATTGCTCGCCAAGGAAAGAAACATCAAGGAGGTGAGGACCAAGGTCAGAACCTTATAGAAACTCCACATCCAGTCACATAAGAAGTCAGCTGTCAGAAGAGTGGGAAGAAGAGCTAGCCTGGGGAAAAAAAAGGCTTGCAGGAGGTGAAGGATGGGCAGTGACCAATGCTATAGCACTGGCAGGCACAAGAGGGTGAAACATTGGCTTCCCCAGTCACAGTGTGCAACTTTTGAGGAGCAGCTCTGGGCTGGCTCCTGCTCAATGACAGGAGCAGTGGCCTGGGGCTTCTACCATTGCCTTCCTTGGCCTCCCATCCCCCCACCTGCCTCATCTGGCTCAGCTTCCACCTAGACCAAGGCTCAGAGCCATCTTAGACTGGCAGCCCAGGCTTCCCCCAGCCTCCTCTATTGTGCCACAGGAGAGCTGCCAATGGTGCTGCTGAAGACACAGGGAGCAGCAGTGCTTCCTGGACAATGGGTCTCAGATACAAAGCCTAGGAATGCCACACATCTGCCGGCCCAGCCGTGATGTCTGCTCTTGCTCTTCTATTGTGTCTTTCCAGGTCCCACCCAGCAGCCAGGCCACTGCCCATCAGTGCTGATCTCCACACCAAGGACTTCAGTTTTCACTTTGCTGCTGTATGTGAGTCAAACTCTGGACCAATTCGGTAGGAAAGAGAGGGTCACTCTGGGCACGTGCATGTGGCACATGGAATCTAATATGTGACTGCTCTACACTTCACAAATTCCATGGCCTAGATCTCTCAGGAATAAGCTAGCCTCTTCCAGGATTATTCTGGTTACAAAGAGAATCTTGGCAGCCTACCAGCTGCTAGGGTTCAAACCGAGGGATTCCCCCTTCCTCCCCCCACAACAATCGAGCCATAGGGACTCCTGGAGGCCTCTCCTCAGAACACTCTGCATCTCTCTACTCTCTGATCCCTGCTCTACCCACTTCCTGGACTCTGCTCTCACCACTCACTGGTCCCCTAGTTTCTAGTCTTGGACTCCATTTCACTAAGTTGTTTTCTATGCATTAGTGTAGTGATTAAAAACACAAAAAAACAACGCTCAACGAGATTATGTCCATCTCCTGTTCAAAGCCTTTCTGTACACTTAGAATGCTACCATCTGTCCTAGGCTGAGCCTAGCCACACTGACCTTAGAGTCCCTAGTGACCAAAGCTCTTCTCCTTACATGTCTGGGCACCAGCTATCCCCACCCCTCACCCTCTGTAGTTGCTCCTGCTCTTGTCATCGGAGCCTTGGCATGAAGGCCACCCTGGAGGAGGGCTCCCTAGAGCACTCCCACAGAAGCTGCCCTCCTCCATCCATACCCTCTGTAGTCTGCTTCCACTCCTGCCCTCCTCCATCCACACATCTGTGGTCTGCTTCCACTCCTGCCCTCCTCCATCCACACTCTGTGGTCTGCTTCCACTCCTGCCCTCCTCCATCCACACATCTGTGGTCTGCTTCCACTCCTGCCCTCCTCCATCCACACATCTGTGGTCTGCTTCCACTCCTGCCCTCCTCCATCCACACATCCGTGGTCTGCTTCCACTCCTGCCCTCCTCCATCCACACATCCGTGGTCTGCTTCCACTCCTGCCCTCCTCCATCCACACATCCGTGGTCTGCTTCCACTCCTGCCCTCCTCCATCCACACATCTGTGGTCTGCTTCCACTCCTGCCTCCGTCCATCCACACATCTGTGGTCTGCTTCCACTCCTGCCCTCCTCCATCCACACATCTGTGGTCTGCTTCCACTCCTGCCCTCCTCCATCCACACATCTGCGGTCTGCTTCCACTCCTGCTTTCTTCCATCCACACATCTGTGGTCTGCTTCCACTCCTGCCCTCTCCATCCACACCCTCTGTGTCGTCTGCTTCCACTCCTGCCCTCCTCCATCCACACATCTGGGTCTGCTTCCACTCCTGCCCTCCTCCATCCACACCCTCTGTAGTCGTCTGCTTCCACTCCTGCCCTCCTCCATCCACACTCTCTGTACTCTGCTTCCACGCCTGCCGCACTGCTCCTTGCTCATTACTTATGCATGTACCCAACATTCCTTGATCACTCTGTGCCAGCCAGGGAAGCACATGTTAATTTCCAAGAACAGTATGCATCTTTCCCAGATTATAGAAAGCCACGAGCACAAAGCCTGAACCCTGGAACCTGGCAAGGAGCATATATTCAATAGGTATTTGATCGGTACAATGAATGAGAGCTGCAAGGGGATGTATGCTCAGGAAACCAGAATTGGCTAGTATAGTTTCCTGCTTAGGCTTCATGGCTTTGAGGAGGCAGTCTTCCAAAGCGGCCCCACCTCTGGAATAAATAACTCAGTGCTTGTGTTTTTCCAGGCCAACCATGACTCCCTGTTTGTGGATCCAGTCACCATTTATTCAGATCCTACTGTGTGCAAGCCTGTGCTCAGTTTCAGTCAGTTCTGGCCATGGGCAGGCTCGCTGGCTACCCTGACCAGGCTCGCTGGCTACCCTGACCTAGCTAGTGTCTGACTGACCAGTACTAAAGGTCATCCAGAGTTTAGCCAGGCAGCTGGCCTCCTCCCTTCCCGTGCCTGGACACCGTCACCTTCTATATAGTCTTCCAGATATCCAGAGTTTCAAAGCACACCAAAGGACAATACTCAGAGGCAAAACCTGCTCAGTGGCCCAGTCATGTGCAGTGGGCCAGCCACATTTCTCATCCCCACTTTCTAAGGAGGGTATAGCCCTATCTGCACTGGCCTGATGTCCTTATACCTTCCACCATCACAGGAGCCCACATGGGGGCAACCAGATTATAGGGTCCAACAGGACCAGGCTGTGTCCCATTGGTGCTGGCACTTACTACTGGGAGATCTTTGGCTACCCTACCTGATAGAACTCAGTTTCTTCTTTTGCAAACAAGAACTATGAAAACACCAGGCACTTGGGCTCATGGAACCCCTTGTTCCTGCCTGCCTTGTGGGCCCATAAAGTTTCAGGGGTCCTAGCTTGAGGAACATAAGAAAGAAGAGGCAACATTTGTATGGCCAATCTCATCACCAGACATTAATGGCAAAAGAATACAATTAAGGATAACAAGTAGTTCAGAAAGTGTGTGCTGGGTGGTTCTAGAGATTGAAGAATAGAGGAGGAGGCAGACAAGGTGGCAGAGAACATGGCTGTCTACCATGTGTAGTGACAGAGGGTCATCCTTTGCACAGGGCCTGGTGACAACAGCTGAGAGGGGAAGAGGATGGCTTTGGGCCCACTATTCACCAATGTTCTGCACCAAGGCTCATCTTGAATTAACAAGGCAGCTGAGTGGCTGGGGAACAGATCTGAATCTGTAGTTTTTCTAAGAATGAACTCTGACCCAGTGACTTGGAATCCTGAGGCTATAATCCACACAGTGAGCACAACCTCCTCCCCCTGACACTTCTGTTCCCTAGAATACTGTGTCTTCACCTTCTGCCTTGGCAAGAAGTCCTCTCTAGCCAGGGAAAGCAGCCCGGCTGGCAGCCCTTGGACATAGTGGGAAGGGTTTTTAGGAAAAGAGAGAAGACTACATCCCCCAAATCTCCTGATTATTGGTAAGATAGACGAACCACAGTTCCCTGCATTCTGTCAGCCACATGCCCCAGGTGTCAGAGACAGCAGTCCTGCGTGAATGCTTGGTCAGGCTCCTCTAGACACTGCAGGGGTTCACTTTCATTACAGCATAGACCCAAACTGCAGTACAGGGACAGCCCAGTGAGCTGTAATTGACAAACTGCATGGTTCTAATGCTACTCTGACCTGACACTCTCCACAGCCCCAGCAGTAGCCGGAACCCTCAGGGTACACAGGAGCTTCACTGTGGGTCCTGCTTGTCCCTGAGTAGATCATCCTTCCCAATGAGCTGAATACAGCCCCAGCTGATCCTATCATTTGACTCACTTGGCCCTCCCCCAGGAGGGCCTACAAGTCACAGCATTGCCCACAGTAAGGCCTACGCACACAAGTAGAGCCAAAGCTCAGCCCTCTAGGTGCCTGCGTGACTCCAGCAGCCCAATAAACAGTAAGCATCTTGACCATGGAAAAGTTATTTTTAAAAGAGTCTCCAAAAACTTCTGAAAAAAGCCTCCCTGCTCAGATGGCCTTAGAATCACAGGGCTGACATCAACTGCAGAGACAGTAGCTTCCACATTTGCTCTGACCTCCAAAACCACCGCTCATCCGCAACTTACCCAGAAGCCCAGATGCAAATAGGCTGCTCTGGTGGAGATTGGGTCAACTGCTTGGTACCCTCGCTTCACTTTCAGCTCTAGATGGTCCCTAAGACAACTCTAAGGTCCCCTAGAGCCCCACAAAGCACTGACAGAAACCCCGTACTCCAAGCAACTGTCCAGAGCAGAGATGAGGAAGGAGGCCCAGGCCCTGAATGGCATATGAATAAAAATGTAGTTTCCAGACTCCAGGCTGACACGTCCACTTCAGTCTACTACAGCATTAATTATCTTATACATCTTAAAGGCCCCTGAGCCAGCCAAGTAGGAAACAGAATCCAGCCCAAGGCTGGCAGAGAGAAGGTCGGAAATGAGTTGAAGAAACATGTCTAGCAACTCTGTAGAGTTCTGTCAGTCCCTGGGACATAATAGGTCTTGAAAGGCCCAGGCTGTGGCCCTGTGAGAGACTTTGGACCAGGCAGACCAGGAGGTAAAAGCTAATGAGCTATGGAAAGAGCGATTACTCCCCACAGTCAGGCCCTGTGCCAGCTAAGAAGGATACAGAGGTCTGAGATATTTTTAAAGTATTTTTGCAGCAGAAAAACTTTCCTACAGACTCAATTATATAACTATCAGACTCCACCTCTTAGCTGAAATTATCCAAGGCCTCAGGATAAAAAAAAGAAAGAAAAGAAAGAATTTTTTCCTATATGAGGGTCATAGGCTTCTTCAGAGAACTCTGAAGTACATGGCCAGTGACCCAGGGCAGCTGCAAGCCATCAATCCCCAGACCTTCTTAAGGGCACTTTGGAACTTGCCAGAGATGAAAGACTGGCCAAGCCAAGGGCAGAAGTCACATGCTGAGCCCAGCCCGTATAGATGATGTTGACAGGTCCAGGAAGATCTGTCAAGGGCTTCCAAACCCAGTCACATCAGCACCCTCCCCATTCCCTGGAATCAAATGGGGCTGGGATCACTGATTCTATGGGGATGTCTAGAGAATATCTCTTTAGTTCCCAGTGACTATCCTGCCCTTAGCAAAGCACACAAGTAAGTGAGAGAAAGCCTGGGGTTTAAGCCATGCAGACATTCAGAAAGAACAGGACGGCCAAAATCAAAAGGACAGACTGAAGGAAGTTAACTTACAGCCCAGGTTTTTGTCAGCCTGAAGATGGGAGCACTTTGTAATGCTGACACCACAGACATGAGAGAATGAAGGTTGTTGAGTTCTAGAAGTTTCTGGGGGGAAAAAAGATATGGAATACATTATTTTGCTGCCATAGACAACAGAACAAAAACATGCTTGAGTGTTGCCAAATGTTGTCATATTTTTGCAATTCAGTTGCACTTAAAATATCTCACATAGAAAATATAGTGTAGGAAGTTCATAGGAAACATATGCTTGTTTTCTCCCATTTTTTCAGAAGGTGCATCTCCAGTTTTCATAATCTGACTTGTTTGACTGCTGGACAGAATCATAGCTCAAGACCAGATAATCCCCGTTTTTACAGCTGACTCTGAACCTCCCAACAGGCTCCTGTGCCGAGGCCCCAGTGTGGCGACAGCATCGGCCGCTTATACAGTGAACACTTTAACCCTGGATGGGAGAGGGGCCAGGGAAGATGTTATCAACCTGCATAATGGCTCTTCTCTGGGAAGGCAATGCTGGGGTCCCCAGGCCCTTGACCATGAGCCTTTGAACCAGACACCATGAGTGAGGACACATGGTGTCACTTCCATCTCAGTCAAGTTCTTACCATAGAGGGAAGGCCACAGACTGAGACACAGCAGAGTCAGGGCAGAAAAACATAATTTCTCCATTCTTGCTTTTTAGGCTGGAGCATCCTTGCTCATGGGATAGGTCCCATTTCTAATTTTTTGTGGGCACTGAAGCTGGCCTAGCAAGAAGGCTCTGAGGGCCAACGACAGCTCCTTCTACTTGCACTTGCTTTGGCAAGTTACCCAGGCTTTCTACATTTCAGTCATCTCAGAGTTAAGCTGAGCATGGTGACTACAGTTTCTGTGCCACCTGAGATGGAACATGTCTCATGCCAGGCAGGTCTCTGTCTTCTCTACCTGGAAGGCTCATCTCCACTCCCTTACTACTTGTCCTGGGTACTTTCAGCCTCAGGTGGCCCTTCCTCTACCATGTTTTTCCTAAACATGTTCTCAAAGGTCTGTGTTGACACATGTGTCCTCTGAGAGTGTGGATGAAGGATTATCTACCACCCTGCACCTGTACCTTGCACAAAGCCCAGCTTAGTAAGCAAGATACATAGATAAAAGCCTTTGGCCTGGCCCCACAGTTCAGCTTCTACTTGGAAACATGGCTCTGACCAACAAAAATCAATGCTTCACTTAAACATCTTGTAACACTCTGATTGTTTCCTGTGTGTAAGAATAGATGTTCCCAGGGAGGTTACAGTTGAGCATCTGACTTGCAGTGCCTGCCACAGACTCTCCTCCCAGAGTGGCAAAGCCTCTAGAGCATTATCTAACCATTCTTTTCTCTTTTAGAGACTGGAAAACCAACACTCAGGGAGGGAGGGAACCTAACCAGGACACACACAGTGCACAGCCAACATGATAATCGTCAGTAAGGGAGAAAGCCGAGATTACAGAAGGGTCATTTTGGGCTCCTTGGGTGGAGACATTGTTCATTTCCAAACAGAAGCCCCATGAGGACTGAAGCATATGCAACATCCTCTTTGACCCAGCCATAAGCAGCACAAAACCAGTACCAAGTGTTTCCAGAGAATCTAGGACAGTGACCTCTGTCCCTGACAGTGAGACTGCTACCCTTAACCTTCTGGGGGTCGGGGATAGCAACTGGGCTGAGGGTATACATAGTAGAGAGATCTGTTCTGATGGCTGGAGCCCTCAGCATGTACCTGTCACCTCTCTTTACTGCCCCTTCCTACTGTGCAAATAGAATGATACCCTGTGTACAGTGACTTCCACCACATTGGCACAGCAGCTGCCACAGAACTCAGCACCGAAGGACCGAGTCCAGGGCAGTTCTGGTTATGGATGCTGGTAGGAAGACAACACATGTGTACTTGAAGGAAGCTATAAACTAGGTATGAACAACACTGCCAAGGAGACTCTGGTAGACCCAGGTAGTGGGAGCAGGGTACTATTACTGGAGAGCCACCACATGACACAGCCTGACAGGCAGAGAGGAGAAGAGAGGAAGAGAAGGAGGGCCTGACTCAAAAAATGAACAAAGCCTATCAGAACAGAGGCAGCAGGGACAAATGGTCCAGCCCTTATCTCAGAATGGGTGTGGGGATGCTGTGGATGTAATTGTGCAGGACATGCCTAGGTCAAAGGCATTGGGCCTAACTACAATACATCAGCCCCCAGCACTGGCAAAACCCAAAAAGGGGAATGGAAGAATTCCAGGGAATCACTGGGCCACAAGCAGAGACCAGAAGTCTAAGTAAGGGGACTAACTGGCCATAGAATTGTGAGGTTAGAAGGGGCACATTTCTAAGGCACCAGCAGCAGGTGGATCTCACAGCTGGCTCTGCCTAGGGAGGTCAGGCCACAGCCTCCCACCTCTGTCCAGCAGGCTCAAGGCAAAATGTCTGTCAAAGTTCTGAGAAAACATATTTTGAGAAATAAATAAACAGCTTACCTTGGCTATTTTCACAAAATGGCTCAGGATTTCTGCTCTTATTTTTAAAGTCTGTGCTGTTAGAATTTCTCGTACGACCCAAAAACTGACCTGTAGAGTTAAACACACACACATATACACACACACAAGAGAAGTGGTTAAATGTCAGGCTGCTCATCTGACCCTTCACCCACCATCACCATAGGATTTCCATGAGGCCAGGCAGCTTTGAGAGCATGGCCTAAAGTCACATCGAGGTAGATAGTTCCATGTGGCACCTAATCCCAGGTGGACCCCATCCTCCTGCCCTGCCTTCTGGAGCATAACAAGTGGCGACAGACACTCTCCTTAAAACGGAGAGCAGTGCTGGGCCCCAACACAGGTCAGGGTCTCTGCAGCTACCTCAGAAAATAGTAAGATGATACACCCTTGACTCTGCTCAGAAGGATCCAGATGTGGGAAGAAGATGGAATAAAGAATGGATGAACATATGATGGTTAGACAGATGTTCAGACAAAGGGAACTGTCTACTTACTACACCTTCCATAAATCGACATCCCCAGTCAAGCCCAACACAAGGAGGATTTGCTGATATTTGCATAGCTGCAACACTTCACTTTGTTTTTTTGTCTGTTTGGTTTTGACTTTTGGTTTTTTGAGACAGGGTTTCTCTGTGTAGTATTGGCTGTCCTGAAACTCACTCTGTAGGCCAGGCTGACCTAGAACTCAGAGATCTGCCTGCCCCTGCCTCCAGAGTGATAGGATTAACACCACTGCCCAGCTCAAAGTTCACTTTTAAAAGAGGTTTGTCATTGATAAAAGATGCAAAGTTCTCCTAAGCCGGAGGGGTATGATTCTTCTGGAGGTGGTATAGGCCAGGCATGAAGGTAACTTTGGTGTAGATCTTTATTTATAACTGGCCTCTCACTTAAATCCTGGACTTTGAGTCTGTTAGTGGCAACAAGAAAGTTGTCTATCAACATGAGGCTGACTCACAAGCACAACAAGGAAACACAGAAGCAGCCAGCCAAAGAATGTGGGAAGTGCTTAGTGCTTCTGTTTATGCTTATTAGCATCAGGACAGTGAAGCCTGGAGTACCAGGACATCTTGGCGAAGAAATGGGATGTACGACAGCAGGTGCATGGTGGGAAAGGAGGTGAGATGTGGCAGCCCCTCACTTGACAGGGAAAGAGAGTGGAGGACAGCCTGATGTTAACAAAGAAGCTGAGCAAGAACCCACCTCTTCTGACTCAACTACTGCTGCTTTACAAAGGAAAGCAAGAGATGCTGAGAATCAGCAATTGGACATTTACAGAAAGCAGGAACATCACAGAAATGCTGCCTCGGTGTAATTAGCCATGGCTGCCTGCAGGACACGCCTAGGTTTCCATAGAATCATTTTTTCCAAGGAATTGTCAAAATTAAGTTCAGATTCAAATGTTTACCAGTTGTTTCTGAAAATAGTTATTCTGGGCACCAAACAGAAGCTTGTAAAACTTGTATTTAATATGTGCAGTTTCTATACCACATAATTTCAAGTATGATACTTTGTATGTGTAATTCAACAGATTCCTGTGTGGCAAACCTCACACATTTTCCTGGCATGGTTCTGGAAGGGACAGGGCAGATTAGGGACCCACACACACAGTGTGCAGAGGTTCTTAGACAACAGGCAATTCAACAGAGTTGCATAAAGCCCTACTATGTGTAGAATCCAGGCACTGTAAGTCCATATCTGGCCTGCCATGGAAGAAACCAAAGGAGACAGAGCCTGACACAGCTCTGAGCTGGAAGGCAGTTGTAGTAACTTTGTGCACATGCATGATTACCCATATATACATTCATGGCTATATTTCTCAATGTAAACAAAATTGGGGTGGGGGTGTTTGAGACAGGGTTTCTCTTGTATAGACCTAGCTGCTGTGGAACTCACTCTGTAGACTAGGCTGGCCTTGAACTCAGAGATCCACCTGCCTCTGCCTCTAAGTGTAGGGATTAAAGGCGTGTGCCACTGCCTGGCTGTATGTTAACTAGAACTTGAGTGAATTCATAGTGTTGTTTGAAACTCTAAGCCATTAGGTATGGAGTGTCAGTTTTTCACTTGTCTGTCTGTAACTCCCACAGGAGAGAAGCAGTTTCCCAGGGCCTGCTCCCTCCTGTCCAATGCCAGCACACACTCAGCCATGTTCTCCACTAGATGCCTAGCATCTCACATTCTCTTCAGCCTACTACTTCAGGTTCACTCGAAATCACCTGCTTTAAGTGCATTAAAGCTCCACGGCGGAGCCCTCCATCTTTAAGTTGAAACTTCTAAGGGGAGTGCGTTGAGGTCTTGGTGCTATAATGTCTGTGGGCTGTCATAAAGACACTGTCATATATCTACCATTACCATAGACAGAATTATCTCATCCTCTTAAACATACAAATCTGGGCTGGAGGTGCAGTTCACTGATAAAGCTCTTGCCTAGCAAGCAAAAAAATCTCTGAATTCAATCCTTGGCACTGCAAAGAAAAAAAACTGCCAAGAGAAACTCCTTTGTGCTCCACCTACTCAGACCTCGCTCCTTCTCAACCATTTGACAACTATAGATCTAGTCTCTACAGGTTTACCTTTGCCAGAATGTCTTAGAAAGAAAACAGAAAGCAATAGGGAGCCTTCTACACTGGCTTTCACTTTGATGTACACAGTGGCAAGTCCCCTGTGTCTACATGACATCGCAGCTCATTCTAATTCTTAAGTAAACACTATCCTATGTGTTTGCCCACACCCTACAGAAGGACATCTCAGATCCTTCATCTTTGACAACTATTAACAAGTTGCCATGAATACTGCTAAGCTGCTCTCTCTCTCTCTCTCTCTCTCTCTCTCTCTCTCTCTCTCTCCCCTCCTTCTCTCTCCTCCCTCCCTCCCTCCCTCTCCTTTCCTCCTCCCCTGTTGTGTGTGTGTGTGTTTGTATGCTGCATGTCCCAGGTCCTCTGCGCTTCATTGTGATTCAGACACAGTGGGAGCTATTGCTGTTCTGTGCCCCCTGCCCCCGCCCCCCCCCCCCCCTCCCGCCCCGTGATGATGGACCCTGAACATCTTCTCATGATCATTTGCTGCTGCCTGTGTCCCCTCCTCTTTAGTGATACTGGTGAGTCTTCAAACTATATTTTTTCAAACAGGTACTTTGCACACATGGCTCCGCAGTCTGTGTTTGTTTTCATGATTTCTTTTAATTTTGCTGTTGCTGTTTTGTTTTTCTAGACAGGTTTCTCTGTATATCCCGGCTGTCCTGGAACTCACTCTGTAGACCAGGCTGGCCTCGAACTCAGAAATCCGCCTGCCTCTGCCTCCCAAGTGCCTGGGATTAAAGGCGTGTGCCACCACTGCCCAAATCTTAGTCTTAATAAATTGCCAACTTACTGATTTTTTCCTCACAGATCATCTTTTGGTTTCTAATAGCTACATCAAACCCACGGACACAGAGACTCCCTGCTATGTCTTCTCCTAAAAGTTTACATCTGATTATCTTATCTATTTTGAGTGAATTTTATGAAAGCTTAAAGTCATTTCAACAGAGACACACAGAGAGACAGACAGAAAGAACTCTTCAGTCTTTCCCAGCACAGACTGAGTCTACATTCTGTCCTACTGGCCTGGGTGCCCCTGCTCTTCTGTCAGCAGTGAATCTGTAATGTTCATCTCTTTCTCCCAGCACACACTGATTATTCTAGTCTCTGTCTTCCTCACAACCTTCGGAATGAGTCTGTTGGGTTGAACAAGCAGCAATTATTCTAAATGTCAAGAGGGAACTGGCATCTTAATGACACCGAGTTGTTTCACAAGGATGAAGCCCCTCCCACTGCCCCTCCCTGTTTCCTACCATCTGCCCTGATTACTTACATCAGTGCTTTGTAGCTTTTGTAAAAATAAACACCTAAGTCTGTTGGGCCCTGGTGTTATTACAAACAGTGCTTTCAACCTTCAGATCCCAATCTTTCATTACTAGCACAACAAAAGCAACCTGTTATGTACAATGAATGCCTTGTACCCCTTGCTTATGCATAAGTGCCAGGAGAGTTTGTAAAACTCATTTATTTTTAAATGTTTCTATAGACGGTTATGTCAACTGTGAATAAAGACACCTCAATTTCTTTCTCTTTTAACCAAGTATCTTTCATTTTTCTTGTTTTATTGTGTGTGCCAGAGCACCACATTGCCTTATTCCAGATCTCAAGGGGTCTGCCCAGTGTTTTACTACTAAGATCTCAGGGGACATGGCCTGTGTCTTCCTAATAAGGATCATCTGGGATTAAGGATGCTATGGATTCCTCTAGAAAGCCAAGGAAGTTCCCCTGTCTAACTTTTTTGTAATCATAAACATTGAATTTTCTCCCTCTTTCTCCTCTTCCTCCTCCTGCCTGTTAATACAGTGCTTATACTAAATTTTTGAAAACTAGAAAAGGCTATACATACATGGAATAGCCACTATATGGTCATGGAACAAAATAAGCTTTTATATCTATAGACTATTGTTTAATACATAAAACTATCACTGATGTAACTTATTGTTTTGATGGCATAGCTAGTACTCAGGGCTGTGTGGGTGTACAAGACATCTCTTGGGAAATGCCATAGCAGTATTACAGATGAACAGAAAAGAATGGTTGTGGGTACAAAACACTTTATTCAGTTAGTCATACACAAGTAAAACAAAAAGCAAATAGGGAAAGAAAAGGAAAAGCCCAGATTTAAAAATAGTGGGCTGGGGAGATAGCTTAGTGGTATTAATGTTAGCTGTGTAGGCAAGACGACCTGTGTTCAAGTCCCCAGCACCCACATAAAAAGCTAGGAATAGCTGTGAAGACCTAAGATAGGAGGATTGCTGGAACTTACTGACCAGCCTACTTGGTGAGTTTCAGGCCAGTGAATGGTCTCAAGGGGGTGGGAGTGAAAGAAAGGAAGAGGTGGACTCCACTCAAAGAATGGCACCTGAGAGCAACCTCTGGCCTCCATATGCACACATACACAAATGGGTAACTGTTTTCCTCGTCACTAAATTTTACGTTGTCTCCTTCAGCAACTATGCCATCTCTGCAGATGAACATGGCCTCCCATCCCTTTGCCTCTCTGACTGCATCCCCAGCCCCTTCTGTCACCTCCTTCCTCATCTATGTTCTCACTTTGAACCCAAAACCTCAAGTCTCCAAGTCCTGACTCTCCTTTCCCATGTTCAGTCCCCTGGAGCCCTTTCTCCTCTTAGGCAGATTGTTTTTGCCATTTGTCACTCACTCTAGCCCCTTCTTTGAGGAAGTCCCTTGGCCCTCAATCCTTCCGGCTGTGTGCATGGACAGACTGCCCACATGTCCTCCCATGCTCACACATACAGGCTGCAAATGGAATGGAAGATACTTAAGTGCCGTGTGCTCTCACCTGGGCCATTCTCAGTGCTTGGGGCTCTCTCACGGTCTGGAACAGTCAGCACGCTCCCCACTCCATGCCCCTTTGTCTCCATTCTTCCAGATGATCAGCCACAGGTCTCATACTGTACCCCTAGGCCGCCTACAGCTGTGTCTCCCTTATGACAGCTCCCAGGACTTCCCTTTCCCATCTCATCTAGGCCTTTGTCACACAGATCCTGCCTCTCCTACCTTTGGCTTTCCCTGGCATCCTGGCTCCTCTGTCCTCCTTCATCTGCAGCGCTGCTGTGGCTGCATCATCTACTCCTGTTCTGTCACAGGTGCTCTGCCTTGCTGCGTGCCTATGGCTAAGACCCATGGGCTCTCTATATCTCTGCTTTGGTTGCACTCCTTCACTCCTCAAGTGCACTTCCAGATTCTGCCCTTCTGTCACATTCTTCCCACACTTAGATTCCCTTACCCAGCATCCTTTGCAAACCTCCACCCTCTGCCCATGACAAATGTCAGCAGTCCTTGGTTCTCACGTCCTCTTGAACACACTGCAGCCCTCACACTCTGAAGCCTTCCCTTCCTTTAACCAGGTGCCTTGAGCCACAGCACTTTCTGAAGCTAAAGAATCATTTCCTCTGGGTTGAATACAGTTTCTCATTTAATCTTCAAAACCCACATGGGATGATCCCCGAGGAAGATGAGTGAAGAAGCCAGAAGCCAGTCCAATATCCCACAGCTATCAAGCCATGTCTAAGGCTCACATCCAGCTGTGTCCCTGCACACACTTCAGAGCAGCTCTGAGCCCCCAAATCTAATGCAAATGTATGTATGTGTACTTTCAGATGTGCTACGGTCAGATCCTCTCAGGATCACAAAGACCAGGGTAAACTCTATGGCATAGGGACACATCGCAGACCTTGGATGAACCTGGCTAAGTTCTAACATCCTGTTGCTGTATGAGAAAATCCTGAGGCATTCAGATCCCACAGAGGAGCAGGCAGGCTATGCCTCTCACTTGCCACTGGGTTTCTGGTTTGGTCCCAGAATCCCAGATGCTCCGGCAGCTTCCTTCTAGCCTTCTGACCTCCAGGCTTCCGTGCTAGCCTCTGAGTCATCTGCAGCCCATTCCCTGCCAGATGCCACTCTCTGTCACCCTCACAACAGCTCCTTAAAGTCGGTGCTGTTGGTATCCCTAGGTACCTCTAAGAGGTCGGGAGCTACCAGCTCTTACACGGAGTCTAATAAGGTGTCCTGTCTTCATGTGGCTCAGTTCTCTCCATAAGAAAACCAATGAGCTCATCCAAAGAGAGCGATCCCAGCAGTGGGCCAAAGCTGGCCTCTGCCCAGTTCTCAAGCCAGAGCTCCCAGGCTGTGTCCAGAAGCTGCTGGCTCTCTATGAGTCTGCATTTCCTGGAGCATAATGTTTGAGAAAACATGGCTTAACTGCTGGCTCACTGCACCACTTGGTCTGGGATGGACACAATACAACTGTTTGCCACATGGGTTGTACTGCCTTTGCCAAGCTGACCTGGCACCCCTGTGTAAAACAGATTACAGAGTCCCCAAGGACCCATCCTCTGTGAGTTCCATCACTGGCCCAAGGTGGGAGATAGGTTGGCTTCCAATCAAAGATTTTTGTTAAGGAAACTATGAATCTGACAGTGTGTACATATCTGGCTTTTTCTTCTCTTCTTCTTCCTCCCCTCCCCTCCCCCTCTTCTTCCTCCTCCTCTCCCTCCTCTTCCTCCTCCTCCCCCTATTCATCTTCTTCTTCTATTTATTTTTTTTGTGTGTGTTTTTGTTTTGCTTTGCTTTTAAGACAGGGTTTCTCCATGTAGCCCCGACTGTCCTAGAACTTGCTCTGTAGACCAGCGTAGCCTTGAACTCAGAGGTCCACCTGCCTCTGCCTGCCAAGTGCTAGGATCAAAGGTGTGTGCCACTATACTGGGCTTTTTTTTTTTTTTTTTTTTTTTTTTTTTTTTTAAGAGTAAGCTCAGTTTTATAGGAAAAGATTTTACAATCTGAAGAGAAATCACTTCTCTATTCAAACAGACTGTGCAGCCCTCCCAGCACAGAGGCAGTTATGCTGTGCTCGGCTCTTATCGTGCCTCCTCAAACAAACAAACATGCAAACAAAGCAAGCCCTCTCCAGCCTTGATCTCAAACTATAAGCCAGTGCTTGTCCAAGACCCCTGCTGCCTATGGATGGATGTGGAGGCATAGAAGGCTAAGAGGTTGAGAAACAGTGATGTACAGGGCCAGGCATTTCTGAGAGGGAAGGCCCAGATGAAACCAAGACTCCAAGGAAATGTGGGCCCCAGAACTCGGAGGGCCAGCTATACAATTATGCAACCTTTAGGTCACTGTCCTCACTGGACACCAGAAAAACAAGGGAAAACCACCGAAGAATTCTGTGTGGAGGTCTGGTTTGTGCAAAGGGAGTCATGAGAGAGCTTACTATCAAAGCATAGCACTGGAGGTTCTGGGGAAGAAAGCAGAAGCACTGGCCCCTTCAGTTGGTCCATTCGCCTCTGAGCTTCTCGTTTGTTCCCATGAGCCTAAATCTTTACACGGCAGGAGGAGGTGGCTCTTCATACTCAAAGCCAGAGTTCTGGCAGGACCAAGTCAGACTGCATCGTGTACAGCCAGGTGGGTCAGAATACAAGGAGGTGCACCTCAAGGAGTGTCTCCTAAGCTCCCGATCACTGCTTCACGCATGTTTACTGAGGGTCCTTTACATACGAACCTGACACTGATGAGATGGCAGGCTTGTTTCCGATGTTCTCACAGAGAACACAGAACACACAAACACATGCAGTTATACTGGGGACTAAATGGAGAAAAACAAAAATGGTTGCAATGAGGTATTTGATGGGTGCTCCTGCAGAAGTGACACAGGAGTTAAACAAGAAGGAAGAGTCCTGGGCCAAGAGCACAGGACATGGGACAGAGGTATGGCAGAGAGGGCAGACCAGGGGACTGGAGCCTGGAGAAGAAAGGAGGCAGAGAAGTGAGGCAAGCGGGAAAGCCATGGCTAGATCCCCTGTCCAACCAAGCAGAACCTGAGCTCCTGTGGAGTGGCTGCAGCACAGGAGAGTCCGCCTCACTCGCTTTGTGAACCACACTGGATGGATAGCAGTGGGCAGTCAGGAAAGAGAACTGGGACCCAGGGCCAGGAGGCTGGGATTGGCCCCTGAAGGGCTTCTGGCACAGTGGGCTGCCATGAGGACAGACACTCCGGGGACACTGCTTACCTGGTTGAACCTCCGGGTAAAGGCCACGACGTTCGGGGCAAGACTGTGTTTCTCTCCTTTTTACTCCATCCGCAGCTGGCCAATTCCTGGGAAGCAGAGTCAACAGGATTCAGTCAGGATGCAAAGCCACAGGGCATGTGCCTGGACTGTGAGCATAGAGGTGGGCAGTGCTGCCACCCTGGCTATGCTCAAACTCACCAGGGAGGGGAGGGGCCGTGTCTCCAGGTGACGGTGCAGCAGTCCACTAAGAGAAAAGGCAGAAACACAGAGTACTCTCTCCCACCCCTGTACCCCATTCCCAAGATTTCTCTGCCAAAATATTTACTATTGTCACTCTGCAAGCTTCTCTGAGACGAAGATACTTTGTAAAGTGCAAATTGTCTGAGAGGGGGTGTCAATGCTTAAACCAGCAGGACTCACCCCATCCTGGATATGGCTCCAGGGCTCCAGACTAGTTTGAAATTAAAATCTAGCTGAGGAATCTCAGATTTTATTGGTCACACAACATCCTTCATTCTTGCAATTAAGCAACTAGAGATGCCCCTGGGATTACCTGGGATTCCTTCCTGAAGCTACCCTCCCATTTTTTATACAGAGACAGGACAGAAAAGTACCACCAGTGCAGAAGCATGTGTCCAATCTCCCAGAAGTCTTAGCAGTATGATTTGATAAGTCAAAGTAGCTAAGTTTTACCTGTCAGCAAAGGTGGCTCCTGTTTGGATGACAGAAGCCATTGTGTGGGGGTCCTGTCAAGGCAGGCAAGCACAGGGTCTAGTTTATCAACATCAGTCTCTATTTGGCATGGGTTGTACACATGGCCCTCTTCTAACATTGCACATGAGACACCTCACACCTGCATGTGCTGTACACATACCCTTCCCTGACCAAGCCACCTAGCCGTCTGTTAGCAAGCCAGAATGGCCACCTCTACTGAGCTACAAGCATTCCCCTCTTAGAACAATGGAGTAAGTTTCTCCTGCCATTTAATGACCATTAGACAGAGAGATTCTATTAAATCACACTTCAATTATATCCAGGCATAAGGCTGTGGGCCCAATCCAGCCTAAATTTGTTTGAGTACCTAAACAATAAGGCAAACTGTATCCTTGGAGTGAACTTTTGGGGAGGATTCCTTATTTACCATCCCATGCCTATATACATAACTAGGCACACACACATGACTAAAACCAGATGCATCGTGGGAAAGGGCGTGTACAGTGTATGAAAGTTTACGAGCCAAGCAGTGGTGACACATGCCTTTAATCCCAGCACTTGGGAGGCAGAAGCAGGCGGATTTCTGAGTTCAAGGTCAGCCTGAACACACTCTACAGAGTGAGTTCCAGGACAGCCAGGGCTATACAGAGAAACTCTGCCTCGAAAAACAAAAAAACAAAAACAAAACAAAAAAAAAAAAAAAGAGAATTTACATAATTCAAGCTCAGCAATCAAATCAGAGAACCACCCATGCAATAACCCTTAGCAACCATATTCCTTTTCTTGAACCCCAACAATAATCAGGGACCTTAAGTTCCCTACTCATGTGGCCGCTACCACTCTTGGCAGCATGTTTCTTCCTGGCATCCACTATTACTCTGCTTTACATAAAGTTTTCTTGCTGCTTTTGCGATCTGTGTGAATAAGAGGCCAAGAACCTAGGAACCACCACCACAATTCAGAGGCTATAAAAAGACCAAGGCAAGGCCATCAAAGGCCCAGCATCCCCAGCCTGTGCTGTGGGGTTTCCTAACAGAAAAGAGGGGAGAAACATTCTCTATCTAGACTTCTAAGACCTGCTGATTCCAACCAGGCCTCCAACATATTAGCCACTTTTTAAAAAGTATACACCTAGAACATTTTATGATCCTCAGTGAGAATCAGCTGCCAATGAGCTGGAACAAACATGGAAGCTGGGATTGGAAGAGTAGAACAGCAAAAGAAAAAAAAAATTGCTGGCTGGACAGTTACATCTGAAGCAAATGCTCATCAGGGTATCTCAGGACCCAGTGATGAGTCCCAGCAGGCACAGGGGAAAGTTAGCTATAACCAAACTGTAGCCTGTGTGACTGAAAAATGAACTGCCTGGACATGGACACACATGAAGACCAATCAAGAGCTGAGATACACCGCTTCCTGGCTGTCTCACATCTGTAAACAACCACTGTCACCCCCACAAGGACAGTGAGTCAGTACCTTGTCAAGTCTTTCTCAACTTCACAATTTTAGATCCCAAGTCTGAAAACAATATCAACTAAGACTAGCATTTGACAGATGCCACTGGAGTAGATGTGCAGGTAGTGCCCACCCAGGCAGCACCCCCACAGGCAGTACACACACAGGCCCTTCATGCAGGTTTTCTCATAAAAACCACTATCACATCCTATTTTAATTAGGGCTAAGTATTTATTCTCCTGAATGAATGCCATGACTCTACTTCTCAAAATCACACCTAAATGAATCTCTTGGTGCCATAGGGTTTCCCTGTTTGCTGTCTGTACCTTATCTGAAATGTGTACCTGGATTCATTTCCAGTGCACAGTTCATCTGCCTCAATGGAATTTACTTCCACTGTAGGGCACACACCATTAAGCACACTGTAGAGGGATTTGAGTCCAGCAGCATGGCTGCTCTGGCAAAGGATCATATCTAAAGACCTTCTAGGTCTATGTGATCCGGCTGGAATGCAGACATGCTCTGGATTACAGTATGATCTGCCTGGAATACAGACACACTCTTAGTATACACCATTAATCCCTAACAATGAAGATAAGGCTATATAAGGAAGCAGCAATGTTAGAAAGTGATATCTAATAAAGAGGCAGACAGAGTTATGAATCAGAGAAAGATCTGACAGAATGAGTCAAGAGATAGATGAGTCAAGGTATGCCCAGCTCACACAAGAACAGCAGGAAGAAGGGCTACTAAAGAGCAAGGAGAGTGAAAAGGGGTGGTATGGTATATGGTGGGTAGTGTGTGTATATGGCAGTTTTACCAGCACAGTTTTACAGAAACAGGTTACAGAGAGAACAAACTAGACACAGGTGAAGACAGAACAAGCCAGAGAATGAGAAGAAGCCTGAAGATTAGAACATATGAGGCCAGGAAGAGCAATTCAGTCAGAAGCCAAGAGAAGCTGAATTGAATCAGTCAGCTTGGAGAGTTGTTTGAGCCAGAACAACTGAGTTAAACCAGCCAGCCAGCCAGAGTTCAGAAAGCTCTAAAAAGGGAGAGCTCATTCAGCAGTAAGCATCTGAGACGACAATTAAATCTGGCAAATAAAAGTTACTTTTACAGCACGTATTATATTACTGCCCAGCTACATTCCTGGGAACCCAGTCAATGCTGAGAAACTGCAGATTTTAATCAAATATAAAAATTGTGCATTTAAACAATGTTCAGGAATTAGACTGCTTAGTGTCTAATCTCTGATGTGTTTCCCTCCATGTTTTCCTGAATTCAAAACTAAACAGCAGTAGCAGTGAGTATGTGTATGCCTGGCAAGGGTGTATGTGCATATGCATAGGTATGTGTGTGTTTAATTCAGACTCCATGTTCTTATTTCTGCACCATGACAATCTGGGAAGACACCTGGAAGGGAGGTAGTATAGAACCAGCCCTGATCCTGGCTGTCCATACCCCAGTGGCATGGTGTCTATCTCTGTAGAATTCCTATTGTCATGGGATATAGGAACATGGAATGCCTAGGCCATATGGGCACTTGACACAGATATCGTCCCCAGGGGTGGGTATATACCACAGTGAAGGTAGCAGGAGCTCTCTCAGCACCAGCTCCAACACCAAGTGCTTCCTCCCCTCTCAGCTCCCACTACTGTTTTGAAATGGCTTCTATTTCTCTTTTCACCTATGTCATACAGGCAATAGTCAAGGAAAGTACTTTACACATCTACTATGAATTGATTCTGTTTGGATATCTCTGAGGCCTTGATTTGAACACTGGTGTTTGGTGGAGGGGGTGGGGAAATCTGGCAGTTCTCTAGGGAGCCTTGTGCAGCAGGAAACAGGATATCTTTCAGATTAAAACCTCATGGGACTGGAAAGATGGCCCAGTGGTTAAGAGCACTGGTTGCTTTTCCAGAGGTCTTGAGTTCAATTCCCAGGAACAATATGGTGGCTCCCAACCATCTGTAAAGGGATCTGATGCCCTCTTCTGGCATGCAGGTATATATGCAGACAGCACTCATACATAAAACAAATAAATAAATCTTTTTTAAAAAGTTTAAAACCTCCACTATGTCTGAGAGGCGCTTTGACAGCCTGCACTGAGCAAAAAAGGTCAAGTAGAAAGGCCTTACCCTGAATCCCAGACCTACCTCCTGTCACCAGGGTCCTAGGCATCGGTCCCTAAGGATGATGTGGATGTTGGCAATCTCCCTGAGCTGTAGTGGGGAGAGCAGGAGGAAGATTCTGGAGCAGGGTGGTGGCATGCTGGGCATGCGCCTGGCCTACAGCATGTATCTCAGTGTCTTTTGAGGAAATGAGGTCTGAGAGCTCCTTGGCACTGGAACCTCCCAACCTCAGCACAGAAAGATTTATCAAGATGTCAGACGGAATCAGCCCATTCTATCTACACTAAGTCACTCTCTGGGCCAACCTCCTTGGCGCTCCTTCTCTTGTGTGTTTGGCCTTACAGGATTACAAGAGATTCCATCTGTGTAAAGTGCGGTTGGAAAATGTGAAGGAACAGAACAAAACTCTTCCAGTCACCAAGGCTTAAAAGGGCCCACGCTACAGAACTAATTTGACTGTGATCAAGTTAACACTGACCAAAGGAGACAAAATTGGCTCTACTTGAAAAGGGTATCTGGGTTGAGGCTGGGAAGGTCTGGCAGCTCTAA
This sequence comes from Mastomys natalensis, assembly GCA_021653895.1. Taxonomy (NCBI): domain Eukaryota; kingdom Metazoa; phylum Chordata; class Mammalia; order Rodentia; family Muridae; genus Mastomys; species Mastomys natalensis. The sequence goes on along the minus strand of JAJTUV010000842.1, from coordinate 266,543 downwards.
ATCTGATGAACCAGGGTTGGCATGGTCCTCCCAATGCCCTAGACCTACAGAGCATCTAGGCTGGCTAGATCTGACCCTGGGCTGAGGTCAAGAGGGCATGAAAGGAGGTTAAGAGTCTCTGGGCCTTGCCTTCTGTCATGTGATTCCCTGAATCCACCAGAAAACTGAAGCTGAGAGGAGGAGCTCTGTGCCACTGCAGGGCTCCCTCCCAGAGGCCACACAAGCTGGCCCCATCCCCTAATTCAGCATTCCCAGAGACCTCCTCTTCTCGCTCCCCTTCCTGCTGTGTGCTGTGTGCATTAAGCCTCACTCACTAATAATAATATCAGATGTTTGGCACACCCCACCTATCTCTTCCAGCCCTCTTCCTTCTCCTCCACAGCAGACTCTCCTGAACTGCCTTCCCTCTCCCTCCTACCTTCTTCATGCCCTGATCTCTTGCCACTGTCCTCTCCTCTAGTAGTGTCAGCTCCTGACTGGGACACCATGGCCCTGCACTGTCCTATGAACTCCTCTGTGCCATGTCTTTGCCTCACTGTCCTTGTCCTCAGTCCAATCTTCCAGGCACTCTTTTCTGATGCAGGTCCCCAGTCCCGCCTGGATCTGTCCATGCATGCCTTCTACATCCTGCTGCTTGCTTGGTGATCACACATGTGCCATCAGCTTCAGTCCTGTGCTGTTCCTGTCCTTAGCTCAACCAAGATTCCATGTTCCTTGTTGGATACACCTCCCTTGGTTCCCACAAAGCAACTTAGTTTCTACAGGCCTAGATCCAAAAGGCGTGTCTACAGAGCTGCCATACACAAAAATCTCAGCAACGCGGGATTTATTTACACATTCTTTTTGCCTGTCTAAGGCAAATGTTTATTACGAGCACTGTCTATGGAAAGATCTCTAACTGGCACAAAAACAACTTCCTTGTAACATCCTCACCTTGTGCATTCTTAGGCAACAGTAATAGTCAACATTGGTCTTAGCTCATCTAACATAGTATCTCTGAGCCCCACAGTCAGAAGGTGAGCCCCACCAGCTTTGTGCTCAGGGCTCTGTAAGTCAGACACCATGACATGCCTGCCCTAAGAAAGGAATAATTCTGAGCATAGAGCAATGAGGTAATCTCTGAAAGAGGAGTCTTGGGGAAGGGTGACATCGTCCTTGACAACTCTCCCCCCAGGGTGTCTCAGCCTCCAAGCCATAGAAAGCTAGGATCAACATGTGGCCCTCCGAGTGTGGCTTAATTCCAACTTCAGGCTTCTCCAATGCAAGCATTCTCAGCATATCGACATGGAAAACACGTCACCTAAGGAAGAGTCACTGGCTCAGACCTCCAGGACCACCATGAATCTGGCACCAGTCACAGGCACCATGCCACCTCTGTGAGCTACTACAAGCTTTATCCTGCCTCCTCCCACCCTACCTTCTGACAGAAGGAAAACAAAGACCACAGAGACAAAGAGAAAAACTGCCAGGTTCATTCATGGAAACCAAACCTGTGAACTTACCAAACATACCACCCCAAAAAATGATGCAATCCCCTGTCCTGGGTCATATCAAAGAGTCATAGAATACTGGGTCTAACTGTTCATCTTTCATGGGAACTTGACTGGCTTAGCTCCTCCTAGACTGGGCAATGTCTGTAGTGGGTGTTTCCAGCGGTTTAACAGAGATAAGAAAGCCCATACCAACCCATGGGCTCAAGTCCTAGGTTAAACAGAAGGGAAAAGGAAGAGAGCCAGTCAAGTATTACTTCTCAGCTTCTTGACTGATTGACGGCTTGACCAGGCCACTCCCACTACCATACCTTCCCACCATAAGGAATGGCATTCTTCTGAACTGTAATACAGAATAAATCTGTTCTCCTGTGGTCATAAATCTGTTCTCCTGTGGTCACACCGTCACCTGACCATGGGGTGCCTGCATCACATAACCAATAGGCAATGCACTCCCAACTCTGTCCCCAGGGCTTCAACTTGATGCGACAGGATATCCCTGCCTGAGTTAGCTCACTAAATGCACCCACAGCCCTGCACCTCCCACTCTAAGACTAGGTCATGCCTTCTCTGATCCACTGGCAATGACTCCTTTTGTCTGTGGCTGCTGTCCACTTCTGCCTTAAGTAAGGCCTCTTTGACTCTTGTGTAGTCTGTGTCTCTCTCTGTTCTCCCTGTGTGTCTCTCTCTGTTTCTCTCTCTCTGTTTCTCTCTCTCTCTCTCTCTCGTCATACACACACACACACACAAACACACACACACACAAACACACACACACACCATCCACGACAAACATGTGACCTGAGGTTAGTAATTAAGATTGGAATATGAAGAACTATGCTTGCCAGTGGCCATGTCTGCCAAGTGAATCAGTAGTTTTTAGTGAATTGAAGACAATGAAATTGATGTCACCTGTGATTTTTCTTGTTACTCAATAAATTCTGATATTATGGAAAGACGCAAACATGTTCACCATTTCCAACAAAATATACTCATGATAAGTTGCCATTCAGACACCCAGGCAGGCCATAACTTACCATGGCAGTGCCTAGGCAAGGGCTTCTAAGGCCTCAGCATGCATCAGAGCTGACTTAGGGATCTACCAAGCCAGAAAAGCTGAAAAGGCTGAATATAAAAGATAAAAGAGATTTTAGTCATGAGCTGACAGCTCTCCCAGGAGCAGAGATTCCGTGCAAACAGCAGCGTTTACTGTGTGCCAAATGCTCCATGGGCTCTGGCAGGCACATCTGCATGTTACCCATGGGCTCTGGCAGGCACATCTGCATGTTACCCATGGGCTCTGGCAGGCACATCTGCATGTTACCATGGGCTCTGGCAGGCACATCTGCATGTTACCCATGGGCTCTGGCAGGCCATCTGATGTTACATGGCTCTGGCAGGCACATTGCAGTTACCATGGCTCTGGAGGCACATATGTACTTGCTGAGTCTACATGGTGACATGGGTTAAGTGTCATCTCCACTTGGTTAGACAAGGTTCAAAGAGACTGCCACTTACCTAAGGTCACAGCTAGTAGGAAGTGAAACTGGTCCTTACCAGGTCCCCATCTACTGAGAGGGCACATCCAGAGCTATATGCCCTCCCTAGATCTGAACACAGTAGGAACAGTTAGTTATGTACATGTGCCACTGTCCACATAAGTCTTGAGTCTTTTTCAGCTGTCGTGGCCACTGAGACCAGCTGTAGTCAAGGGTGGGAGAGTAACTGGCTTAGTCTGTCACTGAAATTGGGTTTCTGCCCATCACCCATCCTCATGACAAATTTCCCAAACCACCGACAGATACTGCTACACTGAATCCAAAGCAGGCAACACATGTGAGTGACACATTGCTCCTACAAGGCCTGTATGTCCCAGGAGGAAAAGCTCACAGGAAAGATAAACTCAAGCTCCCAAGAGAGTCGGGTGGAAGGGCCCTAACCATCAATGAGTGACTCCACAGGATCTCTGGAAATCTGTGTGTGTGTGTGTGTGTGTGTGTGTGTGTGTGTGTGTGTGTGTAACCTGGAAACAGAGCCCCTAGGTAGACTGTGGGAGGAGAGGCTGCAGAGGTGGTGGGGTCAGCTGCATGGCATTGCGATGTAGAGGGTGGGAGGAGGGGCAGGCTCAAATAGGGCCCTAATTACCTTACCAGGAGCAACAGGAAGAAGATGAAACTTGGGCAGAGGACAGGGCTCAGACAGCAAACCTGTCAGGGGAAACAGGGTGGAGAAGTTGAGGTTTCCCTCTGGCACTCCAGAATAAATCTCCACACTTGCCAGAATCTGAGGTTCTACACCCTGCAAGTCTATCAATCTGACCTGGCTTCATGCAAGAGGGGTACAGTTCAGTGCCCTGCCCTGGCCACACAGAAGGGAAAGAATATGCACAGCTACAAGCCACCAGATACAGGAGTGAATCCACAACAGTGAAGCAAAAGACCAGGGCAACAGAAACCTAACCACAGAGCAGAGGGGGTATTCAAAGATGATAAGCAAACACAGCCGGGCACTAGTGGTGCATGCCTTTAATCCAGCACTCAGCAAGCAGAGGCAGGCAGATCTATTTGACTTTGAGGTCAGTCAGGTCTACAGAGTGAATTTCAGGACAGCCAGGTCTACACAGAGAAACCTTGTCTGGAAAAAAACAGAAAGAAAGAAAAGAAAACACAAAGGACTAAAAAAAATAAATCACAACATTTTATTGTTTGTTTGGTTTTTTGTTTTTGTTTTTCAAGACAGGGTTTCTCTGTGTAGCCCTGGCTGTCCTGGAACTCACTCTGTAGACCAGGCTGGCCTCGAACTCAGAAATCCGCCTGCCTCTGCCTCCCAAGTGCTGGGATTAAAGGCATGCGCCACCACTGCCCGGCAATCACAACATTTTAAATTTGGTAATATTTAAAAAAAAATAAGGACGTACACAATATACAAAGAATTGTTACAACTCAATAATAAGAAAACCTGCCTGGAGAAATGGTTCAGCAGTTCAAGAGCACTGACTGCTCTTCCAGAGGTCCTGGGTTCAATTCCCAACAACTACATGGTGGCTTACAACCATCTGTAATGGGATCTGATGCCTTCTTATGGCACACAGGTATACATGCAGATAGAGCACTCATATACATAAGATAAATATAAAAATCTTGAAGAAGGATAAGGAAGAGAAGATCATTCAATTTTCTATAAAAAAATAAGCATTTCTGATTTTTGAGAACCTTTGCCTAAGAGAATGTGTGGAGGACAGGTAACACACAAACTGATCCCATACTTAGTGTGTGCTTTTATAGTCACAGATCATCTGTGTGTGTCAAGCCATGCAGCCATTTGGGAAGGCGACTGGACTCCAGTGACCCCCACTGGTAGGTAGGTGTGCACCCATTGAGGTCCTCCATCTAGCTCATATCATGTGTGTCTTCATGGCTTCCACATCCTCTACTTCAGCCAGTCAGTGAGGGGCTAAACAATCCTAGACTACCCATGAAAACCAAAACCACTCAGCCAAACTACAGCAGCAGTGCACACATCCAGCTGCTTTAGGCTAAGGACAGAAACCAGCACACAGAAGTGTCACATGATCTCAGTCCTGAAGACAGTCTGAAAAGTTCAAAGGGCAAGGGTAAGGTCAAGTCGCTGGCTGCCAGGGACACAGGCAAACTGACAATGAAGCCACAGAGGGAACTGTGGCAACATTCATCTCTCAAACTGCAAGAAATTAAGCCTCCGTCACTAAGCACGACTGAGAAGAGACAAACCACAGGGAAGCTCGAGGAAGTCCCACAGTGGCAGCTGGGCAAAGGGCTGAGGAGCAGTGAGTTCACCCTGGAGCAGGATAGCAAAATCCAGAGCAATGAAAACATGATATGGATGAAATTAAGACAGAAAGCTTGGACATGTCTTAAAGACTTGATGAAGGCAAATAACAATAGACAGGAGGTGATTATAAACTCAAACCCAAGGAATTCCTCACTGGATATATTTAAATATTATACAGATCATTTACTATTTTCTATTTACACACAGTATTTGAGCATGGTATATTTTAATATTTGTACCCTTACGTATTACATGTGCATATACTCATTACTGAGAAATTAACAGTCAGAAAGAAGACAACTGTGGGCCCCAGAGAACTGTAGACCCAAGGCCTACTCTCTTTCGAATGGCCTGAGGTCATCAAACAACAAAACACAATCCAGGCTCATCACTCACTGGACACCAAGGAACAGGTGCCATCCATGGTGACAGTGGTGCTGTCTGTGTCTCTGCTGCAGTGAGTGTCTGTTAGTTTAACATTTATCAGGTCTATCTAAGGAAGGCATGGTGTTCTGAATGGGAAATTCAAGGCTTGGTCAATGGGAAGGTGTAGCTGTCCAACAATTCCAGAAAGCAGAGGGATAATGAAAGGAGGAGAAATAAAAGAGAATATGCAAAGTAAATAGAACAGGAAACCCATGTATCAGTGAGTCAAAACTCCAATATGACCAGGAAAGAAAGCAGTTTGGTTTTTTTATTTTCTTCTACAGTTTGGGAGGGAAAATGATGCATGGCATCCCACTTTTAAAATTAAGTTTACTCTAAAATACACAATACATACATACATACATAAATAAATAAATAAATAAATAAATAAATAAAGCCACACCCTTCTTGTCACACAATGTCTTAGTTAGGGTTTTACTGCTGAGAGCAGACACCATGACCAAGGCAACTCATAAGGACAACATTTAATTGGGGCTGCCTTACAGGTTCAGAGGTTCAGTCCATTATCATCAAGGCGGGAACATGGCAGCATCCAGGCAGGCATGGTACAGGAGGAGCTCAGAGTTCTACATCTTCATCTGAAGGCTGCTAGCAGAATACTGACTTCCAGGCAGCTAGGATGAGGGTCTTATAGCCCACACCCACAGTGCCACGCCTACTCCAAAAAGGCCACACCTACTCAAACAGGGCCATACCTTCTAATAGTGCCACTCCCTGGGCCAAGCATATACAATCCATCACAATCCACTCCCTGGCCCCCATAGGCTTGTTCAAACATATGAGTCTATGGAGGACATACCTAAACATAGCATAATGCAAAACACATTTAGTCCAACTTCAAAAGTCCCCACAGTCTCAACAATGATAAAGTCCAAAGTTCAAAGACTCTTCTGAGATTCATCCAATCACTTAACTGTAATCCCCAAAGCAGGACAGGAAACCAACTGGGCACACTCCAAACTCTGCAGCTCCATGTCTGATGTCAAAGCGGTCTTCAGATCTCCAACTCCTTTTTCATCTTTGTTGACTGCAACAAACTTCTTTCTCCTGGGCTGGTTCCACTCCCTGTTAGCAGCTTTCCTCAGCAGATATCCCACAGCTCTGGCATCTAGAACATTTTGGAGTATCCAAGGCAACCTCAGTGTCACAGCTTCTTGTTTCAATGTCTGGGCTCTACACGTGATCTTTTAGGATCCTCCAAAGGGCTAGCATCACTTCTCCAGCTCTTCCCTCTGTAGCACTCTAAGCTCAGAATGATCCACTCCACTGTTGCTTCTATTCTTGGTGATTATCCTGTGGTGCTGGCATCTCTAATATGCTGGGGTCTTCTGCTGCAAGTAGGCTTCAGCAATAGCCTCTCATAGGCTCTCTTCATGGTGCCAAGCCTCAACTCCTTTACATGACCCCTTTAGTCCTGGGCCATCAACTGCAACTGAGGCTGCACCTTCACCAATGGCCTTCCATGGCTTCTCATAGTGCCAAGCCTCAGCTGCTCCTCATGATCCCTTCATGCCTTCAAAACCAGTACCACCTGGGTGACTCTTACACATTACCAAGTCCAGCTGCAGCACAAGGTACAACCTTGGCTATCTCTGGAACAAGACTTCTTTGTACTCTCAGAAAACACTTTCCAGAAGATTTCACCTCAGTGATGCTGGTCTCTTCTTAATCACCACTAATTTCTGAGCTCCAGCTAACCAGCATTAATTGTCCCAGTAGTCCCTTCTATTCTGGACTCTAAAGCCAGAGACACATGGCTGAAGCTGTCGAGTTCTGCTGCTTGCTGGGGCTGGAACATGACCGCCTTGTTCCATTACATTATCACCAGCTTTCTGTTTTCCACCTCCTTCACTGCCTAAGCTTGGCTGTCCTGGAACTTGCTCTGTAGACTGACTCTGAACTCAGAGATCTCCATGCTTTTCTCCCAAGCACTGGGATTAAAGGTGTGGTCCACCAAGCCTGGATTTAAGTTTTTCTTCACCTAGAACTTGCTCTGTTCTAGGCTGGCTTTGAACTCAGAGATCTGCTTGTCTTTGCCTCCTAGAATTACCTAGTATTACCATGCCTGGGCCTATATTTAGCTGAGTGAGATCTTAGCCCAAAGTCACTACTCCCTTAATCCAATTTAATATCCTTGAACATAGTTCCATTCCACTTCCTGGTACCCCATCAAAATTCAAACTATACATTTTATAATTTTCCTTTCTCAGCTTGCTACACTTAAAATGCTCTTCATGAGACCTAACCAAGAACAAAGTCTATGATGGGCGTTTCTGAGACTTTCTTGTCAATGCAATTAATCTAAGTCTCTTCACCTTAGCCTCAGACAGACTCTTTAGACAAGGGCAAAAGTAGCCACATTCTTCACCAAAATACCACATAAACGGTCTGTAGGCAGAATATTGAAATTCTTCACTGAAACCTCTTGGGCCAAGTCTGCACAGTTCAAATCACTCTTAGTAACAAAGTCTTCCATATTCCTACTAGGATTGCCTATTAAGCCCCACTTAAAGCATTCCACTGCTTTCCAAATCCAAAGTCCCAAAATGAACATTCTTCTAAACAAAAGCATGGTCAGGCCTATCACAGCAATACCCTACCTAGTCCCTGGTACCAACTTCTGTCTCAGTTAGGTTTTACTGGTGTGAACAGACACCATGTCTAAGGCAGCTCTTATAAGGACAACATTTAATTGGGCTGGCTTACAGGTTCAGAGGTTCAGTTCATTATCATCAAGGCGGGAGCATGGCAGCACCCAGGCAGGCATGGTGCAGGAGGAGCTGAGAGTTCTACATCTTCATCTGAAGTCTACTAGGAGAATACTCACTTCCAGGCAGCTTGGATAAGGGTCCTAAAGCCCACGTCCATAGTGCCATGTCTACTCCAAAAAGGCCACACCTACTCCAACAGGGCCACACCTTCTAATAGAGCCACTCCCTGGGCCAAACATATACAAACCATCATACCCATCAACTTGTATAAACATGATTGGCAGCCCTACATGAGCAAGAGAGGCTCTGCCCTCTCCACAAGGAAATCTGAAGACCATCTGGCCACAGGAAACAGTGTCCTGTGCAAAGAGTTACAGCTCAAACAGATGCACAGAGGTCTTATGTGGTAGGCCACTTACTAAGAGTTCAGAAAAAGCTTGTGGGTGTGTAGCTGCCAGGAACTGCTCTTTCCTGCAACAATCCTAGCTGCTATGAGGAATGAATGGACCTGGAACCCAGACAGAGAAAAGGAAACAAGAGAAGATATCCAAGTAACTGGCATTATGCTGGAGAGGTCCCTAGCCTTGAGGACCTTGGTATCTTCTGGGGCTGGAGAGACAGGAATTCTGACTGTCAGGACTTAGGACAGCAAAAAGCAACTGCCTTAGTTTCTAGGTTGATGTCCATCCTAAAGGATATTTTGTAGCTCCAAGTCTCTCTCTCTCTCTCTCTCTCTCTCTCTCTTCTCTCTCTCTCTCTCTCTCTCCCTCTTTCTCTGTCTCTCTGTCTCTCTTTCTCTGTCTCTCTGTCTCTCTCTCTCTCTCTCTCTCCTCCCTCCTCTTTCTAGGAGGAGGAAGAGGGAAAGGGAAGAGGGGAGAAGAAAGGATATGAAGAAGATAAAGAAAAAAGGGAGGGATACTAGTGGTGGGCAGATGTAAGAGGGTTCTATTTTCACTCATTCTAGACTTAGAGTAGGTCAAGGAAATACAATAATGGAAGCTTCGTATACACCCATGCCCACGGAGCTTAGGAGGGAAGAGAGAAGAACTCTGTAGTAAGTAGGGAAAAGGTAAGTGTTTTGGGAAAACATCATCCAGGATGAAGGAAAGGGATGTCTGTCTCCAGGGCCTGCCTGGGAAACTGGCCTAGCACAAAGGTTGGAAGCAATGGGGGTCGTGCCCTGCAACTGTGCAACGGAAGAGGATCCAGGCAGCAGGAAGGGCACATACGAAGGCCAAGTTAGGAGACCCTCAGCCTGGCTGAGAATATCTAGAGCCCATGTGACTGAGGAAGAAGATGGCTGGGAGAATAGAGGAGTCAAGAGGAGAAGGAAAGCACCAGACCAAGCAGGCATGGAATCATCTCGAGAGGAAGCTTCACCTGAGTGTTAGGTCTCTACTGAGAAAACAGAAGCAAGAACAGCAGGGTAGGTCAGGCATACTGGCTATTTCTGCTGTGCCCACATTTGGCTGGTTACACAGCAAGGGGTACACACACTGTTTCCTGGGGGAGTAACTCTCCAGCCATTTGAAACAAACACCTGCTGGAAGTGGAGAAAGGAAGGAGACAGTGCTCAAGAGAAGGCAGCATGCTGGCTTCAGGACTCTTGCCAGGCACATCTCACAGGGTGAGAGGACAGCCCGCAGGGACAGAGTTGGATGTATGCATGGGAATAGTCACTGAATGAGCAGAAGCCATCTGTCTTTCGGTCCTTGGCTTTCAGTCCTGTTCATTCTATAGAATAACAGCTCATTTCCAGCTACTACTGTTTCTGCAAATCCTTAACTACTGTCTGCTGGAAAGCATGCACTAGATTTAGGGTCACAATGATACAAATTTCCCAAAACATTCCCTCTGCAGCCTTGTCTGCACAGCTCTGCACAATTAGATCCAGCTGTCTGTGCCCTGGCAGCCAAGAGCGGCCCTGCAGTCTCTGGTTCATGTGACAGAGGAGGGGCCCCAATTAACAGAATATAGCACAGCAACCAGCAGGCCACAAACCCAACAAGCCCACTGGAAGCCCGCAGGGCTACATGTCAATTTCCACCCTACCACTGGGGACAGGATGGGACACAACATCTTTTAAATGTTCTCTTTAGAACAACATTTAGTTCTCTTGCTTAGAGCCTCAGTAGGTGTTCACTATGAAAACAGTGAACAACACAGAGCACCCTTCAAATAACCATCCAATTACCATCCAATCACATGGCTCACAGTTTTATCCACACAAGATAAAATGCCCTCACAAGAAGCCCATGAGACAGGCTCCATTACTGCCCCACTTCACAGAAATCTGCTCACACCCCCATTTGTAGCTAATGTGAGACTCAGAATTAAGCCAAGTGTGCTGGCTGCTGAAGCCAGAGCCCACAGTGACAGGAACTTCCGTCTCAAATGTGTGTGCACAGGACACCCACTGTTGCTCCAATTCACTGCATCTGTGCTTTCCACAAGCCTCTGTCCTTAAAGCATTACAACAAGGACTTTCTCACATCTCCACTCTTTTTCAGAATCCTGATGCCCAATGGTTTCAAGAATGTTCTTGTACAGAACCAGGCCATATCTATTCTGCTCCTTCTAAGGTTCCAATGGAAAACCATGACTCAATTCTTCGGAAGTTCTCCCTGGGAAACCAATGTATTTGCTAGACAATTACAGAGCATGGTGAGGGGTTACTAACAGGACTGTGGGCCCCTGAAGTAGGCACACTGGAAAGACTTCACATTGCACAGATGATGGCTCTCCCATAACCACATAGATGGGGCTCCCTCTGCCTGATCTTCCCCAGCCCTCCCACAGACCATAAGACCAGTATAAATTAGGGCAAACTTTAATTGAAGAGGCTAGATGCATAGGTGAGAGTCTAGTGACCCTACCATGTCCTCCTAGGGTGATGGTTCTCAACATGTGGGTCTCAACCCCTTTGGTAAACTTCTATCTCCAAAAATATTTACATTACAATTCATTATAGTAGCAAAATTACAGTTATGAAGTAGCAATGAAATAATTCCATGTAGGGGGGGGGCACCACTAAATGAGGCACTGTGTTAAAGGCCTGCAGCCTTGGGAAGGCTGAGAGCCACTGGGAGTGCCAACAATCAACAAGCCCACCTACTGAAAATCTTTTGAAAATCAGACCTTTCTGGTCTTATGAAGATGGCGGCTGCCCTGGTCAGAGAGCAGTGCTGTAGTACAGCATTCAACCGACATGTTTTAGGTGTATGTGGGTGTTTTGCCTGCATGCATGCCTGGTGCCCAGGGAGACCAGAAGAAGGCAGTGAATCCCTTAGAAATGGAGTTACAGACAGCTATGAGTTGACATGAGGCTACTAGGACTCAAACCCAGGTCCTTCCTCTGAAGAACAGCCAGTGCTCTTCCTGACTAGGCCTTCTCTCAGCCTCTTTTACCTTTCCTCTAAGCATCAGGAGGAAATGTTAGTTTGTCTCCTAATTGACTGCTCTGAGTTTTGGCAATATCTAATTTGTGTCTCCCTGTTCCCAGTGGAATTTCAGTCTGGTCAGCATTCTTCTCTGCACAAAAGCACTGTGTCTTTGATTGTCACATACTGTGGGAAACACTTAACATCAGGGAGAACACAAAGTATTCTCTGTCATCATGTGCTTCTACGGAAGCTGTGGTTCTTCATGTGGCCTTCTGTGTTGGTCCAGATGAGACTTTGCTAGTTGATTAGTGTGCTAAAACCACATAAGAAAAGGAGGGAATTAACCCAGTGGTTCACAGTCATGTGACTTTCTAAGTGTACTCTCTAACCCTTTTATAGAACATATAATTCATGCTAACAGGCTTACTCAGTACGGAAAGTGATGGGCAGACTCTTTAAGCCCAACAAGCCTGTCTCAGAAACTTAATCCTTTGAAACCTGAAGGGACAAAGAAGACGCCAAGCCTGATGGCCTGAGTTTCATGCCTCAAATTCACATGGTAGAAGAAAACCAACTCCCACATTTGTCCTCTGACTTCCACACATGCCATGGTCTGTGCCCCTCCCCCCACAGTAGATACAGTTAAAAAGATGAATAACACTTAGAAGGTCAGTGAACTCTATGTTGGGCTAGCAGCCATCACTTCCTAACAGAAACAACATGAAGCAACAGGCACCTCTGTACTGAGCCCAGCACTCACCCTGCTCCCCACCCAGCTCACCCTCAAGCCATCACAGCACTTTCTTTCTCCAATGGTTGTGCAGACAGACAGAAAAGCAAGGGGAAAAGGAAAAAGGGAGGCAGGATGAGGAAGAAGTAGACTTTACTATTTATTATGCTTTGTAGGAGAGAAAGCTAAGATTCACAGAGAACAACTTAATATATGCAAATTAATCAAGGTAGGTAGCATTTACTGGAGGAATCTACTGGGGTATGATGGGGTGTAAAGAGACTTCACTTGGAAGGAAAAGTGCCTGCACAATACAACATACCCAGAGGTGGCACGGGGACTAAAGGCTGATCAGTCTCTAGGGCCATCCCCCAAGCCCTGCAGCAATCAAGCATGGCTGGCAGCTGCAAGATGCACTGCAGGACTAGTCAGCATTGCCCAAGATTCATCGAGCACTTCACACTAAAAGAATCATCTCCCACCCCAAGACCATGCCTTTGGATCACAGTTGCAGTCCCAGATAGAAGAGGATCTCTGGAAGTTATGCCAGGATTTTGATGAGTTCCAGCAACGGCTGCACAACACCACACCACCAGGGTGTGAGGCTGTCTTGAATGACCATGGAAGGCCTGTCTTACAGACCAGCAGGAATGGCTCTTTCAGAAAAGCCATTTCCTCCCTGAAAGCAAGAGGGAAAATCCAGCCTTTCAGATGTTTGCTCTACACAGGAACACTCATTCAGAAGAGTATGGAAGCCTCTCAGGTGCTGGAGCCATCAGCCTGTCCTAGTGTGAAACCACTGTTTACATGGCAGGGAGTGAGACCTCGGGCTTCATTTCCAAGCACAGGCCCAGCCTGCTGTCCTTATTCTCGGTCATCTCTGGTCAGAAGCAGGCAGTCTGCACATCTCAGGGGCTGCTTGCCTTCAATGAGGAAAACAGATATCAATTCTGGACACAGTTTCAGTGTGGTCAGAGGTTATAATGGGGCTGAGGAAGCAAGCATGATGGACAGCTAGAATATAGGCCTAAGGGAAATCAAGAGCCTGGGAAGAGGAATAGCAGTAAAACACAGAAGACCAGGAAAATATCCTCATGTGGCCTGCATATGCATCTTAGAGATCTGGGACTGAGCTATAACCTGTCAGGAAACTACTAGAAAGTTGAAACACACATGCATGGAGACTTTAAAGCACAGTGAAGGGACATAGGGAAGAAAGAGTAAATGGGTGTAAAATATCCTGGCGGCGTGGTGGCCACGCCTTTAATCCCAGCATTGGGAGGCAGAGGCAAGTGGATTTCTGAGTTCGAGGCCACCTGGTTACAGAGTGAGTTCCAGGACAACCCGGCTACACAGAGAAACCTGTCCAAAAAACAAAAAAAAAAGAAGAAATATACTCTGAAAATAAATGTCAAAGCCCAAGGTGGGAAGAGAAGAGTCGAGCCAGGAAGGTACACTGAGGTACAGGTAGAAGGAGGGGACAGGCAAAGAACAAATAAGGAACACATAAGGTGACAGACAGGCAGGTGACCCACTGCTAGCATGACCAGCATGTGCCACAGAAGAGGTGGAAGACATTACAAGTCCAAGGAAATAAAGCACCTTGGGCTTGCTCTGGGTCCTGCTGAGGAGAGCTAGATGCCTGTCCAGCTGAAGAAAGCTCGGCACCCAGGAACCAGCAGTTCCAGCACCGGCCAGTCACTCTCAGTAAGCCTCCCTCACCAGTCTTGTTTCAGACAATGCCCGATCCACCCATGGCCCTGACCTTTCCTCTCCTTCATTACTGTGTTCCAGCTACTCCATCTCCCCGGGACACCCTTCTTTCTGTTTTCCACATTACAACAGTTCTCTAGGCTACAGACAAATGGGACCCCTCAGGATGTTCTGCCAATTGCCCCAGCAAGGAATGCTGGCTTCCTCTCCCAGGTGGCCCTCAATTTCTTCTTTTAACATGGCCTCTGTAGCCACATAGGTAAATTTCTGCCATTCCCTTAGACATATAGATTCCTTGATCAATCCTGGACTCCTAGCACAGCAGGCAGAGAGCCTGACAAGTGGTCTGTGTCTTGTCCGTGTGTGCTGAGAAACCAAATGATAAACATGAGACCCACTACCTCACATGCCCCAGGAATGTCTAAGCCAACATATGAAGTTAGTGGATACCACCCCAACCTCTAACTCCACCCCAAGAACCCAGACATCTGGATATGTGCACACTGGCTTCCTCCAAATGTCATTCAGACTTCAATTTGCTCAAGGCTTGACCTCAGCAAATCTAATGTCAAGACTGGTCAAGCCTCTCTGTCTACTCACACATCAGAGACAGCTGACCCAGAGACCCTCATAGGCCCCACAGACACCTTGGGGTCATGGTGACATGACAGCCATGGCCTATGTGGGCCCCAAGTGTTGTGGGTCCAAAAGTTGAGGAAAAGGTAAGAAACAGCTGTGTTCTGAGCAGGGGATAAACTCAGGGAAAAATGGCTCAAACTCTGCTGCACAGTGGAGAACCAGGGTATAACTAACCTCCCTTCAAGAGTGTTATGCAAAGGAGAAAACCTCAAGCAATGAGTAGGATCCAGGAAGTCACACTTTCTACCAAGGAAAGCTGACTTGAGTTCACAGCACCTATGCTCAGGAGCAAAATACAATTTCCAGCCATAAACTGAAGCTTTGATAGAAACTGCACTTGCAGACAGGCCAGGCAGGGCTTTGGAGCTCTGCATGCCCTCAAGTTGGGCCCTGCCAGCAGCTGTCTAGTCAGAAGGCAAACAACACAGGCTATCTTTAATGACAAGCAAACACTAATGAATTTCGGAGCATGTCTGGTGCTTGCTTTTATAGATCATAAAATTATTTGGCTGCTTCCTGCCCAGGCTGACAGGCCAGTGAGGCAACCCCAAGTATTTACAGGCATCAGGCACTGCCAGGACCATTCTACAGAAGTAGGCTGTGGGATGGGGATAGAGAACAGCCTTCCCCCTTTCACACGAACCCATTTGTGTGAGCTAAAAACTGACATGCAAAGACTATCACTAAGTATTTGTTCTTTAAGCGTCTTGTGGTTAAAAGGGGGTGAACTTTGTTGTCCCAAATTGAGTTCAGGTACAAATTGATTCAAAAGTTACCAAAATGGCTTTTTATGTGTTAACCAGATGTAAACAAAGGATTGAAACACAATTCCTCTGTTAAACATAAACACTGTCTTCACACTTATGGAATTCTGAAGTCCATAAGAAGACTGTTCCTTATCTGTACTACTGATAACTGTCCTGAGCTTCCGGCCATACCCCTCCCTATCCTCACAGAGCTGTCATGGCCACCCAGCAGGAAGAGCCTCCTTCCACTTCTAGCATCTAAGGGATACTTGGCAGAATCCAGATGAGTCAGCTGTAGGCAGCTGGGACCCTACAGAGGCTGCTCTCACCACCTAGAGCCAGCACTCACAGCACTCACAGAGAACGGGGTGGGGGTGGGGAACCCACAGAAGGGCCTCTCCTAATCCCAAGGAGGTTGAGAAACGTCACTTCTGGACAGCCACGTGTCCCAGGCTAACTAAGCCCCATAAAACCAAAGGCTTTGTTAGTAACTGGGATGACTAGGAGGCTACTAATCTGCAGGGTCTCACTCAGCAGTGAACTCGCCGGTAGGTTTTCATAGCAGCCCTGAGCCACCTTCCCGGCCCCTATGCAGAACCCTCCATGGAAGCAAAGTGAAAGGTACTGTCTGAAACAGACAAGGTCTCAGAGCCCCATGTCTCCAAAATGTAGATAGCCTATTGGGCTCAGGAGATCCTCCCTGGAGGACTCTGGCTCCCAGTGCTAGCTCTTCTCTGGAACCTGGCCCTCACCTGGATCCCACCACAGTGTGGGAAGTGGACAGCCATTCTAAATGACACATGCCATACCACACTGGGTGATCACTAGCTCTGGCTGGAAGAATGTGAAATCTAGGTGGAAGGAAGAGAAGGAATTGGCCATCAGGACATCGCCCAGCCTGGAGAGATGGCTTCCAGCACTAAGGGATTGTGGATTCTCATGATACTCTTGGTGCACAGCTTGGCTTCCCTGTCAACAAAGTCAGGGCTGAGGGCTAATTAATTGACCGTGGATGTGAAGAGGGAGGGAGGATTTTAGGCAGGTTCCCATCCCCAAAGCACAATGAGGAAGTGTTTCCAGGCTTTGAAGTGGTGGTGGCAGCTTTAAAGAAGAAAAAGCCACCCTGAACCCTGAAGCACAGGGACTGCACAGCAGCAAGGTCATATGGCCCAGGTTCCAAGCTAGGAAGCCTGATGAGGAAACATGTGGGTCCCCGGTTCTGGAGGGTGTCCCACGATGATCTCCCGGCTGAGGACAGAGTGAGAGCAGGGAGGGTCCTCTGCCCACGTCTCCACTGTCTGTTGGTCTTCAGCCCAGCCTGGTGTGGGAGGTCTGGGCCAAAAGGGTGCGAGTGCAAGCAGGGAGGAGAGATTGCCTGCCTCCGCTGCTGTCTCTGCTCAAGTCTCCGCTGTCACAACTCGGTCACTCCCAGGTGCTGCACCTGTCTCTCCACGCTGAGCCGGCCCGGCTGGGCCGATAGAAGCAGCTTGGTGCCCCAGGAAGGTTCCGGGAGAGCGGATCTCTCCCCAAGTGTTACAGCTCTTGAGACAGAAACTCTCGGATACCAGGATGATTCTCGAACACACCTTCACTGCTCCTGAATAGAGCCCTTATATACAGTTTCAGGGTGGGTTAGGGTCTGACAGCAGATAACGCCTATTGGCTTGGTCGGAGAGCTTAGAGATACCTCATCTGCATGTGGGTTAGGGTCTGGCAGATAATGCCTATTGGCTTGGACTGAGAGCTTAGAGATACCTCATCTACATGTGGGAGGGCCTGAGGTACTGTTCCTCGTGACTGATAGTCATAGACCTCCCTTTGGGAGAGGCTGTGGAGGGCTGAAGCTGAATGAGAAGGTGGGGGCAGCGCCAAACACCTGTCGTCCTGATAAAGGTCTGGGGTTCAAGGCTTGCTCAACCAGGCACCCAGCTGCTTCCCACAGCCCACCGCCCCACAGAAACATGCTCCCAACATGGCAGCTGGCAGGTCAGAGGAAGACATGTGATCAGTGTAGCAAAAATATTAGAAATGGACCCCACCATCAAAGGAGTTACAGATACCCATAACCATCTATGAAGGGTAGTGTTGTTTCCTGAGCTCCCTCCGGGATCAGAGGATACAACCAGGGCGATGGGCATGGGGGAATCTGAGCTGCTACCACAGAGAGGAAAATCAGGTGCTCTAAGGCAGAGGAGAGGCCAACAGCATCGAGAAAGCAGGATGTGGTGGTCTGAATAAGACTATCCCCATAGGCTCATAGACTTGAATGCTTAGTCACCAAGGAGAGAAACTGTTTGAAGATTACAAAGATCAGGAGGTGTGGCCTTGTTGGAGGAGTTATATTACTGGGGGTGGCTGTGAGGTTTCAAAAGGCCAAGACAGATCCAGTCTCAGCCCCTCCCTCCCTCCCTCCCTCCCTCCCTCCCCCCCTCCCCCCTCCTCTTCTTCCTCCTCCTCCTCTTCCTTCTCTCTCTCTCTCTCTCTCTCTCTCTCCCCCTCCCTCCCTCCCCCCACTCTCTGCTTCTCGCTTTTGCTCTCTGTTTCTGTCTCTGTCTCTTGTCTCCATCTCTCTTCCCTTTTCCCTGACCCCTCTTTCTCTCTCTGCCTTCAGATTGGGATGCAGATCTCAACTACTTGTCCAGCACCATGTCTGCCATGCCTCCCTTGCCTGCTGCCATGCTTCCCATATGATAATCATGAACTAATCCTCTAAAACTATAAGCAAGCCCCAAATTAAATGTTTTCCCTCATAACAGTTGCCCTGGCCATGGTGTCTCTACAGCAAGAGAACAAACAGTGACTAAGACATGGGACAAGGCTGACCAGGGAGCAGCGCACAGGACAAAGCACCCAGTGGCTGTTTCAGAAATCTGAGGTGAGGCCTATGGCGCTGTCTAACCCCGGCGGGTCTTATGGGAGGGGCCTGCAGGGTTCCACACACTGTGTAACACCAGAGCACAATTAGCTTTTGTGATAGAAGTGCTCCCTGGGGGAGCTGGCTGAGAACTGAAAATCGAGGCCCTGGCCTTCCTAAACTCAGGCCTGAGACAAGTCTGGTGTGTACCTTTCTGGCTAGGTGATGATGACAGACAACTAGGAAGAGAAGTAAGGTGGGAAAGGAGCCTTAACAGTAGCCACTCACTGTGTGTCCCAGTTGGGGTTGGTGGATGGGGAGTGAAGGTCACCATCACATCCCCTCCCCCTCAAGCACCTCAAGAGGTTAAGTTTGTTAATGAACACCCACCGTTGTATAGAGATGCTAATGAAGATTTAGAGGTTTTCACTAACCTGCCCTGGCTGATACCACTAGCTTGTGGTGGAACAGGGCCTCAAAGCCAGCTCAGCCTGTATCATAATCCATGCTGCAAATATACACAGCACAGTTTTCCTAAAAAGAAGATGCTGGAGACCCTTCCTTCCTTGACTGTTCCGGGAAGCAAGTCGTCTTAGCACATCCCAGCTGGCTACCAATGGCACTTCTCTCCATGCTGAGCTCCCAGGCTCCCAACTTCTCTCACTTGAGGCACTACAAAGTTATAACAGCAAGCAGCCCCTCAGGACCCACCTGGATGGGTAATTTGAATGAAATAACACTTCTCCCATCATAATCATTTTGCCTGCCTCTTCCTCTCTCTTCCATATGCAAAAATCATTTATTAACTTTCTGAAAAGAATCAAAAGAAATTCAAATTGTGACAATAAAATTGACAAGCAACCTACAATGCAGAGCAGGCTGACATCTGTAATATGGAGCCTGCAGCCAGTCACCTGACCAGCCCTATGTCACATGGAGCCTGCAGCCAGTCACCTAACGAGCCCTATGACCACACCCCTCTACACTTTAACCTCCTCATTCAAAAAAGGGGATAAGATTTCCTACCTCCTGAGAATGTTGGCAATGTTCAATGGATAGATTTTATGTGAAAGTCATTATAACAGAACTGCTCAAACAATTACAAGGGCCATTCCTGTCAAATATGAAGTTGAGAGCTAGCAAGATGGCTCAGAATATTAATGTACTTACTGTCAAGTCCTATAACCCTAGATCTGTCCCCAAGACCCACGTGGTTGATTTAAGGAGAAAACAAGTTATCTTCTGATCTCCACATACTTGCTCTGGCACACACAACTGTCTCCCCCTCAACCAAACAAACAAATACATATAATAAAGTTGGAGTTGTGAGAAAAAACAGTACTTCTGGGAAGCCAATACATTTCACACTCCTTGACTGACATTTATCCCTTGACATTCAGTCAGCCTTATTTCTTGTTTAGGTTTCAACAATGATTGCAAATGTGACCCCTAAGCAAAGGCAGTGGTATGTGGAAGCTGTTATCAATTGGGAAAAAATAGCTACATTTCCTCAGAAAAGCATTTTGAAAATAAAGACTCTATCCCAAAGCTACTGTCCCAGTGACTGAAAACTGGATCCCATTAACTCCAACAGCAACAGAGACCTGAGGAGATCATAGGGCAACAGAGCCGCCAGCTACAGCGTACAGGACAACAGAGAGGTGAATAGTTCATCAGGAGACCATCCATTTGCTGCTTCATCCTTTGACAAGATGGATTTCTGGCAAAGATGCAAACAGCTGGCATGCCGCCCACAGGAATGGACACAGGTACAGCTCTGCTGAGGAGAGGCTGAGCAAAGCTCATAATGAAGGTACCTGGGGGCCGTTCCTCTGCTAAACTCCTCCAGACAAGGCCAGAGACCCTCAGTAAAGGGTACTGGCCACTCAGGCAGAGGACCCACAGAGCAGCCAGCAATACCTGTCACCCCAATTCCAGGGGATCCAACGCCCTCGTCTGGCCCTGAGAGCACCTGTACACATATGGTATGCACACATACATGCAAGCAAAACACTAATACGCACAAAATAAAAATAAATACATCTTTAAAAACGGTTTTCTTTCTTTTAAAAACCTTTCTAAAACAATGCAGCAATCACCCTCCATGGCATCGTCCAAAGGAGTTAAAATCTCATGTGTACACAAAAATCTAGAGATGAATATTCATAAGATCTTTCTTCACAATTGTCTAGACTGGGTAGTAACAAGATGTAAGGGAGAAACTCTGGTACAGCCAGACGCAGAGGACCGGACACTAAGAAGAGAATGAGCACTGGCATCACTGAGTTTAAGAAGCAACAGGAGACAGAGGCGCAATTACTTAGGTTAAAAGATGTCCTACAGAGGCAAACCTCTGCCACTGTAAAGGGATCAGTTAGTGCAGGAGAGAGGGAGAGTGGTGTGGAGAGAGAGTTTCAGGGCACTACGCTTGTTCGCTATGACTCACATGTGTGTGTGTGTTGTCACACACTTATCACAGTAGATGCTGACGTGTCAAGACTGGTTCATTGATTCTAGCTCATATGCTGAAGTAGTTGGGGGTGGGGTGCCAGGTAGGAACTGAATGGACCTTGTGCCTAGTTTTGCTGTGAACTGGAAACTTAAAAAATATATAGTTTTGAGATTTTGTGTGTATGATTGTCTGAATGTATGTCCATACACCACATGCATGTAGTACCCTCAGAAGCCAGAAGAGGACATTATACCCCAGTATAGTAACTATAAGTGGTTGTAAATTGCCATGTGGATGTGGGGAATTGAACCCAGGTCTTCTGGAAGAATAGCCAATGCTCTTAACAGTTGTGCCATCTCTCCAGCCCCAGCTTCTTTTATTATTATATTATTATTATTATTATTAATTATTTTATTTATTTAGGTCCCAAATAATGCTCCCCTCCAAGTCCTCCTCGCAGAGCTCTTCCCCTATCTCCCCTCCCCTTTGCCTCTGAGAGGGTGCCCCTCACTGGGGCAGGTCTCTAAAGGATTACAGCCTCAGTGTCTTAAAAATAAATTCTATTTAACAAGGAAAAGTTGGACTGGAGAGATTGCTCAGTGGTTAAGATCACTGGCTGCTCTTCCAGAGGTTCCGAGTTCAATTCCCAACAACCACATGGTGGCTCACAACCATCTGTAATGGGATCCAATGCCCTCCTCTGGTATGTCTGAAGACAGTGACAGTGTACTCGTATACATAAAAATAAATCTTTTTTTTTTTTTTAAAGAAAAAGTTAATGAAATTTGCACAAAGAAAACTTATGCTCAAGTGGTTCTAGAGTGAAATCTGCAAAATATTTAAGCAAGAAGTCACAATGATTGTCTATAAATTCTTTCATCCCAACTTCTGCTAAGAAGGAGATCATCATTATACTGACACAGTGAGGTAGCTCCATGGGTTAAAGTACTTGCTGCACAGATCTGATGACCTGAGTTCAAGTCCTGGAACCTACAGTACAAGGAGAGAACTGACTCCTAAAAGTTGCCCTTTGACTTCCACATGCATGCCATAGCACGTGTGTATCCTCACTTACACACATCTCTCTCTCTCTCTCTCACACACACACACACACACACACCAATAATTAAAATAAAAAACCAAATATTACACTGTTACCAAAACTGAACAAGAACAGTACAAAAAAATCTATATATTTTTATACAGATAAAAAAATACCAATATACCTTATCATGAACAGATACAAAAATTCTTTAAAAAAAAAAGACTTAATGAAATAAATCTAACAATCTACCAAAAGACTTCTATATCATGCTCAAGCAGGACTTACCAAGAAACACAAGGTTGGTTTAACATTTTTTAAAAGTCAGTCCGATCTAGGCAATTCTCAAATGGAGTCTTCCTATCATGTGACTCTAGACTGTGAGAAACTGACAATTAAAGCTAACCATGGCACAATGTATCTCCATGTGCTTACATCTTCCATAATTCATTTTGGTAATCAGAGTGTTCTGTGAACCTTGCAGGGAAGTGTGTCAACTACTAACTGATGTAATCAAGTCCACGACACTATGGGCGGCACCATCCGTAGGGCAGGTGGTCCTGAACTGCTTAAAAAAGCTAGCTAAGCGTGAGCCTGTGAGCAGGCCAGCAAGTGACACTCACCAACGGCTTCTGCTTCAAGCCCCTGCCCTACTTCCTTTAAGAATGGATGGTGACCTGTGAGCTGAAGAAAACCCTTTCCTCCCCTGAGTTCCTTTTGATCATGGTATTTGTTCCAGGAAAAGAGATGAAACTAGAACATAAAATGTTCATGGTCCAAGTGACTCAACATCATTAAGATGCTGATTCTTTCCAGATCCATCTATGTATGGACTCAAAGCAACAACAGTCAAAATCCTAGCAAGCTTTTGCTGCAAAACATAAACAAACATTTCTGAAATTCACATAGAAATGTAAAAAACAGCCGGGCGGTGGTGGTGCACGCCTTTAATCCCAGCACTTGGAGGCAGAGGCAGCGGATTTCTGAGTTCGAGGCCAGCCTGGTCTACAGAGTGAGTTCAGACAGCCAGGGCTACACAGAGAAACCTGTCTTGAAAAACCAAAAAAAAAAAAAAAAGAAATGTAAAAAACTAGAACAGCCAAAAATTCAAAACGGCAAAATTTTAAGGATAAAAGTCAGGAAATGGAGAAGGGAAGGGAGCTACAGAGAGCATCACTGACAAGGGAGTGGTTTCCTGGGCACACACTGTGGTCAAAACTCAACTCACTGGCTTTGCCGTGCTTAGTTGGTTATTTACCAATTGTGCCTCAATGAAACTGAAAAATGATGTCATTTAGTCTCAGGTCCAGTCTTTTGTATTCACCATGTCAGCATCCCATTCTGCAGGCAGAAAAATACAGATTCAGAGGTGCCAGGTGGCTTAAAACAGCATTCATCTCCTCTGGGTGCTGAGGTATTTGGTCACACTGACAGATATGCTTTGGGATATGCCTCTCATCCAGACAGTGGGTGTTGGCTACATCTATGGATTTTCTCATTCTATTCTTGTCTCTTCTCAGAACGAAGAAATGAGTTGTGGGTCCTCTGCCTACACAATCACCTGTGGGTACCCATCATACAATGAGACACAGTCCACCACCTCTCCTCTTTTGCTGTCTCTGTGTCTCTGTCTCTCTGTCTGTCTCTGTCTGTGAGTGTGGTGGGGTGGGACATGTACCATAGCATACTCAGAAGGTCAGAGGACAGCTCTGTGGAGTTGGTTCTCTTCATCTGCCTTTATGTGGATTCTGGGGATCAAACTCAGGTCAGCAGGCGCCTGGTGCAGCAAAAGCCTTTACTCTCTGAGCCGCCCTGAAGGCCCCTCACAGCTGTTTTACAGATAAGGAAATGAAGAGGAAAAGGCACTGTCCTTAGGCCTCACAGCTAGACAACAGCAGGGTCAGGTTCCTCAAGCAGATCTTGCCACCAGGGCTTGCCACCCCCTCCCCCATTAAACTGCCTGAAATCAAGCTGTTGCTCCTGAAGCCAGAGCCCAAACAGACTGTCCCTCCCCTGCTGGCCCTATCACCAGCAGGAGCCAGCCCAGCTGCTCAGTGTGAGGTTCTGTTTTGTGTTGTGAGCAAGGCCTCTGTTTAGTGTTGGGTTATTAATTCACTTAAAAGGAAATTTGGTTTCTAACCAGTATTCATGTCATATCCATGCTCAAGAAAAGAGAAAAAACAATGAGTCTCAAAGTTCCAAAGTGCATTAATTCTGATGTGCTGCTGGCCAGGTCTACAGTCAGACCTGACTCCTGTCTCCACCAGGCCTCAGCTGAGGAGAACCCTTTTCTACTGTTTCCAGTGTAACAAGAGTCACTAGACAGGACAATCTCTAGAGATCAAAGAACAAATGACAACTGTAAACAGAGAGCAACAACAGAAGAGAGGCCTTCAGTGCTTGCTGGCATCTACTCTGACGAGCCCTGTGCTAGGAGCCATCTTCTCACTGGAGGACAACTGGGCTATCCTGCTACTTCATTCTATAGTTTGAACAGAGGAAGGCAGTACTGCATGGACAGCAAGCAGGAAAGGGGAGTCATTACAGTAGTCTCACCCTAAATACAGTCAGCAAATAGCAAACAGCACTGGGTACCGCAGGCCCCAGGAGATAGGGAAGAGCCCTGCATGCGCTGTGTCCTGAGGTTATAATCTAGGAAGGAGGCAGACTTTGAACAGCAGGCTAGTCAAATGAATACTAGTGGGCAAAGGTGTCTAACAAGGACTGTGTTAAAGGAAATCACAGAGCCCTGAAGCTCTAACTGCACAACTGCACCCCATCTCCTGCGGCATCTGCACACTCCAGGTGAAAGGGGCAGCCTTCAGGAAATGAAATAAGAGGGAACATGAGGGAGAACTGCCGTGGTAGGTTAGCTGTTACAGAGCCCATGGGATGCTGGCCTGCCTCCTGAGCAGATGAGAGGAGGGAAGGCTCTAGGCAGGTCAGGAAGACGGCCAGAGAAAAATGTCTTTGGCTCCAAAGGAAAAATGGGAGCCAGGGCTGATGAGGGCTTTGCCATCCATGAAAGAAGTGTCTGTGGCTTTGCTGGGTAACGTAGAGGGAAATGGTCTGTGCACACTGCCCAAAACTTGACCTGAGAGAGGGGTTTCAATGATGTCAGTGAAACCTAGCTCCTCACCACAGGCGACTGCCTGCTGGCAGCTCTCCCCGCTCTCTCAGGGCCAAAGAGAATCGAGGACACGCAGGGTTTGTCCCACATCCAACACTGATCTTGGCTCTCTGGAATGTCCATGTCTTCAGAGCAGGCAACACAGCCAGACAACAGGCCCGAGGGCCAGCTCCTGACACATACAGCAGTGTCTCCCTGAGCCCCATTGCACCCCTGCTAGGGAACCGTGGGCCTGCACTGAGCCCTGAGCTCCGGCAGTCCAGCCTGTGTGCATAGCAGCAAGCGTCCCACAGATGGCAGTCAGGTCTCCAGCTCCACATGAGGGGAAGTTGAAATCATTCTTTAGACAATGCCCCTTTACTTCAAGCATTTGGTTCTCAATGCCCCACCTCTTCACTATCCAGAGGTAATCCTCTCCAAGGCCACAGACAGAGAGGCAGGAAGACGAGTAAGCGTCTGTCTATTCAGACCTCCCTACCCAGACCTCCCTACTAGGCTGGCCTAAAGCCTGGTGCCTAGGGAAGATGGCCGTATACTCTGGGTCTCACTCTCCTAGGTTACAGGCCAAATCCACACTTTTTTTCCTGGTTGTGGGTTTCTCCACAGTGCTGTCTGTTCTCTTGCCTTTTGGTACAGCTCCACCTTCCCCTTCTGGCCCTCAGATCCTCATCTCAGGGCCTTTGTCCTCAACTCCACCTCAGGCCCTGCCCCACAGCACAGCCATCACCTACACGCAGTTACCAGAGCTTGTCCAATCCCAAAACTGTGCTCCCCCACCCCCATTTCTACCTTCTCATTCTCCAGAGTCATCCCTGCTGCCTGAACCTCTGATCCTTTTAACCTCACTCCCTACAGGCAAACGCTGCAGAGTCCGGAGCTGTGCTAGGAGGATCTGTACCCGCTGTCTCCAGACCCGCTCCTGTTCTCTGCTTGCACTCACAGCAGCTGGAAGTGGCCCTCACCAGACTTCCCATTCTCACTGCCACTCTCCAGATCCACAACCCTGCAGAATCCCTATCCATCCTCACCACTCCAGAGAGGTATAGATGCAGAGTAGACATCTAAAAAAGAAAAAGAAAAAAAAAAAAAGCTTTCTCCTTTTAAAAGTCCTTTAGCACTGAACTCAAACTCTGGAGCCGAGTCCACCTAAGCCTCCCTGCCCTCACAACCCAGAGCCAGAGTATCTACCTGGCCAGTCCAGCCCCTTTCATAAGCTCTTGATCCCTGAAGATGCCCAGGGGCCCTGTGTTTGGCTCTGTGTGTGCTGAGTCTCTGGACCTAGGTCTTGAGGCTCTTTTCTTGCCACTTCCTTAGCTGTGGACCTCACCATCAGTCCTTGTCCCTTGAGCTGCAGCTTTGATCTTGCAGGAGAGGCCTGAACACACTCTCTGATAACCAACTTGCACAGACACATGCTTCTGCAGTGGTCTGGGCTGCTGGCCTTCTTGACTCCCTCATTCACCCACCCCACACCATGCTCACTGCATGTTTTCCCCAGCCCTCCAGTGCCCTGTGGCCTGGCTATTTCTTGTCTCCTTTTATTTGCATGTCGGTCTCATGCTGAAGTTCCTGCCATCCTTGTCTCTCTGACCTTGGCACAGCAGACTGATGTATGACTGAGTAAACGTGGGTCAGACTACTGGGAGATCTGAGTGTGGGGAAGGGGCACCATGGGGAGAGGTGGCCAGAAACTGTGAGGACCACCTGGAGAAGTTTTGCATCTTGCTGAATTTGGTGCTTGTGATGACTTGTTTAACAGTGTCAGACTTGTTGGACACTCAGCCTCTTGCATCTGTCCCAACTGCAGCTGGTGACAGAACAACAGACTTCTAGGAAGCTCTTCTCTGCAGCCAGCATCCTTTAACGATGCCCTGGAGGAGTAGAGGATGGAAAGAAAGCCCCAGAACTCCAGGCAGAGCAGCACAGAATGCTGCCAACACACTGTCTGTCTTCAGTCCACGTGAAACTCCCTTTTCAGGTCATGATGGTTGATATCCTCAACTTGACTGGATCTAGAGTCACCAGATGACAAGCTATTGAGCAAGTCTCTGAGGGCACTTTTAAAGAAGTTCTCTCCTAAACGTGGCCGGCAGCAGCAGCCCACAGCTAAGATCCAGCATTGATGAGAAGGAGAAAGAGCTGAACATGACTGTAGATGCCATGAGGCCAGCTGCCTCACACTCCATGCTGCCATGCCTGGCTATCGCTGGCAAACCATGAATCAAAATGAGCCCTCCGTCCCATCCTTGAGTTGCGTTAATCAGATGGTCACAGCAATGAGAACTAACACAAACTCTCCTTTCATCCCTGCCTCAGCAATGAGATACCATCCCTTTCCCACTCCTCTATGTTCAGGGCTCCTCCTGGTACAAGTTCCTCCTAACCTTGGGAGGGCTGGCATCTGGACAGCAGTCCCAAGGGCTCGGTATAGACACACAGCCGCTCTGCTATCCAAGTGCTGTGGCCTCCAGGGTGCTGCTCCTGCATAGGTTTTGCTGAATAAGCCTGCAGTGAAGACTTGCCATCCACAATACACAGAGCCAGCTCAGACTGACCAGCAACAGTGACCACAAACTACTGGCACTGACCAAGTTCCTGTGTATCTGCTTTAAGTTAAAAACAAAACAAAATCGCACCCCCCATTATCATGCACAAGGAAACTGAAACGTAACAAGAGTAAATAGTGGTCCAGTGTCTTAGCTGGGATGACAGCAGCCACACCCATCCCAGTTCTGATAGATGTTATCTACAGGTATTAAGCAGTAGCTCAACTCTGATAGGGCCATGGGCTGAGTACCACCAAGGCCATGTCCATTTCCAGCTCAGTCTGAGAACAGAGATTCGCCATGCTGGGGCTTGGTGTTTCTGAGAAACTGTGGGAGCCTCAGTTCTGTGAGCTGGGATGTGAGTGTGACACACTTGGTAGGGAACACTATGTTTACAAAATGCTATTCCAAAACATGCCAGGAGAAGCAGGCTTCAGCCACCAGGACCCCTCAGACAGACCCCTTCATGGTGTCACATGGCCCGAGCCCTGGCAGGCAGGAATCCAACCAGAGCCTGCTACCCAGTTCATCTAGGTAGTAACAGCATCCTAGCTATAAGCAGTTATGCCACAAAATTACATGTATGTTAAGTTGCCGACTCTTTGTAAAACTGGTCACTTATTAAGAGTTACCAGGGACCAGCACAATCACGTCCCATGCTTGTGACCTCCACATTCCTTACACTCTGCCAGTTACCCTGAGTCCTGGGTGAGGCCTTGTGGTTACCCCCACAGAGAAGAGCACAAGTTACAATGCTATATTCCAGGCCCAGCAGTGGGAGCCATTGAATTCAAATCTCCAAACGGCTGAGCTCACCAGGCAGAACCCCTCTTTGGGAAAAGTGGCCACTGAGCACCCAGGAGACACTGCTCCTGAGTTGTCCTGGCCTAAGCCAGCCAGAAAACACAGTGCCAAGATGCTTTCCCTCACTGGGTATTGCCCCTTCTCCACTCAGTCAGGCAGGATCCCCTCAGCAGCTGCTGCTCCGGACACTGGGATTACACCAGGGCCTCCGAGTACAGACCTCCAGAACCAGCTGCCTGTGACCACCTTCTTCTGAAGACCTTGGAAGCAAAGAAAAGAAGGAAGGATGATGGAGATGTGGGACCGGGAGGAGGGAGAGACAACCAAAAGAAAGGAAACACTACAAACAGAACCACAAAGTGGGAAACTTGAATCAGCAGTCTGCGGGTTAGTGGTAATAATGGCATTGTTATTTTAAAGCACCCACCCCACCCTATCCTGTGTGCACGCACATACATGTGTGTGAATGCACAAGCACATGTGTTAGAACGATGCAGGAAAAGTAACCACCAAAAAAGACTAAAAAAAGCAACAGCACTCCAGCATTACCCTCTTCCATGCAGCTTGGCATCTAAACACCATCTCAACAAAAGGGACCCACAGCCTGGAGAAGGCCTGACGCAGGCCTCGCACCAAAGCTGACACAACTCTAAGCACCTTATTGGGCCAAAAAGTATGAAGCACTCAACACCAGCGGAGTCATGTTAAAAGGTTTTGGGGCCAATGCTGACATTGCCTGTCAGCCAAGGACAGGACAGGTTCTGCAGCAAAGGAATGGGAACAAAACTTATAGAAACACACAGGAAGTATAACCACCCACAAACTCATCCCAAGGGACTGCTTACCAAGAACAAACAGAACACACACACAAACCATCATCACTGTCACATCACTGTCATATGCATATACATATATACACACACATACACACACACATAACACACACACAATACACACACATACACACAAACACACACACATACACACACACATACATACACACACACACATACATACATACACACACATACACACACACACATACACACACACACATATACATACACACACACACACACACACACAATATCATACAACACACACACACATAATACACACACATACACACACACACACACATACACACACACACATATACATAGTGATGCCAGCTGCAAGGGAATGAACACAGCCCTCATCACTTTTTCACTGGACAATTAGCTCCTGCACTCACATTACTGTCTGTTAATGAACTTGTCCCATGGGAAGCTGAACATTAAACGACATTGTCCAGATAGTCTTTGATCACGGAGCACAATGCCCAGCATGTACGTACTACAGATCCTAAAGTTTTGATGGTTAAGCCTTCCAGAACCCCAGCTCTGTACCATGTATTCTGCATACATTCCCCATGTTTAAATGAGTTTCCATGGGTGATACTCACCATCCCCATTCTATGAATGAGGAAACACAAACTTAAAGAGGTGAAATATTAACAAAGTCCCAATGACTAAAGTTAGAATCCACACTCACTCGCACCACCCAACAGCCACTACATCAGCACCCGCACATCTGCAAGCCTGCACACAGGCAATGGGCCACTGAGCATCAGATGCAGATGGCAGGGACACAGAGACAAGGGCATGAGTGGGTGGGGCTCTAAGCACCTCTCACTACTGAGAACTACCTTCTTAGCAGCACCAGAAACTCCAAGACACATATGGCTGAGTACCACATGGGGCTTCAGGTCTCTCCTACCTCCACACTTCCGTCTCAGTCTCCATGACACATCTGTGTGCATGTAAATCCCACTGCTTGGAATATTGTTCCAGAAGCACCCCTGGATGACATCCAAAAATGTCTGAATCTCTCTATAGCTGCAGTTAGATGGAAGCCCTGAAGAAATCCAATGTCAAGAATCATGGCCCTGCTGAGCCTTCTTCTTAGGCCGTGTTTCTCGACTCCACACTCCTAAGTGCAATGTCAGCAGACAATAACTTCCTAACGTTGGGAGGAAGACATGGAGAAAGCAGAGATCTGGGGCCACTGGCATAACGGCCAACAAGGAGAAACAGCTAATATCTCCTCCCAAGAAAAACCCAGAAGCCTGGTCAGCACTACTGCCCTACTGGCGAAGTCTCAACAACTACTTCCTGGACATGTACTCCCTGAAACCATACCCACAGCGACACCAGCAAAGGCTGAAGCCATGTGCTCTGCAGTAGTAGGCAGGCAGATGGCCTGAGTCAAGTCCTGGCTGTATGGTCTGCAGCCACAATTATTTGTTTTATCGATGCGGGGCTGAACTCAAGAGTAATCTAGGTCAATGAACCAGAGGAGCGTGCCTTGAATGGCCTTGAGGTTTCACAAAGCCACTGCCATTGCTTTTAGAATGTGCCGCTGGGTTCTGAGCTTTGTCTACAGACCATCACTCAGAGCACATCAGAGACCCCATTCTGAGCCATGCAGCTGGAGCCTCCAGCAGGGAGTCCAGGATGTGGACTTTGCTTATTCCTTTTCATTCTGTGTACAGTCAGGCCTGAAAGGTCTTGTCCACAGACCTGCTCACCTGCTGGCAGTCCAGTCCACTCACCTCTCACACGAGCCTCTGCTTCTCAGGAAGTCTACACCACACAACTGCCTTATTTATACCCTTCCACTCTGGGGTGGTCCTACTACAACAGGGCAGGCATCCTCAAAAGGAAAAGTTCCAGTTTTCAGTCTGCTAACAATAACATCAGCAAAGAAGTGGGGTGGCTCCCAGGTCCTTCCAACCATAGTTTGACAATGAGGAATGGCTTCCATTTTGTGTAACTTGTCATAGGCCCTAGCAGTCAAGCCTGGGTTGCTCTAAATAATTCACAGCAGTTGGCTCTGGCTCGTCACTCTCTGCCAGTCACCTTAGTATCAACTGGGTTCCAGACCTGACCCAGAGGTGAAGATTCATCAGGTCCAGGCGTGCTAGTCTGGGAAGCCTGTGCTTTGACAGCTGTCCTGGTGACTCTGAGACTTATAACTCCAAGATGAAATCTTAAAGGAAAACGCATGCACTTTAATGTCTGGGCACAACCTTAAGATGTCACCTGGCAAGGCTCCCTGCATGCTACAGTACCCCAGAGAAGGGTTTCACTGGCCCTTGTTGATGAGTCTTTGGAGTGGTGGATATACTGCTGCCCTGATTTGACTCCCGTCACACCTGGACAGCAGCACCTGACAGACTGAGTCATCGCCCTTGACACTCAGGTTGCAGAGCAAAGCCTCAGACGTCTAAAGGGCTCCAGATCAAAGCTTTGAGAATATAATCAGAGCTAGCCTCAGCTGCCAGGAATTGGTAGCACACACCCGAAATCCAAGCACTCAGGAGGCAAAAGCAGGGTAATCAGGGGTTTAAGGTCATCCTTGGCTACAGAGAAAGTTCAAGGGAGTAGCCTGAGATATGTTAAGATCATAAGACCACATCTCAAAAGACTGAGTGAAAAAAAGACAGCGATCTGGAGAGAGTCGGTTGAGAAGGAAGGCAACCATCATATGATTGCAGTCAACAAAGCTCCCGGAGGCAGAGAATTGCTAACTAGAAACAGTGAACTGTTCACATTAGGATGAGACAGAGAAAGGCGGCATCACAGTGAAAACAGCATGCAGAGCTAAGCCCCAGTGTGTAAAGCCCAACTAACATAACCACTGTTACTGCACAGCCAGCCTGCAGTATGGAGTCTTCCCGTGCTGGAGGGCTGGGCTGTGGTTGGCCTAAGGCACTTTGGCTCCATTGAAAGCTGGAGTCGCTGTAAAGGTAGGTGTGCTCTTCACCACCTGCGGCTGCGGCAGGCCTCCAGGCTGTCTCCCTACCTGCAGCTCACCCAAGGCCAGGCATACCAGCAGTTTCGGCTCATCCTGACCTCTTGCCCATAGGTGACTTCACACTGGCCACGTGACTAAACTGGGCTAGAGAGAACTGTGCTGTCACTGTGGGAAGCTGTAAATGTGGATCCTTTGGGGGGGTCACATGAGGCCACACATGCGGACATGAGGGAGGAGAGGGAGGAAGCTGGGAAGCAGAAGCTAATGGTAGGGACACTTACATCCAGTAGCTTTCCCGTGTAGAAACCCCATGAGAAGGTTCTTGTCTTCATTTGGCTTTCTGAAATGGATTTGTTACTTGCTAGCAAAGAAAAGGAACTCTGGGTAAAAGAACTAAAACTGCTTCACTAACTGGAGGATGTCCCTCATCCTCTTGAAGGTCATCTCTAAAGACCCAGACTGACTCTTCCCCTTTGTCACTTCTACAAGTGCACATATGCTTTTAATATAACATCTGCGGTCTGCTGTGGCAACTAGTTTCAAAAACAGAAGCAAGGCAGCCACCAGGATGTGACATCAGCACAGAGAAAGCTCCAGCCAAACAGCCCTCATGTGCCTGGGACAAGGAGGCAGGCTGCACAGCACAGACTTGGGCAGCAGCTGCTCTGCTATGCCAGACTGGGCCAAATGGGACTTTCTCAGCAGAACCCAAATCCCAACTCAAAATGGGCACATGTATCCGGGAGGCTTCAGCAGATCACCCTCCCCATCCCTAGCCCCAGTGGGATTACACGATGGTACAGACCTCTGGCTGGATGGCTTTGAACACGGGGATGTCCATCAATGTGATCTGACTCTATAAGAGAATAGGGATACAGGGTTAGAGGCTTTTAAACTGGAACCTGATAAACAGAATCTCAGGTATTCATGGGGTACCATGTGACGGTTGAACAATCATGCACAATGGGTAACATTTAAACCAGTTTAGATATATCTGTCTTTTCGATACATCATCATTTCTTCATGATAAAACATGTGAAATCCTCCAAGCTCTCTGCAGGACAGAGCTCACCCTCTGCACTAACACAGGCTGAGACTTCTTTCTCCCTGGATCAGTAGTCCCTCCCTACCCCATCCCTCTTCCCAGACTCCTTCACTTCAGGAAAGCCACATTTCCATATAACGCAACATAGTCTCTAAGCCTGGCTTGCCTCACCTAACAGAATACTCTCTGGTTCCACCTGTGTTGTCTCACCTGACAAGATTTCCTTCTTTTTTATGGTTGAATAATAACCCACTGTGTGTGTGCCCCATTTGATCCATGCCCAGTTTACCCACTCCATTTGTTTCCAGGCCTCGATACTGCAGAGACAGGGCTTCAATAAGCAGAAGTCTAGACTGACTCTGCTGGCTTTGGAAATGTAGTCAGTGCTGGCTGCTGCAACCTAGAGCAGTTCTTCAGTTTTCTGAGAAACAATGTCATTGTTTTCTGTAACAGCTACACTAATGTGCACACCCAGCCACAGCACACACAGGAATTCCTTGCTCTGCATCCTCATCAGTGGGTGCTGTCCTTGACTTTGTGGTAGCAGCCATTTTCCTGGAGGTAATGAGCTCTTGTGGATTTGAGTTGCCTTTTTCTGATGAATTCTGGGCATCCTTCCATGTTTCGTGGCCTCCTGTGTGCCTTCTCTGCAAGCCCACCAGGTCCACTGATCAGTCATGAACGCTGTCATTTCTCTGGGTTTATTTTGGTTTCATTTGTGCTTTTTGCTAGTGAGCTTTCGGAAGCGCCTTATGTAGTCTGTATACTAACCTCTTGTAGAATGTATGGTTTGCAAGTGTTTTCTCTCATCCTGGGGGCATTCCTTCACCCTGCTGACTGCTTCTTTTGCTGGGAGACTCTGTGTCTGATGTAACCCTGTTAGTCCATTACTGCTTTCATGTCTTGCCCTAGTCATGCCCCTAGAGCAGTGGTTTTCAACCCTCCCAATGCTGTGACTCTTCAATGCAGTCCTCATGCTGTGTTAACTCAACCATAAAGTTATTTCATTGCTACTTCGTAACTGTAACTTTGCTACTGATATAAACTCTAATGTAAATACCTGCTATGCAGCATAACTGCTATGCAACGCTATGTGGTTAGGACCCACAGGTTGAGAAGCATTGCCCTGAAGCACAGCCTGTCATGCATGCACCTGAGTGTATTCTTCTAGTACTTTCAATTTCAGGTCATCTTAATATATTCAGAGTTACTTTTATTGTTGATGAGAGACAGGATAGGTTTCTGTGCTGCCCTCTCTACCACACCCCTCCTTACAACCCTTTGCCCAAGCCTTCCCTTTGAGTATGTGATGAACTAACAGCCACAGAACCGATCACAGTCATTTGGAAGGTGAGGCAGGGAGTAAGATGAACATTTTAGTTTGGAAATATTTATGATACTTGGGTTTCTGCTTCAACTATGAATTATTTTTCTAATTTTAAAAACTTCTAGATACAATATTTTTTTAATTTGCACAATAGAGATACTACTATTCAAATTTAAATAAAATTTGACTTCTCTTCTGAAGTCTCTACCTCCCGAAAAGCACATGGCAGAAAACTAATGGGAGATGTGTCCACAGACCCATCTGAGACCCTGAACTGTTGATCATTCATTGGCCCTCGGTGAGCTCAGAGCAGAAGCAAGAGGCAGCTCTGGGAACTTGCAGGCAGTGCAGCATGGCTGCCCCATTCCTACTGCCCTCTGCACAAATGGAAAACAGAGCAGGGCCCTCCCAAAGCAGCACATAGGCTCTGATGCCACTGATGGGACCAAAAGCAGATCCTCATTTAGGGACTAGGGCCAAGGTCACTTTGTAACTTACCCACCTTTGTGTGCCACATGGAGTCAGGTGTCAGTCACCACATGCCTCTGAGACAGGGAAAGGAAGACCATGGGCCTTTGTGACACTTGGTCTACTGAATCTACCAGTGGGACACATTCAGGCCTTGCATGTCTGATGTGACAATAATAAATTGTGTGTGCATGCATACGGGGTGGGGAGTGGTAATGACAAATGTAGCTAATGCAGATACAGAGACAGGCTCATGTACTAGCACATACATGTACAGCCCAAACGCCTGGACATAAGGCCCACTATTTTGGCAGAACATTCACATGCCAAAGTTGCTCTAGAGAGAAGGAAACAGAGGCTGCTATACTGAGCCACCAAAAATCCAAGAAAACACTAGAGAAAAATGGCAACACATGTTACCTGTCACCAGAGCCAGGGCATAGACATAGAACTATAGCCAGGTTCTGGCATAATTTAAAGGTGGTCTGAAGTTAGTGGGTTGCTGAAAAGCACAAAACAACTGACCACAGCATAGCATCCTCAGAATCAAACAGGAGGGAAGTGAGCAGGACAGTAAGCAGCCTTTCCCTCCCAGGGCACAGAGGGAAATAATGCCACTAATGGTACCAAGAACAATGGGGCACCTGACGGAATCCCAGCTCCTGTGCTTACCCCATGGTGGCAAGGGTTGTATGACATCTGTATACTTGGGCCCAGTCCTCATGATGTGGAGAGTGGCTAGTGAGTGCTGTAGGCCCACAGAGCACAGAGCCCTATCCTGGGCAGAACAGACAACTACTACCTTTTCTGTTATATATACACTGGGGTTGTTAGCCATGTGCTACCACACAGAGAGCAGAAAGACCCTTTGAAAACATGAGGTTTGAAGCCAACAGCTTAGGGAACCTTGAAAACCTCCCCTGTACGTCTGTCCAGTGGGGACCAGCAGTGTGTGTGCAATGGCACTTAGGAGAAGATCCAAGGCTGACGGGAAAATAAGCTGTTCTCTCCTCTAGCCATTTACTTACAAGTTTACTACAGAATTTCCACATCCTGATGCCAGCTCAGGCTGTCAGGTTGAAACCGCACTCAGACGGTCTCCTCAGACACGTCAGCAGTGGATGTGGACACGGGTGATGGGTAAGCGCCGGCTGTTCAGCACAGGGCCTGAGTGTGGATCCCCAGCATGCTCACAACATGCTGGACACGGCAGGATGCGTCTTTAACCTCAGTGCCGGGAGGCAGGGACAAGGGGGTCCCTCGAGCTCCCTTGACAGCAGACGAGCCTAGTGTGAGCCCCAGGCCAATGAGAGACCCTGTCTCAAAACATAAAAGACAGAGAGCAATCGGGAGGGACACCCAGCATGGACTCCTGGTCTCCGTGCCCACACACACCAAGTGCACAAGTACTCACAAAGAGGAAAACAAAACAACAACAAAAATACCAACAGTGCTGCTCCCAAGATGGGCCTGTCTGTTCCCAACACAGAGAGCCTGTATTTCAGAGGCCTGCTCCATTTCTACCTCTCTACTCAGACTAGAATAGAGATATCCAGGAACAATATCCAGAACAAACCTCTAGCAAGACAAATGCCCAAGGAAAACTCACCAAGTCACCAGCGTCACAATACTTTATGACCATGCCAAACTTGTTCAAAGGCTGCCGCTGAGCAATCCTTTCCCAGCAGTACGAGGGCTCCAGAGCTGGCAGGTATGCCCACGTTGCTAGGGGTCTGCAAGGTGAGGTCAGGTGCCATTCCCCACTTGTTTCCAGGCACCAATTCACCCAGCAGAGGGCCTGAACAGGAAGCACTAGTCAGACCTCAGGTCAACTGGCCAAACCTGCCATGCATTTCCTCATCCCCAGGAGCCAGGGCCACTCAGCACTGAGCCAGGCTCTGAAGAGAAGCACCCAGTCATCTCACAGTACATGACACCCTGAATTGGGATGAATCTTATTGCCTGGATGGGGCCTATCAGAGCACTGCACATCCCACACACCCCCAAGAAAAAGCGATATGACATGGGAAACTAGCTGGTTAGCCAAAATGAAAAAAAATTATGATGAATATACAGATTCCTAACAGTACCACACTAAATTCTCACATACGAGCCATAACCTTCATGT
Source organism: Mastomys natalensis (assembly GCA_021653895.1). Taxonomy (NCBI): domain Eukaryota; kingdom Metazoa; phylum Chordata; class Mammalia; order Rodentia; family Muridae; genus Mastomys; species Mastomys natalensis. The sequence goes on along the minus strand of JAJTUV010000842.1, from coordinate 229,280 downwards.
AAAGCTTTCTCAAGACCATAATAAGCAAACAAAAGTTGTTGGCTAATATTGTACTGTATAATAGAACATAACTGATTGTCTGCCATTAGATCCCTCTACCAATGATTAGCATCAACCACTCACAGAACACTAAGCAGTCAATTCCAACAGTACTCTTGAGTTAAGAGCTCACAAGAGCTAAGGGAAGCCATGGCCAGAGCAATGGTAGCCATGGCCAGTGCCACAGCCACAGCCACAGCTATGAGATCTATGATCAGAGGTACAAAAGCCATGACCAGAGCTACTGGAGCCACAACCCAAGCCATAGGAGTCACAGGAGCCAGAACCACAGCCACGAAAACCTCAAATTACAGCCACTGAAGCCATAATCAGAACCATGGGAGCCATGACCACAGCCAGGAATGACAAACACAGCCATGGGAGGCCTTGACCATAGGAGTTAAAAGCCATTTGTGAGTAAGTTATGACATTTACGTATTCTTCTCTAAATGCTTAGTATGTGCTCCTAAGAGCAACACAGACCACACTCTTCCCTTAAATTCAGAGCAAAATGACTGTGTTCAGGAAACACAACATGATGCACAGAGCATGAAGCTACTAGCTATTCCCATACTGATAAATAGCAAGTTCCCCTTGGCCCTGAGTCATGCCCTAGGTTTATATATTATCTCCTAGAGAGAGAATCATCACATCACTGACAGAACCCTGAGAAATACAGGAGAAGCACACTCATATAGGACTTTTAGAGATCTAGGTGACAATACAACAGAGACACAAACAGAAGTGTGTAGGAGGAGCTAAGGTGGGAGGAGTTAGGAGAGGAAGAGGAAAAGTAAGAGGAGAAGCTAGAGACAACAGAGATGTAGGAGCAATGGTGAGCCACACAGGTATGGAGAGCAGTCGTGGGTAATAACTTTTATTTAGGTTAGCTAATTGGGTTACACTTCTGATTGTATGGGATATTGTTATTGAGCATTACCAAACATATAAAGCCTTTGATTAATCTTTAAGCATTAGACTCTCATTTTATTACTGGGCCCATGTGGATGGCAAGATGGTTTGGGCAATGCCAGCCTCTCAGAGACAGTGTGGAAGATTGGCAGAGCCATTTCCCATGCTGGCGTCTCGTGGGTGGCAGGGCTGGTGTTTCTGGCTGGCCATTTCTAGCTGCGGCATACATGGCCTCCGGCCGAGAAACATGGTGGCTGAGCTAGGCAGAGCCACCGTAGCTTAGATAGTCAGCATGACCAGCGGTTGTTTTTTAAATAATTACTACCACAGAAGTGTGGCTAGATATTGGGCCACCAGCTATAGCGGCAAAATTCTGAAATAGGGATTTGATTTTAAAATCATGGTTCTTCAAACATCTGAATGTTATATATGCATCTATCAAAAATAGTAAAAAAAAAAAAAAAAGAAAGAAAGCCGGGCAGTGGTGGCACATGCCTTTAATCCCAGCACTTGGGAGGCAGAGCAGGCGGATTTCTGAGTTTGAGGCCAGCCTGGTCTACAGAGTGAGTTCCAGGACAGCCAGGGCTACACAGAGAAACCCTGTCTCAAAAAACCTAAAAAAAAAAAAAAAAAATAGTGAATGAAGATGGCCTTAGTGGCTCACATATTTAATCCTAGCACTTGCAGACAGAGGAAGGCAGATCTTTGATTTCGAAGTCAGCCTAGTCTAGAGAGTGAGTTACAGGAAAGTCAGGACTACACAGTAAGTGCCTGACTTAAAAAAAAAAAAAGGTGAAGTCTATACACATTGGCCAGATACAATTAATTCCTCCTAATGCTGGATTTTCTCCGGACATTTCTGTCATTCTACACATTGAGGGTATTTGCTTCTCTTCACATATTCTCACAAAAAGTTTCCTCCATTAAAGCATCTGTATGCTGATGACTTGTTGTGTCCTTCCAGAATTCGGGTGGCAGCTGCTGTCATGTGCACGCATGCACGTGCACACATTCTCTGTGGATCCACATGCTGCTGTCATGTGCACACACACACCAAGGATCCACATGTTTCTGTCATATGCGCACACACACACAAACTGTGGGTCCACATACACACACACTCTGTGGATCCACATGATGCTGTCATGTGTACACACACACAGTTTGTGGGTCCACATGCTACTGTTATGTGCATACACACACAATCTGTGGGCCCACATACTCATCGTTCCTTGTAACTGTAAGTGGTATGCCCTACACTTTCTCGTACCAGGGCATCCCTTCCTTTCCCTTTCTTTCTATTTCAACACAGTCTCACTATGTAGCTTTGGCTGTCCTGAAACTCACTATGAAGACCAGGCTGTCCTCCAACTCACAGGGATCTGCCTGCTTCTGCCTCCTGAGTGTGAAGATTTAAGGTGTGCACACTCTGCCCAGCTCCAGGGAACTTTTTCCAACTCTGTGGCTGGCTTATGTATCTGCAGCATGTAGCAATCATATCACAACATGTCAAAAACATGTCAGTGGTTTTGAGATTTCTCATGCACACTTTTAATTAGAGAAAATTCAACTCCCTTTTTAAACATGGTTCCTGGAGATTTGAAGATGAACAAACTGAAACACCTAAACCTCTTGTAAAGCCCAACTGTCTTGGTTAGGGTTTTACTGCTGTGAACAGATACCATGACTAAGGCAACTCTTATAAGGATAACATTTAATTGGGTCTGGCTTACAGGTTCAGAGGTTCAGTCCATTATCATCAAGGTGGAAACATGGCAACATCCAGGTAGGCATGGTGCAGGAGGAGCTGATAATTCTACATCTTTATCTTAAGGCTGCTAGCAGAATACTTCCGGGCAGCTAAGACTAGGGATAAAGCCAGCCCACAGTGACAAACCTACTCCAACAAGCCACACCTCTAGTAGTGTCACTCCTAGACCAGCATATACAAACCATCACACCAACTAACTCGTTTTGAAAAACCCCATTTTGTGTGAGACCAGGGCTAAACTCCATCCCAAGAGAAACAGAGTTGTCCTGGCAAGCATCCTATGGCAACCCACCCCTAGCAACAGCCATCAACTAATAACGGGTTAGGTACATAGAGATAACTTAAAATCCTGCAGAAAATCAATAACTTAGCATCCTGTTGCAAGTGTTTGTCCCCCTGTTCAATTCTTCAGTTACATAGAAATGCAGTTCTTAAAATATTCACTTGCTGTCCATATGGAATTCCCCACATTTGCTGTAACCACAATAAAACCCTGAACCCTAGAGTCAGGGTCCACTCTGACCCACTCGATGGCCAAGTCTAACAGACCTTGCTCGCAGGTACATAGTAAAGACCTTAGGTGTTTCTATCGGAATGGCTCTTGGGGTTTTGGGCCTGAAACTTGGAGCATAACAACTAGATCCTTAACCCTAATCCAGCCTTAACCAAGACTAACCGAAATAAAGAAGAAAGAGGACAGGGAGAGGAGGAAGGGTAAGAGGAGAGAGGAGAGAGAGAAGAAGGAAGAGAGAGGAGGAGGAGGAGGAGGAAAGGAGAGGAAAAACAAGACATAAGTTAGCCTGGATGATGTCTCCTGAGTAATGAGCAATGCAGCTCTGGTGTAGTCACAGTACATGTAAAAAGGGGCTTCCTCTCCAGGGGTTGACTTTCCAGTAGACTAGAATGACAAAGTAGACTGGAAAAATAATTGCATCTGATGCACAAAGCCTTTGTGAAAAGGAAACTGAAAAAAGCTTATGAACCTGTGGAGTCAGGTGCCACCACAGACAGATTAAACCACTGTAGTGGACATCACGGGGTGAGGGGTATCAGTAGACCATGAGGAGGTGAGGGCTTCAGAGCCAGCACTGGACAGACAATGCAGAAAAGAACACTGACCCCAAGGGCTTTAGTTTCTCTTTAAGAAGGTGTCAGCTACGGTTCTATTGATGTGATAAAATACCATGGAACGAAGGCAACTTACAAAAAAAGCACTTAAAGAGGGTCTTGCTTACAGTTTCCGAGGGTTAGTCTATGGCTCTAATGGTGGGGGACATGGCTGCAGGCAGGCAGGCATGATGCTGGGACAACACCTGCGCACTTACATCCTGATCCTCAGACAACAGGCAAAAAAGGGAGACAGAGGCTGCAAGGGCTTTTCAAACCTCAAAGACCACCTCTTCCAACAGGCTGATGACCTGGTTGGGGGGAAGGAGTACTCTCATTCAAACCACCACATTCCAACTCCATGGCCACAAGCTTGTAGTTACATATAATAATACAGAATGCATTTAGTTCAACTTCAAAAGTTCCCATAATCTTTCATGGCTTTAAACTGTTTAAAATTCCAAAGCCCAAAGTCTCTTCTGAAACTCAAGGCAATCTCCTAACCAAAACCCCTTGGTAAAATCAAAAAGCAGATCACATACTTCCAACATACAATAACATAGCATGTACATTACCATCCAAAAAGCAAAGACAGGAAATACTGGACCAAAGTGAGACTGAAAACAGCATGTGAAACTCCAAATTCTATGTCTCCATATCAGATGTCCACAGGCTTAGATGACTTTTTAGATTCTCCCACTCCTGTTCCACCCTGTCTGCCTTCTGCCAGGTATCCCACAACTCTGGCATCTCCAGCATCCAGCAGGGTCTCTAATGCATCGAGGCTAAACCTTCACAGCTTCATGCAATGGCCTCTCTGGGCCTCCATGAAGGAACTCCCCTGACACATGCCTGGCCACAGAGGCTTCCCTTCACTTGGGAGGAAGATTTTACAACCCCTTTCCTCATCCTTCTTGACTCTAAATCCAGAACCACGAGGTCAAAGCTGTCAGATCCTTTTGCTTGCCTGGGATGGAATGGGGGGTGGGGAGCTCCTTGAATTACATAAGCATAAACTTTCACTTGAGGAAGGTTTCCCTCCCTACATAAACTCCTTATTACCGCTGCAGGATTAGCTGGGTGGGTCTTACTCTGAGGTACTATCCTTTTGTCCTAATTAGCTTCTTTAAACTTCTCATCTCCAAGAGCACAGGACTTGGCTCCAACATTCTATTCACAGATACTCTTTTTCTCCTCAAACTGTACATTTTGTATTTCTTTTTGCCACATTTGCTCCTTTTCACTGTACATTTGGATAAGAGTGACCACTAATAACCATGCGACACTGGCACTGCACTAAGCTCTTGTAAAATCTCTGCCAACAACATTAGTCCAAAACTCTTCAATTTTGCTTCTGCAGCTTTTTTGGACAAAGGCAAAAAGTGACCACATTCTTTGGCAAAATATCACAAGAAAGGTCTCTACCCTAGGTGCTCTTACCCCCCTGAAACCTCTCATACACCAGACCTCCACACTCCACACTGTTCTGTCTCCCATGCTCCCACCAGGATGATCTACTGAGCCTGCTTATAGCTAGAAGTCCAAAGTCCCAAAGTCCTCTGTATTTCCCCCCAAAACAGTATCTTAAGCCAGACATCAGCAGGCTCCCAGATTTCAGTACAACTGACACTGTGGCAGAAGCACCATTCAGACCTGGGAATCTGTGTGTAGGCAGCAACCCCTGCCAAAACAAAACAAAACAACCAAAGACCTAATCCATCAAAGTCCTTCTGGGAAAGTCCCTAAATGTACTAACCTTGTTTTTTGGCTTTCTGTAGTTCTGCTTCTAGCTAACCAATCTTGTTAACTGAAGTATGACAATCCAAGATATAATTTTTGTTCCTAAAAGCTCACCTTATGAAGACTCAGGACTGCACTCAGGTCCCAGATGCCTAGGCAGGCTGGCTAATAAAGACTTTCCATTGGTTTGAAGCACTGTGTGTGAGTGGCCTTTCTGGTGGACACCTCACAACATCCTAGTAATACCCCACCCAGTGCCTGGCTGACAACTTAGTCACTGTTCTATTGCTTTGAGGCGACACCAGTACCAAGGCAACTTACAAAAAAAGAAACATTTAACTGGGGGTTGGAGGCTTGCTTATAGTTTCAGAGGGTTAGCCCCTGATTATCATGGAGGGGAACATGGCGGCAGGTAAGCATGGTACTGGAGCAGTAGCCTGATGCTCAGGAGCAAGCAGAGAGAGACTGGGCCTGGCAAGGGTTTTGAAATCTTAGAAGCCATCCCCAGTGACACACCTCCTCCAAACAAGGCCACACCTCCTAATCCTTCCTAAACAGTTCCACGGACTCAGAACCAAACAATCAAATATATGAGCTTATTGGGGCCACTGTCATTCAAACCACCACAGAAGGTCAGACAAGATGCCTCATCTCACTGCAGTGAGTACTGAATTCTTTCAGTATGTAAGCACCTACTATCAGCACATTTTGGTCACAAAAAAAGTGAGAGAAAAGTCAGGCCCGGTCCTTAAGTTAATCTTCCTGTACAGGAAACAAGAGTGATAAATCAGGTCGCACATCAATGTTACATCAAGTAGTAAGGCTGTTCTGAAAAGCACAAGCAGGAAGGAGAGAGAGATGAAGGCCCTGATAGCCCAGGCAAGCCCTCACAGAGGACTGATGTGAACAGAGGCTGAGGCTGGAGGCTGTGAGAGTGGGTTGAAAAAGTGGCTAGAAATAGCTGCAGAGGCAGGGAGGGGCAGGAGAAGGCACGGCCAGACTCTAGGGTGGGACACTGTAGGCCTCAGGAGTAAAGCTGGAGCAAGAAGCCATTAGAATGCGAACTGACCGTTGTTTAAGATTTATTTTAAAGTATGTGTTCATGGGCAGGTTAGGGGAGTGTTCCTACAGAAGCCAGAGAGATGGATTCTCTGGTACTAGAGTTACAGAGAGCTGTGAACTAGCCACCTGACATGGGTATGGGAGGAGAACTTGGATCCTGTACAAAAGCAGTACACACTTTAACCCTCTCAACTACTGAGCCATCTCTCCAGAGCTTTTAGACATACTGAAGGCCCTGCAGAGCCTCACTAAATGAATATGGAAGCCCAGGATGACACGGCTGCAAGGTGTGGATTATTGGCATGGCCCTGTAGTTGGCATGGACCCTCCATATAATGGGTGGGTATGTCAGGGAACAGCCATGGCTCTGCAGAGAACTATGACCCTTGAAACAATGTTCAGAATCAGGCTTGAAGTCACCCAGCACCAGCATTCCCCAAGGGAGGGAAGCATCATGGGAGGCCAGCTCTGCTCCACTAAGGGATCATGCCTTGTCAGACAAGCAGTCAAACACGGCTGCAGGAGATGGTACATAAACATGCAGAAGGTGGGAGTAAATAGAAGGGAGGGAAACTGAATCACACATGCTGTGTCCACAGCTGGAAAGTGTAGTGAGCAATATGGCTGGCTTTGTGAAACATGTCAAGCAGCAGGTCCAAATCTTCACCAAATGTGCCTGTGTGCCGATGTGCTATGTGTGCTCTGTAAACCAGGCTGAGCCCTGCTCCTTCTCTTGCTCTGTGTACTTCCCAAAGCATCCTTTATCCATCACGTGCTTGCCTACTGTGTACACATGTGGCATTCCCAAGTGACTCCCTTTAGCACCCCATCACAGCATCACTGCTCCCATCAGTTCCATGTCACTTACGGCAAACTCCTCGGGAGTCACTTTCAGAACGTCGAAGACGACAGCATCGTAGCTCTTGCTGGCATAGTCACAGCTCTGGCCCTCCAGGGAGTCTGAGCTGCTGCTGCCCTATGGAGAAGGCAAAGAGAAATGCCACCTGGCTGGTCTGGCCTGAGCTGCTGCCACCCCAACTCGCCCCAGAGAGGACACATGAACAGCATCTGCTGCTTGTCACTTTGCTCTGTGTAGGCTCTCAAACACTACACCATCTTAGTTCTCTACCTACACATGCTATGATGCCCACTGTACAGGTAAGCAAGCTGAGTTGATGCTATGTCTCCAAGCTTTTTTACCCATGAAGCCAAAGGCCAAAATGTGAACCCATTTTTCTATCTGAACCCTCAAATGGGTTGGATCATTACCCCTTACTGCTTCTGGCCGGCAGTGTAATGACAGGAGAGAGTCAGAGCCCAGCGCAGGGGTGTAGCTCAGTGCAGAACACTCACCTTGCTACATTCAATGTCCAGTTCTATCCCCAGCACCCAGAAGAGAGAAAGGAGTCCTAGACTAATTCTCCCTATGAAAGGCCTCCAGACTCAGGGACCCAGGGAGATTTCCATTCTGAGTTTTTTTTTTTCCTTTTTTATTTTTAAAGATTCATTTCATTTATGCTTATGTATGTGTGCCATGTGTGCACAGGTACCCAGAGAGGCCAGAGGCATCAGCTCCTCTGGAGCTGGAGTCAAGGCAGTTGTAAGCCACCTGACATGAGCACTGGGAGGCACACTCCGCGTCTTCTGCAAGAGCAGCCAGTGCTCTTCACTTTGGAGCCATTTTTCATTTTCCATCTTTCCTAGCTGAAGTCAGCAGGACGCTGTAATACACATTAACTCTGCTCAGAGGGCTGCTGCACACACAGGGCTGGCTGTGAGCTGAGAGACAATTGTGGAGCTTCAGCAACTGGTAGGGAGGAGAGTCCCTCTGGTCAGGGTTACAGAGTCCTGCAGGGGAGGACAGAGGCCTTCCACAGGGAACCAAGGGGAAACTCCCCTATCTGGACAGAGGTCAAGAAGTCCACCTCTGAGAAGGTGCAAAAAGTTGGACACACCTTCTCTTTACTGTGACTGCACTTCATCAAGTTCCTCCTGGGTACTTCATCACGCTTACTACCCAAAGCTGTGCCCGTTCATAAATACTTTTATTCATCTCAAATCATGGAAAAGGAGTTCGTTCCACCATCTTAGAATAGAGATGAGGGATCTGCTTTTGTGAATTTTTCTTTATTTCACTTTCTAGGATGGCTGTATCTGGGAAAATCTTGCAGTCTTACTGGAAACCAGAGTGTTTAGGGGTCACGGAAGAAAGCTAACAGTTATGACAGTGTTACGTCAGAGAGCTGAGAAGAAATGCAAGCCCCACCTCGATGCCTGGGCCTGAGGTGTCTATAGGTGAGTCTCTCACACTGGAACTCCACCTGGCCTCAGAGGACAGAGCCTGTACTCTGCAAGCACACGGCCAGGATGAATACGGCCTCGCAGCTGCTGCTGCCTGGCCTCAGGCACTCACTTCATTTTGCTGAGTCTCATCAAGTACAAAATTGTATTATTAAACCCCAAATCCTAGAACAGCACACGGTTACTAAACAAGCCAAAACCACCACTGTCATCACCTCCCTCCTCAGACATCCTGGCTCAAGGTGTGTGACAGGTGTCATTTTAAAAGCTGGTTAAATGGAAGGCTTTGTCCCCTGAGAATAATCTGATCTGAACACAGTTGAGAAGAAACAGACTGCCCTGTGCTGCTGGAAGGAACTGGCCAAGATCTAGATCCATAAGCTTCACCTGCTTCAAGACACTGTCCAGTCAGGCTGACGGAGCAGCACATTAAGGACACCAACTTAAAAGTCAGGGAGAGTGGGTTTTAACCACCCATCTGCCCAGACAGAGGAACCACAGTTTCTCCTCCCCTCTGTGCTTTGGGTTCCACATCCAAAATCTGACAAAAAGGTGCATAGCTGACAGGGTTACGATGGAATGAGAGTGCCCGGGGAGCACGCAAACAAACAAACAAACAAACATTGGTGATCTGGGTGTGCATGGAAGTAAAGATGCCATTCAGGCACATGGGGTTGCTAAGCACTTCAATTTACAGGTGTGTATTCATTCCAAAAACTTACAGCCACATACATGGAGGTCCTAAATCTGTAAGTGTTCAAACTCCATGCATGTAATTCTTAGCATAGACCCTACATGTGTATACAGAGCCTACATGTGTATATAAAGCCTACATGTGTATACAGAGCCCACATGTGTATACAGAGCCCACATGTGTATACAGAGCCCAGCATGTGTTGACCTACATATCCTGAGGCCTCTCCAGATGACTAATACCGAATACAAAATCAATGCTGTGCAAACAGTCACGGCTGCTATTTAGAGAACAATGGCAAGACAGTCTGCACATACCTGGTGCAGAAGTGATTCTTTTTCTGAACATTCTTGATGCATGGTTGGTGGTTCCATGCACAGAGGGTTGAACATACACAAAGTAGTGTGTGACTATATACATCTGTACACACACACACACACACACACACACACACACACACACACACACGCTAAAGAAGAAGGATGTTTCACTCTAGAGCAAGTGCAGGTTCCAAACACAAACAGAAGGGTGGTTCCTCTAGCTACCGTAGTCTGCTCCAGGGATGCCAGACCTTAGGGCATTTCTTCAATGCCCCAAGCCCTCAGGTACAGAGTACCTACTGAATCAAAAGCAGCCCCAGACCTCTTTGCAGGTGAGTGACTCAGTGCTCCAGGAAACTACTCTGGCCGCCTAGGGAATGGCATCCACGGGCTGGAGAGAGGTCCAGTGCAAGAGTGCAAGAAGCCTGGCGTTCAGTTCCCAGCACCATACAGGAAGGTCAAGTCACCTTAACTCCAGCTCCAGGGGGACTGGTGCCTTCTGGCTCCATGTGACTGCAGCCAGGAACTACACATATGATTAAAATAAAATTTTTTAAATCTAAAGGCTCCATAATTTATTAAGATAAGAAAATCAAAAAAAAATGTTGAAACGATAAGAAAATGATCCCCTGACTCTCTGGTGAGTTAATCTGAGCTCATTTCAAAACTGCCTATGGGAAGCTAGACTCAATCTGCTTCACCAACATGCTGAGGAGCTAGAACTACAACCCAGACACAGTGGCACCACCTCAGATGACATCCCTCCTCCTCGGTGACTATGTCATTATGAGCTTGGAAAGCAAGTCCCAAACCCCTCAAAGAGTGCCTGCCTAGGCCACTCAGACCACCAGCCCTTGCAGCCATTTCCTAAGAAGTAAGGTAAATAAGTACAGGCCAGCTGGACTAGCTTCTGTCTGACCTCATCTTGGAATGCATAGCTTATTTATAATAATTAACAGTGGCTTTTCCTGAGAAAGATCTGATCCCTTCTTGATACCAAAATAGAACGTAGCACTTGCCATGGTGGGACTGGACAGGTATTTGTTTTTCTTTTAAGAGAACAATTTCAGAAAACACCACCATCCACAGGGCTAACTGGCTCCTAGACCTCTGTCTGAAGTGGCAGGCCCTAAGAAGGCCTGTATTCATGGCTAGAGCCCCATGTCATGTCTCCCTCCTGCTACCCTCCCATAGCCCTCATACCTGTGGAGTGGCAGAGGTGACCAACACGCTAGCCATCAGACCATTCCTCTTGTACATAGTCTCCAGGCCACAGGGAACTTCGGCGCCACCTCTGCTGGTGACATAACCTGCCGGAGAGGTCCTGCAAGGCAAAGATATCCATAAAAATCTGCTCTGAGCCTACAGGATCACACCATCTTCCAACAGAAAGGTGTGAATGGTAGCCTTCAAGCTCGGGCCCTAGAGCCTGTGCCTGTTTCCCTCCATGGAAAATGGTGTGTCTGTGCCATTACTGAGCTCATACAGAAGGCAGTATGTTTAAGACAAATACCAGCGTCCAACAGCTGTATAGCTTTTGCTTCCTTAGCTCTTCTGGTAGCACTCACCCACATCTGCGCCTGACCATCCTGCCCCTTGCAGATCACTGGGTCCCACCTGTGCATCCATCCCAGGGTGTGCCTGGTCCCCACAAGCCCCAGAATTGGTAACTCCAAATGAGATGAAGGTTGGTGAAGAAACTGGACAGCACACTGTGGCATCACAACTGACCCTACAAAGCAGTCAACCATGGATCACGTGCTCAATTCCTCCAACTCATCTTCTCCTTTCCACGATCCCATGGAAGGCCTTTTAATCCTGCCCATTTTCTATGGAGGAAAACTGAGGCTCATAGAGGTAATGCTCTGGTGCATCTGCTTATTCTATTCAGCAGCAGCATGACCCAAGAGCCACTTGAAGATCAGGTCTGATTATTCTGCCTGGACTGCTCATGTGCACATGCTCCAGAGAGTATCTATCGCCTCCCAGAACACCGAAAATCACCAGCAGCTTCTCGGCAGAAGAGGGAAGATAAGGCACAAGATGGAAGCTGACTGCACTTAGCGAGACTGGGTGCCTTGAGCTGGGGTGGCAAGGGGGATGATGGCTGGGAGGCAGCAGGAACAAAGCCCGCAGAAAATAATGCAGCACAAGTGAGAGCAGCCAGACCAGACCCCATTGTTTACAGCAAGGTACTGAGGGAGGATGTTGCTGTTATCAGGGAGGGGACAGAGAGGTGGAAGAGGTCTGGTGGGAAAGTGATAAACTTGACTCGGGGCATGGTGAATCTGTGGCAGATGAGAAAGTCCACCCTGGAGGGCTACGAAGATGCTCAGAGGTTAGGAGCAGGCACTGCTTTTCCAAGAGACCCAAGTCTATTTTCAAGCACCCATTTAGATGGCTCACAACTGCCTGTAATTCTAGCTTCAGGGATCCAATTCCATGAGGCTCCAGGGCCTCCACATACTTATGCACATGCATGCATGCATGCCATACAGATAGATGTACACACACACACACACAACACACACACCCCTAATAAGGGGAAAGCCCCCCAGGGAAACACAAACCAAACCACAAAGACAGAACTTAAGACCAAACAGGATGTCCAGAATTAGGACAACAAAACCCAAACCAAACTAGACTATACCTAGTGTTTTGGGGGGGTGAGGTGGGGGTGGGTGAAGTCTTTGGGCATTGCTGGTGAGAAGATAACTGGTACAAGCTCTTCAGAACACAATTTAGTAGCTTCTTGATTGGTTAAAACAACCCAGTGATCTGAGTCCCAGGCGTCTACTACAGAGGATGAACACATCCGCACAGATACCAGAGGCTGCCTATCACAGCATGACGCCTCACAGCAAGTCTGGAACCAAGTCAGATGTCTATCACCCAGTGAATAACAGGGCAGTGGGAGCTAGCCACGCAGCATGCTACTACTCAGCGATGAAAAGGAACGAGACGCTACCACAAGCCACAGCATGATCAAACCTCAAAAACATTACACTAGTGAAAAACAGCCAGATTCAAAGGAATGTACAGTGTGATTCCATTTTAGGACATTCCAGAAATGGCCAATTTATAGGGAAAGTGCCCATGGCAGGAGGCTGCACCCCAGACACAGAGTGCTTTTGAGGTGACGAGAGTATTCCAAATCTGCATGATGACAAGTACAACCCAAAAACGTGGGGTCTGGGACCTGGGACCTGGGACTACTGAGCTGCAAGCACCCCGAGCTTCATGACGGGACCTAACCAGCCTGCTTGCCATTCCCTGTGAAGTGACAGAGTGAACACCATGACAAACTGAGAAGGGAATGTTAGTTACTATCGGAAGAGATGGGACCCAGAACCAAGGAAAAACCCTCCCAGGTAGAGAGCAGACAGGGCCCCTTGACAGAACCTCCATGAAGGGCACAGGAGCCCCAGAACAGGGGTCCCACAAACAAATGAAAATAAACCCAGCTCAAGAGTGCAGCCATAGTAATTTAAGGCCACGCCTCTTAGGCTGCCTCAAACCAGCCCAGCAGGTACACGTCGCTCCTATCTGCATGTGCCTAGCACTCTGTGGGTATCCTTGGGGCAACCAGGCCTGGACCCCAACCTTCTGAATACAGATCAAATCAGAAGCTCTCTGAAGTTGTTCTGGTGACTGACTTCTTCCAAAGTATGCTCCCATGGCCAGGGAGATGGCTTAGTGGGCAGGGGCATGTGCTAACTAACAAGTCTAAGAACCAGAGTTCAATCCCTGGGACCCTCTCTGTAAAATGAGAGAAGTGATTCCTTTCAAGTTGTCCTCTGACCTCCACATGCATGCCATGGCACATGTGTTCTCATGCGTACACATATACACACACACTCTCTCTTACACATGTTAAAGGGAGAGATGTGCTGCCAGCCCCACCCTCTCCTCCATTTGCAGGTGGGCTCTCTACACACCAGTGTCAGAACCCCTCCTGGGGAAGGCGCTGGCTAAGCATCACTTACGACGTCTTTGCCTCAAGAGCCCAGGAAGAACAGATCACTCAGATTAGACAGTAGGAATACTTGGATTTCTGGGAAACTGAGGCCCCATGAGTTCAAATCCTGGACAGTCTGCCAGGGCCTGAGCTTGCACACATCCTGATACTGCCTCCCACCAGAGGGCAGAAAGGGCATGTGAAACACTTCTGCAGGCCAGGTCAGCTGTTATTCCTTTCTGTAACACTACTGTCAGCTGTTATTATTACTGTAGCATTACTGTCAGCGTTATTACTTACTGTAGCATTGTGCCCTTCCCTTACAAGCTTCTATTTACACGGTTCCATTCTCTTGCCCTATGCAAACAATTAGCTTTACTTTTTGTCTTTTTGTTTTATTTTTCGAGACAAGGTTTCTCTGTGTAGACCAGGCTGGCCTCAAACTCAGAGATTCACCTGCCTCATCTCCCAAATACTGGAATTAAAGGGTATACCACCACTCCCTGGCAAACAATTAACTTTTAAACATTAAACAAACAAACCAGGGCTCTGTGCTTTGTGAAAGCATGAGTTACCCATAGTGGGTTCCAGAGAAGCAAGAAGAGAGGTGAAGCACAAGATCATCTCATCTAGGAGTCTGAACCTGTCTTCCCCTTCCCCTGGCCCCAGTCTACCTGGAGAGGATGTCCTGCCCATGTGTAGCCCATCATATTTTCCATGGATGGCAGAAGCTAGAAAGAAAGTCATAAACGCTTGTTTCTGTCTGACTCCTGCATGTCTCGACATGACAGAAATAGCCTCGCTGATGGACGGCAACTCTCAAACAAGCTATAGCAGAAAACTGCAGGAGCAATCAGACGGAGCAACACAGCTCTCATCCAGGTCAGGTCCTGAGGCTACTGAGTACCTGGGCTGGGACCTGGTAGGAAACAGTGGGCAGATAGGCTAGGGCACAGCAGAAGGACATTGTAGGCTACAGGGAGGAGTCCACGGAGCTGTACAGGCAGCAGTGTTGGGGTTGGGGCTTACAGGTTTTCCCTGGAGGTACTGGAATCCTGTAATATTTTATTTCTATTTAGTGTACGTGCGTGCCTATGTTGTTTTGTGGTGTGTGTATGTGTCTATGTGTGTCCCTATGCGTGTCTCTATGTGAGTGTGTATGCACCACACGTGTGCACACGCTTCCTGTGTATACTCTGATGTACCCTCAGAGGCTAGAAGAGAACACTGAGTCCCTTAGAGTTAAGAGTTACAGGCAGTTGTAGGGCTGGGAACTGAACTGGTCCAGGAGAACAGAAAGTCCTACTAATCTCTGAGCCTTGTCCCCAGTTTAGCATGCACGGATTCTGAAGGAATGGGGCAGGTTTAGTTTTCCTGTAGCATGAAGAAGTGTGTAACTGGGGCATTAAAAGGGTCAACATGGGCCCACTAAGAAGAGCCCACAGTGCTGGTGTGAAGCATGAGAAAAGGTCTTCCTGGTCAGAAGATGGGAGGCGGGCCTCGAGCATGTGAGCACAGCATGGGGCACTGAGTACCTAGAGAACAATCAGCAGAGGCCCCTTCTCACTTCCTCAGCTGTGTCCTTGGATTCTCAGGTGTTGGGAAAGCCCATCGAGCAGGACAGGAGCCTGTATAGCCACAGCATCAGTGCCTGCCTCTGTTCTCCCCTCAGCTGATGAGAAGTGAAGTGTCCACCAACTCTTGTTCTGTGCAGAGGATTCCAGCCCTGGACCCCAAGGATGGCAAATACAGCTTGGCCCTCAGTGCCTCTGCCACAATCTGTTACACAGAGGCTTTGTCCCAGACTCTGGAGACAGGATTTATGTGCCTTCTGCAAAGCCCATCTGTGGTGTTCTGAATGAAAATGGCCCCCATAGGCTCCCAGGGAGTGGCACTATTAGGAGGTGTGCCCTTGCTGGAGGAAATGCATCCCTGGGAGTGGACTCTGAGGTTTCAGAGAGTCAAGCCAGGCCCAGGGCCTCTCCCTTCCTGCTGCCTGTGGATCAGGATGCAGAACTCCAGCTCCTTCTCCAGCACCATGTCTGCCTGCATGCTGCCATCCTTCCCACCATGACAATAATAGACTATAAACTTCTGGACTATAAGCCAGCCCCAAATAAATGTTTTCTTCCTAAGAGCTGCCATGGTCAGGTCATGATGTCTCCTCACAACAGCAATACACCATTTTGCAGATGTAAATACAGTGACTGAGGGAGATGAATTAAACTATTATGTGTAGACACATTTCTTCATGTCTGCACTCTCTGTATCCATTGGGAAGGCGCTATCAGCTTCTTGGTTTGGGCACAGCAGCCTGTACACACAAAACCCCATCCTTCCCACCCTTCCTCGACCTCTCTACCTCTCAGCCTTCCCCCACCCTTTCTCCTGCATACACAGGCAAATGCATTCTTGCTGCCAACCCTCCTGGAAACTCAAACAATGCAAGAGTAAAAGCAGTTCTCATGATGTAATTCCTTAAGAGCGTGGCAGCTGTTATCAGAATCACAGAACAACCCCACGTCTTTCTCCGCTCATTACAAGAGTCTGGTTTTTGGGGGAGGGTGGGGGCTCACAGAGAGGGAAAGGAAAAGCCCAGATGCAGCCCTGGGTTCCTTCCAGGCAAAGTGCTCCTCAACACTTTCGGCTCAGGAAACCACAGGATGGCCTGAGATGAGCAGGCCAGTGAGCAGACCCTGTGGAGAATGCAGAATAATCGCTCTTTCCTAAGACAGTAGAAGCCGTTTCAAAGAAAATGCACACAACCAGGCCTGCCCAATTACAAGAGTGTTATTTCTTCCAAATGTTGGAAGCAAGTATAAAAATGGATCCCAGAGTGGGAGAAAGAGCCGCATCCAAGGGTGAACTGGGATGTGCTGCTGAGGTCACTGCACAGAAGCTGTGTGGAAGACTAATGAGGAGGAGCCTGAGCCTGCTCTGCTCATGCCCCACCTCCAGTACTCTCTATTAGAGGAGTCACAAGCATGGGCCCTCTTATGCCCCTCCTCCAGTACTCTCTATTAGAGGAGTCACAAGCATGGGCCCTCTTGAAGCAGAGCCACAGTGAGTCACACCTGCTGTGGCCAATGGGCCACGGAAGCCCCAGGATGCTCAGGAGCTTTAGCTCTGGGAAATGCAAGAGAGGAGATGAGTGAAGTTGGACACCCACAAGAGCCCCAGGAACGCCCTTGTGAGGTACTTCCACCTCAGAAGCCTGAGAAGAAGGTCCCCTTCTGTGTTGTTAAGGATGGGGTGTCTAGGTCAGGAGTCTAATGTTCTGGGTCCCTCTCCAACTCGATAGGGCCCTCACTCAATCACATGCTTGATTTTAATGATTCAAAGAACATCTGCCTTGGGACTAAGCAAGCAACATTATCTGAAGGAGAGGGGTAAAGTCTCTGCCAGGCAAGTGCAGAGATGCTTCTGTGAATCTCTGTAGCCACGTCTTCTCCCAGCACCCAAGCCACCCAAAGCCCTCTAAGCAGTCCCCCACTGTGTCCCTGCCTCCATCTACACAGTGTCCCTTCCCAATGTAGATTTAGAAACTACAAGGTGAACAGTAAAGGGGTGCATTTTCCTACACGCAAAACCTAACTAGGAGCCCCTTTACCCAGCGAGCCCTGAACTGGGATGCCTGGTGCTGGCCTGGCTCACACTGAGGCTCTCGTTCTCGTCAGCCACCCCTCCTCCCGAGACACCACAAGGGCAGGGGCAGGGCAGATGACTTACAAAGGCACTGTCCTTGGGCCCCAACTTCATAACACGTAGCTGGGCACCCCCCGAGAGGAGGGGAACTGTGCAGAGAGGAGAGCAGGCACAGACCAGCACACAGGGTCTGTCACCCGTGAACAGAGGCAAAGACGGGGCTCAACCAGCCCTCCAAGCTCCTGCAGCCCAGCCCATACCCTACAGAGCCCTGCTGGGGAGAGAGTGTATAAATGTCCACAAGTGTGTGAGGACAGGTGACGTTTTCACAACCTTCCATAAATTGATTTTGCTCTCCATTGCATGAAGTGCACCCCCTGTATTTGCTTTCTCCTCTCCAAACCTTGCTGAAAGAAGCAAGGAGACTTCAAATATGAATGAAACGGTTTCAGCTCTACAACCGGGAAGGAAGACATGAATGGACAAACAGGACTAGCTTGAGGGGAAGGAACTGTGGATGCTGTGCAACCAGTCTCAAAGCCATTTCCTTTCTACTAACAGCATCCAGCAATAAACACAACAGCACAAACCAGAACAGACCTGGACCTGGGCAGGGAATCTAAAGAAATGTACAGAAGACACCGAAGAAAACTATAAACTCTCATTAAAAGGTTTTAAGGGCCTAAGATGGCTCAGGGCAAAGGCTCATCCTACCAAAGCCTAACAACCTGAGTTTAGTCCCTGGGATCACATGGTAGAAGACCTCTGTAACCTGTCCTCGCACTTCCACACATACGCACTCAAACACACAAAAAGTAAATACATGTAATATTTTTTATTAAAGAGTTCTGGGGGCTGGAGATGGCCCCATGGTTAAGCATACTCACTGCTCTTGCAGTAGACCCACTACCACAGCCAGCACCCATATGGTGGCCCCATATGTAACGCCATCTGTAACTCCAGTTCCGAAGGATTCAGCACCCTCTGCTGGCCTCCACAAGCAGTGCATGCACTCAGAACACATTCATGCGGGCAAAACACCCGTACATATAAAATAAAAATACATTTAAATCTTCCTTTTAAGAAGATTTAAAGACCTTTCATTCTCTTGGAGACAATACCATAAATCCATCAATTCTCCAATTAATCTATAAATAAAATAAATGCAACTTGCTCAAAATCCAAAGAGGATTCCTTTTGAAACTCAACAAATTGATTCAAAATTTTTATCTGGAATAATAATTAAAAGTAGCTTTAAAAGTCTCATGGAAAAAATATATAATCAGAAGCACACTGTCCTGTCATAAGTCACAGCTAAGAAAAGGTCCTGAAATAGATGAATAGATCAGCAGAGAGGAAGTCCCTTGCAGAGCAGGCTGGGGTATCAATAAGGATTGCTATACAATCAAAAGCAGTTCAGATAGCAGAGTAAAATGTATCATTCTAAAACGTTGATGAAACAATTTACTATTCACTTGGGGAGACCAGGACCTCACTAAAAACTTTATCTAATATTTATAAGAAAAGGGTTTGCCAAGCATATGGCACACACCTCTATCCAAGCATCTGAGAGGCAGACACAGATCTCTCTGAGTTCTAGGCCAGCTTGGTCTACAGAGTGAGTTCTAGAACAGCCAGATTACATAGTCAGACCCTGTCTCAAAAATCAACAACAACAAAACAAAACAAAAAACAAGCAAACAAACAAAAACAGACCAAAAAAGAAAAATTAAAACATTTGAGGAAAAACAGATTTGTGTGTTTTTAGTCTTGGAAGGAAGAAGCCCTCCCTGAGGGTAACAAGAATGGCAGGAAGCCAAGGAAACCAGTGGCCGGAGTGTGCATGTGTGTGTGTGTGTCGTGTGTGTGTGTGTCTGTGTGTGTGTGTCTGTGTGTGTGTGTCTGTGTGTGTCTGTGTGTGTGTGTCTGTGTATGTGTGTCTGAGTGTGTCTGTGTGTGTCTGTGTGTGTGTGTCTGTATGTGCATGTGTCTGAGTGTGTGTGCGCTTTCTGTCTAGCTTCCTATCACATTGGGGATGGAACCTGGGGCCTGCTGCACACTAGGCAGATCTTCTGTCACTGAACCACCCATAGCCCAACTAGCAAATTTAAATATGTTAGCAAAGCTTAACTTCAGGTTAGAAGAGGAACATGGAAAAACCAAAGACAGCTAATAAAGCCAGGAGAAGGTTTGTGGGATCACACGGCAGATGATGAATTAGCAGCTTTGATGTGGACGGTCCCCTGGGAGCCCTGGCTGGACTCCTGGCAGACATGGCACCTTCGGTCCACAAGAGCTGAAAGCACAGCATGCGGCCTTGGCAGGGATGTCAGGACGGGTCACCCAGGCCTGCATGTCTGTGGCAAGTTCTGAGCAGCAGATCAGACAATTGAGACATCGGGACTTACAGACAGGGAAAGATCGGCACACTCACTCAGGCAACAAATATTTGCTCAAATCCTGTGTGTACCGGGCACTATCCTGGATTCCAGGGGCACAGCAGCAAGGAAGATGCCGGAAACCCCTCTCAGTAATCAGCAAGTGATCCGTGATAAAGAAAAACTAGGGAGGTCCATGAGCCGGGCCGGAGAACTGGCTTCCAGTGGGCACATCTAAGAAAGTGCCACTTACACGTGCCTGAGGCTGCTGATGACACATGCACATGCATGATGAAGACATACAGAAAACCTGCTAAACTAACATCCCTGACTTCCAAAGAAACCTCCAGGTGCACTTAAATTTCTACCATTTTGTATACTTTAATGCTGTATATTTATAATAGGTATGGAAAACACTTGGAGCAAGCCAGCACCTAGGGTAAAAGTAGTTGCACACTTGAAGGGTGGCTCACAGGACTAAAGACAGCCTCGGGGTGGAGAGGCTAGAGCTCTGCGTGGCAATTTGGTGCCACCTAGTGGCCAGATGCTTAAATAAATACTAGTACTCCAACAGTGCCAAGTCAGATTCACCAAAGTGTACAATAGTATGAAGTCATGTCTGCCCTCTGGGCACTGACAGTGAGGGACTAGGATGTCAGAGTCAGGGTGGAATTTGTTTAGCTGGCTTGAATTTCAAATCATAGATGTTTAATAATTCATTTATTTTTATGAATTACTTCATGCAACTGTCAATATTTGGCTGTTCATCACTGGACTGAGGTAGGAGTGAGAGGTGGGCTGGCAGCACAGAGCCCAGGCCATTAGCAGTGAGTCTGGTGGACTCATGAAGGAGTGCTAGGCTGCCGGGTTCCTCAGAATGTGGGGTTGGTGTCATTGGAAGTGCCTGGAGTGAGACTGGGGAACCTGGAGTAACATGAAGCTTCTGGGGCCTCTAGAAGGGAAACGAGAGATCAACAGGCAAGAATCTGACCACACTGCACAACAGCACACAGCTTGGTTCTTCAGAGTGAGGGAAGTGGCTGTGTACACACACATACACACACACACACACACACACACACACACACACGAAGGCCAGCACTTAGAGCCTTAAATCCCAAGAAGAGACTAATCTTATCTTGGCAGGGATAGGCTGCAAGGAGGGGCCACACAGCCAACACATGCCCCACTGTCCTCATGGAAGAAAGCCATTTTATCACAGGAGAAGGACAGCAGGAGTACTGGGCACCTGACACAATGGCAGAGTGCGCCTGGCACAGAGGGAAGAACGAGCGAGGTGGGGCACGGAGCTCAGTCTGCCAGTGGTGCCTATGGGAGCTCTGCTTTGGAAGCTGTTTGTTAAACAATTACAAGTTTCTTAAAACTCCAGAGACCTATTGTATACGAGATGACGGGCTGAAGAGAAAGGCTGTAATGCATCCCTGTAAGGGGAAGGACCTGAAGGAGGGGCGGGGTGAGGAGATGGAAGCTCCGTGTCTAGGACCTTCAACACAGGCAAGGTAAGCACAGGGGCAAAGTTACTCTGTTACAGAAAGATGGATAAAGGCTCAGTCCCATCTGTGTTGTTTGAGCCTGCGTTTGGCACATAGAATAGGTATCCCCTATGCAGCAGTGGCTGAAAATACAAGTTAGTACCATCACAGAAAGAATTAGAGCGATGGGGTTAGCAGCCATGGCTAACAGCATGTTTCATACCCCATGCGAGGACTTGAAGTCATGGCTTTTGTATAGCCATTCTATGCTGTGGATAGCCCCAGCCTTGTATTTTGATCCTAGTTCCACTTTCCTGGGAAGGGCTGCAGAGGACGATTGAATCTGTATACAGGTGACGTCTTGTGAACCTTCTGTCTAATTAAATTTGTAAAATAAAGGCTAGAGCCAGTGATTGGGCAGTAGAAGGGGAGGCTGAGAAAAAGGCTTAGGGGAGGAGAGAAGAAGAGGAATTCGATATAAAAGGTAGTCGACAGAGTAGAAGGGAGAGAGCAGAAGGAAGTCCACAGAGTAGTAGAAGACGACAGAGGAGCCAAAGCTGGAGGGACAAGCACGAGGCCTGGCTAAATCGCAAGTTATAAGGGATCTCATAGCCGGGGATTAGACTAGTGTAATGGTAAATCTGCCCAGTCTAGGCGTGTAATTTATACCATAATTATTGAGTTGTATTTTTTTTTCCCATTACTGGTCTTATTTGGTGTAAGATTTACAGCAACAATTCTACTGGGTTTGGCTGTGCATGATCTTCTTAATTAAAACAGGAGATCTATTTTTTTTATTAAGAACATTTAAAATTAAGGAACATTCTAGATAAGTTACTACACCTTTCTGTCATTTCTTCTTTTAAGATTGTATTTATAGCCGGGCGGTGGTGGCGCATGCCTTTAATCCCAGCACTTGGGAGGCAGAGGCAGGTGGATTTCTGAGTTCGAGGCCAGCCTGGTCTACAGAGTGAGTTCCAGGACAGCCGGGCTACACAGAGAAACCCTGTCTCGAAAAACCAAAAAAAAAAAAAAAAAAAAAAAAAAAAAAAAAAGATTGTATTTATAAACATAGCTGTTTTAAAAAGAAGATATGAGGCCAGTGAATGTAAGCGTAAGTTGAGCTGAGCCCAGCCTGGGCCATGTGGCCTAAGAGTGAGGGAGAGGGCAAAAATAACTACCAGTCTGGCACCACAGGGCCTGGTTAAGGAGCAAGCCCGAGATGACCACCAGTCCAACACCCAAAACAACTCCTGCCCAGTGCCTGGTGCCACACTGTGTGGGCAGGGCATAGTACTTCTGAGACCACTCCTGAGACGATCCCTGACACCCCGAGACTGCAGGCGCCACTAAGTGGAGCAAGTAAGTGGTGGAGAAATGGAAGGGAGAGAGAAGCAGAAGATACGTGCACACTGAAGCGAAGCAGACTCAAGGGTAGTGAGGAACAGCCTGACATGAGTAGCCAGTGATGCCACCTAAGACTATGCTGAGGTCCTGGCCTGTGCTGAGGTCTGATACCACCAAAGGCCAGGCAGACATCCCTGGTCTGGGCTGCCTCCCAGGACCATGTTGATGTCTGAGAGCTGTGCAGAACTGGCCCCATCCTTTGCCTGGACACCATGGGAAAGCTGGCCCTAAGAGCATGAGAGCAGGAAAGCTGACCCTGGCCTAGGGCCAGCTGGAGTACTCAGGAGAGCAATCCCCAACCCCATACCTAGTCCACCTCACCCCAACACATCACCCCAGGAAGCACAGTGGAGCTGGTCCTAGTTCCAGGAGTTGCAAGTGACTTGGTCTTGAGGGTATAAGTATGGGAAAGCTAGCCCTGCCATTCATCTCCTGTGGCATGAATAAAAGAGAGATGTCTTCCCCCACCCCCTTGCCACCTACTGGAGGTAGGTGAGCTGGTCCGAGGTCATCAGGGCAGGAGAGCTGGCCCTGACCCTCACCTGCTGTAGCACTCAGGAAAGCAGGCCCTACCCCTTGCCTGGGCAGCACAGTAGAGCTGGCTCTGAAGGCATGGGTGTCCACAAGCCAGACCCTGAGGGCATGAGAGCAGGAGAGCAACACTGGATGATGATCTACCCAGGGCAGGGCTAGAGAGCTTGCCCTGGTGGTGTGGGTGCAGGAGAGCTGGTGGACTGACCAGCTCAGATACCACCCAGGTGCAGATCCAGCGCTTTGAGTTGGCCCACCCCAACATGTACCTCCACCAATGAATCTCTGGAGCATGTGAAGAAACCAGTCCAACAGATCTAAAACTATAGGATGTCCATAACACAGGACAATAACAGGATACCCAGAAGGCATTCTACAGAGGTCCCAGTGTTGATAGTGGAGCAGAAGCCAGAGGTTTCAAACCAGATCAAAGATTCACTGCAATGAACATTTGCAAACAGAGGATGGACAAAAGGGTGTACTGTGGGACATACTATAGCTTTCACAAGATTTTTTTCTTTTGGAGAGGAAGTTGAAAGGGAGGAGGGCAGGTTTGAGGGGGCAGGAAGATGAGTGGATTGGAACACATGATGTGAAATCCACAAAGAACCAATAAAAAGTTGTTTGTTTTTTTTAAAGAGGATGTGAGATAATGGTTGGATCATACTGTTCCCACATGGCCCCTCCCATTTCTAGGCATTCCACTGCTCCTGTGTCTGAGCCAAACTCCATCTGCCGTCCTATAGGCCTCAGTCAATGTGGGAACATGGGAGAGTTTGCTCAGAAGGCTGTGGGTAACTAAAGGTCTTAGGATATTTCTCTGGGTGATGCCTGAGTGACCCTCTTCTGGGTATCTTGGAAGGATGGCCAAAACTGTGGCCACACCGTGACCCAATCCAGTAAGAAATAGTTCATGACCTATTTGGTGAGTGCTGTAGAAAGTCTGAATGCAATGTCAGCTGGAGACGGACACAGCAGAGACACCTGCAGGAAGGCTGACCCTTCAAATACAGCACTACACCAACAGATGCAGGAAAGAGGCAGCACTCTCTGCCAAGGCTGCCATGCATGACTTTGCTCACAGCTGGGTGCAGGGTATGTTCTCTGTGCACAGCAGGCTACCCATGTGGGATAAGCTGGTAACCTGTGACCTCACTAGGGGCATATATCAGCCCAAATGCCCTGGAGTTGGCAAGGCTGGGAAACCCCTTCCAGCATGCAGGCAAGTGGATGGTTACTGCACCTCTCAAGAGACTAGTGCTAGTGAGACTCGGCAGCAGATAGCAGAGAAGGAACCATATTCAGAGCCAGGCTGACCTGGGCTAACCCACTCTGCTGCTTGCTTGCTATGTGCTTTCTAAGAAATCCTTAGCTGAGTCCATGTCCCTTTATGCCCAACATGGTAAACCAAAAGCTCTTTCCAGCATCCTCCTTGGGGAACCAACCCCACATAGGTGGGTATGCTTTAGGGAACCCACTTACATGCTACATCAACTTACCTTCTGCTCCTCAGGATCAAGGATGACAGGGATGAAGCCACTAGAAGAACCTGGAAGTGCTGTCCTGTCATGGCCTTTAACAGTTTAGTGGCTGTTCCTAACTAAACAGAATCTTGACACTTCAGGAAAACACTCTGCCTCTTCCCTACTCTTTCCTTAAATTTGAGGATGAGCACAAAAGGGTGGAAGCTAGGAGCCAGAACAGAGCCCGTGTTGGTTTCAGCGAAGTAATAGTTATTAAGCAGCTACTGTGTAAGCTGCCTTCAAGGAGCTGAGCATCTAGCCAAGGAGGTAGGGCAGAGCAGACTGAAAGATAAAAATGCAAAGCATGACAGGATGCAGAGTGTAGGCAGGGCCATGAGAGAATGCTCACCAAGCATCTTGAGTAATAAAGAAAAAAGTGTTCGTGAACTAGGGTGAAAGGAGTGGGAGGGAATGGCCAGAACACTACAGTGCCTAGAAGGTGACAGTCACACCTGTTCAACCTCGACTCCCTCGGCCCATCACTCCAGAGCCACTGGAAACTCATATGATTATCTGAGCTCTGGCCAGGGGTTTAAGGCAGACAGCTTAGGGTGAAGAAAGGAGTTGACCTGGACAACGAGAACTGCTCTGCGTGAGTGCACACATCCAAACAGAGTGCAGACAGTGTCTGAGTAGACTGCAACAGGAACAAAAGAGCGACAGCTGTCAGAGTAGCCACAAGTGTGCACCAGGAAGAACAGAGACAGATGGGAAAACCAGAGGAAACCCCACCACAGCTTGATCTGGGACATAGGGTGCCAATCACACTCTGTCACCATAAGACAACACCAGAGGTGACAGATTTACAAAGAGAAAATATTTGGCTCATAGTTCTTCAGGTTCCAGTCCAAATAAAGTGAAGGCAGAATGTCACCAAGGGACCATCAAATTAGGGCAAACTGCTCTCCTCATTAACTAGGAGGCAGAGCTAAAAAGAAAACAAAACCTAGGCTCCCATAAGCCCCAATCTTGGGCAGACCCACACCAAGCCTTAACAGTAACTTTTGCAGGACCCTCATGCACAGGAAACATTCAGCCCCACTATGCATGTGCTTATCAAAGATGCCTGATGCTCCCTCAGTCTCCCAGGCGCATTTGGGAGATTGTCTCACTAACTACAGCCCTGCTGGTTCAAGTGCACCAGAGAGTACCTGCTTGTTGTGACTTAAAGAACATCAGTGCAGCCATGAAACCTCATCCAATCTCTTTGCAGAACACTGCCACGAAAAGCTAGTGTCCTACAGGGTTATGACTTTCTTATCTAAGCCCATGCAACTCAGAACAAATTAACCATAACACTATGAGATCTAGCTTCAACCTGTTCTTTGAAATGCCATATACCTTACCCATGGATCGATATCTGGTATTACCGTCCTTGATGGACGCTGTTCTTTTTTCTCAACTCACTTACTGTGATAGTTTGTATATGCCCAGCCCAGGGAGGGGCACTATTAGAAGGTGTGCCCCTGTTCCAGTAGGTGTGTCACTGTGTGGGGGCTATAAGACCCTCATCCTAGCTGCCTTATAGTAAGTATTCTGCTAGCAGCCTTCAGATGAAGATGTAGAACTCTCAGCTCTTTCTACACCATGCCTGCCTGGTGCTGCCATGTTCCAGTCTTGATGATAATGAACTGAACCTGTAAGCCAGCCCCAATTAAATGTTGTCCTTTATAAGAGTTGCCTTGGTCATGGTGTGTGTTCACAGCAGTAAAACCTAAGACACTTAGTATGCAGGGTTGGCATGGGAGATTTGGCCTCAAAGAAAAACACTAAATGTATCTGATAAGTCAAAACCAGATAAGAGTCCAAAAGCTCAACCCAGCAAGGAAGGAGCTCAAGAGCAGAGCAGAGCCCCGGAGCGGCCCACGAGCCATCCCACTACAAACGTGTCTGCAGGACTGCTCCAAAGTGGCCCTCTGTGCACACCCTGCACTCACTCCGCCCTGCTCACTCCAGGGGAGGAGCTCACTTGTCTCCCTCAGCTTGCCTTCAAGCCAGCCCTACCTCCCAACTCAGAGGATGACCTATGTCTGAAACCCATGATTACCTAAGGCCTGGGTCCATCCCGCGCTCTCAGGCAAGCAACCCCTGTGGCAGCCTCTCCACACTCATGCTCTCCTGACAACACCTGCCTTTCTCCCATCTACAAGAGCAGACAACACACACTCTGTGAACCAGTCCTGCTTTTCTACCAGCTACCATTGCCCTCCTCATTCTTCCCTCCCAGCAACTCCCACCTGACTACTGAGGTGGCCCTGACAGGCTCTCAGAATCCCTTCCTGACTAAGGATAGGAACATGAGTGCCTTTTACTTCTAGTCAGCTGGCAGGGCTCACAGCCCCTCATCTAAACCACTTTCTCTAGCCTTCCCTTCTCTCCTAGTCCCCTGGCCTCTATGAGGTATGTGTCCTCAGTTCACTGACTGCTCCGTAGAAACCAGAAGTCTGTTGCCAACTTCTCCCTAGCTTCCCACTACTCTTCCGTCCCACCGTCATGCATTCTGATGGAGCACCGTAGAACCCTCCGTAACCACACTCGTCCAGTGGCCACTCCCACAGCAGGCCTCCACACAGGCAGAGCACCCCTTCTGTCAGGACTCTAGTCTTGGTGCACCTTCTTCTCCACCATCTACTATGGCCAGTTTATATTTTTTAAAAGCACTTTTAACATACATAAATTTATTTGTAAATGCATACTCTGAAGTACACTTTACATTTACATACATTGTAAAAGGATTACAAATATGAGATTATAGAGATAAAGATATGAGTATGTTAAAAATAATTGTATTTTACGCATTTTGAAGTACTTTAGTAACCAAAGCAATTTTCTTAATGTTTATATTAACTTGTTCACAAAAGTACAACGTATGCAGAAGTTTACATGATTCTCAAGGAATTCCCACTTCCAACAGCACCTGTGTAAAGATCTCCAGCCCCTACATGCCCACCTATAAGGGCAGTGACATTAGAGCCCTCAAACTTACAGACGGAGAAGTGAGTCAGAGCAATGGGGAATATTGTTGCCACTTCTGCCTAAATATCATTTCTTCATAAAACCTGAGGAGAGGACACTAAAGCACTGTGGGGAAGGACAGACAGGTCAACCCAACTGCAAGACATATACAAAAAGGCGGGACACATACATCCAAGAGCTGGGAGCAGGATGGAGGTCACCCTGGTATGTGTATGGTTTGTTTTTTGTATTTTGGGTTTTTTTGTTTGTTTGTTTGTTTTTGAGACAGGGTTTCTCTGTTAGTCCTGGCTGACCTGGAACTCACTCTGTAGACCAGGCTGGCCTCGAACTCAGAAATCTGCCTGCCTCTGCCTCCCAAGTGCTGGGATTAAAGGCATGCACCACCACTGCCCGGCTTTTTTTTTTTTTTTTTTTTAGCTTTTTGTACAACTAACATTTAATAAAGATTTTAAAACAGAATTTATAGGGCCCAAATTCACTCTTTACAATTCTGGAATTGAGTGGTTCTCACATACTCCATGAGAGCTTGTTCATCACTGCTTGCTAACTCCAGAGCACTCTTACCACTACCCACAATCCCTCTCCACACACACTAGTCAGCACCCACTACCCCTCACCGCCCTTCAGTCACTGACCCACCTTCTGTGTCTAAGGCTCTGCCTCTTCTGGATGCTTCATACAAATGAATCTAATAGTCTGCTGTCTGCAACTCAGGAGCCCACACCCTGTCATCCTCCTATCCATTCATCAGCTGATAGGAATTTCTGGTGTTGTAGGTCTATTACAGTGCAGCTATGAACACCAGGTAAAGGTTTTTGTCTGGGCATCTGTCTCTTGGATATAACCTCAGAGTGGAATGGCCTAGGTCACATGATAACACAAGATTCAACTGTTTCAACATCGCTGTTTTCCAAAGACTAGAACAAAGGTGCCCAGCAAACTGCTCCACAGAGTATGAGGAGATAGTACCTCCCAGGAGCTGCCCCGAAAGCAGCTCAGGTAGGTTGCATACCTGCACAGCACTCTGTAAGCCAGAAGGTATATATCCAGACACACTGGAGGGCTAGAGATGGCTACCAAACCTCAGCTCTTTGGAGAACATTCACATGCAGGAGTATTGCTTTGAGCGTGATTCTCCTCCTGCCTTAACTGTTATGACTTCAATTGTCTTCTTTCATAATTACTTCAGGTTCTCTTTTACAGTCACAGTCCTGGAATGGCTCCACTCCGCTGGTCCTTTCCCACTGTCATGCCTGTGCATGTGACTCTGGGTCTGAGTCACCTCCCAACTGCTGAGCATGCCTTCTATCAGATTCGCCCCAGGAACAGTGTTCGTGTGGGTGTAGCAAAAGCTACACATAAAAGGTGGGTGCTGGACTGCCTGAAACAGGTACCGGTTACAATCAGATGTCAAACTTGGCTGGGTACTGAACATTCCTCTGGCCACTGAGCCTTCCCCACAACTGGATGGCAGTGCTCCACTGGCCCTAGGCAGTTCCACTGTGCATGAACTCTGTCAACATGGTATTCTTTCTCTGAATGGTTCTTAGGCAAGGGCTCACAGTATGTCTCCCTTTAAGACTGAACTTTCACCGTTAGGTCTTGGAATGCCTTTGCTATTTTGTCTGGTTCACACGGAAGCTTATTACCTGCAGAATGGTGCTTTCCTCTGGTTTAAATTGAGGACTCCTTCTAACCCCCCTGTCCTGGCCTCCAGCTTAAGCACTCCAGAGGACACACACTGGCCCTCCTCATCCAAACATCTCCATTTCCTTCCTCCTGGTTCAGGATGCTCGGCAACCATGGGCACCATTTCTTACTTCTGATGCTGCCATGTGTGATTTACTTCCTAATGTCCTTTGGCCAGCACATTCTTTCTCTTCCCACCTCCTCTCTCATCTTTCAGAGCACCTCTGACTTCCTCAAGAAGATAAGAGGCAGATGATGAGAAAGTTGACCCTGTTTACTGAACAAACGTTCTTAGGGGCTGACTCTTCTTGGTGCATCTCTCTAGTGTTAGTTTTTCTGCCTTTTCTACCTGACCATTCAGTTTTTCTGCCTTTTCTACCTGACCATTCTTTGTTTGCTGGCTTGCTTGTTTTGAGATAGAGTCTTACACTGTAGCCCAGGTTGGCCTCAAAGGTTGGATGGAAAGACCAGAGCTCTAGTAGCCATCTTAGACCATGAGGTGCCTCAGACTTAGAAAGCACTTTGGTCTCTGACCCAAAATGTTCATTACCTACTTTGAGCCAATAACCTTCTAACTTCTCACACCTAAAGAAGAACCCTGTATCTCATGTCTTTGTTTTTGTGGAGTTTTTTTTGTTTGTTGGTTTGGTTTGGTTTGGTTTGGTTTTAGTATTTGGAGATAGGCTTTCTCTGTCTAGCTCTCCCTGGGTGTCCTAGAACTCACTCCAAAGACCAGGCTTGCCTCAAACTCACAAAGATCTACCTGCCTCTACCTCCTGAGTACTGGGATTAAAGGCATGTATCACCTCCCTAGTTCCCCCCAAAGCCTCCCTCCCCACAGCTTCTCTTATTTTTATAACACCTGCAACCCAACTGTGGTAGTTTGAATAGGAATGGCCTCCATAGACTCATGTTTTCAAATGAGTGACCCATAAGGAGGGCACTAGTAGGAGGTGTGGCCTTGTTAGAGTAGGTGTGGCTTTGTTAGAGGAACAGCGTATAGGCGGGAGAATTTTGAGGTCTCAGAAGCTCAAACAAGATCTAGTGGCTCAAGGTCTCTTCCTGCTGCCTATGGATCCAGATGTAGAGCTCTCAGCTCCTCCAGCACCGTCTCCCTGCATGCCACCATGCTTCCTGCCATGACAATAATAGACTAAACTTGTGATTTAGTCCTAATCAGTGAGCTAGCCCTAATTAAATGTTTTCTTTTGTAAGAGTTGCTGTGGTCATGGTGTCTTTTCACAGCAATAAAACCCTAAGACACCAACCCAAAGAATAACAGTTAAATGAGAAAATGGCTCACATAGCTCCAGCTGTTTGTTGCTTA
Source organism: Mastomys natalensis (assembly GCA_021653895.1). Taxonomy (NCBI): domain Eukaryota; kingdom Metazoa; phylum Chordata; class Mammalia; order Rodentia; family Muridae; genus Mastomys; species Mastomys natalensis. The sequence goes on along the minus strand of JAJTUV010000842.1, from coordinate 198,407 downwards.
GGTCCAATACCTGCTTGACTGGATTTAGAATCATACTCAGAAGTCTCTGAGAACATCTGCAGACGGGTTTAACTCGGGAGGGATGTGGCAGCACCGTCCATGGTCCGGAGTCTGGGGCTGAATAAACGTGAACCAGCATTCACCTCTCTGCTTCACACCATGACCAAAGCCTCACATTCCCACCATCATGGTTTCCCTGCTGTAGTGGACTGTATTCCTTCTTATGGTCCTTCCTCCTCAGGCATTTTGTTACAGCAATGAGAAAAAGATAGCCAATGTAAGCCATCTTCATGTTCCATCAACAAAGTCTAGCACAGTTTTTACACATATCAAATAATCAAACACCCTAAAAGAAGAACTTTCTGTAGAAATGAGAGTGCTTTCAGAAAGGCTAGCCAGATTCAAAATGGCCAAACCCCAGTTCACTACCGCCTTCCTCCCCACCTACTATTCCTTTCAAATTTCATTTTTAAGTGACCCGGCCCACCACCATCTCCTGTCCACAGAGCAAAAAAACAGACACCACTCTCCTTCCTCACCGTATCATTATGCAAGGGTCTACTACCTCAGCTTCATAAAGCAGTCAACCATGGCCAGGATCAGGACCCACCAGCTGGCACCTGAACTCTGGCAACAGCATCCATCATCCCCTGGTCTCTGCCTCCTTCTCGCCATCATCCCGGCACTACAGCAGGATCAGCAGTAACAGGGTTTCAACCAGCCTCCATCCATCCCAGACAAGGACTAAAAGCATGCTCACTATCCATCGGGCCTGCTCAAGCCCCCTTCCACTCAACTCCTCCTCCCAGTTTCTCACCCAGTGACACATTCAACACACACACTGGCCTGACCAATACACCAGCTCACCCAGACTTCTGTGTGGCTGCCCCAATGCACCTCCAATTCCTGCACCCAGAAAGCTGAAGCCTTTCTCTAAGACCTAAAGTTTTATGTGGTCCTATGAGCTTCCATTTCTACTGTGTGGCCTCCTCCCACACTGTCCTGTTCTCATTTACTGTCTCCTGAGTATCAAGACCACAGGTCCCCAGGGCAGTGACACAGTGTAGAGCCCAGTTACATGCTCCATAGATTTACACATCATGATTAAAAACCGTTAATGAGCTCAAGGTGTCCTCGAATACCCTCAAGAAGCAAGGGGGCAGCCAGTCTTCTAAAAAGCAGAAAGAAGGCTAACTGCTCTCCTGAAGCCAGAGGGACAACAGCTCAGAAAGCAATGCTTAGCTGACAGCTGGAAAGTCCAGAAATCAACTTCAACAGCTAGGACATAACGTGGCAGAGGTTGCTAGCTCAGACCAAGCAGTGCCGTTTCCCGGGACCAGCATTCATCTCTCCCTTGTTCTCAACACTGGCCACAATGACATTTTCTTCCTTTCAACTCTTAAGTACTGGATGACAGGCATGTGTCACCACACTGGGCTGTAGTTAATATTTTACATGCTGATTTGTTACTGCTTCGTGCCCAGGCATTTAATATTGTACAAGACAGAACAGGGCTGGTTTTCATTGTACCACAGCCAGCATAGTGCTGGAACTCACGAGCTTCAACAAGGACAAGCCAAGTTAAACAGACAGATGGACTGATGGTCTGTCAGGACAGATGAAAATGGAGTAGCAGCAAGGCAGCCTCTGCCTTCAGCTGCAGGTGTGGTGTGACCCCGTCCAGCTCGTCCTTGGCACTCATCCAATCCTGAGCTTCCCAAGGATGCACAGACACCAGGAAACCCCTCAAGGTAGATTCTGGCTCCACATTTAGTGACTTGTTTTTCCAAAAAATAAGCTGTCCTCCCTAGCTCAGGAGCAAGCACCACTGATATCCAGTGGTAAACTGGGTTCAAGGCTCTCCTAAGATGTTCCCCCATTACAACAGCCCAGAACCTTGATGGAAACCAGAGACCAGAAATACTGTTTCTTATAGGTAGACACTGTCACCAAGCTAGTCAGCAGAGCCTCACACCAAGCCAGGGCTAGCCCTGCTCCCTTGTAGTCACAATGACGACTCAGCTTCAGAGTCTGTCATCTGAGATAAACTCTTAACCACTGGACATGGTTTATTAGCAGTCATGTATGACCTCCTGGCAGCTGTTACGAGATTGCTATATTCAAATGGATTTACTCACATGACTGAGAAATCAGGACAGCTGAGCATGAAAGCTGGACAAGTCTCTGCCCTTGTGTGGAAAGGGAGGAAGCATGGTCCTCCAGACTGATAGGCCACCTGATGAGCACAGAGGCCATGGGTGCTGGGTGCAAAGGTGCCCAGAGATAAGGTACATAAGAAAGCTAAGTGAGGTCACAAGGAGGCCACATACCAATCAGCAAAGCACCTCATCAACCTTCCCACAGAAGCCAAATCTTAATTCTGGTCATCAGGTGCCAAGCACAGACACACTAATGATCACTACCTCACTATTTACTACAAAGTCAGCATTCACTGGTCCTAACACACTGAGTGGAACTTAACTCCCCAAATCCAGTGAGAGGAAATTAAAGATACATAAAGCCAAGGAAACCTGGAATAGGTACCTTTGTCCATGAAGCTCCATTTCCTCACTTGCCCGTGACTCCACAAGGTTAAGTGTCAGATCTTACTCTAAAGTGTCTGGGGTGTGAAAGAGGCACCTAGAGGCAAAAGAACCCCAACTCTCTCGTAGCCTCACCCGGGATAATGAACCTCTCTGAGCTTCCACTGTCTTCAGTGAATCACACCTACCCTGCCAGATCAACACAAGGCAGAAATAACTGCCATTGAGACACTGAACACTGTCAAGTACTCCACAGTATATGAGAGAAGGGACCTCTGAACCAACATGGAGTCACACCAGTCCATTTTCTTCAACAGTTCATTCCTCACTCATTTAACCTCCAGATACTCATCAGCAGCCACTTATCTAAAGAGTTTTCTCATTTCATTCATTCATTCATTCACTCATTCATTCATTCGAGACAGGATTTACCTGTATAGCCCTGACTGTCCTAGAACTCACTCTGTTGACCAAGCTGGCCTCAAACTCAAAAATCTGCTTGCCCCTGCCTCTGGAGACCTGGGATTATGCCAGCTCATTTTTCAGTTCTGCAAGCCTGACTAAAGGCCAGCCTAGGGAAAATAAATACCCGGAAAAAAAGAAAGAAAAGGAAGAAATGAAGGAAGGAGGGAGAAGTTACAGAGAAGACAGAGTGAAGGAAATGGTTTAAAACAGCAAAAGTCACTAACTCCACATAGCATTTTATTACCACAAAGAAGAGAAACAAGTTCTTCTGAATTTATTAACTTGTTTCCCATAAATATTTAATTCATAAATGTACTAACTGATCTCCTTTGTCCTACTTACCAGACTCCACAAAAGCAGGTTCATTATTAGACCCAATGAACATGGACTTTAGATGATCATTAGTGCTCCTCCCTTCCCAAACGAGTTAGTTTCCAAGAAACCTGTGACTGTCAAGGCCAAGCATCTAAATTTCCTTCTGACTGCCAGGGGCTGCAGAGATAGCTCTGTGGTTAAGAGCATTGGCTAGTCTTCCAGAGGACCTGGGTTCAGTTCCCAGTACCCACAACTCACAACTGCTTCTAACTCTATTTCCAGGGCATTTGATGCCCTATTCTGGCCTCCATGGCCACAGCATGTACATGGTGTACACTCACACAGATACATATAGACATATACACAGATACAGATACACACACATACAAATACACACAGGAGAAAGAAGACGGTTACATTCACAGTCTGGAATCACAAAACAATGAAACAGGAAGGACCAAGACCAGAAAGTTCCTGGACAGGCCCATCCCACAGTGTCTCTCCCTCTCTCTAGTACTACCCGTCCTCCTGAGAAAGACCTGCAGCTGCCAAGCCAATGCAGACAGAGGCTGCACCTTTCTGGATGCACTAGCCAGTCCCCCTGCCAGCTCATCTGAGCTTCAACATATTCTTTGGACAATGAGTCACACAGCTTTCACATGTGATCATTGGTAGCCCCCAAAAGGCATCCCAGAAGCCATAACTATGATGAAAAGAGAGTCTCATCCTAGCACACACATACAGTTGCTCTTGAGCAAGCCTTCTGGCAAGTGCTAGTTGGTATCCTCTCATGGAAACCTCACGAGGGCCATGATGAGGGAGGCACTATCACATCTCCACAGAAATGACAAAAGAGGTGGGGGCACTTCCTGGAGGCCATGAGCTCAAGAGCAGTGCAGACACTGTACCTCAAGCACACCCCTCAGCCTTTCTGATGCTAGCTTAGGAGATAAACTTCCCCAAAAGGGCAGATGACAGAAGTTCTGCAGAAGAGCAGAAGAGTGTAGGACCTGGGTCCGTATGGTCTCTGCTCTCCTTGATGCAGATGAAACAAGCCCACCTAGTGGTCCCTGGGGAAAAACTCATGGAATCCATCTGTGCTCAGGTAAGTAGGATGATTCTGGAGTACCAACTCCTTTAAGGAGAGGTAGCCAAGAGGAAAAGCAGACCACAAGCCTGGGGAGGAGCCTCCTCAGATGGCTGGGGCCATCTGATTAGCGGGAGGAGCCTCCTCAGAATGGCTGGGGCCATCTGATTAGCGGGAGGAGCCTCCTCATGGATTGGCTGGGGCCCCTCAGATTAGTGGGAGGAGCCTCCTCAGGATGGCTGGGGCCATCTGATTAGTGGGAGGAGCCTCCTCAGGATGGCTGGAGCCATCTGATTAGCACCTTTAGCACTGGGCTAAGACCAGAAGAAACAGTCAGAGAGGCACTGCTTGGTGCTCCTCCAGACAGCTGCCTTCCAGGCAGGGTGCTAAGTGCCCCTCTATACCCTACTCCAAAGCCCCAACTGAGAGAATACTCATCTTACAAGGCAGGGAATACACTTGTTGTGGGTGATACAGGTTGTCTGTGGTAACTATGATGTCAACTCAGGTCAGCCTACTCCAGAGACTGAATCTGCTCGACCACTTCATTCCATGGCTTCTGTGGTGTGTTAATCCCTCCAGTCATCCTCCATTTGCACTGAAGGGCAGGACAGGACTGAATCATCCCCATGGGCTATTGTCCAGTACAACATATAGCCCATAGCAGGAGCCACAGAGTGGAGAGTGAGCGCTCACCTGGAGAAAGATCAATGAGTACTCACAATGACAATTAAGGAAGTACGCCTGTGAGTCCTGCAGATCCAACCAATGCTCTCTTGGCCATGTCAAAGTCCACAGGGAGCTGGGCGGTGGTGGCGCACGCTTTAATCCCAGCACTTGGGAGGCAGAGGCAGGTGGATTTCTGAGTTCGAGACCAGCCTGGTCTACAGGGTGAGTTCCAGGACAGCCAGGACTACACAGAGAAACCCTGTCTCAAAAAAACCAAAGTCCACAGGCTGGGTTGGAGGAACGACTTAGCCATTAAGAGAGGTTGCTGCTCTTCTAGAGGATCAGAATTCAGTTTCAAGTACCCCATGAGGGTGCACAACCACTTGTAAGTCCAGATCCTGGGGATCTGATACCCTCACTTCTACACTCCACTGCGCATATTATAGCTCACATAATATACTCCATTGCACATAAACAGTGCACAAAAACTCATACAGACACACACAGATAGATAAGAGAGAGAGAGAGAGAGAGAGAGAGAGAGAGAAGAGAGAGAATCTTTTTAAATCTATGGGCCACCAGTCATCTTCCTAGGCCTCCTTCCTTCAGCCCAGCTACTGGCAGGCTGAGAATGGAGGGGATAGAGGAACATGTCAGCAATATAACCAGCCCATCTTCGGGCCTGTTTTTCCGCCAGCTCTGCCTACTCTAAAGACTCCACAGGATAACTGTTGCGGCCACACCTGTAACCATAGACCTGTCTTTGGATAAGCACTTGGGAATTTGGATAGAGTCCAGAGACTAGGATGACTTAGACAAAAACCATAGGCAACCCATTTGAGACACATCTCTCATCTGAAGAGAGGTCTACCATGCCATGGCCCAAAAAGCCTATTCTGAGTCCCAGAGTCTGGGACTCAGCAGCAAGCAGACTTTCTCTGAGTACTAAGAAACACAGGCATAACACCATACATACAATAACTCAATGCACGGACCACAGTATGCACATGATGACAGTGAAGAACTGAGTAGCTTTCACAAAGGAGGAAACATGAAGCCAGGTAGTGGTGACACACACCTTTAATCCCAGCACTCTGGGAGCAGAGGCAGGCTGATCTCTGAGTTTGAGACAGCCTGTTTTACAGACTGAGTCCCAGGACAGCTAGGGTTATACGGAGAAACTCTATTTCAAAAAACAAAAAATAAAAACCAAAAAACAAAAAGGAGGAAAAACGGAGGCTGGGGAACCCCTCCCCAGGTTACACAGGGAAGTCATTGTTCCCTGTTCACTCCCACTGCTGGGCCCACTGCTTCATTCTGTAACTATGGACTGGAGTATCACACAACCTGGAGTTCACACAACCTGTGAACATGTTAAAGCCGTATGTCTGTATGCCTGCATATTATGTCTCCATGTTCACCTTTAACTGTGCAGTGAGCATCCACTGGCAAGCACTATCAAAGCACTGGAGTCCGCTTGGGGCTGTGAGCCACGCCTGCTCCAGGCATCCACATGCCCTGCATGAAGACAAGCATGATGTCTTCTCCTCTCACAAAACCCAAGACAGACAGATTACCATCACCCAGGACCAGTGAACAAACTGCCTCGATGTCATACAGCCAGTGAGTGCCACAGCTTGACTCAAATCACAGGCTAAATGGAAAATCAGTTTTCAATTCTGGGTGCAAATCCCCTTTCCTTTCTCTTTCAGTTCTCTGTCTCACATCCAAATACATAGACTGCCCTTTAACCTATTGTTCACTGGGACCAGAGCCATTTCATCCCTAGAGAAGAAAAAGGGACATCTCTTGTTAGTTTTCTAAACAATGACTACTAGGCAGGAATGAGTAAACACCATGAGGGTGAGGGGTGGGGGTAAAAAGCAATGCTTACATTATCAGAGGAATTCTATGTACCAGCTGCAACCATCCCACAGTTGAAACTTTTTCAGACTAGAGTCAATGAATACACAAAGGGGACAGGTGATATGTACAGACTGCTGCAAGAGAAAGAATATAGAACAAACAACCGGTCACAGCAGCCCCCTCCAAGAAGAGGACTAGGAACTGCCAGCTTGAGGCAAGACAGACACCTAACATCTGAGCTGCTGCTTGCTTAAAATAATCCCTGTAATTTCTGTTTAAGCTTGTGAGATAAAAGTTTTAAAGTGGGCTGGAGAGATGGCTCAGCAGTTAAGAGCACTGACCACTCTTCCAGAGGTCCTGAGTTCAATTCCCAGCAACCACATGGTAGCTCACAGTCATCATCGGTAATGAGATCTGATGCCCTCTTCTGGTGTGTCTGAAGACAGTGACAGTGTACTCATATAAAGTTTTAAAGCACTATTTAAAAGAACTGACTGTGAAAATAAAGGCTATGTGAACAAACACGCATGCGTGCCGTGTGCACTGAGACTGCACACAACTAGAGGGGCAGCCTTGTTTTCTCTCTCTTTTTAAGTAGCTCACTGATAATTTCACACAATGTGTTTTCACCATACTCAACCCAACTCCTCCCAGACCCACCCTTCCCTACTCACCTAACTCTGTGTCCTCTATGTTCTTGCTTTAAATCTATCAAGTCCAGCCTATGTTGCTCATATATTCTTGGATGTGTGGGACTGGATGTGTGAAAACTGCCAAGGACAATACAGAAAGAAAACTGACTGTCACCTCTCTCAGCAGCTATCAATTGCTAATGGTTCCTGAGCCAGAGGTGGGACTTCATGCCCACCTCTCCTCTCGATTCTGGAATTGGTTTGGTTAGGCCTGCACAGGTCTTGTGTATATTGTCACACCTGCTATGAGTTCCTATGTGCAGCCACCCTGCTGTGTCTGGAAAACACTTGTTTCCTCACTTTCATCCACCACGTATGGCTCTTACAGTCTTCCCATCTTTCCTCTGTAATGATCCTCGAGCCTTAGGAGGAGGGCTGTGATACACATGTCCCATCTAGGGCTGCATGTACTTAGGAGAGGGCTGTGATACCATGTCCATCTAGGCTGAGCATTGTACTGTCTCTAGTCTCGACCTTAACAAGTGTGAATCTGTCTTAATTGTCATCTACTGTGAGAAGCAGCTCCTCTGATGAGAGCCGAAGGACGCTCTTCTCTACAGGTACAATGATAGGTGTCAGGAGTTTCTCACCTGGGGCATATGACCGATCTAGCCTCAGGTGCTTGGCCCATAATGGTTCCAGATATTGGTCATCATGTGAAATGGGCCTTAAATCCTTTAAAAAGGACTGGTTACTACCATGACATTCACTTTCCTCCTCTGGTGAACATCCCAGCCCTATAAAACTAGCCAATAGGAACAAAGCTTCCAGCTTGGTTTCTCTGTGGTTTATGATTCAATTATGTGGCCTCTTCAGCAATGGGGTCTTAACATCAAGTTCTGAATAGAGCCTATAATGTTTGAGGGTCTAAGGAATCTCACTGACTAAAGGAGGTAACTGAGTCCTAGAACTGAACTTTTTATTTGTTAGTCTGTGGCGTCCAATGGAGCATTGGTACCCTGTTATAGAGTAAACCTATTTTAGCTTTGTGTGTGTGTATGTGTGTGTGTGTTCTTCCATATATAGTTTCTATAGTAACAAGTTTCCATGACTTCATCATATATCCCTCTCTGTATTCTCTCACCCTGCCCTTCCATCCCTCACCCCAACTTAACTCTTCCTGTTTCACAGCTTTGCCTTTCATGCTGAAGCTCACACATTCCACTATAGCACTGAGATATTACTTTCTTTGTTCCAGACCAGGTCTCATTATGGCCTTAAAAGCACAGAGATCTGTCTGTCCCTGCCTCCTGAATGCTGGGATTAAAGACATGCACCACCACATCTGGCTGTGACATTCTTGTTCAACAGACAAACATATGCCGAAGGCACAGCAGACCTGCAAGCAGGGTAGACGGTCAGTCAGACTGGCTTCCTAGACAATGACCTTCATCTGCTCCTTCAACAAAGATTTGGTGACTCCCTACCAGGTGCCCAACAGGAGCAATATTGCTGTTGTATTTTCTGAAACAGGCTATTGTGAGCTGCCTGATGTGAGTGCTGGGAACTGAACTCAGGGCCTCTGGAAGAACAGGAAGTATCCTAACCACTGTGCCACCTGTTCAGCCCCTAGACAGCTTTTTTTTTTTTTAAAGTAAACCATGGGTCACTGACTTCTGCCCTCCTGCTTTACTGAAAAATGTTAAGATTTTCAGTTTGCCAATCAGAAGCTAGAGTTTGCACTCCTAAGGCTCACACTGTCCAGCACTCTCCCAGTAGCTCTGGAGAGGGAAGGAGACTTGTTTGAGGTTATATAAGAGGCAAAGGCCTCAGAATTCCTGGTCCTCATCTCCTTGTGCCACGTGCTGTTCTGAGTAACCACATTGGAAACTGGCAGCCCGGGGGTTGGGCAGGGAGAGAAAGGTCCCAAGACCCGGTGCCATGTACCTGCGGTACCTTGAAATAGCTTGTTGATTCTTCACAAGAAATTTACAAGGTAAATCATGCTTGTTCTTAATTTTTACAGCTAAGGAAAGCAAAGCTCTGAGAAAGTAAAAAGCTGGTGTTAGGTCATACAGCAGAAGGAACAGTGGGAGGCTTCAAGCCAATTTGCCTGCCTCCCAAGTCAGAGTTGTAAGGAACAGGCTGGCGACAGATCACAACAGTTTTCTATTATGCAGTTTTCTCTCAGCTCTGAATGCTGTTGCCCTATTAACAAATTAAAAAGTCAATTATGAAAAAATAAAGTCAATTATGGGGCAAGTGAAAGGGCTCAGAGGTTAAAGGTGTCTACCACCTAGCCTGAAAACCTGAATTTGATCCTGGAACCCATATGGTAGAAGCAGAGAACAGACTCCCACAAGTTATCTTCTGACCCCCACATGCACAAAAATACACAAAAATTTATTAAATACACAAAAAAATATTTTTAAGAAGGAACAAAAAACTAACCATCTAATTTTCTGATATGTGTTCTTACTGTCAACCATCAGGCCTGGAGCTTCATTTTAACACAAAGGACAAGAGAAAAGCAGTCACTCAGAGACACATAGCTTCTGCTAAGACAGGGTGGAACAACTCACACATGCTGCTTCTAGACCTAGCATCTGCCACACAAGTACTCCACCAACAAGAGCCTATCCCTGAGACATCTCCATGATCCCACTGGATCACCAATGCCAGTGGTAGCAAGGGAAGCCAGCATCATGGTATTTGGTCCTCCAAAAGTCTCAGGCTTCTAAAATGAAGACAAATGCAAGCTAGCAAAGAATTTTCTGTGCCTTGTCTTCAGCCCATACAACACAGGGTGAAAGTATTGCAGGTTAGACTAGCCAAGCACCAGTGAGGAAACACAAAGTACCCAAAGGTCACACACAGATAAAGGGTACTTCCGGAGCACAAGGGCCCTATCTGATCTCTCCCTTCTGTCTCTATAAACACCCAATGAAGGTCTGTTGTGCTCTTCATTCTAAAGTTTTCTTTCTGAAATGTGGCAGAATCAAACTGGTAGTAGGAGCATTCCATAGGGCTCTATTATAGGCCTAATCCATCAACTAAGAGTCCACACTGGACCTGGGGTCTAAAAGTCAGCCAACGACTAAACACACTTCACTATCCATTGATCATGGCTCCCTAGGCTGCATTCCTGCCTAGGCTTCACAGGGAATACCATAATCTAAACCACCTCTAGTTTGGAGGAGGGAATTCCCCAACACAAACCTGATTCAAACTCTCAAGAAAGAGACCTTAACTCACCTCTTGACAAGTAATTCCCCTCTGGCTTTTGGAAGGTCACAAGTAGGCACCAAGGATGGTCACTTTGCCAGCAACAAAACACTCAAAAAGGCAAAAATAACTCCCAGGTGTCTGTCCCAGCTCCAAAAAGCTGAGTTCTTGTTCTCATTCCACCTATTCGCCCCCATCACGCTGCCTTTTCTATCTTTTTGAGACCAGCACTGTGAAGATCTGCATGAGCATCTGCTACCAGGAGCCAACAATCCAGAACCCTTTCGAGCATCGCACCAACGACTACTCTTGAAGATCACACATTTTACAACAGCTGATCAACCCATGAAACCCAACCACCCCGAAATCCAGCCAAGCTCCTTCAACAGCAACAGGGGAGTAAAAAAAAAAAAAAACAAAAAACAAAAAACAAAATCAAAAACAACAACAACAAAAAAAAGCAGTGCGCCCCACTTAGGGCTCGGTTTGGCACAGGAAAGCAGTTGGCCTATTAACGAGGGCAGCTGCGAGTCTAGTGAGACTCAGCAAAGACACAGGCTGCCCAGGCCCGCCCCTCTAAGAGACAACCATAGATGCCTCCAGAGCCCGCAGAAAGCCCAAAGACTGCGGAAAGGGCAGCTTCTCCCTTCTCCTGGATGGGTCCCACTCACCCTCCGGCTACTCCTCAACAGCAGCCCAGCTTCCGGACCTGCCAATGACCCTCAGCCCCGCCCCCTGCCTCCCCCCCGCCCCTACAGGGTTTCCCCAGCCCCGCCCGCTGCACCTGTGCTTTTCCCTAGGCTCTCCTTGAAGCCCCTCCCATTGCCGCTACATGTCCCGCCCCTCACACCTGAGCCCTTTCCCTGCGGCTTACCTACACACAGGTTCCCTTTCTGGTCCTAGGGACCTGAGCCCCCGCCAAGGCTCCGCCTTCACGCCAAGGCCCCGCCCCCGGTCTCTCAGGCCGCGGGACCCGCCTCCCGCACCTGCGTCCTTTTTCCCCGTCGCCATCTCCCCCCAACCACACACTGTCATTCGCGCCCCTGGGACCCAAGCCGACCATGGTCCCGCCCCCCCAACCTGAGGTCCCACCCTCGAGCCGAGGCCCCGCCCCACCCCCGCAGGCCGGGGATCCCGCCCCCCCCACCCCGCACCTGCAGCGGCCCGCGCCAGGGCCCGCCCGCCCGCCCCGCCAGCCGCTCCTCTCACCGCCTCTCTCACCGCTGCAGTCCCAGCTGGCTGGTCACCTTGACGAGGGCCGCAGTGGCTGCCGCCGCTTCTTCATGGCCCTGCGAGAGGCCCAGCGGCAACGGCGCCTTCGTTCCGAGACTCGGCCCGGGCCGAGCTGGGTTGAGGTTGAGCCAGGCGCAAGCTTGAAAAGCGGGGCCGACGCGGGAGCCCAGCCGGTGCCCAGCCGCAGTAGGAACCGTCCACTCCTGGGCCTGAGCGGCGGCCGGCTCAGCCAATCAACGCGCGGCACCATGCCGGGATTCTCCAACCAGCTTGTTGTAGAGGCGGAGACACGCAAATGAACCGGCTGGTTGCACCAGTGCGCAGCCGCTGCAGCATCGGTCCCCCACCGGCCGCGGCCTGCGCTTCGGTTTTGCAGACGCTCAGGCTTGCAAGGATGCTCCGTGCTCTCGTCGGGCTTAGCCGCCCGCCACGCCCACCCCCTGCCTAGAAATAGACTCAGTCTACAAACATCCTTCCAGGCCTCACCCAGTGTCCCTTTTAAATTCCTACCCAGAGTTTATCATTTTCAACAAAAAATGGCTTTGTGAGCAAGACCTCATCACCTTAGTCCCTATTCTTCGCAAACACATCCAGAGGTTTCTTTATGTGATTCTAAATCTGTCAAATTGACAATCACAATCCAGTAACACACTTCAAGGCCCTTGGGGCTGATCCATGTTTTTCACAACAGGTAAAAGTTAGGCCTGAAGAGGGTCTTGCCCAAGACCATACCATTCAAACTGGAAGGATGGGCCTGGAAGCTGTCTCCTTGTACCCAGACCCTTTTATGACTGGGCCAGGCAAACGCAGTGAGCAGAGGTTAAGTCATCTGTCTTAAAGGCAGAGATCATAAGTTACAAAGACCGTGGAAGCCAGGGGGTTGGCTGTGAGGGCCCAAAGTCGGAACCACGCCAGAATTCTGTTATGCCTACCAGAGAAAGGAGGTAGGATGCTTCTTGGACATGTAAACAAGATCAGCACTTTGATAACATAATTTGTGGTGCTGTGGCGTAGCTTATGGAAAGATTTAGATACTGAACTATTTAAAAGAAGGGGGGAACAATCAAGTCAGTAGAAATTAAACCACTTTAAATGTGAAGTGAGGAAATAGGATATCTCTGAGGCAAACGTCTGATATTTTGCATGAAGAACACCGTGATGCCCGAAGAATAGCCTTAACTGTTTCCCTTAGATAAAACAAGAGATGCATAGTGTGAGGGTTCTTTTGGAAGATTCTGGTTCTTGATGTGCATGGTGAGAGCTAAACGAAAGCTTGAGGAAACTTGGGGAGATGGCTCTGAAGGTAAGAGTGTTTGATGGTCAAGCATTAAGTCAGGTGCTCAGAGCATACATCAAAAGATGGGCATGCTTGTAGAGGTACCTGTAACCCTAATGCTTAGGGTTTGGGGGGTGGAAACAGGAGACTTGCTGTGACTTGCTGTCTGGGAGATAAAGTGAGAGCCCTGTCTCAAGGGAATAAGATGGAGAGTGTAAAGCAGGACACTTGACATCCTCCTCTGGCCGCTGCACAAGTGTGTGTCACCTGCATGTACAGACACTGCACACAAAAGAAAAACAAGTACTGTAGTTATTTTTATAAATAGAAATAATTATAAAAGCTGTCTGGCAGTGGTGCTGCGCTCTCGACTCCACGCTCTGGAGTCGCCCTCTCTCTGTCTCTCGCTGGTTCGAATCCCGTGCTCGTCCCGCAGTTCTCTGTGGGGAAAAAAAAAAAAAAAAGAAAGAAAAATAATTATAAGGCTTAAAGGGACTTGCTGCCTGAGTCTAAGGCCTGGTTGTGCCAGCAGCTAACTGTGTGCACAAATACAAGTTACTTTTGCATGCCTCAGTTTTTTTATGGCAGATGAATGTTGAGGAGGCTGGAGAGATGGCTTAGCAGCTAATGCTACATACTGTTCCGGTAGAGGACCCAGGTTCAGTTCCTAGCACCTATATCAGGTGTCTTACAACTGCCTATAATTTCAGCTTTAGGTTGATCTGTCACCTCTGGCATCTACCTCTACAGGAACCTGAATTCGTGTGCACTTACACAGACACACACGTGCACACACAAACACACACAGTTTTAAAAGGTAATTTTAAAATATTTTTTAAAAAATGACTATCTTGCCAGATGGTGATGGTAGCAGTGCACGCCTTTAATCCCAGCACTTAGGAGGCAGAAGCAAGTAGATCTCAAAGTTCAAGTCCAGCCTGGTCTACAGAATGAGTTCTAAGACACCCAAGACTATACAGAGAAATTCTGTCTTATGTTTTTGGTTGTGAGCCTAGCCTTTAATGACTGAGCCATTTCTTCAGCCAGAGAAACACTGTGTTGAAAAACCATAAAAAAAAAATTTAAAAATTAAAAAACAACACTTTAAAATAGTACTCTCTTCGGCTGGGCAGTGGTGGCGCACTCCTTTAATCCCAGCACTTGGGAGGCTGAGGCAGGTAGATTTCTGAGTTCGAGGCCAGCCTGGTCTACAGAGTGAGTTCCAGGACAGCCAGGGCTATACAGAGAAACCCTGTCTCGAAAAAGAAAAAAAAAAAGAAAAAGAAAGAAAGAAAGAAAAAAAAGAAGAAAGAAAGCAAAAGAAAGAAAAGGGAACAGTAGTACTCTCTTCAGACAGGCTGTTGGAAGAGTGAAACACAATAATATGTGAAGGAAGGCCTGGCACTTCTCAGGAGCTCAAGTACAGCTTAGTACAGCATTAGTGTGCCTGTGACTTTGGGCACACACAGGCATTGAGCCTAGCATTTGCGATATACACATGCTAATGACCTCAGGTGGCTAATCTTGATTGTCAACTTGACGGACTTAGAAACACAGAAAGAAACTTCTGGGCATGCCTGTGAAAGATTTCCTAGACTGCATTTACTGAGGTGGGAAGACCCGTCCTGAGTGTGGGTGACTCACTGGCCTGGGCTGACCGCAACGGAGAACAAAGGCTGACAGCAGAACTTGTCACCCTATGCTTCTTGACTGTGATGCAATGTGACCAGCTGCCTTCTGCTCCCGCCACCAGGTCTTCCCCGACACGATAGACTGAACCTTTAAATTGTGAATCCAAACAAACCCTTCCTTTCCTAAACTGTTTTATCAGGTGACTTGTTGCAGTAACATAAGTAATGAATAGAGCAGCTTTATAAGCGAACTGGAGGTGTCTCTGAGCTACAGGATGTTACAGAAGCCGCCCTCCACAAAAGCACTCCCTCAACGATGTGCTCAGCGCCAACGCCTGCTTCCTTTGATTGCAACACTAGAATTAAAGTTCAGACTAACTGACTGATGATGTTACACTTAGCCAAAGAGGTGGGGGAGGGAATATACACCAAGATTACTGAAAACAGCCAGTCTGTGCTGGCAGATGCCACAGGTTTACCCCTGGGACTAGATTCTCAGGGTGCTTCATCAAGAACTTGAAAAGCACCAGGTGAGTAGATTTAGGAACATTCTCAGGGCATGGAATATAACATTCTGATAAGGGTTCCAGCAACACTGGTGTGTCTCAGAGGGATGGGGAACGTGTCAGTCAATTTTCAGTGAAGAGGCAACCTTTACTGTCTTTCTTACGCCCTGGCAGATGGTACACGGAGGCATGCTGCAGTTAATATATAGGCAGTCCTTCCTGTAGATTCCAGTTCTCTAAGTGTGAATTGGCCTGCTCAGAGAACATTATGGCTAACCCAAAAATGGACACTTGTGGACATATGCAGAACAAAACCTGAGTCAAACAAAGTCTACGTTCCCAGCTGAGTTCAAGAGTGTGGTATGGGTCTTGCCTGCTTGAAGAATCCTGAGTAAACTACCTTGAGGAGGAAAAAAAAAAAAAAAAGAGTGTGGTATGCAAGATTGGAGAGACAGCTTGGTGCTTAAGAGCACTGACTGCTCATGAAAAGGACCTGGCTTTGGTACCCAGTCCCCACAAAGTGACTCACAGCCATCTGTAATTCCAATTCCAGGGGCTCTGACCCCCCTCTTCTGGCCTCCTGAGCACCAAGCACACACATGGTGTACAAACATATATACAGTCAAAAACATACACATTAAAAATATTTCTTTTCATGGTGGTCTGCCTTCTTGTCTCAGCTCTCAGCACTAATTGCCCTTCTTCATTTGTTGCTGTCTTTTGCATCTTTGTGCTTTTTCTGGTGACTTCACTGTGTCAAGTGGTCCCTAGACATGCTGCCCCAACTAACTGCTTATCTTAATTTCTGTTAAACTGCTTACTTGCACAAAACTTGCCCCTACAGCTGCTGAGCAAGATAACAGGAGGTTGATTTCGACTTTAAAAACTGTTTGCTTTAAATGTTTGGTGCTACACTTGGGTCCTGAATACTTGAATGTAGTCTCAGCTGTTTGGAATAAGAACATTCAGTTGGCTACAGACTGTATATAAGTGGACTTCTCTGGTGGACTCCCTGAAATGCCACATAGTGTTTCTAAGCATTGCAGGCTGTGAAGTACCTTACTAAGAAAGTAACTATGTTAGAGAAAGCATACATAATGCTATTGGTTGAGATAGATAGATAAATAGATAGATAGATGACTAATAGATGTGATTGATAGATGATAGGTGGATAAATGATAGATGATACCTAGAATGTATAATAGCTATGGTTGATAGTATGGTAGAAATATGTAGATAGAAAATAGGTAGATAATGTGCTAGATAGATAGATAGACAGATAGATATTGACATATCAATGAAAGAGTCTTCCCTACCCCCCCCAAAAAGAACAAAATTACGCAAGATGTTGGTTGGTAGTCAAGAGTGTTATAACCAGGAACCCAATTCTATTTTCCTCTCTTGGCACAAGAGTTCAGTATATTTTTAGTTTGACAACAATATGACATAACTACTACAAATAATGAGAAAGAACTACCCTTCTCACTATCATAATAATAATTAGTTACTTATCCAACAAGAAATGTTGGCAAATATAGTTCCGTCACACACACACCTTTGGTTTTTCAAGTCAGGGTTTCTCTGTGCAGCCCTGGCTGTCTTGGAACTCACTCTGTAGAGCAGGCTGGCTTCAAACTCAGAGATCTGCCTGCCTCTGCCTCCTGCCTTCTGAGATCTAGGATTAAAAGTGTGTGCCACTGCACCCAGATCAGACTGACTTTTTTTTTTTTTTTTTTGTAAATTAACCCGTTATTGCAGGGCAGGCAAGTCTCAGGCGGTAGGACTTCTACTGGTCTTTCAGTTCCTTCAGTCTTCTGATGGCAGACTTCACTGTGACTGTAGAAGTGGTGTTGTATGTCCAGACCCAACCAGCCACTGTTTTCATGCAGGAGCCACAGTGCCAGATGCCAACTGCTCATCTCTTCATCTTCGTCTTGTCACAGAAGGAGCAAGTGTACTTGGCGTGCTGGCTGATTTCAATTTTCTTCACCATTTTCCGGAGGGAGGCCCCATAGCAGGTCCCGTATTTCCCGATGATCCCGACCTTTTTGGTGCATTTAGCCATGTCGCCAGAACCAAAGCCCGAGTCCGAAGAGCCAGACTGACTTTTAAATTCTGCATTACATGGGACAGAAAAAAGGAACATGTCCCTGATCTGTCAGACGATTCATCACAATAGGTGGAAACATCTGATGCTTTAGAAAAAAACTTTGTGCTAAGTCTACTTGTGCATATGTTCTATGCATGCACACATGTAGAGGCCAGAGGTCAATAATAAGCATCTTCTTAATAATTATCCACCTTATAGTCCATGGTAGTTTGACAGTAATTGGTCCACAAAGAACCTATAGAGAATGGCACTGTTAGGAGGTGTGGCCTTGTTGGACACTCCTTCTGTTTACAGATCAAGATGTAGAACTCTCAGCACTTTTTCCAGCACTATGTCTATCTGAACGCCCCGGCTAACTGCTTATCTTAACTTTTATTAAACTGCTTGCTTGCACAAAACTTGACCCTACAGCTGCTGAGGAAGATAACAGGAGGTGAGGTTTGCCTTAAAAAAATCTCTTTGCTATAAATGCTTAGGTCTGAATGTATTCTCAGCTGTTTGAAATAAAGACATTCAGTTGGCTATCGACTGTGTATGAGAGGTCTTCTCTGATGAGTTCCTTTTAATGCCAAAGAGCCATCTGTCCCTGCTTCCCATCATGCCCAGCTTTTTATGTTGGAAATCTGAACTCAGGTCCTCATGCTTGTACTTAAGCTTTCCCCTGAATCCTTACAATATAGTTTTGTGTGTATGTGTACTGGAATTGAACCCTGGGCTTTGTGCATGCTAGGTACCCTCTTCTCCTATTGAGTTATAACCCCATCCCCTGTAAGTATTTAGTCTACTTTCAAGTAAAATTATCTATTTCATATGCAGCACCAGGACCTCTTTGCCCAAGAAACATACAGTAACTGAAGAGGCAACTCTGGTTTCTAGCACAAAGAGTCTGAACTTAGAAGTTCAGAACAGAAACCCCAGACCTTTAAGAAGGGCACACTATCCAACTGATGTTGGTACTAGTAGGGAGATGACTCTGGTTCTAGGAGTAGAAAGAAATGGGGGACTAGAAACAGTTGTGTTGCCAGAACATAGTTCTGTGTACTACTAACACTAGGAGAAATAACAGAAAACGAGAAAAGTCCCCTGTTGTAGCTCGATGGTAAAGCACTTGTCTAGCATGCACAAGGCCCTGAATTCAGTCCTCAAAGATGTCACTGTTCATAATTTTTTTCCTGATTAAAGTTGTCTTTGATTTTTTTGTTTTGTTTTGGGAGTTTTCCAAGGGTGGGGATTGGTTTTGTTTGTTTCTCTTTTGGGGGTGACATTATTTCTCTGTGTAATCCTGTGGTCCTAGAACCCCCTCTGTAGAGCAGGCTGGACTCAAACTCAGAGATCCACCTGCCTCTGCCTCCCAAATACTACTAGGAGTAAAGGTGATCACTGCTGTAGTGGATAGCCCCGACCTTGTATTTTGATGTTAATTCCACTTTCCTGGGAGGGGCTGCAGAGGAGAAGTGAATCAGTACACAAGTGAATTCTGGTGAACCTTCTGCCCATCTTAATTTGTAAAATAAAGTCTAGAGCCAGTGATTGGGCAGAGAAGGGAAGGTGGAGAAATAAAGGTTGGTGGGAAGAGAGGAGAGAGAGACAGAGACAGACAGACAGACAGACAGACAAGATAGACAGACTTGGGAGGACAACGAAGTTGGACTGGGGAGGACAACGAAGGAGGAGAAGATGACGGAGGAGCAGGAGGTGGAAGGACAAATTCGTAACTTCGAAAACCCGCAAGTTATAAGGATCTCATAGCTGGGGAATAGAGTAATGTAGTGGTGAATCTGCCCAATCTAGGTGTGCAGCTTTATTCATAATTATTGAGTTGTATTTTCTTTGACCTGTCTTATTTGGGTTGGAGATTTACAGCAACACACTGCCACCCCCTGGCTTTTAACATTGTATTTTAATCCTTTAGCCAGTCACATTAATAATAACAGAAAAGGCCAGCAAGGTATCTCAGAGGGTAAAGTGCCTACCACCAAGCCTGTTGATTGGAGCTCGATCCCACATGATGGAAAGAGAAAACTGACTCCTGAAAGCTGTTTTCTGTTGCTGAAGTTCCTTCCCTAAGGTCCCAATGACACATTGATGTGTGATTCCTGGGGAATTCACTCTGGGAAACCAATGAGTTTATCATGCTTGCTTCCAGAGCAATGAGTAAGGGGTTCTGGGCAGAAGCATGAATGACGTCAAAGTAGCCCCACCAGAAGCTCCTCATCCATCCAGCATGGATGATGACTTCACCGCGGCCATTTTGATGGAAACCCCTTTCTGAGTGAGTGAGTGACGTCTGAGTGAATGGGTATTTTGACATGGGCCCAGCCATGTCAAGGACACCAGGCCTTGGGCCCACAGTAACTGGCAAAGCCATTTCCCATATGGGCTTTCCCAGGCTCAAGGCTTTCCTCAGGGTTCTGAGTGTGAATGAGTGGCCAGTGTTTGCAAAGTCTAACAACTGCAGCTTCCTCCTCCTCCCAGATGTATACAGCCTAAGCGCATCCCACCTGACCCCACCTTTTATGTTCATGTGTCTTGTATCTGTCTGTCTCTTCATTGCCTCTCTGCTCCTAGTCAGCATTCCAGGGCTCAAGCCTCAAGGATAAAGAACCTCCCCTAGTTCTTCCCCACCCAAGTGCTTGGCCCTTCCCTGGGTGTAGGCAGCCGTTAGGTTATGACCAGCACCTGACAATGTAAGCAGCTGGCTTCCATAGTGGCCCAGCTCAGAAACTGGTAAACAAGTCCTTTGAGTGCGTCACCCTCGTGCCCCTTCGGAGCGGCTTATGCTAATAAGGTATTGGCAGCTTAACCTATCCGGGGAAGAACACATACACCCAGCCGCCTAGGGCAGTTATTATAGCAGCTCCTTTCTGCTGCTTGGGTCCAGGCCTTTCCCTTCCCTTCCTGGTCCAGGTCCCGTCAGTTCCCCATCCCTATGTTCAAAGTCGTTCCGGGAATTAAAGCCGAACTGAGAAGGATCCTACCGTGTCGCGTCTTACTTGCCGGCCAAGGCGGACGCGTCACCCTGGGCAACTAAGATAGAACTGCACA
Organism: Mastomys natalensis; assembly: GCA_021653895.1. Lineage (NCBI taxonomy): Eukaryota > Metazoa > Chordata > Mammalia > Rodentia > Muridae > Mastomys > Mastomys natalensis. Next base: position 177,804 of record JAJTUV010000842.1, on the reverse strand, counting down.
CCTAGGAATGGCTGTTGGAAGGAATGGGCTGTTAGTCAGGTGAGAGCCCATGACCTTCTCCTCCCACTCCTTTTAGCATAGGAAACATCAACAGTTAACAAGCCTCATGGTATGATGATCTTTTGCAAGCAGGCCTAACTGAACTCCTAAGATGGTAACAACTTCCTGTACAACAACCTCCGACCTCCACTGTCCATCACACATGTACACACCCACACTACACATAGATACACAATAACTAAACATAATTTTAAAATCATATAAAACAGAAAAGAGAAGTACACACATCTTTAATCCCAGTACTTGGGAGGCAAGGCAGGTGGATCAGAGTTTGAGCCACCCACCCTGTCTACAGATTGAGTTCCAGGACAGCCAGGACTCACAGAGGAACCTTGCCTCAAAGAACAAAAAGATGTTTGATGATAGCATGATGATGATTATGATGATGACAATGTTGACAGTAAAGGAAATTATTGTCTCTAAAGGTAGTGATTATATTATGATCCAACCTTTATGTGAAGGCTTGAGGAAATGTCAACTATATCTAGGCTAGCCAAGACATAGTTATTTAAGGACAAGTATTTTAAGTAACTACTAGGAAAACGGGCATCTCTGAAACCAGATCTATCTGGATCCTACTGATGGAAGCAAGACTATTAAATATACAGGTCTTTAATTGGCATAGGCATGAGAATATGTTTAATTTTAATAAAAATGCTTTATGGAAATGAACTCAAGAATAAGACATAACTTAGCTGTGGAATTTTATGGAAAAGCACCTTTATTTACCTACTTTTCTGAGGCAATATTAATTTAGACATGCGGGCGGTGGTGCACCGCCTTTAATCCTAGCACTTGGGAGCAGAGGCAGGCGGATTTCTGAGTTCGAGGCCAGCCTGGTCTACAGAGTGAGTTCCAGGACAGCCCGAGCTACACAGAGAAACCCTGTCTCGAAAAACCAAAAAAAAAAAAAAAAAAAAAAAAAAGAATTATAGACAAAAAAAAAAAATCCCTTAACGTATATTAAGCAAATAAATGAATATGGTGTATTTGCAACTGTCACTCTCTCTTAAACACATACATACACACACACATATACACATACACACTCACACATACACACACACACACACATACACACACTGTATTCTAGAATGGCTTCAGGAATTGAACTAACTGGGACATCAAGGGAATGAAGAAAGGACAGATACATGGACACAAAATAAGTGAGATTACTGGGGTCAGGTGGACTGGGTTCTCTGATGGAGAAACGACAGCACCCTGGAAGTTCAGCATGTCTATTATATACAGTTGAATAAGGAGGCAGGATTCATTTTATACAACTGAACAAGGAGTCCAGTTTAGCTAATCTTGATAGCTGCAGTCTCTGTAGGAGAGCAGTCTTTAGGCTGTAACCATGGGAGTGGGAGGTGCTCTGCATACACTGTCAACATTCACACTTAGACCAGAGGAAGGTTGTGCCACACTCTGAGCCTCACCAGGAGGAAAACATATTTGCTATTGTGGTGGTTTGAATATACTTAGCCTAGGGAGTGGCACTATTAGGAGGTGTGGCCTTGTTGGAGGTATGTCACTGTAGGGGAGGCTCCGAGACCCTCCTCCTAGCTTCCTGGGAGATAGTCCTCTCCTGGCTACAGTTGGATCAAGATGTAGAATTCGAAGCTCCTTCTCCAGCACCCTGTCTGCCTGGACACTGCCACGCTTCCCACCTTGATGATAATGGACTGAACTTCTGAACCTGTAAGCCAGCCTTAATTAAATGTCCTTTATAAAGAGTTGCCTTGGTCATGGTGTCTCCTCACACAATGGATACCCTAGTTAAGACAGCCATTTTGTGGGCTGTGGGGTCTTACACATGGCCACGCCTATGTCAACAACACACGATTGCTCAGAACTTCCCTCAACTGGTACATAAACACAGATAAAATGAGTGTGTGAAAAACACAAAGCAATACTGAGTACTGCAGATATCCAAAGGCTGTTTATTATTTATGTATAAACTAGGAGATATACTGCTCTATGGGCAGCCTGCTCCAGATGAAACCCCCCTCCTCAAGTTCTGGGGATCCTCATCAGTAACCAGTCGTTCTTTAGAGACTCCTCGGTGAAGGTGTTTTCCTTTCTTATCTGTTTCCTTCTTGACACTGCAGATTGCATTCTGTGCCTTTGAGGCTGTGCCCATGGCCCTTGTCTTGAAGCCACCAACCATCACCTCAATCATAATCTTAGCTCTCTTCTCTATACCTGGAACTCCCAGACCTTTGTTCATCTCATTTACATATTAGACTCAGTTCAGGAATTTCATTTTGAATAAGAAAAAGGGTTCTTTTTTAAATTTAGAGTCGTTATCTTATTATTAAATTTAACCCAATCATTAAATTAAAAATAAAGTCAGATGGGTTTATCTGATCAACCATCACGAAGAGCAACCTTACCAGGAAGCTTAATGGTTTGACCTAGATATTCCTTCCCAAGGAACACTAAGCAATGGTACTTCCCATGGTAACCGATTTTTTAAAATTTATTTTTCTTAATTTTATAATGCAATTAGAGAATGCCATTATCATGTTTGTCAATATTCTGTTTATTAGCACATTAATTATACATAATAAAGGGCTTTGTTATGCCTTTCTCATCTATGTACACAATGTAGTTTTATCTCATCCCCACCCCACCACGGTTGCTCTCTTGTTCCCCTTCCACTGTCATACCTACTACTCACTCCATCAACGGGCTGTCCTGGAACTCACTCTGTAGACCAGGCTGGCCTCGAATTCAGAAATCCACCCGCCTCTGCCTCCCAAGTGCTGGGATTAAAGGCGTGTGCCACTGCCCTGCTAAAGATTTATTTATTTTATATCTGTGAGTACACGGTCACTCTCCTCAGACACCAGAAGAGGGCATCATATCCCATTGCAGATATTTGTTAGCACCATGTGGTTGCTGGGAATTGAACTCCGGACCTCTGGAAGAGCAGACAGTGCTCTTAACCACTGAGCCATCTCTCCAGCCTTTGCATCACTTTCTTTAAAAGATTATATTAAATGCAGGTTTACTGGGAAGCTGCTCTTCAGCGAGTTTACTGGACCCAAGGACTGAGGCCAAGGGAGTCCCCATGGGAAGGGAGACAGAGGTGAGAGAGGGAAGAGAAAGAGAGAAAGAGCACGCAGAGAGAGAAGAGGAGAAGAGAGAACCTTACATCACTTTTTAATTGTTGGGATTTGTGTTTACAAAAACAGAGAGAGAGAGAGAGAGAGAGAGAGAGAGAAACGAGAGAGATTGTGGGTGCAACCAGAAGAGGTGTCAGCTCTCCTTTGTAGATGGAGTTACAGGCATTTATGAGTCCCCTGATGTGGATGCTGGTATCTGAACTCCAATCCTAATGAAACAGCAAATGCTTTTAACCATGAGCCATCTCTCCAGCCATTTTCTTTTCTTTTAAAGAAAGAGAAATGGCTTAACATCGGGTGGCTGCCAACCAATGTAACTCCAGCTCCACAGGATTTTATACCCTTTTCTGGCTCCACAGGCATTCCACACACATAGCATATAGTCTTTTTTTAAAGAATTATTTATTTATATATGTGAATACACTATAGCTATCTTCAGACACACCAGAAGAGGTCATCGGATCCCATTACAGATGGTTGTGAGCCACCATGTGGTTACTGGGAATTGAACTCAGGACCTCTGGAAGAACAGTCAGTGCTCTTAACCACTGAGCCACCTCTCCAGCCCTAACATATAGTCTTAATCAGAGACATACACATTACAAATTAATAACAAATAAATAAATAAAAATTTTTAACTAGGTTTCTTTATGATATTTTCATACATAGTGCACTGGGCTGAAACGTCCTCTTTCTCCTCCCCTCCCCCATCTTTCTGTCCCTCCCATTTATACCCTTTTATTTCCAATACCCCCTTTTAATTTCATGTTACATTTTTTTCTTAAAATTTTATTTATTTATTATGTGCATTGGTTTTTTTTTGCCTGCTTTTATGTCTCTGTGAGTATATCAGATGCCCTGGAACTGATGTTACAGACAGTTGTGGACTGTCTTGTAGGTGCTGGGAATTGAACCCAGGTCCTCTGGGAGGACTGTCAATGCTCTTAACTGCTGAGCCATCTCTCTAGCCACATATTATTTATATTTTATTACCTTCTTTTTTCCTCTCTCATGATCCTTTTTTAGTTTCCTGGCATACACACACTCACTCCCACACAGATACACATACATAAAAATGAGAACCTAAGATCTGCGATTGAGAGGAAGCATGCCGTGTTCGTCTGTCAGAGCCTGGGTTAGCTCATTTAATATAATATTTTCTAGTTTTATTTTTGGATGTCACTGTTTCAGACATCCTTTTATTCTGTCTGCAAAATGTAAAAGGAGGCTGGGCATGGTGGCTTATATCTTTAATCCCAGCAGAAGCAGTCAGATCTCTGAGAGTTTCAGACCTGCCTGGTTTACATAATGTGATCCAGGACTGCCAGAGCTACACAGTGAACCCTTTCTCAAAGAAGGGGGGGAAAGTAGAAGAAAAGTCACAAGCCATCATGATCATCTCTTGGCAGAATGCATGGTGAGAGCTCCCAAGCTGCAATAACCACCTGGATACACAGTTACAGTCAGGCAAGAATGCCGTAACTCTTTAATCCATACAGTAATATGTACTGGCTTAGTTTGTACGATGGCGTGCTGTCTTTAGACACACACACACACACACACACACACACACACACAATGCAGTATTAAAAATGCATCAGTCCTTATTGTTAAAAATAACCAAGTCTTCAGTTGGCCATTCCATCAGGACAGCTACTTCTGGCAACACAATACTTAATGAAAATATTAAATGCCATCTGCACGGATCTAATGGCCAGTTGAGGTTTTTATTGGGGGACACACGGGGATTCTCTTTTCTTGATGGTTGTGTTTGTGAAATTAATTCCTACAGCAGAAGCAGTATTGTATATATAAGATGGTTGAGATTAAGATACTAAGGACATAGTGTTCCTGACATAAGCATTGCAGGAAAGTCCTCTTCCTCTTCCCCTCTTCTTCTTCCTCCTCTTCCTTCTCCTCTTCCTCCCTCTCTTCTTCTTTTCAAGCAAGGTTTCATTCATGTAGCTCAGACTAGTCTCAAGCCCCATATATGGCTTAAGGGTGACTTTGAACTTCTGATCCCCTCTAGAGTGCTAGAATTACAGGCATACATCACCACTTCCACTTTTAAACAGTGCTTAATTGAATTGAACCCAGGGCTTCATGCCCGCTAGGCCAGCACTCTACCAACTGAGCCACATGCCCAGCCCATGATGAAGGAAAGAGTCTAATGCTATCAGCAGAACATGAGGTTGCAAGAAATACCCTCTGAAGACTAGGACCATATTGTGACTTAGGCTTGTCGATTTCCCTAGCCAGTTTAACTTTTGGGAAGTAAGTCCATACGTTAGACCTCATACATGGCCTTCATCCTTGACCCTGTGGTCATTTGAACATGGTTCTATCAGAAAAGATACTTGGGAAGGAATATTGACTAACATGGCATTTGTCAACCAGTCCCTCATCTGCAGTGATGACTTCACAGAGGGCATAAACATGGTCCATTACCTGCAAAGTGCTCACAAGCACTCCTTCTACATTGTATGAATGATACTTTGCAGTCTGATTCTGATGATCCTTAACAAGCAGAATAGTACAGAAAACACTGTGAGAAATCCCAATCCAGGCCTTCTGAGGCCTTGCAGATTCCAATTTGAAACTCTGCTACTGCTAAAGTCAATAGCAAGCCCCACCTGCCAAGCATATGAGGCCATCGCAGACCAGCCAGCCCTTGTTAAGCAGCAGCATAAATGACTCCAACAATAGAACGTGCTGGCTGAGCCCAACTTCAATTTCTGATCCACTGAATTACAGGAAAAACAAAATAGTTACTGTTCTAAACCAATAGCTGGGTTGTTACATATCAATAAGTAATCAATACAAATCTCTTCACATTCTGAAAGCATTGTGAGAGATCTATCCACACACCTCTTCCCAGATCCCTACTGTGCTGGGGTTGTCTCCAGTCTTTTTCTTTATAAATCTCTCCATCCTGTCAAATCATTAACCATCGACCATGAACCTTCGTACATCCCTTTCTGGCCATCTCTCAGTGCCTACAAATATTTAGTCCACCAAGATTTCTCTTGATACCATTTCTGAGAGACACCCTTGAGTAGGAATAGTGATTGGCCATGTTTTAGGATGCCATTTCCAGTTGATTCTTGAGTCTAAGTCACGTTGCTGCTGGAGTTGACCTCCCTGAGTTCCACTGAGACCAGAAGCTGCAGTCTCTGGCACTTAGCACCCAGGGGATTAAGTCCTGCAGCCTCTGTTCTATCTCCGCAGGAACTGAGCAGCTCTAACTCCCAGCCTGCTAGTTGAAGTTGTAAGAAGAAAAAGGAGCACTTTGAAAAGTGACTTTAATCTTTATTTCTAAGTTCTTTCTATAATGTTTCCTATGAAAGTTCTTTAAAAAAAAAAAAAAAGAAAAGAAAAAAGTTGGGGGATCAGGGCCCTGTCTCTGCTCTTTGTCCTCAGCACTCGTACATCTTTCAGAATGCATGCTAACATGGTAAAAAGTTCATCACAAGTTTACACATAAATTTAAATCATAAATCGAATAAGAAGTTTACAACAGAGAATGTGTGCATGTGATGGTTTGTATACGCTTGGCCCTGGGAGTGGCCTATTAGGAGGTGTGGCCTTGTTGGAATAGGTATGTTACGTGGGTATGGCTTTAATAATTTTGTTCTAGCTGCCCAGAAGAGTCTTCTAGCTGCCTTCAGATGAAGAGTTAGAACTCTCAGCTCTTCCTGCACCATGCCTGCCTGGATGCAGCCAGAACCTCTGAACCTGTAAGCCAACCTCAATTAAATGTTGTCCTTATAAAAGTTGCCTTGGTCATGGTATCTGTTCGCAGCAGTAAAACCCAAACTAAGACAATGCATATCCATTAGGAGTAATTATCTGGCTAAAATTCATCATCGTCACCAGCTCTAAAGGTTCATGGAGAGTTAAAGTCCATAACTTTTGTGACTAAGCTATAAGTGAAGTTTTGCATACATAAACCTAGTCAATATTTTATCTTCTGTCCTTATACCTATAGTAAATTGTTAGTTCTCTTTTGGTGACCTTTGGTTAATGATTTTACAACCTTTTGGAATGTGCTCTTAAATTGTAGATACCTGCTTGCTACCTCAGAAGCAATTGACCCATGACACTTGAAGACTGGCAGAGTTCTCATTGAAGTTTTAATTATCAGAGAGGACTTAATAGCAGTCCTATTATAAAAGAACTTAATAATTATTAATATAATTTTAAGAATTCTTATAGGATTCTTATAGGATCATCATTAAGACTTAAGAAAACATCTATTTGTCTATATAGCATCACTACAAGACAGGACATCTTCATTGTTCTGAAGAAATCTGCTCAAAATGGTGGGCTAATACCTAGTGACTGTTATATATATTTAATAATAACAGTAAAACCATATTAATAGCAGGAATCTTTCCTAAAATGAAATCTCAAGAGCAAATCCATCATAGATTTTAATCCATGGCAGGTAGAACCATCTTGCTAGGTTTTAGCTTCTCTTTGATGGTTCCTGGCATGCCACCACACAGGAAGGAGTGGTTGTGGATGGGAGGATGTCTTGTTGAGAACTGACACGTGGTATTTTTTGGGAAGCTGCCTGGTGAAAGGGCATGTGATGTTTTACTGGAGTGGATGTTTGAGAGAACATATGATGTTTGGAAAGAATATAAGTATAACTCAATAGACAGTGGACAACACTCTGACCTTGGTTCACCTTGCTGGTCTTCATTGGGATTCACTGTGCTGGTCTTTGCTGATGACATTTTTGCATTGGTTTGCCTTGCTTTCTTCTCTGATCTTCACTTGTGACTTCATAGAGAGAAACACAGCAAAGAACTCCTGGTGGTGGTCTGGCTGTTCTTGGGTCTTCAGTGAACTTGTGAAGAATGGTGAAGTCTTGAGGTTTCTTCTGGATCAAGTTGCTGCTGATGTTTTGCTAGTGGACTGGACAGCAGACAATGAAGATTGGAATTGACCCAAACAACTACTTGTAAACAGGTCCGCATCCCCCTTGTCCTATTAGCTATTTTCCTTCCCTACCTTTGAGTGGACTATAAGGGAGGTTGAAGCATTTAAGAACCCTTATTAAAGTAGGTTTTAAGAAACATAAACCTACAACTTATACTTTCTTTGGAGTCTTTGGAGCACTCCTCCTCTGTTCAGTCCCATCTGATGTTGGACTACTGCTGCCCACGCCAAACAATAAGGTAATGCTTGGTTCATGATGAACTGTTCAGTTACATGGTCACTTGATAGTCCAGTGTCAACAAGGCCTCAGTTGCAAACTAGATGTGACCCATCAGGGAAAAAATGAAGTTTTTGAGACATGTTTTTTTCTGTATAGTCCTAACTGTCCTGAAACTAGCTTTATCTGGAACTAGCTTTATAGATCAGGCTGACCTTGTACTCATAGAAATCTGCCTACCTCAAATTCCCAAATGCTTGGATTAAAGACATGCACCACCACTGCCCCAAAAGAAAAAAAAAACTTTTTAATACTTGTAAAATTTTAAATTATTTTTATATCTATTAGTGTTTTTACCTGCACGTGTTTTAGTGTACCGTGAGCATGCACAGCCCTCAGAATAGAAAGGAGGATGCTGGATCCTCTAGAACTGGAGTTAAAGAAAGCTGTCGGCCACCATGTAGGTGCTGGGAACCAAACCTGGGTCTTTGGAAGAGCAGTCAGTGACATTAACCACTCTACCATGTCTCCAGCCCCTGGTAGAAACTTAGAAAGAATTTTTTAAAATGCTTATATATATGAGTGTTTTGCCTGCATGTATGGCTGTGCACTGTGTGCATGCCTGAGCAGACCAGACGAGGGCATGGGAAATGAAATTACAGATGGTTGTGAGCTGCCATTGTGGGTGGTAGAAACTGAGCCCAGATCCTCTGCAAGAGCAGTCTGTGCTTTTAGCCACTAGTCATGTCTGTATCCCCTCCAAGAAGAAACCTAGCAACAAAAGAGGATTTCACTTTGCAAAGCTACCTGCAGTCCTGTCTCCTGTTGAGCTTGGCGAGGTCTGCGCAGAGCGCCCTACCTGCAGTCCTGTCCCCTGTTGAGCTTGGCGAGGTCTGCGCAGAGCGCCCTACCTGCAGTCCTGTCTCCTGTTGAGCCTGGCGAGGTCTGCGCAGAGCACCCTATCTGCTGATCCTAAAGCTGCTGTGTCAGCAAACAGATCTAGCACAGCATCCTAGATCCTTCTAGACCTCTTCTTTGCCCTGGGTCTCCCTCAAAATCAGCAACCCAATGGAATACCTTGTAATTGCCTTAGGGCAACTCACTCAGATATAACATATTTTGCCTCCAAAATCCCAGAAAGGGGACAGCCACCTTAGTAGCTGTCTTAGTTTGAGTTTTACTGCTGTGAACAGACACTATAACCAAGGCAAGTCTTACGAAGGACAACATTTAATTGGGTCTAGCTTATAGGGTCAGAGGTTCAATCCATTATCTTCAAGGTAGGAGCATGGTAGGAGCATGGTAGCATCCAGGCAGATATAGTCAGGCAAAACTGAGAGTTCTACATCTTCATCTAAAGGCTGCTAGCAGAATACGGACTTCTAGGCAGCTAGAGTGAGGGTCTTAAGCCCACACCCACAGGGACATACCTACTCCAACAAGGTCACACCTCCTAATAGTGCCACTCCCTGGGTCAAGCATATAAAAACCATCACAGTGGCTAACAGCACTGGCTGCTCTGTCAGAGGAGCTGGGTTTGAGTTCTATCACCCACATGATGGTTTACAACCATCTCTAAAGTTCCAGGGGGTCTGATACACTCCATAGGCTCTGCACACTCATGGTACACAAATATACATTCAGGTAAAACTCCCGTATACTTTTTTTTTAATCCTCAAAAGCTTACAAGCATAGTGTTCTTTTTATTGAAAATCAGTGTAAGGTGAGATGTTTATTTCATATTGGTAGTGATATCCCAGCATTCTTCCAGATTCCTGGATTCTGTGGGACTCCATTCATGAAGTGGAACCCTGAATGTCTATGACGTCTAGACCTCACTCTCCAGTTCACATGTCTTCCTAAGGTATCTTAGGAAGATGAAGAATGTGTCCTCTGAGCAGGATAGCCATCACTAGTTTAGAGTGATGTGACTATCCTCAGGTGACACTTCCTCATAGAAGGGCTTGCTTGGGGACAGTCATTAGACACCCAGCAGACATTTCAGCCACTCCTTCCTACACCCCCTCCCAGATGGTATCATTCTGCCCAGTTGCATGTGATCCGTGGTCTTATATACATAGAGCATTGAATGGTAGTTAAAGGCGAGATGCTATCTAGGCAGCTATGGGGAGGAAGCCATCAGCTATGCTGGGAGATATATCTGTTCTGGAGTTACCCAGAATTCCATAAGAGAGCCCTCATTCAACCTCTGTACATAAGTCCAGGAAACACACTGATTCATCAAGCTTGACTTATGTGGAATTGCACTCTGGTCTGTCTGTGGTTACCTGCCTAGGGTTGAGAGGCATTTGCATCTCCCCAGGAAAAGTTCATGCAACGGCATCTTCAGCGTTTGCTACTTCCTGTTAAACACTATGATCACTGTGGACTGGCTCCTCCACAGTGCCCTGGCAACTGGCGCATATGCACACAGGCTGTGCAGTACACAGTTGAGTGACAGCGTATCTGAGACTTGGAAGAATGCCCTATAATCCTTCTGGAGCACTGGAAGATGTGAGTTTGTGGCCCCGCCTCCAGAGAGACCATCTGCCACTTTCCCTTTCTTTCCTGGAAGCTTCGTGAAGCAGTTTATCAGCTCCCAGGTTCTGAGGGGGTATGATCTTCCTAGGGCAGCCTCTCAGCACAAACCTACAGAATCTGCTCTGCACACAACATAGCTATGGTCTAGATTCAACTCCTTAGCAACTGGGGAAGAGGACTCCCCACAGTGGTCAATGGTCTCTACCATTTGGGTGTGGCTCTTTTTGCTATCTGAGATAATGGCCATGGAGAGCCTGTGTCTTTGGGTGCTTCCCTTTTTCCTAAAGTAATAAACTGAATCTAAACTGATACCAACACTATCTACTAATGTGATGGACCAGTAGGGGGTTTCAAGACAATCAGGATCCTCTGTGAATGATGGGCTGGGGATATAGTTCAGTAGGCAGAATGCCCACCTAGTATACACAAGGTCCTGAGTTCAATTCCCCAGCACTGCATAAATTGTATAAACCGGGTGTGATGAATGTAATCCTAGCCCCCAGGAGGCAGAGGAAGGACAATCAGCAGTCATCCCTCAGCTACATAACAAGTTTAAGGGCAGCCTGAGCTGGAAAAGATCTCTGTGGATAAGACTGTAAGAGAAGAGAGAGGTGAGAAAGTCCCAGGGCAAGACCAAAAAAAATGTGTATGACTGGCCATGCTAGGTTAAAGCAAGTTGCTTTGATGACTGTCTTAGTTAGGGTCACTGTTGCTATGATAAAATACCATGACCAAAAGCAAGTTGGGGAGGGAAGGGTCTACTTGGCTTACACTTCCACATTGAAGGAAGCCAGGACAGGAACTCAAGCAGGGCAGGAACCTGGAGGCAAGAGCTGATGCAGAGGCCATGGGGTATTGCTACTTACTGGCTTGCTCAGCCTGCTTTCTTAAAGACCCAGGACCACCATCCCAGGGATGGCACCACCCACAATGGACTGGGCCCTTCCCCATCTAGTCACCAATGAATAAAATGCCCCACATGCCTGACAGTGGAGGCATACACCTTCAGTTCTAACACTCTGGAGGCAAAGGCAGATCTACAGAGTGAGCTCCAGGACAGCCAAGGCTACACAGAAAAACCCTGCCTCTGATAAAAACAAAAACCAAAACAAAAAGAACTCTATAGGCTTGCCTACAGCCCAATCTTATGGAGGCATTTTCTCAATTGGGGTTCCCTCCTCTCAGATGACTTCAGTTTGTGTCAAGTTGCCTCTGCAATTTTATAAAGAAGGCTTTGTTTCTAAATTACTGCCTGAGTTACTGTCCCAGGGTTTATTTTGATTTGTTCCAATAGAGATTTCATATACAGAATAATGTTAGCAACAGCAGAAACCAACTGTACTTTGAAATAAGAAGTATATATTTGAGTTTCACCCTGGTTTCTGGTAAAGAGCTCATAAATTCTTTATCAATGCTCAGTGATGGGGTGGGCGGGGCCTCTTGTTGCTCATAATATGTCCCTTTCAAGCATACCTGAGTCTAGGCTGTGAACTCAGGAGCCTCAGGATAGCCTTAAGACAGGGGCTTGTCACCAGAAGAACCAACGTGAAAGCAGATGTTTACAATTGTAGTCTCTTCTTCACTTCCAGCAAACAAAGACCAGTTAGACAGTAAATTAGTCACTATGGGGACTTCCTAAATCAAAGGTTGATTTACAGCTATGTCCAGTGCAGTAAGATCTTCAAAGAAAAAAAAAATCCCCTTAGCCATGGCCTTCAGATTGCTTTCAGACTGAACACACCCAGAGGCTGCTATTGAATTGGAGTGTGTGTGTGTGTGTGTATTATCACATATATATCATATATTATCACATACACACGATTTAATTCAAGAGCAGCCTCTGGGAGTGTTCAGTCTGAAAGCAACATATAATCACATATAGCATATATATGAACATATATATATGCTACAGTAAACAAAGCGCCACCTGGACCCCTTGAGACATTTTAGCAAATTAGCAATACTACAGAGGGAGTTTGTGGGGATCCCTGATTGACAGCTGGCTGGCCAGTCATAGGGAGGTCCAGAGTTGTAGTTAGTTATCTAAAGTGGGGAAGGGACTAAGAGAGAGCTCTGTGATTAAGAAAACTTGCTGCTGCTGCTGAGGACCAGAGTTCAGTTCACAGCACTCATATATGTTGGTCCACAGCCATCTGGAACTAACAGTTCCAATGCCCTCTCCTGACCTCCATTGGCCCAGGCATGCATGGAGGGCACATTATATCCACGCAGATAAAACATTTATACACACAAAACAATATAAATAAACCTAAAAATAAAATCCCTAAGTGGAGGGAGTCAAGGTCCATATAACTCCAGGTAGGTCGTGTCAGGGTTGATTCACTGGATGCCTAGTTTATGTCCAGATAGTTAAAAAAAAAAAAAAAAAAAAAAAAAAGGTTACTGGTATAAAAGTAACTCTCCCTAATTTGGTGTGAATATGGTGAGCCAAACTGACTAAGGTGCATGAATCCACTGCTATCCAGCAAGTCTTTCCTTTCTGTACAAGTCACTCCAGCAACTTACAGGTATAATAATAATAATAATAATAATAATTACACATATGGGCAAAAATCATACACTTTAAACAATACAAATAAATCAAAAAAAAAAAAAAAAAAAAAACTAAAGTAAAGGGAGTAACCAAAACAATAGCTAAGATTTTATGGCCACTACTCGTAGTGTGTGTGTGGTTGAGGGAGAAGAAATGGCTTTGAGGATGGAGATATGGGTCAGTGACAAGGTCTGTCCTTAACATGTGTGGGTAATCCTGTATTCCTACCCAGAACTAAAACTAAATGTGTAAACAAATAAAATGTTGGCTTTCTGCTATGGAGACTTAAGTCAGGTCTCTGGCAACCAGGACTATTTTCTGTTCTATTAATGAAACCAGCAACGTTTTAGTAGGCTCCCTATCTTGTCCTAGAGATTCCTTATCAGCAAAATTAAATGTCAGTTAACACTTCCATTTCCATATGGGTCACAACTCCCTTTTGTTTGTTTGTTGTTTGTTTTCTGGATTTATTTGTGATTTCAGTGAATGCAGGTGTATCTGTATAAGAGTCTACAGTGTGTGTGTGCGCGTGTGTGTGCCGTGTGTGCGCTGGAGGGTGCCACTGGAGACCAGAAGAGAATGTTAGACTCCTAGGATTTGGAGGTTCAGGCAACAGAGAGCTGAATTCAGGTCCTCTGGAAGATCAGTAATTAAGTGTTCTTTATCACGGAGATCCTCCCTTGCCTTCCTTTTGGTTGGGTTTTGTTTTGTTTTTGAGACTGAGTCTCATGGGATCCAGTTTGCCTTCAAGTTCCCTATATAGCTGAAGATACTTTGAAGTCCTGATGCTCCTGCCTCAGTTTCCCCAGTACTGGTATTGCAGACACACACTATGCTCGTGGCATTGTTACTTTGTCCTTGCTGCCCATGGTGGCTATTTTGATATCTCATTTTCCTCCAGGAGTTCAAACTTTGGTCAACCACTGAGCAAGCAGGATTCTTGCTACCTGCCTGAGCCAATTCACTCTGTCCAGACTTGTCGGTAAATGTAGTCATGGTAACAGATTCAGCCCGGCCCCAGAATTATACTCTGTCTTGCTTGGTCTACCCTTGCCAAACACATGCCCCAAGTATTTGTTGATATTGGTGGCAAAATCTTACGCTCAGCCTGGAGTATTAACTATTTCCTTCCAAGTCACCCTTTGTATTCTGAAGCATGCTTAACTCTGAATCTATACATCTACATCTATAATTCTATTTTTTAAATTTCTGTGTATGTGTTCATGTGTGCTCATGTATGTGTGTAGTGTATATGCCCAGGTGTGCCTAAATGGCCTTTCCCTATAAAATTGGTCTTACTTTTACTGTTATTCCTTGGGTGCTGTCCGCATTGTTGAGACAGGGTCTTTCACTAGCCTAGATAATACTGAGCAGGCTAGGCTGGCTGGCCAGTGAGCCCCAGAATCCTCCAGTCCCAGCCTCTGTAGTGCTGGGATTGCAAGCATGCCCTGCCATGCCCAGTTTTTGGATTTGTTTTCCTTAACATGGATTCTGGGGGTCACACTCGAGTCCTTACTGATCGAGCCAACCACAGTCCCACATATAATTCTAGACGTGACTAAATGATGACTGGTGTATACCTTGAAAAGAACCTACACTCCTCTAACAAGGGAGCCATCTTGGTTTTCAACAGAAAGATGTTTGTCTTTGCTCGTGTCTGAGAGCTGCTTTCTTTCCATGGAAGAGACCCTTAGGGGTTCATGACTCTCAAACTTATTTGAGTCTGCCTGGAAGCCTCACCCAGGGCCTCAGGAGGTTCTGAAAGAATGCTCTAATGATTTTCATAAGAAATAAGTTAAGGGCTGGAGAGATGACTCAGTGGTTAAGAGTACTGACTGTTCTTCCAGAGGTCCTGAGTTCAATTCCCAGCAACCACATGGTGGCTCACAGCCATCTGTAATGTGATTCCATGCACTCTTCTAGTGTGTGTCTGAAGATAGCTGCAGTGTGTACTCATATAAATAAAAAAAAAAATCTTAAAAAAAAAAAAAAGAAATAAGTTAAGTCTCTGATTTCAAATAACATCTTAATTCTGTAACCTGCTGAAGTTCACTTGGGAGTGATTTTCATTGATGTTAACCCCCTAGCCCATTAAAGCGGCTGAAATCAAAATAGAGTTGCCATGTCAGGCTTAACAGCCAAGATAAATAAAGCCAAAAAAAGCCAAGAGGTTATGCAAGAATGGTTCTTATGTATGACCTCCCCATAATAACTGTCACAAAAGACTCTTCCAGAGCCACAACCTGATAAAAGCCACCAGTCTTACGCAAAAGAAGACATCTATGCTGCAGCTGTCCCTTCAACCTCTGTCTGACTTTCTCTGAATACTAAGCATTGTGGCCAAGGATTGTTGTTTGGAAATATCTCCTTCAATCTCTCTGCATTAGCCTTTTGCCTTACTTCAACCTCTTCAAATATCCTCATAGTATGTATCTCCATGGAAACCCTCTCCTTTCCCCATAGCAGTGTTATTACCAGAGAAAACCAGGTGGCCTTTCACTCTAACCTGAGTTTCTCTCAGCAACATTCTCCCCGACAATATTTGCTGTGTGGTAGCACACCTTTAATCCCAGCTCTCCAGAGGCAGAGGCAGTGGTATCTCTGTGAGTTTCAGGTTAGCCTGATCTACAGACTGTGTTCTAGGACAGCCAGGGCTACACAGAGAAACCCTGTCTTGAAAAACAAAAATAAAAAGGAGTGGTGAGTTTTATTTGGTTTTTTTGCTATTGTTGTTTTGTCTTGTTTCATTTTTAGGTCCATCATGAAATCCCTTTGGTTCTCTGAACATGACTTGAACCTCAAACATTTCCTCTGTTTGTTGTCTGTCTGTCTGATCATCTGTCTGTCTGTCTACATATATGGTAGGTGAGGTTCACTCTTGCATCTGCAGCCAGAAGTCAATGTCATTCTTCTGCTTCATTTTTGAGACAGTTTCTCACTGAACTCTAAGCTCCCTGCCTCTGCTGGGCTGACAGGCCAGGGATCCTCCTGCTTCGACCTCCGAAGCTCTGGGCTCAGGGTTTGAAGTCAAGTCACCATGCTTGCATGGCTGGTTTTAATTTTTTTGATCCCCAGCCCTGCCTCACACATTTTCATTCTCTAAGTGCTAGTCCTTGAAGTGGCCTCCTGAGACAGTGCTATGGTAGGCATCCATTAAAAATGGGATGGATGACCACTTACCCACATATGATGCTGAGGCGCCTAAATTCCCAGCCAACCAGTTTCCATCAGAAGAGGGTCAGCAATGTATTCAAACCAGATATAATCAACCAAATCAAAATAATCAACTTTCTTCCAGAATCAGTCAGGGTCCACCTGGGAAGACAGAAATCACTCTAATGATTTCAACAGTGAGAACTGAAAATAGGCAATGCATCTGAAATCTGAGAAATAAAAATGAACAAGCAATCAGGGAAGGCACGGGTGTGAAAAGAGGCTACTAGGCTGGCTGGGGGCGGGGAGAGCTCGGAGGGACTCAGAAGTTTGGAAGAGGGATTCACCTTAGGATTGGGGAGGATGGATTATATTTCTATTGATATGACTGACAAGCCTTTCTTTTAACATCAAGTCTAGGGTTTTCCTCCCTCGGAGCGCCTACCATTCTTGGGGATTCCCGTTTCACTCTCCTTTAACAACTATACCCTTGCTCTTCGAAAAAAATTAACTGATGGGCTGGAGAGATGGCTCAACGGTTTAAGAGCACTAACTGCTCTTCCAGAGGTCCTGAGTTCAATTCTCATCCCCCACATGGTGGCTCACAACCATCTGTAATGGGATCTGATGCTCTCTTCTGGTGTGTCTGAAAAGAGCGACAGTGTATACTCATATACATAAAATAAATTAAAAAATCTAAAAAATCTGAAATCTAAAAATGCTGGCTGGTGGTGGCCCATGCCTTTGATCCCAGTACTAAGAAGGCAGAGGCAGGCAGATGTCTGTGAGTTCAAGGCCAGCCTGGTCTACAGAGCAGAGCATCTTTGTTATGAGGGTAGAGGTCAAGGTGTGTGGTACATTCCCAGAGTTGTGTGGTCAAATTCCAGAAATGAGTCAAGGCCTGGTCAAATGTTTACAGTAGTAAACAGAAAAGAACAGATTTTTTTAGCCTTGTAACAAGATGGCTACTGATGCTAACTTTATAAGAGAAAGGGTTTAAGCCGGACTTGGGGTTAATGATTTGATCCCAGTGCTTGGGAGATGAAGGAGGAGGCTCAGTAGCTCATCGTCAGCTTGGGTGACTGGGCTGTAAGACAACCTGTTTCAGAGAGAGGGATGCTGATGAGGCACACCAAGGCAAAGCATCTCAAAGCACTAAAGAGGAAAAAGAAGACAGGGAGGGAGGGACCATGTACCCAGTCACCTAAGACTCTCGCATTGAACCCCACCACTTCAATGACCACAGCTCTTCGAGATCCCACCATCCAGGGTACAAGCTTTGAACTGAGATTCTGAAGCACACACCACCTAGCAGAGTCGCTCTGAGGACTCAAGAAATAAAGCAGGGGTGTGTCAGGCAATCGTCTGGCACCTGTTAACTGGTGCATAAGTGCCAGCTAGCATTGTTAGTACTACTAGGAACAGCTACTTCAAAGTATGTGTTAAACGTGCTGCACTTCAGCATTTCACTCAGTTACATTCTGATGCTATCAGTCTGTCTTTACACCCAGCGGGCAGAGTCCAGGTACCTTTCCCTGTATATCACTGGCAGGTTCCAAGGCCTAGAGCTGAAGGCAGACCCCAGATGCTGGCTAGTCTTCAAGGCAGTACAGACCCTGGGGAGTCATTGGGCTGGCCTTTCATTTGCCAGTTCTATGTAGAAATGTTCTGTGCAAGAGCCTTCTAATTGTGGAGTTCTACAGCACAAGCTGCTCCGTGTTGGGTGAACTGAGTTCTGCTGCCTCCCCGTGGCCACAGCGAGAAACCCACATTTCCTAGTTTGAAACCAAATACAACAAGCCTAATACACGAGCTGTAGCTATTGTGAGCTATGTTCTCATTTAACTGGTATTCTTTGGATTTGGCTACAAGTGTTGGAAACACTAGAGAAGCCATGTGATGGTCACACACTCCTTTAAATCTAGCACTTGGGAGGCAGAGGGAGACTGAGCTCTGTGAGTTTGAGGCCAGCCTGGTCTACAGAGCAAGTTCCAGGCCAGTCAGGGCTACACAGAGAAACCTATCAAAAAAGAAAAAAAAAAAAATCCTAATGTATGGCCCCAGACCCATCTTTATTTCCTAACTGCCTGTATTTAGAGTTTATGTTGCCTCATTAAATATTAAGTATCCAGTAAGAAACCCAGATAGTTATAGGTGGTGAGTCAGCACAAGGATTCTTATATAATGTATATGTTACACTTACATATGTGTGTACTATAACCACAGCTCATACTTTTGCCTCGTTCATTTTGATTTGGTCTGGTTTTTAAAAGATTTAGGAGTTGGTGGGGTGGTGGTGGTGGTGGTGGTGGTGTGTGATGTGTGCCTGCCACATGCATGCAGCCCCCACTTTTTGTTTTTGTTTTTTTGTTTTTAGGCACTACAAGATTTCAGGTAGCTTAGGCTCACTTCCAACTTGCTATGTAGCCTAGGATGACCCTGGTTCTTTGGCCTCCACCTCCCCATGTACTAGGATCACAGATTAAGCCACTGCACTGGATCAGATCACAGTTCTGTAATTCTTTATTTGTTTAGTTTTTCTGTGTAGCCCTGGCTGGCCTGGAACTTGCTCTGTAGACTGAGTTGGGCTCCAACTCTCAGAGATTTGCCTGTCTCTGCCTCCCGAGTGCTTGGATTAAAGGTTGCGCCACTATCACCCAGCTTGCTCTGTAGTCAGCTACTTAATTCACCTGACTTTTCTTTCATAATCCTGTCCCTTTGTCACCTGGCTGAGCCTCCTCTGTCAGACTAGGTTTTATCTGGCTCCTCTTCCCTCTGGCAAAAATCTAGGTTCTCAAGGGCCCTTACAGCTAGCCCCAATCTTTAAAAAAAAAAAAAGTTGGGGGTTTGGGCTGAGATGGCTTAAGAGTGTAAGCACTGTACAAGCCTGATGACCTACATTCTATTGCTGGAACCCTATAAAGATAGTACAGAGAACAGAGAACCAAAAGTTGTCTTCTGACTTTTACACATGCTGCAGTGTGTGTGTGCCCACCCATACAACATACACACCTTCATATATTAACTAGTTTCTAAAACTATGTGTTTATGAGCAAAATGCCACAACAGGAAGTGGAGCCTTTCAACAGAGCCTGGTGGCAACAGGCCTACTCAGGGGGGCAGGGAAGGCAGGGAGGGACTGCAGAAGAGGGAAGAAGGCAATCCGTGGTTGTTATCATAACCTGGTAGCAGTGCCCCATTTCACCACCA
Source organism: Mastomys natalensis (assembly GCA_021653895.1). Classification (NCBI taxonomy): domain Eukaryota; kingdom Metazoa; phylum Chordata; class Mammalia; order Rodentia; family Muridae; genus Mastomys; species Mastomys natalensis. The sequence goes on along the minus strand of JAJTUV010000842.1, from coordinate 157,991 downwards.
GCCTAGTCACAGCATAGCAGGCAAGAAGGGCTGAGTGGGTTAGGTTAGTCAGTGCTACGATGCTTGCCTACAGTGTGTGAGGCAGTCACAGAGCAGAGAGGTTTGGAGATGTGATTAAAGGGCAACAGGAAAGCTGAGACCAGTAACTGGCTCACCATGTCTCCTGTGTGCAGGGGCGGGCACAGGCAAGACAGGAATTCCTGTCCCTATCTGAACAGCACCAGAGGCCTGGCTCCCTAGGGAAGGGAAGTCAGAGCACCCTGGAGAAGAGTCATCTGTCCAAGCAAGGACACTTCTAATGAGACTTGGTGAGGCCTCAAGGAGCTGCTGTGATGGAATCTAGCCTCAGAGCCCAGATGTCTCCCTGTCAAGGCAACAGCCATCCTTTGATACTCATAGTAATACTTAGAAAACTGAGGGAAGGGAAGGGATTGAGAAAAGGGGGAAAAAAAATCATTGAGGAAATCCTCTGAAGCCAGCTCCAGGGACCCAGATGTGTGATGAACGGTTCATCTGAAAGGGACTTGGCAGTAACTTGATTGCCAAGGCAGCAATCCTCCAGGGTCTACCAAGACTTATCAAAAGTGGGTCCCATGGTTGCACTGGTTAAAAGTCTGAAGGGGACAGGGATGTGGCAGGGTTGGCAGAATGCCTGCCTAGAAAGCCCCAGGTTGGATCTCCAACACCACATAAAACAGATTTGGGAGATGAGGTACGTGCTTCTAATTCCAGCACAGAAGGGGCATCCTTGGCTACATAACAAGTGTAAGTCCATCCTGGACTATGTGTGACCTTATCCCCAAAAAATAAAATAAAACCCTAAAGTGGAGAGGAAGTGCAAAAAGAAGTTATGGGACTTAAGTCCATGGTCAAGCAAAGGCAAGACTCAAAGTCAGGCCTCTCTTTTTTTTTTTTTTTTTTTTTTTTTTGGTTTTTCGAGACAGGGTTTCTCTGTGTAGCCCTGGCTGTCCTGGAACTCACTCTGTAGACCAGGCTGGCCTCGAACTCAGAAATCCGCCTGCCTCTGCCTCCCAAGTGCTGGGATTAAAGGCGTGCGCCACCACCGCCCGGCATGTCAGGCCTCTCTTCACATAAGCTAATGCAGGCAGGCCCCAGTTAGAAGGGAAGCTGGTTCTCAAATAGGCCTTCCATAGCATATACCTGACTATAAAGGAGCCCTGCTCAAATGGGAGAGAACGTTCCAGCAGCCTGAACACACAAGCAAGAAACCATCAACTTATAGAATCATAGGGAGCCATGCTGACCCATGCTTGCACCCCAGTCCCACCGCCCTGTTCAGCCCCCTCACTGTGGTACAGGGTCTGCGCTAAGAACATAAGGCTGTTCAGGATTTGTGCAATAAGGAGCTGAGGCTGAGGGGGTGGAGATCTATTGACTAAACAGTCCTACTAGTGGCTGTACAGCACAAACAGAAAGCAGAAGCACCCAGTAAGTCTATTGTGAAGGATCTAACCTTGCAGGACGGCTGCAAGGAAGAGAGGCTTGAGATGGGGAGGTGAGTGGGAGCACAGAGGAATAGAAGGAAGGAGGGATGAGTGTGAGCACAGAGGAATAGAAGGAGGGAGGGATGAGTGCGAGCACAGAGGAATAGAAGGGGGATGAGTGGGAGCACAGAGGAATAGAAGGAAAAGACGAGTAGGAGGAAGACAAAGAGGAAAAAGTGTAAGAGGAAGACAAGGAAGAAGAGTTCTGGTCATTGTCAACTAGCTAAGTATAGATAGAGCAACCCACTCCACTGTATGCTGCACAGGACAGGGCACCCGAAGGTTGTTGTGTGTGCGTCCAGAGCTGGATGGGGAAAGCATTCAGCATGGTGCACATTGAGCACACCCCTCTTGGCCACACAGGACGAGAGCACCGCAGTACTTGAGTCTTCCTAGGATGTATCTAGTCTTTCAGAAAGCCAGTGGCTAGAGAAACACAGATGCTTGTCAGAGGCAGGGGCGCTCCTGGAGGACATGGGTGGGCGAGGGAACACAGAGACCACAGCAAGGTTGCTCTAGCAGCATCTTTATTTACAAACAGCAATTTCCATTGAATTTATTACCATAAAAAAGCCATTTACAAGCAAGAAACAAGAATTCAGAACGAAATGAAGCAGCACTGAAATATTCATGTCACAAACCTAAAGCAAAATGAATAAGAGTAAAATATCATTTGAATAAATAGTCTTCAATTCATGCTATAAAATAACCCTTAATGGCAAGTTACTAGTTGATACAGCATCCGCTTAGCTAGCTTCATTTACTTCACGTGGTGATGAAGTGTGGCGTTGAGGTTACCAGTTTATATTGCAAGATAATGACACCATGTGAAGTCATTCAAATTGCTCAGCCATTTGTAACAGAAGACTACGTTAGCCCTACTGCTAAAGTGGTAAGAGGTGGTTTCCCATTAGGAAAATGGTCGTTCTCAGGGGAGGCAGGTGAGTTTACCTCTTGCTCTCGTCAGGGCAGCAGCCTGGAGCTTGGTCTCCCAAGTCCTGAGGCCACATTCACAGCATGCTTGTCACTGCAGGGCGGTCAGAGGTCTGGACGCTCAAGCTGCCACTCAGGGCAGTGAGCAAAGCTTGCTCCAGGAGCTAATCAGGAGCAGCAATAGCCCTGTCTGTGCCCGACCCGGGGGCACCTGGAGCTGACAAGCCCTGGCAGGAACAGTGGGAACTCTGGCACTTACTGAAGACGACACGTGTGACGACCATTACAAATTTGGAACAAAGTGAATGACTTCTCTGAACTTTCAGTTCAGCTGCACTGAGTAATGAAATCTATGATGTAAGAACTAGATAGTCTCGTATAAAGAGTTTACATAATTCCCCAGTACTTTCGTATATAAAATTTAATAAATAACCCTGACCAGGCTAGAAGCACCATTCAAGGGGCATGAGCCCTTGGAAAATAGTTTAGATGTTGCATATTTGAGTCCCTTTCAGTGGAGGCTTCACAGGAAACCATTATAGAATCTTACAACAGTAACTACAAAAACATAGCAGTGACAAGTGGAAAGCTTAAAACAAACACAGCGACCCAGGGCAGAGCTCATTCACACGGACATTCCCCCTAGCCCTTGCTTTGTGTTCTTGCAGATTCTCCCCAGAGTCTAGGCTGTTAAAAATTAAAACCAGACACACACACACACACACACACACACACACAAATGCGGGCCTGTGGTCTGGGCTAAGGTAAAACAAATAGGCGGGTTATACTTGCCATCATTAGAAGAGGCATACACTTATAGATCTCTGGGAGATTTAAAAATTACCAATTTAGTTCTACAGTATATTCTGCTTAACAGTGAACCGACAGCATCCTTTCTGCTGTTTAAACACACACATGCACACACACACACACGAGAGAGAGAGAGAGAGAGAGAGAGAGAGAGAGAGGGAGAGACAGAAAGAGAGAGAGAGAGAGAGAGACACCCCACCAACAACAAAAAACTGCCAAGGCAGAGCCAATTGATTGGGAGGCTTTTCCACTGACCAGGAAGATGAACTCATGTTTGTAACTGTATTTACAAATGGTTTCTAAATGTATTTACAGCTTTAGTAGAAACAAGAGGGCAGAGTACTGATAAGAACAAACAAAGATTGAAAACCACAAGTGTTAGCAAAAGTATAAAACGTCTTCACAGTTTGTGCAATGGGGTAATGTTGCAGGGAAGGGTGCTGTGGCTGTCTTCACATTGTCTAACATGGAAAGGTAGCTGAGAAGAGACTCAATCACGCACAGGCCTGTATGAAAGCAGGACATCCTTCACTGTAAAGGATGTCTTCACATATTGTTTATCTTAGTGGACTTGTGCATCGGCTATAGTGAGAGACCTAACCTACAACTGTACAGGGACAGGTTTGCTGTCCACAAGGAGTTACACAGTGAGCTTTAGGAAGAGAGGCCTACTAGGTGGCCATGCTGCCTCTCCTGGCACATCCTCATGTGGCTAGGCACAATCAACCGCTGCTGCTCTGTCTGCACAGTGGGCCCTTGGTAGCCATGCCCACTGGTAGGCACCAAAGGTGATTGCACAGACAGGCTATGGAGCGCTGTGCTGGCCTACCTCAAAGCCCCGTGAACTTTACAGTACTGTGTTATGGCTTGAGAATTCATTCTTAACACTGCTAGCAGTGGAGAGGGTAAAGTGTTAGCAACACGAATGGGAGCAAGCGCAATTTGTAAAACGCGGAATCATGATCATTTGAAACTCAAATTGGTTTTCTGCCCTTTAACGGTCCCATTACAATGTTTGAACCTGAACTGTACAATCAAAGCAATGTATATTTTTGTCAAAGACAATTTTGGATAAGTCACTCTTTGGTAAACTCAAACCAGCTAAACAAGTTGACAAACACAAGAACTCCATGTCTGTGAGTTCCGACAGACAGTGACAAGAGCCAGGACATGGTCGTGCTGCCCGAGTGTACTAGCCTCACCACAGAAAGCTCTGGAAGCATCTCAGAAGGCCCCAGGCCTAAGTGAAAAGGAGGCTCCTTCCCTGAGCTCAACGTCTCACGTCCCTAGATTTAGGGCCTTTCTTGTCACAAACTTAATTGATATCACAACACGAAAAAAAGTTTTGCATTTAATTTTTTAAAAAAAAGAATCAAAACCAAACGCATTCATATAAGGAAAACGAAAAATCACAGACATTTACCTGAAACCTCAGAACACACTTAAGTAGGTAAACACTTGGGGCTCAGCCTCCCTTGAGGCGGTCAGCTTTCTCGGCTGAACAAATGCTTCAGGGAGAGAACAAACCCCGACTTAGGCAGTTTGACGAGGAAAAGGCATACCGTATACCCGATTAGCAAGAGCCGCTCCGGGGAGCAGCAGATTAGTCATCTACAGGAGTTAACACTGAGGTGAGGCGAGTTCACATATGAGCAGATCCTGCGTGCCAAGGAGGTGCTACTGAGCCGCCACCGGGGCTGCTACACACAAGGGCTGGAATCAAACTTTTTCTTAAAAACAAACAAACAAAAAAACATAAACAAAAAAAATTTTTCCCCCAAACCCATCATTCTTGGTATCCTAAGAGCCAAAAAAGCATGGCAAACCAGCAAACATCTACTTCTGTATTCCTTAGCTCCTAGCCTTTGAGGATGGTCCTCATATTCTGGGTTTCTGTTTGTTTGAGGTCAGGTCTCAGAGCTCAGGTTCTCAGGCAGAGACGAGAGCAGTGCAGTCTCCCGGCTGCCAGCTGCCTGACTGGCCCCTCAGCTGCTCCCTAAGCTGTCCTCCCTGCCTGAGTCTACAGCACCAGAGCCATTGGGGAAGCCTGTTGGTGGAGATGAATCTAACAGCAAACAGAGACATTCTCCAGACACAACTCGGACACTAACCAGTCTGCAGCACATGCTTTTGAAGTTTCTCTTCAAGCTGTGAATTTGAGAGGAAGTAACTAAATCATTACTACTGGTAGGTTTCACATTTTTCTAGACCGATACTGACCTAAAAGATACTTAACATAAAAATAGCACCACATGACCAAAAATGGTGAGACATACACAGATCTGGTGACACACATAGGATCTTAGAGAGTTCTGACTTTTTTCTTTAAGCAGGAAACACTGAGAGTGGGGGAGCCACTGGGGCTCTCATTAGCACACACAATACTAAGATAGATATATTGCTTGCAATTCCCGTAGAGTATATAGCTTTACAAAAAGTACAAATTCCAAGTTCTGCAGTTTCCCTGGGAACTGCATAGAAAAAGCTGCTGTGCACCTGAACTGGCTATTTGAGGAGAGAGAGAAAAAAAAAAAGGAAACAAAATAACAAAATCACAACACTGCTTGGAGAATTTTCTAGACAAGCTCTACAAATTCCTGTCATTTAGTCAGAGTACTAACTCGAGGTGGAGCGATTTAGTTACCTGGTATGTATGCTTCTACAGTACAGATGAAGGTAGAGTTGTAAGCCAGTAAAAACCTTGAAAACCACTGCTCCTTTGGGGTTGGCTAATATAACACTACACTGTGTAGAAAGGTCAGCACCACAGGTTGTCCAGTGTACCTGAACAACAAACAAAAATTCCAAAATGGTTTCCCACTACAGTTGAAGGAACCTTATGGCATTTGGTTTATGTGTTTGTTATGAAGCAGAGCTACGAACACTGTGATTTGCTTTGCTTGCATTTGGACATAATGATTACTATACATGAAAGTTTACTGACATTCTTCTGTAAGGGAAACAAAGGGTTAAAACTAACATTAGTAGGTGGGGCTGAAACAAAGCCAGAGCTCTGCTCACATTGTATTAAATTATATATTCCTCTTACATTCACCTCAACCAGAATAAACTCAAATTTGAGAATTATATATACTATATAATAACCACTTTATTATATATATATATATAAAATTGTCTAACTACCCCCTAGAAGTAACTTTAAATTAGAAAAGATTACCCATTTGTACCAGCTGACAGCATCCTAGCCTCTCACCATGAAATTGCACTGGGGCTAGCACCTACATTGAGTGCTTGCCTCTTGGCAGAGAACGTGGGATCAACCAGTTGGCATAGCTGAATCACTGGCAGAGTTGGGAGAAGCATTTAGCCAAAGAGGAATACTATCAGCCTGTGTTTTCCCTGGATACGTTGCCCTTCATGCTTTGAGCTCCTTGGGGGAGGGGAATGGAGGGGAGGGTAAACACAAGAAGTACCCCAACCAGAATCTTCAGAGAAACTAGCGAAAAACCAAGAGATTTCCAGATGGTGGGGAAAAGCAAAGATTACAACAAAGCAAATCACAACGATGCACTGGTTGATGTGCTTTGTTCAGGTGCTCCTTAGTCAGGTGCATCAGACACTGTGTGGATTTCCAGGCGGGAATCTAGTGCCATCTCTGAGGCTGACGCATCACTTTCAAGTTTCTGTTCTACGTACACATCTGTTCTTTCGGGAGACTCCATTCGACCCCTGCCCTCGGTGACACCCGGGTGGTTTTTCCGCAGGTGCTGGTTGAGGGTGCCCTGGAATGGAAAGCACTTCCCACAGACCTCGCATCGGAATGGTTTGTCATCAGTGTGGCCCCGGATGTGATACTCCAGCTGGTCCTTGCGCGTGTACTTCTTCCCACAGAACTTGCACACAAAGGGGGTGATTCCCATATGCAGCCGCATGTGCCTGTCGAGGCTTCCCTTCTGGTTAAAGGACTTCCCACAGTAAATACAGATCAACCTCTCGTTGTATGGGTACCAGTAACCTCTGGCACTCCTCTCCCGGGGACTGCTCTCATAACCTGGATTGTTCATCAGGGCTTCACTGTCAGACCCCTGCACCACACCCTGCAGGTCACTGTGCAGGTGAACAGACAGAGCCCGCTTCTGGCGGGCCCCACGGCCTCGGAAGCAGCTCAGCATGGACCTGGATGGACTGGAATTGGTCTGACTTCCAAAAGCTTCTGGCACACTGGAAGGCTGTGAAGCTGCCTGGGAGTAGGGATACGCATGTTGGAGTACAGAGCCATAGGCGCCCACATTCACGGCCACAACTTGTTCCCCATCAACCATCTCCGTGTGGTAGCCATCATCACCCAGGGAAGAGCTGTCGGAGCAGCTGGGCCGGTCAGACTTCTCCATCTTTACTTTCACCTCAGTGATCTGGCTCTCTCTCACCAACAAGTCCCCTTGCTCGTGGTCCCCTTCTATCTGAATCTCATATTCAGAAACACTCCCACTGCTCCCCCGGTCTGAGTGTCCCTCTTCCTGTAAGCGGCTCCGAAGGGCTTTGTTGGGGGTTGTCTCCATCCGGAGATCACTGCTGACTGGAGGCTGCCGTACCTGAGGGCAGTATGGAGGGGAGATCTCAACAGGATTGGTGAAGAAGCTGCCATCTTTCACCCCATTGCGGCTCTCAGAATTCTCTTCAGCACCAATGGTAACAGAGTCAACGTCTCCCACGCTGATCTTTGAGTGGATGCTCTCTAGGATCTGAGTGCACTTGTCAATGACACACTGCATCTGAAGAAAGCTGGCTGCGGTCAGAAAACTGACAACATCCTTCAGCTGCAAGGACATCCTTCCAGTGTAACAGAAGGAGAGCAACTGCTCGAACACGCTGGGGTTCTTAATCACAGATATTGACAGGCCACTCATAGTGCTCAATGCTGAATGGTCTCGGAAATACGGGGAGCTGGCTGCGAGGACGGCTTTGTGGGCTCGGAAGGGTTGACCCTGAATGTGGACGATGATGTCGCATAGCTTCCCTTGCAGGCGGAGCTCGTTTAGTTGGCTCAGAACGGTGCTGCTGTGCTCAGGCACATCAAACTGAATGAAACTGCTGCTGTCCATTTCTCCTGACACGAAACGTAATCTGCAGAGACAAAGAGCACCGTAATTTGCCAGGGCTCCTCAGCAAGAGCAGCAGCATAAATAGGAGCTCACTGCAACTCTGCAGCTAGCACTACAGTCTGCCTGTACATTAGTCCTCTTGCTCAGTTTTATCTTCCATCTCTCCATTAATTCACCTACAGCCAAATAAGTGAATGATCCATTAGCCCAGTGTCACTCTCACTTACACTCAACTTGATCAAAAGTAAAGCACTGCACGCACAGGAGACTGCCTCAGCTGAGAAGAGGTGCCGTTCTTCAAGAACATTCCCATCCACCTGCTGCTGAGGGTCTCTGAAGGATCCTACAAAAATGTTCCAATTCATGGATACAACAGCTGCATTGTGTACTGCTGTGTGTGTGGTTTATGTCTGTGTACATGTTTACATACACACCACATGGGCAGGAACATGTGTGAGCATGTTCATCGGAGCCAAAGGTCAATACTGTTTGTTGTCTTGGTCTCTATCTTAATTTTTGAGAGTCGTCTCAAACTGAGCTGAGAGCTCATCAACTGGTCAGCAAGACAAAAACATCCATCTGTCTCCTGCCCGCAGCGCTCGGACAACTAACAGGCACATGTCCCCAAGCCCAGTTTTTAAATTACTATTATTTATGTGTATAGGTGTTTTACCTGCCTGTATGCCTATGTCCCGTGTGCATACAGTGTCCTCAGATGCTAGAATTGAATGCTGGATCCACTGGGATTGCAGTTATGGATGGTTGTGAGCAATGATGTGAGTGCTAGAGACCAAACCTGAGTCCCTCGGGAGAGCAGTCAGTGCTCATAATCACTACAATCTTTCATATCTTTCCATACATATCTGCAGGACAAGCAACACTCAGTCCTTTATAGGAGAGAGTTATTTCAGGCAAAAGCAAGAAGAGTGATGAACACATTGCTAGCGCAGGGGCCCTTCAGTGATGCTCATTGAACTAGCATGCTTGGGACAACTGCTCCCATCACTCCTGGCCTGGGAATCTGCAGCTCTGGACCACTTAAAACTCCTGACACTGAAGGGGCCAGTGATATGGCTCAGTGGGTAAAGGCACTTGCTACCAAATAAGACAATCTGATTTCAATTTCTTCCATACAACGGAAGGAGAGAATAAATTCCCAAAGTTGTCCTATAACCTCAAGTGCACTGTGGTACACACACACACACACACACACACACACCACAGCTGCTGAGGTAAACACAAGACTAGATCCAATAACATTCTACTTTTGATTTTAAAATCTAACCAATAGATTTTTGTTTTTTGTTTTTCTGGTTTTTTTTTTTTTTTTTTTTTTTTTGAGACAGAGCCTCAGTCTGGCCTCACACTCAACATTCTTCCTGAGCACTCAGCTTGGATCCTAGGAGTGTGTACTATCACACCTGGCCAACATCAGAAAGTGATATGCTTCTCACTAAGAACTGAATCAAGAGCAAGAAAGGCATGAGAGACAGTCTGCCTGTGTATCATAACTTACTTGAGCGCTAACTCACAAACCAAATGGACACGGTAAACTGTTAGAGCGGCACACAGCTGTCAATGGCTACTGTAAAAACCTGCCAAACCAGGCAGTAGTGGCATACACTTGGGAGGCAGAGGCAGGCAGATTTCTGAGTACAAGGCCAATCTGGTTGAAGACAGAATTCCAGGACAGCCAGGACTACACAGAGAAACCCTATCTCCAAAAAACTAAAAAGTCAAATTTTTCTGCAGCTTTGAAGTTTTTTACAATAAAACATTGAGGATTAGAAAGCATCATCTACAACAAAAAGGACAAGGGAAGTTGGTGCCTTAACCATTGTAAGCAATAAATAGTGAAAGTAACAGACTGCACTCAGGAGCTAGACAGTATGGGCAAAAGGAAACAGATAACTCACTAGCATATAGCCACCCAGGAAAGCAAGAGTGGGGCCAAGTCTACCCTAAGACTCTTGCAGAACAGGCTCAGTCAGTCTGACTGGATCGCATCAGCGTTTTCAATCTTGTAAGAATTTGAGTTAAAATATTTTAGTCAAAGAAAAATGTTGTGCTTCTATTTATCCTAGACTTATGATTGAAATCATTTTGAAATCTGCATGAAATGGACATATTTTTAGGATAACATAAATTGGCAGAACTAAATGAAAAAGACACAGAAGTGCCAAGACACAAACAATCTCCAGGCTGTCCACACTGTTATAGCTGCGTATGGAGACATGGAAGACATTGCTGTGCATCTGGTGCAAACCTGACACCAGAGGACGACAGGCAGCTGAAAGAAGTCTGTTTCGACTAAGGGATTGTAAGGCCCTTACAGGCAAATGCCAGGGATTAGGACTGAACAACTAAGGTTAGGGCTAAAATGATCTGGGCACCAGAAAGGCAAATGAGAATCTCACATGGCCACATTGACAACTCACCAAAAACTCACCTCAGAAGTAAATACTCTTTCAGCGTAAGAAAACAACTTGAGCAAGAAATAAAGCACTACTTGTAAAAATATAATAAAGAGTAACTACTGCAAAGCAATAACATCATCCTTATGAAGAGTCTTTGTCTATTCCCAAAGTGTATTAAATGTATTCAACAAAACAAGTGCTGGCCCCAACATCCTTACCTCCAGTTAGCACCACCACAACCTTTTCTTTCCTTTCACCATGTGGATCCCAGGTATTGAACTTAGGTCATCAGGCTTGGTGACAAGCACCCTACCCACGGAGCCATCTCACTGACCCATTATCTTAATAAGGAGTTTTTATATGGCTACGTGAAGAAACACATCTCGGCTATGAGACTTAATGCTGTACAGGCCGATGGAATCGTTTGTTAAATTTCGTTTAAAAAAACAATTTAAAGATGTATCTACTCTAGAACACTGATGTCCTGTAAGAATACAAACCACATGTTTTCAATGTTTTTCAAGTTACCAAACCTTCATCCAAGCCTCCCCCACCGCTACAGCACAGTGCTGGATACAGAACCCAAGGAAGGCCCACTGCTGTGCAGTGCCCTAGCCTTCTGCACTGCTGAGAACAGGCCCACTGCTGGGCAGCACCTAGCCCACCTAGCTAGCAGTTGTGCTTGTGAGGTTAAAGAAAAAAAACAAACAAACTTAATTTAACCCAATAGAGCAAACATCATCGTGAGGCATTTTAAATTCCTCACCACTTCATGCCAAATAAACCTGTCTCAAAAGAAAAAAGAAAAAAAGAAAAATTTACCCAGATTTAATGTACAACTGGGCACAGGTGTCAGGGGAGTCATACTCCTTTCACCATAAATCCTGGTGAAAGCAGGTCGTCTTCAGAGTGAGGGTGTGGTCAGAGAAGGCCAACTGAGCAAATGCTACTTTAAATAGGATCAAAGGGATGCAGAAAGGTTATCTAGATCTGTGAGGTTGTGGGAGTCCTGCAGGGAAACTCTCTCTACAGAAAGAATCACATGTCTCAAGAGATAGAGCCAGAGTCAGGAAGGAAGGACTAGCTGGACACTCCTCTTCAGCAGGGACAGGGCACAGGGAAGAGCAGGGGCCAAAGAAGCTGCTGGTGATGGTGGACTTCACACCAAGACTTCAGGACAATCACTAAATAGAGGTGGTTTGGGGAACTTGATAAACCTCTGGCTAAATCCTTCCTGTATAGCATGATGTCAATGCAGAAATGCAGAGGTATAACCACAGAAATAAAGCCTTTTTATATCTTAAAAATGCTTACAAAAAAGGGGCAGAAAACAAATTATGAAAAGAATTTACAAAATACATAGCCAAGAAGTATGAAATTCACAAATAATAAATACCAAAGATCACAACTGAAAACTCTATAAATATGAGCAGATGCTTCTTAAAAACAAAGAATAAAAATAGCCTTTAGACAGAGAAAACCAATCATTTCATCAGTAAACAAACAAATTTAAGAAGAGATGCAATTCTTTCTCCATTTGGCAAGACTTACAAAAATACACCCATCACCTAGAAAAGGTCAGGCGTCACCCTTCTCCTGGCATTTCCCAGCAGGTGTTTAAATAGCAAATCAAAGGCTAAAAGGAAGGCAAGGAGTCCTGGGCAGCAGCAGAGCACTCTGAGATGAAGCATAAGGCTGAAAGGGCTTCTGTGAGGGCTCCTCTAGTGGGATGGCTGGCATTAGTAGGGCTACAGGAAGCAGCACCATGGCCAACACCTAGAGGACTCCACGAGAGGAGGTGCTCTCCTCTGCCTCCCTGAGCATGAGCCAGCAGACTCCTCCCAGAGCTGCTAACAAGCAACACTCAAAAGCTTTGGAAGTAGACAATGTGGTTCACAGCTAACTTCAGTTCTAGGCACATTACCAGGCTAAAGAGAACAAAAGGTATGATTAATTTCAAATTCTATAAAACCCATGGCCAGATTTATCCTAATAGTCCCAGAACAGAACGCAGAGGCTTTGTCCGGATATCAGTTTCACCCATGATCCTCAGCTCATCAGGACCAGCAGCTTCCTAGCTCTTCCCTGCATGGTGCAGGCCTACTTTATATTAAGTAAAGTTTTTAAGTAAGTTTGTCTTTAAAGTAAAAACGTTATACATATTATAGCACTTCAGAGCATAGGATAGAAAAATATAAAAACAACAAAACTCTCCCCAATCCAGGGCTCTCTTCCAAAGGAGTCCTCAGAGAATCCTGAACATGTACTTGCATGTGCTACGTCCTAAGAAATGTAACTAGGTCTGGAGAGATGGCTCAGCTGCTAAGAGCACTAGCTGCTCTAGCAGAGACGGTTCAAGTCTGGTTGGGTTCTCAGCACCCACACAGCAGCTCACAGCTATCTGTAATTCCAGCTCCAGGGATCTGATGCTCCTTTCAGTCTCCTTGGCTACTGTATGCATATGATGCACATACAGTTGTACTTTCCTTTTTCTCCAAAAAACATATTTGATATACCTTAAAATCTTCATTTACTCATCAACCTCATTTTTTCCAACTTGGTATATCTATAGATACCTGTGTAATAATATATTTAACCAATGTCAACTGATACAAAGCCAGCAAGCAAACTAATCAGCTATTACACAGGCAGCATGGTGACATGTTACAGATGTCTGGGCTGGCTCTCTTTTCTAACTCCTTGCAGAAGAAGCTCTCTTCAGACATACCAGAAGAGCTAATCAGATACCATTACCAATGGTTATGAGCCACCATGTGGTTTCTGGGAATTGAACTAAGGACCTCTGGAAAAGTAGTCAGTGCTCTTAACTGCAGAGCCATCTCTCCAGCCCTGGTTGGTATGGGTTCTTCTGAGACAAAGTTTCTTTGTATAGCCCTGAGTATCCTGTAGCTTGCTCTGAAGGCTGGTCTCAAACTCACTGAGATCTACTTGCTTCTGCCTCACAAGTGATTAAATGTGTGTGCCTCACTACCACCATCTAGTATGTATTTTTTAATATATATATTTCGTCTTCCCACAATTTGGAAAAAATCCTGGAAACCACATAGCCTAGAAAGATAGAAAACAGTAAGGAAAAGGTGTGTCTCAAATGCATGAGCAAGTGGACAGGACGGTAAGTGCACTGTGAAAGCAAACCAGAAGTGCTGTCTTTTGTCGTCTATAAAAATGTAAACAAAGGTGCAGTGTTTTCACTGGAGTCAAAGACAGGAGGATTGCTGTCCATGGTGAGTTCCAGGCCAGTGTCTCAAAAATAAAAATGCCATATGAAGTCATAGCTGTCCAAAGTGTTGCTATCATTCCATAGCTGCGTGTCTCCGGCGGCTCAGCCGTGCTGGCCAGCCCCAGTGACTCGCATGTGCTAGGGAAAGGTGCACTCTTGGGGCTGGTGTGCACCACACAGAGCTGCAGCTCTGTCGGTTGCCTGGTGACTTTCAGTCAACAGCAGGTTACTGGTGGTTGAGTTTTAGAGAGTCAATAGGTACCATAGGTATTGTTAGCACCTTTAACCCCTGTGTTGTTGAAGAGTCAACTGTAAAGCTGGGTAAGATAGCACAGACCTGGAATTCCAGTATTTGGGAGGCAGAGGTAGGAGGGTTAACGTTGCCTTGAGTTTGACGCTAGCCTGGGCTATAGAATAAGACTGTCTCAAAAAAAAATGTATAAATTGTTGGCCGTCTGCCTCAACCTCCCCAGGATCTTGGACCCCAGTGCACGTCGCTGCACTCTAACTTTTCTTTTTCCTTTTCTCTTCTTATTGGTTTTTCAAGACAAGGTTTCTCTGTGTAGACCAGGCTGGCCTCAAATTCATGGAGATCCACCTGCCAACGCCTCCCTAGTGCTAGTCTTAAAGGTGTGCACCTCTACCACCCAGCTCCATGCTTTTTCTTAATCAGTCTTTGGTGGCTGATGCAGACAAAAGAAAAGAAAAAAAGCACCATGTATGTCTTATTACATATGGGATTCATACTTCTGCTGTGCACATGTACATACTTCTGAAAGCACTGTTTCTATATTCTAAGTTTTTAAAAATAATTTTTATTGCATTCGTTTATTTAATGTATGGGCACATGCACATGTCACCGTACACATGTGGAGGGTCCAGCTTATGTGGCAAGTGCCTTTGCCTGCTGAGCTGTCTCTCCAGCCCCTAGCACTTATTTTAGACTAAAGGCTTTTCATGTGCTGATAATTATCACCAAATTTTCCCTCGGGATTGCCTACATGTAATGGCTTAAGTGGTGCTCTGAGGAGCATGGTGTGCCTCAGTGGTAGTGTTTCCAAACTACACGAAAGGTCCTGGGTTTAATCCCCAGTACCTCTTCCTACCAAAAAAAAGTACCTTTTTTCTTTTCATAATCCAAACATTTTAAATCATGAATAAAGTTAAAAACGTGTTTTGGTGGTGTTTTTGTCATTTTAGTTGTAAGTAGCTTTTGCTCGTTTTTTTTTTGGGGGGGGGGAATATTTTTGTGTTAGTCCAACTTGATTAACAAATTAAGTAATTTGGAGCTAGCCCACTATTGAAACAAACAAGCAAACAAAGGCATTTCCTTTCTTTTTTTTTTTTTGGTTTTTTGAGACAGGGTTTCTCTGTGTAGCCCAGGCTGTCCTGGAACTCACTCTGTAGACCAGGCTGGCCTCGAACTCAGAAATCCGCCAGCCTCTGCCTCCCAAGTGCTGGGATTAAAGGCGTGCGCCACCACCGCCCGGCTAGGCATTTCCTTTCAATCTGCCGTTTCCCTGTGGCTTTTTAGAGAGCGAGGTGCGTTTTTTCATCATATACTTTTATGTAGTCATGTACGTTTGTCTGTCTGTGCCTTTGTGGCTTTTGGAACTGATGTCATGCCTAAAGAGCCAGTGTTTATGACTATGCCCAGCTCTTTTAGTTGTTTTTTTGTGATACAGAAAAACCAAGTGTTTTCAAAATACTATTGTAAGAATATTAATGATATTCAGGAGAAAGCCAAAGTCAGCTGAACACTGCTTCCTGGTTTGGAACACTAGCAAGCAGGCGACTGCTTTGAAGGCTTCAGGAGCTGTGTTCTGCTTGGCCAGGCTTTCATGTCACTCACTCTGCAAGTGACCTACAGGGACACTCCCTGTAAGAGTGTCCTTGCTTCTTTGCCTCTTTTGTTCACACCCATGTGAAGGAAGAGGGCTAGTCACTGGTATGTCTTTTTAGCTCAGCATGTCTGTTTCTGCTTGACTCTGTCCCTGTATTCCCATTTCTGTACAGTGCCCTTTTCTTCCAGAGCTCCCTCAGGTAAAAAATATCACCGTGCAGAGAGGCCCTGGAATTGAGCTTAGTATCAGGTCATCTTGCATTTTAGAGCAGTACACTGTGCAGCATCCACAGTGCAGTGGTGTGTCCTGAGCTTTCTCTGGTGAGACCACGTAGAGCTTTCAAGTAGCTTTACTTACTAACCTCATTGCCACCCAGTCCTCTCTTCCCTTTTGTTCTCTTCTCCTTTGGTCTGTAGGAGGAATGGTAGTGGACGGACTAGCCCCTCTCCCTATGACCATGCCACAGTGATAGGATCTTGTGAGTAGCTTCCCTTGGTGTGCCCAAACTTCTCCCACCTCAAGCTGTTACTCTGAACTTACCTTATCATTTAGACCTCCCTGTTGCTGGGAACCCGCGCCCCCCCCCCCGCCCCCCCAGCATCCTCAAGGCTCAGTGTGCGCCTCTCAGGTAACTCTTGCTCTCTGACCTGCAGTCTCAGTGCTGCTTTGTGTTCTCTTGAACTTGGGCTGAACCTGTGTTGTCTTGGTGGCATCTTGTCTCTAAGATGTCCACTTTGAATCACCAAAGAGCTGTCACTTGAGCCCTAGCTTTGTGGTTTCTAACTAATTAAGGCTTTTGTATAGAGAGGGGGCTTTATGCCTAATGCAGGTATAACGAGCCAGAGGAAAAGGTATCTGAAGAATCCTAGGGCATCAACACTGATCTTGGAAGAGGTTATGAACTTTATTAGGAGCTGCCCCTCTCCCCCGCAAATGTTTTCTTGATGCACACGTCTGGTTTTGTTGCTTTCAGAAATGATCTGTTAGCATAGGCTGGCCTTCTGTCTTCCCGCTGCTATGCTTGCTGGGAGAAGAGGCATGAAAGGTGATTTTGATATGGAAAGAGTATTCTTTGAGCGTTTGTACTTTCCAGGTCTGTTACTAAAATGTCTTTGCTATCTAAGTCAACAACAGGAAGTGCTTGCCACTTGTCCCTGTCACCTTCCTTCCTCTTCTGCCACTGCTGCTTCACTTTTGCTCCTGGGCCCACTGAAACAGGGAGGTTATCCCTATAGGAAGTCCAGGCAGCAAACATGGAAACATGCTGGGAAAATCAGCGTCTTACAGTGCCAGTGCCTGCCTCACTGCGGGGTACATGGGCCCCTTGAAGTAAACCATACACTGCATCTTTCCTAGCAAGAACCCACCTTTGGACCTCCATAGGATAACCTGGTGCCCAGGAAGGCTAGAGACTGTGACTGCAGGTAACTCTGAAAGAACAGGAAGATTATCATCCCACTGGTTGAATAAGCAGAAGAGAACCATGAAGATATCCAGCAGTAGCCAGTTTTAGCTAATCCTTTGTGTGATGGGAGCAGTGTTCCATGTCCTTATCCGAAGCATAGCTTTCACAAACAAAAACAAAACAGCTATTAATGGCACCATGGGGGGTGGATCCAGTTTATATGTGCTCGTTTTTTAGAGTTAAAATATGACTAGTTTTTTTGCCTATTATAATGTGCTAGGAAGACATGATTAATCTGCTAAATTAAAGAACACTGATCCTAATGTTTTTAGTGAGTGGAATAATCAAATTCATTATTGTTTTCTGAAGCAGCTGCAAACTTAATCTAAATGAAAAACGAATATAAATCACATCTCTGCATTATCAAAAATGGATTTGATTCCCATCTCTCCCTGGGCTGGGAGAAAGCTGCATTAAGCCCATGTCAAACTGCAAGCCGGAGACTTCTGTGAGTCCTGCATTCCCTGTGGTTTGCTGTGTGTAGGAGCTCATGTCGAGTGAATATTTCCTGTCAGTTTAGAGAAATAATTTAAGTCCCTGGTTAGTATGCCATTTACTGATTGCAATTAAATCTTAGTGCGGCACAAATGACAGGCTAATTTCCTTCATTTACAAAGAGTTCCAACAATCCAGTAAAGAGGCAACTGCAGGCAGAGGATGAGAGGCAGTTCAGCGACTGCCGCCTTCAGCTGGCCATTGACAGAAGCCTTTACATGTGAGAAACATGGTGGCCTCCTTGGTAGAAAAGCACATGCATATCAGAGGAAGGAGGTACTGTTTCCCCCTTCAGCTCAGCAAAGGTGAAGTAGTTTAATGTTTGATGCTAGTAGTTGTGGGGAGCAGCTGGGCACTTGGTAGTCTGGGCAAACCAATTGGCACTTGGCACCTCTTAGAAGGTGCTTTGGCATTACAGGTTGAAATGCAAAACCTCTCAGTTCTTCTACAAGGAGTTAGAAAAGAGAGCCAGCCCAGACATCTGTAACATGTCACCATGCTGCCTGTGTAATAGCTGATTAGTTTGCTTGCTGGCTTTGTATCAGTTGACATTGGTTAAATATATTATTACACAGGTATCTATAGATATACCAAGTTGGAAAAAATGAGGTTGATGAGTAAATGAAGATTTTAAGGTATATCAAATATGTTTTTTGGAGAAAAAGGAAAGTACAACTGTATGTGCATCATATGCATACAGTAGCCAAGGAGACTGAAAGGAGCATCAGATCCCTGGAGCTGGAATTACAGATAGCTGTGAGCTGCTGTGTGGGTGCTGAGAACCCAACCAGACTTGAACCGTCTCTGCTAGAGCAGCTAGTGCTCTTAGCAGCTGAGCCATCTCTCCAGACCTAGTTACATTTCTTAGGACGTAGCACATGCAAGTACATGTTCAGGATTCTCTGAGGACTCCTTTGGAAGAGAGCCCTGGATTGGGGAGAGTTTTGTTGTTTTTATATTTTTCTATCCTATGCTCTGAAGTGCTATAATATGTATACGTTTTTACTTTAAAGACAAACTTACTTAAAAACTTTACTTAATATAAAGTAGGCCTGCACCATGCAGGGAAGAGCTAGGAAGCTGCTGGTCCTGATGAGCTGAGGATCATGGGTGAAACTGATATCCGGACAAAGCCTCTGCGTTCTGTTCTGGGACTATTAGGATAAATCTGGCCATGGGTTTTATAGAATTTGAAATTAATCATACCTTTTGTTCTCTTTAGCCTGGTAATGTGCCTAGAAACTGAAGTTAGCTATGAAGGACTCAGAGTGTAGGCTGGAATACTCTGGGACATGAGAGTCCAGAAAGGGCAGGCTGAGCTTAGGCTACCCAGTGGGCAGTAGAAAGAATGGAATGGGAGTGGGAAGAGACTAGGGACTGATTTGACACTTTGCTAACTGAAGAGAAGTGGCATGACATCGCCAGAAGAAAAAAGAAAAGTTGAGAACCAAAGACTACACTCACTGTTCCTCAGGAAAGACGCCCTAGTAGCAGCCGGTCAGTGCACATGGTCCTCACTAAAACCCCACTGCCAATGACCAGGATGGAAAGCAAGCCCAGCACCACGCCTAACATCACATGCGAGCCAAATGAGCACAACTCGGTAACATCCTCATGCGTTACAGCCTGTGCCACAGGGAGCCTACAAACAAGAGACTCCTAAATGTCACTAGGACAGATCAACACATGCAGGCCTAAAGACTCCTCCGTACTGATCATGGGTAATCAGAATGGTCTCCCTATGACACCCAGAACAGAAGCAGAGCACAGGCCAGGCAATGGGAGTTGTCCCACACCCAGAGGAGCTCTTAGGCAGGGACCCACAGCTCACAGTATGGGTCGGTCAGTTGATACATCCTACACCAAGCAGGTAAGTCATGACCTCTGGACTGCCACCCTCAGCTGTACCCTTAGCACTCAAGGTGACCTGCTGAAGACCCTGGAGGTGCAGGACAGACAGGATCCAAAATCTGCAAGGTGGCTGACTCTCCTCTCACCTGGAAACACAGCTGCTCCTCGGGATGCTACACATCCTTTAAAAATGTCCAGTTATGCTTCCAAGAAGAAAGGAAGGTGACAAGTCTGGAAGGGGCTTGAAGCTCAGGAAGGACCATTATTCTTAGGCAAGATGCCTGTGATTCCAAACCCAGGCTGAGAGCAGCCCGAAGAGCAGCAGGGCTGCAGGAAGCATTGTGATGCTGATGAAACTCAAGGCTAGAAAAAAAGGGGAGGAGGAGAAAACGGCATTCTGTGATGGATATTCATGAAGGGCGCTTCCTAATTTAAAGGAAAACAAGTTTAGAGTTCTTACTGCATTAATTCATGTGCGAGAACATTTTTATCCGAACTGCTACATTTCTGAGCGAGGCGCTAACACTCTCCAGGTCTGCCCAGATACACTAATTTGGGGAGGGTGTGTATTTGTCTTAGTCAATGCAAAACATTGGAAGCTGCTCCTGAGCTTTCCACCCGGGCGAGGAATGGCTGCTTCAACCTCACCAGCGACAGTGCGGATGATGCCCTTAGCTCCTGCCCGACACGCTGTGCAGAGCAAGTTCCTCCAGGCAACAGACACAGATGTTGCAACTATTCCCACTGTACATACAGATGAGGAGACACACTCCAAGAGACAAAGAACTTTCCTGGAGTCACTCAGCTAATGACTGACCCAGCCAGGAACTGAAATGACATTTGTCTCTCTGAGTAAGAAGAGAACTTTAACTCAGGCTTTCTGGTGAGATGCATGGCTTTTCTTGGGGCCGATCCTCATGACCAGCTTCAAGTAGAAATACAAATTCCATTCATGATAACCTGTAAGTCAGCCGGTCTGACATGGTGGTAAGGGGCCATAATTAGACAAACACTTCAAATCAGTTTCAAAATTTGACTGTGAAATGCTCATTGTTTTTATTCTATCAAATAAGTAGGCCCCAAAAAGTGTTTCAAAATCTTTGCTTTTCTTTTAGAGATGGGGTTTTGCTATATCACCCAGTTTGAGCTCAAACTCCTGGATCCTCCTGTCTCAGCCTCCCCAATAAGGTACCACTGTTCCTGTCTAGATGTTCCACATTGGAATTATGAGCTGAAAGGATGTTTCAAGCAGGAGTAAGCTTTCTTAAAGCAAAACTTTCAATATAAATTAAGGTGCAGCAGCTTATCTGCTTAGGGCTGGCTTTTTAGGAGACCTGGAAAAATACACATGTTCCACTTCTTATAACAAACGGATTAGAAAGGCTCACCTTGAATTGCATTCTTCCAGGGTGCTTTCCATGCCAGCAACATCAACAGAAAACAACCATTAGAAGCTTAACTGTGCTCAGTTGGTGACCTTCACTAAGCTAAATTCAGCAGTTTGTCAGCTACAAAACATTAAATGGACACAATTAAGAAGTTGAAAGCATGAAACAGAATTTCAACTAAAATAACATGAAAATTAACGGAAATATAACAAAATGATGGGACTCTAGGTTTATAATGTTTGACATTCTTGCTTCAACTGAAAGGCAAACTAGATATGTACATATGGGTCACGCAAAGCTTGGTAGCTGATATCCATTTATCCATTCCACTCCTAATACACCACACCTAGTCATAATAATAAAATGACTTCAACAGTTCTTTCCTAAGGTTTGCTATCTCCATTGTATGCCATCTTCATTAAAAAATCCTAGTAGCTGTGGAGAGGGCTCGGTCTATACTAAAGTGCTTACTCTGCAAGCATGAGGCCTGAATTTGGATTCTCAGCACCCATGTAAAATGCCATGCACAGAGGTTCATGCTTGTAATCCCAGCACTGGGGAAGTGGGGACAGGGGAATCTCTAGGGCTTACTGGACAACCAGTCTGGCTGACCAGTGAACTCCATATACAATGAGACCCCACCTCAAAAGATAAAGTGGAGATGTGAGAGAGGTAGAAAAGCACACAGACATACAGATGCACATGATGCTGTAAAAACCCTACAATCCAGACTTTATTACACATTACAAGAAAAGTCAGGCTCAAGCTGGGGATGTAATTCAGTGGTAGAGCATTTGTCTAGCATGTGTAAGGACCTGGGTTAATTAACTCTTCTTCAGCACCAAAAAAGAAAAAAGAATGAAAGAAAAGACAAGCTCAGCAATGTCAGAAATGGCTCACGTTCAGAGCTACTGAGTGGCTGTGCAGAGTCAGACCCAGGCCTGCCTGATCCCCTGACTTTCTTTCCCCATAGCCTTAGACTTAAGAATTACATGATTTTTCTTTCCTGATTAGGAATAAACACTAACATTTTACAGAATTTATTCTGTGCCTTCTGCATCTGAGAATAAAATTGAAAACATCCACCTGGCATTGCAGCATTAAATACCAGTAGTTACAGAGGACACAAAAGCTCATAACTACTAACAGCTTCTCCTTTAAGAAAAAAGTTGTTTACCAATAAAATCAGGAACTACATGAGGACTGATTCTCAAAACTCCAGTTTCAGCATCAGGTAGCAGGAGTCAGAGAGAAGCATTAACTTACATGCTGTGACTTCAGACAAAACTCCTGCTCTGGCTGGGCCAGGACAAGCTCAATAACCAAGGAAGCTTGCTTCAGAGTCCCAGTCCCACAAAGGCATGGGGGTAGGGCGGTGAGGGAACACCCTTTGGAGGAAGTGTATCTTCAGCAGGGGCTTGAAGGAAGTGAAATGGAGAACGTACTCGGAGGCCTGGAACAGTCGTACAGGCAGTCATAAGCTGGCCAAACTTGGAGAACAGAGGCTGGGGAAAGGTCAGGTTCAGGTGAGAGGGAAAAAGCCAAACCTAAGAGACCCTTGAAAGGGGAGTGGGGGAAGTAGCAAAGGCTGGACACTATGAAGCAGGCAGAAAGGACACGATACTGTTCAGCTCTCAACACTGCTGACTGCCATGTCCCCTAGCTCACCCGGTCCTCGCCTCTATTCCTTCCACCTCTAGCAACCCTGGTCTCTTCTTCCTGGAATATGCCTGCCTCTAGAATAGTTTCAACTTTGGCCTAGTGTTCAAGATCTTTCAGGAACTAAGCCTGATCAACCTTTCCTCCTCCTCTCCCAAGAGGTTGCACTAATCACTAACTCCATAGGATCCTTTTCCCCCATCTGAATCCCACTCCCCCTTAACACACAGTTCAAGTACCACCCTTCCCTAAGTCCTTAATGACCTCTACCTCTCCTGCTGAATTCTATCGGACACAGCCTTGGATCACAGATATCACCTATTCACAGGCAATGTCTAACACCCACTGTAAAGCCTTGGAAGAGTCACGGTACCTTCAAATCCTTTTGTCCACCACTCACAGCATTTTGACTTTTACTAAGCAAGCACTCAACTATTTTTTTTTTTTTTTTTTTTTTTTTTACTTCCTATACTAAGTTTGGCGTTAGCATAAAGGAAGGATGGGGGAGGGTGAAACCTCTGGAGTCAGAGACCAACTGAGAAGCTGTTGCAATAATCCAGATGTGAAGCAAAAACAGCTTAGACTAGGGAACAAAGAGAGAATGGGCAAATACAGACAGCAAAATGTTTGCATGGAAAACGCTCCACAGGAAAACTATGGACCACAGCAAGGAACCATGAAGGATCAGTAAAGCTATTTCCAAGAAAACCCTTCGGGGAATCATTTTAAACCTTTCCGAGACAAAATGCACGAAGTGATTAAAAAGTCTACATCTGGAGTGGGAGACTTCGTCCAGCATGTTGAACTAGGCATAGACCTTGAAATGTCAGATAGTCACAGCATGAAGGGTCTGCAGGGAGTTCATCTAAACTCTCAATTCTTACGTGGAGAAACTGAGGCCCAGCATGGAAAAGACTTGCTGAAAATCTCAAGATGGAGTGTCCCAGAATTGAGTAGCCCCAAAACAGTCACCTGGCCTAGGCGAGCAGTGTTTTACACGCCCCCTCCCCAGTCCGTCCCCAGTAGTGCACCAGTGGCCACGCAGACCACCCGGGTCAAGCTTAACACGCGCCGCCTGTTTACCTGGCACAAGGCGGTGGCCAGAGGCAGCAGCTCCTGGACAGCCTCCTGCTGACCCCCCCTCAGGCCGGGCCTGGCTCTCCGGGGACAACGGTCACTAAGACCCCTCGGTAACGGGAGGGAGAGCGAGCCGCCCGGGGCGGAGGCTGGAGGGGTGCAGGGCAGCTGCCCCGGTTCGCCACCCCCTCGGGGCCAAGCGCCTGGCCTCCGGCAGGTGCCCGGGCCTCAAGACCCCGCCCGGCCGGCCCCGGCACTGACCAGGCAGCCTCTCGCCCGCCCCGCCGCGCCCACGGGGGAGGTCGGACAGCTGCCCCACGGGCCGCTCCGACCCTGCCGCCTCCGCCCCCGGCCCGCTAGCCTCACCTGGGCCGCGCGCCGCGCTCACATCGCCCGCCCGCGGCGCCCCCTCCCCGCCGCCGCCGCCGCCGCCGCCGGCGCCAGGCCCTTCCCCGCCGCTCCCGCTGCTGCCCCTGCCCGCGCCCCCCGCCCCGGAAGCGCTTCCAGGCCCCGCCCCCTCGGCGCTCGCGCTTCCGGGCAGGCGCGAACCCGGGCGGGTATTGGTACAGCTGGGCTTCTCGCGTCTGGTTGGAACCCTGGTTCCTGGCCGGTGCTGCAGGCGGACCTACTGGTGGACGGGCGGGTGGCTGAATGGCAACCGGCTCTGGAGACTGAAATCCCCACTCTGCGGCCGGTGGCCTTCCGCCCGCCTTCTCCTGGGCGCCCCTACTGGCCGGAGCAGGACTCGACAGTGTGCACCGGGACTCTAAGGCTGTGGAAGGTCCACAGTTGCGACCTCCTTCCTCATCCATTTTAGATTCTTTATTTCTATTTTTATTATTGGGTTTTGTTTTGAGACAAGGTCTTAAAAACAGAATTCCACTATATAGATGAGGCTGGTCTTGAACTCAGAAAGATCTGACTACCCAAGGTTACATTACAGGATTGAGCCCCCATGCCCAGCTACCTGAGCAGGTTTTCTCTTCTGCAAAAAGGCTACATGGCTTTAAAACAGTCGAGCCCACAGGCTGGAGAGATGGCACAGCAGTTAGGAGCGCTGACTGTTCAGATTCAGTTCCCAGCACCACATGACAGCTCTCATCTGTAACTCCAGTTTCAGAGATCCAACACCCTTTTCTGGCCTCCTCTGACACTAAGCATGCACATGGTGCACAGACATACATGGATGCAAAACACCCATACACATACAACAAAAATGAATAACTAAAAAAAATAATTAAAAAAAAAAATTTCCAAGAGTAAGATCAGCAAATTCAGAGTATAGGAATGCTTCTTGTCAGGCTAGACTACCTCAGGCAAGACATTTGGGCTGGTCTATAACATCCACAGCAATGAGATTCTGTTTCCCTGTGAATTCAGCCTTGGGGCACATCATTTTAACTGATTCTTACTAAATGTATGGGTAACGATCTGTATTCTTGACTGTAACAGTGTTTGCATGTGCTAAGGACAATGGAGTCTAAAATGTTCTTAAGTATTTGGCCTTCCTGCCAAGTGTCTTAAAGGTATTGCCCATTTACTCTTACTATTTGACCTCAACCCACTTTGCGGTCTTATATGATCAAACGGGTATCTATGTGGGCAAATGTTGAAGTCCTTAGAGGGCACACATGACTCATCTTGGTCTTATCAGGATGAACACCTGATGTACATCTGATGTATTCCATCCACCTGCCTCCTACGTAAGTAGTACTGGACCAGCAGGGGAGACCTGACTCTTTTAACAGATCAAGATGTCCACTTCTAGAACCTCACATTATGTGAGAGTTCCTTCTCTGAAGAGGAGTTGAATGAAGACACACACACACAGAGAGCCAGAGAGCTCTCTCTTCTTTGGAGACTTACCTCTGGCACACACACACACTGCCTGTGTGATGGAGACAGGTGGTAATTCTGACCTTGAACTTCTCTTCTGTGAAATGATAATAAGGCTAGGGGTGGGGTGTGATTTGTTGAGTGTCCACCCCAAACTCCCAGAAAAGAATGTCAGTAGAGAACGCTATAGTTTAAGAGAGAGGCAGGTCCAGGGCCAAAGCAGCACTCAGCTACACTGGAGCTCCTGATGTTGAGGCAAGGCACTTAATACTGGACTGTCTATCTGTGAAGAGGCAGCAGTAATACTGGGAAATCGAGGTACTCCATCTCAGCTTCAAATCTGGGTTATATGTACACCATACTTAAATATTCTCACTCCCCCCCCCCCAAACCCTCACAGTGTCCCATTATGTAGCCCTGGCTGGCCTCAAACTCATAGACCCAACTGCCTCTGCCTCCAGAATGTTGGGGTTAATGGAGTCCACCGCCATACCTGGTACAATAAATATTCTTGATCCGCAAGAAACAAGCTAGTAAAAATAAAACTAAAACCAGGTGGTGGTGGTGGTAGTGCAGTTCTTTAATCACAGCACTAGGGAGGCAGAGGTAGGAAGATCTCTCTGAGTTGGAGGCCAGCCTGTTCTACAGAGCAAGTTCCAGGACAACCAGAGATACACAGAGAAGCCCTGTCTTGAAAAAACAAAAACAAAAGAAAGGAAGAAGGAAGAATTTGGTAAGGACTACTTCAGCACACCCCACCCCATGCCCAGCTATTCAAACATAGCTATTCTCACAAGAGAGATGGCTTGTGCTCTCCTCAACTCCTGGATCACCCTGTCTCAGACCTGAGCCTTTCTGACATCCACTGACCCCTGAGCCTGTCTCTGACATTTTCTGCCATTGAATTTTCTTCTCAGCTTGCTCTCTGGTTTTCCCATTGATTCACCAAGCCTGTTCCTGATAATTGACTTTCCAACACCGTCCTTTGTAATTGACTTTCTTGGTCTTCTGTAGTTCTTTGAAGTAATCACAGTGTGATTAATTAATGCCCTGTACAATTGTGTGCTAATTATCTGCATTACCCACCGACTGTCTTATCAACTACATAAGGATGAGAACTCGTTTCTTTCCTATTTCTTCATGCTTGGTACTTAATAAGTATGTGTTGAAATAATAGGAACAACCACCTGGTTTTGCTTCTACGATTATGTTCCCAAGGGCAAGGACTGTTCTGTGTGGGTGTGGGGAGAGATGTGCAGAGATGTGTGTACATGTTCATGTGTGTGTTAAGTTTCAAACCTGGGACAAGGCACTGAGGGAGTCCAATAGGAAAGACAAGGCTGCCTGCCATGCTGCAAACAGAATCAGCTGGCAGTGATGCACCTGCCTCTGCCTCCCTCTCTGCTGGGATTAAAGGGCTGTGCCACTGACCAACTAACCAGGACTTCTTAAATGGACTACTATAATTCACATGCTTTGTCACATGCAGCCAGGAAAGAGGAGACATCTGCAAATCTAGCCTTGTTTAAAATACTGACGGCGGCCCCAGTGTGATAAGCAGGCAGAAACCCGCTGAGCACACCCTGGATTAGAACGCAGTAAGCAAGCAGCACAGGAGAACATTCCTGCAGCCACGTGTGTTTAATGCAAAGCCAATCTCCTGTCCATCAAACATCAGACCAGGGGCACTGCTGGCCTTCACTCAGAAGTCAGAGGGCTTTTCAGGATGGCTTTGATGACCAAGGTCTTGTAAAGACACCCTGGAAGATGGAACCTTCTCTTTGCTCCAGGCAGATCTCCACCAGAGCAAATAGTTAACCTTAGATGTGATAGGAGCTCACCCTTCAGAGTTGAAAGCTGTTGAAGAATAAAAGTCATGACATGTGATTGCTTGGGGGGCCCTCACCTAAAATTTCAGACAGAAGCATTGAGAGGTTGGGGGCTCTGTAATCCCCCCTTTCATAGGCACTGTAGGAGGGGCAGGGACACCCTTTCTTGCCTTTGTTTGAGTTTTCTTTTAATCAGCTTTAACTAGAGAAGAGGGTTGACCAACTCTACATTTGTTCATTGTTCCTGTGACTCCTCTTTTCATTTGTTCTTCATGTGTAAGCAGAGTGCTCCAGTTCTGACTTTGATCCTGCCTCCTGGGGTCCTCACACATGCTTGTTCAGCCTGCAGGACAAGGAACTGAGGAGAGTCCCTCAGAAAGGCAATGCTGCCATGCTGCAAAGCAGAATCAGCTGGCTGTGCAGCCCCACGGAGCCTGGAGACCCTGCTGTGAAGTTCCTGTCACATGCTCAATCATTCCACAAAAGCTTATTGGACATGCACTAAGCACCATGTGTGCGGGAGAGATGCTGGGATCTGGAAGTGGACGGGGCAGGAAAAAAATCCAAGCTATGACGATACTTACATGCAGCTACGCTTTCATGGGAAAGAGACATAAATATGGACACATGTCACAGGAAAGAGTGAGAAGAGCCGTGGGAAAGATAAACCGGAAATGGAGAAGCATGTCCCAAGTGACTGAACACTAGCCAGAGTCCTACCCTTCCTTTGATCTTGTCCTTCTGTGCAAATAGGAAGCTTACAGATGCCAGGAGCGGTGTTCTCGGCAGGCCCTGTGTTCCTACACTTGAACTTCGCCAAAAGACTGAGAAGCAATTAACTGTCTACCTGATAATCTTCCTCCCATGACCCTAAACTGAGCCCTGGGAGCCAGCCATGCTCTGATCTGTTCTCTTCTCCTTGGCTTCTTGCAGAGCCTGTTCTTTGGAGCCTGTGTATATGTCTCCTGGTCTCAGCAGTGTAGCCATCACACATGCTTAATGCTGGCCCATCACTTTTTCTAATTCCATGCTTCCATTATTTTTAGACACTTGGACTTCCTTCATGGTATCTCTGAGGCTGGACATGTACAATGGGAATTACTTGACTTGTGAAAGTGAATCAGACACTTCAAACCTCAGTTTTCTTCTCTATAAAATGGGTCTGCCAGTATGCCTGCCCCAAATGGCTGTTAGGATTTTATGATATAACAGAACTGGTTTGCAGAGCCTTATGAGTGCTGAGTCAGTAGGCACAGTGGGCTTGTGAGGGCCTGAGATGAGGGCAGCATGCCCCTCAGGGGGTGCGCCCTGATTGTCTCTTCCCTGCCCTGTGTCAGCCCCCCATCCCCACCCCTGACAGGCTGTCCCTCTCTGCTCCCCTTTCATCACAAAGCTTAACTCCTTGGAATCTTTGCCTCTGGCCACTTAATGAAAATGCTTTGACTGATCTGAGCTCTCCCCCTTCTCCTTTTCTCATCTGCCTCAGCCTCTCACAAGCAGCCTGTTCAAAGAGAACAGGGGTCTTGCTTGTCAGTCAAGACTGGAGAAGGCTGAGCAAGGGCCTGCAAGGCCCTTCAGTTTTAATGTCTGGCTTTGACAGACACTGTCTTACAGTCTCAGAGAACAAGTAGCCATTTTGGAACTCCCAGAAACCTTAGCACTTGGTGTCAGAGAAGCTGGGAGAGTAGTTTATCCAGGGGACTCCTCTGAACAGAGAATGTCAGACCCTCTTTGACCAGCCCTGCTTCTGCTGGAACCAGAACCTATGGTGGTTCTTTTTTTGTCTTTTTGTTTTTTTTGTTTTTCCCCAGCATGGAAGCCTAGGGAATGTTGGAATGACATGTGACACGGAAAGCCTCTCCCTAAGAAGCCTCTGTACTTCCTGGACATTCAGACATTGGGTCACCTGTCTCTCCCACAGACTTTCAGATCTAAAGTCTTATTAGGGATGCTCGACTTCTGATAAAGCAGTAAGTTATGGACCCGAAGCTCAGTGCTTTGGGTTTTTTTTCAGGTTACTTCAGGAAAAGTATAATGTATGTGCGTATACTGTCGCTCTCTTCAGACACACCAGAAGAGGAAGGGCATTGGATCCCATTACAGATGGTTGTGAGCCACCATGTGGTTGCTGGGAATTGAACTCAGGACCTCTGGAAGAGCAGTCAGTGCTCTTAACCACTAAGCCATCTCTTATGGAGGAGTACAATGACTTGGGTGTTTGGTCAATGAGCCAGAGAGCTGTGATTCTTGCTTCCACTTTGGGCAATGCTAGATCAAGTTCAATTATGTCCAACTCACTTGGGACCATCCCAGTGCGTCCTCAGGATGTCTGCTGGTTCATCTTTCAGGCATAAACAGTTGGAAGTCTATTCTTAGAAAATCCCAGAGTGCACTGTTGTCAGGGGCTGGGCTTTGTGTCCCCACCATATCCCCTGAGTTGCATTCAGTGCCAAGCTGAGCCCAAGGCAAGTTATTAAGCAATGTTTTCAATAAGGGTCATGAGAACATCAGAGGAAGGTAGTGGGCTCACACCTGGAGGACCCAGATGCAGAGGGCCCTCCTGGGAAGGCAACATTCCAGCAACCTTCCGATAAATAGGCTAGCATACTCCATGCTCTCTCTACATGGTTCTCACCCCATTGTCCTCTCAGAGCTTGTAGCCACCCAGAATCAGTGTGCACAGGACAGAAGAGGATGTAGTGCGTCCTGCTCTGCTGTGTCCCACCTTGTTCCCCTGAGACAGAGTCTCTCTCTCTGAACCTGGAGCTAGACTGGTGGTTAGCAAGCCCCAGAGATCCTCCTGTCTCTGCCCTCCCTCCCCAGTAGTAGCTGACTGGGATGACAATGGCAGTGGCCATGTGCCCAGTCCTTTTTTAACCCGGGTTTTAGGAATTTGAACTCAAGGCCTCACGCTTACACCACAAACACTCTTGCACACACAGCGTTCACCCTAGTCCAACAAACCGGAAGCAATAATATGTTCCAGGAAAGAGAAAGTCATTCTTTTTAATGAAATATGTGGCACACTTCATGTTACACTGAGTTTCTACATCTGGGTTCCTCTGTGGGTTAGACAAAAAGACAGAAAGGCTTTTTTTTTTTTTTTTAATTCTAAGGACCTAGACTCACCTCTTTCTGTCTAGAGGCCCAGGAACTCAGAATAGAAAAAGTAGGCACAAGTTTGCGCCCAGCCCTGCCTTTGCTCAATGGCCAAGTTATATCATTTGAAGTACAAATCTCTCCAAATATCCAGAGTTACAGGTCGGCAAGGCTTGTCTGTAGGGAGTTGAGGATCAGATCTGATGATCTCAGATCTGAAACTATCTACTGTTGGTTAAAGTGCTCTAATGGAGCTAGAAATACCATAATGGGGACCATCTGAATTAAAGAGCAGATGCATCAAGACGGAAGGACGACGAACCGTATCGTCTTATGCAGCCTGACCAAAACTCAGGAACACTGGGCGTGAGCGTGGCCAGGAGCACCAGATCCCATCTGTATTCTGGTTTCTACAAAGATCAGCAAAACTGGAAAGAACCGGGTTCCCCAGACTGAACCCACGGAGATCAAACACCCCCTCACTCCTCTTTCCAGAGAACCTTCAGGAAATCCATAAGGTCTTTTGTGGCTCACAGGACACCCCAGGTCCTGGAGTGACTGATGAATGTAGACAGCATGGATAGGTGTTGCTTCGGTTTAACTGGCTAGGCATCACTGAGCGCTTAGCCTGGCTTTCCTGTGTCCACAGGGTTATAAACACTCCCGGGAGAGAGTGCTCCTCTCCTGTGAACTAGGGGAGAGTCTGTCCCTAGGGGCTATTCCTCAGATTACTGTCTGAACAAGTCCTGTGCTATCAGCCTCACGGGAGGTCAAGAGGTCAAGCCCTGCAACAGGGCGCAGCTGCAATCGGTGTCTTAAAAAGCATGTAAGCATCTTGCCTAGGGCAGCTCAGGGTCACACTTGGGGGGGGGGGGTGTTCCAGCCTCAGATTTGGAGGCTGTCCTTGCAACCTTATAGAAATCCCCCAAGTGTCACTCTGTACACAGGACACCGTGCCTTCCAGGCTTTCGGGCATTGGAGTAACTAGTAAATTGACTTTCATCCTGACCTAGATTGGAGGTGGGGCTGGGGGAATTCTTTGGGGGCCGGACTACTGAAAGGGGTGGTCTGTGGCTTCGTGAGGCTCCTAGGTTAGCAGAACATCACCAAGTCTGTCCTTTAAAACACAGCCGAGCCAGTCATTTCTCTAAATTTAAAAACAAAATAGAGCCTGAGGGTGGAAGGACCTGATGAAGTAAAAACAATCCAGTCATAGGCACAACTTTAAATCTTTTAATCAGATGGGCTCCAATCCCAGTCACCAGGGCTGTGATAGCCGCTCTCCCCGGGCAGGAGGTAGAAGGGGCCTCTCAGTGGATTAGGATATCAGGGAAGAAATGGCAGTATGGCACAGCCAAACTTCATCTCTCCGTCAACGCTGAAGCCTTGGAGATGGCTGGCTATGCAAACTCCAAATCTGCCAGCTGAGTGGAATCACAAGAGGGAACAAGAGCAGTAATGGTACAGTTTGCACAGTTTTGGCTTTTAAGACCAGAGGAGACAAATCTGTAACTTCAAGAGAACAAGAGCTCACTGGCTGCGGTGCCCGAGGTGCAAAGAACAGAAGCAAGAGGCTCTTTGAACCTTTCAGCTCCTCACATATGCAAATGAAGCCCGCAGGACAACCCCGCCCAGACCTCCCGGTGAACTTCGGGAGTCCAGGTGCTGCTGAGCCTGAAGGAGATGGAAGGTGTTTCTCAGAGAAAGTGGTGTTAGTCGTATCCCTGGTCACTGTGGCAGGAAGGAAAGACAAAGTGCATCCCCAACTCAGGGGGACTGTCTTATCCATGCTCATGGGTACAGGAAGCTGAGGCAAAGTCCAAGGAAGAGAGGACTAGACGAGAAGAGGCTGGAGAGGCAAGGGAGAAACCAATCAGAGTCTAAGACCACAGTCTGAAGAGTTTAGGTGTGGTGTATAGAAACCAGGGACCCAGTGAAGGTTTCGGAGCTGAGTGGGCTGGTGCAGGGAGGGAGCAGGGAGGTCTGGATGGGAGTATAGGGCGAAATATAGTGAAGAAGCCAGGCTGGTGCAACAAGCTGGGTGAGAGACAATGAGGACAGGGTGGAGGCAGCTGCCTTCCAAGATGAAGAGTCTGACTTAAGAGTGTGTGGGAGAGATGGCACTCGTAACATTTTCTGTTAGCTGCCCTTCCCCTCAAGACCATCGTGAAAACTGGGTACAGTACAGTGGCTCACACCCATAATTCTGACACTTGAGAAGCCGAGGCACAAGGATCACCATGAGATCCAGGGCAGCCTGGACAAAGTGAATCCAGTCTCAAAAACAAAACAAAAAACAAACAAACAAAAATAGACAAGTCTCCTTAAGGGAAAGTAAGTTTAGAGAGAGCTTCCATAACCCCTGAGGCTGTAGGTTAAGGACAGGCGCCTCAGAAGGCTAGGGGAGTGGTTCATTTTATCTTAATTTGATCCACCTGGGCTCCTAGAGGCTTGCCTTACAGACACCTGTTCCACACCCTGGCGATACTACAGTAACAAATCTGTAATTAGTCACTTGACCCACGGCAGAAACACCATGTACAAGGTCATAGCATCCCACCAGGTTCATCTTTCCAAAAGCTCAAGTCGGCACTTGCTAAATCCACTCCTTGTCTTCAGCCTGCAATCTGCTTCAGGTCATGGCCTTGCACAACATCAGGGTGTGAGAACCGTGACGTTAGATCACTTTAGGTTTCTGGAGTGGCCATGTCCTTCAGTCTCTGAGCCTCAGTTTCCCCGTACTTTTCAGCTGAGTTGTAGTAAAGATCTACTGAGATATTACAGGTAAAGAAGAGGGCCAGGAGCATGGCCCAGCATGAGCAGCAGGAGATGCTCATTGCCATGGTAACCCCATTTTCCTTCCCCATTAGGCTCCCACAGCTACTTGCAAGCCTCTGCACTTGCAGGTTTCTCTTTCACACCACTCCCTCTGGGGAGGATGTCTCTTTTTCACTTCAGTTCAGACTCTGCCTCATCCAGAATCTCGAATATTCCACCCGGTTCCACCCTCAGTCCCTAGTATTAGTGTGTTCCAGCCTAACATCTCGAGGGAATAAAAAACCTAGAACTGCAGGGGCCTTAAAATACACCAATTAATTGACACATCCCAGTGCCTAAAGCTGTATTTAGTGTTAGTCTCTGTCTATGTTGATCTCTGAGACAGGGTCTACATATGTAGCCCAGGCTGGACTCAAATGTGTGATCTTCACACCTCAGCCTCTGAAGTAAGTAGGGTTGCAGGTGGCTTGGTACTAGATACTTCTGTAGTTTTGTTTTGTTTGTTTGTTTGTTTGGTTGGTTGGTTGTTCATAAAGCACAATTCTGCCTCCTAGATGTAGCATCCTTTAGGAGACTGATTTATTTTAAAATAATCATTGCTGACTTATTTTATAGTCTGTATGTTCTTCTGGTGAATTCCACAAGGATGGAATATGGAGACGCCTAATAAGTGAGGCATACCTGTAGTTCCAGTGCTTTGGAGACACAGGCAGGAGGATCAGAAGTTCAAGGACAGCTTTAGCTTCACAAGAGCTCAAAGACATCCTGGGCCATGAGAGTCTCTGCCTTATTTTATTTTTTTAAAGGTGGTGGGACTGGGCTGGAGCATTAGAGAGCACTTGCTGCTCTTGCATGGGGACCTGGGTTTGATTCCTAGTACCCACATTGGGTCACTCCTAGCAGCTCCAGGGGCTGGCCTGATGGCCTCTGAGGGCATCTGCATGTACTTGGTATAAGATCATACACTCAGACCGTCATAAAATAAAGTGGCGTGAGAAAATTCTGAGAGGCAGAAATAGGAATCGCCATGTGGAATTTTCATCCTCTCTAACCTGAGTTGATGGTAAATGTTGGGTTAACTAAAGATAAAATAAAACATTTTTTTTTTTTAAAGCTATCCTGTGGTAGCTACCCAGCAATCACAGGAAGCGGCTGTAACTCAGGTCTTTTCAGGGCAGTGAAGCTTGGTGGTTGAGATCACACCCACAACTAAGAGTATGCCAGCTGCCACCCACAGTCAGATTTGTTTGAGAACTATTCTCTTGAGTTGATGGTTAGATCTATTTACAGGTCTAGATTGGAAAAGTTTAGCTCACTGAGGAACACACACAGAGCAAAAGGCCAATCAGAAAACGTCCATTTCTTGGTCTACTGGAATGATTTTTATAACCTCCAAAGATATTACCATCTATAGGCCTGTCCCTGGGCCAAAGCAGGAGGTCTGTATATACTTGGTAAGCTGGGCATCCCTATAGTCCCACCTACTTGGGAGGCTGAGGCCGGAAATCACTTTAATACAGAAATTTAAGGTTGCTCCAGACAACATAGTGAGAACCTGTCTCAAAAAGGGATATGGCTCAGTTGGTAGAGGGGTTCTCTAGCCTTCAAACAAGGTCCCGGGTTCAGTCCCCAGCAGCAAATAAACCAGGCACCGTAGTGCATCCCTGTAACTGCAAACCACTACAGAGACAGAAGGAAGAGGATCAGAAGTTACAGGTTATCCTCTGCTATATAACAAGACAGAGGTGAGCCTGAGCTATATGAGACCCTGTCTTAGAGAAAAAGAATCAATAATAAGTAAATGATAAAGGAGTGAGGTTTAAAACCTCAGATTGGCCCTGGATACTGTGATATATATCACACAGACTTTGACATTTCCTCTGTGATCATGCTAGTCAACTGTATGTTTTTTTATTTGTTTGTTTTATCATTGCTGATTTTGTAGCAATGTTTTGACATTTTAAAATTGTGTGTGTGTGCAGGTGCACATGTATATATGGGTGGAGGCCAGAGGTCCACCCCAGGTGTCATTCCTTAGGTAACATTGACCTAGTCTTTTTGAGACAGGGCCTAGAGCTTGCCAATTAGGCTAGGCTGGCTGGCCAGACAGCAAGCCCTAGGGTTGCACCTGTCTCTACCTCTCCAGTGCTGACTTTTTCTTTTCTTTATCTCCCCCTTCCCCATGGGCTCTGAGAAATCAAACTTGTAGAGCAAGCACCTTACTGTCTGGGGTATCTATCCCCCCAAGCTCTGAGACAGTAAAGTTTTCTTGACTCAGCCTATCATGTGGTGGGGAGGAGGCTCTGTAAAATATTCTAATATCTGGAGTAATCCCTCCACATGGGAGGATTGGGAACAATCGCTCTGACACTTCCCAACCACTCCCAGAGGAACTGTACAGTGCTGCCTTGGCTGGGCTCCAGTGTGAGTCACGGTCCTCACAGTCCTCACAGTTGCCTCTTCTAATTTCAGGCAGTCAGAAAAAGCGCCTGCCGTGCCCCCTCCAGAGCCAATCCACAAGCAACACAGTTTCTATTACATGTGCCATCCCTTGTCCGGTCATCTGGCCCAGATTCCATACTTTCCAGTATAAACACCCTTTCATTGCTTAAAGCCCAGATTTTGGGAAAACACAACACACACACACACACACACACACACACACACACACACACACACAATTTGAAAGGGATCCAAAACTAACTTTTGATTTTTGATCAGTTGCCTCAAGTTTTAAGGCTAGATAAAGAACCAAATAATAAACACCTGCTTCAGAAGGGGCCAAAACTTTTCTGGAAGTATGCTCTTCTACTCAAATTTCCAGCAGAAATGAACAGTTAATGTACCTCCCCCCCCTTTTTAAAATTTTTGGCTTTTTGAAACAAGATTCCTCCGTGTATGGATGTCCTATAACTCTCTTTGTAGACCAGCAGGCTGACCGGAACTCTCAGAGATGGAGTGCTGG
Source organism: Mastomys natalensis (assembly GCA_021653895.1). NCBI lineage: Eukaryota > Metazoa > Chordata > Mammalia > Rodentia > Muridae > Mastomys > Mastomys natalensis. The sequence goes on along the minus strand of JAJTUV010000842.1, from coordinate 121,736 downwards.
GATTAAAGGCTTGCACCCAAACCGCCCTGTTAGTCTCTTTTCTTGATAGCTCCCCTATACCTAAACCAGAATCAAGAACCACCAATGTTGTTTTCAAGAGAGCTCTCTCATTGCCTAAGACCTTACCAATTAGTTAGGTCAGCTGGCCAGGAAGCCCTAGGGATATGCCTGTCTCCACCTCCCCAGTGCTGGAATTTGTTTTACCCATTCCTGCCCCTCCTCCACTCTGGGGTGAGGTTCTGGGGATCAAATTCGGGTCCTAATGTCTCTAAGGCAAGCTCTTGACTGACTGGCATCTCCCCAGTCCAGTAGCAAAGTTACCTGTTCTGGTATGAAATCTTTCACTTGGTTTGAGAAGGGGACTCACATTTGCCTTAGAATTCTCAGCCAGCAGCGATTCCAAAGACTTCCTAAAGTTTATCAAGTGCCATGCTTTCTAAGAAAGGTGTTTGGCTGTAGTTTGGGGAACTCAAGTGTTCCACCACAGAGTCTCGCCCTCAACCCTCCCTCCTGCAAGGTTGTTTGGAAACAGAGCTAAGGCTAGGGTAGGCAGGGGGTGGGGATGGTGAGATGGTTCAGTGGATAAAGAAGCTCTTTGTCAACTCTACCTGGGTTCTCAGAACTCACATGGAGAACTCCTATGTCCCCCACGTGCACGCCATGGCATGCATGCTCCCCCAACAATAAGTCAAAAAATATATATTTTCTTTTTAAATTAAAACAAAACAAAAAGGCTTTGAGAGCAGGCATAGTGGCCCACACCTTTAACCCCAGCATTTGGGAGGCAGAGCAGGCAGATCTCTGAGTTCAAGGCCCAGCCTGGTCAACAGTAACTTCCAGGATGGCCCAGGCTACACAGAGAAACCCTGTTTTGAAAAACAAAACAAAAACAGTGTATGGTAGTAACTGGTGGATGAATACCACACGGCTCACCTGCATTTAGAAAAGATAAATAAGAGGAAACCTAGCAGCATGTATTAGCTGTGAGTCAGAACTGTGCTAGGGATGACCATTCAGAGATGACTACAACGTGGCTTCTCAGGTGTGATGGCACACACAGGCAATCCCAGCTATTTGGGACACGGAGGCAGGATTAAAGAAGGTTCAAGGCCGGCCAGGCAACTTGTCAAGATCCTGGTTCAAAATGCCAAAGGGCTGGGGATACTATATGGTAGAGTGCTTTTCTAGCATGTATAATGCCCAGGGTTTGGTCTCTAACTCCAAAATAAATAAATAAATACAAATCAAGGATGGCTCATGTTCCTTAAAAGCCTGCTGTCCTGTCAGAGCCATGGTGCAGGAGGATGAGGAGTGGGTGGCCTCTAAAGATTGCAGTTCAGTGACAAGTGCCACCACAGACTGATGCTCAAAGTGCAATGGGATCACTGAAAGTGGTGTGGACTTTGGGGACCCTTGCAGAGTGGGGTGTCAGAAAGTTATTTTTACAAAGCCTCAGCTGATAGAAAAGAACCTTCTAGCCGGGCGGTGGTGGCGCACACCTTTAATCCCAGCACTTGGGAGGCAGAGGCAGGCGGATTTCTAAGTTCGAGGCCAGCCTGGTATACAGAGTGAGTTCCAGGACAGCCAGGACTATACAGAAAAACCCTGTTTCGAAAAAAACAAAACAAAGAAACAACAAAAAAAGAATCTTCTAGAAGGACAAAGCCTAGGGGAGGGTAATGGAAGAGCAGGGCAAACCATCCCTGCAAGGACCAAGAGATCTGGCTTGGAGGCATCAAGGAAGAGCTAGGGTGTCAGCTGGAGCTTGCCCAGCAGCGCAGGATCAGCATGCTGCTTGGAAAAAGACATTTTGGAAGAGTCAAGGCTGGGAGACAGGTAGAGAATGGAGGCTACTTGGAACACATGAAACCTCCTGGGGCCCAACAATGCAGAGAGCTAAGCAAGGTTGGTTACTACTGACTTGGTGATAACCACACTGCTAGATAAGCCTGTGACCTTTAATCTCTTGATAGCAGCAGCCAGTGGGTTTTTCTCTGGACACTCTGAGCCCTTGGCTGGAAGTCTCTGGATGAAAGGCGACTCAGGTAGAAGGCCAGTGGTACACAAGCCACAGGCTTCCCGGGTTGCAATAGGGCAACCTACATGTGTGTGCATGCTAGAATTCGTGCTGGAGTATTTGTGTTTGCAGAGGCAAGAAGTCAACCTCAGAAAAGCCTTCAGGAGCTGTGCACTTTGTCTTTCTTTACAGGATAGCTTGCAGGAATTGGTTGGGTCTCTACTTCCACTATGCGAATTGAACTCAAGTTTTCAGATTTGGTAACAAAGGCCTTTAGCAGCTGGGCCATCTCTGGGGCTCCACCATGTTCCTTGAGACAGGTTCTGTCAATGGAACTTGGGACTCACTGAGTAGTCTTCTTGGCTGGCTAATCAGCAACTCAGACTTCCTGCCTCTGTAAGTCCATTGTTAGGATTGCAGATATGCCACCACGCCCAGCTTCTCACAAAGGCCCTAGAGCAGCAAACCCTTCTGACTGAGCTACCTTCCCTCCCAGGGTCAGGTACTGAGCTCCTTGGTTTTTATTCTCTCAAGTCAGAGTCCTGCCTTGCAAGTGTGGGGACTCAGTCCATGTTATCAGAGCGAGGGAGGAATTATTGGTCCTGGCAAGAGAGTAAGCTAGTGGTAGACTGAGCCCTGGAAATTCAGCTGAAAGGGAATGAGCTGCTGACGTCTCAAGTCTTACTTCTCCTTGGATGGCAGAGTTCAGCAACTTAAGGAGGACTCATTGCCACCCACTGTACCTCAGCACCAGGAGGGTAATTCAGCTCAGGCCACTGCCTAGTGTCAGAGCCAGACCTCAGCACTCTGATAAGTGTGCATCATCTTTACAAATCTCACTTTTTTTGTGTTTAATTTTGGTGCTGGCTAACAAGTGATCTACCACTGAATCATGTCCCTCCCCTATAGAGGAGAAGGGCTTAAAACAGCTTCTTTCTTGAGGAGACAACTCCTCCCCAACAGAATCTACATTATCATCTGCTACCTATGGTGGCCTGGAAGGCCACTCTACTCCACAATCCAAATGTTTCACACATTAAGCATGGTAGGGACTTGGAGCCAATCGTATTCAGTGACCTTGATGCTCTCGGGCCAAAGTGGCTATGGTGTTCAGTGGGTTAAGTAGCTATTGAAAGAAAGAAAAAGAGAAAGGAAGAGAGAAAGGAAGAGAGAATGAGAGAGGAAGAGGGAGGGAGGAAGAAAGAAAAGAAAGGAAGAGAGGAAGAAAGGAAGAAAGATAAGAAAAAGAAAGGAAGAAAGAAAGAGAGAGGGAGGGAGGAAGACAGGAAGAGAGGAAAAAAAGAAAAGAAAAGAAAGAAAAAGGAAAGCCAAGAGCCAGGCATGGTGGCTCCTCTCTGTAAAGTCAGCATTTGGGAGCCAAGTGGCTTTAAGAATTCAAGGCCAGCCTCAATCCTGAGGGACTGTCAGCCTGTTTACAGTCCCAACATCGATTATGACTGGAGTCCCCAGTGGTTGAGGGTCTTTTTTGAGAACCCTAATAAGTGAAATTTTATCACAGCATTGCTGACCCCAAAGTAACAGGATGGGCAGTTCTGGAGGGAGTTTTGAGCTTCCATTCATCAAGGTTAGCTGCAGGATTTGGCAGGCTAGAACCCTCAGGGGAGTAACTACTATCTTATTAGGTTATAAATACATTTAATAGCTTTGGTACTTGCTTCTTATTCTGGAGTATTGAGAAAGACAAAAAAAAAAAAAAAAAATAGAACTCGTAATCACTTGAGCCTGAGTGTAAAGTCACTATTTTTAAACTGTACGTTGACCTGCAGTATTGATTCTGAATGCCCGCCCACCCAGGACATCTCCACCTCTACTGCTATCTACATGCAAGGCTCAGCTGGCCCATCAACTGTTCCAAAGAAATTAAAAGTGAGCCTAGATTTGAAACTCAAATTGTTTCATTTTGAGTCAAACTAGACCAACTAGTTTAAAGAAAACCCCAGAGGCTCCTCGAGCTCCCACCATCCCAACCTCGGTAAAGGTTTCTCAGTAAAGGGTCAGCATGCCCACTTTCCCTCACCTTCAAAGAGGCCTTTGTTTAAGTTTTGTAGAGCTGGCCATGGAACCTCTCATGCTAAGTGTTTTACCATTGAGAGCACACACAGCACTTTAATATGAGAGAGGCCTTTTTCTTTATGTATCTACCTGAGAAAGAGCATATTTAGTCATCCACCTCATGAAGACTTCTGGGACTGGCGGGCTTGAGCTTACCTCGTGACCCCTGGGGCCATAGGACTGTACGTGCCTTCCAGCTACCAGCCACCAGGACTGTCTCGAGGAATGCTTTGGTGGCTTGGTGGGAAGCACTCCCTCGCTGACTAGGAAGGAAGCTAAATAAACCCGCACAGGTGCTGCAAGCTCCATCTGGGTGGATAACACCCTTAGCATCTACCCCCTTCTGTTCCCACTCCTGCCGCTCCATCTCCTCCCTGTGCTCATATGCCACTGTCTCTAAGAGGCTGCCACCCTGGAGTGCGGGTGATGTGTGCTGCGTGGCTGCCTCTCAGGTGACCTCTGCTGTACTGTTGTCCACCAGGATCTCATGGAAGGGTGGCAAGGGGACCAGAGGAGTCACCATGATGCAGATGCTGTTTGCCCATGGCCAGAATGGATAGGCCTTTACCTCAAAAGGAGGCTAGACAGGGTCTTCTGGAGGACTTCCCCACCTAGAGACGGCTGAGTCTAGGCAATCTGGAGCTGGCTTTAAATCAGCAACAGGGTGGTGGGGGTTGGGGGTGGCTCACAACAAACAGTGGTAACAGAAGGTTTGTGTGGGAAGATGGGCTAAAACAAGCAGTGTCTGTGGTAATGAGCTGTTGTTAGGAAGTATGTGGGGCCTCTGAAGCAGGCTGCTGCCTTTCCAGGGCTGGGCTGTTTGGGGAGAAGGGATGCAGGAGGGCAAAGCAAGGACTGATTGAGGCACATGGGGACATTACAGAGCAGAGAAGCCTGTGTGTGTGTGTGTGTGTGTGTGTGTGTGTGTGTGTTACACTGGCCTGCTCTTGAGTCTTGGCACCACTCCACTGTGCCATCCAACCGCTGTCCTGTGAAATGAGGAGGACTTGTGAGGTATCAGCAGAAGTCCTAGTGAGAAACACAAGGCAGGGTGGACTGGTCCGATCTGGAACTGGAAGGGACAAGGAGAGGGTGTGGTACTAAACCTCAGCTGTCTGGAGCTGTGGCCTTAGAAGGAGCGGCTATCCACTGCCAACCTGCACCTAGAGGGAGCCAGGTGTAAAGTCCCCCAGCTTCTCCATCACACTCTTTCCACCCGACATCTCTGATGGCTCCTGACCACAAGACCAAGGGGCCAGTCAACCTCTTCCCAGGGGGAGGATGGAACCAGAGAACGCTCAGAATATTCTGCAGTCTAAATTCGAAATACCCGACAGTCGTGGCAGGTGGGCTTGGATAAGATAACCATCAGATCAGGCACTTGAAGCTCCTGTAGTAGTCTTTATGTATCGACGAAAGGCGATGACGCAACTTTAATATCAGACTACAAAAGCCAGAACCAAATCGTGAGTGAAAACAACACGACTTTGTACAAAATGGACAGGTAACATTTATTAAAACTTGTCATACAAAAGGACATGGTCTCTTCTATAAGAAGAAAGTATTAAACAGTAACATTCAATTAAAACCACGCTGTACACTGAAGACAGCAATTCTAGAAAGAACTATTTAACTTCTAAAACACAGGTGTTCACAAGTATCCATGATATGCACCTAATGACAATCTGCTTATCATCCCATGGGTCTGTGGCCTAAGCGGTACCTGACTTGCATAAATAAAATAATTTTCTGGAAGAAACATTGGGAACCTCATAAAAAGAGAGGAGGCAGCAGCAACTGACATGACACAGGCTTCAAGCAACATTTAAAAAGAAAAAAAAATCACATTTGCAAACGGTGTTCCAGCATCTTCCCACAGGGCACTATCAGTAGGTTTCAAACTAGTACCTTTAAATATGTAAATAGTGATGTAAATAGAGAGAGAGAAAAGAAAAACAAAACCCAAAGCAACCCAGGATTCACTGGATAAAGTTAGTTTACCAGTCAAAGCAGACTAGATCCCAGGAGGCCAAGGGCGCCTGGCCCGAGGTCCTCAGCATTCCCAAAGTATCTGAGAATATAGGGAGCAACCACATCTGTGGGCGAGGCAAAGCTGTACCCCGACCTTGGGGACTCCACCCCAGTACACCTTTCTAAGAATGTTCCTCAACTTCTCAGGGTATGCCACCCACTGTAGCAAGCAGCTTTCCCAACAGCTAAAGCCTGCCCAGGGTCAGAGGAGTTCAGGAAACCCATCCTGCAATGGAGGGCAGCCTTTAGGGCAGGCTCGAAGAATGTGGGAGGAGGGGGTGAGAACAGAAATCCCAGGTCATGGGCCAGGGCTCAGGAGAGCACAAGGGCAAACCATAGCACAAGAGGAGCTCCTGTGACATGTGTCCCCAGGACTGAAGGCATGGTGCCTGCAGATTATGAAATGTGACCAGCAGGGCCTTGAAGCCCTTTGTATGAGGACTGGAGAAACCCAGCCAAGGCTCAGAGTGGAGACATACGCTTGCTGGAGGGTCACTGACGGAATCCCTGAAGTACTGGACAGTGCTGCCCACCACTAGTCAAACTTTTTTGGAAGGGTAAGGATTTCCTAAGGCAGTGGAGAGGGAGAGACTAGTACTGTAACAGGGCAGGCTCCCAGGAAGGCTGTCTAATGGGCAAGGCAGGTCAGAAGCTTCATCTTAACCTTCTGGTCCACGGCCACCCCACCTTCCCACAGGGTCTGCCATATCCCACTGAATAAAAGCTTTGCCAGCATCATGACAAGGGCTACAGACTCAGTACAACCCAAGGACCAGGGTGTCCCTATGGCGTTTCTTTTACCCCCAGACTCTTCCCTGTAAGGGTCTCGGCTCTTGTACGAATAGACTGCAAGGGGAGACAGCTCATGGCAGTCTCAACAGGCAGAAGGCGTGAACATGAGGGTTGCTTCTGACAACAGAACGGCTTAACTGCCTCAGTGTAGACATATTAAGAAGCCAAAACCACTTCGCCCTCACCCAGCTCAGGGTCATCCCTAAACCCACTGGCCTCTCATGTGTAAAGAGTAGGAGGTGTGTGAGTGTGACTGTACATCTCTATTCACTTCTCAAGGACAAGGAGGGCTGCTGACTGGCAGACACGGGAAGATCATCTGAATGTAGCAAACCACTAGGAGGTAATATCTAGTTTCTAGGTTAAAAAAAAAAAAAAACCTACATCTATACTTATAATAATACAAAGTGCTTTTATATGCCAAGACTGATACAGTGTTTATAACTAGATCCCTGTTTTGTAATCTTGATCACAAACGTTTACTGGCTAGTCCATATTTTCTTTCCTCTTTCCAGAAAAAGGTCAAAGGTACATCCTTCGTGTCAGAGCCTTAAGATCAGAGGCTTTTGCCAGAAATGTCTGTCATGTTAGAGAAAGCCAAACTTTAAGAATAAAACAGATGATACAGGAGCAAACCCCTGCCCTACTGTCTAGCTAGCTCTGACATAGCCTAGAGTCAGAGGGAGTCTCAATTGAGGGAGTGGCCTGTGGGCATGTCTGGTCAGCTGTCTGGACTGTCAATATTCAAGTTCCTGCCATGAGTTTCCTCAATGATGGTAGTGTGAGCTGACATAAACCCTTTCCTCCCTAAGCTGCTGTGGTCAGAGTGGATTATTCCAGTAAAGGAAAGCACACCAGACCCTACCCAGTCAGAGCCTCAGGCCTGTCACATGCTGAGAAGCTTTCTCCACACAAGCTTTCTCTCCAACCTAAAACATCTGACCATGCAGAACAGACTGCAAGGGCAGCCTTGTCCTTTCGGAGTGAGGAGGTGGTGATGGTGTGTGTGTGCGCGCACGCGTATGTGCATAAACTACTAGGACTTGTAAAGACAGCTTTCTGTAGATGATGTTGCTTAGTGTAGGGCTCCTTTCCCGTTTGAAGCCACGCCCAGCTCTCACAAAGAGCTGACAATACTATGAGTGCACCTCTCAAACAGCACTCCTCACACCAGTGTTTTTAAGATTCCTTTCTCAAGCCTTCTGTTTATTCTTTTGCTGCCTCTCACACGCTGAATATGGGAATGTCTTGCTCACAGGGAACTCTGAGCCACGCATTCTGGCTCAGTCTCATGAGCTGTGGTCCCTGGCTGCCTTTGTTGGGAAGCACCATGATCTAAGGCAGGGGAGCCACAGGTCACTGCTAGCCAGCACTGTCATGCGTCACTGCAAACTGGTTGTCTCCTGCCATTGAATGAGGGAAGCTTAGGACAACACACCAACTAGAAACACCTATCTCTGGCACCCATAGACTTAACCAATCAGAATTAAACATAAAATTGTGCCTTATCCAGAGTCTGCAGCACGGTCAAAGTGTCTCCTGCTTTGGACTCAGAAGTTCCGTCTAACAACGCCACAGCTTTAGCTAGAATCTTTAGAACAGATGAAAGTAGACAAAAAAGAGCTCTGCTCACAGCTTAGCCCAGGAGTCCTTGCTGTAGCCTTGAGGGGAGCAGCATCCAGTGATGCAGCTACCAAAGCAAAGCCAAGAAGCCCTGCAGCTACCAGGAGAGAACAAAATGCAACAAGACCTTGGGACAATGGTGACAGTCAGCCACTGCCACCTGGGCAGGACTGGTGGGTTAGATTCTACCACCCAGTCCTCCTGCCTTAACCACTGCTGGCTGGAAGGGCTGTCTTGCCAGCTGGGCACTGGGTGAACTTATCCCCATCACCCATTCTAGGCCAGGATGAGAACATATAGATTTGAGAAATTAAATCTTTTAATTGGCCTACTTAGAGCTGGTCTTTCAGAAATATCTTCCTTTTTTTTAAGCCTCTCTCATAATAGCAAGTGGCACGCATCATCTGTGCCCAGATTTGCATTAATTACCATAGTTTATTTTTGTGCATGCCACTCAAGGGCCAGACCCTATTTTTAGTTAGCCTCAGTTGTATTCTGCTCAGCCTTTGCAGCTTCATAGGACTTGGTACAAGAAGTCACATGCCTGTGGAAACTGTCCCTCCACATAAATCTCTTTGCACAGATATTACACTCATAGGGCTTTATGCCTGTATGAATTTTCATGTGGCCCACGAGATGGTGCTTCATTTTGAATTTCTTACCACAGACACTACAGCCATACGGGCGAAGACCGAGGTGCATGCTCATGTGTCGATCTCGCTGACTTTTGTGAGTGAAACTTTTCCCACACTGACAAGGATACAGCTTGTCGGTGGCTGAGAATCCTAAGTGAGATGCCTCTTCCTTTATCCCCATCGCCATTTCTACATTCTCACTGTAGCCTGCAGCAAGGGCAGCCTCCTGTTTGTGTCCAATGAGATTCCCACCTAACTTTTCTCCAGAGAACTCTTCCATGGAGGAGCCATAGAAGTCCACCTGCTCATCATAGTTGCTGCCCTCTGCTTGCTCGTCAAACTCTACTTCCACTTTCTTCTCCACAATTTGGAATTCCTCCTCCGTTCCTGAAGGCTGGGCCCCATGATCCGTCTGCATGGTATTGACAGACTCGGTGACCTGGTGTTCATCGTAGGCTGCATGCACATCCATGCCATCCCACGCCTGTTCCAGGCGCTCGGGCTTCACATGGATCCAGCGTCTATGAGCCATGATGCTGGGCTTGCTATACAGAGGCCGGGTGTAGTGGAACTCGGCGCTGTCATTGGTCCCCTCCTCCCCATCCTGGCTGGCCATTTCAGTGCTCAGTCGGTCATGCTCTGTGGATGAGTTACTGGGCAAATACTCATGCTCAGTGACCTGAGATGACAGCTCATCTTTGGTGCTCTCCTCTTCATTCTCGCCGTCCCTCAGTTCCTGGGCTTTGGGGAAATCTGTGTGGCCCCCAGAGCCCAGCTCAAAGCTCTCCACCAGGCCATTGTAGTTACTGCTGCTGGGAGACTGGTGGTCACTGCCGTGATTTAGCTTCTGACACAGGACGGTGGGGTTTCCCTCCAGAACCTCAGTGCACTTGTCCACCACATGCCACATCTGGAGGAAGCTGGCTGCTGTTAAGTAACTAACAATTTCTGGAGCAGGCATGACAAGGCGTCCTGTGTAGCTAAATAAAAGAATGTTCTCAAACACTCTTGGGTTCATCACATCAGGCAAAACAATTCTCCTACTGTTTTTCAGGAGTACTTGGTCACAAAAGTAGGGTGAACTGGCAGCAAGAACGGCTTTGTGTGCCTGGAAAATGTGGCCTTGGACAACAATGGAGACGTCACATAACTGTCCTTGCTGGCGCTGCTGGTTTAGTTTCTGCAGAATGGTGCTGGAAAAATCTGGAAACTCTACTTGAAAAGAGTTCGTTCCAGGCTCCATTTCATCACCAATCTTGTTTAGTGCTGTAAGAGAAAGAAAAGTCAGTACCAACCCCAGCCTTGAAGAAGCCCATCTACGCCCTCGCCCAGCACTAAAAACACTAAGACAAGTCCCCAAGTTCCATTAAGTCCCCTTGCCTCTGAGCACTCACCTCTGGGTGTCAGTCCCCTGAGATCGGCCTGTAGGAGCTGAGGGTTCCCAAAGTCAGAGCCACCCCCACCCCCAGCAACCCTCTATTTTGCCCTGTCTGTGAGAAGACAGAATTTACAGTGAATATATCTCCAAGCACAAAAATTCTCTCAGCAAAACAAACTATTGCTAATTAAAACAAACACAAATTTTATCAAAATAACTCAGCTATAATCCCTGGACTCCCCACATTTACCAAAGCTAGAGGAAGGAACAACAGTACTATCGGAGGGTGGGTGTAGCTGGGGGTAGAATGTATGCTTAGCCTCTACGGCTCTCTAAGCTCTGCCTCCATGTACACTCCAAAAGAGGGAAAAAAAAAAAAAAAAAAAAAGAACTGAATTGTGGGAAGACAGAAATGCCCATGCAAAGGTTCTTTGACAGGAATGAACCAGATCACAGTCCCATAAGCACAGGACAAGTGCTTGGTTCCCCAGGGCCCGGGTAAAAGGATGGGTATGGCAGCTGATGGATGCAATCCCTGATGCTTCGGGGTGAAGACAGGAGGATCTCCTCCCCCGGCTCTTGGCCAGCCACTTTAGACAATCCAGTTAGCTCCAAGTTCAAAAAATAAAGCAGAGGACAAAAAGCATGACCCATGGCTTCCACACACAAGCTTGTACGTGTGCACATATATAGATACAAAAAGGGAACACAGGACTCAAGTTCAGGAAGAACTGAGGGAGATGGTGCTGTGTCACACAGTTACGAAAGTAAGTAATAGCCTCGGTCTTTTACCACTAGGAAACCCTCACTTCTGCTGAGTGGTGCAGGTTACTCTTGGGATCATGGAGATGAGGACTTCTGACATGAGCAAAGCCAGGTTTCTATCTGGTTGTTTCTATACTGCTAAGGAAGTTGCTACTATCCCTGCTACTAGACTTAGAAAACAGTAAGGACAGACTGTGCTGCTGCTGGAAACATCTGGTGGATACTGCATGAGACAGTTCCACACAGGACTGGCTCCCTTGTCTTTAAGTCTTGCTGGTGCCCCTGACTCTGCAGTGTATTAAAGTACACAGGGACACCTAGAGTAAAGGCTGAGGAGATGGCTCAGAGGGGGAAAGTACTCCTCTGCAAAGTATGAGGCTGGGAGTTCAGATCCCCAGCACCCATGTAAATGCTAGGTTGAGTGTGGTGGCCGCCTGTAATTCTGGTGGAGATGGATCCCTGGAGCAAGTTGGCTGGACTGGTGAAATGGGTGAGCTCCTGGAGAGGTGAGGGAAGGCTCAATATGCAGGTGAGAGTGACCAAAGACACTTGAAATCAATTGTTGGCTTCCACACATGAGTGCACACATGAGCATACACTGTCCCTAACCTTCCCGCCCCCATACCATCTATCACTGCCATGTATCACCTTGATCTAATACTATAAATCAATCATCAATAAATACAAGCTTCTAAGTAACATATAAAGAGCCAGACAACTCAAACAAAGCTCAAAAGCCGTTCTTCTTTAAGTAACTTAGTTTATATGATTATTTTTTAATGAGTGTGTAGAGGTAGGACCCTATATGCAGGCAGACCAGAGGTCAGCATTAATCTATTTCTCTGGGGCTTCCACTTGTGATGTTAAGACAACCTCCAGACTGGCTAGCCATCTAGTTCCAAAAGATCCAACCTGTCTGCCTCCCCAGTGCTAAGACTACAAGCACACACCACCACTCCAGCTGTTTATGTAAGTTCGAGGGACTGAACTCAGGTCCTCATGTTTGCTGGGCAGTTCACCAACTGAGTCATCACTTACAATAGTTCTTAAAATCTTCCTTATAACCCTTGTATCATCCTTCAGTTTTTCAGAAATCATGCTTAAGAGATAGGAGATGATAAGTGAAGAAACTGAAGTGTTCTTAACAATCACTTGCTCTTAACAAGTCTGGCACCTCACTCTCTCTCATCTCCCTACCCCTCTCCCCGTGTAGTCCTGGCTAACCTGAAGCTCTGTAGACCAGACTGGCGTCAAAAGCACAGAGCCCTGCCTGCCTCTGCCTCCTGGACTAAAGGAGTGCACTGCCAGGCCTGGCTCTCTCCTTTTTCTCCTCTGCTACTGAGCTCCAGACCAGTCCCCTCCCTTAGCCTTCTACTTATTCTGCAAATGCAGGGCTTGCTGTTCTTTTTCTTTTTTAAAAGGTTTTATTTATTTATTTATTTATTTATCTATCATATGTAAGTACACTGTAGTTGTCTTCAGATACCCCATAGGAGGGCATCAGATCTCATTATGGATGGTTGTGAGTCGCCATGTGGTTGTTGAGATTTGAACTCATGACCTCCGGAAGAGCAGTCAGTGCTCTTAACCGCTGAGCCATCTCACCAGCCCAGGGCTTGCTGTTCTTATGTTCAGTTATTTCAAGCTTTCCTAGAGTTAAAAGCTTGTTTTAACTAAGTGGAGAAATAAAACTAGGTCAGTGTTAAAACTCCAAAGGCTGCAGGTTTTCCTATCACCCTGCCTCCTCCAAGGAGACAAGAATGCTAGGAAAGTCATTAATGTTTAGATAAAACCATGCTTTTTGGACAAAGCACTGCTTTATGGTTTTATTATCCCAAAACATTGCATAACTTAACAGAGCATAAAATTGTTTCCATGCCTAGTCTGTAAAAGGGAAGCGGACCAGGAATCTGCATGGTGGACAGGTGTCTATGTAAACTATGAGAGCAGCATCTGGGTGGAGAGCCTCTAGGTATTTCTCCCCACAGCAGAACTCGGTTTGGAAAGGGTAAGAACAATGCTCCAACAGAAGCAGGAGTGCAGTATCACAATAGCTGTTTTGTGATCACAGAATTGCTACTTGGAGGACAGACTCCCTTCAAGATCAGCTCTGGACCATGCTGAGAATATCCGGACTTTAAGATAGGGAAGCACCACCGCCCTCCTTCAGATTTAAAACATCGTATGAAAGAGGAGAGGGTGGAGGTTACTGGGGGTTTAGTTACTACCTCTAGATTAAAACAATATAAAACCCAGGTCATGGGTGGAGACAAGACATTCTAAACATTATATATTATTGTCCCTTCCTTTAATAGTCAATCTAAGTGGGTTTGCCCGGAGATCACCACTGCAGGGAAGCAGATACCCTTTAAGATATGCAAAGGAGATGGGAAGAATAATTACCCTTTCTCAAGACAAAACACACAGCACAAAAGCTCCTCCCTCGCCGTAGCTACAGCTTGCAGACTTTCCAACAGCCCGTCTACTTTTCTACCTTTCTGTCGCTTACCTAAATCCAAAGCATGCTTGTCAGACCCTAAGCTTCCTTACCCTTCCTCTTCTCCTTCATCACCATCCTACCAGCAGCTCCCGAGGCTCAGTCTACCTGTCTTGTTCCCATCCATGCTAGTAAAAGGTTCCCTGAGCTTCCTGGATTGCCTTAAAATTCTTTCATCAAGGAGACAAAGTCTGCTAAAGGAAACTGGAACCCCTGTTGGATGGCTGCAGTGTTGGTTCTACTTTGCTGCTGTAGTTAATGCATCTGAGCTCACAGTTAATTCGAAGTTGGGCAGAGGGGCACACCTGTAAGGTCAGCACAGAAGCCTAGGTAGGACTGAGGCCTACTTGGGTTCATAGTGAGACACCTAGAATAACCAACAGTTAACTCAAGATCACATACTTCACCACAGAGGGCAGAAGTGAGTATGAGATAGGCCATGCATGTTTAGCTGTGTCAAGGTGGTACCTGACCCTGTCTCTGAGGATGGATGGATGTGGCCTGGCTCCGTTATCTCTGAACTTGTAAACACACTCAAAAGTGGCTATAGTTTGTTTAAACTATAGCTGCTGTTTCCAATATTCACTAAAAGCCAATAAAGCAGTTGCATGCAAAGTATGGGTGACAAAGACCATCAAGAAGACCATTATCATTCTTACAGAGCTATAACCTGGCAGAGGAGACAAACACTCCAACAATCATTCAAGGCAAAGCCTGAAACACCTTTGGAAGAAGCCAGGGTGGGGTTGAACATGGGTGCTGTCTCTATGAAGTCTGAGGCACCAGACATCAAGACAGGCTCGCATTCTTCTCACATGGCAGGCATTTACTAAAATCATCCAAGTAATATGAGCGGAACTCCAAGATCCTCGAGCTGTGAGCCACAGGCTTTTAAAGATATCAGATACCCTGACTAGCAACTCAAATTCCTGCCCCTGGCAATCCTGGCAGAGCAGCACGGATCTTCAGAGAAGCAGTAACATTTCATCCTGTTTGCTAGAGGCTGTGTCCTAGTCAGGTTTTATTGTCTCTGCAACCTAGACCCAGTTGAGGCAGTACCTAAATCAGATTGGCCAGCGGCTGTGGGGAAGTGCCTGGATTACTAATTGCTGTAGGTGGCAGCATCCCTAGGCAGAAAGTCTTGGGATGCTTAAGTAACAACCGGCTGCTTAAGCATAAGCCGGTTGAGCCGGAGAGTGAGCCAATAAGCATAAGCAGTTTTCCATGGTTCCTACCCTGTGTTCCCTTCCTGGTCGGGGTGTGACCTGGTGGTGTAAGCTTTCTTCCCAAATTACATTTAGACAGGGTTTTATCATGGCAACAGAATGAAATGATACTACAACACCGAACCTCAGCATTCAACATGAGGGCTGAGGCAGCACCATGGACCTCAGATTAGGTGTTGTGAGGTTAATGTGCTCTTGGTCTAAGGCAGGAGGAAATATCAAGTTGGGGCTAACTGCAAGGCCTTATCAAATGTAGTCTAGGTTTGAGAAATAAAAATAGTATGTCTGGAAAACAGTGATGAGATTTACAGAATTGGGGGGTGGGGTGGGCAGTGAGCCATAGTGGTACCATCAAAAAGAGAGAGACTACACACAATCAGTATTTGCATATCATATTACTATGATAACCTGAACTGAATGCAACAAAGCCAGGTGAAAAGAACAAAGATTCCAAAAGGCATTTTTCCATAGAGCAAAACCCTCAGCAACAAGAGTGCCTGCCTGCCATGTGCCAGACACAGGGTTCCAAGCCTAGCACACCTCCCCCAGCCCCTAAACAATGAGAACTATAAGGGACCCCTTTCTCACCCACTAAAATGGCATGAAAAATAAAGAGATATTAACAGCTGTCAGTGGTGTCCTGTGGAGAACAGAACCCTGTACACACTGCTGGTAGGCATGGATAGTATAAAAGCTGCATTAAGGGGGTTGGAAGTTTCTCAGACAAACAGCTACAGACCAGCATGCTACTCTTAGGCATACTCAACAGAAGACAACACAATGTCCATACCAAAGCTCATACGTCCATTAACAGCATCATACAAAAAGCCCAAAGCAGAAACAATTAAAACAATAAAAGTGTGTGTTGAAGAACAACTACAAAAATTCAGCATATCCCATCTAAAAGATTACCTGGCAGGAAATCTTTTAGAACTCAGTAATCTGGAGGGCCATGAACCCTGGGGAGAAGCCAGGGCAAAGAAAGCTGCTGGTCCAGCATGCAGCAAGCTCTGGGATTTTTTTTTACAATCAGCATAATAAAGAACAAGAGAAAGGAAGAGGAAGAGATCAGTGGAGAGAGGAAGGACAGGGGAGGAGGAGGGCAGGAGAGAATGAGAGTCCAGGAAGGGGAGGGGAAGAGCTAACTCAAAAGTTCACATCTCTAACATTCCAGTACAACAGTTCAAGACATAAAAAGTGATCAATGGCTGTCAGAAGCTAGAAGTAGAGAAAAGCAGGGCATGGTTAACAACCGGGTGTCTTGCCAGCCACGAAGGCCCAGGTACACCTTTAGTCCCAGCAGAGGCAGATTCGGGCAGATCTCTGTGATTTGAGGCTAGCCTGATCTATAAAGCAAATCTAGGACAGAGAAATCCTGTCTCAACCCCACTCCAGCCTAAAAAAGAACTGGCTATCTTGTAAGGAGATCAGAAATTCTACAGTTCAGTTGTAGAGAAGGATATGCGTAAATATGTGAATATACTAACAAAGACCTCTGAATGCTCAGTAGGTTTAAGATAGTAAGGGCTAAGCCCAGGGCTTCACATGTTAGGCAAGAAGCCTTAGGCTTCATCTCCAGCCCATGAACTGTTTTATTAAATTATTTTACAGAATAATGCAAGGTAAACTGAGGTACCAATGTCCAGTTGTTTCTTTTTGAAAACATTTGCTCAGTTTTGCTTTGTGAAAGCCTCACACTCCTGATCCTCCTACCTCAGCATCCTGAGTGCTGGGATTACAGGTGCATGCCATCACACCCAACTGCCAATGCCAACTGTGAAGATTTGTGACTGGGTACTGAACACTGTTTTACCATTTTGTAGGAAATACCTTAGCTGGGTAGCCATGGTAATCAACACACTGACAAGCAGAATTATGGTAAGGGAGCTGCTGACATTCCCCAGCACATGAATGAGGGAGGGTCTAAGACCACTGAGGGGCTTTAGCTATTTCTCCCTCATGCCCCTACCCCTCACTCCCCAAATGAACTATAGGAGGTGAGAGGGAACTCCATAAGGCTGCTTCCTAGAGGTCATCGGTCATGCTGGAATAGAGCTTACCCATTCCTGTAAGCAGCCCCTCACCCTCGCTCTGTAAGCAAGCCCGACACTCACTGTTTTGACAAGTTGGACTTTGGTGGAATCGTACTTTGCTCTGTCCTTGGTGCCCTATCTGGGAAGAATAAATGTTTGTTCACATCTCCTAGGAAAAGTTAATGCAACATTGGGTAACTAGGAAAATCTTATCATTTATACATATATAAGTATGTACACAAACACAGTTGTCTCACAGTATTTGTGGAAGTTGGTTCTAGGACTACCCTTCAAATATCAAAAATCTGCGGGTGCTCAACCCCTCTGAGGAAAATGATACATATTCACATGCCGCCTGCTCATGTCTTCAAGAATATTTTGAACCATCTCAAGATCACTCATACTTCCTGACAGGCTGTGTAAACAGTGTCAGACTGCACTGCTCAGGGGACAGCAACAAAGTCTATGCACGAACAATAGTTACCGTCTTTTTAAAAAGATTTATTATTGTATTTTAAACTATGTGTCCATGTGTCTGTGTGTAGGTTTGTACATGTGAATGCAGGTGCTCTTGGAGGCCAGAAGCTGGCACTAGATCCTAGGAGTTCCAGGCAGCTACCCAACATGGGTGCTGGGGACTGAGCCTCTCTTCGAGAGAAGGATGTGCTCTGAGTCACTGAGTCAATCTCTCTGGCCCTTCCTCAACATTTTCAGTCTGTGAAGGGTGGACTCCACAGACAGAGAAGCAGCTTGTGAATAAATGTTTCACACAGACACTGTACCAGACTCTGCACACATAGCACCTGACAATCTCTACCTCATTCGGTCCTGCTTGCAACAACCCTTCATAGTTACTGTGGCAAGACCAAGAGGCCAATCCATTTGCCCAAGGTCATCTACTAGGAAGTGGTGAGACTTAAGACCAAAGCACATATTCAGGCCAATCAGAGTTTGAGAGATGCGATGCAGTAACACAGAAGGGAAGGCAAGCACCAGTATGTTTCACAAATTATTTAAATAATCCTTACTTTGAAACAAGGTTTCACTATGCTGTTCAGGATAGCTTCAAACTTGGGCAATCCTCCTGCCTCAGCTTCTTTAGTGATGGAATTATAAGGCATGTGCCACCATATCAGCTAATTTAGATTATGAGCAAACCATTAATAATCTTCAAGGTATTTGTCAACATCACACTTGTATGAGCAAGCAATTTTATGTCACCTTTCACATAATTTTAAAGCGCCAACAGCAATAATGATTCTTCTAAACTAATTACACCAATCCCAACTCATTCATCATTTACAGAAGCTATATGCCTTCCCTGCTTCCTCTCCCTCTCCTCTTAGCTTCTCTATATAGCCCTGGCTATCCCAGAACTCACTTTGTAGACTAGGCTGGCCTTGAATTCAGAGATCTGCCTGTCTCTGCCTCCCAAGTGCTGGCATTAAAGATGTGTACCCCCAGCACCCAGCTGCTATTACATGGCTTTTAAAAGCGGAAGATAGGAGCTGGTGATAGGGCTCAGTGAGTAATGGGGCCTGCTGCCAAGCCTGAGTTCAACCCCTAGGACTCACATGGTACATGGAGAACTGGCTTTCCCAAGTTGTCTTCTGACTTCCACATGTGGTAGGCACAGGCCCATGCACATACAAAGTAAATAAAAATGTAATAAAAATTAAAATAAAATCAAAATAATGCAGAAAGCAAAGGGCCTTGTATTGAAGACTCCCTTGAAACAGACTGCCTCTATCACCTCTCCATGCTGATGAGCTGAGCAGTAGACACTATTTATTCTTCAGCTAAGAAAATTATGTATCAAATCTCAGACACCATTTCAATAGGGACTAAACACCCTAAAAGAGCAGAGACAGTGAGGAAACTGGAGGCAGACCTACCACCTCCTGCACTGAAGCCCTACAGGGAAGGCTTTGATCAGAGCATATGGTGATTTGCATACTCACTGTAGAAGGCACGAGTGAGCACAGGAAATGTTGCTTTAGGAAATTTAAAGCCTGCACGAATGTAGAAAATCCCAACACCCTGCACCTACCAAAACTCCTCTTGTTTGTCAATGCCTTGCATCCACAAAACAGCCGGGAAGCCAGGACCCTAGAGCCTCAACCTCCTACTGGATTCAGAGAGCAATCGGAAACTCACATGACAAGACCTGCTCAGGCCAAGGTAGCAGTCCAGGGTGGGGGACGGGGAGACCTCTGAAGTTTAACTCCAACTCTAATGAACAGTTTTCTAAGTTAAAAAAAAAAAAAAATTGGCAGAAATTTCTCTCTGAAATGAAGGGCCTTGTTAATATAAAGTACTACAGTGAGAAGCCTTAAAATGTACAGTATTTTCTCTTCAGAGGAATCATCTGATCTAGCCCAAAAAAATCTTGGCAAGGGGTTAGAGAATGGCAATGAGCACTGGCTGCTCTTTCAGAGGACCCAGGTTCGATTCCCAGCACCTACATGTCAACTCTCAATCATTTCCAGTCCTAGGTGATCTGATGCCCATTTCTAGCCTCTGTGAGCACCAGGCACATACATGCTGTACAGGCACACATGGAGACAAAACATCCCCACATACAAACAAACATTTTTAAGTTAAAAGAAAAAATCCTTGAAAAACGACATTGTTTTTGCTGATAGGAAATTATTACAGCAGATAGTCCTAAAAAATACATTTTTAGTAAATGTGTAGCTTACCCAAGAGCAAAGCTGTGTTCCCAGGGTAATGTTCCTTATGCCATGGCCATCAAAGAGCAGTCTGAATGGACACTGGCAGAGAATGCATTTCTCAGTTTTGCTTTAAATTAAATCACACTCATTTCTGAAAGGAAAAATCACATTGAAAACTTAGGGTGCTGGGTTTGAGAATGCTCACTGGTTAAGAGTTCTTGCTGCTCTTTCAGAGGACCTGAGTCCAGTCCTCAGGACTCATGTCAAATAACTCACAACTGCCTATAACTCCAGCTTCAGGGGATCCAAATTCTTCTGGCCTCTGGAGGTATTCAATACACATGGCATACACGCACATACTCACATACGCAAATAAAATAAATCTTATTAAAAGGGGACTTGTGTGGACATGTGCTTCCCTGGTGAACAGTATGAGAGCAGACAATGACTATGGCTGTTGCTGGCCAGTCAAAGTAATCCCAGAATGCAAGGGCCAGCCTGAGCTACACGGCAAGTCTCCATCAAAGCAAAAATTTTAATTAGAAATTTTCTTTCTAGAAACTCTTGGCTTCTGCTTCTGTAGTATTTTTAAATAAAGTTTTATTACACTTTAACTTGTTTTCCTGTGTTGTGTTAGCCTTGGAGCTGGCACATAGCACACATGGAGGTCAGAAGACAACTTGTCCTCTCCTTCCACTTTGGGTGCTGGGGATCAAACCCAGGCTGTCAAGGCAGTGTGAGCAGGGCCAGGCCATTTTATACTGTGTGACAATTCCTGAACTAAAGTGATGTGTTTCTATAGATTCTTGCCTTCCTGTCTGGTCAAACCTAAGAATGGCCGTCAGGAAAGATGCTTATTGATTACCTAAAGGTCTTACTTACAAGTAAGTGACTACTCATCCATTAACCCCAGCATCAACCAACTGCAGAGCCAAAGAGAAACTTGTCAATCTCCTTCCTTCCTCCTCACATACCACTAAGTGTGAACTGTCTGCCACAGTTCTCATGCTCTCTTTACACCACTAAGGGACTGTCTGCCATGGTTCTCATGTTCTCCTCAGCCCCTGCCACGCTAGTGTCTACATTACCTGTGAAGTTCATCACTCTTTTAGAATATGTTACCCCAAAGAATCTGCCTCAGTGGTCCCCTCATCTCCAAACCTTTTAGAATGGTGTGGAGACCCAGGAGAAAGCTCCCTGAAGTAGGTTTGCTTCCCAGGACCCTCCACCCTGTTACTGTTTCCTCCCCATCCAACTCTGGCCTCCATTCCCCACCGGCTTTCCAGGTGGTCCACCCATTTGTTGCCCCTTTCCCAAAAACCTCAATACTGGGTCAGAGTGTTCTGGTCAGGCCTCACTGCCTTAAAAGCACCTGAGTCTAAGGACACTTATTTCCCTCAGATTACTGTTAATGACATGTGTTACACCCCTGGAAGGGACTTCTGCTAGGGAACAAAACCAAGGCAGCATGTTGTCTAAGTCTATAAGAATTTTGAGAAACACTCTGAGGGGGTTGGTGAGCTAACTGGGTTAGCTAAGCAGCCCAGTAGGAACATTAATTTTCTTACAGTTTGGAATGTCAGCTGGAGCTGGCAGCCCATAGAGAAAACCCAGCTCTTGGGAGGTGACAGTAGGAGGATCGGAGTTCAGGGAACTACCCTGGGCTAGACCAGACAGGATGTATGTTGCAGTTTTAACAGCTGTGGCTACTGAGGTCATGACTAAAGCACTCCTGGCAAGATGAATGTTTCTGATGACACAAAGGGTGACTCCACTTGGAAGAACTATGGATGTAACTCGGAAGCAGACTGTATTCAAAAGAGTGGGACTTGGAACATCTCAGAAAGCCGGTCCGTTTCCTGGGCATTTTAACTGATGGATCTTTGTTTATGTTTTTCCGGTTTTAAGACCAATACAGTGTGCACAGATTTTATTCTTTAAAACACTTTATTCAAAGTGTTTTTAATTAGGATAAAGAAGTCCAAGTGCTGAGAATAAATTCCACTCCAGGCAGTGTTTCTTTTCTTGGTGAGACAGAAAACACTTGATGGCATCTAAGAGTCAATGAAATACAATAGTAAGTCAACTGTTAGACATATTATAAAGTTTGAAGCCAGGCACCTTGGCAACTGTCTTTAATCCCAGCACTCAGGAGGTAGAGGCAGGAGTATCTCAGAGTTTGAGGCCAGCCTGTCTGTATAGAGAGATCTTGTCTCAAAAACAAAGCAAAACAAGGCCAGGAATGGTGGCACAGGTCTTTATTCCCAGCACTTGGGAGGCAGATCTCTGAGTTCAAGACCAGCCTGGTCTATAGAATGAGTTCCAGGACAGCCAGGGCAATACAGAGAAACTCTGTCTCAAAAAAGCAAAAACCAAAACCAAACTAACCAACCAACCAAATAAACAACAACAAAACAAAATAAAAAACCAAATGCTTGAAAAATGACCTTAAAGGCAAGTAAGGTAAACAGAAAAAATAAACAAATACCCCAAAACTCAAAAAGGCCTCACCTATGAAAAAAGATCAGACCATTTCTACTCTAATAAAGGAGTATTTTTCCAGCTGTACAAGCTCTTTGTATGTCAAAGCAAATGTGTTTCAAGTTGCCCCTCAGTAGATCTCTGCATTGACTCCAAAGGGGCCGGGAGGGAGGTAGAAAACTGCTGCTACCAGATTTAAATAACCGAGGGTCCCAATCCGCTTTCTAAGCTTCAGCTGAACCTGCTGCCGTGAAGGGTTTGGCTTGCATCACTACAAAGGATTCAACTAAATGTTCCAAACCACAGTTAGTCATGTTGACACTGCATCACTCACACTGTTGTGTACAAACCATTTCTAGAATCTTCTTACCATCTCTTAAAACTCTGTATCCACTGAACAGCAGCCTACTTGACTCTAGCACTTAATAAATTATGTTTCATGTCCTTTGACTCCAAAGGGGCCGGGAGGGAGGGAGGGAGGTACTCCACTCTAAAAGTTTCAGTGTTTGTCCCTACAGTGTCTACGTCTCAGACAGTACTTTGGAAACAAGCAGGGAATGAAATCCTATTAGGTTTCTAAGTTCTTCACTGCGCTGCTCCTAGAAACTCTGCTACTGTGCTAATTTAAAGGTCTCAAAGGCAGATGGAAGTCTGGTCCTTCCTAAGCCTGTAGATGCTGGCCTGGTTAACCAGGGCAGTTCCAAACAGCCCTGGAGGCCACCTGGGGTTCCTGGAAAGAGCAAAGAGTTGTGGAGACCAGTGCAAACCACTGGGAAGGGAAGTTCAAGCTTCATTAAACTGCCTAGATCCTGAGATGGGCCTTCACTGTGAAGGTCAGTAGCTCCTGACACTTTGTTAGGTTTGGTGACACTTGTCAGAACTGAGACCAGACTGTAATCAGGCCACCGGTAATGTTGCCCGGGCAGGGGAGTTTCACAGGGTCATGAGTCACCTCCATGGCTCAGAGGTCCTGGCAAGGCCCGCCCTGCCTAAACAAACCCAGTTGGGAGGGAGAGAAACAAGAACACAACATTGGCTGGCAGGCAGGCAGGCAGGCAGAGAGAGAGAGAGAGAGAGAGAGAGAGAGAGAGAGAGAGAGAGAGATTGAAAAACAGACAAATGGCCAAGAAGTCGGTGTGACATTCGGGCTCAACCAGAGGGCGTCCGGAGGGGGCAGAAATAGGGTCAAAAAACACTGAAGCAGGGAGGAGACAGAGGTAAAAACAAAGTCCAAAGGCTGTCAGCACCCGAGATGCAAAGTGTAAACTCCAGCTGACAAGAGGCCAGGTGAGGACAAAAACAGGTGACAACGGTCTGACAAAGAGGCGAAAGTCAGAGCAGCGAGGTTCTCTTTCGCGGCGTCGGTTCGCGCGTGGGTGGCTCGACCCCGAGGTCGCCCCGGGGGCGGATTCTCCAAGCGCTCCAGCCTGCCGTGCACCTGCTGCAGGGTGACCTTGGCCAGGAGGTCGCCCCGGAGGCCGCAGGACTCTAAGCCGGGGCGCAGGGCTTCGGAGTCACTCGCACCGTCCCGCATCACAGCCGTCGGAGGGAGTGCAGTGTCCCGTGTCGCGGACACTCGTGACCCCGACCGCGACCTCCCGCGCGAGCGCCCAGCCTCCCACCCTGCCGTACCTCAAGACGCCTCCGTGCCCGTAGCTCCAGTCTACCGGAGCGTCCCGGTTGCCGTAGGAAGGCCTTATTCTCCGCCGCCACCGCGGAGACAACTTCCGCCCGAGCCTCTCACCCCTCGGATACGCTTTCTGATCCCGCCCCCGAAACTGCCAGTGCTTCCGGAGGCGTGTCGGCGACTCTGTGGTGTGCGCATGCTCCAGGAGTTCTTTCGGGGCGGGTCTTCAAGAGAGCAGGCTCAGGTGGCTGGCGCCTGCGCAATGGTCTCGAAGAGCGATCTAATTTCGAGTTCGTAGCTCTTTGGACTTAAGAAACAGGTCAGCGTTTAAAGGCGCTTGTCGCCAGGCTTTATGATCTGACTTCTATCTCTAGAACCCGTGGTGGAAGACTGACTCTTGCAAGTTATACACTAACCTCAACAGGAGAAGTATGGTAAACGAACGCTCAACCTCCCCTCCCACCCCCACCTCACTCCCACAAAAAAAGTAATAAAAATTTCAAGACGGGCTTTGAACTCACTGTGTAGCTTAAGGTGGACTTAAATTCACTCGTACCTGCACCTGTTGAATATCAGGATTGCAAGGATGTGTCCCCATAGTTGGTGTAGGGTGGATACTCCGGCTGGACCAGATACATGTTTGTTAATGTCTATGTCTTAGGTCAGACAGTTTCCCAGGAGTGCACGCCTACTTCTTGGGCTCTGGAACTCAGACTTCAGAGAGGAGGCTGGGACTCTCCGAGAGAATTATTCAAAGAAATTCTGGGAGGCTGGAGAAATGGCTCAGTGGTTAAGATCACCCGTTTCTCTTCCAGAGGACCTGGGTTCAATTCCCAGCACCCAAATGGTGGCTCACAGCCTCTTAACTTCAGTTCCAGGACATCTGTCTCCCTCTTCCGGCCTCCACTGACACCGGGTAGGCAAACAGTACCCAGACATGTATGCAGGCAAAACACGCATACACATTAAAAAAAAAAATTAAAGTTCGGGGAAACAAAACGGAAGAAAACAAACACTGAAGCACAAAACTGGGAACAGGTGCAGAACATCTTGCTAGGGGAAAAAATGTGGGGATTAAAGGAATGGCTCAGTTGGTAAATCCTTTGCAAAGCATCGCGAACTTGAGGACCTGAATTCAGTCCCCAGAACCATATAAAATCAGCAAGAGTGGCGGCAGGATTTTAATGCCAGTGCTGCAGAGGTAGGGATCAGTGAGTTTCAGAACAGGGAACCTACCGAAAAGGAGTAGATGGCATTACTGATAATGACACTAGGAGTTATCCTTTGATCTGCACAACCACCCATACATCTGTATATCCACATCTGCATGAACAGACAGACATACACATGCATATAAAAAAAAAATTGGAGCTGGGGCTGGAGACATGCCTCGGAGGTTAAGAGCACTGGCTGCTCTTCCTGAGGTCCTGAGTTCAATTCCCAGGAACCACATGGTGGCTCACAACCATTCAAACTGGGATATGATGTTCTCTTCTGGCATGCAGGCATACAAGCCAATAAAGTACTCGTATATATAAAATAAATAAATCTTTTTTAAAAACTGGGGCTGGAGAGATGGCTTGGAGGATAAGCTTGAATATGAAGCTGACTTGGGCTACGTAGATAATTCTGAGCCAACCTGAACTGTGTAGTGAGATCTTGTCTCAAAGAAGCAAAACACAATAAAACTCTAACAAATCTGACGGTAATGCAGTTAAGAATTGGAGCAGCTGCTTGGCGTCATCTGGAAAGCTACACTCCGTCTCAGTCTTCTTGCTTTACCTGCCTTAGTCCTTGTCATATGGTGCACCTTTAATGATGCTTGAAGTACCCAGCTTGAGGTGTGCTTGGAGCCGGAAAGAAAACTGAAAAAAGTGGTGGATCATTTAAGGAGTATATTCAACTCCACACTCCAAACATTTTCTCCGAATCCTCCAACAGTGACCTCTATGTGTTCATTCTCTATGTGTTTTATCTACTTGTGGCAAGAAATTGATCACAGGCAATGCCTGATCCAGTACCACCAGCTGATCATGAGATGACCAAGATGGTTTGGGCCAAGTCTGAGTCATCCAAGAGAGCAGAGCTCAGTCTAGCTTCCCCAGGTTCAAAGAGCCACAGCTGCTCCCTGAACAAACTGTTTTTATTTGACCTCATAGTCCCTGGGGAAATTTTTGGCAGCATTGCTGGAGGTCCTTGTGTCTTAATTGGTTTAAAAAAAAAAAAAAAAAAAAAGGAAGGAGGGAGGGGAGGCTGGAACACCTGCCTTGAACCCGAATAAAAGATAATTTTTCTTTAACATTGCGTAATTGATTGCATGTTTATGTGTATGAGTGCCTGTGTCATGGTGTGGGGCTGGGTCAGAGGAGAACTTATGAGAGCTGGTTGTCTCCTTCTTCCATGAGGGTCTCCTGGATTGAACTCAGGTCATCAGGTTTGGTGACTTTACTTGATGACTCATCTCACTGGCCCCAGAGTAGTTGTTAAAAGATATTTTAAAGGCAGACTTTAAGAGACAGAGAGGCACTTGAGAAGAAAGTAAGACATACCCAGAGCACAGGTGTGGGCTTCCCAAAGGAGATTCTTACTCCATTGTCTTACAATGATCACATATGGGGTTTGAGTGAAGTTTGAAGTTATTATCTTCAAATATTTATTTTCAAGATATATCTGACAGTTTTAAAATTGTGTGTATGTGCCTATGGATTGGGTATAGGATTCGTTAGAGCTGCAGTTACAGGCAGTTGTGAACCACCCAACACTGGCTTCTGGGAACTGACCCTGGGTCCTTTGAATGATCAGGAAATGCTTTAAATGTTGAGTGATGCCTCCAGCCCCTTAAGTTAGTTTCATTTTTAAAGGCCACTTAAATTGATAGATTCCTCTCCCTATCCAATATGTTCCTTATTTGCTTATAACCAAATATATTTTCAATTGATAAATCTTTTCAAACAGAAATATTAAAGGATGTGATTTAAAAGGATGGCCATCTTCTAAGGAGGTTTGGAGTGTGCTCCAACAGTGTATTAAACTCCAGGACAGCTATGCTGTTCAACTGAGAGCCTCAATGTGTCTGGTTAGCAAGAACCACCCTGGAGGAGTTTCAGCATGAAAGGACCACAAAGACAAAAACGGAAGTCTATCAGGTAGCTGTTATCTCCAATATGGTGGGTGACAACAAGAATGTGTTCATTTATCTGTGGACAAGGTCTTCAGACTGGCTTCGAACTTGCTACATAGAGAGGAAAATGACCTTGAACTGATTGCCTCTGTGTCCTAAGTGCTGGCATTAGGGGCATGAATCATTATGCCCAGTCTATGCAGTGCTGAGGATTGAACCCAGGGCTTCATGTATGTCAGGCAAGCACACTACTAGCTGAGTTATAACCATATATATTATACATATATATAGTTACACATATATGTATATATGCTTGCATATGTGTATGTACACATATGCATCTATATCTACATCCATCTCCACATCCACATCTATCTCTGTATCTATATATCTTGAGCGGTGACCATCTGAGCTTAGGTTCTCTTTGCAGGTGAGCCAGTTCTACTCCAAATGAATTCATTCAGGCAGACTCAGCCTAAAGGGACATCACTAGCCCAGGAGCTGCTCTCCTGACCAGTCAGAGGGTCTAGCACTTTAAGCCTTCTCTTGTGTTTTCTTTGATAATATTTGAGTGTCCAATTGAAGCCAAGATAAGTCCAAAGTCAAAGAGTGGGGAAGCACATTCTGCTCTCAAAGGGCCCTTTCACGACAGTCTTGGACATGTGGCTATATTGACCTATGGAGAACAATCCATCAGTTGACCCCATGCTTTCGTGTTATGTCAGTGTGAGTTTCTCCTGTATGTAAGAAGTAATCATTATGGCCTATTTCAGTATAAGGTGCATTTAGAGTGCATCAGAACATCACAGCTGAGGAGAAAACACTAAGCTCCTGTCTTCTCTAGCTGGCCACTTGTGTTTGTGTGACTAGGTGCTTTCAGTGTATTCTAGGGTTGAACAGTTACTAGCACTATGCTACAGGACTGAGCCCACATATCAGAAAAGGAGGGAACCTCATGCAACAGGATATATGTTAGATAAGGCTTTCTATCCTGATTCAATAGGAAGAGGAATCTGAGAAGGGGTCAGTACTAGACATTGGGGAGGTTGTACCTCTCTAAAGAACTCAGCCAATGAGGAATTCAGGACAGGGCAGAGAAATGCAATTAGGAATACAAAAGCCTAACTGTTCTGTACCAAAATGGCACTCTGGCCACATTTGCCGTTTCTCTAGGCTGATGCTTTGTGCAAGGCTGTAAAATCAGCAGCCTCATTTGTCTCCTCTGAGTCTCTAGCACCCATTGTGACATGGGGATCATTGTTTCCCACAGCCATGTGAAACATATCACTGTGACCCTAACACTCTTGAAAGTCTCAGACTCAAAAGCCTTGGAAGAATCAAGGTCTGGGTTCTCTTGAGCCACAGAATGTCTGAATGTGCCTCAGCGGAGTTCCACTATCTGTGAACAAGAAAGGCAAGTTGTTCACCTCCTCCCTCCATCCCTCCACACAGCCCCCACACAGTGGTGAAACAGCAATGTGGTAAGCCCAATCAATGCACTGTTACAAAGGTATGGGAGGGTAGGACCACCCATGGTCCACAGCAGCTCTGAAATTCCACTGGACAAATATTGCTACAGGCTCAAGTTTCACTTCTGTTGTTTTGTAAAATACCCTGACAAAAATCAGCTTAAGGTATAAAGGGTTCATTGTAGCCCACATTTCCAAGTTATTGTCCATTGTTTTTATGGAAGTCAAGGTAACAGAACTTAAAAGCTAACTATAGCACATATAGTCAAGAGTAGAGAGAAATGATTGCATGCATGTCACCTGCTTGCTCACTTGCCTGTGTTCAACTTCATTTCTCTACTCCTACTTAGTTTGGGACCGTTGCCCTAGGGAATGGTGCCACCCATAATGGGCTGGGTCTCCTTGCTCTGATCTAAGAAATCTCTCACTGACACTGTCTTTCACAGTGCTTCTAGATTATGTCAAGTTGACAATTAAACTTATCATTGCAACAAGCAAAGGACTTGTCATGTAAGCATGAAGATCTGAGTTGATCCTCAGAATCCATTAAAAAAAAAAAAAAAAAAGCCAGGCATGGCAATGTATGCTCATAAATCCCAGTGCAGAGGCAGAAACAGGCATATCTCAGGGGTTGCTGGTTAGCCAACTTAGTCAACCTATCCTACTTGATGAGTTCTAGGGCAAGTGAAGAGACTCTAAAACAAAACAAAACAAAATGTAAATGGCACCTGAGGATGACACTTGAGGTTGACTTTTACACATAAGTGCATGTGCACCTCCCCCAACCCCAAAAAACACATACATATGCTCAGATACACTGTCATTCAAAGATAAAAAGATTCAATATTTGAGTGTAAGGACTGTTAGGGTGTCTGTGATGTTAAATCTGTCACCTCAAACTTGCTTTCTTTTTTTTTTTTTTTTTTTGGTTTTTCGAGACAGGCTTTCTCTGTGTAGCCCGGCTGTCCTGGAACTCACTCTGTAGACCAGGCTGGCCTTGAACTCAGCAATCTGCCTGCCTCTGCCTCCCAAGTGCTGGGATTAAAGGCGTGCGCCACCACCGCCCGGCTAAACTTGCTTTCTTTTTAAGGTTTTTTTTTTTTTTTTTTAAATCATTTTTTAAAAAACCTACATAATCTCTGTGTATATGTGTGTGTGGCTATATGCATGTAAGTGCAGATGCCCTCAGAGGCCAGAGGCGTTGGATCCCTCTGGAAGTGGAACTGCAAGTGGTTGTGAGCTGCCTGACACTGGTGCTGGGTACTGAACTCTGGTCCTTCTATAAGAGCAGTAATGTACTCTTAGCCACTCAGCCAGGTCTCCTATCAATTACATTGAAAGGCTCACAGATGCTTGTAACTCCAAGGGATCTGACATTCTCTTCTGGCACACATAGGTGCACACACACATCATATACACATAAATAAATCACTAACTTTGTAAGTTACACTCTAGCATGGATTATTAGCTTTCCCCTGACTCTGTAGTAGATGACATCGCTGCAGTGTAGGATAGGATAGCAGTTGCCAAGGTTACTCTGTTGGCCTACATCCTCCATCTGGACCCCTTCTCTCATTTTTTACCATTTCCCAATGTTTCCATCAGATTGTGACTCACCCACTTGTTGGGTCAGCAGCTCTCCCCTGATTCAACCCTTAAGTCTCACATCTGAGCATTGAGTTAGTGACCGTGCCTTCAGTGTATGTACCATTGGAGATAATTCATAGTCACACTTCAAGTAGTGATCAAGGTAGCTTGAACAGATGAGAAACTGTGAGGCAACTCCACTCATCCTCCGTTTCCAGGACTTGGGGTTGGTGTTTGTATGCATCCATATGATGGGAGCTCCCAGTTGTATGGAACAAGATGGGTGTCACTGGGGAAAGAATGTACTAAAGGGGTACTGAGTAGGTCACATAGACTTTGGGAAAGCTGGGATTCAAGCTTTGTAGTCATGTAGCCAAAGCACTTGACAATCAGGATAGAGGATTAGAGCTATCAGTCATTGTCATAGCCACGACTACTGCTACTGCTAACTGGACACTCCAGTCTACAATGTTGTTGTTTCTGCTGCTTTGGAGGCTGATCCTCTGCCACTGCATCCCCGCTCCCCCAGCTACCTGTGCTCAAGTCAGAGCGGTAACAAGGTAACGCATAGGGGGGGGCAGAATTTTTTATGTTAAACGTAGAAGGCCCACATAAAGCTATGCACACTCAAGCCTTTATTTCTCTCTGTGTTTTTTGTCTTGCTACCTTTGAAGGATGAGAGACATGGAGGCTCTCTTTGATCATCCTCTTCCTTCAGATCCTCTCCATCTTCCCTCTCCCAGCTCTGTGTGCTGGTGGGGGTGAGGGACTATGTGGGTGGACTTCTTTGTCTCCTGGCTTTGGTGTGGCCCATGGGAAGAGATTCCGAGCAAACTGGTGGGAGCCAGGATTGTGTACGAAAGGATTCTTTGGGGCGCTCTCAGCTGCAGACTTGTGGACTGACTGCAGTATTTGCCTCAGCATGGATAGTGGCCCCCTTCTTCCAGGACCCCTGCCTGAACCCGTTCAGACCTCAGGTGGAAGTAGTTCTCCGGAGTTAGTAACTTTGGTCTGCTGAATAGTTTATTCCCTTTTACTTTTCCTAAGTCCTTCCTAAATCTTTGCAAATAAGCCCATTACTGAATGCTCCCTAATTACCCAGCTGGAGGGAGCTAGTTAATTTCCTGATGAACCCCTTAGCGAAGTGGGTAAAAGTTCCCAGCTCCATGAATACCCTCAACTAACATGCACCAACACATGGAAATTGCCTCTCAAACTCCTGAACAGGAGGGAGACGGTAGGGAATGTTGGGGATTCCAACAAATGCAAAGCACATGGCCTTTCAAAGGGCAGCCCTTGTTGCCATGGCAACAGCCCAGCTTGCCAACTTTTCCTTATTCTTCAAGAGTGGAAAGACACCAGATTCTTTTCTTTACATTTATTTATTTAATTGTTGGTGGAGGGACACATATACCATGGCACTCAGAAGTCAGAGGACAACTTGTAGAGTCCAGTTCTCTCCTGAAGTGTGGATCTGGGTCCCAGGAATTGAACTTAGGTCTCAAGTCGTCAGGTTTGGTGGCAAGTGTTCTCTCATACGCAACCTCTCACAGGAGCCCTAAGATAAGATTCTTAAAGAGGTCTTCTGGTTTTTAACGTTGGCTTAATTTTAGAGCTTTTGGGTTGAGCTAGACAAACAAGTTGTTTGAAACTGACCCAGGGGTCACCAGCCTTTAGTCTCTGGATACACCAGTGTTCAGTTGGGTCTCAGGTTCTACAGGAAAAGAACCTGTACCAGCTACTGGTGAGACCCTTGTGGGTGCTCCCACCAGAGATCACAGAAGCCTGATCACACCAATCTTCTGCACAAGGACTCAGTGGTGGTACCCACAAACTGGTGTCCCCATGGTGGTACCCACAAGCTGGAGCCTAGAGCCTTCCTACATTCTGGCTGTGCCTGCTCAGTCCATCAGGTCTAATATGGGTGTCAGCAGAACATAGATTCAATCAGAGAGGCTCTAATTTGCAAATGAAACATGTTGGGGCAGGAACTAAATGGAACATCCTGTTTTAATTGGGTTTTTAAAATGTTTTAAGAATCGTGTTAGCTCGGAGCCTTAGTGCTATCGTTTTTAAGTAACAGTATGCGAATGTGATACCCTCTAGTCTAGATGTTTTTTTTTTTTTTTGGTTTTTCGAGACAGGGTTTCTCTGTGTAGCTCGGGCTGTCCTGGAACTCACTCTGTAGACCAGGCTGGCCTCGAACTCAGAAATCCGCCTGCCTCTGCCTCCCAAGTGCTGGGATTAAAGGCATGCGCCACCACCGCCCGGCAGTCTAGATGTTTTGAACAGCCAGCACATTTGTCTGAATGCTCTTTAAAGATCTATAGATGTTAAAAAATCTGCAAAGTAGAAAAATGACACCACCTTCCAGCTGTTCAATGGGGTAATTCCAGATGCAGCTTTCTCACAGAAGCTGTCTTTCATTTTGTGTTTGAGAGAGGTACAAGACAATGACTCTTGCCTTTATCTTTCTGTATATGCATGTAGACAAGCACGTGTGTGTTTATTTATTTAATGAGAATTTACCTACTGCTATTTAAACAAACATTCTGCAAACAGTTCAATGAATTCTCTCCCTCTTTTTCAAATGTGCAAATTCAAACACACGGGGGAAAGGACTTCATGGAGGCTACACAGCTAGTGACTGGTAGAGAAGGGAGCCTGGTTTCCGAGTCTATAGCCAGAGTCACCCTGCTGCAGGGCCTCTGCAGCAATCTTCTGGAGCTCACACATAGCCTGTCCATCTTCTGTCCCTCTTCTCATTTCTAGATATTTACAAATATTCACATATTTCATAAGCATCTGTTATGCTGGGGAGGACTCTCCATTGAGCTGTTCCAGTGTGATCCCTCATAATCTAGGACAGCCTCAGTTCTTCCTTGGTGGACATCATAGGGTGAGCCAGGAGAGGTCACAGGATGGGGGCCTGGCCCAGTCTAGAAGGGGCTGTATTTCCACCTCTCTGTGCTTAGTCTTTTTTTTTTTTTTTTTTTACAGGCTCTCTCTGTAGCTCTTCTGTCCTGAATCTTGCTCTATAGACTAGCCTGTCTGGCTTTGAACCCTTGAACTCACAAAGATCCTCCTGCTTTTGCCTTCTTTTTTTTTATTTTTTTATTTTTTATTTTTTTTTGGTTTTTCGAGACAGGGTTTCTCTGTATAGCCCTGGCTGTCCTGGAACTCACTCTGTAGACCAGGCTGGCCTCGAACTCAGAAATCTGCCTGCCTCTGCCTCCCAAGTGCTGGGATTAAAGGTGTGCGCCACCACCGCCCGGCTCTGCTTTTGCCTTCTATGTGCTGGTATGAAAGGCTTGTGCTACCATGCTCTCTCTCTTTCTCTCTCTTTGTTTATTTTATTTATTGTTTATGAGTGCTCTATCTGCGTACACACCTGCATGCCAGAAGAGGGTATTGTATCAGCTCCTACTACAGATGATTGTAACCTACCATGTGGTTGCTGGGAATTGAACTCAAGATCTTTGGAAGAACAGTCAGTGCTTGTAACTGATGAGCCATCTCCTCAACCCCTCATGCCTGGCTCGCTATGTTTAATTTTTTGAGCCACTTTTTGTGCTTCCCACAGTGGCTGCAGTCTTACTTTCCTACCAGCCACACATGAGGTCCACAGGACAATTTTGACTCTTAGCTTTAGAAACATGGGGTTTCCTGTTTATTGGCCTGAGCCCTTTTGCTGAGGTTTGGTCTGTTGCTATGTATTATAATGCTAAATTCTGTACTAAGTATAATGCTAAATTCTATGGATTGTAATGCTAAATTCTGTATCTCAAGGTCTAGATGCCTCAAGAAGAGTGAATTCTCACGTATACCAACTTTTGTTGTGCAAACCTTGCTCTTTCATTTAAAACTACTGGTTGAATAAAAATGATGAAGATTACAGGAAGGACTAGAGGTTTCAGCTACCTTGTTGGGGGGTCTTGGGGAAGAGAGGAGAGAGCAGAAGGGCACAGGAGAAGGAGGAAGATGTGTGGGAGAGGAGGATCGGAACACTTGGCCACGAGGGTGGGACTGCTGGAGTGGGAGGAGCCAAGCAGAAGGTGGCAAGTGATATCTTGGGGTTACTAACAGAGAAGTAGACAAACCAGCATAGAGGGTTGATATCTGCCCAGCTAATGCTTTAAGGCTTATTATCAATATAAAGGATTTGTGCCTTTTACTTGAGAACTAAGTGATCTAAAGTGGGGTAGAAACTCCCAAATAATATTTACTGCAACACCCATTCTAGTAGGAAGTAGAACATTTTGGCTGTTTACCCCCTCACTCTGAGGTGTCACCCAGCATGAGCAGATCATGACATGACCTTGGCAGGGAAGACTGTGGTCTGCAGGGTGGAATTATGTTGTTACTTTTGGGGAAAGCAGTTCTGTTTCATGTATCTATCAAGAAAATGCCCAATTGCCCCATATTACTTTTTAAAGACCTATATTTTGGATCTTAAAGGTTCCTGGAAGGCCTATATGTTAAAGGCTTAGTCCTGTGGGTCCCTGGGAAGTGGTGAGACCATTGAAAGGTAAGACCTGATGGGAAGTGTTTAAGTCACCTTTGCAAAGGATTGTGGGGCTCCAGTTTTCCAGCCCTAGCCCCTTCTTCCTTCCTAGCCACAATGGTGGCAGTTGTGTCTTGTTATATATTACTGTCACAGTATGATACCCTACCACAGGTCTGGAGCAACAAATCCAAATGACCATAGACCTGAAGATCCTAAGACAGTAGTCAAAATAAACCTTTCTTTGTTTGTTTGTTTCTTTCTTTCTTTCCTTCCTTCCTCCTTTCTTTCTTTCTTTCCTGCTCCCTCCCTCTTTCTTTCTTCTTTCTCTTTCTGCTGTGGGGATTGAACCTGGGACCTAATGGATGCTAGGCAACTGCTCTACCATAGAGCTACATCCTCAGCCCTAAACCTTCCTTCTTTACAGGTTGATTAATTCAGGTATTTGTTCCAGTTATTAAACACTGGCATAAGGAATCTGTGCTCTCCCTGCCACTCTGCAGGTACCTCTGTTACACGTCAAGCATCTGAGTATGAGGGGCAGCTCCTGTCTCTCTTTTCCTCCACTGGCCTTCTACTGATGCCATTGAATTACCATAGCCAGTGAGGGAGCCGACACCTATCTATCTGTTGTTCTCAGTGATTTGGGGCCATAGTAATTTATTTTAAAAGTCTGATTGGGTACTGTGGAGAGATGAGTCAGTCAATAATGTGATCTCTGAGTATGAATAAGAATAAGAACCCAAAGGGAGGTGGGGTTCAGAACCCCTACCCCCAGCTGAGAAACTATTGACAGTTGATGGTATCTGGGGAGGGAGATGTGGTTTCATTAAGGGTGTGGCTAGCAAGTCAACCAAGCTCCAGAGGACAGCCCTACACCCAGGGGTTTATAGGCAGTACAAACTGGACTTGGGCTATTTTAAAAGGTAACCATTAAAAAGGATACTCAGCTGGGCTTGGGTGGACGGGGTGGAGAGCAGGGAGTGGATCTGGAAGGAGTTAGGGGTGTGAGGTTGGGTGAGAATACTCGAAGTACACTGGATGCATGTATGAATTTTTAAAGACTTATTAATACAAACATTATATTAATAAAATGGGCTGGAGAGATGGCTGAGTGGTTAAGATCACTGGCTGCTCCTTCAGAGGACCCAGGTTTGGTTCCCAGCACCTACACAGTGGCTCAAAACTATTTGTATTTCCAGTTCCAAAGGATCTGACACCCTTTTCTGTCCTTCATGAACACTCTATGCATATAATGTGCAGATATACATGCAGGCAGTGTTGTTTAAAAAAAGAAAAACGGTGGCGGCAGAGGGTTCCAGGAGGAGAAGTTTATTTAGGGTAGAGGGGAGAGCAGAGAGAGGTGAAGGTGGTGGCCGGCCATAACCATGCGGAGGTGGGAGGGGAGACGGAGATACGACCTGCAGGCGCGGGTCAAGGAGCAAGAGAGCAAGAGAGCAAAAGAGAGAGGAGGGGCCAGACAGCCCCTTTATAATAGTGGGCAGGGCTACCTGGCAGTTCCCAGGTAGCTTTGGGAAGGAGTATACCTAGCTGTTGCTAGGTAACTGTGGAGGTGGAGTTTAACAGAATGCTAACAGGCAGGACACCCATACACATTAAATGAGACTAAATCAAGTCAGGTGGTGATGGCACATGCATTAAGTCTCAGCATTTGAGAGGCAGAGGCAGGCAGATCTCTGAGTGCAAGGACAGTCTGGTCTACACAGTGAGTTCCAGGACAGTCAGGGTTATACAGAGAAACCCTGTCTTGCAAGAATAAATCTTTTTAAAAAAATAATTAATTAATTTAAAATTTTTGGTGTGGTGATTTAACTGAGAATGGCCCACAGGCCAACATGTTTAAATGTTTGGTCTTCAGTGTAGGAACTTTTGGGGGAAGATTAGCAGGTGTGGCCTTGTGAGACTTGAGGTTTCAAAAGCCCATGCCAGGCCCAGTCTCTCTCTGCTTGCCTGTGGCTCCAGATGTAAGCTCTCAGCTGTCGCTTTAGCATGTCTGCCTGTACATACACCTGCTATGGTGCTAATCCTCTGAAACTGGAAGCAAACCCCCAATTTAAATATTTTATTTTGTAAGTTGCCTTGGCCATGGTGTCTCCTCATCAGTATAAAGAATAGTGACTAAGACCCAGGGAGAACATGATAATGGCAGGAAAACTCTGATGGCAGGAAGCCTAATCTGGGCATGAAGAGAGATCCACTCTTCAACTGCAGTCGTGAAGCAGAGAGATGGAGTCCCAGAGCCCTTCCCCAGTGTGTGCTTCCTCTGTCAAGGGCACACTTCCCCATAACCTCTCCTCATAGCGCCACCAGTTAGGGACAGACAGAGTGTCCAATCATGTGAGCCCATGGGGGACATTTTTAATTTGAACCACCTGCAAGGATTTGATTAGGATCACTGCTTAGCCCACACAAACGTGTAAAAAAGTGTTTCAAATACTATATTAACTTACATATTTATGTCAAACCTCTCATTCTAGTCTTCTGTGGCTTATAAAAAGGGGCCAAAGTCTGCAATCTAGGTATTTGAAAGGACTAGAACAGGGCTCACAGCTGTGGAGACCCAGGCTGTGCCTTATCTCCATGCCCAGCTCTTCTCTCACCTGACTCCCATCATTTTATTGTCCTTTTAAACATTTTTCGGGGAGTTGGGGATTTAGCAGTGGTAGAGCGCTTGCTGAGCAAGCGCAAGGCCCTGGGTTCGATCCTCAGTTTGGGGGCAGGTGGAGACAAAATAAGAATTTCGCTTTGTGTTGTGTGTGTGTGGTGTGTGAGTGTGTGTGTGTGGTGTCAGTGTGTGTGTATGAGTGTGCACACATGCTACAGCACATGTGTGGAGGTCAAAAGACAGCTGGCTGGAGTTACTTGCAATGGTCATCTTATCCGTCCCTCTTCTTACGTAGACCTTAAGAGATCCTCTGTTCAATTATTCAGCATGTCTCAGGAAAGGGGCAGGCGAGCAAGAGGAGGTATAGCAGCCACTTACACTCGAATTCTTTCCGTTCTGGACCTTGTTCATTATGAAGAGTAAATCCAATTGGTCGTTGTGGGCTGGGTTCCTAACTCCCCGGCATCTGGTTGTGCTTCTTCCCACCAATGGCCTCTTCACTGCTCCCTCAGCCAATGAGGTGTGGGGGAGGACCTCCCGTTCCCAGGCGTATGACAGACAGGATAAAACATCTGTTGTGCTCATTCCTTGGATGTTAGGGGTGTTTGTCAATGAGCAGACAGATCCAGGATGCAATGGGAAAATCTGAGATGGGTGCGGGGAGATGTCACCACGGGGTCTGCTGGCTCAATCTGGATCGTAGGATGCGCATGCCGAGTGGTTGTGAGACTCATGGGCCACAAGTGGCTTCAATGCTCAGGGCTCTGCGGTGCCTCAATCCCCAAACAGCCATTCTCACAAAATTGTTTTCTTCCACCAGCAGTCAGACCGACAAATTGCACTGTGATCACAGGTGGGTGGGGCCATATAAACAGCATCAATTCAATTACAAAACAAGGTCGTAGTCGCGGAAAAAGATGTAGTGTGTTGACAGATAACGATGACTGTATGATCAGGGTGCCAAGCCGGCTAACTAGTGCTGGGTTTTGGGCCCTTCTTCCCCCTCCCTCCCTTTTTGTTCTCCCTCTCTCCCTCTTTATCTCTCTCCCTTCCCCTCCCTCCTTGCCTCCCTCCCTTCTTACTTCCTCCTCTCTCTCCTCTCCTCTCCTCTCCTCTCCTCCTCCTCTCCTCTCCTCTCCTCTCCTCTCCTCTCCTCTCCTCTCCTCTCCTCTCCTTTCTTTTTTTCCTTTTTTCTTTTTTTGCTTTTCGAGACAAGGTTTCTCCGTATAGCCCTGACTGTCCTGGAATTCACTCTGTAGACCAGGCTGGCCTCGAACTCAGAAATCCACCTGCCTCTGCCTCCCAAGTGCTGGGATTAAAGGCGTGCACCACCACTGCCCAACTCTCTCCTCTCCTTTCTCTCCTCTCTCCTCTCTCTTTCTTTCATTCCATTTCTTTTTGGGACAAAGTTTCACGTAGCGCACTGAGTAGTCTTAAACTCCCTATATAGCTGAAGTCAACTTAGAATTCTTAATTCTCCTGCAGTCTACCCTACGTGCTTGAGTTATGGATATGTGTTACCACATGTGGTAGAGAGAAGAAGGAGTTAGAACAGCCATGCTGGGAAAGCAGAAAGATCAGGCCTGAGAAGTGCAGGACAGAGAGACAGCCCACATGTAAGAGTCTGGGATTGTGGCCCAGGGGGGAGCAGGTCTGAGTCTGGGGCAGCCAGGATGGATATAGGTTTTAGTAATAATTCAGGGGTATTGGAGGGGAGGTGTTAGCAACATGGAAGTCTGGGAGTAGCCCAGCCATTGAGCTGTTTAAGGCATATTAAAATAGAAGGCTCTCTCTCTCTCTCTCTCTCTCTCTCTCTCTCTCTGTATGTGCGCTCGCCTGCGGGTGTGTGTGTGTCTTTCTTTCAGGAAATCAGAACATTGGGTGGGTAGCTAGGAATGTGCACTGCCACTGCTGGGTGACTTAGAGTGGATTAATCGGCTAATACAATGGATGACTTTGTTGTACTAGGCAAGTGCTCTACCAACTGAGCCAAATCTCCAGCCCAGCCTCTCTTTTAAGGGTGGGATCGAAACCTCTCAGAATTAGATAGCTCTAGAATTAGATAGCAGCAGATTTCCACCTTGTGTGCAGTTCTTTTGGGGGAACTCAGCTGCTCTGGCCTGGGTCTCATCCCCAGGCTTGTTTGTGTAACCCAGGTGTGGGAACCTGACTCAACTGTTCTAGGCCATGGTGGTTTACTCAGATAAACAGGCCACATTTAGTGGTACAGAAATGGACACAAGGTCTACTTTAGTGCAATGAGATATGAGGAGATGTGTGCTGGGACACAAGAGAAAGACTACTCTTTATTTGAGTGGCTCTCTTCTGGGGTGCTAGTTTTATTTCTGTTGCTGTGAAAAATATCTTGGTAGAAAGAATCTTAGGGAAAAGGCGTTTATTCAACTTACATTTCCAGGTCCCAATCTATTGTTTTGGAAAAGTCAAGGTAGGATCTTGAAGTAGCTAGTCCCATTGAGGAGAGAAAAAAGAATCCATACATGCTTGTTAGGGCTCAGCTCACTCTATACTTATACAGTTCAAGATTCCCTGTCTAGGTAATGGTGTCGCCCACAGTGGACTGGCTCTTCCCATCAATTAAGAGAAAAAAAGACAATCCCTTACAACCAGATCCAGACATTCCTCATGGAGACTCTTCCCAGGCACTCCCAGGTTGTGTTGAGTTGACAATTAAAACTAACCTTTGGAGCTGGTAGGTGAAGTTGTGAAGCTCCAAGATGTTGGAGCCATTTTGTTGCTCTGTAGGGATTAGCCTCAGGAAGCTACTAACATGATGGAAGGCAGAGCCAACAGGAGAACATGGGTTCCCTATTTGGGGTTAGACATGTGCATTGCAGCTCGATAGAAAAAGTCTCTCACACAAGATGTCATGGTGACAGAAACTTGAGGTGGCTGGTCATATTGCAGCTGCAATCAGGGAGCAGAGGGGTGAGAGGGTGGGATGGGGGAGGAACGTGGGTGTCCATTCTCCTTTTTTATTCACAATGGAACCTCAGCCCATTGTTGATGCCATTAATATTCAAGGTGGGTCTTCTTACCTCAATTAACCACTCTAGAAAACTTCTCACAAAAAGACCAGAGCTTTGTGTCCTAAGAGATTCTAAATCCTATCAAGTTGACATCAAAAAATCAACTACCACAGGGAGAATTCTAGGTTCTGAGACCAATGGTCCAGGTGCCACTAGCCCAGGATCTTCTGCCAAGGTGGGCCCCTCCTCCTTCTCACGCCTGAATCCTAAGCCAGCTTTCTTTCTGTTTTTGGTTTCTGAAAATTGCCTTCTTGCTTAGGACCTTTCACCTGTGATCTTTTTGCTTAGGGTGAGTTCCATCTCCATTGAGCTGCTCCTATATTCATTCTGGGGGACCCCATGGAGATGTCTCTTCCTCTGGGAAACCTCACTGACCTCTCCTTGATTACTAGGGCTGTCCCAGAGCTCTTCCACACATTCTACAGACAGCTTTGGGCCTACTGTGCACCAAGCCTATACACTGGGGAATGAATGGGCATGCTCTTTGCCTTCTACTAGGTTCCATCTTGCTAGTAAGGTAATGCATACAAATATTGAGAAACTGAAAGTAGTCGTTGCAACTGGCAATAATAAGTTCATTAGGGAAACAAAGCAAGGAACCACAAGGGAGCGTGGCAGGGTGGGTGGACTTTAGAGCTAGGAGAGAGAGGCCTTGGGTGAAGCGTTGCCATGCTGTGGAGAGCATGTGGAAGACAAACAAAAGGAACTCGCTCTAGGTGGAGGGATAGCCCCTGAAAAGAACCGAGTTCAGAAAGAGCTTGGTGTATCTGAGGAACAGGCAGGCCCCTGTAGGATAGAGCATGGAGGGACAGAGAGGAAGGGATACCAAGTGAGTCTGTTAAGACTCCTGTTTCATCCAGACTGTGTAGTGCCTTT
Organism: Mastomys natalensis; assembly: GCA_021653895.1. Taxonomy (NCBI): domain Eukaryota; kingdom Metazoa; phylum Chordata; class Mammalia; order Rodentia; family Muridae; genus Mastomys; species Mastomys natalensis. The sequence goes on along the minus strand of JAJTUV010000842.1, from coordinate 80,653 downwards.
GGGAACGTGGCAAGGATCTCGGAGTTTATCTTCAAGATAAGGAGCAGCGTCAGAGCTGGTTTTTTGCTTTTTGTTTTGGAGGCTGTATGGAATCTATGAAGAGTGGCTATAGCAGGTAAACAGGAGACTCAGAGAACTTGGCGAGAAGCACTTGCCAAGGTTTGGGAAGTCAACAGAAGCTAGGGCTAAGGGAGATGTTAGGTCTCAAAAACATGGAAGATAGCTCACTGAGGTGCCTGTTTAACACATCTATGTGGATCTGGCCACCAGGTTCTCCCAGCTTCCCTCAGTCTCTACCTGTTACAGGGCATGGTCAGTATACCCCAGCCTCTACCCCATACTTCTTCAGCTCAGGGACTGAGCTGCCCTTCCCCCAGCTGCACTTCCCTATATAATCCAGCCATTTTAGGTATTGGGCCCTTGTCTACCCTTTACTCTCTCGGCTCTGCCCTCTCCTCACATGGCCTGGCTCAGGGCCTTGTCCAATCTGGACTCCCAGATGTCCCTGTCCCTGGCTATGTTCTCCCTTTTGTCTACAGTAAGCCTTCTGCTCCACCATTCCTAGGAGTAGTCATGTCCTTCCTTTTTTATTTCCCCTTTTCACTCCAGAGTAACAGGGAAGAGACCAGAAAGTTCATGAAAGGTCACGGTACTTCTGAGGTGGAAAGAGACCCTATAGATGCACTATGGGGAATGTAGAGGTTGGGGGGGGGGGCAATGTCATTGAAGTCCTCCTGTGTTGGGGTTTTCTCTCATTTGTACAATGTGAGGGTACCCTCAGTGAGATCATGAACATACATCATCATGTAAGCCAAGCCTCCTCACAGTGAACACAAGGATAGCTGCTATGATGGATAGCCCACCATGGTTATTGCTTTGGGTTGGGTCCTCCAAATTCCAGAGTGTTATTTCTCTCTCGATGCAGGGAAATGACCATGTGTGCAATTAAACACTCTGCATCAGGCCGAATTTTCCTTGTTTTCCCTCCTTTAACCCTTTGTATAGAATTCAAATTTAGTTACCAGTTGGCCTCTGGCAGAGCTGCAGTTTGAAATATAGCCAGCAGATGGCGCTGGAGGCTAAGGGAAGATGCCCCTCCCTTCAGCAGGTCTGTCCGATCTTGGCTCTCCTTTCCTCTCTGGCTTGAAGAGATCTTAGCTCCTTGATTGCCACTGCTACAAGGACCTGCGGTCTAGCCCTAGGAAGCCTTGGAGACGCAGACCCTTCAGAGAGAAGTAGACAAAGATCTCAAGAGCCTGCTGGGATTCCTGAATGCCACTCTCAAACCGTTTGACCTCTATTCTGTGTCCTCTCTTCCAGGAAACGGCCAAATAGAGCAAGAGAGACATCTCAGACAGGAGGGAGATTCTCTTAGGAAGAGCCACTTCATCTGTTAAGGAGGAACTATGAAACCTCTTACAGCAGTTTGCGACCTCCCTGTCCATCCTGTGTAAAATATGAAATAAGAGTTTTAATTACCGAGCTTGGAAGGCAGCCGACATGTTTAATATTTAATGTCTCCAATGCCTGTGCCCCAGGCGTGCCGGCACTGACACAATTGGGGTTTCCCTTGGGTTGGTTCTGAATGTACTTGGAGAACAGCCAGGCAGCCGTCTTCCCTAACACCTGGGAGCCTCCTGTAGCCCAGCCTGGGCCCAGGCCTGCCCTGAGCCTCCCACCCCCTGGGGGACTCCTGACAGGAAGGCCCAGTGAGGCCTGTTCTTCCACCCCAGGGTGGACATCAGGTCCTGGAGCCCCTGCAAACTAGCTAGTTAGTACCGGATCTAGCCCAGGGTCCTGGCAGAGAAACCTGAGTCAGTGGAAGATGGAACCACAGGAGGGGCCTAGGCAGATGAGCCCGAGTTTGAGGTCTGCTTTTCTACAAGACATTTGGCCTCTTCTCTGGGTGTCACTTTTATTATTCATAAAATGGAGAGTGTATTTCCTGCGTTCCGGGTTGTTAATGTGTCGCTATTTTTGAGGTTTAGCATGTGTCAGAGCCCTGCTAAGCACTTCACATGTACCACGTCTTCCTCAACACAACAGCCTTTGAAGTGGCTAAGCTGGAACTTAGGCACGAGGCCTCCTGATTCCAGAGCTTGTGACTCCAAGGGCTTTGTGCAGAAGAGCTTTGTGGGTTTGGAGAAATGTGAACTACCCAGTTCCAGACCCTATGCAGTGGCACCTTCTGTTTGCTAGGCAGTGGGGGCTTGGAGAAGCACCCCAAACCAAGCCACTCATACCGTGATTGTGTGCCCCACATCTCATTCCTACACAGAGGTGGGAGGCACCCAAGCTGTATTTGATTAGTTGATTGGCATTGTCAAAATAGTAGAATTCCCCAGGCAGGGTGGCACATGCCTTTAATCTTGACACTCGAGAAGCAAAGGCAGATGGATTTCTAGTTCCAGGCCAGCCTGGTCTACACAGTAAGGCCCTTTTGTTTTTGTTTGTTTTATTTAACCGTTTTTTTTTTTTTTTTTTTTTTTTGAGACAGTGTTTCTTTTTGTAGCCCAGGCTGTCCTGGAACTAGTTTTGTAGACCATGATGGCCTCAAACTCACAGAGATCTGCCTGCCTCTGACTCTGGAATGCTGAGACTAAAGTGCACCACCACCAATCAGCTGGCCCTGTCTTTTTTTTTTTTTTAAAGCAGAATTCCTGGAGTCATTTGAGTTCTGATTATGCACGTTGGTTTGGTTTTAGGCACAAATGTCATCTCTTGCCTTGTTAACTGTCACCAACTAGTGTCTTGGGTTGCTCACATCCCTAACCAAGCATAGCACACAGTTTGACAGCAAGGGCTGAGGTGGGAGAGGTGTGTCCAAGCATTGAAGCCATTCACCTGAAAAGGCACCATGGACCATATAGACTTCATCAACTCTGTAGCATCCAAGAGGGACAGCTGGGAAAGAGCCTCATGCTCTAACTTCAAGATGGCCGTGGGACACAAGAACTGCAGCCATTGTTGAGAGTCCATACCTGTGCTCCACCTATTTATTTTAGGGCTGTGCACCCAAGATCAGGTCTCACGTAAATGTGTAAGAACATTTGCCCAAGGATTTTCCTCAAAGCACTCAAAGTACTCACTGAGGGGTGGAATTAACAAAGATGCCATAGTCATATTCAGGTTCCTCTTCATATCATATGAGGAACCATTTTCCTCTGAAAAATCCTGTGGGTGACATCACTCAGTCAGAAGAGGTGCGTGTCAAGCCTGATGGCCTGAGTTAGGACCCTGGAACCCATGTGCTGGAAAGGAGGAACAGTCGCCTTCACTGTGCTCTTTGACCCCCATACGCACACTATGACACACATGTGGGCACATTCAGACAAGTACGTGCATGCAACGAAAGCATTACATTGGAAATTACACACAATGAAACCTCTAAAGGATGGATTAGCCCCATGTGGCACATACAACTGATGCAACAGTGCGTAGCTTAGGCTATGTAGTATGGCTCTGTTCCACAACAACAGAAAATAAGGAAAAACAAAACACGAGGGAAGGTTAGTTGCCCAGTACCATCACTTTGCAGCCTCTGCTTTCCAGACCAGACCACTCCCCCACCCCCTTCCTTCGAGTTGGGGAAATGCATTTCTCCAGCGTGGCCTGGAGGTGGCGCTATTGCAGTTGGTCCTTGACTGAGGCAACAGCCTGTGAGGTCAGGGTTGGCAGGTCCTCTGTGGTCTGGGAAGGCCTGCTTACCAGCTCTTGGGGCAGTGGAGAGCCTGGGAAGAAAGGCAACAACCGTGTGTGAAGAAAGTATCGCTAGAGGCTCACCTTGTATTTTCCATCTCTTCCGTTTCCAGGACAACAGTAGCTCAGTCTCTGCATAGGAAATTCAGAGCTGGGATTCTAGGGTGCCTGTAGCTAAACACTTAGTTAACCCAGTAAAGGAAATCCTGCCTCCATCCTCGGTTTCTGTCTTCTTTCTTTTTTTTTTCTTTTATTATTATTTGTGCATTCATGTGGGTGTGGGTACATGTACAGGCCAGAGGACAGCTTGGGTGTCATGTTTAGGAATGTCACCCACTGCTTTGAGAGACAGTGTACCTCACTGGTCAGGAGCTTATCAATGAGCTAGACTGACTGGCCAGTGGGCTGCAGAAATCCTCTTGTCTATGTCTTCAGTGCTGGGATTGCAAGCCCAGGCCCCCACATACTGTGTTTTTATATGAGTCCTGGGTTTTGAGCTTCACTCTTGCAAAGCAAGCAAGCTCCTTATTGACTGAGCACTCTCCCCATCCCTGGCTCCTTTTTTTTCTGATGAGGTTTGGGGAGAGAGACCTCATGCAACCTGCTCACAAGAGTTTGGGGGGGTGTCCATGGCCTTGGGCTATTGAATGAAGGCATTTCAGGTAAGACCATCTCCAGGATTAGGGGCATGGCACTCACTGACTGGTCCTCTGTTGCTTTCTGATCACTGATACCTAGGTCTTCAGCAATCCATGGTGGCAGCCGTGAGATGAGGTAGGAGAAAGCATGGACTTAGGTGCTGCTTTCTTATAAGGGGCACTGCTCTATGGCTTACGGGATGAGGGTGTTGATAGAGAAAGTTAGGAGTGTTCATAGAATCAGAGGACAGGGTGTGGGGTTAGAGGTATAGAAAGATCTGGAGCCAGGGCTAAAACATCCTTTCCTTCTCCTCTTGAGATTGGCCTTCCCTGGTGTGTTCTACAGGAGAAGGGGCATGGGCACCCACTCTGTAACGATGCGTCCCCACTCCAAATTGCTGTCAACCACTCCCAGCTGGTACCCAGTGTCCTGGTGTTCCAGGTCTGTGTTCCCAGGATAGATCCCACAGGTCTCTGCTGCCGCCTTTGAATTGTATGATTAGATAGATTTGCCATATCGCTCGGGTTCCCTTGAAATCTTCTTTCACCAGACAAAGGAGCGTCGACCCTCTTGCAGCTACATATAAATTTCATCCCTTCCCCCTTTGTCATAGGGTGAGAAACACAACACAGCTGGACCTCTAGGCTCCTTAGGCCCAGCCTGAGACAAGGGTTTAGGTACAGAGATTTGGTCTGGGATATGGTTCCAGGAAGCACAATAGGGGCTACAGCTATCTACTCCTCTGAAGGCACAGAATCCCTTTCCTCACCAGAAAACATCTCCCTCCCATGGAGAGGAGCACGAGGCCCATCGGCTCCCACATCCACTGGGCAGATGATATCTCTGGGTTGGTGGAGCAGCCGCGGGTGCATTTCCATGTGTTGTTGCAGAAGGGAAGGGACCTGGGAAGGAGCTTGAAGGAGATGCTTCCAATGTGAATGGATTCGGCTCTTGTCCATCACAGCTGCAGCTGAAAGTAGAGGGCGGGGAGATGGACTCAGGAGTCTGGGGTACACAGAGATATGTCCTTCACAACGTTCCTCCAGAGTCAGGAACTGTTGCATTGTGGAGCCCAGGCCTCTCTTCTGAACTCTGATTTGTGCACACAGTTAGCTCACCAGTGCCTAGCGTTCTGGATGTCTTTCAGATCTGCACTTGGAACAAAGTCAAATTCCTTTACTTCTATGCCAGACCAGCTCCACCTTCAGATTGCTCATCATAGCATCCACCCGTTGCCTGGGGGATGTGTTCATGGGGTGTGTGTGTGTGTGTGTGTGTGCACACAGTATGTGTAATTGTAGGTGAACATGTGGAGACCAGAGGTTGGTCTTGTGTATCCAAGTTGCTTTCCACCATATTTTCTGAGACATGGTCTCTCATCACTGAAACTGGGACATGTCAATTTGGCTGGATTGGCTGGGGAATGAGATCCATGGATCCTCCTGCCTCCACATTCCTAGAGCTGGGATTACAGGCAGGTAAGGCTATACCCATCTTTGACATGGGTGATGAGGATCCAAACTCAGGCCCTCATGTTTACACAGGAAATATTTTACCAACAGAGCCCCCTTCCCAGCCTCCTAGGCTCATGCTTGACCCCCCTGTCTCTATCACTCTTCCTATGCAATTAGTCAGCAAACTTCTGGATTCTATCCATTTCCTCTCTCTTACTTCAGTTCTCCCTCCTTTTTCTCCTCCCCATCTATCAAGTTAGCACATATACATAGAGAGGAACAAGATTGAAGGTTCCCTCTGCTGACAACAGCAGTCTCTTATGCTCTGACGACAGCAGGAGATACTGATGAGCGTTTGAAAGCTGGTGTGACAGAATACATTACTGAATCACACACTTTACCCCTTTTGAGCCAGGATCTCATTCTGTAGCCCAGGCTGAACTAGAATCCACTATGTAACCTTGGCTAGGCTTAGACACACAATTCCTGTCTAAAACATGGAAACATGTCCTTGGCTTCCCTGATTCTGGGATTACAGCTGTGAGTTGAAGCATTGAACTATAAATGTTACTGTCTAACCAAAGGTTCCAGACCGTCCCCAAACAGTGCTGCCAACTGCGGAGGTGTATGAGCCTATGGGGACACCGTCACCCAAACCACCAGAGTGACTATACAAGAAATGATGAGCCTAGCTTTGTGAGAAGTCCTAGTCAGAACTGGCAACTGTGGAGGCCAGCAGCAGTTACAGACCTGGTCTTGTGTGGGCAAGTTCCCAATAAGCCTGTGTTGGCTGGGCCCTGGAGGAATAGCTCAAATCATTCTCACAATGGGCTGGATATGGGTGAGGGATGAAAATACCAAGAAGTCTATATGAAACAAGACTAACTTTATTGTTTTAAGTTTGTGTCTGTGTGTGAGGGGTGGAGAATGCATGGCACAGCTCACGTGTGGAGGTCAGGGAACAATCATTTGGAGTGGATTCTCTCCTTCCACCTTTACATGGGTTCAGAGGATCAAGCTTAAGACATAGTAAAGATGGACACAGAGGACAGGTTCTAGAAATCTTCAGAAAGTTAATCAAACATGTGGATGGGGAGGGCCAGAGAATTTGGGGTGGGGCAGAATCTCCCCAGCTTCTGGCTTACTGTCCCGCATATGATGGTACATTCTGGAAAGGAGAACCCTGCAGTAGTAGTTAGAGGTGGAGGACATGTGTTGAGTGGTCTCAAGTTGAGTTGAAAATTTCAAACCATGTCCTGGAGGCAATGTTTGGGGTATTCAAGCACCCACAGGCTTTTCTGAAACCCTCCTTCCCTGCACCAAGTTCCTGAGCCTCAGGCGGTATACAGTGGCTCAGGAAAGGCTGCTCTGGTCTGCAGAGGGCAAGGCTGGGGCCTGGGACCAGAAGGCAGAGGGAAAGGGTAGACACAGATACAGGGGCCATCCTAATGGGTGACTGCCCCTGCCAAGATGGGGACTTCAGACTGCCCAGGTTTATCACTTGAAGGATAGGCTCTTGTTGCTGACCCCATGGGCAGCCTTTGTTTTGCCCCTTCTGAGGCCTGGTTGTCCAATCACTCACCTGATTTCTTTCGGAGAATCTCACAATCTTCCAGTGACCTCCTTTGCTTGATTAGTGTCATTTAAATGGGTTTCTACCCTTTGCAACTCCCAAAGCCTCTGCAAAGGCACCGTCTACACATGGCTTTGTTTTTTATATCTCTGAAGACAAGCTCTTGCTGGGTATGGTACAGACCTTTAATCTCTGACCATTCTGCTCTGCATAGTGAGTTCTAAGCCAGTCAGGATATATATAGAGAATTTTTTCTTGAAAAATAGAAATAGGAGGCTGGAGAGAGTAGAGTGCTTAAAAGGTTCCTTTCGCAAAGGATCAGTGTTTAGTTCCCACCACCTACACAGTGGCTTGCAACCATATGTGATTCCAGTTCTAGAGGACCCAGCACCCTCTTCCGGTTTCCTCAGGCACCAAGCACACACATGGTGTACACACATACAAGCAGATAAAAGATGTATACATATAAAATAAAAATCTTTATTTAATTAAAAATACAAAACAAATAAGAATCAAATTTTAAAAAGCCCTTATTTGCCAACTTGTCTCTCAGTTAGTTGTAAGATACCAAAACTAATTTTGTGAGGAAAATTTCCCAATTACTATCTTTTTACTTTCCAAATTCATTGGCCCCTCCCCCATGTAGTTGCTCATGAACTCCAGAATCAAATTTTCAAGATAAAACCCCGTGAAGATTTTCATTGAAATTACACATCAAATTTATAGATTACTTGAGGGAGGATTGACACATCCACAACACTGCTCAAGGAGCAGATCCCTTCCTCCATTGATTCAGGGCTTAAAAAAATAGACCTTCATCCAATTTCAACATATATCTTTGCACATATTTTGCTAACCACATTGTTTGGGTCCCCTGATGCTTTCCAAGTCGTCATTACTGGTCTTCAGGACAGGAATTGATCTGGATATATTTATTGCCTCATGTGAGTCTCTTCATTCAATGCCCTAATTAGTTCTTGTGCTTTCCCAGTTTATTCTCTGGCGTTTGCAGGGTGAACAAACACATTATCTGCAAATAACCATCATTTTAGTCTCTGTTTTGCCGATATGTACAGACTGCTTTTCTTTTTTGTTATCTGATCCTCTGACATGAAGGTGGGTGGCGGTTGTTATGGCTGTGATGGCTGCCAGCCTTATAACACTGCTGTCTCACATGACAAGAATTCTGATGGGTCCCAAACTGGCACCTGGGAGCTGACTGTTTTATGGAGATTTTGGGTCCAAGTAACTTAACAGTGTGCTAGGAGGGACAACAACAAACTTAGCTCTTTGCTTCAGAAGTCATTAGAAACGTGATGTTAAAAATATCTGGTGAGAATCTAAGAGGGAGAGATAGTGCCATTAATAAATATTGGAAAGGGTTATTTGACTTACATTTTCAGATCTATCACTGAGGGAAGTCAAGGCAGGAACTTGCAGGTTGGCATGCTTGCTAGCTCATGCAGCATTGCCTCAGGCCAGGGAACTTATCTGCAGCCCAGGAAGTATAGTAGAAGCTGTGGAGGAGTGCTGCTAACTCGGCCACTTTCAGGCTAACACTCAGCTAGCTTGCATACAGGGTCTCTAAGATCACTTGCCTAGGGAATGGTGTCACTCATAGTGGACTGGGCCTTCCTAAAAAACTAGCAAAGAAGACAACCTTCACAGACAAGCCTCTAGGCCAGTCTGATCTAGCTCATCCCTCAACTGAGACTCCCTCTTCCAGTGACCCTGTACTGAGTGACCTTTACAGTCAAAGTTAACTAGGATAAGTAACGTTTCCAACCTTAGTTGAACACTGCCCCTTTCCTTCATGCCTTATGGTTTAGCAGTTTCTAGAACTGGTCATAGGGAAATGATGCAATTTCTATGCTAAGACTTACTGCGAAGAGGCATTTGCTTTGATTTCTGGAAGTAGAATGTTGGATGGATGTACAGACTCTTTTTTTTTTTCCAATTTCTGCTTTAAATTTATCTAAATATTTAACAGAGTCTTGCTATGCTACCTATGCTGGAGAGTGGGGGATATTATAACATGCAACCCTACTCCTGATACTAAGTATACACTGACACCCTGATTAGCCTGGTGCAGTATAGCTCTGAATTCTCAGGCTCAAGCCAGTTTCCTTCCCTAGCTTCCTAAGTGGGGGTTATAGATGCTGCATACCTGGTTAAGTATTTTCAGAAATTAGAAATAGAAGTTAATTTGAACAAGTGGTTTTTATATGTCTATGGAGACAGCCATGCAACCATCCTCTTTTAAATTAGTAGAACCTTACCACAATGCATAAAATATCACACGAAATCACAAGACTGCCTGACTGTGAGATATTAACGGAATAAAGGGGGCAGCCAGCCAGCCCAGAGCTCCTAGGGTGCTCCTGTCATATCCAATGGGCTTCTCCTTCAGGTGCGGTTTGCTGCCTCCTGGTGGCTGTTTGCTGTTATGAATTATACAAATGCTGACTCAGGTTGGTCCAGAGTTTAAGACCAGAATTCCCAGGGATATTTCCCACTGTCCAAGATCAATTTTGACAGTTGATCTTAAGAGATGGAATTGAAAGATTCTCAAAATGCAAGGGACTCATTCTCCCTGATCCTTGAGTCTAGTGTCCTTCCTGCCTTCCCTTGAGTCTAGTGTCCTGGCCTATGCTTCCCTTCATATCTTCTTTGTTCTTAGATTCAGAAACTAAGTTATTTATTCAGCCCCAAGTGAGCTCATGGGCTTGATAAAGTTCTCAAACCAACAGCTAGCTCTGCCATAGATTTATTTTAGATTTGTAGAAAAATTTCTCTCTTTTTGTGTTAATTTTAAAAATGATTCATTTCTTTTTATTTCATGTGCACTAATACTTTGCTTGCACGCATGTCTGAGAGAAGGTGTTAGACCCCAGGAACTGGAATTACAGATAGTTGTCAGTTGCCATGTGCTGGGAATTGAACCTCTGCAGAAGCAGTCAGTGCTCTTAACCTCTGAGTACTCTCTCCAGCCCCTAATTTAATAGTAATCACCACCATCATAACAACAACAACAACAATAATAGATTTTCCAAGATAGGATTTCTCTGTGCAGCCCGGGCTGTCCTGGAACTCACTCTGTAGACCAGGCTGGCCTCGAACTCAGAAATCCGCCTGCCTCTGCCTCCCAAGTGCTGGGATTAAAGGCGTGCGCCACCACCGCCCGACGGAAGAAGTATTTATTTTAGCTCAGTGTTGAAAGTAGAGTCCATCTTGGAGGGAATGTGGAGGTAGCAGGAGCCTGAAGCACCTGGTCACATTACATCAGAAGAAGAGAACAATTAATGAATGCTGGTGGTCAGCTAGCCCTCCTCCCCTTTTATGCAGTCCAGGGTCCAATCTAGGGAATGGTGCCACCCATAGTGGTCTTCCCACTTCAGTTACTATGATCAAATAGTCTTGCACAGCCGTGCCCAGGGTCCAACTCCCAAGTCAGACATTCAATGAATGTCTAGCTGACCATTCATACTAACATCACACTAGCTTCCAAATGAATTATTTCAAAATTAATGCTTCTATTTCTCTGAATTGGATGTTACTATCAGCTCTATTTTGCAAGTGGAAAAGAAGCACAGAGAGGTTACACGCTTATTCAGGTCACCCAGCCAGCTCTTGTTATAATAATAAATCCAAACTCAAAGTTGGTGCTTTCTTTAAAATGCATGCTTCTGGGTCTATCTAACTTGTCCTTCCTTGACTTCTAGGAATATATTTGGGGATGGTGCAGTGCTCCAAACCTACCTGTTCCAAATCTATCTGCTAATATGGTTTGCATTGTTTTGCACATAGGGAAGATTTATTTCAACAAAGTTTTTCTTTCTGTATGTTTCATTTGCCTCTGGTATCAAGAATATATAAGATTCATAAATTGAATGAGAACTATTCTGTACAGGTCAGTGCTCTGACTATCAGTGAAGAGCTTATTCTGTGTCTCTTCCTTAAAATGTTGGTCACTCCATCTGCAAAACCATCCTGGTCCCAGAGCCTTTGACACTTGTTCTGGTTTGCATTCTGTTACTCTGACGAAATACTTGTCAAAGCCAAATTGGAAAGGAAATGGTTTATTTCATTTTACAGGTTCATCATGGGGAGAAGCCAAGGCAGGCTCACGGCAGGAGCTTGAAGCAGGGACCACGGAGGAGCACTGCTCGCTGGCTTGCTCCAGGCTCTTGTTCATCCATCTTTCTTGTACTGCCCAGGCATGACACCACCCACAGTGGTCCAGTCTGGGCCCTCCCACATCCATCAACTATTAAGGAACAGGCTCTCAGGCGTGGACACAGGCCAATCTAACGGAGGCAATGACTCAGATGATGTGCTTCCTTCTCAGGTGTGTCGAGCTGACACCAAGATTAGTCATCTCAATGATTAAGCTTATATGCTAAATTATTAGCCTTTTCTAGTTTCCCACTTTGAGACCTTTTAGGATTTCTGGAGATAATCTTCATATTTATCTTGAGAAATTCAGGCTTACTACCTAGCCATAGAGCATTAATACATGGTTAAAAAAATATCAAAATTGCAAGTTTGTTGTTTGCAAAACAGTTTATTTGAGTGTTTATGCCTGCAGGAGTCCTTGTTATGATCACCTACATTCTCCTGTAAGGTTCCTATGAAGTGTTCTACCCTATCTTTTGACTGAGAGGGAAAGACCCATCTCCAAACAGCCCAGACATAAAGAGAGGTTAACTGCCTGCTGATTTCTCTCTAGGCAAGTATGTCTACTGTTGCCATGACCATCCTCAGCTGGCAGGACGGAGAGCCAAGTTAGAACTGTGAATCACCCAGCTGTCTAGTCTCTGGGCTCTTTGCTCCAGTATGTAAATGCCATTGCTGGACTACCCAGCTCCACTGAATAAGCCAATCTAATAAAGCCCCTTCTACAATATATGTACGTTGCAGGATATTTGATCACGCTGTGAACACTAAGATTGTGTTTACTAAAAAAAACCTGTTTTCTAGGTGTGGTGTGGCTAAGCCCTTAGTACACACGTTTAATCCCGAACAATGAAGGTAAAGTTTGTGCAAGGAAGCACCTGTGTTTGAAAGTGATGTACAATTGAGTGGCAGAAAAAGTAATGAATCAGAGAAAGATTTGACAGAATAGGATATGTCCAACTCTTAAGAGAAGAGAGAGGTAAGGGAAGCTACTTGAGAGGCACAGCAGAGAGAGGGAGGAGGCAGTCTTTACTGGGACAGTTATAGAGAAACAGGTTGGAGAGAGATCAAGCTAGTCATGGATGAAGACAGAACAAGCCAGAGAATGAGAAGAAGCCAGAAGATTAGGTCATAATGCCAAAGTTAGTTTGAGGCCAAGCAGAGCAATTCAGGAGAAGCCAAGAGAAATCAGGTTGAATCAGTCAGCTTGGGGAAGAGTTTGAGCCAGAACAGCTGAGTTGAACCAAATCAGAAAGAACTAGGAAAGGTAAGCTTATTCAGCAGCAAGTCTCAGAGGCTGAAAACATTATAGGCCTAGATAAGATTGTATGGAGGTTAGATGCTTCCAGGACTACATCTGGGTTAGCAGATGGAGGTAGTAAGCTCTGGCGACAACAATTACATCAGGCAACATCAAACACAGTGTATGTTCTATGGATTCTGTTTCTCTAGAGAACTCTGCCTAAAACAACTAACATAACTCCTTAGCCCTAATATCATTCTCTCTTCACAGAATCAGCGTCTAATCAATGGCTTCTATTAGATTTCTGTGCTCATTTTCATGCTCTTATTAATTATTATTTGCTTATGCTTACTTTGGGTCATTTGATATGGTTCTCTTTCTTTTCAGCATAAGCCCTTGTGCTATGATGTGGCCTGTAGGCGACGTTATAACTGCACTTCACAATTTTAAGGACACTTTTGTTATCACATACTATCTGCAATCATGATGGATTTCACTATATTTTTATATGTATATAATATATTTTTAGCACATTCACCTCTGATTACTCTCATTGTTCCCTTTCCACTTCTGTTAATGCTTTCTCTTTTCCCAGTCAGTCTGATTCTACTTGTTTGTGTGTGTATGTATGTTTGGTGTGTGTTTTTGTGTTTGGTATGTGTGTGTGTTATGTTTGGTGTGTGTGTGTATGTATGTGTGTGCTTAAAGATCCTGAATGCTAAGGTTACAGGTGTGAGTCACTACAGCTAACAGGAAGTACTATTCAATTCAGTATATTTGGGGATTGTATGGTGTGTCCTGTTACTTGTTTTTGGTTTAATTATGCATGGAGGGAGAAAAAACACTGCATGATCTTTACTCTTTTTGTTTTTGAGATGGGGTTTCTCTGTGTAGCCTTTGCTGTCCCAGAACTCCCTTTTGTACACCAGGTTGGCCTTGAACTCAGAGATGTGCCTGCCTCTGCCTCTTCAGTGCAGGGATTAAAGGTGTGTGCCACCACTGCCCAGCTGATCTTTACTTTTTTTTTTTTTTTTAATTTTTTATTGATTCAGGCACCTAATCCCACTCATCTCCCTGTCCCCTCATACCTGGCCTCTTCCCTTGAATCCTCCCCTGCCCAAAAGAAAAGTAAAATTTCCTTGTGAAAGTTGTCGCGGTCACACTTCTTTGCTTGCAAATGTTCCTTGTGACGAGTCATTGGTCTGGTTTAAGGCCTCTGGCTTCTGCTACACGATCAATGCTGGGTCCTCACCAGGATTCCTCTTGGATATCATATTGCTGCCCTGTGTCATGGATATCTTGACAGTTTGGATCTGTAGGACTGGCCTCTTCACGTGTTCCAGAAGTGCATAGATGGAGTAGATATCAGGGTGGGGCAGCTTAAAATCTGAATCTGGGTCTGGGAGGTATCTGAGCTGGTCAACCTGCCACCTCTCCAGCACCCACACTCCTGGGGTGAGCTCTCCAGCACTGTTCCGCCTAGTTCATCCAATGCTGCAGCCAGCAAGGGGTAGAGCCAGCTCTCCCATGCTCACACCCTCAGGACCAGCTCATTTGCAATCCCCACAATCAGGGCATCCTGGGCATTATGCAGGTCCACTCTCCTGAGTACTGCAGCTTGCAAGGGGGCAGGGCCGGCTCTCATATAATGCCCAGGCGAGGAGGGGGCCAGTTCTGCACAGCCCTCAGACATCAACCTTGCCCCAGGTGGCAACTCAGAACAGGGATGTTGATCTGGCCTTGGTGGTAACAGATCCCCGCTGCTTCAGGGCCATGGACTCATACTTGGTCTCTGGTGGCAGCACAGGCCAGGACCCCACCACAGTCCCAGGTGGCATTACCAGGTCTCACGTCAGGCTGTTCCTCACTATCCTCAAGTCTCCAGTTCTGCCTCTCTTTATTGTCCCATATCCTTCTGTTTCTCTTTATCTTCCATTTCTCCATCATCTCCTCGCTCCTCTTAGTGGTTCCTGGGGTCTCTGGGTGTCTGGGGTGGTCTCAGGAATGCTATGCCCCATCCACGGAGTGTGGCACCAGGCAGGGATCATCTCAGGCATGGTATGCCCGCCCTGACCTGTACAGTGCCAGACTGGTGGTCATCGAAGACTAGCTCCCCACCTGGGCTCCATGGTGCCATGATCTCAGCTTGCTCCTTCCCTCTCTCGGGCATGTGACAACAGGCAGAGGTCATCTCATCTTCAGTCTCTGCTTTTTTAAAATTGTTGGTGCTCACTTGATATAGCTCCTAACTTGTCTCAGCAAGTGCTCCAGGTGTGCTTGAAAGTATGAGCACTTCAGTATTCTCGAGCAGAAGCAGGCAAAGCAGGTCCCATTGAGTGTAGAACTGTTCATGTCTCCCGTGTCTTCTGATTTTCTCCCTTCTTCCTCTCAGTTGCTGATCTTGGCTCTGTCAGGCAGGCACTGCTTCACATATCTTAAAGAACTGGAGTTAAAGTAAGTGCACACTTAGGGCTTCTGCATCTCCTTGGTGAGCATTACCTTTATCTTTGTAATTATATTCAAGTGGGTTTTGCGTAGAAAGTGCACGGTTGGATCGTGTGTGTGTGTGTGTGTGTGTGTGTGTGTGTGTGCACAAGAACACACACATGCTACTGCATGCATTAGGAGTGGATTGACTTCTACCATGTAGGACCTGGAGATTTAAGTCACCTTGTTAAGCTTGGTGACAAGAGCTTATACTGCAAAGCCACGTCAAAGACCTCCCTCTCTGCTTCTTCTTTCCCCAAACAACTGTTTTGTATACTCTTTTTTTGGGTCATAGTTGGAATGAGAATCAAGGCCTTATCCATACGAGGCATGTGCTTTGTCGGCTGGATGTCCATGGATGTGTGTAAGTGGTTTTTTGTTCCCTGCATTCTTTAGTGTTTTAGATCACTTCGCTGTCACAAAGCTTGTGACTTGGGCCACATAAAGAAAGAGGAGAAAGATCAAGGGCACCTCTCCCACTTTTCCTGCTTCATTTGACAAGAAAGACGGGTTTCCTCCTGGGGCTCTGGGGTCCTTGCTATACCCTGTCTCCACAGGACAGCATTGCTTGTGGTTCATCCTGGGGACAGAGAAAGGAACAAGGAGACACAGCCCTGACATACAGGGTCCTGGCTCATAGAGACCCCATGATGGCTGGTCTTGGGTGTCAACTTGACTAGAGCTGGAATTAACTAAAGGGCCCCTCCTCAGGCCTGTGAGAGATTTTCTTGATCAAACTATTTGAAGTATCTTATTGGGTCCCATATTCTCTCTCCCTGCTAACATTGCAGGCTCAGAGTAGATTTTGCAAATGGAATTGCAATATAGTCACATACATTTATACTGTTAATGAGTGTTTCCAAATTGTTCTTTAAATTGCCTGGGCTACTATGTGTCACACTAGCACTGTTCTTATAACAGGCTGATGAAATGGCTCAATGGGAAAAGGGGCATGCTGTTGGTGACCTGAGTTTGATCCCTGGGACCCACACAGTAGAAGGTGAGAACCGATTCCTACAAGTTCTTCTGACCTCCGACGAGTTCTTCTGACCTCCATATTGGTGCTACGTAGGCAGACACACACACACGCACACGCACACGCACACGCACACACACACACACACACACATGACAGAGCAATAGAGAGACAGAAAGACAGATAGACACATACAGACAGATATACATACACACAGAGATAGAGAGACAGAAAGACAGATACACATACAGACAGACAGACAGACAGACAGACACACACACACACACACACACACACACACACACACACACACAGAGAGACAGAGAGACAGAGAGAGACAGAAAGACAGACACATACATACAGACAAACACACAGACAGAGAGACAGAAAGACATATACACATATATGCAGACAGAAGACAGACAGACACACACACAGTAATTTAAAACCAAACAAACTTCTCCCAGCCCCTCGTCAACAGCAGATCTACAGCTTTTCTACAGTTTTTCATCTGTTTCCTGTCTGTTCAGGGCAGAGATACTATTTTGCTGATCTGACTTCAGGCCCCATGTTTTGTGATAAAAGCTAAGCATCTTTTAATGTATTCTTAGCCATTTATATAACCTCCTTGGTAAGTCGTCTCTTTCTGTTCTCGCCCGTGTTTCTGTCTGGTCATTTGTCTTTTCACTATTGATTTGTTGAAATTGCCTGTGTAGTTTCTGCTGTTTATTGAGGCCCACGTTGAGACTCATTACTTAATCAATTTGTCCATATGCTCCGTGAGCATTTGAGAAACAACGTATTCCCTGTTCTAATTCTACGGAGATACATCACAACCATCTGGTTAATTTTGTTATTTAGATAGCTTATATGATCTTTTTAAAAATATTTGATCTGTTGAATTCTGAGGTAGGACAGGTGTTTTCAGATCACCCACTCTGGCTGTAGCTTTCTGAAGCTGCCTTGTGGTTTAGTGTTCCTCTCTTTCCTTTCCCTGTTCTCCCCTCCTTTCCCTTCTCTTCCCTCCCCTCCCTCTTCTTCTTTTCTCTCTCCTCCCTTCCTCTTTTCTTCCCTTCCTTTCCCTTCTTCCCTCCATTCCCTTCTCCCTCCCTTTCTCTTTACTTACCCCCTCTCTTCCTTCCCCTTTTCTGCAGATGCAGCTGAATGACTCCAGGCCTTTTTGTGGTGCTGAAGACCACAGCCAGGCCCTGCTTCCACCTGAGCCTGCAGCATTACGAGAAATCACCACCCACCATGGCTCCCAGCCAGTCAGTTGCAGAATGTGCAGCAGTGGACAACAGGACAAGAATAGAGGATGTTTTTAAAAATTCAGATAGATTATCACTATGGATCCCAGAGTGGCCTCAAGCTGGTGATCCTCCTGCCTCAGCCTCCTAAATGTTGGCATTACAGGTATGTCCCACTATGCCTGGGTGAATCTTGCTTGTTTTTGACATTGTTGTCATGTTTTGTGTTTCCTCCACACACCCCACATACCCAATTTTTGGCTCAATCTTTTTCTCTGATCTCTGGATAGCCATTCATTTCTACATTACTAGTTTTTATTTTGTTCCCTGGTTGGCCTGGAACACACTATGTAGACCAGGCTGACTGGAACTCACTGAGTTCTGCCTACTTCTGCCTAATGTGTGTATGTATGTGTGTGTTATGTGTATGTGGTATGTGGTGTGATGTGTGTGTGTATGCAGGTGTGTGGTATGCAGTGTATATGTTGGGTATGGTATATGGTGTGTGTCTTGTATGTATGTGTGTGTGTCTGTGAGTATGTGGTATGTATATCTGTGTGTCTATGTGTGTGTCTTATGTGTGTGTGGTGTATGTGGTGTGTCTGTGTGTCTGTGAGTGTGTGGTATGTATGTTTGTTCATGTGTATATGTATGTGTGTATGTCTATGAGTATGTAGTCTATATGTGTGTTTTATGTGTGTGTATGTATGTTTATGGTGTGTGTGTGGTTTGCATGTGTGTGTGAGCATATGGTATGTATGTGTGTATAGTGTTATGTGTGTGTAATGTGTGTGTGTGGTGTGTGTAATGTATGATGTGTCTGGTGTGTGAGTTTGTATGTTGTATGAGTGTGTGAATACTCCACTAAGTTCCTTTCCCAGCACTGGGGTTCTTGGGTCTTCTGTAAATCATATTCTGAGTGGGAGGAGAGCCTAGCAGCACAGTGACTCCTCCAGGGCTCTGCAGTAATGCTTCCCTCTCACACTTAGTGTGATGAATTAGGTGTCTGCTGATAACCTGCTGTTCTTCCCCCATCAGGAGCCTGTTTCATCTGCTGGACATTTACAGCGATTTTCCTTGTTTTTCTAGTTGCTGGTCCAATAGTATTATAGGGTGTGTAGGTGGAATTTGTGGCCAAGCCTGGAATAGTAGATATGACACACCAGCAGGCGGAGAAGGTGACCGCCACCTCTCTCACTTCTTGCCATGCTCACCATGTGAGAGGGACCACAGTGGCCACCAACATGTTTTGTAGTGTGACTTCTGGAAGCTGCTGTCAAGTCGTCAGCTGGAATAAGGGTCATGTGCTGGGGTCAGAGGGACTAAGGGGAGGAAGCCTTTCATCTGAAGGTCTTGTGGACACCCGAGAAAGAAACTCACCTTGACTTCTAGTCAGGCGTATTGGCTCATGACAGAAGTGACAGCTCCCGCCAGCCCTGCTCCCTGCCTCTATTTCTTCACCTCCTCTCTGGGCCTGGGGCTTAGTGTGTCCCATAATGCATCTCCCTACATCCAGGGATGGAGGGAGGATGCTTCACAGTCACTGGCAAGCTCCTGGGAATATGGTCCATCAGGTTTTTTTCATCTTAACATTTCTTTAGGTCTGACAACATTAGTGTGACCTTGGGAAGAGTAAATGGAAGTACAGAAATAAAGAAATGAATAGAAAGTCATAAGATTAATCTTAGAGAAACTTCGATGGAATCCTAGATTTATACACAACAGGCAGACAAGAGGTTGTTATGATCAGTTCTTCTGTGTTGAAGCCATGTGAAACATTCAAAAGAACACCAGCCATTACACAGACAGTTTAACCTAGGCATTTAGGGAAATGGAAGAAAATTTGTCATCAATAAGTAAATATACATAATAAATATAGCCAGGTGGAGGTGGTGCATGTCTTTAATCTCAGCACTTGGGAGGCAGAGGCAGGTGGATCTCTGTGAGTTTGAGGCCAGCCTGGTCTAAAGAGCAAGTTCCAGGACAGCCAGGGCTACACAGAGAAAACTTGTCATGGAAAAAATCCACAATATATATGTATGTGTTTGTGTATGTGTATGTGTATGTGTATGTGTATGTGTATGTGTATGTGTATGTATATGTATATAATCAATGTTTAGGAGGTGCTGACTTCTACACAGGACTGTCCTGTATGTACAAATCTTTTGTGTATTTATGTGTGTGAACAAGACATATGTACAAGTAATGAGCTCAAGTACAGGCAGTTGTGTATGCTCAGAGGCCAGAGGAAGCCGTGTGGCATCCGCTCTATCACTTTTTGTTGTCTTCTCTTGAGAAAGGGTCTTTCACTGAACACAAAGCTAGACTAGCAGCCACAAATCTCAACCCTCCTGCATCTGCGGCCCACAATGCTGGGGCTATCGGCACGGGTGTGGTCACACTCTTTTTATGTAAGCGATGGGGATTCAAACTCAGGTCCTCACGCTTGTGTAACAAACACTCTTACCCACTGAGCTGTCTCCTAGCCCCATATGCACAAAGTTTTCACCTTTTAATTTGTTTGTGTGTACATACAGTGTGTGTGTGTGTGTGTGTGTGTGTGTGCGCGCTGCGTGCGCGCTAGAGTGCCCAGAGGACATCTTTTGAAAATTAGTTCTCTCTTTCCACCATGTATGTACCATGTGGGTCTCAGAGATGGAACTCAGGCCATCAGGCTTGGTGACAAGGACCTTTAGCCTCTGTGCTGTCTCAGGAGAATAATTTAGGGACTGTTATTGTCCCATTCTATAGATAATACAATTAAAGCCCACAGAGGTTGGAAGTCTTGACACAGTGCTTGTGGCTATGCAAGCAGTAGGAGATGATATAGACACTACATTCCAACTCATGTAACACCCTAACCTAGAATCTCAAGACACTCTCAGACTGCAAAGCTCACAATGTAAACATCACCCTTTTCTTGAAAGTAATAATTACTAATGAGCCTTTCCTAAGTCACCTGGGCAGGGCTACAAGCTCATTCTCAAACATCAGCCTAAAGAAACCCCTTTATCTCAGCCCCTCAATCAGATGGACTTGATGGCGGAATCAGCTTTGAATACTCAGAGATCCAAGAAGATCTCCCCAGTCCCTGTCAAGCATGGGAGCAGCCATGGCACAGCGGACACATGGCTCCAGCCCTGGCTGGCAGCCTACCCAGAGCCCAGAGCTCTGGGAGCCGCCTCTGTGTTCACAAGAGTTCTGAAGTGTGAGGCCAGCTCATGTGGCAGCTGCCAGTTGCTACTTCTTATAAGAAACCATTTCAGTGACACGAGAAATATGTGCTTGCTGCAGCAAAATTACATGACAACAGAAGTGATGAAAAAAGTCCTCAAAGCCTACCACGCTCACGGCTTCACACTTCCTGTACCCCAGCTCACGGTGTTACACACCCTCTACTCCATGCTCATGGCTTCACACACCCCATGCTCGAGGCTTCATACATCCTGCTGTACTCCACACTCATGGCTTTACACACCTTGTACCCCATGCTCGCAGAGTCACACACCCTGTGAGAAGTTTGCAGGCTGGGTGTGTATCTCAGTGGGTAACACTTGTCTAGCACATGTGCAGTGCTGGCTCCAAACCCAGCACCACAAAAAACGTAGGCTTGGAGGCACATACTGGTGATTCAGCACTAGGGGGGCAGAGGGGGAGAATCAAAAGCTCAAAGTTATCCTTGGCTACCTAGGGAGCTTAAGGCCAGCCTGAGACTTCCAGGAAGGAAGGAAGGAAGGAAGGAAGGAAGGAAGGAAGGAAGGAAGGAAGGGAGGGAGGGGGAGGAAGAGAGGGAGGAAGAGAGGGAGGGAGAGGCAGGGGGAGGGAGGGAGGGGGGAGGGAGGGAGGGAGGAGGGAGGAGGGAGGGAGGGAGAGGGGGAGGGAGGAGGAGGGAGGAGGGAGGGAGGGAGGGAGGGAGGGAGGGAGAGAGGAAAGAATGATTTTTATCTAAATTAGGATTAACTACTTAATTAACTACTTAAAATTCTCTGATACCATAAAAATATATTTGGGGCAAATTTCTCAGTATGCTCATACATATTTACTGAACTGTTTTAAAGGCTATATATGATTCTCTTTATGTGTAAAGAGCATTTTCAGTAGCAATATAGTGTAAGCCTCACTGCAATTTTTATTTTCTGGTAAACACACCTAAAGAGTACACTGAGCTGGGCGTGGTGCACATGCCTTTGGGATATACTGGCCAGCCTGGTCTACAAAGGGAGTTCCAGGACAGCCAGTGCTACACAGACAAACTGTCTCAAAAAATCAGGGGAAAACTGATAATAAAACAAAAAATATATAATAAAGGTTTTACTAATATAGTTTACTCCACAGAACATTACATTACAAGATCAACATGCAAATGATATAAAACTATTGAGATACTTTGCATTCTTGTAAAGTATTAAATCTTTAAGGTCTGATGTGTATTTTTTAAAACTTTTTTATTGATTCTCTGTGAATTTCGTACCTTGCACCCCAACCCCACTCATCTCTTCGTCCCTTGGTATCTGCCTCTGCCCACAGCATTCCCACTCCCAAAACAAAACAAAGCAAAACAAAACAAAATATATAAGAAAAAAGAGAACAGATAACAATAATCTCACCGTGGAAGCTGTAAGTGCTTCAAGATTGCTACGTCACAGAGTTTATGCATTTGCTATTGTAATTGATATGGCCCAAGGTTGACCGTGTGGTTCAGTTGTAGAATGGTTGCTTACACGTGTGAGGTCCTGGGTTTGCTCTCCACAATAGTGTACGTGTGTTTCCAAATTACCTCTTATGAGATAAAATCCTATTATGCTTTGACCAATGTGATAAGAGTGATCATTTTCCTACACTCTTGCCAAAGTAGACCCCATCCCTTCCCCCTTCTCCTGCCTGCGTCCTGTGTCCTGCATGTTGAGCACAGAGCCTTGCACATGGTAGGCAAGTAAGACAGCTACCACAGAGCTGTATCCCCAGTGTCTTAGTGTCTTAGTGCTGGAAAGAGGTGATGATCCTCACATCTCTTATAAAACAAAGCACTTAATTGGGGTTTGCTTGCATTCAGAGCTTTGGTAAACTGTTGTCATAGTAGGAAGCATAGCGGCACTCAGGTAGACACGGTACTGGACTTCTGTATCTGAGTGGGCAAGCAGTGGGAAGAGACCCAAGCCCACTCCCTGGCACTATTAACCAAACATTAAATCTATGAGCCTGTGGGGGCCGTACTTATTCAGACCACCACATTCCACTCCATGGTCCCCAACGGCTTGTAGCCATATCAGAATGCAACAATGTATTCAGTCCAACTTCAAAAGTTTCCATAGTCTATAACAGCCTCAACCTTGTTTAAAAGGTTGAAGTTCAAAGTCACTTCTGAGATTCACGAAGCCTTTTAGCTGTAACCCCTGTAAAATCAAAATCAAAAAAATGCATCACATACTTCCAACATACAGTGACAAAGGGAGCAAGGTGAGGAAATACTGGACCAAAGCAAGACTGAAAACCAGCTGGGCAAACTCCAAATTCTGCATCTCCATGTCTGATGACAAAGCATCTTTCAGATCTCCACCTCCTTTCAGCTTGGATTCACTCTTGGGTTGCTTCTACTTCCTGTTAGCAGCTTCCCTCAGCAAATATCCCATGATTCTAGCATCTCAAACATCTTGGGCTCTCCAAGATAATCCAGGTTTCACCTTCACAGTTTCACACAATGGCCTCTCTGGGCCTCCCTGTACGGGATGCCCTTACCACAGGCCTGGCCTCAATGGCTTTCCTTAGTCATGGAAGGAAATTCTATAACTCCTTTCTTATAACTGTAATGGACTTTCTATGCCCATGCCAGTTCTGAATAAAGACATGGAGACATATATTGATTTATAATAACTTTAGGCCTAGCTTACTCTTATTCCCAACTAGCTCATATAACTTAAGTTAGTCCATATATATTAATTATATATATTAATTTATATTCTGCTGCATGGCTCGTTAGTTATCTTTCCTTCAGTCCTGGTTCTTCCTTCAAGTCTCCCTGGCAAATCCCCCAGGCCTGACTCTTTCCCAGAGTTCCGATCTCTGCCAGGGAGTTTTCTTATTCTCCCTTCCTTTGCTATAGACCGCCAGTTTTTATTGATCCAATCAGAAGGCGAAAGAGGGAGTGTTTAGAAAATGAGATGTAGCATATAAATAATGATAGAAATAACAGTATATAATAATAATGTATATATAAGAACACAATAAGCATATGAATAACCATACCAAAGTCTTATCTGCACTCAACTCACCGCCAGCACAGAAATTAGTATTTGAATAATACAAAGACAATTTTTTACACAGTGCACAAAAAGATCACCCCTGCACTTTCTGGTATTCTTGACTCTAAAGTGAGAACCATGTGTCTCAAGCTGCCAAGTTTGCTGCTTGCTGTGACTGGAACATGGTCCCCTTGTTCAATTACATCTTCACCAGCATTCTGTTGTTGATGCTTTCTTTCACAGCCTAAGCTTGGCTGACTCGGACCAGGCTGGCCTTGGACTCAGGGGTCCTCCTGCTTCTGCCTCCTGAGTTCTGGGATCAGAGGTGTGCTCCACCACACCTGACCCTAAGATTTTCTTTGATTCCTTTCACACGTTGGAAGCTTAGCTGGGTGGGGTCTTGCCCTGAGGTCACCATCCCCTTTATTCCATTTAGCTAAGGTTTTTAAAAACATTTTTTCTCCCTGAACACCGAACTCCATTACACTTCCTGATGTTCCTTTTCTCCTCAAACTCTACATTTTGTATTTTTCCTTGCTTAGCTTGCTCCTTTTCATCATAGATCTGCCTAAGACTGGACACTAATAACCTTGTGACACAGTCAATACTAGGCTGTTTTGAAATCTCCTCTGCCAGGGTCATTAATTCAAAACTCTTCAATTTAGTCTCAGGCAGACTTTTTTCAGACAAGGGCAAAAAAGCAGTCACATCCTTTGCCAAAATATTGTAAGAACGATCTCTAGGCCACATACTAATATTCTTCTCTGAAACTTCATGAGCTGGACCATTATAATCTACATTGCTTTCAACACCACTGTGTTCTCTGCTTCTAGCCTGGGCCATTAAGATCCACTTCAAGCATTCAACTGCTTTCTCAATCCAAAGTCACATTCCACCAACAAGAAACATGGTCAGACTTAGCACAGCAATACCAGATTCCTGGTTCCAATTTCTTTCTTAGTCAGTATTCTATTGTTGTGAAGAGACACATGACCATGGCAGCTCTTATAAAAGAAAGAATTTAGATGGGGCTGGCTTATATTTAGAGGTTTAGCCCATTGTTGTCATGTCAGAAAGCATGGTGGTACCTAAGCAGACGTGGTGCTGGAGAAACAGCTGAGAGTTCTACATCTGGATCAGCAGGTAGCAGGAAGAGAGAGAGACTGGGTCTGACGAGCACCTGAAACTCCAGAGGCCACCCTCAGTGACATGCCCACTCCAACAAGGCCACACCCACTCCAATAAGGCCACGCCTCCTAATAGTACCACTCCCTGGAGACCAGGCATTCAAATCTGTGAGCCTATTGGAGTCACTCTTATTCAAACCACCATGCACTGCTTGTCTACTTTTTGGAAGCAGGGTCTCACTATGCTGTCTATGCTGGTCGTGACCTTGCTGCTCTGCACTCCGCTCCCAAACTCTGTGCTTACGACTCTTTCAAAAGTTTCCCAACATTCTGCTATACCTTTATCATTGTACACTGCAGACATCTTTTCTTTTTGGTTTTGTTTTTTAGTTTTTGAGACAGGGTGTCTCTGTGTAGCTCTGGCTGTCCTGGAACTCACTCTGTGGACCAGGCTTGCCTTGAACTCTCAGAGATCCACCCACCCTTGCCTCCTAGGTGCTGGGATTAAAGATGCACACCACCACTGCCTGACTCAGACAAACATTATCCGGCTATCACTAGCCACTAGATAGAGGATGTGTTTGGCTATATGAGTAAAGAAAAACCCAGGAAAAATAGCTCAAGCAATCACTTATTTTCTCCTATAAAATGACGAAGGAAAAGTGTTGATCTTCCCTGCTGCCTTTCTCTCTTTGTGGTTGTTCATTTATGATCACAAAGTGACTGCTGTCACCACAGACAGTGTCTGTGCTCCCACCAGGAGGGTGAGAGAAGTAAATGATACCAGCTATTTCTTGTCCAGATCCCTCATGAGTGCCAGCATTTCACCAGCAGAACTAGATCACGTGGTGTGATGGTTAGAACATTCACTGTTAGCTTGACTGAATTTAGACTCACCTAGGAGACTCATCTCTGCTTGTGTGCAGATGGGTGAGGAGGGAAAACCCGCCTCGGGCGGGCGTGAGCAACACTGTCCCAGGGTCTGGAGTTCTGAAGAGAATAAAGAGAGAAGAAATAAAAAGCAAGCTGAGTGCTAGCTTTCATTCTGCTCTGCTCTTGGACTGAGGACAAAATGTGACCAGCTACCTCGTTCTCCTGCCACCATGTCTTTCCACCACGAAGGACTGTATTCTCTCAAACCATGAGCCAAAGGAAACCAACCTTCCTTTTTTGAACTTGCTTTTTAAGTTTTGTTTCATGAACTTAATTACTTAGTGTGTGTGTTTCATGAGGAATGCATAGTCCTGGTCTCTCTGCATGTGCATACTCATGTGAATATGTGTGCCATAACACACATGTGGAGGTCAGAGTTCAGAGGGAAACTTGTGGGAGTGAGTCCTGGGCATCAGTTTAGGTCATTGGGCTTGGCAGCAGGTGTCTTAATGTGCTGAGCCATCTCAGAGGCTCCTGAAGTTCCTTCTGCCATGTATTTTGTCACAGCAATGAGGAAAGTCATCATGATTATTCCAGTTGCAGAGGAGGCTGGGAAATAGGATAACAACTTTTTGACCTACAGTAAGAAAGGACAAAGCAAAATGACATTGGTGATGGCTAAATGTCACAGACTCAAGGTGACCCTAGGTTTTAATGCAGAGAATTGCACTCTTTAACCCAGGATGCCTCTTTCTCAATGTGATCATCCTGCCTTTGGCTTCTCACATCAGCATGGCCTCATTATGACAGCGTTCTCTTATTGATCAGCTTTGTATTACAGATCTTGGACATCCTTCTGGGTCCTGAATGAAGCTGGTGAAGAGAGCTTTCTAGAAAGAATGCTTATAATAAGCAGCTAGCTCCTGACCTGGTACCCACCTCTGCCTGAGTGTGGCTTGCTTCTAATGATTAAAATATGGCAAAAGGAAGGGATGCTGCTCTGGGGACTCGGCTAGAACTAACTTACAAAGGAGTTGCGTGTTTCTCTTGCTAGGATTCTTTCTGTATTGCCTCCCTCAGCTCTCGAGCTTTGCTGAAGCACGCTGCCCTGTTGGAGAGGCTTCAGTCAGCGTGGCCACAGTTCTACTGTGTCGGAACCCTGCCTGGAACTACATGGAAGCAGATCCTCTCCAGCTGATGCTTGCCATGACCATCTCCAGGCTCCCAAGAGGAAGACTACTCCTCGAAGGAATTACTCCTGTAATTCTCTGCATTACATCTGGGAGAAGTGTGAGATGCCAGAATAAATCTTGCCAAATGCCCTGCATTTTGAGGTAATTTGTTACAGAGTAGTGGCAGCTCCACTTTTTTCCATTAATTAATTAATTTATTCACTTTACATCCCGATCCCAGCCCCACCTCTCCTCCTAGTCCCCCTTCACACAACCTCTCCTCCATACCCTCTCCCCTTTTCTGAGAAGGAGAGCTCTCCTCCTGGGCATCACCCCACCTTGGCACATCAAGTCACTGCAGGACTGAGCACATCCTCTCCCACTGAGGCCAGACAGGGAAGCCCAGCTAGGGAAGAAGGAATCACAGGCAGGCACCAGAGTCAGGGGCAGGCCCTGCTCCAGTTGTTGGAGAACCCACATGAAGACCAAGCTGCACATCGGCTACACGAGGGCCTAGGTCCAGCCAGTGTTGTCAGCGCCGCCTTTATATCCTTTAGGCACCACCTCTTCACGTGTCTAGAGGGTGAGAGCCCTGTGACTAGGAAGAGCATAAATGTCACCCTCTCTGTCCTTCTGATTTGGTATTTAAGAATTTTTTTTTTTGCACAGTTTTTTGAGAGTTTTACACACACACACACACACACACACACACACTGCCTGGTGTCCCCGTTTCTTCCTCCTGAACCCCTTCTTCTTCACACCTGGTCTCATTAGAGAAAATGACTCCCTTTCCTACAGCAAGTGTTGCCATTGGCTCCTCAGGGAGGGATGGTGCCTTGTGGACACCTTCTCTACTCATGACTGGTTGTGGGGCAGGGGAGTAGGAGGGGCCAATCTTGTGCATGTTGCCATGGTTGCTGTGTGTTCATGGTTGTGATGGCAATTTCCCCCATCCCCTGGCTCTTAAGTTCTTTCCACCCTCTTTTCTGTGGTGTTTTCTGTAGCTCTCTCCATTTATATTTTAAAAAGTGTGTGTGTGTGTGTGTGTTCATGAGTATTTATATGCACATGTGTGGAGGCCTGAGGTCTACCTTGGGTGTCTTCCTCAGTCACACCAGTTTATTCTTTGAGACAGGGTCTCTTAATGACCTTTGAGATCACTGGCTCAGTTGGACCAATGGCCAGTGGGCCCAAGGATCTCGCTCGGTTTCTCAGCACTGAGATTACAAATTGACATCACCACACCCATCTCCTGTGTGCATTCTGAGGATGAAACTTGGGCCTTCCTGCTGTGTAGCAAGTCACTGGCTGAGTCTCCCTGGTTTCTCTTTTTCCGTTGTCTGGTGTGCACGGGGACTTCCTCTCAAGGGAAGGGAGGACAAATAGGCCTTTGTTGCTCTGAAGATTGGTATATCTATGATGAATGCCTCTCTCTACGCCCCCGGTGCTTCCTGAGTCCAGGGAACTGAAAACTTGCACAGTGCTTTAGGGATTACCGAGCTTGCTCTCCACCCCTGATGCTCAAAGGAATGGTGCCTGATGGTGGCTGCTGCCTGGGGTCATAGAGGTGTCCCCAGCAGCCTTAGAACATCTCAGGGGAAAGTCCTGGGTATTCAGCCTGATGGGCCACTCCACTGACTTGTTTCAAATAGGCCTGCTGTGTAGCCCAGGCTATCCTTACACTTTCTTTATATAGTGTGTATGTAACAAATAGTTAATATGTGTGCGTATTCATGTGTGTGTGTGTGTGTGTGTTGTGCACATGAATGCAGAGGCTAGAGGTCAATATTGGCTATCTTCCTCAACTGTTGTCTGCTTATTTTTTTGAGACAGTCTCTCACTGAACCTGAACCCTGATTCAGCTAGCCTGGCTGGTCAGCAAGCCTCCGCAGTCCTCCCTCTGGCCTCCGGGCAATGAAATGCTGCTTCCCGCTGCCTCGCCCAGCAATGGGAGAGCTGAACTCAGGCTCTCACGCCTACCCAGCAGGCTCTTTACAATCTGAGCCACCCTCCAGCCCCCTTCCATGAAAGTTGGACTGGTCTCTCTGACTTCTTATTGCTGCTGAGTTCGGAGCCAAGGTTTCATTTGTTATCTCCCTCCCAAGCATCAACTCGCGTTTCAGAAGGACCGAGCTTTGATTCATATTTGTAAAGATGCAAAGTACATTTGATGGAAGGGACAATCGGACCGGATGTGTGCTCCCCGAGCGTGGTCTGAGGGGCTGGATGGGTATGTAGTGCTTCTGTCTCTGGGCTGTGTTCCTCCGTGTATCCTCAGTAGTGGGCGTGCCTCGGAGTGAGTGAGTGGCCCAGCCTACAGCTGAACCTACAGCCTTCTGTCCTTTTCATGAATCTAGGATCTCTAATCCTGGGTCTCCCTCCAGCTTCCTTTCTATGGGCAGGTCCCTCAGAGCCTGGGCAAGGTTTTAAGAGTCCATCAGGACCTTCCCTCAGAAGCCCAGAGAAAGTCCTGTTCCTTTCAAAGTACTTGCTGACAGGGGCCTCACCTGGCACTACGCACATGGGGTGCCGAACAGCATCCCCCCGCCCTGAGCTGCTCCAACCCCTACTGCTTCCCTGCTTCCCCGATCTCTGTTCAATGCGTGATTTTTTACGATCGATCTTATATCCGCACAATCCGATTTATGGCTCCTGCATCTTATGAAATTACACAGATGTTGCCGCTCTGCTTCTCTCCAGGACAGTAAAAGGCAATAACGTTCTTGCAGATTTCGACAGCAGGCAATTCAATAAAGGGCCATGTATATTTTATAAGTACAATAAAGACGGAGGCTGTGTGCCCGCATTGCGGCCCGCCAAGGCCCAGCGCAGCACCGGCCGGCAAGTGCCCTCCCCCTTCCTGTCTGCTTGTCGATCAGAACTCTTCCCCATCACACAGGGGACCTGGGAGATTTATCCCTTTTCTGATCCATTATTTAAGTTCAGCTCCAGGGACCCTACAATGGGGGCTGTTTAAATTTTAAAGGTGTTTGTGGAACTTAACACTTCCCTCCTCCTGATTCACACTATAAAATTTTATCTATATTTTTGTTGCCCCATAAAATGTTTCTATCTTATCGGACGGCTTGTCCTTTTATGGGCAAACCCATAAATACCTGATGAGGTGAGGGTTGGTGGAAGGTCTCCTGGAGGGGCTCAGGAGAGCTGGGAGAAGAGAAGCTTCCCCTGCCCTGCAGCCCCTGGGTGGCCATGGGCCACCTCCCTGACTCAGTTTCTCCATCTTCCAGTTGGAAAGGTCCTGGTGCTCACTGCCTGGGACTGCTTTCAGGATGTAGAACCTGACCTGGCGTGTGCAAAGGTCCCGAGGTGGGGAGCACGGGAAGGCAGAACTGGAGAAAATCCCTGGACCAGAGTGGTTTCCTCTTCAGGGTCAAGATGACATTCAGGGCCAGGATAGGCTGCAAGCAAAGCTCTGTAGAACCTGCCAGACACTCATCTCTGTGTGCTTACTGAATGGAGATGTCATGGCTCCGGTCCCATAATTGTGTTGGTATGAATTACATGACTCAATGCTGGTCATGTGGCTGGCCCTACATAGTATCCTCCTCCTAAATGTCAGTGTCATTATCATTATCTATATTATATGTCATTATTATTAGAAGGCAGGGCTGGGGTTAGGAAGAGGGAAGCAAAGTACCCAGGAATAAATAGAAGGGGTACTCCTTGCTCTCAGCCAGCAGAGCAGGCTGGGTGGGCACACTAGAGCTCCTCCTAACACTGGTTGTCCTGTATGCCCTGTGGCTATACCCTAGGCCTGGCTCAAGTCTCTGGGACTTTTCCAAGTTTGCCTGGTACATTGACATGTCTGGGCAGATGCAGCCCCTGGGTTCTGGCACTGGGAACAGCATCTAAATCCCAAGCTAAGCAGCATAGGAACAAGAGAGGACAGAGCCTTTGATGGTTCTAGGACCAAACCAGGCTCATCCACTGCTGGTCATACATACTGATGCCAGCTCTAGGCCTGGCACTCACTGGGCATGGAGAATCACACTTAATCTCTGGCCTCAAGGGGCACCAGTCTAGTTAGGTGGACAACACACACCAGCATGGAGAGAGTGAGGGACTGCATTGAGAAGCACAAAGTAGGGGTTTAAAGGGGGATCAGACAGTGAAGGGTATCAGGAAAGGCATCATTTAAGGGAAATCAGGAAAGACAAGCAGGGGATTGCCAAGTGGGAAGGGTTTTCCGGTTGACCAGCATGCACCTGGGCACCAGTGGGCTGGCTTGCTACACCAAGACGATATGCATATCAGTATCTACTGGAAGAGGTCAAGGCAGAGGTATGGGTTCTCTGTGTGGCTAGGAGCGGTCAGTAGTTCCTGGGGCCTGAGCTGTCTAGTTTCTGGGGACACTGGTGGGACGGGTGTCCATTGAAGAGAGAGGTTCTCCACGCAGAACTCCAAGCCCAAAGTTTTGCAGTTGGGCACCTCAGCTGTGTGCCAATGGCCCTTTCCTTCCTTTCACAAGTCAGATGCTGTCATCCTAGTGTGCAGTGTGGGGTTTCTCAGACCCACCTCAGGAAGAGCCTGAGGATGCAGACGTATGTCTTTATCTGGTTCTTCCTGCTCTTGCAGGCAGGAATGAGGAGTGACGAATAGCAATCCTGTAATAACAGCAAAGAGTTGAGTTCATCTGAACTTCAGGCTAAAGAGGAATAGGCCCCAATGTAGCTTGGAGAATTGGAGGTGTGCCATCCCAGGGAAAGCAGAACCATGGGAAACATGTCCTTTTAGCAGAAGGCAGTCGTGGGGGAGGGAGGAGTTTTGCTGCAAGACTTCAGTAGAGAGAACACTTCTGGCAGCTGAGTGAGTGGCCGCCTGTATCCTGAGAAAGGTCCTGATTCTTTACCCCAGCCTCTACTGCTGCTACTGCCTCACACTGTCTAAGGGATGGTTGGGCACACATCCCAGGACAACTACAGACTTGCCACCTTGCTCCCATTAGGATGACTCCTTCCAAAAAGAAATAAACAGGCAAATAAAAAACTTGCCAAACAGGCTGGTATTGGTGGATATTGAAGAAACTGTGGCAAGTAAGGATAACACAAGTTTTACCATTGTCACTTCATATAAGTTACAGTTCCATGGTATCAAGTGTGGAGGGTTATGGTGGGTGGGAATGTAAATGTTGTATTTGTCATGGGATGTACAACAGTCTCGCAGAAGGTTAGAAATTGTGCTAGCATATGATTTGGTAATTTTTATTCTGGGTTTAGACCCCAGTGGACTAAAATAAGGACTCAAGGCAAGCTTTGTTTATGTCTTTATAGCAACATTAGCACAATAGCCAAGAATTAGAAGCAACCCACCTGCCCATCTATAGATGGATGGATAAATACAAGGTGGTACATAATACAATAGTGTGTTGTTTCGCTTCAGAGAGGAAGGGGATTATAGAGCTGGGCATAGTAGCACAAATCTGTAGTCCTGGTGCTGCTGTGATGTGCTGGGAGACAGAAGACAGAAGAATCCCTAAGATAGCCCAACAAGAGATCCCCTCTCAAAGGAAGTCTATGAGAATGGACACCTGAGGCTGTTCTCTGACTTCACACACGTGTCTTGACACACATGTACCTGTGTCACACACTCATCAGAGACACTCATCATATATGCACACACTTAAAAGGAAGGACATTGTGATACAAGCTGTATTGTGAATGAAACTTCAAGACACCATGTTAAGTGAAATAAACCAAGCATAAAAGGTCAGATGCTGTGACGTCTGATGCACAGGGCCCTTAGAGAAAGAAGTCAAGCTCATGGAGAAAATGGCATAGAGGTGCCAGCAGAGGAGGGACTAGAGAGTTAATGTTTAATATCTGGAGAGTATTAGTGTTGCAAGGTGTCTTAGTAAGCTTTGACTGTCAACTTGACACAGCCTAGACTCACCTGGGAATCTCATTTGAGGGACTGCCCAGATCAACCTGGCCTGTGGGAATATCTATGGGAGATTGTCTTGACTGTCAATTGATCTGAGAGGGCCCAGTCCACTGTGGGTGGTTCCATTCCCTGGGCAGATAGTCTGAGCTACATAAAGAAGCTAGATGAACATGAACCTGTGGGAGCTAGGTAGCCAGCACATCCCTCTATGATTTCTGCTTCATGTTTCTGTTTTGATTCCTGTCCAACTGTCCCCATGATGGGACCTGGAAGTGTACGCCAAATACTTTCCTCTCCTAGTTGCGTTTGGTCAGAGTGGATGACCAAGAGCAACAGATACAGATAGAACATATTGTGAAGGGTTCTCGAAAGGGACAGTGGCAGATGCATCTGTCATTTGCAGCATATTGCACAACAGCGTGAGTGTATTTGGTACAAGAACAATACATTCAGTGTTGGTTAGGATGGTATTTTGATGTGGATTTTTACCGCAATCAAAATAAAAATAATTAGAAAAAATTAAGACCTGTAAAGATGCCCGAGTCATCTCCGCTGGACACAGGAGCAGAGTGTAAATGCCTTCAAGGTGCTCATTCATTGAGAAGCAAAGGAACAACAAGAAAATAGAAAGGGTGCTGCTGTGATAAGTAACCATCCATTGCTGTCAGTTTCACTGGAGTTGGGGTTGCCATGGAAACTCAGCTGTGGACAAGTCTATCACATGTTTCCGGAAGGTTTGACTGGAGAAGTGTCACTCCAAATGTGGGTAGCATTTGCATTCTAGGCCCAGACAGAATGAGAAAACAAACAAACAAACAAACAAACAAAAACAAAAGCAAAACAAAACAGCAAAACAATAACAACAAAACAAGCTGAGCACAGACATTTCTTCTCTCTGCTCCCTGACTGCTGACATGTGACCAGCTGTCTCGGGCTCCTGCCCTGCCTGCTTTGCCACAATCTGCAGAAACTTCAGTTTATTTCCTCCTTCTTTAATTTACCTTTGTCTTTACAGTTACAGCAACAGAACAGTAACTAATACAGAGAATAGGTGCCAGGAAGCGGGGTTGCTGCTATGACAGGCACGACTGTGAGGTTTTGCGTGACTGACAGGGCTCATTGTGATTTGAAGGAGGGATGTGGGAGAGTTTGGAGTTGTGGCCTTCAGAAACCCTAGACTGTTATAAACAGAGCTGAATAATACATCACCATGGTGGGGATTTAAAAGACCAAAATGTTAAGGGAAATGCAGATGGTAGACGCCCAGCATGCATACATATATATGTATATATGTATATATGTATATATGTATATATGTATGTGTGTGTGTGTGTGTGTGTGTGTGTGTGTGTATGTGTATATGTGTATAGCCTGGCTTCACGCTACTTGTGTCTTGAGAACTTGAGTAAGGCTGAATTTTAAAGCCTTTAAAGGTCAAGAAATGTCAAGACCGGAGAGTTTTCAGGTTAGGATATAGCTACAGTTCACCAACCTACAAGTCCTCAAGCCCAGGACTACAGCTCGAGAGAACAACCAGAGAAACAGAGACATAAAACAAATGTGAAGGTTTAGCCTGTGGTGGTGGCACATACCTTTAACCCCAGTACTCAGGAGGCAGAGGCAGGTGAATCTCTTCGATTCGAGTTCGAGGCCAGCCTGGTCTACAGAGTGAGTACCAGGACAGCTAGGGCTATACATAGAAATCCTGTCTCGAAACTGGGCCCCCACCCAAGAAAAGGAAAGAAAGAAAGAGCATGAGAGAGTTTATTTAAAGTTGCAGAGGCAAAGAGGGCATCCATGGCACGGCTGTGAACTGTATGTGTCTTAATGCATTTTACAGAACACCTTGAGCTCAGCACTTGGATAATTGGAGAGGTGCCCTGAGGGCCGGCCCCACACATGGAAGGCTCTAGCTTGTAACAATGTAATTTCAGTTGAGAGGAAAGAGAACTAAGAATTCTGCTCAAGGGTTCTCTGCTCCCAAACAGCCGTCTTAGGAAGTGCTTCCCAAGGGGCCAGCTACTGAAGGCACAGAGGCCTCCTCAGGTGTGGTGGAGGGTGACAGTAAGAAGTGGCTGAAATCATGGAATGGGGTTTGTCTGACTCCAGAGTTCTGTCCTCAAGCCAGGGTGGGAGCTCGCTGTGGTGAACGACTCTCTCCTTCTTGTAGCTGATTCCTTAAAGTCTATCTGGTCCCCACATGGAAAGAGAAACACATTCTCAGAGAGGTTTTAATGGTCTCAATTTCCAAATCAAATCTAGAAAAATCTCAACTTTGCTTTGGATTTATATTGAGGGTGAGGGAGACTTGAGGGGTTCAAGGGATGAGAGAAGTGGCAAGGCCAGGAGAGATGGAGACAGATGGGTGAACAAGCAGTGGAGAAGCCAAGATAGAGGAGGGCGACTGAGATGTAACAGGGAGGTCACACATTGTGTTACTGTGACCAAACTCGGGGCAGAAGCACCCTACAAGAAAGGATCAATCCATCAAGGCCTCAGGATGATGTGGTGGGACAGCACCATGTGACGGGCCAGGAAGCAAAGCAAGAGGCGTATCAGTATGCATGCCTCCTTCCTCCCTGAAACTGATGCAATCTGAGCCCCTAGTGCACTGGATAGTGCTACCTGCAATCATGGAGCTCTCTTCCTCAGTCAATCCTCTCTGGAAAGTCTTCACAGAACTCCCCAGTGGCTTGTCAATATAGGTGATGTGAAATCGAGCCATGCTGGCCATGAAGACTAGTCACCACATGTGTACATGTGTGACATGTATAACACTCAACATATGAACACTCCAACACATACACAAATGTATGCACTGGACACATGCTCACACACCAGGCAGGGAGGTTGCTTAGCTAGAGACAGCGTGTGTGCTTGCCCTGGAGGAGTGCACTGGCACGTGACTACAGGGGTGAACACACCAAGCACATGGTGATGAACTTCTCCAGAAGACATTTCTCAGATGGTGTCTCATTGCTAAGCCACACATGACCATACAAGTCTGTCTGGATAGAGATGGAGAGAGTAAGGGATACAGGAAAGCCCAAAGACACTCCAGAGGAGGCAGAGACCCAGAGGCTGAGGCAAAGGACAGAGAGGCAAGGAGAAAAACAGCATAAGGGCACAGAGATGAGGAAGGACGGTGGCCCACAGAGACACACAGACAGAAGTGGGGCTGGTAGGTGACAGGTGGGACAAAGGAGAGAGACAGAGAGATAGACAAAAGGACAGAAAGATAGAAAGAAACAGAAACAGTGAAAGACAGAGAGACAGACAGAGACAGACATAGATATACACCAAGAGACACAGAGACAGATAGAGAGATAGAGACAGACAGAGAAAGACATACAGGAAGACAGACAGGGAAATAGAGACAGACAGGTGAGAGAGACATGGAGACAGGGAGAGGAAGAGACAGAGACAAAGACAGAGAGTAACAAGGCTAGAGAGAGAGGCAGAGACAGGGCTGTGTGGAGAGTGGAACAGAAGTCTAGCCTCAGAAGGAGAGGTGGGGAGGGAGATGGGAGCTGAGGGGATAGGGAGGAGGCTGGAGGGAAGGCAGCTGAGGCAGAGCTGGGGGCTCCTGACACCCCGGGGTGGCCATCATCCCACTGAAAGGATGACCCCCCTGCTGCCTCCATGGGCTAGCAGCTCGTTCATCCATCTTCACCCCTCTACCCTGGCACCGGCCAGCCGTCAGATACGAGGGAGGAGCTGGACCCACAGATTCCTCACTCAGAACACAACCATTAATGTTTCCTAAAAAGCTTTTTAGCTGTGGCCTGCTCTGCATGTTATTAATTTCTTTATTACAGATCTTATTTTCAGAGGTCCCTGGGGACCCATTAACAACGGGTTTTTATGGGAAAGAAGTTGGTTAAAGGGGTGGGAATAACTGCTTCCCAGCCCTGAGTCAGTAATCCAAGTTGCACGGAGGATAATGTAGGCTGTTTTAATTTCCAAAATAGCAACAGTTCAGACACTTAATTGCAGTTTCATGCCCCCCTTTTCATGCTGCCGAGTGTAAAATATGTGGCCAGTAATATATAACAGCTAACCACTGAGCCACAGACTGGCCCAACCACTGTAGCTCCCCTGGAGCAGGGACCAGGAAGAATAGTGTGTGTGTGTGTGTGTGTGTGTGTGTGTGTGTGTGTGTGTGTGTGAGAGAGAGAGAGAGAGAGAGAGAGAGAGAGAGAGAGAGAGAGGTCACTTCTGCTTCTGTCTCTCCTGAAAATTCTTCTCTGTATAGTACATTCACATCTCCCGACCCCAGGAGCTGAAGAGATGGCTCAGTGGTTACAGGCACTGGCTATTCTTCCCCAGGACCTAGTTTCAGTTTTCATCACCTACACGGTGGCTCACAACTGTCTATAATTCTAGTCCCAGGGAATGTGACATCATGCATGTGGTGCACAGACGTACATTCAGGAAGAGCACTCATACACAAAAAATAAAAATAAGTAAATCTTAATTTTCTTTGTTTGAGACAGGGTCTCACTATGTACATCTCTCACTATGCAGATGAAGCTGTCTTTGTACTCATATAGATCCTCCTGCTTCTGCCACCTGAGTGCTGGGATTAAACCACATCTGGCTCATAAATCTTTTTTTTTTTTTTAAAGAAATTGTTTTCTGTTGGGTGGTGTTGGTGGCACACACCTTTGATCCCAGAACTTTTGAGGCAGAGGTAGGAGGACCTCTGAGCTCAAGGCCAGCCTGGCTACAGAGTGAGTTTCAGGACAGTCAGGGCTACACAAAGAAACCCTGTCTCAAACAACAACAACAACAACAACAACAACAGCAATAACAGCAGCACCAGCAACAACAAAAACAACATGAGAATTGTTTTCTTTTCCTCTTATCCCTCAGCTTACCCTACAGACTGTGAGCACCCTGCCAGGGAACCAGACATGTCCCATGATACAATGGCCCCTGCCACAAGTTTCCTCCCCATCCTCCCTTGACTGACCAATCCCTTGGATCTTTTCTTGAGAATTTCCCTTGACTCGTAAAGGAACTTGTAGGGCTGTGAAAGAGATCTTGGTTTTTGGTAGAAACGCTGGCTGGAAGTAACCCGGAGACCCTGTGAGGGATGGGCATCTATTTGGCCGAGCTCCCAGAATCCAGGCTCCTGACATGTGGTATAGATCTCCATTGACCTGCACTGTTCAGTCACTTAGGGCAGTGCAGCCCCTCACAAAGAGCACAGGTAGAGGGCGTGACTACAGGCCTCAGGCCCTGGAGAGATTTACATACTAATGAGATACCTGAAGGCCAGAGGGCGGAGCCAATTAAGCATTCTTCCCCAGACCCTTCCCCCTTCTCCTTCCCTATTTAACTCAGGTCTGTCCTGAGTTTCAGGGAGGTGCATCCAGATCCATCTATCATCTGCCATGAAAATAAACCCTTTTGGAATCATGGACTTTCTCGTGTCTTTGGGGCCTGCTGTGGGAAAAACACGGAGAAGGCCTTTAATGAGCGGCTGTAGCTGCAGTCGCCACACCTAACTTCCCACCTGGAGGACCTTTCTGCGTTCCAGCCACGGGGACCATCTCTTCAAGCAAGCTAGCCGGGCCACCGAGTCTGCTAAGCCAGTACAGTAACCGAGTCTTTTCTTCTTTCCCCCCCCTCATTTCTCTCAGCTGTGGGCTTGCTGGTTGTGTGCCCACAAGCCCCAGTTTTGGTCCTTCCACGGCCTCTCAGTGGCATCTGATTGCCCAAGGGCTTGAGACCAGTCGGTCCCCGGCCACCTCCTGGCCCTGGGATCCGTAATCCAAGAGCTTCAGACTGAATGAGAACTCCCCCCACCGGGTGGGGCCCGGTAGCACCCGCCCAGTGCCGTGCACAGAGTGAACTCAGTCAAGACTCCCACACTCCAGTCTCTTTGGAGCCGTAGGAATCACAACAGCCCAACAAGGTTCAAGAACCCACGCCCGTGCCCACACATGAGCTAATCATTCCCCACAGGAACTTACCCACCATCCTTGGTGTGGTCCCTGTGAGAAACTCTAGTTTTGCACTGAATTCATCTGAATTCATTCACCTTTGCTTGCCTGGGCCTCTTGGTCTTGTGGCCACACCTAACCTTTATCATCTTAAAAAACATGGAAGGGTCTTGTGGCCACAGGTGACATTTAAGAAGTCTTTTCTGAATGGACCTTGGGGTCCATTCACAGCCAACATGGCCCCTTGGGGATCAGGGACTGTGCAGGTGCCAAGGTCACCCCAGTGATGAGTGCATGAAAGTAGTCACTGGACCTCATAAGATGAAATGGCTTATTCTCTGGGCATCAGCAGCAGGCCCTGTGTGGTGTGTGTATGTGTGAGTGTGTGTGCATGTGTGTTGTGTGTGTGTGTGTGTGTGTGTGTGTGTGGTGTGTGTGGTGTGTGTATGTATGTGTGTACATGTATGTAGAGGCTACAGGTTGACAGATGATGTCATAGCACTTTCCACCTTTTTTTTTTTTTTTTTTAAAGCAGATTCTCTTGTTGAACATGGAGGTCACTAATTTGTCTAGGCTGCCAGTGATCTCTAAGGATCTTCTTGTCTCTGCCTCTTGTCCTGGGATTATGGGCATACCTGTTTTTTTTTTTTTCCCCAGTAGGTGCTGAGGATCTGAACTTGGGTCCTCACTCTGACACAGTAAACACTCTACTGAGCAAAACATCCCTGTACCCCACTGCCACTGTTCTTTGATATTGTGGTCTTGGTGATCATGTATGAACCTGATGCTGAGGCTCTGAGTGGGCCCCAGTCTGTGTCGTTTCTCTGTTCCACAAGCAGCCATCTGCCTTCTGACCAGGAGCATCCCAGACCCACTGCAAGATGTTCAGCAAAGGACACACAAAGGCCTCCAAGAGGCAGCAGCATCCTACGGGCCTCTCTACAAGGCTCTCTTCATGGTCCCACCTCAGCAGCTTCCAGTGCTTGGCTTCTGAGATGCGATTTGAGCCAAAGCATTACTTAATGACTGACTTTGCTTCTTGCATGCTTGTGCACAAATACACACAAACAAACATACTTACACAATATGGTAATAATAATAAGTAGAATTTTCAAAAAAGAAAGGGATAAAGAGCCAAGGAAAAAGGGATTTATGAGTCTCCTAAGCAACCCCTCCCCTACCACAATCTATGTTGTCTTGGATCTGGAGGTTGAGAGTTCTGAAAATCAAATCCAAAATCTGATTCTGTAGGTCATTAAATAGCAATGCTAGTTCAATTCCCAGCCTCGAGGAACTCCTTTTAAAATTAAGTTCAGGCTGAGAAAGAGTGGGCTCAGAAATTTGGAATAGGAATACCTGAGAAGAATGATGGAGGGTCAATTTTGAGCCCCAAATCCCACCAACCCATTTGTCTGTCAAAATATCCCTTCTATATTCTGAGATTGCTTGCCTTCTGCCTGGAGAATCCATAATGGCTTTTTCCTGAAGTGTGTGTGTGTGTGTGTGGTGTGTGTGTGTGTGTGTTTGTGTGTGTGTGTGTGTGTGTGTGTGCATGTGCATTTATGTATGTGTATATGTGTGTCTAGAAGCCAGAGGTTGGACATCATGCGTCTTCAGTTGCTCTCCACCTT
The DNA here is from genome assembly GCA_021653895.1 of Mastomys natalensis. Lineage (NCBI taxonomy): Eukaryota > Metazoa > Chordata > Mammalia > Rodentia > Muridae > Mastomys > Mastomys natalensis. Next base: position 40,265 of record JAJTUV010000842.1, on the reverse strand, counting down.
ATTTTTGGGGACATCTCTTGCTGAACTTGGAGCTTATCAATGAGGTAACCATCATAAACTCGAGTGATTCCCATAACCCTGTTTCCCCAGCACGAAGATTAAAGGAGTACACTGGCAAGATCAGGTTTTGGCAGGTTCTGGGGTTCCAAAGTCAGGTCTTTACACTTGAACATCAAGAACTTCAGCAACTGAGCCTTCTTCCCAGCCCTTATTCTTGCAGAGTTCCCATCCACACCCCTCATTGTTTCTAGATTTAGAACCAGACTCAAGGCATAGCAAGCATCAGAGAAAGGAAGCATTGCACAGAGAAAAAGGAAATGCAAGATGTCTCAGACTTACACCAACTCGGGAGCATATTCTAAGGGGTCAGACAACAGCAGAAGAAAGTAGAGTTGGAGCTAGCTAACTTGATTATATGGATGTATCCCAGTTTGCTTTTTTTGTTGCTGTGATAAAGCACTGACCAAACCAACTTGGGGAGGAGGGGGCTTATTGGGCTTACAGGCTGCAGTCGTCTTTGAGGGAAGCCAAGGTAGGAACTGAAGCAAAACCTCAGAACTGCTGCTGACTGGCTTGCCTCCAAATTTGCTGTCTGCTACCTTTCTTATCCAGCCCAGACCCACTGCGTAGAGATGACACCACCCACATCAATCAGAAATCAAGAAAAAAAAATTGCTTCACGGACCAATCTGACGCAGGCAATTCCTTAATTGGGGAGGATTCCCATTTCTCAGATGTGTCAAGTTGACAGCTGACACTGACTATGACAGAGAGTGGAAGCAGATTCCAGATTTATGACAATTGTTTCAGCAGCTGGCACATTCAGTACTCAGTATGGCTCACATGGAACAAGGTTTTAGTTTCATGACATCCTTCATATACTATGGGCAGAAGAAGTGGGGTTGGGTATGATGTCCGAGACGAGAGGAACTGGAGTCGCTAATGAATGTGTTATTTAAAGCTCATTCCTTTTCTCTCGTGCTCTGTCTCCCAGGAGGCCCCAGATGACAAACTAACCAAGGCTTTAGGAAATATTGGCAAGATAGATGTGGTCAGACACACTAAGTTCCAGCTCCTTGGGAATCTAAGGAGGAGGATGGCTTGGGCCCACGGTATGAGGCCAGTCTGGGAAATTAACAAAACGTGTCCAAGGGCTAGAGAGATGGCTCTGCTGGTAAAGTACTTGCTTTGCAAGCATGAGGATCTGCGTGTAACTCCCAGAACCCATTTAAAAATCCTAGCTGGTGTGGTGGTGAACGCTTGCAGTTCCAGCACTGTAGAGGAGACAGGAAGATTCCTGGGGCTTACTGGCCAGCCAGTCTAGCCTTATTGATGAACTCTAGGCCAGACTTTGTCTCAGAAAGCAAGGTAGATTGCTCCCAAGGAACACCTAAGGTTGACCTCTAAAACACACACCCATACACACACCACATAAAAACAAAACCAAACCAAACAAAATGAAAGGCAAACCTTGGTGAGGGCACACCAGCAACACCGAGGAGCTCCACAGTTCATCTTCCCTATAAGACAGACAGAGCTCTTGCAATGGTGTTTTGAGAATTTCCTCTTGGGGTGGAGACATGGGAAACCTATTAAAATCTCTCTGATTCACTCTCATTGGCATGGCACTCGCTGTGATGTTAGGAGTTAGGTGACATACCTGCTTCCTTCTAAGGTCTCAAAAACAAACCAAAGTTTTATCCCATGAAAGTCTTCTCTGGGGAGCCAATAAGTGTATTGGGGTCTGGCAGAGAGCACGGTAACCTCAAAGCAGCCACACTGGAATAATGACTCCTCCTTAGCTGCATAGATGGAGGCCTTCCCCAGCCCATATACTCTAGCCTCTTCCCTAGACCTCTGAGTCCTCATGTGGTTTAGACAGAATTGCTCATGAATGGCTGGGAGGAGTGGCTGGATACTTGGGTGAGGGTTACTTCTCCTTCTAAGAGTGAAGGTCAATGGTTTACAAACCATTGGTGATTTGCGAGCAGACACAGCTGGTCTCATGGAGATGGTGGGTATTCTCCTCAGAGGACAGCGCTATAGAGCAACTGGGAAGTCATTTCACTGGGCACACAGGATCCCAGGGTGGCAGGGACCGAGAGTGGTATTTTGCAGAGAGAAACAAGGTGAATATCAATCCTTTATGCAAACCAAAGCAGTGTTCAGAGAGGCCTTTAGCATCAGCTAAGTGGCAGTGCTTCTGGGACTACAAGACATGGGAAACCTATTAAAATCTCTCTTGGTTCACTCTCATTGGCATGGCACTTGCTGTGATGTGGAGTCACTGTTTCAAGTCACAGCCTTGCTGGTGTTGCACACAGCATTGCTTCTGACCAGAGCTTCAGACCACTTCGTGTCAGACTGACTCAGTGTGCAGAAGGCTGTGTCCTGTGGGATCCCCGAACCTGGCACACTCGGGCATATCTAATGGCAGTGGCCTTTTGAAGACTCAGTAGTGACACCAGAAGTGTGGCGGCCCCTTGTAGTGCTAAGGCAGAGTCTTCCCAGATGGGATATACTTGAATCTTCAGCACCAAAATGCGTCTTTTATTCTCGTAATGTGATATCTTACACTGATTGGTTGTTGTATTATCTGGAATTAAGGGTTGGACATGGAAATGGCTGTTTCTCACTATTGCCCCAATGGTCTATGAAGAACAATGTTACTTGCAAAGTAGCTGGTGTCCCTGACAGTTTGGACTCTACCGGTCTTGGGTCCAAAGGACTCCCACTGGTGGCCATGATTGTGATGCCATTGAACTGGCTGAGCCTGCTGCCTGGTTGCGTGAGTTCCTCAGGCCTGTGAACCAACAGACAAGGGAGGGTTTACCATGCTGGGTAGATGGATGGACCTTGGAACCAATCAGAAGTCTGGGCTCACAAGGGGGTCAGGGCAGAGATTATTTGGGATACAGAAATATTTGGGGTAGACCTTGTCCTGCTCCCATATCTTAAAATTAAAGTTAATGGAAAGATGAAACATCCCCTCCAATTTCTATGTCTAGTATATGATACAATTTTGTTTCCCAAGGATCCACGGTGTTTGGAGGTTTGGTGTTGGGAGGTGAAACCTTCAAGTGCTGGAGCCTAGGGGAAGATCTTAGGCCACTGGAGAGGCAGGCTCAGAAAGCAAGTCTATAGCTCAGAGGACAATCTCAGGGGTCATTTCTCATTGTCTCTTATTGGCCTAGAACACACAAGTAAGCTAGGGCCACCAGCCAGCAGGACCGGGGTCCATCCATCTCTGTGTCCCCAGTGCTGGGATCATAATATTGCACTAACAACCCTAGCTTAAAGCAAAGCAAACAAAACCAAAACAACTTGGTCCTGGGCACCAAACTCAGGTCCCCATGCTTGCAAAGCAAGCACTTTACCAACGGGCTCCCTCTCCACACTTTAGTTTTATATCTGTTCAGATATAAAATTTAAATTTAAATTCACTTCTAGTCATTCATGTCTTTCTAGAAACACATCCATTCCCCACTGGTTACTTTGTTCATCGTGTTCCCTTAAAAGCCTTTTAATTTCTGGAAAGCCAGTTGTACCCTTGCTTTCATTTCTGAATTTAGTAATCTGAGTTTCTCTAGACTCCCAGTCAAGCTCCGTGACTCATTAATTTTGTCAATCTCCCCAAAGACCTGGGTTTTGGCTTTGAGTTTTCTCTTTTGTCCTGCTGGCCATTGAGTTGATTTCCACCTTAGTAGATATTTCCCCCTTTACTGCTTGGGGTTTGGCTCTTATTCACTCCCCATTTTCCCAAGGTCAAAGATCAAATCATTGATCAGGATTCTTTCTTTCTATCAATATGTGCATCGATAGCTAGGGCTTTCCCTCTTAGCATTTCTTTATCTAAGTTTTCTGTCTTAGTCGGGGTTTTACTGCTGTGAACAGACACCATGTCCAAGTCAACTCATATAAGGACAACATTTAATTGGGGTTAACCTACAGGTTCAGAGGTTCAGTCCATTATCATCAAGGCAGGAACACAGCAGCGTCCGGGCAGGCGTGGTGCAGGAGGAGCTGAGAATTCTACATCTTCATCTGAAGGCTGCTAGGAGAAGACTGGCTTCCAGGTAGCTAGGATGAGAGTCTCAAAGCCCATGCCCACAGTGACACACCTACATCAACAAGACCACACCTCCAAATAGTGCCACTCCCTGGGCCAAGCATATTCAAACTACCACATGTGCATATTTTCCTCTTCTTCCTTCTACCTCCTCTTTCTTCTTTCCTCCCTCCAACCCTCCCTCCTCTCTCTTTCTCCTCCTCCCCCATCTCTGGGTGTGGTCTTACTATATACCCCAAGCTAGTTTCAAAATTACTAAGCAGCTTAGGCTGGTGTTGAATTCACAGCAATCCTCCTGCCTCAGTCTCCTCAGCTGTGCCTAACTACCTCTTGAAGTGTTTTCTAATCCCCCTTGTGATTTTTTTCCCTCCAATTTATTAGTTATCTAGGTAAAGCCATGTTGTTGAATTTCCACACATTTGTGAGTCCCCAAATTTCCTTCTGGTGTTGATCGTGAATTGTTGCCTTGTGACTGGAAAAAATATTTGACCCAAATAGTTTTAATTTGTCAAGACTTGTTTGCTGGCCCAACAGATGATCACCCTGGGGAATGCTGTGTGGTCACTTAACAGGAATGCACACCCAGCTCCTTGGAAGGAGGACGCAGACCCATGTGGGTTAGGATTGACTCTCACTCAGCACTTTCACTTCATCCCTTTGTTGAATTTTGTAGATGTTCTACTCATATTAAGACAGTTGTGGTTGTTGGATTGTCTGTTTTCCCCTTTTATTCTTAGGTTTTCTTCTTTTGGGGGGCGTTTTGTGATTAAGTTTGTACATGTTCATAGCTCTTATATTTCCTTTAAGGATTGCCATTTTTCTTATTATAAAACGGTCATTTTAAAAAAGATGTGTTTATTTTATGTATATGTGTCTGTGCACCACACATGTGCAGATATCTGCAGAGCCTGGAAGAGGGTGTGGCATCTTCTAGAACTGAAGTTACAAATGGTCGTAACTCACACCTGATGTGGGAGACAGCACTGAACCAAGGTTCTCTAAAAGGGCATACGCCCATCCTGACTGCTGAGCCATCTCTTCAGCCCTAAAATAGCCTTCTTAGAGTGGCCATACGGCCCTCACCTGTAATATCAGCCCTGGGGACTGAACACGGGAGAATCATGAAGGCTATCACCAACTACACCATGAGTTTGATCATTTTGGTCAATTTGATCTATACAAGATCCTGTTTCAAACAAACAAACAAACAAACAAAACCACTTTTTATTCTTCTTTTCTTTTCTTGTCTCTTGTAACAGTTTTTGTCTTAAAGGCTGTTTTGTGTCATCTTAGGACAGTCACTTCCAGACCTCTTTTCTTTGCTATTCTTTGCTATTTGTATCATATAGCAAATATCAGTGTATAGCTTGATGAAAGTTTGGCTTTCATAGAAGGTATATAGTTAGATCTATTCTATCTATTTATCTATCTATCTATCTATCTATCTATCTATCTATTCTATCTATCTATCTATTCATGTTCTGCTTGTCTGTATGTTTGTGTACCATGTGCATACAATACCCTTAGGGGCCAGAAGTGGGTGTTGGATCCCTTGAGACTGGAATAACGGACAGTTGTGAGCCATCATGTAGGTGCTGGGAACTGAACCTAGGTCTTCCTGCAAGAGCAGCCAGCGGTAACTGCTGAGCTAACAGGAACTCCAGATCCTGTTTCCGTCTTTTAACTTTCAACTTATATGTATGATCTGAAGTTTGGCTTTCATAGATTGTATATAGTTAGATTATGTTGTCTTTCACCTATCTATCTATCTATCTATCTATCTATCTATCTATCTATCTATCTATCTATCTATCTATCTATCTATCGTGTGTGTGTGTGTGTGTGTGTGCATACATGTCTGTGTATGTGTGTGTGTAAGGGAAGAGCCTATGCCATGATGCAGGTGTGCAGGTCAGAGGACACTTGCAAGCACTGTTTGTCTCCTTCCATTGTGTGGGTCTCTTGGATAGAACTCAGGTCCTCAGGCTTGGCAGCAAGCACCTTTACTTGCTGAGCTACATTCCTGGCCCTAATCATGTGATTTTTTTTTTCCATCCTCCCAGTTCCTGGTTTTGATGGGAACATTCTGTCCACTTCCATTTGCCGAGGCTGACATGCTGATGTTACACTGTAAGCACTGCTGCATGTTGGTTCTGTGTCCTGTGCCACCTTTGGGTCACCTATCCCCCTCTTGTGGCTTCCCTTTCTCTTAAATACGCTTTTCTAGTGTGCATTCACATCTGCTTGTCATCTCTCTCACTTATTTGTTGGAGTCATTTCTTCCGTGGTCTCCCTGGGGATTTGAACAAACAACTTATCATAATATAGTTCATTTTAATATCAGTTTAATTACAATAATATGAAATTTTCAGCCTACAAGGCCCCCTCCCCTCCTTCTTGTCCATGGTATGACTGCTCTACAAATAATATTTCTTCTCCACTCACTGGTCATCAGCAGACTCCATTGTTGCTTTACTTTGTTATGATTTAAAATATAGGAGAAAAATTATTTAAAAAATTTACTTATCCTTTTGTTATGTTGTGATACATTGTGATCTTTCTTTTATATTTGTCTGTATATATATATATACATATATATATATATGTATGTATATATATATATAATAAATATAATCTATTTATTAGTTGGAGTTTTGAGACAGTTTCTCCGTGTAGCCCTGGCAGTTCTGAAACTCACTATATAGACTAGGTTGGCCTTGAACTCACAGAAGTCTGCCTACCTCTGCCTCTTGGGAGTTAGTTCTCTCTTGTCACCTTGTCTGATCCAAGGATCAAGCCCAGATGGTCAGGCCTGTGAAGTACCTCTACCCCTGAGCCTTCTTGCCAACTCCAGTCTTTATTTCTACACATGAACTGGAATCATCACTGGGTGCCTTCATGTCACTGCCTACTGGTTTCCATTGTGGCTGACAGAGATCAGCCTTCCATTATACTTAGGCTTCTTTGAGTGTGCTGAGTTGCTTCCCTTTCATGCTTTCATGTTCCTTACCTTTACCTTCCAAAGGTTGATGATATATCTTGACATGGATCTCTTTTATACTAGGTAATTTGAGGACCACTGATTTTTCTCTGATGTATAGGTTATGTTTACCATCAAATTTGGTTGGTTTAAGGCCATTGCTTTTCCAAGTCTCAGTTCCTCTGCCTCTCTTTTTTCCTCCCTTCCTCCTTCCTTCCTCTCTCCCTCCCCACCTCCTTCTATAATTCCCACTTGTGTATATAGACACACTTGGTGATGTCTCAGAGGTCTAGACTCTGTTTTTTCCAGTTCTTCCTCCCTGTGCTCCCCCACAGAGAATCTCCGCTGACTAGGCTTCAGGTTTATTTCTTCCATCCTCCCTCATTCAGACATCTCCAGTGAATTCTTCAATACGGTTCTTTGACTTTTTTGACTCCAGCATTCCTGCTTGGGTATTTCCTATAATCTCTCTATTGGTTTTCTCTATTTGGCATTATTCTCATGCTCCCTCCAGGTTTTAGATGTGGTTTCTCTTAGTCCTTTGAACATATTTGAAATAGCTGATGTGCAGTCTTTCCCCATAAGCCCAACATCTGTGTTTTCATAGGAATGGTTTCAGTGGACTGAGCACTTCCTGTTTGCAGCCATATTTTCTGGTTTCTTCGCGTGTCTCAATTTTGTTTTAGGAACTGGATATTTCCAACAATTCAATGAGGCAACTCAGGAAATTGAGTCCCTCCTTCCTTTCCCTGTTGGATATACCATGATTGTTTTTGGTTGTTGTCTGTTTTGAGTTTTGTGAGCTAACTCTGTGAAGTCTATATTCTTTATCACACGTGACCACTGATATCACTGACGGTCAGCTTAGTGAGCAGCTAATAAATGAACAAAAGTATTTTGACATACCTGGAACCATTAAAAGTCTCCGAGTCATTTTTTTTACATTTATTTATTTATTTATTTATTTATTTATTGTGTACGTGCATGTGGTGGTGTGTATGTGCATGGACAACCACACCACAGAACACATGTAGAAGTGTGGAAGACGTTTTGTAGGAGTGGTTTTCCCATTCCACCACGTTTGTCTCAGGGATCAAACTCAGGTTGTTTGGCTTGGAAGCAAGCATGTTTACCTGAAGAGCCATTGTGCCAGCCCCAAGGTCTCTGAACCTTTGAAGGGTTATGTCTGTGTGCACATTGGCCTGGCCTTCAATTCTCAGATGGTCAATATACAACTCTACCTCACAACCACATCCTGATTGCAAAGGACTTCCATGGTAACTGGAAGTGAGAGCCTAAGTCCTTCTTGCATCTTTTGTGATCATGAGAACTACATGCACATAGCCATCTTCACTTCCTGGGACATGCCAGCGCTTTTTCATACTCTCTTGAGTGACAAGAAACAAACACCAATAAGTGAGGTCGTCTGGAAAACCCCAGCAGGTTCAATATGGACTATTCTCTGGGAAGAGGGTTTTGAAGATACTCAAATTGGTTCTTCCCTTCCTAATGACTGCCGGGCTGTGGGTCTGTGCTGTAGTCCCAGCAGAGAGGCTGCTGAGGAGCTGAGGGACACAGATGGGAGCAGAGAAGGTGAAAACTCAAATAAAGCTGGCTGTTTTTGCCTAGAACTGGATATTGCAATTCTTTTCCGGCTTAAGCAAACACTCCGCAGATTGCTACAATCCTTTGGTTAATTTCCAGACATCTGAAAAGGTTTCTTTTTTTCTGACTCCCTACCCCCTACCCCTGCTAATGTTTTCATTGCTTTTATGGAAGAAGGGATTTTCTCTGCCATTTTTTCTGATGTAACCTCTTTTTTTCTTAGGGCTATAAAATAATAGGTTTGTTTGTGTAAATGTTGATGACATCTTAGATTAGATGAAATATGGAAAGCTTTGGTTGTATAATATAGCTAACAGGAGAATCAATAGTACAATAGGCAAAATGGTAAAAAGAGGACAATATAAATTAATATTTCCATCTTTGTGTTTATTATAGGAAAATGCTAGAGGTATTGATTAGTTCTTGACTTTGCTGTGTCAATCATTTGTGTCAAAATTTATGGAGAGCTACTCAAAATAATATAAACAGAATATATAACTTTAAAAAGAGTTATTGCCTGTGTGTGAGCACACATGTATGAGTGCAGGCCAAAGCAGAAGGGCAGAAGTTAGGGTACAGTTCCCAGAGTCTGTGCCTTTCCTCCACCATGGGCTCTTGGAATCAAACTCAGGTACCCAGGCTCTCACAGACAGTACTTTTACCTGGTGAGTCACCCCCAGATTAGTGAAAGTAAAAATAAAATGTCTGGTTCGGTAGAAAGCAGGGAAAATGTCAGGCATGGTGGTGGTGCACGCCTTCGATCCTGGCGCTTGGGAAATGGAAGTCAGAGATTCAGGACCTCCTTCCTTGGATATGTAGTAAGCTTGATAGACTAGCTAAAAAATAAAACAAAACTTGGATGTCTGTAGCACTTTCAGAAGATACAGCCCTGCATGGTGCAACATCTTTCATCCCAGCACTCGGGAAGCTGAGGTAGGAGGACCACTGTGAGGTCGAGGCCAACCTGTTATAGTGAGTTCCTGGTCAGCCAGAGCTATATAGAGAGACAAACAAATATATCAATAGACTACACAAACTAATACAAAATTCTGATAGACAATGGAGAATACATGCTTTTCATATAATGTTAAAATGTAACAACAGAAGCATAAATAGAGATTGGGGAAACTGATAAGTTAATTGCATAAACCACAGATCCCACTTCAGGCAACCGAGTTCTGCTGAGATACACCAGAGAGTCTCCATCACCTCAGATATTAAAAAGCAACAGACTTCAAATGCCTTTTTTAGAATAATCAGAGTGACTGAAACTAACGGGACAGAGGGTAGAAAATGAGTCAGGAAACCGAAGGAAGCAGCCATTATCTGCTAAGTTACAAGTTAATTCAGTTAAAATAGCCCCTCGCAGGGCTGAGATTTTTAATATTTTGAAAGGATACAAGTTCAAGTTCAGAGACAGTAGACGTGAAAGAAGCTTGAGAGATTTGAGGGATGCTATGAAGTTACTTTATAAAGTTGTATGGAATAGACACTGCCTTCAGAAATCTCAAAAGAATTATCTTTGGGAAAAAATTAAAAAGTCCATGTAAAACAAAAGCCACTGACGTATTTGACCCAGGTAAAGGTAGAAGGAGAGAACTAATCCCACAACGTTGTCCTGTGACCTTTGTTTGTGGTCTGTGGCATTGTAACCCTCTACACCACACACATACATTAATAATAGGTGGGGGAAATTAAGATTTCATTTCCAGTGGAGACAAAACCAGCTGAATGTTCACAGAAGACACACAAGATCGATCTATAAAACAAATTCTTTTGTTGATTTAATGAGATCTAATAAAAATAATCTCTAATAAAATCTAATAATAGTGCCTAAATAAGTGGGCTGTGGATATGATTGGAGAGGCACATTATTGCAGACAGTGAGGCCACAGACATGAAGAATGAAGTCAGATGGAATTCCAACCAGAGACACAGCAACAGCTTTTGCGGGAATTCAGTCGACTATGATGACAATCCCTGCGGGATAAGAACCAAGGGGCTAAGTAACAGCTCAGTGGGTGAAGTGCTTGCCACACGTGTAAGGGCCAGAGTTTGATCTCTTACACCCAAATGCTGGTGCATGCCTGTAACCCCAGCATTCAGAAGATGAAGACGAGCGGATTCCCGGGGCTCTCTAGCTGGCTAGCAAAGCTAAAGCAGCAAGCTCTAGGTTCTAGATTCAGTGAGAAACACCATCTTAAAAGAAAACGAAAGAGGGGCCGGAGAGATGCCTCAGCAGTTAAGAGCACTGACTGAGGTCCTGAGTTCAAATCCCAGCAACCACGTGGTGGCTCACAACATCCGTAATGGGATCTGATGCCCTCTTCTGGTGAGTCTGAAGACAGCTACAGTGTACTCACATACATGAAATAAATAAATAAATAAATAAATCTTTAAAAAAGAAGAGGAAAGAAACAATAAGTTGGAGAATGATCAAGACCCCCAATGCCAGTCTCTAGCTGTCACATGCACACGACCACATGCTCACACCTACACCCTCCCAACATGCATAAAGCAAGAAGAGCCACAACAATGCCTTTTTCTTGCAGATTTTTGTGATGCTGAAAGTTGAATCCAGAATCCGGTATGTGCTAGGCAAGTCTTTGCTCCTGAACTACTCCCCAGAGCCAAGCAGCCACGACAGCCTCAAGGAGCAGCCAGGAGGAAGGAAGCGTCATGCCCACTGTGCAAACATCAAGGCATTTAGGAGTTGATAAGATTTGGATCTTATCATCTCTGCCAGCCCACAACCAGAAAGAGAAGTTTCTGACCAGTGGGTAGCTGTTCTTGCAGGAGCTGGTGGGAGCTTCCTGTGGAGCAGCTATTTGGAGACCTGGTTTGTTTGCATTGAGGTGATGGAAGAGAGAAGAGGTTAAAGGCTCAGGGCTGGCGGCTTTAGAATTGAGTGCTGATGGTCTCTATCTACTTTGCTGGTCATAACCCACTTCCATGGCTATATCTGCTTACAATGAGGGCTGAGAGAAAGGGTCCAGCTGAGACCCTCAAACAAAAGTGGACAGGTAGGATGAAGAGCCAACGGTCTGGCTCTTTTCTCTGTGGATGTGGAGATCTGTGGAGTGCACACACTCTTTCCCTAGCCTTTCCTCCTCCTCTCTCCCTCTCCCCCTCTCCCTCCCTTCTCTCCCTCCCCATGAGGGTTAGAGGACTTTTGATCCTCCCCCAGTTTTGGTATGTCCCTGGATGGGACACTAGCGGACACTCAGAAGCAGCTGAATTATTATGTGTATATTTTTGTGCACGATCCTTCAGTCTGTTGGCACTCAGCAATCATGAGACGGTTTGTCCATGTTGATGGTGTAGCCCTGCTTCATTCATTTCATTTGAAGAACAGCAGCCAGTGTTGCAAACAACAAGCCCCCAGGCCACGCATGTACTCCGACTAATAGACAGAGTTCTGATTTGTTGGAACTGCAAATGATCTTGGTATGAACAACTATGTGATAACAGAGGACGATCTCGGGTCTCATCAGCAAGAATCCCCACTTCCCCTCGTCCTCACTAGCACTCGGTAGGTACCACTGGATGTCAGATGCCACATTTGTGGAATGTAAGAAGGGACATCTTTGCTTGTCTATTGTTTTCCTTTCCACTTATTAGTGAAACTGAGCATGTTTTCATTTTCTTATGGGAAATTCTCATTTTCTCCTCTTCATATTAGCTGTTCATATCTTATGCTCACTTTTCTGTTAGTTGTTTGCCTTTGATATTACTGTGCTGAATATCTTTATGTAATCTGAATATTAACCTGTTTTTTACACTCCAAAAATGCCTTCTGCCACTTTGACTTTTAAAATTGAAGTAATAATGGTTCAAAGTTTATTTTAAAGTATATGTTATATGTTATGAATTTATAGGATATTGTGTAGTGTTTCAATTAAAGTAACTTATTTATGTGTGAGTGTGTGTGTGAACACAGACATGCCTGTCATGGTGAGAGTGTGGAGGTTGGGAGACAACACACAGAAGTTGGTTTTGAGGCAGGGTCTCTCTTGTTTCTGATGCTGTGCTGTATGCTGCTACTAACTCTTCCTTCCAGCAGCCTCTCAGTCGGGGTCTAATCCCCAGCTTAAACTGCTGGTCACAGTCTCCATTGCCTTTTCTGTTGTGATAAAGACAAAACAAAGAAACAAACTAAAACCTGACAGGAGGGTCAAGAGATGGCTCCTTGGTTGAAAGTGCTTACTGCTCTTGCAGAGAACCTAGCTAACAACTGCCTGCAACCCTAGTTCCAGATGACCTGATGCCTTCTTCTTATCCTCATGGGCACCCACATACGGTGCATATAAACTTGTGCAGGCAGGCATAAACACACCACACACAACACACACAACCAAGGAATAAATCTTTAAAATTTCCTGACAAGGCTCCCAGTTCCAGGTTACAGCCCATCATTTTGTGGAGGGCAAAGCAGGAGCTTGAGAAAGTTGATATCTACAGACAAGAGACAGAGCAAAGAACTTATGCTCAGTTCACTTTCTTGTTTGCATACAGCCCAGGATCCTAGCCTAGGGAATGGCGCTGCCCACACTGACTTAACCTAGTCAAGCTAATCATCTCAGTAAACCCAATCAAGACAATCCTCCAGCAGCCTCTCTCTTAGGTGATTCTAGACCTCATTAACTTGACAGCTGTGATTGACTACACACAATCCAAATTGGAGTTCTAAACAATATGGTGGTGTTCATAAAAAACTGGGGAATAGTAAGTAGTTTCTGCACTTGCAATAGCCAGAAATTAACTCAGCATCAACTGTGGAACAGGGGCAGTGCCATCTGTGTGCATGCATCAGGAGACGTCGCTGCAGCCTGGGTCCTGAGCACACAATCTGCAACTGCTAATGGGGTCACAGCACACAAAGCCAGCAGCAGCTGCCACTCAGACTTCAAGACCACTGCATGGTATAAACAACCCTGTGTATCTATTGTATATTTAAAATTTTCTGCTCTCATAGAAACACAATGGCTTGATTGTGGAAAACAAAATCTAATATTTTCCTACTGTCCCACCTCAGCTCATACCAACTTGGTGTGTTTTGGGGTTGTACTGTGTTGGAGTATTTGATCTTAAAACGCGCTGTTCAACTTGCTGGTGAGGTTTATAAAGGAATTGTTTGATGGATATTGGCTTGGCATTAGGACAGAACTCCCAGCACTTTGTCAAGTGGCCCTAATGATACAACTGTCATTATTCAATTCATATTTATGTGAAGTCATAGTCATTATTATAAAATCAAAATATCCATCAACTCTGAAAAACTTTGTTGTTCCATATTCTGTGATATCAAATATTCAGCCAAGATAGAATTCTTTATGTAAAAATAAACAAACAAATCCAACGCATTAAGTATGCAAATCTGCTCATTTAAAATGTCATATAATTATATGTAAACTTTAGAATTGTTTTTAAATGAATTTCTTAGTGACTTACTATTAGGAAATGTCTGATTTGTAGGTGTGTTTTATATTCTGACATATCTGGGGTCGTGAGAAAAGTTACATTAGTGGAAACTTTTTGAGCAAACCTAATTTCTTCTCTGGTGTTAAGTTACCAGGTGGGTTAGGGAGAGGAACGTGATCGCCCTCTATATGCCAAAACAGTTAATGCAGCTGACTCTTCAAAGCAATATTAGCAAGCAAAACCACCACTTCCAGAGGCTTCATAAAGGCAAGACAATGTGCAGAAATTATACGTTCAAAGTCCACAGACTAAGGATTGGCAAAATTATAATTCAAATCCACTCTCTTGCTCTCAACCATAGGCCAGAGAGAAATTTTGAGTCATTAAAAATCCTTCAAAGTGACTCAAACTGGCCTTCTCTTCTTACTGCCCCCCCATGACACTCTGATAAGTGACCTTTCACCAAGCACACAAAGCCATGGTGGCCAAGGGATGGCGCCAGGCCTTTCTGCTACCTTCCCTGATATTTTTCATGGGGTATCCTTTCTGTCAAAACATCCATGTTTGTAAGATCCAACAGTTTTTCAGGGCTCTCTGCAGCAGGGGCAGCGCTGTTGTTTGCTTGTCTAGAGGCTTCAGAGATGCGCTCACAGAGATGGGCTCTGACTTGACCAACTTGCTCTCCCCAGCTGGTGAATAAATTGAGGGGTAAGCACATACAGGCAGTGAATGAATGAATGGTAATGGCGACAGAGATAGGAAAGCAAGCGATGAAGTCCGGAAGGATGCGGCGCCTGTAACTATAGCAACGGCGATGCTGCTGAGTGATAGTGCTAGGACGATGGTAACCATGGTAACCCTGATGTTGAGGCGTTGTTTAGACAGACAGGCCCTCAGCTGCCCTTGTCCATGCCAAGTCTGACCTGTTTACTGTCCTGACAAGATAATGACCACTATTAGCAGGCACTGTTCCAACACATTGGGCCACACTCTCTTGTGTGGCCCGTGAGACTCAGTAACTCCTGCAGCTAGGAGGGCACAGAACCTGCCTGGATGTGAGTGCGTGTGGAATGGAAGAGAAGCAGGGTGGAGGGCAAATGGGTAGGGTGTGGCTTTCGCAAAGGTTGGGGACTGCCAGAGATGTGGGCATGCAGGGGGTGAGTACATTACACGCTGAGGGACAGTCCCATGCGTGTGCAAGTCTCATGGTATGGGAGGCACGGTGTGTGTGATGCGGGGTGGGGCGGCGTGTGTGGTCGCTGTGCGGGGTCTCTCTCTCTCTCTCTCTCTCTCTCTCTCTGGAGTGTGTGTGTGTGCGCTCCCGCCCCCGGCTGTCGGTGCAGGGGTCTTGGAGGGGGGGGTGCTCTGTCCCATCCATCACCCGGAGCGCATTGAGCCTGGCGGATATGGCGGTGTCACGGGCGCCCCGGCTCGCAGATCTTATCCTCTTCATTTCCGCCCGAGCCAAGCCCGCCCGCGCCGGCTCCCTGAAGGCTCCATCCATCACTGGGGGAGGGGGTACAGGGGGGCGCGGGGAGAGGGACGGCGGGATGAGGAGCCGCGGGGCGGACACCAAAGAAAAGCTTGGGACGCCAGGTCGGGCGCTGAGGACAGAGCCCTGGAGACGCGTGCGGAGCTCAGGGCCCGCAGTTGGGCCCCGCGGGGTGACCTTGCCCGCTGCCCCGGAGGGAGGCCTTATTTCATTTCCCCACGCCGCTGAGGTTTCTGCGAAGTGTCTCTCTCACCTCTTTAAATTTTATGGCGCTTGGCCCGTGGCCGCCGGGCTCCGCCCCGGGGAGGAAGCGGGTGCCGGGGCGGAGAGGCTCCGCAGGCCGAGGGGTGGCCCCGCCATGCAGGGCGCGGGTCAGGCACGGGTCCCAGGGCCTCCCCGTTGTCTGGACCCCAAGGCAAGGCTCCTTGGCCAGGGCATGCCCCTTTCTCTGGGGTCCCTTCTCACCGCACCCCTTCCTCCTGCTCTCAGGGAGTGTTGGGTGTGCGATGGGACCCGGATCGTGGAAGAGAGAGCAGGTGGGGCGAAGGGGAAGCCAGTCTTAGAGTCCCAGGGGACACTAGCCTCCTGGAGGCGTCTGCTGGTAGCGTGGTGTCCCAAGGTCTGAATCACCTTCAGCGGCATCGGGCCAGCCAGGCCACAAAGTGGCTGTGGGTGTTCAGGGTGGTACCTGACTGGAGACCAGGAGACGAGGTCTGGGGATCAAGCACTGGACAGAGTGAATGTCTAGGCCTCAGCCATTCCCTGAAAAGTCTGTGATGACTCCCGTCCAAGATAGATCCATAAGGGAAAGCTGTCGGAGGTGTGGGCAGGAGGCCTTAGAGGTGCTCTGAGGTGGTGGTGGTGATGGGGAGCTAGAGAAAACAGAAGACACGTGTGAATGGCGGAGCGGTTTGAAGGGGAAAGTGTGAACAGAAGACCGGGATTGACAGGGAGGGGTGTGGAGTGCAGAGGGGGCAGGGAGGGAGAAAAGTGTGAGTAGATGAGGGGACTCGAGGGGGAGGGGCGTAAAGAGTAGAGGAAGGATGGGGGAGGGGTAGGAACGGAAGGGAGTGAAGAGCGGAGGGGACAAGAGGGATCGGAGTAGGAGGAAAAGAGAGGCCCGCAGGGCGGGATATGTAGACAGGGCCTGAAGATGAAGCGTGTGTGTGTGTGTGTGTGTGTGTGTGTGTGTGTGTGTGTGTGTGTGTGTAGATGAAGGTTTGGGGAACAGTCATGGAGGTGCAGAGTATCCTTAGCTGAGCATCTCAAGGGACTGGACTGGCAAATTTGTGCACCCCAGGGGAGCTGGGGAAGTGCTGTCCCAGGACTTGTTCCCCCTTCCAGGGGAGTTGGGACCAGAACACAGGTCTTAGATCTGCAGCCACCGACTTGATTCTTCCACAGTTTGTCCCGGCTCAGCCAGAGCATCCACACACAGCTGAGCAGTCACAGCCTGTGACATGCATGGAACCAGAGCCAGGAAACCAGACCCTCAGCCCAGGAGATGAGAGAGTCAGTGTCTCAGATGTGCTCTGCAGAAGCTGTGGGATGCAGGGAGAAGCAGGCCAGAGCTGGAAATGGCCACTTGGGTGGAGGTTGCTGGAAACCTCAAGGGTTGAATAAGGCTCTGGAACATTTGTTATTCTCTCTCTCTCTCTTCTCTCTCTCTCTCTCTCTCTCTCTCTCTCTCTCTCTCTCCCTCATTGGAAGGAAATGCTCGGGATATCACTCTCCAGGGAGCTCAAACATTGCCATATTGTTAGGAGCAGTTGGTCACCTTCTCATGACCCAGCAAGAGTCAGCCTCAGCCTCCCTGGCATAGCCTCATGACCCACCTCCCACCCCGGCTTTTGGAGTCAAGTTGAGTTGATGCTGCAGTCTTTATCACAGGAGACCATCTTTGCCAAGTCCTATCTATCCACCCATCTAGGTCCCTTGTATCTGTCACCTCCTCTTTTCTGTCCTCCTGGTTCCTGTGGTCCTTCCTTTGCATTACTGCATAGTACTCCCTCCTAGGGTCTCTAACTTCATGCTCTGATGACAATCGAGCCTGGGTAGCTCCCCAGAACAATTTAGACATTGTCCACTGTGCCTACACTAAAGCTGAAGCTCATAGCTTATTCAAGGCTGTCTTCTGCTTGCCCACCTTACTACAGAGAATAGGCTAGTTCACGCGCCCTGAGACTACCTTACTGTGGTTCCCTCTGCCTCAAGGGCTCTTCCTCTCTGACAGGCTAACTTTTCATTGCCCACCCTTCTAGGTCCTGCTCAAATGCTCCTGCATGCTGATGGCACTAGTTCTACTGTGCTCCTGTGGCTACAGTGGCCCCTTATCTCTGTTAGGTTTTGTCTTGCACTAGACAGGTTGTTTCCCAATGGCTGGAGACAGGGAATGCCCCTAACAGGAACCTTAGGATCTGAATAGAGGGGTGAGGAGACTTGCTGAATGAAAAAGGGAACCTTTTTCATGCCCAGCGGGCCCAGAGCCAGGGAGACTGCTTCTAGAAGCCTGTCTCCTGTGTCTGTGTCTCTAGGTGAGCAGAAAGGGGCGAGTGGTGGGTGTGTACACTATGGCTTTTACCTGTTCTTCTGAACGCCCTGATGCTGTCTTCAAGGTCTGTGGGACAACCACCTGGAAATGAGGACTCAAGATTCAGGAATGTTCCACTTACTGCTTGTGGCTTTTGCATCTCATCTCAGAGGAGGACTGGTTGTCATGGAAACCGGGGTGCAGGAAGTGCCAGCTGGCTTCTTCCCAGGGTGGGAGACTCACACTGAGCAGGCTGCACAGCAGACTGGAGGGCACCTGGTGCTGAATGACTTTTGGCTGAGCTGAGACTCATCATTCCATCCTCACAGGAATGTGAGAGCCCATCCCTGACCAAGCTGCAGCGTCCCCCTCCCCATCCTCATCCCCGCTCTGAACTTCTCAGGCTCTACAGAGCCTGGGCTCCAGTGCTCACCAGGCTTCCGGTTGGTCGGCTACAGCAGAAGCTTTGATCAATCTGCTTCTCTCTAAAATGGGGTTAACAGATACAGCCGCAATATCAATTTTTGAGGAGACAGTGGCTCTGCAACCAAAATACACTGGTATGGTGCGTGAGTAACAAAGGCAGAGCAAGGTGAGATACTCTTAATAAACTCTAGAGCCTGCTAGAAAGGAAGGGGAGTCTTTAAGGACTAACCATCCCCAGCCAAACCAACCCACCAACCAACCCACTCAGGAACCAACCAAAACAATCCTACAAACCTCAATGTGATGGTTTGGTTTTTAACTGTCAGCTGGCTATAACCTAGGATCACCCAAGAAGAAATCCTCGCTTGAGAAATTGTCTAGATTACGTTGGCTTAGGGACATGTCTGTGGAAGATTTGTCTTAATTGTTAATTGACGCAGGAAGACCAAGCCTATTGTGGGCAGCACCATTCCCTACTCAGGTGGTCCTGAACTCTATGAGGTTGAAGGCCAGATAAGAGCAAGCAGGTAGTGAGGGTCTGTGTGTTTAATGTGATTATTCTTTCTCTGCTTCTGACTGTAGGTGTGACACTCTGAGTTCCTACCTTGATTTACCCTCAACAATGGAATGTAACCTGGGATTATAAGCCCAGTAAATTCTTACCTCCCTTAAGCTAATTTTTGTCACTGAATTTTATCACAACAACTAAGGTACATGGCACAGTGATATAGAATTGAAATTTAAGCATGGAGTGGTGGCAGACTGTAGTCAGGAACGTCAAGCCAAAGGTTACAATGGTTTGAATATAGTTCAGAGGCTAGGTGA
The DNA here is from genome assembly GCA_021653895.1 of Mastomys natalensis. Taxonomy (NCBI): domain Eukaryota; kingdom Metazoa; phylum Chordata; class Mammalia; order Rodentia; family Muridae; genus Mastomys; species Mastomys natalensis. Next base: position 20,917 of record JAJTUV010000842.1, on the reverse strand, counting down.
GAAGGACGGACTTGAGACTTCTACATTGAGCCTGAGTCTCTTAAAAGGTTGCTTAAGTCATCCAGGTTGGCAGCAGTTCCAGCCACACAGGAGCAGCTAGAAATGCCTCAGACTGTGCTTCCAGTATAAACCTTCAAAATGCTCACAGTCTGACCATCCTCAAAAGAAGAGCACACAGTCAGTGGTTGCCAAACCACAAAGAAAGGAACCATGAAGTGTGTAGCAAGGCAGCAATATCCTTAGGCACCCTTAACTACTTCAGCAGCTGGAACTGCCGAATCTAGAATATAAGACCAAGTATAAAATGTTTGAAAAAAATGCAAGTGGACACACACACACACACACACACACACACAGAGAGAGAGAGAGAGAGAGAGAGAGAGAGAGAGAGAGAGAGAGAGAGAGAGACAGAGATTTAGAAATTGCACCCAAGTACAAGTGAGTGAGAATACTGGTAAATACCTTGCATATAACGTGCAAATGAGCACTGTCACTGATGGTGTAAGGATCTATCTCTTCAGGCTGAGGCGATAGCTCAGTGGGTAAAAACACTCAGTACACAAGCCCGACTGCCTGAGTTCAGAATCCCGGAACCTACTCTCAGTGCCTCGGAGGTGAGGGAATTGCCACACAAGCGTGAGGGCTGGGGCTCAGTTCCCTAGGACCTGGGTAAGTGCCGTGTGGGTGTGGTATCGCCCCTGTAATTCTAACCAGAAAACAGTGATAGGACCCTCTGTGGTTAGGTTTCTGGTTTGTTTGTTTATTTTCAAATTTGACACTAGCTAGGGTTATCTGGGAAGAAGAAATTTCAGTTGAAAAAGCCCCTCCATCACACTGGCCTGAAGGCAAGTCTGAGGGGTGTTTTTGGATGATTGATGTGGGTGGGCTTAGTCTACTGTGGGGTGGGGCCACTCTGAGCAGTGGTCCAGGACTGTGTAAGAAAGCAGGCCGAGCAAGCCATGGAGCATAAACCAGTAAGCAGCCATCCTCTATGGTTTTCTGCTTTGGTTCCTGTCTTTAATTTCTTGCTCTTCATGACAGGATGTAAACTGTAAGATCAAATAAAACTGGGCTGGAGAGGTGGCTCACTCCAGCCACCAGTTAAGAACACTGGCTGCTCTTCCAGAGGACCCAAGTTCAATTCCCAGCACCCACGTGGCAGCTCACAGTTGTCTGTAACTCCTGTTCCAAGGGATCTAATACACTCATATAGACATAAACGCAGGCAAAACACCAATGCACATGAAGTAAAGGTAAATAAATTAAAAAAAAATATAAAAAGAATATAAATTGAATAAAAAGGAAAGTAAATAAAATAAACCTGTTTCTTCCCAAATTGCTTTTGGTCATAATGTTTATTACAGCAACAGAAAACAAACTTAAGACAGACCCCCATCCCCACCCCAGAGCAAGCTGCTAGTGAGACTAGCCATAGCCATATTGTCAGCATGCTTCATTGAATAAAAAGGATGAGTGATCAAAGTTGATTTTGATATCAATTTTGCACCTCCCACGTGCCCTGCAAATCCATACACATGTGCCCACACACATGTAAACATGCATACATGTGAAGACACAACACACCACACACATGAAAATGGAAAAAGAAAACAGAAGGTGAACCCAGCGACACAAGCATTTTGTGCAGGTGCCATATTCTCGTGGGAAGACATGAGGTATATCCAGAAACTCACTGACCAGTTAGCCTGACTTACACAGTGACAAAGAGACCCTGTCTCAGACAAGGTGGAAAAAGTTCGGACCAACACCTGAACGTGGTCCTCAGCCTCCATACAGGTAGAGCAGTGTGTGCACAATTGCACCCCAAGCATGAAGCACACACACACACACACACAGAGAGAGAGAGAGAGAGAGAGAGAGAGAGAGAGAGAGAGAGAGAGAGAGAATCTTATCAGATAGGTTCAATAGCAGATTATATTCAGCTGAAGATACAATCATGAACTCAAAAGTAGATATGGAAAAATTACCCAGAACACAAAACAGACAGCAAGGGCAGTAGACTAGGGGGTGTCAGTTGATGTAGCAGAATGAAAAGAGTTGTTATCCAACAAGACCCATCAGGAAAAGGTCAGAGTGAAGGACATGAAATCTGCTGGCTCATGACTGGGAAATTTTCACAACATATGAGATTTGAATTCACACCTGGATGCATTGTAATCAGCATACAGAACACCAAAAATAAGGAGACCGTTAGAATGAACCAGGGAACTGGGCCTGGTGGTATGCATCTGTTATCTTTTCATTTGGAGGTTAAAGGCAGGAGGATCAGGAGTACAAGGTTACCCTTGGCTACATAGCAAGTTCAAGACCAGCCTCAGATACATGAGGCTTTGAAATCTGTCTCCACCTCCCCACTCTGAGACCTAGAAACAATCAACCAGAGGAAAGAAAACGTTAAGGACAAAATAATGACATTTGGAATGACAGAAGAGACATCCACGGCTACCATAGGCTTCTACAGGGAAGCCCAGGCTGGAGAGATGCCCCAGTGCTTAAGAGCTTGCTGCTCCAGAGGACCAGAGTTCAGTTCCCAGCATACACAGGCTGCTCACCTGCCTGCCACCTGTAATTCCAGCTCAGGAGATCTGATGGCCTTTTCTGGCCTCTACAGGCCCTGTTCTCCCATGCATACATCCAGACACAGGGATATGTGTATAGACACACAATTTAAGATAAAAATAAAGTCTTTTAAAAAAGAAACCAGAAGTTATCTTTAAAGATATCTCAACTATTAATTAAATTAAATTAATAGATTGAGACGAGACAATCAACAAAGTGAAACAATTGTTACCGGAGACTTTTATACTTGGCACAAATCTTTCAAGGATGAGAACAAAATAGTGTCTTCAGGGGCCGGAGAGATGGCTCACTGGTTAAAGGCTCTGGCTGCTCTTCCAAAGGCCCTGAGTTTAATTCTCAGCAACCACATAGTGGCTCACAACCATCTGTAATGGGATCTGATGTCCTTTTCTGGTGTGTCTGAAGACAGCTACAGTGTACTAATAAACATACAATAAATAATTCTTTAAAAAAAAAAAAAAAACCCAAACAAACAGTGTCCTCATGACACTGAAAGCAGAACTTTCCAGCACTAGAATGCTCAGTAGATAGAGTTCAGGAGGTCCTGGGTCTGACCCTCCTCCCCCTGTACAGCAGAAAATTAAGTTAAATTTAAAAGGAAAAGGAAATGACTATTAATTTAAACATTATTATAAAAGTAAAGAATTTCTAACAACAATAAAAGTTTTAGTACCAGGAAGATGCAACAATGTAGCCAATAAAAAAACCCTCCAAACATGCCAAGCACTAATGGGTAGGAGTAGAGAGATGGGTAGAACCAGGGTCATCACAGGTCTCTTCCCATTGTTGCTACAGTGGAGTGGTGGAGAAGAAATGAAAACACTGAAGTTTTAAAAATAGGAGCTGCCGGGCGTGGTGGCGCACGCCTTTAATCCCAGCACTTGGGAGGCAGAAGCAGGCGGATTTCTGAGTTTGAGGCCAGCTTGGTCTACAGAGTGAGCTCCAGGACAGCCAGGGCTACACAGAGAAACCCTGTCTCGAAAAACCAAAAAAAAAAAAAAAAAGGAGCTAACTGTGGTGGCATAGGACTTTGATCTCAGCACCCGGGAGGCACAAGCAAGCAGGTCTCCGTGAGTTTAAGACCAGCCTGGTCTATATAGCATGTTTCAGACTAGCCCGGGCTAAATAGGTGATACCTTGCCTCGCTAAATAGGTGATACCTTGCCTCAAAAGAAAATCCATAAATCCAAACATTTTGTCTTTTAAAAATTGAATAAAATAGAGTGTATATAGTGGTATCCTGGCCAGTGGTCTCTGTGTCAATACCTCACTGCAAGTTCTGACCACCGTGTTAAGAACAGAAGATAGAGGAAAGTAAAGTATAAAATCTCACTATGGCTCCAGGCTGTAGAATTGCCTACCTATAAAAATCCAAAATAATCCAATATATAGAGTGCATATAGAATATACAGAAACAAGGAATAAGCAATATAATTTTAAGTATAAATATTACTGTAGAGATTAAATATAACAGGAAAATATCCAACATAGCTTTATGAAGAAGTAAAATGGACAAATTCCTTGGAATATACAACTTATTAAACAAACAAACAAACATTTAAAGGGTTGGCTGAAGAAGAAACAAATCCTTCAGCTGCATAACTTTTCCCAAAGCATCTCACAGAGAACAGGCTGAGCTTAGGTGATCTGAAATGTCTGTGCCCCAGAACTACAAAAGAGTAACAATGATATTGGTAATCATCTTACTTTTTTTTAAAGTTCTCACCTTGCTAGGAATAAAAGGAAATTTTAACTTGCAAAATTTTCCATGTAGCCAGTAATCAGTAAAAAGCATTCATCCTTCTTACCAGAACCAGACCAGTGTCCCAGCCAGTGGTCTCCGTGTCAACACCTCACTGCAAGTTCTGACCAGTGTGTTAAGAACAGAAGGAAAGATAGAGAAAAGAAAAGTATAAAAACTCACTATGGCTCCAGGCTGTAGACTTGCCTACCTATAAAAATCCAAAGTAATCTAACAGTCTGACTGATCTGAATTAATTTATCAAGATGACAGGATATCAGATCACTATTCATACTTAAAAATATATTTTATGTGTATGCAAGTGTGCTTGAGCACGTGTACGTGCACCACATGTGCATGCAAGTACCTGAAGAGGCCAGAAGAGGGCGTCGGATCTCCCGGAACTAGAGCTACAAGAGATTGTGAGTCATCTGATAGGAATACTGGGGACCAAAAGGGTTCTCTGCAAGAGCGGTAAGCGTTCTTAAACACTGAGCCATCTCCCCAGCCCCCAGCATCCAAACTTAAATTACTTTTCTCCATAGTTGCCTACAAAAGTATTCAGTTCAGAAAAGGTAAAATTGAGAATAGTGGTAGAGAGAAAAATCTAAATATATGTCCAGTTAGACAAGTGTAGAAAAATGATTCAACCTTACTGAAAACATGCAAAGAAGACACAGGGATATTATGATTTATTAACTCTCCACAGAGTACCTGAAATGATCAAAATCCAACCAAAACTTAAAAATTATTTTATAATGAATTATAAAACCCATATAGAAAACCCAAAGCCCAAGAACAGATGAATAGTGCTCCCCCTGAATGAAGGGGAAGACCAGATGAGTGGTGCTCCCCTGAATGAAGGGGAAGACCAAGTGAGTGGTGCTCCCCTGAATGAAGGGGAAGACCAGATGAGCGGTGCTCCCCCTGAATGAAGGGGAAGACCAAGTGAGTGGTGCTCCCCTGAATAAAGGGGAAGACCAGATGAGTGGTGCTCCCCTGAATGAAGGGGAAGACCAGATGAGTGGTGCTCCCCTGAATGAAGGGGAAGACCAGATGAGTGGTGTTCCCCTGAATGAAGGGGAAGACCAGATGAGCGGTGCTCCCTTGAATGAAGGGGAAGACCAGATGAGTAGTGTTCCCCCTGAATGAAGGGGAAGACCAGATGAGCGGTGCTCCCCTGGATGAAGGGGAAGACCAGATGAGCGGTGCTCCCCTGAATGAAGGGGAAGACCAGATGAGCGGTGCTCCCTTGAATGAAGGGGAAGACCAGATGAGTAGTGTTCCCCCTGAATGAAGGGGAAGACCAGATGAGCGGTGCTCCCCTGGATGAAGGGGAAGACCAGATGAGTGGTGCTCCCCTGAATGAAGGGGAAGACCAGATGAGCGGTGCTCCCTTGAATGAAGGGGAAGACCAGATGAGTAGTGTTCCCCTGAATGAAGGGCAAGACCAATGAGCGGTGCTCTCCTGGATGACGGGAAGACCAGATGAGTAGTGTTCCCCCTGAACGAAGGGGAAGACCTGCCCCGGCTGTGCTCCAGACATGCTTTGTACATTAGGGACTGTCAGTGATTAAGGCTGCGGTGCCCTCAGTGGCCCAGAGTGAGCAAGTCCCTGGTTCCATCCCCAGCAGAGCAGACAAACAAACAAACAAGCAAAGCAGTATGTTGCTGTCATAAGGTCAGAGACACAAAATAATATAACCATAATATACCCCCACTCATGGAAACCTGGCATATGATGGTCTGAGATTTCAGATCAGTGTTCTGGGATAATTGTATCCATAAGAAAAAAATGAAAATTAGGTCTTTACTTAACCTGTGAGCAAATAATCATGAATGACTTTGAAAACAATCTATTTTAAAGTTTTTTTCTCCCCCAAATAGAGTTTCTCTGTGTAGCCCTGACTGTCCTGGAACTCACTCTGTAGACTAGGCTGGCCTTGAACTCCAAGAGTCACCTACCTCTGTCCTTTCAAGTGCTAGGATTAAAGGTGTATACCACTACTGTCTGGTCCATTTTAAGATTTTTATATTTATTTGCTTACTTATTGATTGGTTGATTGTGGGTATATGTGTACTGTGGTGTAGTGTGTCTGTGTCTCTGTGTGGTGTGTGTGTGTGTCCCCGTGTGTGTGTTTGTGGCGTGTTAGAAATAACTGAGAAAAGGCAGACAGAAGAAAATTTAACAGAAGTCATGAGCATTTCACAGGAAAGGACACTGATGGGGAATTCAGTACAAAGCTACTCAAACTTGGGTGCGTGAACCTCTCACATTATTTAGGGCAAGTCAAATTCAAAATGTCAAGGGGCTGCGGTCATGATGTCTCTGTTTTGACAGCACTTGCTGCTCTTGGGGGCCGGACTACCGTTGCCAGCACCCACATCAGGCGCCTCACCACCTCTTGTGACTCGACATCCAGGGATCTGGCATGTTCTGGACTCTGGGCACCTGCACTCACAAGTACACACAATGCATAAAATTAAAAACTAAAAAATAAACCTTAAAAAAGAAAAAAAACCCCACCCCACCAAGGCTACCAACACAGGGATGCATGTTGCTATTGGGAAACATTGGTTTTGTCTCATAAACTTGACCCTGTGAGTTGTCCTGGTAACTCTCAGTGCCCTACCAGGTGGTGTGCTGGAAGGTTCTGGCACTCACCGGAGAACCTGTGCTGACAGGGAGACTCATTGCAGCATGTTCCTTCTAGTGAAGAACTGCAAACAACTCAGATGTGCTCATCAGGAGAGTGAATGCACCAATGTCACACAGCCAATGAATAATCAGCCAGAGCACTGCCATTGCTGTTGGGTCTTGGAGTGTGGCCAGGCGTGACCTTGATCCCCTCACTTATCATCCCGCTTCTGCCTCCTGAGAGCTAGGGTTATAGGCATCTATTGCCATGCCCTGATAAAAACAGATTTCTTCTTTAATGTCCATTGAGGACCAGTGACATGGCTCACTGGGTAAAGGGATTGCTGCCAAGCCTGATGACTCGAGTTCGATTCCTGGATCCCAGGTGGTAGAAGTAGAGACAACTCCTTCACCTCCTGAAAGTTGTCCCCTGACCTCCACAGCTGTACTGTGGCTCACACAGGCAGAAACACATATGCACACAAATAAACATGAACATGGAATATACACATAAAAAAACTGAGTGCCCGACATACTGGTTCATGTCTAACCACAGCACTCCAGAGGCTGAGGCAGGGGGCTTTCAAATTTAAAACTAGCCTGGACTACATTGTCAGAATTTGTCTTAAACAAACAAACAAAACCAAAGAAACGTCTGGAGTCTGCGTAGCATAACATCATTTATGCAAAACTCAAAATCAAGTACGACTGAGCCATCCATCATTTTAAGTGATCAGGAAGTTGGTTCCCCCACCTCCCTTGTTCATAGCTTTAAAAAAAACTTAATAGATGCTTTGTGGATTTCATATCATGCACCCCAGTCCCACTCATCTCCCTGTACCCCTCATATCCACCCTTCTTCACCCTTGTCACCTCCCTCCAAAACAACACACACACACACACACACACACACACACACACCCAACAACAAACAAAGCATAGAAAACATCTCATCATGGAAGCTGTGGTGTGTCACAGTGTGTCCCACAGTGTATCTCTCTGTCCACACATCTTCACTTGCGAATGTTCACTGCAATGAGTCACTGGTCTGGCTCCAGATCTCTGGCTTCTGTGACACCATCAATATCAGATCCTCACTGGGACTCCTCCCAGCTATCCTGTTGTTGCCCTGTGTCATGGAGATGCTGCAGCTTTGGATCAGCAGGACTGGCCCGTTCATGCATCCCAACAGTTCACAGATGATATAGATTTTGGGGTGGGCTAACTCAGAGCCCTGGATCTGGGTCTGGATGGTAGCTGAGCTGTTCAGCCCACCGGCTCTTCCCTTATCTGCACCACTAGGGTGAGCTCTCTAGCACTACTCTGGCCAGGCCACCCAATGCCACCACAGGCAGAAGGCAGGCTCAGTTTCCCTGCCCTCCGGACAGCTCACTCCAGCTCCAGCTCCAATGAGCTGCACAGGCTAGGTGCAGGGCCCACTCTCCCAGTCTCATGACCTCAGGGCAGGCTCTCTCTGTTACTGCAGGTGGCAAGGGGTGAGCATGAGGGCATCACCCCCACACTCACATCACCTCACACCAAAGAGTAGAGGGGCCGCTTTCCCCATGCTCTCACCCTCAGGGCTGGCTCATCCACACCCCTCACCAGCAGGGCAACCTCCACTGTGCTGCCTGGGGGAGGCACAGAGCCCCCTCTGCCTAGTGTTGCCAGCTGTGAGAGATGGCACCAGCCCTTCACAGTGTCACATCCAGTGAGGGGAGGGGCCGGTTATGAACAGCCCCTGGACATCCATGGGCTGCCATGACAAGGAACACCCCCATGTTCTCTACTGGTAATATGAGCCATGCATATGGATACCGACCCCTGCCACTGCATAGCCATGGACTCAGACATGGTCCTCAGAGGCAGCTTGGGCTGAACTTCACCATGGCCCCAGATGGCGGGGCTTGTCATTCATAACGGGCTACTCCTCTCCACCCTCGAGTCTCCAGTTCCATCTCTCTCCATGATGCCCAAGATGCTCCACTTCTCTTTCTCTCCCATCTGACCACCACACACATGCACAGTGTGGTGGCTCCTGCCACAGGCTGGCCACATGGCCCACCGGTGGGCCCCTGGGTGACATTCTCTGTTGGTGCTTCGTGGCATAGCAGCAAGTGGGTATCTGCCTGTGCTGTGCACTAGAGGGGAGGTCGCCGGGTAGCACGGTGGTCCACAGGTCTCTGTCTGTCTTCCTTCTGTACTGTGTAACCTGTATTTTATTTGATTTTTATAAGTCCTAGGCATAAAACAGTTTTGGCCACCATGCCAAGCATCAAGCTAGGATGAGCAAAGGACTGCCAACTGCTCTGCCCCTGACTGATATAAGAGCAACACAAACAAGGTGTCTCTTTGCCCATTGCCAGGGGTGGGGATTGAGGGTAGGGAGTCGGAGATAGGGGATCAGGAAGTTTTTTAAGTAGATAGTTGCTTCAGGCAGCTAAGCACTCATCGATATGAATGATCAAAAGCAAGTTAATGATAAACATAGCACAAGATGATGATTTTACATGCACACACACATGCAACATGCACAGACACATGCGCATACACAATGCACACACAATGTACAAACATACATGTACATAGACATGCACAGACACATGTGTGCATGCAGGGATGCAAAAATACAAACAAACAGCAACAAACCTGGGTTTGAAACATGGAGACACACATTCAAGTACAGTAGAGGAGAATTCCAACCGCATCAGACCAACCTGGATGAGTGAATTTATGTGACAAGACATGGTCAAGCTTTGGAACAGAGTTCATGAGCATGACCAACATTTATATGTGGTACTGGAGGATGGGGAAGACATGAACAACTTTGGGAGAGACAGGCACAGAGATGATCTAAACATCCCAGTGCTCTTGCTTCCCTTCCACACAGAGAGCTGACAAAACTGATCCTGTATAGAAAGCAAGAGACGTACAATGGCCTCTCTAAATGTACAAGTTGGGCTGGAGAGATGACCCAGTGGTTAAAGACAAATGTTGCTCTTCCAGAGGACCTGTGTTCAGTTCTCAGCATCCAAACGGAAGCTCACAACCATCCATAGGGGGTTCAAGGGGGTCTGACAACCTTTCTAGCCCATGTGCCCAGCAGCCCTCTGGCCTTCTCTAACAATGTCAAAAAGGACTCAGAAGCATAGCCAAGCTCCCAGGAGTCCCCAGTCCCTCATCTACTCAAAGTTGGTTTTCTTGTAGAAGGTCCTCCTTTTTCCTGCTCCCTTGTCTCCTGGCCTGTCTGATGTTCACTTCTTTTGGAGACTCTTGATTTACTCATTGCCTTCCGCGTGGAGAGATGGAGAGATTTATCCATGATGAATTCGTGTCCAACCTTCTCCTAACACAGGAGCATTTTCTCACTTGTGCCCAGGGTTTGCAAGCCACTCTGAGCGCTGTGCTCCCCTCTTCACAGGAAGGAGTACAGCTGGTGCCTAGGGGCGGCCTGGGCTGGACTGAGACAGGAGGGCAGGTCCCTAACCATCAGGCTTCTCTACCCACTTTCCTCCTCTGTGTTCAGACACAGTGCCAGTGCCCACCAAGCAGCTTAGGGCAGGGCCACACCTTTCAGCCATGACTGAGTCCTCACCCTGGGTCCCCTGGAAATCTCCTTACCTGCCCCACAGGACACTCCACAGTGCTCCTTGACCCAGAGTCTGGGCTACAAAAGCTGCCCTGGTCCTGAGAAATGCAGAGTTGTAGAAAATATGGAGTGCTGTCTATCTTTCATTCTCGGCACTGCTTGACCACATGGGTGTTCCCAGGAATTGCCACTCTACCTCCGTGACCTTGAAGAGGCTTCTCCCCATCTCAGAACTTCAGTGTCTTCATCTGTACAATGGGGGTCTCAATGCTACTTTGAATGAGAGTTAAATGAGATAATACCTGGAGACTGGCTCATGAACAGAGGCACCGTCACTACTGTTATTTCTGGGGTCACAGCTTTTTATTGCTCCTCAGTGTTTGGTCAGGCATATTATAAAGCAAAACAGCCAACCTGCATCTTCTGTTGACATTGACTGCATAAGAAGCAACCTTCCATAGATGCAGGAGCAAGGGCCCTGTTCCATGCAGATGCTCATGGCCATGAGAGCCGAGATGGCGGGGAACCTCTTGTGGGAATGTTGTATGTTGTCCACTCTACATGTCCACCACCCATTTCTTTTTGGTGTCTTTGGATTTTTGAGTGGGAGGTCTCACTATGTAGTTCAGGATGGCTTTGATCTTACTATATATAGTCCAGGCTGGTCTCAGACTCCCTAGAGAACAAATAAAATGATAAATGAGGGCTGGAGATGTGGTTTAGTAACAGACAGCACCGGTCAAGCAGCAGAGACCCTGAGTAGCATCCTTAGCACCGCTTAAACCAAACATTCTGCATACATACACACCATGTACACACACACAATGCTGGTGTGTGTACGCGTTTGTGGGTGCATGTGTGTATGAGGGCCACAGGACAACCTCTGTGACCACTCAACTCTATTCATTCAACTGTTTTAAATTATTATTTTATGTATTTGAGTACATTCTTGCTCTCTTAAGTATCCCATTACAGATGGTTGCGAGCCACCATGTGGTTGCTGGGAATTGAACTCAGAACCTCTGGAAGAGCAGTTGGTACTCTTAACTGCGGAGCCATCTCTCCAGCCAGCCCCACATCCAATTTCTCTTCTTAAACACCAGTTCAAAATCTGTCCTGTATTGAATAGGATGGCATTGGAAATTTAGGGGCTTTATATACTAGTCGGAGTGTGTCTCCTAAGGATGCAGGCGCTGGTATTCGGTTCCCTTGCAGCAGTACTGGGAGGTGATGAACCTTTAGGAACTGTGATCTTGGGAGAAGTACTGAGGTCTTGGGGAGCACTGACTTCTTATAGTTCTCAAGAGGCCCTGATTGGGAGGGGGTCATTGTAAGGCCAGTCTGATTATCCAGATTCTGTGGTATGGTGCTCTTACAGTTGCTTCTCCACGGTATGGAGCAGGAAATTGCCAGTATCATGAATAGCATGGTTCTCCTACTGCCCAACACCCATTCTCCCCACTGGCCATCTTTAGGACCCTTAGCAGTCTCTTCTGCAAGCACTGGGAGCCCAGCTGGCTAGTCAGTGGACGATGGCCTGCCTGACTCCCGAGTGCCACCTTGTGGCCTGATGTGTGACTGCAGGTTTAGTGTAGAAATTCTGGCTGGTCTATTTTGGGGATTTAGAAGCTAGAAAAAATAGGGGGAGAAGAAAGAGAGTGGGATGGTGTCCACAGAGAGCCAGATTCTGTGCTAAGAACGTTCACTGTGTCAATTAATGATCAGTTTTTCAAAGGAAAAGGTGGAAGTTCCTGGGATGCTGGCAGGCACACCCAGGGCTACAAGGCATGGACAATATGGATTCTTCATCTAGGGAATGGACAAGGGTTTTGTTTCTTCTTCTTTCTCCCATTTGAGAATGTAAACATTTCTTGGTTCTATACAGTAGTTCACAGTGTGCTGACCTAATTTACTGTGCTAGTTTGGAGACAGGGGCATGTAAGTTGTCCCTCCTTTCCTGTCTGATTCCAGCACCATTCAGGATTTCCATTTTTGACCCTCAGACTCCAAGGTCATGGAGTTTGCCCTACCTACTTACACGCCTCTGTGGCTCCTGCTTCTGAACCTCAACTTGCTGTTCTGTCTTCCCAGATATCCCTGACTGTCTCTGTCCTGTCCATCCCACTCTGACCACTTGGGATGCTCAACCCAAGCATTTCCTCTTCCAGGAAGGTTCCCCTGGGGTCCCCAGCACTGAGGCGATCCCTCCCCACTTTGAGTCACTTATGTCTTTTGAGTAACTGCTCATGCTTGGCCCAGGAGAACTGGGTCATGGAAGAAAGAAGCCAGGAATGAGCTCTCAGCCCCTCTTCCCCCAGCTCCAGCCAAGTCAAAACAGTGAGTGGGCTCGAGGTCTGCCTGGGGACACAGAGAAGCCATTAGGCTGCAGGACCCGGGCCTTTGAGGAGGGTACTCCCCCCTTACTCCCTAGTCCATGTCTTCACCGGGACAGGGTAGGGGGTTCGGGGAAGTCAGGTGACAGTGAGGCAGTGGATTAGCTCATCCCCCACCCCCACATTTTTTAGTGACAGGATTTTAGACATTGCTCTAGGCTACAGGGTTGGCAGCCCACTGCTCTTGAAGAATAGAACATAGCCCCCCCCCCTTCGTTGTTCCTCTTCCATTTCCAGCTTGGAGCCCAGCCACCAAGGCTCTGTTTAGTCCTGCCTCCGGAGCTGTGCAGTTTGGACCATGTGACTTAGGTTCCCTAGAGTCTTGTGAGGCACACTGAAGGTAGGAGAATTCCCTACCTCCAGGTGTCTGGCCTGATCTTGGGGGATCTTGTCCTATGACCAGAAACAGTGGGCCTGGAAGGGGCAGTTGGTTGTCGGTGTGGGTGTGGGGTGGAGTGGGATGGAATTGGCAAGGCTGAAATGTTGTGGTCCAAGCTGCTTTCTTATCTTGGTTTTGTCTTCCTGTTTGCTTCATCATATTGAGTTATCACCTCCCCTGGGCCTCAGTGTCCTTTCTGAAGCCCGGGATCCTGCCATTCAGGGTACAAATGAAAAGGGCTCTCCTAAGTCGATTGGCAGCCTGGTACCCAGCAGAGGTTGTGGAGGGGCGGGCCCCTAGGGGGCGCTGGTGCTCACTGGCAGAGTGAGAGGTCTCACAGTGGCTCTCAGGTGGTCCTGACAGCCACAGGAGTGGCTCTATTTGCTGGATTTTGCTCCCTGGCTAACCTGTCCATCAGTACCCCAGGAAGGAGACTCCATGCTTCGCTTCTGGATCCTCAGGGGCCCAGCTGTGGTCCCTGTCAGAACAGACTAAAAGACTGTTCTGCCCCTTTTGTACACCCGAATAGCAATGATCAGGGACCTAGATGTTACCTGAACACCTTGACAGTCCGGACTTCTCTTGCTCTCCACAGGTACCATGCTGGCCAAAGCAAGCTGATCTCCCTACCCCAACTCAGTTCACCTAAGCCAATCATATATGTTTTCTGCTCGGCAGCATCCTTCTACTTTTCTGGTCAGATTCTGCCTCCTCTGAGGTGTATAAGCCTTGACCATCCCCAGACACCCCTCTCCTCCTAGCTCCCTGTCCAGCTAGGTAACTTCAGATCTCAGCTGAATGGCTTCTTCCAAGAAGCCTTCCCTGATTCCCACCCCCATGAGACTAACTGCCCCTGGACCAAGGCTCCATTATATGTCACTTGAACTATGTCAAGCTGTCTACATCCTCTGAGGTGACCATCCCTTCCTTGTTTCTCAGCCTGGTTGATACTCAAAGAAGCCCCCATAAGCAATGGCTGCCTGAATGAAGGAACAGGTGTGTTGGGTAATTGGACAGAGGGGACTGGAGATGGATGACTCTGTTGGGCTCCAGGCTGAGGATGGCCAGGGCTGAGGCGATGAGGGAAGGAGAAGGGAATGATTATGAGGTGGAGTTGGGCTAGACCCAAACCCTGTGTCCATGACTTGTTGTCCCGGCAGTGACAGACGGCTCCCGCTGAAGCCCAGGCCCCGCCCCCAAGGAGAGCCCACACAGGAGTGTACAGGTTGTTTATTTACAAATATACCAACATCTCGTCTTTTTTTTTTTTTTTTTTTTTCTCGCTGTTTCCATTTTCTGCTTTTGTGGGAAGAGGCAGGAGGTGAGTGGAAGGCGGGAGTGGTGATGTGGAAACGCTAATAAATAATTTAACAATGACAAGTTATTAAATAAAATGTGTGTGGGGATGGCAGGCGGGCAGTCTGTACAAGGTAAACGGAAAGAATACGATGGGTGCCTGGCCCCAGACCAGCTGCAACAAACCCCCTCCAAGCGGAACCCCAGGGCAGGGCAGGGCAGGGCAGCAGCCCAGAGACCATTGGCAATTGTCCCTGTCGAGGGCTACATGTTGAAGGGTCTGTCCTGTCCCCCTGCTCCCAGGCCACATGTGAGCCTCCTTGTGTCAGGTGTGAGTGTGTGTGCACGTGCGTGAGTGTGCTGCCCCTTCTGCGCAGCGGTCAGCCCTGGGCTGCAGCGTCCCCCCTGGTCCTAGGGGTGCCCAGGGCTCTGAGTCCATCTTCCCCTGCTGAGCATGAGGGACATCCAGATAGACCGGGAGGTGGTCTCACTTCTGAGGGATGTCCATAAAGGAGGAGAGGCTGCCCCTCAGCTGGGCCTCCTCATGTATGGGCAGTTCCTCGATGTCCACCCCACCCCCCGGGAAGCCTCCATGACAGCAGACTGCCTGTGCCACCTCTTGGTCTGACTCTCACACCTGGTGTGGTGTCTGTGTGTGGCCTCTTCTGAGTCTCTGAGGACAGTAGAGTGAGAGGAAGCCTCATGGAAGGAAACCACAGATAGGGCCCTGGCTGGGACAGATCTCAGGTTCTTGTCACTCCTGCGTGACACCTGGATAGGCTTATTCCTCTCTGCCTGAGCCTCAACGTGCCACACCCCCAGCCTGGATGTGGGACTTGGTTTTTCTCTGAAACCCCTACCCATCTCTCAATTTCTACCTCATATTCCCACATCCCTCCAATCCTCCAGGCTGCAGGCTAGCCCCACCCCCACCCCCAGTCCTATACCACTGTCTTCTTCCAGGCTCAGCTCCAGAAACCTGAGTTGCTATCTAACAAGGTCTGGGCGGGGCTGGATCGAAGGCTGTCTCTTCCCACAGGACAGAAGCCCCAGTTCCTGTGGCAGTCCAAGGCTGGCATGTTGTCTCAGCAGGGCAGCAGGCCACAGCCATGATGAAAGAACCCTGAGAATGGCTGCCAGGGCGTCTCCGGTGTGATGGCTGGGGGGTCCCTCCTCTGGCAACTTACAAGTGTCCTGATAACATCTTCTGGCTGGGGACACCAGCATGGGGACAACAGAGGCCAGGGATGGACTTAGGGTTTGGAGGCCCCAGAACAGGAAGGGAGGACCCTTGGGACCAGCAGGTGTGGTGAGAACACATTGGTCCCTACGGGTGGGGCAGGGGCCGGGGTTTCGTGAGACAGAGATGGGGACAGATCTACTGTCCTCTCCTCAGCTGAGGCCCTGTCACTATGTTGCTGTGCAGCCTCGAGCACATCCCTGCCCCTCTCCTGTCTCAGGTTTCTCAGCAGCCACACAGCCTACTGGTATCCTGTCTTCCAACTTAAAAAGTGGGTAAGAGTAGGCCGGGTCTCCTGGGAGTTCGTATCTACCCTGGGTCTGCCCCGAGTATGCCCTGTACAACTCAGCCAGGGGTCTGTGCCAGAGGAGGAATGGGTGAATCCCAGGACCACAACTTCAGCGTGGAGATTAGTGATGTTCCATTTATAAAATGAGGGACCCAGGAGGACAGTAATGGCTGTCCTCCCCGCTGACTCCATATTGTGACATCTGAATGGGGTTAAGGGGTCTGAGACAAAAAATAAACCCACACAGTTTAACTAGCCAGGCACAGGAGCCCAAAATGGTGACAGAGAGAATTCATCCTTATGTGCCCACAGCTAGAGCTCTGCAGACATAAGGATGGGTGGGTGGGTGAGGGGTGGTTAGGATTCTGCATTAAATGAATGGCAGCATTCTCCTGGGCATCTGGCCTGGGACACAGTGTCTGTCAGAGGCCAGTGGGGGTGCCAAGGGAAGACCCACTACTGCTTCAGCCTTGGGCAGGAAGAGTCCAGGAGACTGGGGAGAGTGTGTGACATAGGAGGCTGAAATGTGTTGGGTTATACACTGTGCAAGGATGCTGCGGAGAGCCCCACAGGACTGACCGTACCCAGCTGAGACAGAGGGAGGGGATACAATGACTTTAGTGTAATGCCCCAAGCTGACCCAGCCAACGAAAGGAGAGGCAACCAGGTACAAACCCTGGTCTTTCATGGGCTCTAAGCAATCAGCATCCCACCCACACATATTGAGAGAGTTGTGGCTTGTCACTGTGCCTATGTGAGGCCCTGGGGTGGGTGGTGGTGGGGTCATTATAGAACAAGGGTGGGGCTCCAAAGTCATGAGACCCAAGCCACATCAGCAGAGCTAAGGTGCCAAAAGCAGAGAAGGTGCAGGGCTTGTTCCCTGTGAGCTGGCTAAGGTCAGGAGGAAAGCTGCTTACAGCTGTTCCACAGCTGCAGGCAAGCAGGAGCCCTGCAGTGTACAGCCTCAGCATACAGACCAGAGGAGACTGAGGGTCAGGGGACCCACAAGGAGGGCGGCTGGCCTGGGTTTTTATCACTGGCCCTGTATAAGAAGAAGGACCGGAGGGGATTAAGTATCAGATGGTGAAAGCGGCAGACTCAGTCTGCTGTGGTCTGTGTGTACTGGGTTCTCTGGGCTCCATATCTGGCCTGGGACCTGGTAGGTCTGTGACTACCCTCCTGCCCTAGCAGTCATGACCTGAACAGAGCCTGGGATCCTCCTTCCTTCCTCCCTCTCCAATTGCTCTCAGAGGTAGGCCCTGCCCGCTGACCTTGCTGCTGCTTCCAGAAAGGAATGGTGCCTTTTCCATGTCTGTGTGCGTGTGCACCAGGTGTATACGCATGCTTGCTCAGGCGTGCCTATAGATGTGTGTGCCTTTACGTGTGCATCTCTGTCCCTTGGGTCTCTCTGGGCTCTGTCCACATCCCTCCTCTTGTTGAGACTCCTGGTTCAGGCAGGGCCAAAGAGCCTGCCTGTCACACTTGCTTGGACCCTTCTCTCCTGTGCACCAGCCTAGGGCTGGGAACAGTGACCCTGGGCCTCCCAGGACCCAGAAACCATCCCCTGCGCTGACCAGGAGGGGAAGTGGTCTCCAGCGCAGGACACCCGTATAACTGTTTCTCGGGTACCAGGCACTGTCCCAGGGCTGGGCTTGGGGGACAATGGAGGTTGGCCAGAAACAGAATGTTTAAAAAACAAAACAAAACAAATTTAAGCTTCCCTCCCCAAAGAGGCGGGGCCAGGGAAGGTAGTGATGAAGTCAAAGGGCTGGGAGGCGAGTGGCTGTCCAAGAGCTCTGGGTCCCCAGGGGTCACAAGGTCTCTGTGGGCAGGACACAGTCCCTGCCCAGGCTGCACCCATCTGCCTTGTCTGGCTGTGCCCAGTGGGCACTTGAGCCAGGTCTGGCTGGCCGAAGGGAGGGCACCGTATGGCTGTCTGTAGAGTCTGAGCGGGTGGCGGGCTGGGGGGCCGGCTGGCTGCAGAGGCCTGTGGTTCCACCCTAGGCCCAGGCCCAAGCGTCCATGCGGCCCGGCTGGCTCTCAGGAGGCAAAGTAGGAGCTCTGCATGGAGTAGAGCCGGTCGATGGGGTTCCCCACGCGGGCCTGCAGGGAGCCCACGTCGGAAGAGCCGAGGAAGCAGTCGCTGAGGCTGGTGAGGGAGGTATCACTATCGATATCGTGGAAGATGGAGTCGTTCCCTGTGGGATGCAGAAGGGACGTCAGGAGCTGGGAGTGGGCCAGGGTTCCAGGCGGTCCTGGCAGCCCTGCAGGCTCCATGGCCAGGGGTTGTGGGCAGGCCAGCTGGCTAGGACTAGGCCCTTCCCGTCAGGGGGAGGCTTGCTGGCAGTGCTGGATGGACTGCCCTGGGCCCTGGGCCCTTGGCTCTGGGCAGCAAGGACTGTCATAGCCTCTGTCTGCCTGGCTGGGCAGGGACAGAGGGCAGTGCTGGGCCAGATGGGAGGTGGGGGCAGCTTACCATAGGGGTTCATGTGGTCACCTGGCATTTGGGGCGGCGTGAGGCCCTGCTGGAAGGGGTCGCTGCTTCCGTAGGGGCTCTGCTCCATGGCCACGATCTGCTGCTGCGGAGGGGCCAGCGGCGTGTAGGAGGCCATCATGCCCTCCATGCGGCTTGACAGAACCTCTGAGGACAGTGAATGCCTTCACCAACTGGTCCTGTCCTACCCTGTCCTGGTAGTCCTTGCAGATGCTCCCCTGGGCCCCTATGACTCCTCACCCAGATGCACCTTCTATCTTCTAGCTCCAGGTTTTCCTGTGCTCTGCCTCTGCTCCTGACATTTCTTCCCAGTGACTTCCCATTTACTCTCTCCCACCTGCTTCATCTGCAAGAGCTGTGCTAGAGAGGTGGCGGGCTGGGCTGGCAGTAGCCATGTAGGAGCGCTAAGATAGAACCCAAGTCAAGGAGGGCTTCCTGGAAGAGAAACCCTTATCCCATCAGGACCTAAAGAGCCGGCAGGAAGGGTTATAACAGGCAGGGAGGGTCTGGTCTTCCAGGTGAGACTGGAAAGTCCAGCAGCTGCCTCCAGACCTTCAGGGAGTGAGGCAGTCAGCAGGGACAAACAGTGGTAGAATACACAGGCAACAATAAGGTGTGTTAGGATTCCCTCTGGGCACTGTGCAGAAATGTTGGGAGCACAGAGTGCAGAGGCTGGGTCTGTTTGGGGGAAGAGGAAATGGAGGAGGTCCTGGGGACCTTATCAAGGTCTCTGCAGGAAAGGCAAAATGGGTAAGGGACAACCACTCCCAAGATGGTGACAGAACAGAGGGAAAAGTTGGGATCACAGGGGTCATGGGCAGTGCCAGTGCGGTAGCACCAAAGGGGCTCTAGTGAGCAGGGAGGGTTCCTGATGGCATCTAGGAGGGAGCCAGGGACACTAGAGAACAAGGCATGCTTTTCTCCAAGAACAAATACAGGCTGCCTGGTGACTGGAGGCAGAAGACTGTGGCCCCAGGAGGGCCTTTAAGGGAAAACAAGACATACAGGACTTTGGGACATTGTCAGTAGATCTCCAAGTCCAGGCTTGGATGCTGGCCTGGCTCCAGTCCTAAGTGGCAGAGCTGCCTGTAGGTGCCTGGCACCTTCCCAGGGGCCTCCTACTACCTCTGCGTTAGTAGTCTCTGGAGCTCTCTGCCCCCACCCCCCTTCATAACTTCAAAGTCCCCATGTCCCTGTGTAGCCTAGGAGACCAGCCCTGGTCCAAGATGTTGCTGAAACAGATTTCTGACTTCCAGCTGTGTGGGACCTGGCGTATGCTCAACGGACTGGCCCTTACTACTAGTGGCAGCCCCCTGGGGGCTTCCCCACACCTCCCAGCATCTCTGAGGTGCTTTCACAGAATGAGTGGGCAGCCCGTATATGTCGCTGCTAACAGTGCGCATCGGAGCCCTATATACATAGGGGAGCTTTGTCTTGTGGTAGTGCAGTGTCCCCAGAGGTGGTTTGAATATCCCCAACCCTCGGTTTCCTCATGAGGCGTGCCTGACTGCTCTGTCCTGGTGGGAGTTCATGAGCTGAGTGAGACAGGGTGGGTAGGAGGTCGGGGGAAAGAGCCTGGCCACACGGAGCCAAGCAGTCAGCAGTGACTCTCACAGTACACACCCCGACATCTCTTCCTCTACAACCTCTGCTCCCGAGTTCCTGAGGCTCACCTTGGCCCAGCCGCTGGGAGTTCTGCTGCTCCTGCTGTTGCTGGTGCCTCCGGGCCAGCTTCTTCATCTGCAGAGGGACAGTCCAGGAGCCGACTCAGTCCCAGTCCAAATGCAAGGCTCTGCCTCCTCACCCCATCTGGACCCTTCCCTGTCTCTTGCCCATCCCCATCTCCCAGGTCTGCCCTGGAGCACTGGATTAGCCGTGACCTCTCACCTTTGCTCTTTGGTTCTGAAACCAGACCTGGACCACACGCACACTGAGGCCTGTCTCTGCTGCCAGTGTCTCTCGGACCTGACCCGGAGAGAGGGAGACAAGTCAAGTCTGTGTAGATGGCAGCTGAAAGGTGGCAGTTGGGTTGAGGGGTGGGAGGAACATTCCTGCTCCCCCCCCCCGTGATAGCAGTGGGTCAGGGAGGAGGAATGGACCCACAATAAGCAAAAGAGTGGTGTTGGCCCCAGACCATCCCACTCAGAATTCCTCACCTTCCGACAGGGCTTGGAGGAGACCTCAAAAGAGGCCTTAAAAGCTCTTCGCTGCTGTGTGGTGAGGATGGTCCGGGGCCGTTTGGGCCTTCTTGGTCTCG